>OY754329.1:5750692-6999399 GCA_963573305.1 Pyrrhosoma nymphula
GTTTCATGTTGATTTTTGCTTGATATACATATTACACACTTATGGGAACTAAAGCTAATATCTTTTTATTAATTTTCGTTTGACATTTTGAAACTATCTCTTCCTTCTTCTTCTTAAGCCCTCAACCCAAAGGTTGGTTGACGGCAGTTCTCCATACGCTACGGTCTTGTGCCATTCTTTTCAACTGCACATAAGTGGAGCAGCCTAACTCCTTCATTATTTGCCCCATAAACTCCAACCTAGGCCTGCCCCGGCAATTGGTTCCCTCACAGTGCCATCTAAGATGGTGGCCAGCAAGGTTTCGTGCATTAGTTGGTGCCCATATTTCTTCTCTCTTTCAGTAATTTCAGCTGACAAGGAGACTACCCCACACGTCTGAGAACCTCCTCGTTACTGATTTTGTCCACCCAGGGAATCTTTGACATCCTCCTGAAACATCACATCTGGAATGCTTCCACCCTCCTCTCTTCTGCCATGCCCAACGTCCAGGTCTCACTGCCATTTTTAAATATGCTCCACACATAACTTTGAAGAAGGCGTTTTCTTAGGTCTAGGCCGATATTTCTGGATGTTAGGAGTTTCCCTTTTTGATAAAACGCCTTCTTTGCCTGGTGAACTCTACTTGCTAAGTCTCTTTTGCTCCTTCCAACGGCTGTTATTTTGCTTCCCAGGTAGGTAAACTCCTCTACATTCTCTATTCGCCTGTCCCTTAAATACACTTTAGCTTGTCCCCCATGCTTGCTAACCTTAAGTACTTTGGTACTCTCTAAATTTATATTCTTATACTATCCTGTTGTTAGGATGTCCTCCATTACCTCAAGTACCTCACTCAGATCGTTTTCGCTCTCAGCCAGTAATGAATATCATCAGCGAACCTCAGCATATCCAGTTTTTCTCCATGGATCTTGACACCACCTAGCTCCCCTACCTTTTCTCTCATCTCATCTAGAGCTCTCTGTATGTAGTAGTTGAAGAGAATCGGTGATCCTTGAGCATCCTTGTCTTACCCCTTGCCTTATAGCTGCTTCCTGCACATATTCTCCACAGCGCATCACTGCCTTTTCCTCTTCATATAGGTTCCAGATTACTCTCCTGTCCTTGTATTTAATTCTTGCTTCATTCAGCATTTGGAACATTGGTGCCCAACTAACCTTGTCAAAAGCCTTTTCTAGGTCTATGAAGGCCACAAACGTGTCTTTGTTCTTTCTCAGTCGTTTTTCCATTATGGTTCTGAGCGAGAGAATAGCTTCGCGTGTCCCTCTTCCTTTTCTAAATCCAAATTGATCATTGGATAAAAGTGCGTCAACTTTAGGTTCAACTCCCTTCAGTGTGATGGATGTAAGTATCTCTTCCTTCATGCTTCCGTTATGGACTTTATGAAAGGATTATTCTCTGTGGGTTTGGCAATGTTTAAATAATAGATTAGAGTTGAGTAGTGGAACAGGATTGTGATTGAGGAGTGAATAGCGTAAGAGGAAGATGGAAAAAATTGTGGGTTCATGATGTGGTGGAAGAGACATTAGAGGAGGAAGATTAGGAGGAAGAATAGGAGAGAGCGTGAATGAAGCAATGAATGAATGCAATAGAGGCAAAGGATATATGCCATGATAGGGTATTATGGAGTAAATTATTAGAAGAGAACCAGTTTCCAAATCCAAACAGACATCACTAACAACAGAGTGCAAAAAATATCATGTGATAAGTTGTGTGCCTCAAGTTATCCAGGTACTCAATTACTTAGCAGTCAACTTAAGTCTACAGATATCGTTCCTGTGTGACTTAAAGTTAACTTGATCAGAATAAATTATTTTTTTTAATGCTCTGGTTGAAATTAAATATCTTTGTCATAATTTAAGTCAAGGATGCTCTCATAG
Organism: Pyrrhosoma nymphula; assembly: GCA_963573305.1. NCBI lineage: Eukaryota > Metazoa > Arthropoda > Insecta > Odonata > Coenagrionidae > Pyrrhosoma > Pyrrhosoma nymphula. The sequence goes on from OY754329.1 coordinate 5,752,567, forward strand.
TTTTGGTAACACCCTTTTATAAGTTGAAGAAGTTAATGGAGAAGAGGGTCATGGATGTATAATAAAGGCATTGCGAATCAATGATTTTTCACTTATATCAAAATTTTAGTGCAAAATGGATTTGGTCTGTAATGCTTCATGCTTAATGAAAGCTGTTACATATTAATAATATTATTTATTTCACTGATATGAAGAACCTTAGGGTTGTGCAACCATTCATAGATCCATTTATTTTCTAATAATCAATTAGTCAAATAAATGTTAGTGTAGGTTTTCTACAATTACTTAGCTTATTTTGAACATCTTCCCTGAAACCCCTATACGATTAAGTCTTAAGTCGACTCCTATTCTCATGATCTTTGGTCAATTTATGAATATTAATCAACTGTTATCAAGGGACATGCTATGATATCTTGTTTACCTGTAGTAGAAATTAGACAGGGTAATTAAATCTGATAGACTCACACATGCCAGATTGGACGAAGAGCAGGAACGAAGGGAAGATAGTCCACTCAGCATCTGTGGATATTTTTCCTCATGGTAAGTGGCTTGCCAGCTCACTCCAGAGTATAGATTGAGAATGGACATTGAGTAAAAACCATTAGAGGCTTAAGACAACTAGCAAAAAACATAAATAGTGGAATGAAGTTGTAACTGGGGCAGAATTTTAGTGGAACGAGGTGTCATACTCAAGATATTAAACTTCTTGTATCAGCAATAATCAAGAATTTAAGTATGGGGGATATGTAATGTTTCAAGTCCTGATATAGGATACAAACAAAAGGTTGGATTGGAAGGTTTTATAAAGGGTTTGATTTGGGTTGTGGCCTTCGGTGGATCTAAACTATTGGCTAATGTTGAGAGGTTGAGAATATACTGAAGTTATATGAGGAGTGGATCTCGAGAAGGATAAAAAGAAAGAGAAGTTAAGAGATACTTGACTAGGCATTGAAGTTACATATCGCAGTGAAGGAAATTTGGGAGTCCACTTCATGTCAGATAGTAGGTAATTAGAGGAAATGAGGTCCTGAAATGCACTTCTGAAGGGAAAGGTTTGCTAAGTTGGGAGAGGTAGGAAAAGTATAGGCAAGTGAAATGAATGGATGTGATGCGCAGAACTAAATTGAAACATTTTAAGGAAAGAAATATTTGAAGGGGAAGGGTGGAGTAGTTACTAACCACCGAAATATATATGGCTGTTAAGTTATTTGTAATGGTGGTAAAATGTCATGGCCAGGCAAATATAAGAATTAAAGTGAGGGTCTTGTGGAATGAATGGTCGTTGATAACAGTCCAATGCTATAATTGCATTACTCCACCAATGTTTAAGATAGGCATCAGTTTTTAAACTGTAATAAGATTGTCTTTGCCACTATCGATTTCTGATTATCCTTTTGAATGTTCTGCAAACTTCCTGCTGGTTCCTTCTAAATTTTTAACAGGGATTTTGGACCTGTAATGAGTAATTAGTAGTGTCAGAAATTATAATTTGTCCTTGGCAAGGAATTAAATTTTAATTGAATATGATCTAAGCTCCTGTGTGCAAGCCATGTCGGAATACACATTTTGATGGATGATATGAACATTTTGTTGATTACCGATTGCCAGCGCTATTTTATAATAGGTGACGCTGTCTACTGCACGCAGAAATACGGTATCGGTGGTATGAAGTCATAAATTGCCTTTGCTCTTAAACTTCTTGCCGATTTCAATGGGATCCCCTACGGCTGATGTAATGACCCACTTATGTAATTATTTATTTTATTACTACCAATTACAGTACTACGATATTTAAATTGTACCGTTTATTGAAGCTGCACTCTCTGCAAATGCAAACGGAATTGAGTCCCGTTATCTTGGCCCACAGCCCACCAAAGCAGCCCAAATATAGATAGTATAACGATTAAAAACGATAAAAACAGGTAATCATAATCACTGTCGTTAACTGTTCCGGAAACGCATACTGATATTCACTGCTCAAGCCGGTACATTATTGTAAGTTACTAATCACTACAAAAGTATAATGATGGAAGTATAAATCAAATTAACTGTGGGTTATCATAATTTGCAGTTATCATGTCTCGACCCGCGTTTGTTTCCCGAAATAAAGTTCTTAAAATACCATTCTTCTAAATAAAAAGGAGACATATTGGCACATACGAAATTTTATTCTCGGAAATTAGGAACCGCTGGTTCGAATTACATTTAAAAATACAATGCTGGATGAATATACCGGTGATTTTAACACGCTGGTTCTTCGGAAGACATGGGAAGGAAATTCAAACGAAAGGAAAACCAACGGACATCCAATTAAGCATTGGAAGCATTCTTCATTGACAGCAACACCATCAAAGTCTAGAAAAAGTGATTGAAAAGAGAGGAGTGGAGTTGAATTTCTAAAATGCATTGGCTATATGAAGCACAGCTGTTTATATAAACAGCCGGTAATGCATAATATCGTGGAAAGGGTATCAGATTTGATTTCTAAGCGATCACGTCATGGACTCATGTATTTATATATCACACAATTTACTACTCGTCGCAGCAAAATAAAACAATTCATAGGAAATAGTATTGTATTGTACTACTTACAGGTGACGATTAACTTGTTGCACGTAATAAATAACGGCACTACATACCCAACGCCGTCACAAATTATGCATCGCTTGACGAATAAACAAACGGATATTTAATAAAACTGATGATCTCAGGCCTGGAAATTATGGATATCCATGATGAGAATGTTGACCTTTGTTATTTCCACAAAACTTTATGACGCTGGCACGACGTGCGTTTCACCACACTGTGGCACATGAGTATGCCACAGTGTGGTGAAACGCACGTCGTGCCAGCGTAATATAGTTTTGTGGAAATAACAAAGGTGGTTTTACGATCATGGAAACGGATATTTATCTGGATCATGTTTAGTTACCATTGTATTCGTCTTGTTTCTTATCCCTGGAGTCTCTTTGCCGACAGTGTAACGGATTCGGTCTTCATTTATAATTATGTTATAATTCTAAACTAAAAAGCGAGCCAGAAAAACTGGCAAAACTTTCTCAATGCAAGATATTTATGTCGTGATGTAAATTGTTTTGTTTGTAATTGTAAATTGTTTAGCGTCTTTGTTTGCGCAATTGAGCGGAACATCGATGATAAATCACGAGCATAAAAATAACTTATGATTGGTTTCACACGACTTAACTGCCTACATCTCACGAACGAACTTACGTATCTCACGTTAGACAAATCACTCAAGATTTATTTGGCCGGTCTCAGATCTCGTGATCGATACTTGATGTCATACAATCATTCCTATCGTGATCCGTAAAGATGAGCTCCTCGGTCATTGGAGAGATCCAGTTCATCGATCTATCTTTTAAGAGAAATTGATCTCGGGATTCGATCACTCACGACAGACCCATCAATAAATTTGCGTCACACACTGCGCTTCGCTCGCCAGGGAGCTGCAGGAGAGGCGGCGTCGTCTCGGTCTCCATGGCAACCAGGGCTGCAGTGGTGTCCTCACTCCCCTCTCTCCTCGCAAGTGTTCGCGCATGCGCGAGTCGAACTCCCGAGGCGAGAACACAAAACGTCGGTCTGCTATTCGATCCGAGTGCAGTGATCCGACGACGGGGGTGGAGGAGTTCTCTCCACGCGGCCCCCAATATGTGAGGGGCGTTCCATTGACTAATCTCCGCCACTACTGACATTCGAGCCTCGCGATGGGAACTGCCAGTGGGTTGAGTACATACGTACTCGCTCCGACGCCGACTCGAACTCCCAAAACGCTCTCGGTGAAATCGCTGGGGGGGGCGTGGCTGTATCTTATCATTGCCATCGATTCCTCCCTCGTGATCCGAAATCAAATTGAAGTCCTCTGAACTTTAATATGGCGCTGTGCTTTCTTCTTACAAACGCGGATTATTATCAAGTTATTAAGACTTGACCATTTGACTTAAGGAATCCCCTCTGGACCTTGGCCCTTAAAAGAATGCGTAAATTGGAATTAATTATTTGATGGTGTGCATTTTCAAAATCCAAGCGCGTCTTTTCTGAGGAGTAATTCCGCCTCTATTCATTCATCTTTATCTGTAGTTGGCCGACCGACCTTCCCAAACCGACCTTCCCTTCTTCCCACCCTCTGCCCAATACCCTCTCCAAAAACCGCCTTTCCCCCCATTTTTTCCCCCCGGCCTCATCTCTCCAAATCTCACCCAACATCACATTAGTTAATGAGCAATTGTAGTCTCACCATTCACCACCTTTCAATGTTTTTTCCGCGAAACCATAACGGATACCACTCACCACTCCTTAACTCCCCCTCCGCCCCTTTTTTCGTCATCCCACACCAACCCTCGGCTACCCCGTGCAGTGACCCATCAGCGACGTACTTCCCAAACCGACCTTCCCCTCTTCCCACCCTCTGCCCACTACCCTCTCCAAAAAACCCCTCCCACCCCCCCCTTTTCCCCACCTCCACTCCACCGCCCCTCTAACTTCTTCAAGGGTATAAATTCTATATACAAATATGTGAAATTGCCAGATGATGATACGCCGTATCGAAACCGGTCGCAAATATACATATATTTTATTTTGTGGAACAGCAAAGTCTTTTTTTCTTACCCTTTGTGCATGATGATCTTAGGCCTGACCTCGTGGAAATTATGGATACCACCACACTGTGGCATACTCATGTGTGAGTATGCCACAGTAGTGTGGTGAAACGCGCGCCGTGCCAGCGTAATGAAGACTGTGGAAATAACAAAGGTGGTTTTCTCATCATGGATAATTCTAATATATCCAGAGACGATAGTATTAATGAAGAGAGGTCGAGAAAAGAAATCATGTGGGTTTATTCTTATCGTCTTAAACGAGGATTAATTGTATGCATGTGTGTACAGCTCATATAGAAGGAGGCTCTAACAATTTTGACGATAGACCATATTTAGAGGGCTTCTCGGTTCAAGAACCTAGAAGCCCTCTAAATATGGTTCGGATCATGTCTCTTATCTTGGGGAAAACACCAGGTTAGTACCCTGAAAATATTTCCCGGCCAAATCATGAAAAGCAGATGGGGACTTAAGAAAGTATTTTATTTTACGACTTACAATTTTGATAAAATGCAATTTTGACAAAGAGACTTTGACTGAATTGCGCGGGAAAGTGTCAATATTATTATTTAAGCGTCCAATTTTCACTTTTTAGTCTATAAATTGAGATAATTAAGTTAAAACACACTGTGTTGGTGCTTTCATCGCCCTTTAAAAGGTTATAATCATGGTTAAGGCTGCAGTGACTATTCGTGACTACGGTTTGTTTATTTATGGACATGGATGCCACTTGCTGTAGCCGAAGAAGTGAATGATTGGTGGAATTATGACCACGTGATTGTCAACGACGCTCTAAAACACTTAATCTGGTCTGCGCGTGTGGTTTCTCGATGAATTCACTTAAAGAAAACTTACGATCTGGTCGAATATTGGCACACACAGGTATAAGATTATCCTTTAACTGGCCGATGTTTATAATTTTATGAGTTGTAATTTTATATGATTTTTTTGGTTTCATTTTCACTAAAAAACGGGATCTTCTTTCATTCAATGAAGTGAAATACTTTTGCTATAGATTGACCGATGTAAAAATGACAAAAAAATGAGAAACGGAGAGGTGATCGAGAGAAAAATTATCGCTCGAATAACTGATTGAAATAATCATAAGAAAAAGTAAAAACAAAACAGTGAATTGAGTAAAAGAAAATTATTTTTTAGCAGAAAATTATTTAAATTAGTTGAAAAATTAGCTAAATTTATTTGAATAATTGAGTATTTAAAATAAGACAAGCATGCATTACAAAATTGCAGGATTATTAAGATTAGTAAATTACCAAATCAACATTATCAAACAGTTTTATTTGTAATGAAAGGAATGTGAAAAAAGAATACATTTTCAATACACCAAAAACATTCATTAATTCAAGGTAACTTGTCTTTGTGAGTTGTGCAAATATCAGATCACAAAAAATACCCTCGCCTAAAGATAAATGGTCATTACGTTAAATATAAAATGTAAGTGAATAATTCGGAAAAAAATAACAATTTATCTTGCAATAAGTAATCGGCAAAATATTAAAGCAAAGTTAACGACCGAATTCGAGGAAGAATTTTTCGAAGCGTGGCTCCAAAATTACTTGAGCAAACTTTTAACTCCTCTTTAAAGTTACTGCGGAACTGGCCGCGCAGTAACTTTAACGGATTCACCCGCTGATGGTCACACAATTGTATTGAAATTCACTGGGAAAAAATCGTTCGCTTGGACTGGGATTCGAACCCAGACCCCCCGTGAAATTCACAGTGATAGGTGACGCCTGGGTAGCTTAACTGGATAGAGCACTCGGCGCGAAATCGGGGGGTCTGGGTTCGAATCCCAGTCCAGGCGAATGATTTGTTCACTGTGAATTTCACTCAATTGTTTTAACTCCTCATCTACTGTACTCCTCGTCATCTGTAATCGTTTCCCGTTCTGTCTTCAGTGAGTGATGAAAAACCTAATTTGCAAAGATAAAATGATCCAATCGGAAACTGGGATTTAATAACTGTAGTACATATTATTATTGAGGATATTGACACTCGGGTGAAATCCAAAATGCTGATGAATTCAGATTAGAATATGAAGCAATGTGTGCAGGATCGTTTTTAAAATCTATTTTTGAGCCACTAGGTGACAAACTATGTCAGAGAACTTAGTAATGAAAATTCAGTAACATAAGTATCCTATCATCTCTTGCCCAAACTGAAGACGGAACAGGAGAAGAAGGGCGAACCTTCTACGATACACTGGATAGAGAATGTGAGAGAATGCCTAAATACCATGCAATTGTAATCCTTGGAGATTTCAATGCAAATAAATGTAAATGTTGTATAAATGTTTGTCCACTTCCAAACCATGCCTACAATATTACGCGTCTCCGCCCACTGTCATCGCTGCCTTCCAATTCTTAATTAGTGATGACCGCCATGGCGCTCCAGCGTCGGTGTTAATTTTCAGATTGACATGATGTCCATGATGAAAATTGATGTCCATGTCCATTCATGATGAAAACAGCTCTTGTTTTCAAAGAAAATAGGGTTATAACTAAGGAAGCACTACCTAAAAACTTCCGTGCGGAGTGTTGTGTTGTATAGCTCAGGTACATACGTGGACCATTAGAACGGAGGAACGGACTAAGAGAATAGTGAGGCTGTCGGAACTTGGGTGCTGAAGACGAATGCCGACGATCAAATGGACGGATAGTGTCAGGAGGCGAGCCAGAGTAGGTAAGTACAAGAGCAGACCAGAAGAGGGCGTGGAGCGATATATTGGGGAGGACAGTGTGTCCAGAAGGATGGACCACACTTGGGAGGCGCAACGAATTCGTAAGGAACACAATTGGAAGAGGAAGAGCGAGGAACGGGACAAGAAACAGAAGAGCCACGAAATGACTCTTAGAAAGCAGTAGGCGGTGGAATGATTGAGATTGGAATGAATGAGAGTGGAATGAATGGAAGGCTGCATTTCAACCATTGTTCAACAATCTCTATCGTCTCCGTCCCGCGGTCCGCTCACGACCTTGGCGCTCGTCGTTCTTCGCCTGTTCGTTGCCATGGGAGACCACCGTCTTCCTCTCTTGCCCAATCGATAGGGAGAGGGGGGGGGGCATTGTCTCCCCCGAAAAGGAGAAGCTGCTCTAGAAGTGTCCCGACTACTCAGCAGGGCACGCGCGTGCTATCGTGCATACAGAAGACGCCAGGCCGAGTAGAAGAAGGGGGCGTGGCGGGTTGGACTGACTGACAATGCCGCGCGTGATATTGGACGCGTGACCACCCCTTGCTGCGTCGGTGGGTGGGTGGGGGCGAGGGGGGGCAATATGCGGTGTCCCACTTAAGGATTCTGGGGGCGTACGTGGGGCAGAGTGACATTATTTTACAGTGGTTCGCTGGCATTGGTTCTACCGTGCGAACGCGTGTCCCTAAAGGATATGCAAGGGGGGGCCATGCGAATGAGTTATCATTTTTGGTTCTACCCCTCTACACACCTCATGGATTGCGTTCTACTGAAGGATTATGGAACTATGCAGCAATAAAATTGTGACTTTGATAACGTACCGATGTATTCCCTCCCGGAGAGAATTGATTTTGAAGATGACGGCTGGCATGCAAGGCGTTCGTTACTTGTGGATTGCGTGTCCCGCTCCCGACATGAAATGACGGTCGACATCCGAAGTCTTGCTTCTGTCTTACCTCCAACGCTCTTATATGCTCTTTAAGCCTTGTTTAAATTGGCCGTTTCGTTTTCCCTACGTAGCTGGAACCACACGGAATCTCATACATTATCCCTTCTGTTCGGAGAGGAAGAATAAATAGCATATCTGTCGTGGATGGAAGGCTCTCTCTCTCGACGAAAGGTTGCATCTCTACTCCCTCCGTCACTCCCAGTCGATTGCTCCATAAAACGTCACCTGACGGCTTGAGCGGGGGGTGGCGATGACTAGCACCCGCTAGGGCCCATGATCTCAAAACGCCTCCGATCTTCACTCTTCTCGCCTTCATTCCTGCACAGGTTTCGCTGCTGCGTCAACTCCACGCTCCAACGTCCAACTCCGCGCTATTAGCGTATTCTAAACATGTTGACCCTCGATTCCTGTGAGTAGCTATATCCTTGTAACGTACACCTCATTTCCTTACGAATTTCTCTTAATATTTTTGGTCCATTTTCGTACGATTGATCCCAGGTAATGGTGGCGTATTCGATGCGAGGCTAAACTCTGGGAGAAATAATGGCGCCATCTTGCTTGGTCGGTCCAATTCTTCGCTGAGGAGGTCATCATTCCTCCTTGGCCGTACCGTCCCTTCTCTCCTGTATGCGGATGAATGCCTGTCCCTGCTCCTCTAAACTGCGGATGAATGAATATCATCCGCAGTTTATGTTTTGGAAGAAAGGAAAACCAGATTAAACTCTAACTTTTTTGTTAATAGAAATATTTTACATGAACTAAATATCTGCAAGAGACTAATTGTATAACGGGATAATTGTTAATGAGATAAATAATAAAATTGTGTGAACTGTAAAAAAATTAATAGTACAACTGTGTAATCCTCAAAGAGTTTATTTATATAAAAACTGGATATGTGAACCAGTTTGATGGTAAGGAAATGCCCGGGTGGGTGGTGGTGGGTATGATGGTGGCAGGTGAAGAAGGGTGTATGTTTACGTTGCCCCGGCCTGTCCACCACCCCAAGGGTATATAACAGACCCCTGATCTGTATTATGGGAGAGTGTACCATGCATTGTATCATTTTGTTGAACCTAGAGTCCTTTTGACTAGGTTCTAATAAACCCATTATTCTATTCTATGCTCTCCTTGGCTCTAACTACACTACGTGCGCCACTGTGGATTGTAATTATCCTCAAATGCTAAGGTACATACAACACATGAACAGTTATTAGCTCATACTGATAAAATATATACTAAACATAAATTTATGTTTTTTTTATCCGATGATATTGTAAAATTAAAACTTTTAAAAAGGCTAAGATTCGTTGAAGGTTGTTCTCTGTTTCCTTGAATTATAGCGCAGCTGTAATTTGATTCCGTTCCTCAGATCTCATTTAACGACGACAGCATCCTAGGATTCCACTTTTCTCTCAAATTAAAGTTGGAGTTGCGTGGAATTAAAGGCAAGAATGGGAATGAAATTAATTGTAAGAAAAAAAATTGTGTTTTTTCTTACCTATGAAACTGGTCTTTCCACGAAAAATGGCATGAGAAGCTGATATCTCCGATAGATTAGATGAACCTGCGTATCTCAGTTTTTCCGTTGTTAGCGAATAATCCCAGTTCTTAAATTCAAAATGCATTAGTCTAATATAATTGAGGTTGTCGTGGAATTCCTAGGAGAGGATTAGTTAACATTTATAAATAAATAGGTCGGATGCATGTTTATTATCTTACTTTATGTTTCTTCGGGTGAGGTATGTCATCAATGAAAACTGTATATTTTAAACTTCATGAACGCCAATGTGGGTCATTGCGTTTGTTCATTGGCTCACGCGGTGACGAAGGCCCTCCATTCAAAACGGTAAGACAGCAAGGGAGGCTGATTGGTGGTTCTTTTCACTACTGGTTTGTTTTTGCCTGTGTGTTGTTTGATCATTTGCGATCGGCGATGCATATTTCGCACTGGTCTCTTTTAAGTTCTCACGTTCCCATCAGCGTCTCTAAATGCTTCTGTATTTTTTCTCATTTCAGGTACGTTCAATCACGGCTCTCATTGGCTGGCATTCCGTCTGAGGTGGGACAGTGTGAGTGTTGCACTATATATTCCTTGGAATCATTTGTTTATCGCGAGTTCTTCATTTCACTAATAACTGCGCACTGTGGAGTACCTCTCGACTCGCAAAACGCTCGACGTTTTTTTCCACATTTCCATTTGGCCTGAAGATGCGAACTCGAGATACGGACTGTGAGGTGATGATTTTCTGATGCAGTGAATCACAGAATACTTGTGGTGGTTTGAGCGAGAGATAGTTCCCTAGTCATAATGGAAACCATATCCAAATTTTATTTTTTTATTTCAGCGTCTGTAAGAAGTATGAAATAAATATTGTAGCATTAATGGCGTAGAGATATAGTTATATATGACCAAAATTCTCAGTAATTAAATAATTAAAGCTACATAAGTCTCTAGCTTGACTCATTTTTTCCCGCCGTACGTCTGAAAAACCTTCAAAACAACAGGTTTTTTGCGATTCTGTAAAAATTACTGTGGTGAGTAATTAATTATTTTTTATAAATAGTTGAGAAAACATGCAATCTACTCACCGTTAGTTTTTTAACAAAATCTAGTTGTTATAATTTATTAATTTGTTTAATAATCTCCCTCTGGAGTACACAGCCATAATCTATCCCATGTAAAACAGCTTATATTTTTAGGCAAATTGCTCGAAAAGTATTTCGGCAAGGGGTTTATATTAGGATGTAATTGGAAAGATGAGAGTTTTTTCTTTAAGCCAAATTCATTTCAATTCTAGGTGAAGTGATTTTTCGCTTGGAAAGCGATCAGCAATAACTTGGTGAAAATGTGGGAATTTACTGAAAAAAAAGGATGCATTTTTAATTTTTTTCCAAATGTCTGCGTCTGGGAACAGATTGATTGATTTTCGTTTAGGGTGAATGTTAATCTAGGTGTCGAGTTACGGATCTTTACGGATCTTACGGATCGAGGTAACGCTGTAATTGGCACGTGTGTAATCTGGCCTTCTTCCGACTTCGGTTGAATCGCCCACGTGGTCATTGAGAGAGAGAGAGCAAAGTTGGACTCAGTGGGTGGGTGGAGAGGGGGGGTGGGGGCGATTCGCGTATATTCTGGGGGCGGGGGGGGAGTCGAGGTCAGTCTCGATCGCGTGCAATTGTCCCGCTGGGGGAGTGGGCGTGGACTTTGTTGCGCGCTGTTAGCGGGATGATTTGCCGGAACGCGAGTCCCACGTTCGCGTATTAAAAAAAAATACCAAATCCATGTGTTATTGCACCTTAAACTTCTAGACTGAAAATAAAACACTTTAAATGAAGTATTTCAAACAGGCGAACGACATTTTCGAGCTCCAAGTGATTAATGCAATGTTCTTAGTTGTAATCAACAAAATTCAAAGGAAATTATTTATTTGAAGGACATTAGTCTCCTCTCGTTCACAACATCTTGCAATCCACTTGAAAAACAGCGCTATCTCTTATAAATGAACCTTGTCCTGGACTGAAAGACAAATTACATTCCTCTTCATAATAAGGACAGAAAAAATGCAATTTTCCACTGGCAAACCAATGGATTTTTGTTGGTGAAAATGGCAATTTTTGTCTTAATTACGTTGAAATTCCACGTTATCATGTCTGATACTTCTCGTCTTCTATATAAACTATACTTATGTTCGACGGTCCACTTAAATGCGATTTACAAAAATTTATCTCAGATGAGATGACACCTGAGCATAGAGCTTCAGACATAAATTTATTAGGATGTTCATTGATAATTAATCCTCCAGCTAGTCCCCAGCATCTACGCACCAATTTACCTGCATTATTATTAAATGAAACTTTCGCCCCTTAACATCCAATTAAAATACCTATGTAAATCACTTTTACAAGTCCGTTTACCGTCTGTTAAGGGCTTTCATTTTATTTTTTGTAGCACTAACGATTACCTTCTGTGAGACATACGAGGCACCTTTAAATAATTCCCCCTCTTTCTCTAGGCGCTATAAAAAACAGCTCTCAAATAAATGAACAATCCATGATAGTGACATTAACGCGAATTTATGAAAAGATACATTTTGGGGTGGAAAAATTGACTGACTGAAGTATAATTAAACACCATACATTGCATAAGAAGAAAAAAATCATCCTGTCACTTGGACGTAAATAATTACACACACAATTTAAGAGCCTCTCAAATAAAACAATATTTCCTGCCAAGGACTTATCCAAATGCTTAATCCTAATTAGTCTCTACCTGCCATAATCATAGACAGATTAATTAATGCAACATAATCCCACTGGACACAAAAATGCAATGAAATAAATGTATGGCTCTTTGGCGTGGCAAAATTTACTGAATCAAGCGTACTACTAAAGAACTGCAATGTGTTTCCTTGCACTCGGATGGGCACAACGCCACTTATTTATTCAAGAGCAATCCCATGGTCGCCAACTTCATTTTGATTCAAATAGATTCAAAATCTCAATTTAGACAATAGCAGAAAAATCGAAGTGCTTGCTGTTGTGTCTTCTCCGACACTCGCCACGTATATGTAACGTATGCATGTCACAACACATTATTTTAAGAGATAACGTCTAGGTTCTATAAACCTTTATATATTGAAATATCACTGTTTACACACACACGCTTTCCATCACAACACATCAATGCCACAATCTCTGACATGCCACTGTGTACCCAGTCACATAAACACGCGATTAACCTTCGATTAGATATTATCACCAAATATCACATCGTAGTTTCTTGCACATTGAAACTTCTCGTGTGATGCCAACTCCAATGTTGTTCGTCTAATCTTTTTCCCTCGAACGTAAAATTATAAAATCGTCACAAAGGGTGTGAAAGCAAAAGCTATTTCTTCATTACTAGCGGCTCATTTTCCTTCGATGGGAAAACGGTTTTGGGGGAATGTGAGGAAACAATTTTAGGAGAGGCCTATTCTGGATCTGAGCTCGCTATTCCACGATCGAGCTATTCCTCTCACCTCATTTAATAGCTCAAGTCTCGTGTTTTGAATCGAACCGGGCAATATATAGCTCTCGGGAAAACTAGTGTTTGTGATGATGTTGTCTTTGCCCGCCTCTTCCGGTATGAAAAATTTTCACAACGGTAATTTGAAATTTCAGCACCCAATGAGAAGCAAGCTGGCGTTGTAGCTTCGATGAAATATTAATACCCTCATATTAATTATTTCACTTCTTAAATAGATAAAATTATAAATATTACACTTTTTATGTATAATAAGCTATAACGTGTAACTTACATGCTCGAAGCAATATATTCCACATATTCTATAAAATGACTTACGATAATATTATGGCGGAGCGGTGAATGCTACTGTGAGTCTTCTGCTGTAATATGATTTTATTATTACATTTATAAAGTTATTTATGTAAATAATGCCTGCGATCCCGAGCATTAAATAATCTATGGAGTTTCCTCTTTCCCTGTACCTATATTGTGATAGTCGTGAACCTTATTTGCTGTTGGCGAGTCGTATATCACTGTCGTCATGTTGGCATTTGTACATTTGTGACTGACTGTTTTGACATGAAAGTACCGCAAGTAGTCCTTCGGTCGAGAACTATCATTATTGTAATACATGTTACTCTACTCTTTGTTTTCTTATTCAACTGGCAGTAATGACCTGGGAGCTCCCATTGACTGTTGTTCAAGTTTGTAGTGGCATTGACGCGAAGGTAAATGTAAGCGAGAGATGGGCATAGAAAAATGTTAATATCGGTCTCAGTTGAAATGATACAGAAATAATTTAACTGCCTTTAAAGTTGTTGAGGATAACTATTTAGTAAACACCTGAGGTTTTTGTGGGTAATGAAAAGTTTATGAATTATTTTACCTGAAGAAGACCCCATTTACGCGATGTTTCACGGGGCGACATTGGAATTCTTGTTGATTTTTACTTAAGTTTACTATTACGATACACAAAAGTGGTGTGCTCTTTTTAATTCAATCCTAGTATACTTGTTCGTACATATGCTTGGGAAATTCTAAAATTATACCCAAGATTTTCGTAGTGTTCGTCTTCCCTGTAAGTAGGAATAAGCGATGGGAGATATGCCTTTGTGCTGGCAAATTGCATTACGGAGTATGAAATTATTCTATCGTATATTATAATATTAACCTGTGGCCAGTAGCAATTATATAATACGTTCAATTCATAAAAAACGGAATTAATCCACAACTGAAGGGCAGATAGACGATAGTTCTCTCATCGTAAATATATTGGTATCCGTTGAAATAATGCAGAAACAGGCAGTAAGCCTTATTAATTGTTGAAGATTAGCTATTACCATAGAGTAAGCGAATGATGTTTGAATAAATATAGTGTGATGTTTTAAATTAAACCCTTGCATACTTGTGCGTACGTATACGCTTGGAAATATCTTTGAGTTTAGCGGAGTCACAGTCTAAACTATCCTGGTTAATGTCCGCTTTCGTCACACCAGCCTGAATGTCTTTTTCACCCAGTTAAAACTAACGTATTGCCATGAAATCCATGTCAGTCATCATGCCAAGTATGCGCATTTATAAAAACTTTTCACTCTGCGAATTAACCTATTTTTTTTTAAATAGTAATGTGTCAAGCCGGAGAAGTGTCATTTTCCCTCTCCGCCGTACGTGAGATAGGGTCGAGCTATTGAGAATAGCCCGGTATCAAAGGCCGAGCAATAATAATTCGACCCTCACCAGTGCTATCCGCCGTTCAGAATACCGAATAGCCACCGCGCTGTTGTCATCTTTAGAATAGCCACTTGCTGTGGCTATTTCAACATTCAGAGTACCGAATAGCCACTGGGTCTCCAGAACCGTGAAAATAGCCACTTTTCGCGCTATTCTGACGA
Source organism: Pyrrhosoma nymphula (assembly GCA_963573305.1). Lineage (NCBI taxonomy): Eukaryota > Metazoa > Arthropoda > Insecta > Odonata > Coenagrionidae > Pyrrhosoma > Pyrrhosoma nymphula. The sequence goes on from OY754329.1 coordinate 5,767,739, forward strand.
ATAGCTCGGCCTCATTTTCATCCAGAATAGACCTCTAGAACTACTCTTCTGAGATGACAATGTTTGAGAATTTTACCTTTTTGTCAATGGATACCGTAAATAAAAGATTCAACTTCCCGGGAAATATTTAAGTGAGAGAAATTCGAGTAAATAAAATTGCTACGCTTCTCTGTTTTGCCAAGAGTGAAAATCAGTCTGAGAAATGCTCATGTAGTTGTACTAGTACAACTAGTTCCTCTTGTTAATTGTTTCATCCGTATTTTTCCGACGTATCCGAAATTAAAATGCGTTTTATCCTCTTTACGTCTATTGAGTGATTTTGCACAGTAACTTCTCTCGATGGAGTCGTCGATTCTACACAGCGCATTTAGAATTTCAACCCTGGACACCCTATAAGGGAATCGGTTCTCTCACTCCCACACGGCTTCCAAGTTCAACCCCCTGTCCTGGTGTGTGTATGTGGGCGACGCAAAAAGCACACGCCTCTGCACACCTCGACCCAGAGATATGCGTGCATTCTCCCCAACACCGTCATTGGCGTGGTGGGCGAGTGGTACAGGCCTCTCCCACTCCCCCACCTCCCTTCTCCTGCAACTGCGATCCGGACACCTTGATCCTGCCTTCGCCATTCCTTCCTCCTCCCCCCCCCCTCTCTTCCCCCCTCCCATGGCCTCTTAATGACTCTCGTTGCCGTAGGTGACGGACCTCACATTGGGCTGCAGAATTTATGCCAAGAAACTCACGTAGAATCCCGGCACCACAAACTAACATTTTTGCTGTCAAGTAACAATTAACTCTTGCATCCATGATCGGATTCTTGGTCAGATGCTATCGAATATCTCCAAATAATTCGAGATCGCAGATACTAGTGGAATTATAGCGATGATAGGCAGATTAATACTTTGAGAAAACATTTTCATTAAAAATGAGTTTATTCTTACGAGAGACGGATGCAAGAGGCTAACTCAGGCCTAACCTCGTGCACCCAAATTTTGATAGCTAGTCCAATTGCTTAGTACTTCTGTACGTGACCTAGCGTCCGACCATGGTTCCAGAAACCGACTCTGCCATCTTATAGGTACACTATACGCCTTCATTATTTGAACATCGAAGGCATGCGCAATCGTCATCGTGGCCCGCTGGGGGAATCAGTTGGCTATGGACCGGATGGTCTCCGGGTAAGAACCAGGCATGTAAACCGAAAAGGCACTTTACGTTTCGTGCCGTACCTGGGAGGCACCCGAACTCGGAGTCCGAGCCTCGGCTTTGAAGGCGACCCAACCCTTCACCGCGGGTATACACTAACTGACCAGTTATACTGTAGTTTATAAATTTTTAAAGTTAAACAAATCGCACAATGAAGTTCGTCTTTATGTTTTACTAGTCACGCTGATGAAAATAGTTTTTTCATCGCAGTCATACGATAGATATTAACTATTTTACGTGTTTTAGTAATTTAATGTACATTAAACTGGCTTGGTTTACTAATGCACGTAAATTGGTTAATATATATCGTATAACTGCGATGAAAAAACCATTTTCATCAGCGTGACTAGTAGGTACAACACAAAGACGAACATAATTGTTCGATTAATGTTTAAATTTAAGAATTTATAAACTATAGTGTGACTGGTCAGTTGGTGCTATAAACCACCCGCGGTGAAGGGTTGGGTCTCCTTCGACGCCGAGGCTTGGACTCTTTGAGTTCGGGTGCCTCCCAGGTACGGAACGAAACGTAAAGTGCCTTTTCGGATCACATCCCTGGTAAGAACCCTTAGCAAGCATTAAAAAACAACCTTAATTCGATTGGTGCCATTTTACAGTAGCCAGAACCTCGTAAGTAACTTCAGGTGGCCTCGGAAAAGCCATGGCACTAATACATGGTACATGTGTTAGTACCATGGCGGCGATCACTGCACAACCCCTCTCGAGTCTCCGGCCATTATGACGGCAATGAAACCTGATGCTTGCCGGGGACTCGGAGGGACATGTTACAACTGTAACGTATAAAAAATAATAATAATAATATTTTATTCTTCCGTGCATATATTCATACATTTATTATTTCCATTCAAGGAAGTAAGGTAGCCTGTAAAGCTATAGGCCTGTAATTAGGCTAACTTCAAATTCTAATATGCGGAAACACAGAACCAAAATTTGAACAAACACAGAACCAAAATTACTAAATACATAAACAGAACATCGAAAGGAATTTTAGTGCGTAAAGGAAATTGTAACTGTAGTGGCTGGAACATTGGAATTACAACATAGAATGTACAACAAATATGACCTCTAACAATATATACACAATATACAGACCCTTTACAATAACGTTTCAATATTATCAGAAGTTACTATCCATTTTTGAATCAACCTTATGTATTTATTAAAACAAGCAGTTTCTTTGATTGTATTAGGCAGGATGTTGTACAATTTTGGTCTCATATACAAGAAACTCCTTATGAATCAAGGAGATTAAAATGAAATGGAGGAGGTATGACCGTGAACGCTCATGGACGAAAGCGAAGCAAGAATAGGGGTGCTTGGGAGGGATTTTGTGCCGAGTAGGTGTACGGCCAAACCAGTCACAAAACATCGCCTTGTCTGTGGTTTTTAACTTAGATTTGACGAAAATCGAACGCGACCGCCAGACACGTAAGCCAGAGGAAGGTCTAAACTGCGCCGACTGCAATGGCGGAATTGGCTTCAAGAATCAAGTGGTATGTTGCCTCCATTTCTTTTCTAACCTCCTTTGTTTTGAACAGCGTTGAATTAGGTTTAGGCATAGGGACACATATAACCCTGCGGAAACCATGTCGGGAAAATTAGTGCTGTGCTGTGGAAGAATCTCTTGCGTTACACATCCCTCTAAAAAGTTGTGGGATAATTTAAAAAGATTTGAAGTGTTCTCTTGTTCGATGAATGTCACGCTCCCTCGCTTCCTGCAGTGGACCTATTCGCAAACTAGTGCCCGCCCTGCATTTGGTCTGGACCCGAGAACGAGGCACCGTCAGAGTAATCGTCAGGGCACCTCCAGTCGCAGAAATATTCCACTCCAGACACTTCTTCCGACGACTGGAATCATCAGCCCTTGCAGCAATCCGCGGCACTGGACCACAAAATGTCTTCCCTTGAGACGGACACACCCGTGGTATTTCCGGCTGGCACCAGAACTGCGGATCACCGCAAGCAGAAAGGGAAGAACCGCGGGAGATGAAGATGTGCGGCTGGAAACAGACGGTCCTCGCGAAGACCCGTGATCGGCGACACTCATTAATATTCCTGTGGTCTCAGTGCGCACTGCCCTCCACTGAGTCCACGAAAAAGGCCGCCGCCCGAAGGGAAAGACGACCTATGAGGCTGAAAAGGACCCAAAAAGTGAGCCGGCCAGCCGTCAGCCCACGGAAAACAGGAATTGTCTGCCCCAGTGGCGTCGGGGTTAAGTCCTCGCCTGCTAAACTTAGGGTCGCGGGTTCGAGTCCCGCCTGAGTGGATTTTTCACCACTCAGGACATGGGTGTTTGTGTTCGTCCATTGTTATATGTTAAAACATCCGATGTAAAAAGGCCGTCAGTGCTGTTTTTGGGGATGATAAAATAAATTCCGTGAGTAGACCGCCGTGTTGTGATTCCGAGAATGCTTGGACAAATTCCACCCCATGCAATGAGCGTGTCAATCGCCCACGCACTTCCGTTTGCAATTTCGCCCGCCTTTGCTAAAAACAAGTTCGCACTTCCCGCCCGCTCCACTAATCAAAAGAGTCTTGTCTTGAGTTGTGTTTGTGTGTGGGGGGGGGGGGCAAGTTTGTTCTTGGGCACACAAACATGTCTTCAGGAATAGGCTCGCGCGCGGGACTAAATGTTGTGCATCTCACATCAACTTTCAACCGCTCTAAGCGCAGCTTATCTCCGTGGTGATCTTATGGTGTCAGTGATCCCTCTGGGGCAATGCTGTGGGAGGTTCGTCGAATATAATCTTCGCGGGGAGCTGTCATACGCCGTTCAAACTAGTGGGTGCGGCCCTGCGTCTAGAGTTCATTTTGCCACGAAATCATTTGATCGGTGAAGAGCCAAATTGAACTTTCATTCGAATAATGCTTTCTTTTTTTCCTTGGTAAGATAACCATGTTGGTGTTTTCATTGCTGGCTGGAGAAATCCACTTTCACTTTTCCCTGCGTTTAGGCCAAAGGGAACATTAACATTTCCAGTGACGGCGGCGTGGGAAGTTTCCGTCTGCAGTGTGGGAAGAACCTTGTGTGCAACCAGAGGGAGCGAACAGCAATTGCGAAATAAGTTCAATCCTTGAGAGAGTTGGACGATACATGTACTTTTAATAGTCACCGAAAATGCACACACTATTCGTGAAGGTACTCCATTGAATTGCCGCGATAGTGGAAAGCTGAAAGACGTTCTTAATTTGATACTTGGCCAGATTCCATCGCCCAGTTTTATAAGGTCTGGTTTACGTTAACCGCTACATGGCGTAGCCTTCTTGTCAACTGATAGTTCGGGTTCCAAATCAGACATCAGACTGGCAGTTAATTTCCGTGAACGTTATCGACGGGAGATTATTGTGATTAACTTCAGTTTTCATTCCGTGAGAATACTTAACCAGAGGATATGCAACCAGAGTGCCCTAAATGTATTGCATAAAAAGAAGTCGTGACCCTGATATTGATCTCCTCAATCTTGTATTTTGCTGCCCCCCCGCCCAATTCCCCCATCCTCTCTGAAATGGCAAAATTAACATTCTCACCCCCCCCCCCCTCACCCCATCCCACCCCCCTCCAACTTATCCCTCCCCCCCAATACTCCTCCACCCCCTCCAATGACCGAACAAGGGAAATTCTATACGTTTTTTAAACACGTGACACGTAAATAAATTTATGAGCAATCGAAGACGCGTGTTGCTAGTGTAGCGAGAGTCTCTTTGCGGGCGTCATTGGTGAGCATTTAGACCTGCATTTAGCATGTGTCTGCCGCAGAACCGACCTGTGGATTATTTTTGAAGTGCTTGGATTGATGGAAATAATTCATAGGTAATATAATAATAATAATAATGATAATTTATTTTCTCCCAAAAATTTTTGTTGCACAAACTGGTAACAGCAAAGGAGCGGGAGCTTTAGGTGGTCTCCAAAGTCTTTAAGACCAGAATTGAGCCACTAGCAAATTACAAAAATGTATGCCATAAAAATAAAAGCAGTAATTGTTACATAAGTATTGTTACAATAAATATCATTAAAATAATTGTCCAATGTTTTCTTGAGAAAACAGATATAGGTTTAATAGTATTCTGTCTCCAAATTTTTCAAATAAAATGCGTGAATTGCGGAAAATACTGAAAAGCTATCTACGCTCAACTGCTCGAGCAAATATTGTATGTCAGTAACATACTCTGAATCAACACTTTTCAACCAGTGGCTCTAGTGCCGTCAGTACGTTGGTCTTGGTTGGTGATGCGTGACTAGGCTAATTGAAAGGTTTTCAATACAAATAGGTGAAGCCTCCCATGCTCCAAGTTGGGTATTGATATACTATTTCGTTTAGTCTTGGGTAATGTCTGTAAGCGGCGATGCATGATGGGATCAGCAGATGGAAATTGTGTTGCTCGATGAACAAAGATTGGACTCTCCTCTGCTCTTAGCGTGCGTTGGACTCGATCAGTGTCGTCGATCAGCGAGCAGGTGTCGATCGATCAGTCGAAGGCGACCGCGAAAAGGGAAGAGGAAATTACAACCATTTCTCTTAATTGAGTTCTAACATAAACGATAAATTTACTGTGTGAATCAAAAATCGAAAGGAACAATCTACAACGTGCCCAATCAGTATAAACATGACTATTTACTTTTTTCACTGCTCCGTAGCTGCTACTTAGCTGGAAACTTATTGCTCATAAATCCCGAGTTTTCAGATGTTTTTTCTTTTTCAGGGAGCATGGTTGTGGAAGAGGAAAAGGGTCGATTTTATACGCCACGAAACCGTATTGGTCTTTTATTTCAATTCCGTTTTTCCTCGAACCCGCCGCTTCTCTCTTTTTATGAAGTCCTCTCTTTTCCTGTTCCCCACTGAATTGAAACGAATCAGCTGCTCTGCCCAGTCATGTCTGCCTCTGCTTTGTCTCTCCGCCCTTATCTGCCTCTCTCTCTCACGTCGCTTGCGATGTAAGCCGTCTCTTTCGGCCGATCCTTGTGTTATCTGCTGCGATAGCGGCTCCAATGTCCGACTGGAAAGTTTGTTCGATGAATTTATTGTGAGCAATTTGTTTGATATTACGAGGAGGAAGTATTCTTTTAACAGAATCTTTCCCGTGTCCCTACTCAAAGTTCTCATCTTAATTTCATCGAAACTTACGACACACTAGCAACCTAAAATCTTCGGCAGATTTGTATTCTTTTGGAGCTTCGAATTGAATGGTTGGCCGCGAGCGTAAAATTTTAAAGCACCGTGTTGACTGTTCCTAATTGTTTTTGGAGAACACAAGTTAAGCTTCTGATCAACTTTACTGTAGTACTTGAAAGTTCGCCAAAATTTAATACTTTCGAAAAATAGAGAGTGGTTCTTATTTCCAATCGTCACCAGTGCATCGATGTGTGCGTCAACGGGCAGTTCGTTCCTTGAGTGCGATATTCCACAGGAGAAAAATCATTCACCTTGACCGGGATTCGAACCCGGATCCCTCGATTTCGCGCCGAGTGCTTTAGCCAGTTAAACTACCAAGGCGTCCTTCTCCCCTGTGGATTATTTGGTGGTTTTATAGGAGCATGGTGGTCAGGACTACTAGACATATGATGTCATTAGCAGTCCAAAGCGTGCGCTTAGCGCTACAGTGCGCGAGGATAAAGCCATACATAGAACACATTGAGGTGTTCGCTCTTTGACTTATTTTGAGGATACCGGGACTAGCCACGGCAATTGCCTTGACGGAGTCTTATTTACCTTGACGGAGTCTCCCGCAAGTGCACATAAGTGCAATATTCCACAGGGGAAAAATCATTCGCCATGACCGGGATTCGATTCCGGATCCCTCGATTTCTCGATGGCTTTATCCTCGCGGAATGTGACACTAAGCGCACGCTTTGGACTGTTAATGACATCATATGTGTAGCAAATTCTGACCACCATGCTCCTATAAAGCCACCATATAATCCAAAGTGGAGAAGGACGCCTCGGTAGCTTAACTGCTTAAAGCACTCGGCGCGAAATCGAGGAATCCGGGTTCGAATCCCGGTCAAGGCGAATGATTTTTTCATCTGTCAAATATCGCACTTATGTGCACTTACGGGTGATTTCGTAAATGCAACTACCGTGGCTAGTCCCGGTATCCTCAAAATTAGTTCCTTGAGTGGTTTCTCATCAGCCTAAGTCCTAGTTTCACGGGTTCTAAACGTATATCCATCGACAGCTGACACAAAATTGACACCCGTTGGAAAAAAATTGTGACAGGTGAATCGAAGAATCCGCATAAGAGTGCTCGTGTTTCACTTCGTTCGCTTCCTCTTTTACATTTCGAGTTCTTCTTTTCCTTAGCGAGATGAGGTCGTAGCCCTGAACGTACGTAAAATAGCCCCGCCCCCCTCGCTGAGGGTAATTATCCAAATTGAAGCACATCGTCTTGCGTGCCACCCACATACATATCCCTTGTCAGTTCACTTCCGCCTCTTCCCCTCCGAGTGAAGCCGAAGTGAGTTTTGTTTCGGTTTTAATTCGATGTCTACGTTTTCACTTCACTGCTGGTTGAGACCAGATTCACCACCCAATGGGAAGTAATCCTCGTCAAGGTTATGCGGGAATTCAAAATCGAAGATTTCCGGCTAAACTTTCTTTGTAGGAATAATTTACGTAGTACATTCATTAGCACTTCGTACTTTTTTCACGCAGACCGTGGTTTCTAGAGTGTGCGTCGTCAACCTTGATGCCGACAGTTTCTCCTGAAGTCATAATCAAGAATAGCAGGGTGTGTTAAAACGCCAAGTTTGTGCTAAATTTATTGGATGGCTTGATAAGATAATATTTGAATTGTGTGCCAAGCGGGTGGTGACTTCAGTTTTCGTGATACATGGCTCGCAAGGTGTGTGTTGTGTGCGATACTGCGGAGAAGACATAATTCGCCTCGGAAGGGTTCGAACCGAGGGCTCCGCGGATTGGCGCCGATTTATAGGTCCCTCGGCGCGAGTCCGGGGTTCGTATCCCAGTTCATACATATCCTTGTCTGCTCTTCTTTCTACAATTTTCCACTCATTCATATTAACAATTTTCGGCGAATTCAAATTTAGCTGCTTTGAGCGATGTATCTTTCGGCATTTGATCGTAGTGAGTAGATTACTGCTGTGCCCTCCCTGAATAATTCGCTGGAATGTAGTGCTTTGACTGTAAATGACGGACTTTCAATGCGGACACTTTAAGGACAATGAGTAGCGGAATAAATGTGGCCGTAGATTTCCCGATAGTCACGGAATGCCTCAGGTGTTCAATCGAGCCGAACTTTCCTGCACTTTCAACTCGCACAGTACCGAAGGTAAACTGAATAATAACACTCGAACTAAAACTGATGGCATCATATAAAATTTTACCGATGAAGTCAGGTGTTTCTACCGATGAAGTCAGGTGAAGTCTTGGCTATTTCTTGGAGGCAACCCTAATCGTAATTTTGGCATCGAACCAAATAATCAAAGATTAGCTGTCATCCAAGTACAGAGACCCATAATACTTTGACATCCAAGTACCTATTTATTGTTTTCTGTATTATGGCGTAGGTATATTCAATATTTGTTTCTTTGTGACGTCTTTTGAAATGGCAGCTGCTTGAACGTGTGATGTTTGTGATAAAATATGTTTAAACGATCAACAATCGTGATCGATCTCAGTATTCATTTGTGAAAATGCCCGTCGATTGATGTGCATATTTAGCGATATGTTTCTGCTTTCAAAAGGTCTGGACTAATATTATCAGTGAAAGCAGTGTTATTTACTCGGCATTAATGAAATAGGTGGAATTTTAAAATAAATTTTTACGCACTCAGTCGCGACTCTTACAAATAAGGTTTCTTCTTGGAATATTCTCTGATTACTCTGTGGATATCCGCGAGTGGTAGGCAACACTCATACGCATGTTCGGTTGGCGAACTGCCCTCTGATTGGGAATGGAAAATATTTTCTCCGCGATAACTTCTAGTTTCGGTGCTCCGCATTTGCGTGATCCAAGGCGTAATTATGTCTCTTGGGATTCGATCTCTCGGTCTTGTCGGGATGGGGGCTCTGTCGTTCCGGGCGAAGGGAGCCACCGCCCTCCGTTGCCTCATCCGTGAAGGACGGAAGGACGACCCTCTTTTTTTTAAATTTTGTATGGGGCGGAGAGTGTGATTGGGGGGAGGGGATGGGAGGGGAGGCGAGTCCTCCCCTCACATTACCACTTCCCCTCCTCCGCAAATAATTCGCACCTATCGCACATTCCGCAGGCAAGTAATGCTTCTGGGCTATAACAGCTGATAACAGCTGCAGTGCAAAAGAGAAATGGAAATGTGGTCGAGGAATGAACGAGATCGAATGAACGGGAGAGTACCACCATCATTAAAGAAGTCCCGCCATGACTTGATAGGCGATAGTGTATGAAGGAAACTCCGAGGAGAAGAAGTAGACAAATGTGTATAGGACTCAGGCGTGCGACACGCTGAGTCCTATACACATTTGGAGGATGGAATCCATGAGAGAGGTAATTAATCATGGAAGGGGGTCGGGGCCGCCAAGAGTGAGTGATGAGGGAACGAAAAGAGGGGAGTGGCGTGGTGTGCAGACAACCAATGTTCGGATTGGTGACTGACTGCGTCTGTGATGGACTTTTTGAGTCGTGCCTTACGCTTGCTGCACTCTTTAAACCTTTAACATCTGCAATCCGGGTATGAGGTATGAGGAGGTACATACATCCTCGCTCCACTCTTTATCCCGATGGTGATGGCATAGCCAACCATCGAAATTATGATGTATTTCAATGACTCCTTTACCAGGTCTCGAACCCGAGAAACCTTTGCGAATATTATTCGTTGGGAAAACCTTAAATCCTTTATATAGGTATAAGGAAGTTTGTAGAAGTTTTACCCCGAATGACCTTATTTCCGATGGGATTATCCTGGAGAAGCTTAGTCTTACTGAAGTAACGTTGGAAAATGTAGACTAACTTTGGAGACGATCACAACTGTTAGCTCCGTTTGAATCCTCTCTCAAATCGGAACTGAAGAAAACCTCCTTTAAACACCGTTGAAAGTATATCCCTTAGGGTTATACTTTAAATCTGAGAACACGACTAATCATTGATAAATAATGCCCAGGACGCATTCGGGATTCCTGGGTCATTTGGTTCTGCTTCCTAAAAGTTATGTAGTGAGCTATTAGTACTCCTCGTAGACGCAATTCGTTGCTCGGAACAGATTACACAATTCTATCATTTATTGTGTTCTATCCATTTTTTATTTAATTTATTTCAAAAGCAACTATGACTTTCATGCTTTTGGTGTTAGAACTGAAGACTGTCAATTGTTATCTGGCGTGTGCATATGCTGAACCATTATCAATAATGAGGTTGATTAAAAATATATTTTTTGACGTTCATTATCGTGGATATTTTTAGTTTGCTTTTTTAGATGGCATATGTATTTCTGTCAAAAGCGATTAACTCAGATTGTTCAGGACTGCTGTGGTGAAACTTATACATGACGACGGAAGCATTCCTTGTTCCCGTTTTCCGCTTTTTCAAAGTCTTTCTTTCGTCTAATTTTACTTTTTTTTTAAATAATTTTGCACCTGTCAGAAGCCGTCCGGTACGATGCGTTTGTCTTCCGTCGAGTAATTCATTCCTATTAATAATGCCAATAATTCGGCGGCTCTTCCGAGGGTCTGGCTTGGGAGTCCTATGAGAGGAGGCATGGAAGGCGAATCCATGCCCGAGAGTGAAGTCACTGGAAAAGAGGAAGAAGTGAATATAATTATTTTCTTCCCCTTTCGGACCCTTCGGCGCAAACAGAGCGAAGAAGACGAAGAAGCGCCGCATCGGTGAGCTTGGAAGTATATCTTCTTCGCCTCTCTTCATCCTCCCTTCCCCCTCACTCACGGTTGGCTCCCTAGAGTATAGATGGCGTCTCCAGCGACGTAACTTCTCCACCATTCCCGACGTTGAATGGTGAGGACAAGAGGTGGGGGGGTGGGGGGAGGGGGAGGGAGAGGTAAGGGGAATGAGGGGAAGGAAATGCGAGGCTGGAGACACTTGTTAAATGATGTTGCTCCACCCTCAATTCAGAGCGATACCAATTACACCGTCGTTTTGTCTTAAAAGGAGCTGTTATCACTCTGTGCTCTATCACGACATGAATGAGCATGATTACGATTAACTCAATGGCTTCGTTTCTTCTCCGGGAATGGAAGTGCAACCGCACCTCGGCAATTGTTTTCGCGACTATATTTGGTTGGAGCCGTGATGGGAGAAGGTCCGCGGTTTCCGTTGGAAATTTGCCACCTCCCCCCCCCCCCCTCCACCCGCCGCCCTCCCTCTGCCCCTCCCCCCCATACCTGCGGTACGCTTTGTGAACGCCAGAGCCGGGGTTGGCCCGTCTTCCAGACCACGTGAGGATGTGACTGAAAATTGGGAGTCTTGTGAGAACTCATCTAGCGTCTTAAAGGAAAAACAATAATAGACTGAAATGTCGAAGAGAACATGGTCTTCCTAAAAGTGGCTAGCTACATCTCATGGGGTATATGAAATGCTGGGTAATGTGAAAGTCCAAGTGATCACGAATTACGTATTTAAAAAAATAATTTTCCGGATGGAAACAAATTAAAAATGCAACAATGTGTCATAATGCGCTACCCGTTGTCAGTCTCATGCGTGCAAAGTTTGTCGATTCCATCGCAGTAAACGATAATTGAGTAATGGCTCTGTTTTTTCACTTAGGTGGATCTGCATAATTTACCAGTCGCAAATCAATCATGTTCAAACTACAATCTAATTACCAATATCCATTTTTAATAAAAAAAACTTTGTACTGTTCATTAAAAATGGATATCTATCACTTCAACGAATTCAAGTCTGAAACAATCAAATTTATTAATTACCAATAATTCAAATCACAAAATTTTGGTATGTATTTGAACAAAAATTTTAAATCGTAGAAAACCACTAATATTTATTTAATATATAAACCACTCAAATTTAATAGTATTATTAATCACTAGATGTGTCTAAAGCATTGTTCTGCATGTTCATTAACGTATCACTCTCCCAGTTTCTGGTCGGACTACGAACTGTTCTCCTGACTGATTTTTGGCCTGCGCCTAGCGGCCGGGGGAGCGTGCGAGGTTCTGATTTGTGCTGGGACGAGTGCTGCATGCCTGGTGTGGAATCACCCCGTGCCACACACCCTAGTGGTGGCTTTCACGGTACTTCCTAGATGTAGATGAAAACAATAATACTATGAGGAGCAGTCTAAAGGTTGTTATGTAATCTTCAAAAACGCATCAGTTTGGGAGGCGGCCGAATGAGAAATCACTCTCCGATTCCATGAGTCTCCTGGAGGATTCGGGATAATTTGAAACTGTCGCTGGCTGGAACCCTTTATTAGGGCTTTCGGGCCAAGCCCTTTGCTGGCGATCAACTGCAGCCAATGAAGATACGTTCGTCTTTGAAAACTACGACCTTTCTCTCTCTCTTCCAACTTTCCTTCCTTCACCTTTGTTGACATTGTTATGGAACACCCTTAGAAGTACCTACGTACGATAGGTTGAAGAGTCAATAGCTTACTCTCTCTATTGTCACTCAAATCCTTTCCGAATCAGGGCATTTGTGACATCCGTAGAAATTGTACAATTTCTAATCGCCATAATTCGGCAGAGATGAGAGTCACTGTGCGCATGCGTTGCTAAGCGTGGCGTAAGTGCCGTTATAGGATTCCTCCTCTTCGTCATTCCATCCCTTTTTCCCTTCCGTTGCCATAGCTACTTGATGGACCGTGAAGGCTGATTCATTCATTATCATTGGTCGTTCGATCCTTAGGTAGGTTGACTGCAGCCCTCCATTCTTCCCTTTCTATTGCTACTCCCTGGTACTTCTTCTTATGTACTTTCCTATTTATTTGGTCTACATGTATTCATCCCTTACCATTTGGGACTTCTTCCTCTGTTTTTCCTTCACTCCACCTAGTTTTTCGTCTTTGTACATTGTTCCATCTGGTCCTTTCCTCTTCTAATCTTCTATATACTTCTTCATTTCTCATTGTATCCGTCCATTTGATTTTCGGCATCCTCCTCCAGCACTAGGTTTCGAATGCTCCAAATCTTTTCTGCTCTTCCAATGCTCATTGTTTCCGATCCATAGAGTTCCATCCACGCTCCCACTCAAATGTTTTCACATACTGTCGCTCCCTCGTTCGTAGTCATACCTTCTTTGAGCACAGTAGTTGCCACTTCATCATGAACGCTTTCTTAGTTTGTGGTATTCTGAGCAAAATTAAGTAAGTGCATCAAGCACTTTGTTCTTCTTCCGTCCCACGTACTTCCGAGGTAGGCAATGGAACCCACTTAATCTAATTTCTCTCCTCGTAGCGTGACTTCTGAATTCAGCTTATCTCTTCCGCATACTAGGGTTTTGGTCTGCTTCTTATTCATTTCCATGCTATATTCTTGAAGAATTTGGCCCACCGTGTTCAGTGATCTTTGAAGATCATCGCGATGTTCTGCTATGACTGCGAAGTCATCTGCGAAGCGGAGCATATTAATTTCTTCTCCGTTGACCTTAATTCCGTTCAATCCCATTTATTTTGCTTCTCTTGTTTTCAACTCCAAATATGTTGAACTGTGCTGGTGAGAGATAGCATCCTTGTCTCTAACTCCTTCGTTAATCTTGGCTTCTATTTTCCTTCCGTCTCACATTCGCACTGTCAAGACCTTCTTCTTGTATAGTTATGGTAGATTATTCTCCCGTCGATGTGATCCTTTCTGAGATTTTCCAACAGCCTGAGCATCTCGTTCCACTCAACGTTGTCGAAGGCTTTCTCCAAGTCCACAAATGCCGCATACTGTGGCTTGTTCACATGTATCGCTTTCTCTACCATTACTCTCAGGCTGAGTATGGTTCCTCTTTTCTTTCTACATCCGGCTTGGTTTTCGATTTTCTTTTCCATCCTTCGGCTTATTATTCGCGTATTTTGGACGCAGGTGACACCAGACTCAAGGTTCTGCGCTCCTCACATTTCCCGGTCCTTGTTCTCTTCGGTATCGCAATCATTGCACACCTTCAAAAGTCCTCCGGTAGTCCATTTCCACTACAGTAGCTATCTTTTATTTCTCCATGCAGGTTGTCTTTGGCTTTCCTTCCAAGCGCCTTGATGATTTCTCCCTCGATGCCTTGTCTGCTCCAGGCGTCTCGTTTTTCTTCAGATCATTCACTTCATGGTTGAATTAACTTCTCAGTGTTTATGGTCGCCTTCCTCCACCTCGTCCTTCATTAGACAGTCTCTTCCGGTGGGTTCGACCCACGGTAGTGTTCCTCAATGAATTGCTTCCTTCTTTTCCGCATATCCTCTTCACCCTCTATATATCTGTGTTCCCGTTCACATCCCTGATGTTGTTGGTACTCGTTTTTCTTTCCCCGAAGTGCTTTTAGCTATGAATTTTAATTAATTTGGAAATTAACGAGCGAGCATTCTGCTGATCGAGTAGCCTTGCCCAGCGTTCCTGGGCTGAGTTTTTTAGATGAAAAGTTCGAGCGTAAAAGTCATTCCCGTTGAACTGTGGGTAATATTACGATTACAATTGCCGATTGCGATTTTGTAACTCCTTTAAGTTCGAACGTGTTTTGCCTTGCGCTCGACTCCTCGGCTTCGCCATCTCGGAAGCACCTGCCGTAGCGATCGCCGCTGTCGATCGAAGAACGGTTTGTTTTGGTTTTGAAGTTGAATGATATTTGATGAATGATATTTGATGATCGCTGTGAGGTATGAACTACCAGTCATTGAAAACATACTCTTCTTGGACTTAAAATGTGAGTAGTGGTCTAAAATGCTGTCCAGCTTTACAGTGGAAGATATTTTAATCGCACGTCTTGTTTTGCTTTATAGTTGTGGCGATTGAAAGTAAATTATCCGACTAAAGCATTTATTTGTGTGGCTCGGATTTGTACAAATCATAGAACTCGTCATAAAATAATGGAGAATTTACAGAGGTTTTACCGGATTTTCAAACTCGGACAGAGAATAGTACCTTTTCTCAATGAGTAGTTTATACAGTTCCCTACATTCTCAATTTTTTTTAATATGGCTGGGAAGGCTATTGAAGACTGTTGAGCTATGGGACTGTTTTCATGTTGGGCACTGCTGTTAGGAAATATATGCTCATCGCCATTTCTCCTTGTAGCATGGGAATGCACATTACCATTCTTTATAAAGAATTCGGGGTGTGCTTTCACAAATAAGGCACAATACAGCAATTAAATACATGGCAGAGTCCGCAAGCCACTTTCAGTAAAGAGAGGCTTGTAATTCTCTCTAGGTTTTAAGTTGAAATTCGCTCGCTTTCTTTAAAATAAACACTAGTGTTTCACTAGGGTGGAATGACTCCAAAACAATAATCTTGCACAAGTTAGAGTTAGCGTAAATGAAACACACAATTTTTTATATATTACATGAGACTGTGTACTTCGAGGATCTCTGTATGAAGATACCATGGATGGAAGTGTCTCACACTTTTATGGAGATAAAATTAATATGATGGATGCATTCAATTTTAAGTCTAGGAAGGATACGTAGGTTGTCTGATTACAGAATTATTAAATTGGAGGAAAATTTACGGATCAGGTTTGATAATTTGTCACCTAATAATTTGATTTGGTGACATTAATCTGAAATCCATTTCTGGAGGTCCATTCAGCAGACTGCTTCTCGACTGAGGTTCGCATGCCCCTGTAAGTTTTTATGAGAGAGTGAATGGTTTGTGGTATCTGCAGACAAAATGGCAAAACCTTCTATCACATGATAAGGTAGATCAATAATAGCAACAAGAAAAAAAATGGGTCCCAGTAGGGAGCCCTGTGGCTCACCCAGATTCAAAATTTGTCAGAGGCGTATGCTCTAATCAACCCATTATTATTATATTTTATTTCAAAATACATTTTCCTGCTTAAACGGTATAATTTAATGAAGTTAATCACGCCAAATACCAATGACTCCAAAATCAGACAGCTTCTTCAATAATACTGAGTAGGTCAAAAGCATTGGTGAAATAGTGAAAGATTCACATTGTACTTTCCGATCTATCCAAGGAGACATTGACATAATTTAAAAAAATGAATATAGCCAACTGAACTGATCTACCTATTATATAAGCGCATTGATTATGAGCAACATATAGGTGCATATAAAATGAATTAGCTTCTTAAAATATTGGGATTCTTTCAATTATTTAAAAAAATGTCATTACCAAATTGATTGTTTACAGTCTATAGTTTATAGGATCATTTTTGTACCTTTTTTGAGCTCTGGAATAATTTTCCCTATTTTCAATGATTCAGGAAAAACGCCTGAAGAAAAGGAATAATTTATGATATCGCAGAGTGGTACACAAATCATACGTGCAACAGCTATGATTAACCCTGCAGGGATTTCATGAAAACCTACTTACCTACTGCGGAATAGCAATTTTATTGTTGACATGAATTTTTTTCTGTCAGTAGGAACTAAAAACATATTACACTTGCGAGATTTGTATGTAGAAGTAGATGAACAGATTTCTTGCTTAGAAATGGTATTCACAAAAGGTATATCATCAAGGAATGTATTCAAAAACACTTTAGACGCCTCCGAAGGTTACCTAATGGGGGACGTTCCGGGATATTTTCGTCACGTTGTGTGGGTTTGTTAACCCAGTCGATGACTGAAGTTGTGAAGTGTCGGACGAGGCCAATGTACTTTTCTGCCTCGGTTTCGTTACAAATAGGATTGAGTTACAAACAAAAATAGAGTGCGCATCGCTGTGTTTCAATGTGCAAGAAAGAACGATGGCATTTTTGGTGGTGATTTGTAAACGAAGGTTAATCGTACGTGGATGAGCTTCTTTCGGTCGTTCCTCCGCGAGAAGTACATTGTTGAGAACGTGTTCGCCAGTCAGCCTGCTGGCATCTTCAGGTCTGAACATTATTCTGGTCCGTCGCATATTGCTGTGCTTGAGTCGCGGGAGTTGCTGTTTCCCGCATTTCCTCTTTGAAGATTATTTTCCATGCACTTGGTAGATTGTATCCGTCCTCCCGATTATAGTTTTTTTTGGGTGTGTGATGATTGTAATGGCTTTCCGAATCAATCTGGGGTAGTAGCGGCTTTCTTAGCATTGAATTCTCGGATTCTCGAAGTCCACCCAGAGGCCAGACCGGAATACGTTTGGTTTTTGTCATGGCTCTTATCATTTTCGTGAACTTAGCCCAATACATCACGTATTCCTTCTTCCCAAGGAGGTTAAAATGAAATGGAGTAGGCATGACCGTGAACGCTCATGGGCGAAAGTGAAGCAAGAATAGGGGTGCTTGGGAAGGATTTTGTGCCGAGTTGGTGTACGGCCAAACCAGTCACAAAACGTCGCCTTGCCTGTGGTTTTGAACTTATTGTTAGATTTGACGAAAATCAAAAGCGACCGCCGGACACGTAAGCCAGAGGAAGGTCTAAACTGCGCCGACTGCAATGGCGGAATTGGCTTCAAGAATCAAGTGGTGGTATGTCGCCTCCATTTCTTTTCTATCCTCCTTGCTTCTTCCCTCATCAGCCATGTGTTGCCAACATAAAATGTTAGTTAACAGCATGGCCGCGAAGGACATGATCGAGCTTGCCCACAGACATCTACTAATGTCTGTACGATCGGCCCCATATATAAAATCGCTCGTTGGTCATCACTCGAATAAACTCGATCGAAGGTGAACACGGATCCCTGACGTTCGAGCGTTGGCTAAGTTATAAAATCGGCTCCATTGGTCGAATGTTTATCACAAAGAACGGTGAAACGGTGGAGATTAACTATTTGCTCAGATCAATTCGTGCTTTGTATTACCGACCAAATGTGGACGTCCAGTCTCCAGATAACGAAAAATACGAGGCTTTGACGGAAGATTAAGCGGGCTGTGTCAATGCAGGCCAAGATTTATTTTCTTAGAGTCGTCAGTTGATTTAAATATAGTCCTGATTTGGTCGCCACTTCGTCCCCCCCCACCTCATTACTCCCCCTCCGTGTGTCTCCCTCCCCTCCCATCCCTACTCCCCTCCCTCCCCGCCCGTTCGGAGAGAGGTGACTCAGCGCGTGAGGGGGAAGGAGGGGGTTGCTTTGCATTTTTTAAAAATATTTTTTCTTCCGTGAGCTGAGACGTGGGTTGGTTCGGTCGACAGGGTAGTGGGATATCGTCGACGTTTTGACTTGAAGTTATTGAGTGAGTTGCAGTTTTCACATTATGTTACAATTTAACGGAAAAGTGGCTGCAGTAAATTGAATGCGCTTGTTCCAAATGATAAAGGTATGCATGAGAGGTCATTTTATGAGATGAATATCAAAAGTAATCACTCCCGTCAATAAGCTCTCTTAAATATAATTTCTTCTACATTTAGTAATTTTTCTAATTACCTAAGTTTATGCGAAGACGGAAGGAAATTTTGTTGAGAGATCATTTCCAAATCGTTAGAAAAAATAATTATGTACCTTCTTCTTCATGTGTCATACTCTTCCTAGAGCGTAGACGATCACACTGGCTTCAAATTGTGTTCTTGGGCTTTTTTGAGCAGTCTTTGAAAAGATGTTGTACCAGTCTAGTCTTTAATATTTTGTACCCAATCTGTTCTTCTTCTTCCCGGACTCCTTTTACCCTGCATCTTTCCTTGTGTTATACGTTGCAGGATCTCTTATATTTTTCCACTCATCATGTGCCCAAAGTATTTTATTTTCATGTCTTTCATCTGCTTGATAAGCGTTCTCTCCGACTTGGCCACTTCGAGTACTTCCTTGTTGGAAGTTCTTGTGGTCCAAGATATCCTATAGCATTCTCCTGTAGCACACCACATCTCCGTGGCTTGTAATCTGTCCAACTGTTTCTTGTTGAAAGTGGCAGCTTCCAAACCATTCCTTAGGATAGCGTATATGTAGCATTGGATCATACTTTTTCTTATTTCCAAACATAGTGACCTGTCGCAGAGCAAGCTTCTCATGTTCTGGAATGCGACTCGAGCATAGCCATTTTTTTCATCTCATTTTTATTTCATCATTCAGATCCAAGTTTTCTGTGACCTCTACATCTACGAAGTACCGTGCAAGCCACCATTATGGTGTGTGGCACGGGGTGATTCCTCACCAGGCATGTAGAACTCGTCCCAGTACAAATCAGAACCTCGCACGTTCCCCCTGCCGCTAGGCGCAGGCCAAAAAGCAGTCAGGAGAACAGTGCGCAGTCCAACCAGAAACTGGGACAGTGATACGTAAATGAACATGCAGAACAATGCTTTAGACACATCTAGTGGTTAATATTACTGTTACTGTTAATTTATTAATGCTACGAGAGCTACTTCATGCAGAGAACAAAATAAAATAATGCCGGACTAATCGACAGGTGTGAAGTGTTAGTAATGATGTGGTGTTATCAAGAACAAGTGAAAATTCTACTCTACCTATAGAGGGTGGGAGTTTCATATGATTGATTTATCGGAACTATTATGATCCCTAATTGTACGTGGGAAAAATGACATTTTAAATCTATCGGTTCGGCTGTCAATTTCCTTTATTTTATTCCTGTGATCGCTTCTACCGTAGTACTTTGGCTCTTGCAGTATATGTTGAACGCCCGGAAAAAAACTGTCTGCTCCGAACTTGCGCAAATCCCTTCGATCAGTTAGAGATTCCCACCCCAATTCGTAGGAGGGATCACACTACTTCAGATTACGTTTGGGTTATAATATTTGAGACGTAAAAAGGTCACTTACCGAGTTTTACCCTCGAAAACCCAATAATTACGCTCCTAGAGCCGTTTGAAATTTCAATTTGAAATTCGCGCCGAAAACGTATTTCTCGGCCGACGCCATGTTGATGACGTGGAAAGTATATGATATCGCTCCTCCTACCCCATGGAATGCATTGCTGGTGTCGGTCACAAACGGTGACAAGAGTCTAAAGTGGTTAGCGTGGCCGTGTGTGTTAAATATGAGTGAGAGAAAATCGTATGTGTAATTCTTGAAAGTGAATACGTGACTAATGCCTACCTTTAATATACTAATCTAAATTCTGCGGCCATTTGCTATTTCTATCCTCAAAAATCTTTAGCAAGTACATACGAATAATACTTGTTCTTGACTGGGTAAATGCAACTCCAAGATAAAATTTAGTTTTTGCAGACACTTTGAAGTATTTAGCGATAGCAGCTTGTTTTATTGACCATGAATTTGTTTCTGATACCAACTTCTGCCACATAATGGGAAGGCATAGCGAAAGGCACTGGAATTTTCCCCATTGCATTGTAGCCCTAGATGTAAAACGTCAATTTTCGAGCTGCAAGAACTGACGGATCAACGTATTATAATCACAAGCATACTCATAGCATAATGTTTTAAGGCTGTGGTCTATTTCAGTATAAATTTCTGTTAAATATAAAAAGCATGTATGTTGTATAGATGCATAAAATGGAAAACGAAGGATCTGGAATCAAAAACGCCTATAGTAGCCGAGACATGATTTGCCGACAAAAAAATGTCCGCAACTAGAGATCGAAATATTTTGTGGTGCGACTCAACGGTACTTATGAAAATGTTTTATATATTGAGTTAAAGAAGTAATTAAGAACTTTAAAAAAATTGCTAGTAAAAATTTCCGTCATAGAGATTTGAAACGGCTACCTCCGCATCGCCAGGACGAAGACGATAACCACCAGGCTACGAACGACACGGAGACTACTCGACTAGGAGAAGAAATGTCACATATTGCGTACATGGCCTTTAGCAGGCTTTCGTGCTTGTCGACGGCTAGTCATGTTTTGTTACAAAATATTCTCTACATTCCTTCTGCAGATCTTATTTGTACACAAAAACAATTATTATTTAAAAATATACAGTCAAGTCTCATATGTTGCGAGAAAACTAGTACAGAAGTCGAAAATTATCATAAATTCTTCGACGGTGTGCCCTTCTTGCCTGGAAATTCTGTGAGCGAAATTTGTCTATTAAGTTCTTATTGTTCCAACAGTTATTTCATAAATATTAAGCACGATGTCAATTATTAATAAAAATACAGAGACCATTACTGTAAGCCTAAATACGCTAATTAAAGTTCTTTCAAAATACGAGGTGAGAGATTGTCCTTGTTTTCCTTCCGTCACTAGAAATATTTTACCGTCAATTGAGACCATCATATACCTCGTATAGCTTACATACATCTTTCATAATTTAAAGTACAATGGCACTTGCATGTTAAAAAGCGTATATGTTACATTGAACAATTATTTTATCATAACATAATAGCATAAACAAAGTTGCCGTGTTTCTCACCCACTCATGAACAATGGGTGAGAAACACGGCGACTTTATTTATGCTATTATGTTATAATAAAATAATTTTTCAATGTAACTTTTATGCTTTCTAACATGCAAATGCCATTGTGCTTTAAATTATGAAAGATGTAAGATTCAGTAGACGACTCAACGTTGAGCAGCCTTCTGAAGTCCGTTCCTTCACTGCCTCTCCGGGCGACTTCATGAACTTTCCACGTCACGGTTGGAGCCAGCCAATAGAAATACGTTTCGCGGGGTGGGCGTGGTAACAGCTCCGCGGCGACTTTTAAGGCTGTATATCTCCCGTAAAAATCGATCAAAAAGACCAATATTTGGAGGGTGTGTGTTTGATGCATACTTTATTCCATCAAACGGTTCAAATTCGATTTTTAATTTTGAGTGATCCCTCCTAATACTGCAAAGTTTATCGTAACAACTTTTCACAAATCTAGCTGCTCTCCGCTGTATTCGATCTATTTCAGAGCATAGTAGTATCCCAGATATTTAAATTTAGTACCTAACTCTTTTTATATTTTCATTACTGATGGTAATGGAGATTCGGCTGAGTTGCTTCTTACTAATGACCATTCACTCAGTCTTCTTAGTATTAATATTCAAGTTTTTTGTCATCCCTGCCTCGTTCAGCCTAACGAGTAAGTGCTGGATATCCTGCCTGCTGTCCGCTATGATAGCAGCATCGTCTGCATTTCGGATAATATTGATTATCCTCCCATTTATCTGGATTCCATAAGGTAGGTTAGAGGTTGCTGATTTAAAGACCTTATCTGCATACAGATTGAAAAGCAAATGTGACAAGATACATCCTTGCCTGACTCCACGTTTAACCTCGAAAGTTTTTATAACTTCCTTCTGGGACTAGTTCTGCTTCTTGGTTCCAATATAGGTTCTTTATTATTCTCAAATCATTCCTGTCTATTCCAGTGTTGTGCAGAACTCCCATTAACTTATCATGTTGAACATCGTCAAAGGCCTTTTCGTAATTGATAAAACAGATGAAGGTATCATTATTCATTTCTCTGTTCTTTTGTAAAAGCACGTTCACTGCAACCAATGGCTCCCTGGTTCCAAAGCCTGGCCGAAAACCAAATTGTGTATCAGATAACTCGAATTCACACTTCCGCCTAATTCGTCGATGAATAACTCTCAAGAAAATTTTTGAAAGATTACTCATTAGGCTTATGGTTCGGTAGTCTCCACATTCTTTGGTATTCGCACCAAGGTGGCTTTTAACCATTCTGGAGGGATTTCTCCAGAGTCATAAATTTTTTTAAATAACCCAGTTAAATTCTTAATGTTATCACCGTCACGGAGTCTAATTATCTCCCCAGGAATCCTATCTGGTCCAGTGGCCTTTCTTGGTTTTACTAAGTTTGTTGCATATTTGACTTCCGATTCCAAAATGGGTAGACTATCTTTTAGTTGATCATCTTGACTTGGATTATTACATCTTGCGTCTGAAAAAAGTTTATTTAAGAACAGTTTTCATGTTCTCTCTTTAGATTTCTGATCAATAATAGGCGAACCATGTTGGTCTAATAGTCTGTCACACTTGTGTTTCAAGCATTTCCCTGTGACTGATTTAATCTTTTTATGTAGTCCTAGTATTTACATGTGATTATGTATAACCACATGTAAAATGACAATTTACATGAGACAATGTATCTCGGGGTTAGAGAGGAGTGGCTTGCTTTGACTCATGTATGTTATATTTGTAATTACCGTTGCCTTATTATCGTTCATCCTACGACTTATTTGATGGGTGAACGTTATAAACAATAAATGAGTGAACGGAATGTCTCCCAACTCTTCCCTTTCCCTCACAGAACAGACGCACGCATGCCGCGACAGGGGCGCCAATGGCGTGAGTGGAAGATGACGAGGGGGGGGGATCGACTAAACCACCCCTGTTGTCTCCCACGACACGACAAACCCCTGTTGTCTCCCACGCACGGCCCTTATTCGTGTCCTATAGTGGGACGAGAGAGTGGTGTTGTGCGCTGTGTGTCCGCGGAGACTCGTCGGGAGCGAAATAGTTGAATAATGGGCAGCGTTGTGAGTCGTTGAGAAGGTGCGTGCTTCGACGCCCGCGCACTTGCGACTGCCATCTCCGTCCCATGCCTTGTTTGGCATTCACGAGAGGAGTAGTGCGTGCAACAAAGATTGTAGTTTTATCAATGCAACAATCAACAACTAACACAATTGGATTCAATTTTATGCAGGGACAAAAACTTCAACGTAAAATTTTAATACACATCAAATCTTTTTACTGTTAAGGTTTTCGCACGATTGTTTTTTTCACACGATAAGGTTTCATGTTTCAAGGAATGTTTTCGGATTCCCTGTTTCTGTGTCTTGTTGTAATACTGGTCTAATGATGTTTCGCGTCCTCCAATTGCGGGGGCATTTATTTGCAATCGAAGCGCGCGCCTTCAGCGGTGAAACCTTTAATTGAATTTTTTTTAATTCTCCCGCCCCGTCCCCCTCGAAACATTGCAAAGGCATTGGTGCAATTCGTGTGGAATGTATTTTTATCATACCTTAGTGAAAATTTCTAACATTTTCCCGCTGAACTGGGAACAATAATACTACTACCAGCTTTTACTTTATTCCCGGCCTCACACGCAAGCACAAATAGTCTCGAATAGCGACAGCTGCGAACAACCAATATCTACTGCGGCCCAATATTCTAATTATATTTGCCACTCAAGTATTATTACAAATATTTGTGTCACAAAATTTCCGCTGGGCATGATAGAAAAGTCGCATATTGCAGCAAGGGAATGAAGTGGGCTCCGCGCAAGCATGCAAGTGTATGGCGTCCTCATAGCTTCTCTCGGGCGGCAACGTAAACACGTGGGCGTTCACTTTTCACTTGGTGCATGATATACTATTAATGTGCCCAGCGTTTGTGTTAAATCCCAAATGGTGTGTATTGCATTCTTAAACCACTTGAAGGCGAAGCGTGGGATGCGAAGGAAAATGCTGAAATGAGCAAATGTCTTGTACCACAACAATGAGTTGGTGCTTGAATCGAAAAGTTTTCGATTTTTGAATGTTTTTAAGCCGCAGGTGCTACTAAACACTCACTAAAAGTATTATGTTGAAGTTCGCAATAGTAAATGATCTGGAGTAGCACAAAGTTATAAGTAACGTAGGCATTCCTGTGCTTTGGATAATCTATAAAATGAACTCTATCGGAAGACCATTTTTCGCAACTCGAAGGGTTTTGTCCGCAAATTCGGACAGAGGGTTATCTACATCTACGAAGTACCGTGAAAGCCACCACTAGGGTGTGTGGCACGGGGTGATTCCACACCAGGCATGGAGCAGTTGTCCCAGCACAAATCAGAACCTCGCACGCTCCCCCGGCCGCTAGGCGCAGGCCAAAAAGCAGTCAGGAGAACAGTGCGTAGTCCAACCAGAAACTGGGAGAGTGATACGTAAATGAACATGCAGAACAAAGCTTTAGACACATCTAGTGGTTAATATTACAAATACTATTAATTTATGAATGCTACTTCATGCAAAGAACAAAATAAAATAATGCCGGATATATCAAGCGGTGTTAAGTGTTAGTAATGATGTCATGTTATTAAACACAAGTGAGAATTTTACTCTACCTAGCGAAAGTGGGATTTTCATATGATTGATGTATCGCAACTATTATGATCCCTAATTGTACGTGGGAAAAATGACATATTATATCTATCGGTTCTGCGGTCAATTTCCTTTATCTTATTCCTGTGATCGCTTCTATCGTAGTACGTTGGCTCTAGCAGTATATGTTGAACGTCCGGCAAAAAACTGTCTGCTCCGAACTTGCGCAAAAGATTTAATCTGAACTCCTCCCTTCGATCAGTTAGAGATTCCCACCCTAATTTCTTCAACAATTCGGTAACACTGCTAAGTTTATCGTAACAACTTTTCACAAATCTTACTGCTCTCCGTTGCATTCGATCTATTTCAGAGATTAGTCCTGCTTCGTAAGGGTCCCATATGCTAGCGGCGTACTCCAAGTGAGGTCTCACGAGTGAAAAATAACATCGCTCTTTTACTTTCTCGTCGCATTTTCGTAACATTCTTTTGACAATTCCCAATTTCGACTAGCCCAGTCCGTAGATATCCCGGACGTGTTTCCGCCAAGACAGGTCCTGAGTAAGGGTCACACCTAAGTATTTAACTGACTCTACATTTGATAAGTTGGTTTGATTAATTGTGTATGTTTTGTTGACCGAGTAATTCTTTTTCCAAAAAATTACAATAACGAAATTTTAAAATTTCAATGCTAACTGCCAAGTATTGCACCATTCATTTATAACATCTAGGTCTTTTTGTAACGCGATCTTCTCAGACTAATTGCCTAGGTCCCTGTACAACACTGCGTCATCTGCGAAGAGGCAAATTTTGCTCATAACAACTGTAGTGATGTCATTAATATACAAATGGAACAATAAGGGACCGATGACACTTCCCTGGAGTACACCTGATGATACTTTCACTACATCCGAATGAACGCCATCTAGAACTACCCTCTGTTCGCGGTCGGCTAAGAACTCTCTTATCCAACATATTACGTCATGGTGTATTTCGTAAGCTTCCAACTTAACGAGTAACTTCGAATGAGGTACTTTATGTATCTGAAAATGTTTTGAAATCTAGATATATTGCGTCTACTTGGACAAGCTTTTCTCCCGAGGAAAGAATGTCTTGAAGGAAGAGGGCCAACTGGGTTTCGCAAGACCCGCCTTTCTGGAATTCGTGCTGATTTTTCCTTAACAAGTTTTGACTATCCAAATACCCCATAATCGAACTGACAATTATGTGTTTCAATATCATGCACGAGATAGACGTAAGGGAAATCGGTCTATAGTTGCTGGGCTATTCCTTATCACCGCTTTAAAATATTGGTTATGAAGCTTTGTAGATATGTTTAGTGGGATCCCTAGCCCCTACCAAAATTAATAGCTTATTTTTTCTATTTCTCGGTATTTATTTCTGATAATTGTAATAAATTCATTAAACTTTCGCTGTGTAGCTAATACCGAGAAACAGAAAACAATGAAATATGTTGTTTATTTTGGCTGGGAAAGAAAACCAATCTGCCTATCTTCATAACCAATCAAATATTACGGATAAAATCTTACGAGGAGTTGCAAAAAATGGCACCCCGGGAGAGTTTATTTTATAGATAAGCGAAGGCATAGGTGTGCCTCCGTCACTGGTGAATTTGTGCTGCTGCTGACTCCAGATCATAAACAATTGCGCATTTCAACAGATTTCTCAGGAGTGTTCAGTTGCAATTGAGGAATGAAAAAATTTAAAAATTAGAAAATCGAAAATTTTCAATTTTTCAACACTTACAGGTCCCCTTTAAAGTTAGTGAAATATGATTTTCAATGCACCTCACACATTCCTTTGAAATGGGTG
Source organism: Pyrrhosoma nymphula (assembly GCA_963573305.1). Lineage (NCBI taxonomy): Eukaryota > Metazoa > Arthropoda > Insecta > Odonata > Coenagrionidae > Pyrrhosoma > Pyrrhosoma nymphula. The sequence continues at coordinate 5,794,725 of OY754329.1, forward strand.
CAGGTTCAGTTCACTCACTGTTGGTGTAATGTGCATTTTTTCTCTCTCTCGCTTCAATGTGGGTGCACGTGGAAGCGGCGGCGTCCGGCGGCCGATGATGCGATGGTCCCTTTTCGAGGTTTACCTCCCTCACCTCCAACAGTTTCTGAGGTCGACTCACGATTTCAGCATAGCAGTGAACGTGCTAATTAAAAAAACCTTTTCCTTCTCATCTTAAATTTGATTTTGGCCATTAAATCTCTCGAAATCTGAAAAAGGTACACAAATTATTGATACTGACATGTAACTTTCATTTTTCGAATCCCTCCATTGATGTAATTATTTTCGTTGGGTATTCAGGAAAACAATATTTTCTTCTAAGACAATATGCTGAGTAAAGAAAAGACACTGCTTACGAGATTCGTGCACCGGGATTCGTCCCCGCGCATGTAGATGTAGGGTCGAGTAGATTAGAGCATAGTAATTATAAAATAGAATTAGAATAGAGGAGTAAGGTAGAGTAGGATTTTCACTTGTGTTTACTAACATAACATCATTTACTAACACTTAACAACGCTTGATATGCCCGGCATTATTTTATTTTGTTCTCAGCATGAAGTAGCATCTCGTAGCACTCATGAATGAACAGTATTAGCAATATTAACCACTTGATGTGTGTATAACTTTGTTCTGCATGTTAATTTACGTATCACTCTCCCAGTTTCCGGTTGGACTGCTCACTGTTCTCCTGACTGCTTTTACGTCCGCGCCTAGCCTAGCCTAGCGCCAGGGGGCCAGGGGGAGCGTGCGAGGGGGGTAACCTAGCGCCTGGGGGAGCGTGCGAGGTTCTGATTTGTTCTGGGACGAGTGCTGCATGCCTGTTGTGGAATCACCCCGTGCCACACACCCTAGTGGTGGATTGGACGGTACTTCGTACACGTAGACCCCTCCCCCACCTACTGTCCGATATCCCCCGATGGGACACTTTTGGGCGACGACGACGGGAGGGAGGACGACTCCATGAAGCTTAGTGAGGTGTGGGCGGCATCAGGTTGGGGGGGGGGGGAGGGGTTTGCAATTCGGGTCGCCGAGAAACAAATCCGATTGGGAGACGGCTCTCTCTCTCTCTGTGTGTTTTCCCTAGAGGGTCGTTTGGCGTGAGCGCCGAATAACCCGTGCCTCCTCACCAAAAATCCCTTCCTCCCCAGTGAACACAGCATTGCCACCCTCAATGAAAAGGTTGGTTTTACTTCACATTCGCATCGATTTAGTGAAGGATTACCCTTCAGTGGCCGACAAATGAGGGGAAACTTCCTGCGAGGGACCGGGAGAGAACACTTTCGGCCATTGATCTACACGTCACGTCGAACGTTGGCTCAAATGAAATCAGGAGCCACGGCATTCTTTAGTGACTTGGATTTTCGTTCGCAGATGGCTTAATTCTGAAGCAATTAATTGTTTGTTGCTATGTTAACAACGTGCAAAAGGTAACTGTGAGTGGTACTCCACAACCGTATGATTTAATGCATGGTTATAAAAAATATTTTGCGTACGACGACGCTGTTCCCCTGAGCCTCTCATTCCATGGCTGTTCTCTCAATCCTATAAGACGGAGGCAGGTATTCACGAAGGCGTTGAATGAAGGGAAGTTCATGCGGGATGTGCTGACCCCTAGTGAACCCCTATATTTGTATTAGGAACGAGCATATTAATATGGCGTTATTATGGACTGTATACCAGTCAAGGGGTAGATTTTGGCAAGGAATCTAATGCAAAACGTTAAACGGAGTTACCCCACTAATGTATCGTATTTTTTGTACATTTATTCGAAATATATTATCTATCTCGCATCATACATTTGAAAGGTGCTCTTCTTGTCTCCTCTCTTGATCAATGGTGATATTGGTTTTAACGCTATTTGCACATTCATATTAGGTGTGCCTATAGATTTTCCTGTTAACAATAGTAAATTTAAAGGTGTTGCTGAATCCTGCAATATATCGTCATTAGTCATTCAATCCTGGAGGCCGTTTTATAAGAGGTACTTAATTGCTCAATCAGATGTATGTGTGGATGTGCATTGAAAGTTGCGTCGTGCAAAATCGCGAATTGCAAGAGTGCATGCATGCGCAAATGCGTAAACGGCAGATGGGGAAATAGCACCTGCTCTAAACCCGTGCCCGCGTTCTCGCAATTTCTGTGCATCAAATTGTGCAATTAAGTGCCTTGTGTGAAACGGCTCTTTAAGAATGGTAGACTGCAGCCCGCCAGAGTCCACCCAAACCCCCTGTAAACTCCTTCATGTCCTTTGATGCTTTTCTATGCATCCCGTTTTACTTGTTAGCCTCAGTCTTCGTCGTGGGGGGGGGGGGCGTTCCCTTCCCTTGCGAAGTCCCTTCAAGCGTTCCATCTGGACATCCGATCCATCTGGACATTGTCTTCCTCGTAAACTGTCCTTCCATCTGGTTTTTTCTTATCTTCTGTTCCTCGGGTCTGCTCTTCCTCTCTTCGGATTCGATCCGTCCTCTTGACCTCCGGCACCAACTTTTGATAGCCTCTCTTCTCTTGTGCTCTCCTATGGTCCATGTCTCTGAGCCATGTGCCACTCCACACTAACGCCCTCCGATCTCTCGTTCCGGTGATCCATTTCCTTTAAATGCAATGGTTTTTTTCATCGCTAATTCTTTATTGGCATTTAACCGTTCTTCGCTTGGTATCGGTTGAGTTTTTGTCCATCCCCCGTCATTCATCTCGTTAGGCAGGTGAAGAGTTCAACTTGTTTTTGCCCTTCTCCTTGTAGCGTTAGGTTTGCCTTCAGTTTCTATTTTCCACATATTAGGACTTTCATTGTCTACCTTTAAATCTTCGCGTTGTAGCCTTGGAGTAATCGGTCCATTGTGTTCAAAGATGCTTTGCAGGTCCTGTGGCTTCTCTGCTCTGACTTCGATGTCGTCGGCGAAATGAAGCTGAATTGGGAGCGTTGATTTTTAATCTCAATATATGTATGAATGAATTCTTATCGGGTTTCCAACCGGGTTAAAATCTCCAGTACATAAGGATAGAGCCGTATACAACCGGCAAGAGTAGTATATAAGTATGACCAATTGACGAGAACGACAATCTAAAGCCCTGGTGACGATGAGCTGGTCGGGCATCGAAGCGTCGGCCACAATGGAGATTTTAACCCGAGGTTGAAAACCCGAGAAGAATTCATTCATGAGCTACGCCGGGAAAGCATCAGATCATACTCAATATATGTAATCTTATAACTCTCAGGTCTCGCAGAGCACACTCGAATAAGTGGAGAGAGCGCGTGGATTGATTGGAAATCTTAACACTGCCAGCCGAAGTGGAATGTGATCGGCCTTGACTCGGTCTTTTCTCAAGAACAATGATCGTTGTTTAGTTACGGTTTTGCGCTAGTTATCCTATTCATTTTATGCCCTTACGGCATTTGTTCTCTTTCTTCCTAAACAATTGAACGTAACCGGATGAGAGTTTCTGGGTGTTTCATTCTGGTCAGTTAGTCCATTCCCTGTGTTCTCACTACTTTCCCTGCTTGTCGCCCTCCAAAGAGGACTAAGACGAATGCACGTTAACTATTTCTAAATTTGGTCGTTGAGAAAATGGATCGTGAATCATACGACCGTTATGCAAGTTTTTCGGCCTCCGACACAGCGGCTTGGGAGTTGGAAGGGAGGCTGAGATGACGAGAGAGAGAGAGGGTGTTGTCGGTCCAGTTGCCTCGTTTATGCGCCCGAGCGTGCCCTTTCGCGTCAAATCCCTCCTTGGCGGCCACTCTGCGCGCTCCCATCTCTGGTGGGCCAAGGACGACGACTAGTGCTCTGCAGCCGAGAGAAGACTCCTTCTCGCAATGACTCACCGCAACAACACTGCGCCAAATGCACTTACCCTCTCCGATTAACAGCCTCCCGATATCCCTCCCTTTGGCCTTATTGGGCGTCAAACCCCCACCCCCCACCCACGCCCCCCTGCTTAACTACCTCCGAGCGCATGAAGGGGGGAGGGGTTAGGGATTTCGAATATGCGAAACCTCCATTCGCGGTCGGTGGGCTTTTGATTGCGAGGTGACGGAGCGTGGTCACTTGCGCTGTTTAGGTTGGGTTTGCCTCGTATACACTACAGGTGAACAAAAGTAGGGTGTACGTACTTAAGGCAGTTTGAGAGCGATAAATCACTTCACCCAGAATTTGATGAATTTTGCCTAATTTTAAAGAAACAACTCACATCTTTCCAATGATGCCAAAATATCAACCCCTTGCCGAACTATTTTTCGAGCAGTTTGCCTGTAAATATAAGCTGTTTTACATGGGATAGATTATGGCTGTGCGCTCCAGAGGGAGAATATGTATTGAAGGAAATGCGAATTTATAACTCCTAGATGTCGTCAAAAAACTAACGGTGTGTAGATTGCATGTTTTCTCAACTATTTATAAAAATGATTATTTACTCACCACAGTAACTTTTACAGAATCGCAAACATACCTGCTGTTTTGAAGGGTTTTCAGCCGTTCGGCGGGAAAAAATGAGTCAAGTTAGAGACTTATGCAGTTTTATTCATTTAACTACCGAGATTTTTTGGCATATATAACTATACATTTTGCGCCATTAATATTACAATATTAATTTCATACTTCCTACGGACGCTGAAATTAAAAAAACAAAATTTGAATATGGTCTCCACTATGACTAGGGATCTATCTCGCTCTCAAACCACCTTTAATAGGATGTACGTACTTAAGGTAGTTTGAGCGATAAATCACTTCTCCTAGAATGGTATGAATTTGGCCTCATTTTCAAAGAAAAACTCCCATTTTTCCTAAGATGTCAAAATATCAACCCCTTGCCGAACTACTTTTCGAGTAATTATCCTCAACATTTAAGCTGTTTGTACATGTGATAGATTAAGGCTGTGTGCACCATAGGGAAAGTAGAGAAACAATTAGGAATTTATAACACCTAGATTTCGTAAATAAAACTAACGGAATGTAATTTGTATGTTTTCTCAACTACTTATAAAATGTAATCAATTAGTCACCTAAATAATTTTTACAGAATCGCAAAAAAACCATCTGATGTGAAGGCTTTTAAGCCGTGCGGCGTGAAAAAATTAGTCAAGTTAGATACTTAAGTAGATATATTTATTTAATTACTGAGAGTTTTTGTTGTACATAAATGTATTATTGCACCATTAATGTAACAATATATTCACATCATACTTCTTACAGACGCTGAAATTATTAAATAAAATTCGAATAACATCTCCATTGTTGCGATGAGAAATGTCTCGCTCAAACCACCTTCAATGCAGGTGAGTGTCTACACGCAGATATTAAATCTACCTCAGCGCTACCTATTGTTAATGGAAATAAATTTGAATCTCGAAAAAATCACGTGTCCGAGTAGTAACTTCAAGCATATCTAGATACTTATAACCGTATAAACAAATGTAAACAAAGTAACACGTGCACGATTACTCAGCTCCTCATGTGCATGGTATAAACACCAGCATGATGTGTGTGATTATCGAAATTACTCGACCTATCGATGACTAGGCCTCGACCAAAGTTCAACGGAACACTATCGATGTCTTCCAAGTCCACTTACTTGGACCCGATATTTGAGTGGTCAGAGGGCGTCTACAGGGAGCGCTTATGTGAAGGCGCATTTAAATGTGCATTAAAGTAAGTGGTCAGTGCAGATGCGGCATAAGGGAAGGATTATTTGAGGAATGGAGGAGGGAAACCCGTCGTCGTGGGAATTAGGCCCTGCCATCTCGGCGGCTACTTCAACAATGCTCCCACGGCTCTTTAGCGGCGTCCCATATCCAGTGGGTCGACGGATTGCGGCATTTAAAGCCTCCATAATGCGACGTTATGGAGAAGCTACGGAAAGAGGGTGAATTGGGTGCGCTAAAGTGAAAGTGACATCGGGCTGTAAAGTGGAGCAAACAATACCAAAGGTTACTGGCAAAACAGGGAAGGTGTTAATCGAACAGGAAGACATCCAGGATTGGTGGAGAGAATACGTGGAAGAGCTAGCTGTACGACGACAGTGAGACATCCGTGGCCGTAGACGTAGAGAATGAAAAAACGATGGATAAAGATTATCTGGAGACACTCGATAGCAACATAGAGAAGGCGTTACGAGATGTGAAGTCTAGGAAAGCTGTGGGAGTGGATGGTCCTCTCTTCAGAGATACTAAAGGTAATGAAGGAAGACTCTTTTTCGAAGTTATTCGTAGGATTTACGAGGAAGGAATATGACACAAGGATTGTATAAAAACAGTCTTGATACCTATCCCGAGGAATAATAAAGCGTCAGAATGCGATGGTTTAATGACAATTAATTTTATTTCAAATGTGGCAAGAGTTTTACAATTAGATTCATAATTAGATTAATTAAAAAAAGGTTTGAGAGTTGAGCAAAGTTCTTCTCGGGATATGACCAGTTTGGGTTCAGGAAGGGGAAAGCAACTGGGAACGGACTTACTTTTACTTCACAACCCGTAGACTCAATTTTTATTTACTATTATATTGTCTTTCATTGGTTTTTCCCTCTTTTCAAACATGTATGCTACACCGTGGAAAACTCCATGCCATTTCATACAAAATTTAGAAGAGGTGGCTTTTGATAAAATATTTGTATGCAAAATTGTATCGGAATTTGACCGTAGGATACCAGCCATCCGTGCAGTTTCCGATGATCATTTCAATGTGCTCAAGGATGCCTCCGAAGTTGGCTCTTTGGTCCACGGAGAGAAAGTCCATTGTGGTCGATTTCTTCTGCAACAGAAGATGTACTATGTGACAGCCGTAAGATCCGGATTACTCCAAGCATCATAAGAGTCCGGATCCGATCCAGATTTCTATCAGAGTAAATAATTGCGTCAGCCCTATCACGCCATTGACCATTACATCTCACTGTTTACATGACATAAACAAAAATAATTTTAATTTTGAGGATACCGGGACGGATTATCCACAGGGGAGAAGGACGCCTCGGTAGCTTAACTGGTTAAAGCACTCGGCGCGAAATCGAGGGATCCGGGTTCGAATCCCGGTCAAGGCGAATGATTTTTCTCCTGTGGTATATCGCAAAAATAATTTTCATTGTAAGTCAATTAGAATACAACATGAAAGTGATGCCACTACGACGAAAAGCTCTTAATTCAGCACGTGCGGTATGTATGAGTAATGGCCAGCTCTTTATTCAAATTTAGAAGTGGCTTTTATATATTAGGTCGATTTTTGGCCCAATTTTATACCCACACTTCTTGTATCTTCTAAGGAACGCAAGACAATACGGCTAAAATGCCGAAGCAAACAATTTTCCGTCTTTCAAGATTTCTCTTTACTTTCGGAATCTAGTATTTAACCGACAATATTTTCCGCTCATATTAGTTGATTTTTTTTCGATTCGCCTCAGTAAGCGACGCCACAACTGCTTGCTTTGTTTTCGGGCGTAGTTCGAAAAAAAAGCCGCTTCAATCCTCGAGATTGGAATCCTGCAGAGGAACATGGCATACGTGAGCATGCATGCGCTGTTGGATATAATTTAAAGGATTGCAAATGCATTGTGGGATGTGATCTTTAGGCGACTCGGGAAATTTCTCGCCATCTTCATCGCGTGAGAAATGCCGAACGCGTAACAATTACGCATATACAATCAAATGAATTCCATTGCGGGAGAATACGGAGACGGTCGCCGTGTGGACCGACTTTTGAAAGTAATCGTACGTAGGTACATACATTGCTATACTCAACGCAACATGCCTTCATTTCCGGTGTAAATATTTCTGTTAGTCATGAGGCCGTAAATATGTATTTCTAAGCAACTGTGCATTTGGGGTCGCATGGCTACACATTAATGGACAATGAAATTTGGATATTGCGTCTCCGTTTGTTTGACGCCTGCTTTGAAAAAGAGATTGAATAAATAAATACCTCTAAATTCTAAGCTAAATATCCATAATTATATGAGAGAGTGTTCGTTCTGCCAAAGGGGCCCTAGGACCGGAAATAAAGGTAGGGCACTGATTGTTAGCCTAGCGGAAGGATTTCTCTTTTCGGCAGAACGAAATTGAAACGGAGAACCTTCGCAGGCTAAGTGACACGTGAGTATGTACATGCCTTGGCTTGCTGGAGTACCGCTCGAATCTCACCGCTGCCACGAAGTCTGTGTGATTCCGCCATCTCTCGACATCGTGGCACCCACGTCTCGCCGCATGACTCTCCGCTCCGCGACGAACTGCGCCAGCTTCGGAGAGCGGATCGATTTGCGACGAGGAGTGGGTCGCGCCTCCTCTTGGTGGCGGCAGCAGCAGCTTTGAGGCTGTCGTGAAACATGGTGGTATCCACCCTTTCGCCCCTCGACGCCTGCCACCTTCGCCGATTCGCGGTCATCCGTTTGTAACTCACCAATCAACTGAAATGATTAGCATGAATGCAAACACGTCACGGATTACCGCCGTCTTCTTTTTTCATCCGTTGCTGCCCCTGCGCTGCTGTGAAAGCGGCGGGGCAACGCGGCGCATGGAAAGGATGCTTTAGGAGACGCTGCTCTAGGTCAGGGTTTCCCGATCAGGGTAGGCCGCACACTTTTGGGGTGCGAGATATCATTCCAGGGATTGGGATATAATATTCAAATATATTTGTTTTCATTTAGGGTACTTTTTTGTTGAGTTTAAGTGAATTTTAATTTTTTGTAATATTTTCTTTCTTTTCCATATGGCTTATTTTTATACATTATTAGGAGTTGGTTGTACAAATTTGTTTTGGTCAAATTTATATTATTCTTGAATACGAATAAGATTCTTACTTACGAATTTAATTCTCATAAGTTATTACTTTAAGGGTTGCAAGAACATATTTTAATGATTTAGGTGTGTGGGACAAAAAAAGATTGGAACCTCTGCTTTGGGTGACCCGGTTCACTTGAATCATCGCTAGGATGCTCTAGCTTGTATGACATGCATTGTAAATTTTTAATCAGATTAATTGACTGTACTCTGCTTTGCATTCCACAATACCTCGTTTCCGTGCATGACAAGTGACTCTTCGCTCTCCGAATTTCAGTCCTCTCACACTTCTGACACTTTAGCACGGCTTGAAATGATTAGGCTCTAATGTAAATACTTTTTGTCTCTAAGTGGATTATATTTAACCGTCAAAGTTAGACAAAGAAGAAGGACGGTTATTAATAAAAAGTCAGAAGGTAATGGAAAGATGGCGTGAGTATTTCTCTGAATTGGTATACGTTGAAGAAGTAGGTACTCCACTAAACCAAGGCGACCGGGCCAACTACTATCATGTTCAACCTAATGTGGAACCTCCAAACAGAGAAGAAGTGAAGGATGTTGTTAAATTCCTCAAAGGAAACAAAGCATCGGGAAAAGATGAAATCACAGCAGAATTGTTAAAAAAAGGAGGTGACCTTATAATTGATAGACTATGGGGAATAATATTAAAAATATGGGAAAAGGAAGGGATGCCAGCCGATTGGCAGGAAGCAATATTAGTACCCACACACAAGAAAGGAGAGAAAGAAGATTGCAATAATTTCAGGGGTATTGCACTTCTCAGCATTCCATATAAAGTCCTCTCAAAAAATAATCAGTAGTCGCATAGAATGTTATACGAACGAAATTATTAAAGAGCATCAGGCAGGGTTTATGAAGGGCAAGTTGACTACAAGTCAAATATTCTCGATAAAATAAAGTATATCCAAATACTTGGAGTACAGTAAGGAGTTTGACGCAATTTTTATCGATTTCCAAAAGTCGTATGACAGTATAAATAGAGAGAGATTGTGGAGAAAAATGGGTAAGTTGGGGATTCCAAGAAAATTGATAAATTTGGCAAAGCTGAACAGCACAGAATCAAGAGGCTTAGAGCGGATAATTGGAAATATTTCCGAGCAGTTCAAAATAAACACGGGGGTAAGGCAGGAATATGGGCTCTCCCCAATTCTATTTAATATTGCAATTGAGGAAGAACTGGAAAAAGTAGCACAGATGGACCTTGGTATCAAAATCGGGACCAAAATAAACATTTTAGCCTTTGCAAACGACGTAGCAATATTCTCAGAAAGTTTAGAAGATTTAACAATGTTGAAAAATGTATTTATGAAGGAAACGGAAAAAAATTGGACTGAAAATAAATGATACAAACACTAAATACATGCATTTCTCAAGACGCCAAAATGTAAATACAGGTCCACTGCAAATTAATGGGCATGAGCTAGAAAAAGTAGACTATTTTACATATTTAGGAGTAATTTTAACAAATGACAATACGGAAGACCCAGAAATACGAAACATGTTAAACCTCGCCAACAGATGTCTACATGCATGAAACCGCATTCTATCTTCTAAAGCCCTGTCGCACAAAACCAAAATTAGACTTAATAAAACAATAATATCTCCAGTACTACTCTACGGATCCGAAACGTGGAGACTGTCAAAGAAGGATGAGAAAAATCTAATAGTGTCCGAGAATAAGATATTGCGGAAAATCTATGGGCCCACATACGAAGACGGACAATGGAGAAAAAACACAATAGGGAAATCTGAAATCTATATAAACATCCAGACATAACAAGTGAAATAAAGGCAAGAAGAATCAGGTGGGCTGGACATATTCTAAGGAAATAGAAGGGATGTCTGCTAGAGGAGATACTGAATGGGATTCCTGAAGGAAGAAGACCCCGGGGAAGACCACGTCTAAGATGGTGGGACCAAGTGAAGGAGGATATGCAAAAGATCGGAGCAACAGAAAGAGAGGAAGGAGATCGATCCAGGTGGAGGGGATTTGTTGATGCGGCTAAATATCGCCTAAGATATTAGATATGGCCCTGGGAGTAAGTAAGAGTAAGTCAAACTTAAACGGAACATAATTTCTGGAAAATGAGCGCCGCACCAGTGTCTCAAATACGCTGCGGTTGTTCATCGTCAGTCGCTGATCCGCTCAAGACCCCCCACCCCCCTCCTATCACTCTTATGTATTTCACCTCATTCTCAACACTTGCTATCCCACGATGCAATGACCGATTTAGTGGAGGCGTTTTGACTTTGTTTCTCGTCGATCGACCTGTCTGTTTTCACTTTTTAAAACCCTACCGCGGTGCAAGGGCATGCCATTGTCCCCTAGAACTGGAAAGGATAATTTCTCCTGGTGGGGCCACCAAGGAGGTTAAAATGAAATGGAGTAGGCATGACCGTGAACGCTCATGGGCGAAAGTGAAGCAAGAATAGGGGTGCTTGGGAGGGATTTTGTGCCGAGTTGGTGTTGCCAAACCAGTCACAAAACATCGCCTTGCCTGTGGTTTTTTTAACTTAGATTTGACGAAAATCGAACGCGACCGCCAGACACGTAAGCCAGCGGAGGGTCTAAACTGTGCCTACTGCAATGGCGGAATTGGCTTCAAGAATCAAGTGGTATGTCGCCTCCATTTCTTTTCTAACCTCCTTGGAACCCACCCATGCCAGAGAGATCAAAGGATAGGAATCAGACGAAATGTAGTTTCATGTGAAGGTGTCACGTTAAAAGCACCGTTGGGAAGCGGCGATGGGGAAGCATTCGATTCTCGATAAAGAATGGAAGCTTTTACTTGCTCGTTTGTCTTTCTCCTTTTACAAGATGTGCTTTTTAAAGATTTCGCTCATCATGAATATTGGATATTAATTAGTATGGCGTAATGACCTTGGACTGGAGCGTATGTCTCAGAATGAGTAAGTCTCGAGTCCTTGCTTGGGAAGGTAGGCGGTATTTTTATTATTCGTGGGCATTACAAACCAATCGCATAAGACGCAGGCGCGGTTGTGCTTCGAGAAGGCTGTTCCTTCCCATCGTGCCTTGCGAGCGCGATAGCTGTCGTTGCAACCGGTTCCACCCCCCCTCCCCACCCACAAATAAAAAGAGCACCAAAGATGGTGTGTATATTATGCATAGTGAACGGAGCCCTCCGATTGGTCGGCGGCCTTTCTCGTGCGGAGGGCGAGATCGGTGCGTCCTTGCCCCGGGCCATTCTTTCGAGGACCTCTCACGAGCCAACTCTCCGCCCCTCCACCGATCGCGGCCAACGTGAAAAGGGACTGTGCGAGAATTATTTTATGCTATGACGGCATTTGTTTATTTTTAAAGAGAGCGGAGGGCCGCCATAGGAAGAAGGCCTCGTTCACAAACCTCCCTCCTTTCACTCATGCTGTGTTTCATAATAATAATAATAACTTATTGGCCCTGTAGGTCTACATAAAGACATAAGTCAAGGTCAATAAGTACATACGGAAAGTACATTGTGAATTATATATGATAGTGAATACAAGAAGATGATATCGCATTTTTCCCCTGTGTTAATATTATCACATTAACAATACATTTATATACAATATACCATGACATATGACATTAATATGAAATAAAAGAGTTAAGTAGCAATTTTGACAATCAATTTAGATATTCTGATACTGAATAGTATGGATTATTTGTTAGGTATGTTTGTACTTTATTTCTGAAAATACCTTCGTTTTCTATTTGAGGTGGTTGGGTAACTTGTTGTATATTTGTGTGATGGTGTGGTAGGGACTGTTGTTTGTGAGGGCTAATTCTTTGCTCATACAGTGGATATCTTTGTGCTGCCGTGTGTAGTGCATGTGTTCTTGGTTATTCAAATGGAATAGATGTTGATTTCTTCTGACAAATACTACAGCTTCGAAGATTAGGATGCAGGGTAGGGTGAGGACACGGAATTTCAAAAAATATGGTTTGCGGGAGGTTAATATGTGGCTCAAGTGTTTGATACGACACGGATGCTGTTGGCGCACATCATTCAGTCGAATGCTGAAGGTAATTATTGCAGGCTTGGGCCCCACTCTTCATCCCCATGCTACGCCGCCGGCCCATGCAGTAGTGTGCATGGATCCGTCTCAAGCGCCTCTCCAATCTCGACAGAAAATGAACTCGTGTCAGAATACGTGCACAGGAGCGACTCCAGGGTTCGCGACAAATAGACACACCCGAAAGAGTGCCTCAACAATTGACCCGCTTCCAATGAGCAAACTACTTTGCGAAGGAACTAGGTGCCACAAATAATGAACTCCTCGACAGCCTGTAGGCCATTGTGATGGCGAACAACTCAGCCTTCAAAAACCTCTCCGTCCCCTTCCCATCTTCCCTCGCCATTCCCACCTCCTTCCAATAATTCCCACCCCCCTCCTCTTACTCCAAAGGTAACGGACTCGCTTTCGCATAATGTTGGCCTGACACCATCTTACCGGGACTGCGACGTAGACAGCCACAGGAGCTGTGATCGCGAAACCACCTATAGGAGGGGTTTGGACTAGACTTTCTGCGTTGCACGTGGGTCTTGATGCCGTGCAGATGGCGGTCACTTCGATAACTGATTTGAAAGATAATTGGGGTAAAGTAAAACTTATCAGATGGCTTGAATTTGTCGTGATATTGTGTTTACTTTGATCCGTGTGTCTAATAGTAAAATGCGAATTTTCGCGGCGTTTATGTTGCAAGGGGAAGGTGACAAACTTGTCTTCAGGGAAGCAATGTGTGTGGTATGAGTGTCCATTGTTCATTTTATTGGAATCGACCGTTTGAAATATATGAGGGTAGGGTCTGAGTACTGAATGCAGAAAACATACCACGTGTGATAAACACTGGTCTTGATATTAAGGTTTCGCCTTTATGTCGGTCACTTGTGTGGTGACATCTGCGTTTGAGGCACACTTTTTGATCAAACTAACGTTAACGTTTTAATGGTTAAGTAACGGTAATGCATTTAGTATGTGCTAATCGATCATGTTTCCATTTGAGATTTTTTTTAACGGATAATAAGGTCAATTTAACTTATATATCGGAACGGAACCTTGATAGTTTTATGTCCATACTGTGGATAAAATGTGACATTCGTAGAAGATGACGAATTTTAGCGTATATGTTGAGAAACCATTCTGAATGTGATATCATTTATGTACAATGAGATGCCTTAATTGTCAGCGGGCTCCGTTTTGAGTTAAATGATGTCTTGATGCCCTTGCTACACGTTAAGTTATTCGAGTTTATTACCTGAAGTACCCGCGAGATGTACCACGCAAGTTTCAATAAATAAAATCTTCAACACGGAGGTAACGATTAAAGAACGACGTTAAAAGTCCACTTGAGAAAATATAATTTATTTCGACCTAGGTTTTGGCATGCCTGCCTACGGCACCATTAGGTAATGATACGGTTGATACGGATCAAGTAGTGGGTATATTTACAAAATCCAGCTGGAAAGGGGGGCAGAGGGTGGTGGGGGGGGACCAGGAGAAGTGGCTGTAGACGGCACTTGTTCCCTTTCCCCCCACCCCCCCTTGGGATCCACCGATGGTCAACCGATGCCATTAGATTGTGGTTCACCCTCGTGACCTTCCTAATCAGACCAGTATTCCTATTCAGTAAAAAGTTAGCGTACTTCAATATAAAAACAGAGGGGTGCGCTACTTCTCTGCGATAATAGTTGATTTTAGAAGTCGCACCTTATCGTGTTGAAGCGATTATTCGATGCAAGGGCATATCGCTCGAGTGTGTTTTGTTCCGAGGGCAGTGCGCTTGGGAAACAAGTGACTGACGGGCCGAGTGCGAGGGGGGAGGGGTTGCCGTGGGAATGCGCCTCGTAATGGCCGTCGATGATGTCGCGTACTCCGCCCCGCTGTGATCTCTCTTACCCGCGATGAATCACCGTCTCCATCTTCCCTCATATGCTTTCTCTTCGCGCCGGTCAAGGCGTTAGGCACTTGTGGGACATGAAAGCGGGACATGTTCGGTACGGCGTTTTTGGACCGAAAGGGCAGAGCAAGAGTTTCGCACCGTCCGTCCGAAGGTGTGCGCGTGCTATTATCGCTTCATCAATCGCTGTCCTGGCCCTGAACGGCACTTTTCTATCGTCTCCGTCCTTCCCTCCCCCGGCACTTGTTGCTGGGCGCGGGGAGCGACAAAATAAAACACCCTCACATTAAAAATGATTCCCGCCGCACTCCTGAGGGATTAATCGCCCGCTTAACTTAGGGTCGCGGGTTCGAGTCCCGCCTGAGTGGATTTTTCACCACTCAAGGACATGGGTGTTTGTGTTCGTCCATTGTTATATGTTACAACACCCGATGTAATAGGCCGTTCGTGCTGTTTTCGGGGATGTGGAAATAAATAAAATAAACATGATACAGGCTCCCGAAGATTGTTAAGAAGACAGATGGCCCGGAAATGCAATGAACGCCCTAGGAGCGAAGATTAGCTATATGTAGAATCACGGCCGCGTAGGAGAAAGGCAGCTGTGGCCTCTTGTTTCCTATCGTTCCTATATTACTTCCTATCTTTCTTCCTATCATAGGGCTTCCCAATCGTCCACTGTCTGTACCGTGGTTTCAGATTAGCTTCGGGGAAACACGTACGAAACATTTGCAGCGCAGCATTAAAAACACTAAGATTTATCCGAGCGACTTATCCCTAATCCCGCCTCTTTTAACGGCTGGTATACCCTAACCTGCCACTTTTGCCCCTCCTCTGGTCCATGGTTAGATGTACTTGGTCTGAATAGTTTTCCTCTCCCTCACGATCTGCGATCTATCTGGTCCGTCGAACTATTTTCGTTCGCAGTCGGCCATCTTCCAATTTCCCCAACCATTTCGTGTTTGTTGTTTTTATATGATCCCTTCCCCCTTTCCTTCCTCTTAAGTAAACGCTATCATTTTCTCAAATATTCACATATTGTCTTGTAAGGACAATCGTTACGGCATTGTAAGGTGTCTGTTCAAGTGGAAGGAACAGAGGAGAAGGAATGTGCGCTGCTTCCTCTGTCCCGAACCCATCGCCGCTGACTCGAGCGACCAGCAAGGACCCGCATGTCGCGTGGTTGAGTAGTCGACGAGCGAGTGGATTTTTTTTTGTTCTCGCGCTGTCGAATCCCGCGGCCCTTTCATTTTCTCATTTACTCTCGCCCCCTTTTGGGAAATTAATGCATCGAAGGGAAAAGAAGCGCTGCCACACAAATCCTTGGCGTCACTCCAACCGTACGGTGAGCAAAGTTAAATTGAGTCATGAAAAAGTAGTAGTGATGGGTCGCACGCGTCTTTCCCACGGAAATGTTTTCTTTCAGGGAGTCCGTTGTAGTTCACGGCCTTTTAAAGCATTAATCTCGCCTTAGGTAACCGCCACCGTTTTGACGTGCTGCCCCGAAAGAACCTTCGGGCACCTTACGTCATTTGGAGCCGCTTAACCTCGAGAGAGAGAGGGTGATAATTTAGTTCGCTCCGACGACCAGGCTCTCTTATTTTCCTTTTTGTGAAACGGTTTGGCGACTTGGTTTTGCGTGAGACGACCACGCCTTTTACACACAGTGGCCTAGCCGCCACATCCGTCTCTTTCCCCCCCCCCCCCCACCCGCCCACACTCTGCTTGCGTCCCCTCAACGTCCCCTCTTTGCACTTGCGCGACCGCGCGGAGGTCCCTGTGCCGGCCCTGCTGTGTCAGTGGTCGAGCCGAGAGGCCGCTGTAAACACTGTAAAAAAAAGGGGAAAGTAAGTCTCCCCATTTCCCGACATATTGCCGCTCTCTCCATGCGAGGGAGCTGAGGCGCGTTGTTGCATCCAATAGTTGCCCACTGGTTCTCCTGATCTTAATTTTGTATTGACAGTTAACGGCTCGCACGAAAGTTAATAACGAGGCCGAGAGACTGAAACTGGTTAATTACAGCATCCGTAAAAGGAAAACGGCTATGTCGAGAATTGAAGAATCAAAACGAAAAAAAAAACGTTATGGACTAACAAACAAATGTTACGCAAATCTAGGGAAGATTTCATTGTTATTCTTTGTTTATATTTCCAGTGTGTGTTAGTTGACGGTTGCAGAGCGCTCAGCTTCCTTTTGTTGCCTCTTCATTTTCGTATCTTCATCGATCGGTGTGCTGAATCGCTGAATCCGCGAAATCTTCTCAATCTCAATATCCATGTTCCATCGTTGCTCTTCGTCCGTGACCACCTTCAACGAACCATTTCCCCTTCAATGATTTGTCTTTTTCCTCCTATCCACATCCACACAATCCTCGCTTCATCTACCTAACTAGAAGGTTCCGGTTCATGATCATAACACGTGACATTTTCATTTGCTTCTTATGATTGGAAACCTTTCTCGCTTGGGCCAATGCAATCGACGTCAGCGATTAACACTTTTTAAAATCTCCGTAAAAATTGCGCCAATGTCGCAAAATATTATCTTGCTTTTAACCGCTGCCATTGCCACTAGTAGACAGCGATAGTAAGAGAGGCCATTTTCTGTGTTGTAGTGTGAAAATTCAGCCACGCCAACAATCCTCATGTAGTCTCTCACCAATGCTCGAATGTGAATCGTAAATTTGGGATGCATTGCGAACAAATTTGAATTTACCGACTCGTTGGTCTAGGGGTATGATTCTCGCTTAGGGTGCCGGGTTAGAGGTCCCGGGCTCAAATCCCGGACGAGCTCAATTTTTTTCAGACCGTCGATTAAAATTAAGACTAAATCTATTATGTAATTTCCAAACCGATCTATTCTCTGACGACGTTGATAATATTTTAGGAAATCCGACATACTACGGTAGATCAGATCTTGATAGTAAAATTAGGGAACCAGACTGCAGAACTGACAGATTTAAAATGTCATTTTTCCCACGAACGATAAGGGACCATAACAGCTGCCAATGAGACTGTTATCTAGGTTTGTCGATAGGTAGTGTAGCTCTTAGTAGTACTAGTACTCCCTAGCACTTGAATCTTTATCTGTTAACTAGTACTAACACAGCACGCCGTGAATGTTTTCAACACAACTCTTGAGTCTCTGTCCGTTTGTGTAGTTTCAAAATACATATATATATATTAATGGTCCCTCTCCATTGTGATAATATATGTAGTGTATTAGTGCATGCTTGTGAGGCTTCGCAACTTGACAAGCCTTGGCGATTTGTGCTAATGCATAATTAGTCGTAGTTACACTAACCTTAGGGTTTAGTGTAATGCATGTTGGTGAATACCCACCCCCTGCCACACACCCCTGAGGTAGCTTGCAGGGTATTTTGTAGATGTAGATAAAATGAACTGACCTCTGCGAAAACCTCCAATCTAATCTAATACCTCCATTAATGAACAAAGAGACCACCACTGTTGTTGAAATTCAGGCGATGCCTCTTGCGACTCAATTACTCAGTGTAGCATTAAACGTTCTGCCGAAAACAGCTTAGACTAGGCTATGTTAATTGGGACAGGAAGGGAAGGAACTGTACTCATTTATGGCAATACTCACTCTGTGGATTTGCGTTGTTGAAGGTTCTTAGGGTCTCTTATTAATTTCAATACAAATGTAAGAGCTGTCTCTCCACCTCTCTGGCTAAGGGTTTTAGAAAAACTAGTTTACCATTTAGGAAGTAATGTTTGTGTGAGTTAATTCGGCGAAGAACGGCAAGGTGAGCTTTCGCTTTCAAACGCTGGAAAGTTCGATGTCTTTATATCTGCACTTTCGCCTTTAATGGCAGGGCAAGAAATTCTCTGTGCCCAGCACACCCATTCCAGTTGTCTCCGACCCGGAGTTTTGTTTCCCGGAGTTGTGGTTCTCTCGTCTCGTTCCCAGCCCTGCTGCTGCCACCTGTGTCGTTCTTGCCAATTCCTCTTTCCTTTTCCCGTGTGCTGACAGCTTTTGTACCCAAATAATCTTTTCCTCGTTTTTCAGTTGTGTCTTGGTTCTTTAGTCCGAAATCTTTGCGTAAATTTGCCAGCCTCGCTGGTGGCGGGGTAACGTCCTCGCCTGCTAACCCAATGGAGTCCCGCCTGGGGAGGATTTTATCTCCTCCCAGGGCATGGTTGTGTGTACTCGTCCATTGTTAATTTTTAATACCCCGATATAAAGGCCAAAAAGTGCTGTTTTCGGTGGTTCTTGAATATAAATAAATAAAATTAATAAATAACCCAACCTGCCTGTTAGATCATATTGTCATCGTTCGTGGGGTGATTTAGTGGAGGAAAATTATCTTAGATTTTTATGAATCGTTGTAAAAATATCAAGAGAAAATGAACCACGCTAATTCCTAGAGGTGGCTAGGCGGTCAACTCCAGATGCAAATGCAGCATTCCTCTGGAAATATGAGGTCGGACTTTCTCCGAGTAATAGGAATTTTTCTCGAAGAGCTTTGTACATCTGTCGATAATCCAGCATCCACTAGATAGTCCATCGTCATTTGAAATGGAACGCGATGTGATAGGCGACATTAGAATTCGATCTTTGAAGGCGCACTTCAGTGTTCCCCCCCCCCCACTGGCGACACGTCGAGTCCTCTGTATCCCTCTCTTCTTCTCCCCTCCCCCACCCCACCCTTGAATGGCCCACCGCCCTATGTGGCTCTATATGTATAAGAAGAAGCCTCGAGACTCGTGCTCTCTCGTCGGGGTTTCTGTCTCTCGAGGAAGGAGATGACAATCCTCTCGCCCCCCCCAGCTCCGTAGCGAATCCCACTTTCACATCGAATCCGCGAGCATGTGCACCGAAGGGGGAGATGCTGGACTCTCGGGTTTTTCTCGTTCGTTGCTAACACTTTTTGCTCGCGTCTGATTTGTTTCATTCATTGAAGAATGATGAAGATACCGGGCACTGCCGTGTGAACCCTCTCCAGTACTAACGAAACCGCTCTGAATCCTCGAAACAGACCGTTTTAATTCTCCTCAACTCCTCGCAATCTTTATCGGAGCGGGCGCAGCGATAGTCGTGGAAGAGACTGGGAAGGCCTTAGGCATTGGGGTGGGCATTTGGGAAGGCCTTAGGCATTAGGATGGGCATTTGGGAAGGCCTTAGGCATTAGGATGGGCATTTGGGAAAGCCTTTGGCATTAGGATGGGCATTTGGGAAGGCCTTAGGCATTAGGATGGGCATTTGGAAAGGCCTTAGGCATTAGGATGAGCATTTGGAAAGGCACCTCTTCACTCTTGTGTGGTTTAGACTCGCGTTCGGCACTCCGGGAAGGGAGCTACAGAATAGTGGAACACACAGGTCGTATATAGAGATACGTACTAAATGACTTGGGTGTCCTTCTGTCATAAAATTTATAATAATATTTTTAAATAAATGGTCGTTTTTACATGATATGGGAATAGTCAAGTAACAATGAAAAAAAATCAACACTTGCAAAAGAGTAAATGAAACATGGCATTCAAAGGAAAATCAGGTGCCATCTTTGAAAAAATTCATTAACATTAAAATATGGCTTTTGTCAGCTTTAATATAGTATAATATGGTATAATATAATTTCAATATTCCTTATCACTTAAAAAAAGGTTTAAGGTGACTTTTAAAGGAGGTATTTTTTAAGGTGACTTTATTTACGATTTTATATCAATCACGACTTTCCTCGGAGGTCTATGATCGTTGGTAACTTATACATCTCGCTAGCTGGAACAACATTCATTCATGAAATGTCATTTGCGATTGACTTTCCGGATGATACAGCTCGCGAGCTGCAAACAACATTCATTCATGAGATTACAATCGCCATTGACTCACAAATGCGAATTATCAAGGTGACCGAGATCTCTCAAAAGACCGACTCGGAGTATGACTAGTGTGAATCGTATCACCGTTCGGAGGTTGGCTCGGCGCTATGCGGACGGTGATTGACGCGAGGAAGATGCAGGCCTAGACCGGAGAGGTCACGTTGCACAGCAGCTGCAGTGGTAGATCACAAAATCGCTCAGTTTGCCAGGGGAAATCCTTTAACGAGCAAGGAAGTAGAGGGAAACCGGCTATATTTAAATCTGGGGTGTAGTCTTTCCACTATTCTATTGCACCTCCAGGAGTCGGGACTAAAATGTCATATAGTATGCCACAGTTCTTGGAGCAACTGCCAAAACTACAGTTTTCAGAAAAGCACAATTGAATAAATTGCGAGCATTTTGGGACCTCACCATTTTCGCGGACGATAAAAGGTTTAGAAGTTAATGCGATGGCAGATGGTGGGCTTGTGGCGTCCACGTTATAAGCTGTAATTTTCCTCTGGGCGCATGTATTAAAACCTTGAATAGATTGGTTCAGTGCATGGATTTTTTTCCATTGGTTTAGGTTTGTAAAGGAAGAAGTGATATTCTATTGCCATTGGAATTTGATGTTAAGCCTTGGGTTCAAATTATTATGAGTTTCATTGCCAAGTTTCTAACACTTGGTAACTGTAGAAGTAGGGAGACATAATGTCGTCACCGTCCTCAATGCATTTTATAATTTTTATTTATCTTGGTAAGGATCTTAATTCGATTACAATATTTTAAGGGGATTTACACTCATATGAAGTCAAAATAGTTATTGAGAGCTAATATAAAAAATGTGTTATCTCAGAAAAATTTAATAGCTCTAATCATAATTCTTAACATAATTGTAATGGTTAATTTGTAAATAGGCATGCGCCTGGAAACGTCCTGAGGAATCGGATATTCGGACGTATATCCTAAAGCTCTTGGGGGACAATAACAGGGTTGCCGGAACAGTTAGAATTAAGTAGATTGAACCTCGCCTACATTGACCGCGCGAGAATATTCCAACAATATTTTTAAAAAAAACTTGAAACCGTACACCGGGGACGATGTTCCAGAAGTAGAGGTTAATTTCATTCATGACAATTGCCCCCAGCAAACAGTCACTATCAAAACTACTTTTAATTTAGTGGAAGCGATAGAGGCACCACTTTAAATGCTATTTTTTCTCGACGGAGATTTGTTGGTAATTTTTTAAAAAGGTCAAAAAATGCTACCACGGCCACTTTTAATGCATATTTCTTTCAGTAAATGAAATTAGTCGGGGAAAAATGTGGCAGCAGGGTCAGTCATCAATTATATAAATTAAACTGTAAGCTATACATTTCGACATTGATTTTTTTCTTTTGTCAACCGTATAAATGATGTCTTCTTCTGTTTGGTACCCGTGTTATGAGTTCCACAGCCGACGTTTCGATGGGAAACTCGCTCATCTTCTTCAGGGGAAAACTGGGTTTTTTTGGCTCAGAGAAGGAAGGTGAGCGAGTTGCTCGTCGAAACGTCGGCTGTGGAAAAGCCTCAACTACGCCCGAGAAGACTTCATACTTTTTATCGTCCACCGGGAAAGCCTTCCACGATCTTTCATCAACCGCATAGAATGCGTTGATGTTAATAATGCATATTCGGGGTTATCACGCACTCTTCATGAAATTACATGGTGTAAAACTTATTGAACCAAGATTTGAACTCTGCTACAATCGCAACTAGAGTCCTGTGAATGGCTGTAACCACTAATTGAGGCTACTTAGCTACTTGCACGCTTGGCAGAAATGCTGAGTACAAATTTGGATCGAAGGAGAGCAAGAAGAAGAACTCGAGGTGGAGCCCGAAAGAAAAGACTCCGATCGGCCCAAATAGTGCGTGGACGTATTCCTTCAGTGCATTCCTTCCGCTGGGGCATTTTCTTGGAGTTTATTCGACTCCAGTTTCGGTAGTCCAGACGCTCCTTCTTCCTCTTCGGATCTCGGCGACGTCAAGCTATTCCTGCAATGGCCTTGTGTGCCAACCCTTCAAATATTTTCCAACCTGGCTACAATCAACCAAATCCGTTAAGTGGAGGAGGGTGTCTACACATTTATGGAAGTAGTTGTGCAGAATTAGGCTACAACGCTTTGTAAACACCGCTTCACTAGCCTGCGGAGTTTAGGGAAAGAATGTTAATGTAAAGTATTAAAATTATTTTTTTTAATCCTTTATTGCTTGATTGATGGATATTTTTTTCTGTTTTATCTCATCCAGCCTGTTATACTTTAATCATCCATCTTTCCAGTGAACCTTCTTTTATAAATCATGGGTAATCAGCGTTACAGCACAAACCATTGATAACGTCAATCATACGTGACACATCGTTTTTAAATTCCTTGAGTGAATAGTTCTGAAATGTCTATGAGCATGTGATATTTTTCGTAAGTAATTCCATATTGGTTACAAAAATTGGACGAATTCTTAAGTTTATATGTATTTTTCCGCTTTGACCGGTGTTCGAACGCGGATCCCTCGATATCGCTCCGAATGCTTTGGCGTGCCGTGTTGCAGGTGACACCGTGAAAGTAATACCGCTGTGATATCGCGGTCTCCTCGAAATTGACTGAACTATAGTGTTCACCCTTTAGTACACCAAATGGAAGATTCCATTTCCTTGCATACATTTGTAATTGACGTACATTTGTGAAGCGAATTACATTTTGAGAATGCATTTCGCACTCGTGGTTCCCTTTCTCTTATTCATTACCGATGATTACACAACGCTCTCATATCCCACGTCTCACCCCGTGCCTCTTAAACCTCTTCCTGATAAACCACTTCCTGACAAACCAAACCGCTCACTGTGGAGTTAGAAACGAACGCGACCAGCCCTTCCCAAGAAATGAAAAAAATTAAAGAAAAGTGACCAAAAATTGCTATCATGAAATTTCGTTAAATTATTAATTTAGTTCGTAAGCAATTGTTTGGGCTATAATGTAGATTTCTTTTATTGTGATTAATTGTATGATCTTCGGGTAAAACTGCCCGCTTGTAGCATACTTCTCATAATAATGTGTATCCTGCTAAATATTCTGTACAAGCTGTCCTATCCTGGCCAGAAGATGCCTTATTAAGGTGAAACCGGTCGCAGTTTTAAAATAATTTGTGGAAAAGTCGTGGTCGTTATTTTTTATTCAAAAATTGTGGTCGTAGTTTTTTATTAAAAATGGATATCTATCGCTTCCACGAAGTCAAGCCTGAAACAATGAAATTTATGAAAACATATATGCATTATTTCAAATCGAATAATAGTCTCGAAAGTAGGCTACCATGCTGGGCCAGTGTAAGGGGTCAGCGTAAACACATTGGTTGTATATTCGCCCTTTGTGGGCCCAATATGACTATTGGCTATACTTATGCAATATTCCAAAGGCTATAATGCCCAATGTAGATTTGAAGGCTGACGAACTCATTACTGGAAAACACGAACCCTTTTTTTGGACAATAGAATTATGAAGCCGTTGTATCAAATTACAAAAATATGCGAAGGATATTGAAATATTTGGAGCATGAATAAATAAACGGCTATACGGACGACGTAATTGCGATCACCTCTCCTCTCTGTGGAGTCGCTTATCGCGTGAATCGTTATTGATTGAGATGTTGTTCTTACTTAACGCCATCACGGGAGTTCCCGGCGAGGCGGTCGGGAAGTCCCGTGATGCCGTGCGCCATGCACATCTGAATCCCATTTACTATTTGAATAGCAGAAGTGGTTCCCGGTGTCACTAGCTCCATCTATTGTTGCGGGTAGCTATAATGTAATGTTTATAACATGTATCATATAGATAAATGTATCCGGTGCTTTTTATTTTTTATATTATATTTATACTTATTTTACCAATACTTTCTTTATTTCGCAATATTTATTTCACAGAAACTACTGTTGTCTCGTTTGATGGGTTTTCGTGAACATCTGACAAGCACCGCTGTTTTCGTTTGAACTTCTAACGGCCCTTCGAAACAGATTTCGAAAAAATGAAAAATCTTATTCTTATCGAGGGTAATAGGTGCCAAATTGCACGGGAAACTTGGAAAAAAGTTCAGGATACACAATGCTTTTGCAGGTAGAGGTTGATTTGGGTTGGAAAAGTAAAGTGTGTAAGGTTTTCAGAATTCCCCGAGCAGGACTAGTGACCCGGTTGGGTTCAGTGGACTATTTATTTGATTTTATTAAGTGTTTATAATTACGTTTTCTGTCTTTATACCTTTCCTTTTTTCCTGAAAGTTAGACATCGACAAGTGAACATCTCTAGTGTGTCTCGCGTGCGTCTTATTATGCTCGTCGTGAATGCCTAGCAGGTGATAAGCACTGTTAGTGCGCTTTTAAGTTACGCTAATAACGTTGTCACAGTTTATGCCATGTGCACGTTAATGTAATTTTTCTCGCGTAAACTTAACCTGATTAGAAATATTATTTCATCACCAGCTACCGTTCACGTAACGACTGATACAACTAATGCCGTTCTTAATCTTTATAGTGTATCCTTCATAGTGTATAGAGTTGAAACATTCATTAGTATTCTACGACCTGAAATGTGAAAAATTGTCTGGATATTTTTGTTGGAAGAGCTGCTGTGTGAATGAGGAGAAATAGTCAAGGTAATGAGTAATTGAAGTACATAGTCGGTTATATCGAATGAATCATTATAGATATTAATAGGTACGTTAAAAACATGCTCGGCATAAGTTGAGGAAAGCATTCCAATGGATTATCTAGAAATATGGAAGTAATTTTCAAAATTTAGTTCATAAAGTTTATCGACAAATTGCGCGCGATGCCATGTTGGCGTTGTCGTTTTTTTCAAAAACTTTTTTCAAAACGTTTTCCCTCACTTTCGTGTGTCTGCCTCCTCTCTCGCTCTCTATTGTCTTTAGCCTTAGACGGTGCTTCTTATATGTCACATGCACTGCAATGCTCTTCTTAACGTTCGTGTTGTCACTTATTCACAATTCTAATCCTTTTCTTTTCCCTTCTTACTTCAGGTACGTTCCGTCATCTCCTCGGATCTAATCGCCCCGGCGACGCACGTCTCCGTGTTCCACGGTTCGTATTCTTCTAGATACTGGATTGAAAGTAGTTGTTCATTAATTGTATTAGTCTTGGAAGGGTGATATACTATCGATTGGAAGAAAATGTTCCATTTACTTGCATTAAAATGGTCAGCTCAGCAGCGGAGATGGGTTGATGCTGACAAGGTCATCTTCTTCAAAAATCTCTTCGTGTTGCTAAGAGCCACTTCTTCCGCAAATCCGGTTTGATAGGTACGTTTACAAAAACTTTATCCGGCGTTGATTTCATCGTGCTAGTGCACAATGACACGAAACAGCATTCTTTCGATCCCTTTTTGCAAGTCTTCACTTCGAAACACGTATTATTTTCCTCTTCCATTGCGTACTATCAACGTTACTTTGCTCGTAAACACGATTTTAGAGCACAGCTAAAGGCACAAAGTCACTAAATACCATAACTGCGAATGTAAACAAAGTTCCGGTAGCTAGCAGCGAGGGCTGTATCAAGGAGGTTAGAAAAGAAATGGAGGCGACATACCACTTGATTCTTGAAGCCAATTCCGCCATTACAGTAGGCACATTTTAGACCTTCCTCTGATGGTTTACGTGTCCGGCGGTCGCGTTCGATTTTTGTCAAATGTAAGTTAAAAACCACAGGCAAGGCGATGTTTTGTGGCTGGTTTGGCAACACCTACTCGGCACAAAATCCTTCCCAAGCACCCCTATTCTTGCTTCACTTTCGCCCATGAGCGTTCACGGTCATGCCTACTCCATTTCATTTTCTAACCTCCTTGGGCTATATAGGTTTGATTACGTCACATGGTATAGAAGATGGCCGCCGTTCGTTTGGGCGCAAGGTTAATAATAAGATTTTTAATCCGTTATATTTAAATAAGTACGTAATATAATGGGTACATATTTGTAATTTAGGTTTTTTATACGCCAAATATATATATTCCGTAGTTACCAAAAGTTGTGCGAATACTCTATTTCGTGGTGTAATTATTAACGGATTGATTAAGCGGCTGTTAGTTCCCTTGCCTTCCGTCGGATGAGACAGCGAGGAACTGCGTTGGACCCATTGACGCCATTCGGTAAAAAGTCGGCGGAGGGTGACGTTGCTGCTGAAATAAAAAAAAGCTGGCCAAAATTCATGCCCTCCAAATATTTTTTCAGTTTAGAACAACCATATCTTCCAAATTAGATAGTTTTAGGCTCCCAATAAATTCGACAGTAACTGTCGTTACATGGTGGAACAGCATTTTAGTCCTTAAATAAAACTACAGTTAGTTGTACTCTCCACTTATATTTAATGTAAAATATTACTATATATAAATTAAAATTATTTAAGTGCTATTAGGCTCCCAAGTATGAATTTCATGATAATGAGCCAACAGATCGAACTGTGGCCTTTTTTAAAAACAAAATGGTGGAAACGGTAAATTCCAAATATCGATTCCCTGCATCCTGGCAGTGTCAACAGCTAATATTACTTTAATGATATTAATTTAATGACAAGATGAGTTGCTTCAAATATTTTTAAATTTTGCATAGATGAAGTAATTAATTATAAATAATTTGAATGCACTGAACTATTAACAGTATTCATCTGAGTCAGCATTGTCACAATCTTTATCAGATGTTGTTGGCACTTCCGTCAGAAGGAGATCCTAAGCTTCTTTGGAATTATTTCTTCTTATATTTCCGGAATGTCAATTGCTGATATTAATGGATCTGATATTAATGGATCTGATATTAATGGATCTTCAATACCCAATTTGGAAAAGTAAACACGTTTTTAAGTCATTATGTAATCTGCAAGAAACATTCTGATTGTATGTCATCATAGTTTTCGACCACAGCAAAATCCATTGATACAAGCTGGTTGTTGTTTAAATAAATCGAAACGTTGGCAACGCCGCACAGTGGGAAATTTCGGGACCTCAGGCGACAAAACCTCGCTCTACAGCTTGTGGGTGGATGAAATGACATGTTTTTTTCTTTAAATACTCATCATTGCATGTAGTTTAAGGACCCGCTGCGGAAAATACAGGTTAGCTTTATATTTTTACGTGAGAGTTGATTGAACTAACCACGCATTTGAAAATATGTTGAAACATCTTTGAATTGGAAATACAAAGGGGAAACTGCGGATTTTCCTCTTGAATGCTTATAAATAAATGGTGTTACTTTATAAAGATTATTTTTTTGAAATTTAAAGTTTTGGGTTGTGGTCAATGGTTAGGAAGCTATGTTTCGTACCCACAATATCTGCCAAGAAAAAGATTTATTTTTACTTTCATATCCGTGAACCAAGTAGATCTGTGATGTAAATCCGTGACTGCGTGATTTGCAGCCTTATTCGCTGACTGACACTACCTAAAACATTAAATTTCAAAAAAATAATCTTTACTAAGTAACACCATTTATTTCCAAGCATTCAAGAGGAAAATCCGCAGTTTCCCCTTATGTATCCTGCCAATTCAAAGATGTTTCAACATATTTTCAAATTCGTGGTTAGTTCAATCAACTCTCACGTAAAAATATAAAGCTAACCTGTATTTTCCGCAGCGGGTCCTTAAACTATATGCAATGATGAGTATTTAAAGAAAAAAACATGTCATTTCATCCACCCACAAGCTGTAGAGCGGGGTTTTGTCGCCTGAGGTCCCGAAATTTCCCACTGTGCGCCGCGTCTAATTATTCTTGACCAAACCGTCAACAACCAGCTTGTATCAATGGATTCTGATTGTAAATATTTAACTTTGGAATATGTATTTTCAGTTTTAGATGGTCAGCATACCGGACCGGATTTCCGTCGAAAGTTTGGAATTAGATAAAAAGCGTTGGACACAGTGTTGCCATATCACTCATTGTCCCTTGACCTGAGGCTTTGCAAAAACCTCATTCTTGTTCAGAACGATTCTTGGATTTCTTTTTCCTCCTTTCAAAGTCATGTTTGCTCACATTAGTTGCTTTCGTCTTCTGAAGAGGGTCCTCGAAATTCTGGTGAAAGTATATCTATATCTGGAGTTATCCTAGAAAAATCAATGGGACGTGATAATAATGTGTGGTGCAAAATAAATTGAACGTCACTTCTCTGCATACCTACCAGTTCTTAACGTTCGAGCGATAAGAGATTTGGAGAAGGCAATCAAACATTCTAGTAGGATATCAATGGAGAGGTGATAGTCGAGACGAGTATTTTGATGAAGCACTGCGTACCTTAGAAACATACCTAAATAATAGGTATAGGGAATATATAGACAATTATCACAAATTTTAGTAGAAAACATTTTCCGCCTTTTTTGTGCATTTTCGTTTTTCGGAAGAATATGAAATGAAGAATCAAGAATGCGTGAAAATCAAAATATATGCAATGATGTGTGAATGGGTGGAAATACTATGGGTTTCCCCGAGATTGAGGAAATATTCCTCTGGAGTGGTTAACTCCCACTTCATAAGACTGGCAAACCGACACGAAGACCCAACACGAGGGACTTTCTCTTCTTCTTCAAATCTATCTCTCTAAGGTGATCTAGGTCCTAAATAGTTGCTTAGTTGAAAAACTTTGATTGAAGAGTTTTAAATAGACTTTATCTTGGCCGATCGTGTGAAAATCAGTGTTTTGTAATGTTATCATCGATGTCACGTTAGCTGTGCAACACAATCCTAAATGCTCCACTCCACCACGCTGCTGCACGGCGGACGACGCGACGGCCCCTCGAATCAGAATACTAGACTGACCGATAATCAGAAACTATGAAATTGGCTGAAAATTTCATGCTTATAGTTTATCCGACATCCTAAGTTTAATGTTTTCATTACGTTTACCGTATCCACGAGATAAACTTAAATAATTTAATGGGAAAGGGTAAAAGATTTTGGGAAAATAAGAAAGTTTACAGCATGAAATTAACAACATTTATATTATATTAAGTGTTGAGTGGTAATAGAAGAAGTACTGAAGAAAAATGAAAAAAACTAAAACACACATGCCTCCTGTCCGTAACTCGTCGGAACTTGTAAATGGAGAGAGTCCTCTTCTTCCGAATTGTCACCTTCATCACTTTCCGACTCACTTAACAGTTAAGACTAGTCAAGTTAGATCTTATGGCTATATGTATCAAATGCTTTTTTGATATCTATGAAAAGAGTGGCGGTTATTTTGTTTCTGTTAATAGATTGATGGATTTAGGACATAAAATGCCCGTACTTGTCTTATTCTTTCACTGTATTTATGGTCGCTTTTCACTCGCATGCCGCTACTTTTCCTTAGTGTTATTCCAACACCTGTGTTTCCATTCGTAGTTCGAGAGTGGATAGAGAGAGTGGAGAGAGAGTGAAGCAGCGAAGTTAAGGAATTATCAGACGAGGTAGTTTTTTTTTAATTAGGGAATGAGTGTTTTGTCTGTCGATCACCAGTAAAAACTCATTATGTTTAGCTTTTCCTAAATTCAGTCTAGTGTGACATGGTGTAGTTTTAAATACTATTAGAACGGACATGATGACGTGGTTTCGTAAAGCTTGATACGTTCATTTTCAAAGTGTTATCAATCAATGGTTGCATTCGTACGGAGACTTCTGCGGTGATTTGATAAATTGGTTTTTTTGTTCGGGTTTCTCCCGCCTTGATTCATGTTTGTGCATTCCAGCTAGCGTCGTCAGTTTCTGAATTTTCAGGACCTGAAGCTACGCTAGCTGGAATGCAAGTGAAACGGTTGTCCATTTAAAATGAATCAAGGCGGGAGAAACCCGAACAAAACATAATTAATGGTTGTATTCGTTTCTGAGAAGGTCAGCAGTTTATTTTTCTACCTTAGAATGTACTCTTGAATTTGAGGAGACTTATCGCAGTGCGTGGTACTGAAGCCTTACATTTTAAAATGCTGAGCAAACGGCGAAGTCTTTAAAAGAAGTGAATTTGGCGGCTGAACTAGTGTATAGAAAACTTGCAGGTATAGAATGATTTGATGACGGTATGCAAGAAATAGATTATGAATTCCAATGTGCATTCATGGGCATTGGCGAATTTCTCCGCTGTGCTGTTAAGAAGAAGAAAAACTGAAATGGAAATAACAAAAAAAATTAAATCGAAGTCGGCGATGGTTTTCGTTATTCTATTGAGATGAAATTTGGCATCAATGTAAGTATTATCATGATTTATTTATTTTATTTATTTAAGTTTACCACAAAAACAGCCGCTAGGCCTTTTACATTGGGCATATTAAAAATTAGTACAAGGAAATTGTGCGCAGCAAAAAGTGGAGGAAACAAAAACGACTCAGTAGTATATGACGAAGTATATGACATTCATATGGGTATTCAATGAGATGAATCTAGTTGTAAGTGGTTGCGTTTTACTGAGGAGGTGAAGATGCTGTTTGGAGAGAAGAGGCGAAGAGAAGGATATTTGCTGGAGAGGGATATAAAAAAGGGATTGGGATTCGGTGGAAAAGGGGTCTTTTGGAAACGGATATGCGAAACTGGGTGCTGCGTAAAGGAGACTCGTGTTCCGAGTGGAACGAGATGGGACGCGTAGTGAGAAGGATGTGAGGGAGTTCAGGGGATCGGAAGGAGCCATTATAAGATTTGGCGAAGGAACTCCGAGATCTGTCTGCGGTGAGTGGGGATGCAAAAGACCAAGAGAGATGAGACCAATCAATGCGAGCAAGGAGTAGGAGAGGGAACGCGGTGATGGCTAAACAGATATCAAGATGGAGCAGTTTTAGCGAAGTAGGGCAGGCAGTAGACCAATATGGGCGAACTGTACCTATTCCATAATTATGAACAAAATTAGTGGGTGTGAGTTTAACGAAAGAAAGTGTAACATTTGTCGACCTAATATGGTATGTACACCGTAGTCTAAATAGGTATATATTTTTATTGCGCTCGTAACTTAGTGTGTGCCGGAAATGTTGCCTGCTTTACGTAATACTGTGATTCTTATTTTTCAAAAGAGAGCGTACGAAAATATTCCCCATTACTGTAGAGCTATCCGTTCGGGATTTTTACTCCTTCTCTATCACATAGGTACTGAATTTATTCTGTGCAGGTGTTTGTTTTAAAATGTTTTTCCTTTTGATTGTGTATTTATTGCAAGTCAAAAATTATAAACCCAGGGAAAATGAAATTTCACTTGAAATCTATTTTTTTTAATATTATTAGGTTTGATTGAAATCCCTGGTGTCGTTACTTTGTCACAAGTAGATTTTTGCTCACCAAACAAATAAAACTTTAATGCAATTATTTTAGCTTTATAATTCATTTCTGTTATTTTTTACAGCAATAATGTTTTCCTAAATAGTTCATTTGGTACGTGCTCTGAATTGCTCAACTCCATATAAAATCCCTAATGCAGATGATTGAGTGGTATATTCTTATAGTGGGCGCCGCCCTGTAAGTATAGCCGAAAGTTAGCAAAGTAGGATGCGCTCTAGTTTCCTCGATATTGGAAAAATCGGAAAGTTAGGTCTCCGCTAAATTTTATTTGTTTAACGACTTTAAGAAATTTCTTACCCAGGTCAATAGCTCATCACAAAAAAAACAGTTGAAGTAAACGGCAACCGTTATGCTTGATTGTTTACGTGGCGTGTGAGTGCTTTCCCATCTAGAGTGAAAATAACACGAGTGAAATTTCGTTTTATTCGCGAGGCAAATCATCGCGGAGTTAGAAAGCAGACCATGAACAAGAGTTGAAGTGAAAGGAGCGCATTGTAATAAAGAGGAAGCGTCGCGTTCCTTTATTTTCCACGGCGGCGGCGCCTTCAATTATGAAAGGAGAAAACTTGGTGGTGGGAATTACGAAAGCGATCCTTCGCCGGAAGAAGTTGTTTTTTTAATGATCATTAAACGTAGTCATTTTCTTCTTAAAGTCATCGTAGCACTTGAGCGTCAAAGCTGTCTATATGTTCCTTTTGTAGTTTAATTAGATCATAACTCGGGGAGTAATAAATACGCGCTAGCCTGTTGAGATCGTCGTGAAAGTTATTCGGTATTGCCGTCATTATTTCTGACACGTTTCCACCAAAAATGAAAATATTCCAACTGTCATTGAAGCGCAGATTTAATGTTTCGTGTATGGGACCATAACGGCCTTTCAAAAAAAAATTGAAAAATAAATCCTCCCCATGATTAGCCGATGGCGGCGACTTGGGGGATATCGTATGACCCCGCGTCGATACCTCACGACCATTTCGATACCATTTGGACATCATTTTCATGTAATTTTTAAATAATTAAACTTTTACAGAAACGAATTCTTTTTTAAATAACATACACGACGGCCCGTGTACTCGCGTATGTTATTTCAAAAAGAAGTAGTTTCTTTAAAAGTTTAATTATTTAATAATTACAATAGTATACCACAGAGTTACACTAGAACAAGTTAATCGGTTTCATGGTTAGACCGTTAAGCATGCCATCTTGTGAATCATTTTCTGCCATTATCATTAATTAAAGTTTGCATATAATGTATAACTTTCGTGTGTTTGGCAATGATTTTCTAACGTGAGTACTATCTATCGATTTTATCTGGGAATTTTACTTAGAGAAACAGTATAACGAATATCTTTTTGCGCTATTTTTTTCCATACCATGTCAAAATATTACACGTAAGTGAAAATATGTTTCCAATTATTACATTCTTTTGGGCCCAATGCCTTGTCTACTCTACAGATGTAACTTAAGTGGCTTCACTTAAGGTTTACATTAAGTGCTGTACGCTGTCTACACGTATGCACTTTAGAGGAGCCTTAAGTCGACTGCAGCGTCACGATTGCTCAGAAGTAAGAACGAAAAACAATGAAACTAAACAACTGACGATTAGCATGGCGAGCTTTATATAAGTGTTTGAATTACTGATCTAGGAGCTTAAAACTGGTATTTTTAGCTCCTTATGGTACTGATATGTTACTATGTACTTACAGCTATAAGGAAATGTATAAATGCAGGTATTCTTCATCATCCGAAGTTCAAGTATATATTATCATCGAAATCTCGGTTGAAAGAATAGGAGTAGGATTACGTTTTCTTGGCTCATCTACCAGCCCCTTAATTAATAAAACACTAGGATATGAAGTGAATTCATTCATAAATGTGACATCATAAACATGACGCTGTTGATTCTCCATCCTTCAGAAGACATGAGGCGAATTCGTAACGGAGCACATGCCCCGTTAGGAATTCGTTGGATGTTATCCTAAGGGAGCAGGGAGATTTAAGGTAGGTACTCGTCTGTGCAGACTAATCGATGCAATATGAATCTTAGTGTGAGATTTAAACTGGCATATGCTACGCAATAAATTGCCTTCACGGAAATTGAGAATTGAATTTCTAATAATTATCTATAGTAGACAAAGATTGACCAGAAATGCAATGTTAGACTATCTAGAAGTTATCCACAGTGTAAAGTGGTTATTGCTGAGTTAATGTGTAAATTAACGATGGAATATTATGTCACTGGCCCAATTTGGCCTATTGACAAACGATCAGTGAATTAGAGTGGGAGCAGCAAACCACCAACACGATTACTTATGAGGCTTACCTGCGCTATACGTACTACAAATCGTAGGATACAAGATTATTTAATATTTAAATTGTGTTCTTAAGAGTAAAAGATATCTAGACATTCTTGTTCTTAATACCACCAGTGAATATGTAAATGATGTCTGGGTCTCAAACATAATATTGTTAATTTGGAAGAGATTCTTCATCCACGAAAGGTTTCGACAATATAGAACCTATTTTCGAACATCACATTAAGAGCACCGCGAACGGAGAATTTTTTTTCTTATAATGTATATTTCCAGGGAGTCGCAATTTACATAATATTTTTGTTATGGATGCAACGACATCGTTGAAAAATCATTATTTACATTATATAACGAGTAAACCGTAAATAGAAAAGTAGACATTATTGCGCTCAAGGACATATTTCATGAAAACAACTGACTACGCTCACCTTAAGTTGGGGGTCTTGGTCTCCTTAAGTTCAAAGCTCCTTAAAGAGGGATGCGAACACCTACATTACCACCTTAAGGTAACTTCTCACTTAAGGTGGACTTTAAAGGCGCTAGTGTAGACCGCCACAAGTCTACTCACCAGAATAACTTTAATTTTCCAAAACTGGATTTAAATCCTTGGAATCATATCTGGAATCTGTTATATAAATTACACTGAAATGCAAAAATCCTTTCATGGCGTTGCGATTGTATGTATGTACAGCGGAATGACTCCGATACTCTACCGCGAGAAAACAATGAAATCCTGCCACTTCCGTTTTCATAACTCTTAAGCGGCATCGAAAGTGGAAATTGCAACGGACGAAATGATTGCAAACGCACCTTATTAGGCATTTCGAAACTCTTGATCCGCCAGCACCCAAATCACCCCTTAAAAGCATCATAATAAATATTGTAATCATAAAACCTTTAAACTATCAGCGATTTCACAATTAGTGGCATACTTGAAACCCTCTACGGTCTCTAGTGTGTATAGCGATAATATCGACATTCCGTAGGGAATGACGAGATGATTCATCAGCGAGTCCTTAAACTATGCTTGAACTCCGATTCAATGTTAAATATCGAAAACTGATCACTTCCGTCTCTAATAAATTCATTTCTCACTGTACTAATACTTTCTAAGGCCTCCACGTCTGGTAAATAATTACCTTTATTGACATTGCTAACGTCTGCTTCCTTCATGCCGGCCTATAATTTCAGAGTTCTAATTCTGCTCGCTAATAAGAGTTATCCGGTTCCTTTGTCATTAGCGGGAGGTTGTTCTCTTTTCTATCCGTTCGCCTTCGACTTGACGAGCAATTCGCTCCTGTATTCACTCCGTCTTCGGAACTCGGTCTCTCCTCGACACTTCTCAAAGTTCCGATCGGCGGTGGAGAATATCCGCCGTTCTTATTTTAGATTCAAATTCGGGAAGTCTAGGCCCTTGGACCAATTTGGGGAAGTCCACCGAAACTATGCGAGGCAAGACCACCTACTAAGTACCACCTTTTTACATAAATTGATTAAATAAAGCTGCGTTCACAAATGGCGTGCAATTAGAAAGCAGAATTAAGGTACAAATATGAATATTAGTGAACGAATATATATTTTGTACGGACACTTTTTCCTTCCGTCGTAGCGGGGCCGTTCGACTCGATACATGGAATTGTGATATCGAACGACCTTATGCCACCGTAGTGTACTACAGCGCCATTTTCATTGAATGAACCCATTTTGGTCTCAATTATTTAATTATTTTGATAATTAATCAAATACTATAAAGATGATGAAGTGCGTTCATTTTCTTAGCATTCAATATAATGGGAGAACTCGTTTCTTATACACTGTTATTTTGCGAAAATAGCCTGTAAATTAAATAGAAAAATTCTACTTTTCTCCATTAATCCATTCTCGCATTCAGCACTAAGTGGTTTCAAAATTCAATCTGAGAAGAGAGCAGCGCGAATGGGAATGGTTTTTTAGTTTATATCAAACGGAGGACAGCTTTTTTTTATAAATAGTCCAACTAAGAATTAAACATTTAAATAACTTTTCGTTGGAACCACCTCTCGACTTCGTTGAGGGATCTTGCTTGAGACAATGCTTTCTCGTTTGGCCTCGCCACTGTCAGGGCGAACTAATTCATTGAAAATGGCGACTGATATGGAAAAGGAGTTATGGCGTGGGTAACCTTGAAAACACATGTTAATTTTCCTGCGATGCATAAAGTTTGAAAAATGTTTAACTTATTCTATATAAGCTACTCTTTGGCTAATTAAATTACTAATATTCACGTTTTTTGCTTCTAAGGTGTCGTCAATCATTCGCTCAATTTTCTTCGACTTCATCCACGCACATGTGATAGTAGTCTGTCTGCTCGACTTAATAGGTATGGTACACTTGTTGTTGTTGTGCATACGTGTGTAGGTACGTACTATGGGTGGTGTGTACCTGAAGTGGAGCGTGGCTAAAATATCTCATTTCCGCCATGCGATCGGAGAGGCGTCCAAGGAGAGCTCCGAACGGAGGAGGAATGGACGCTGTGATTGGCTTTGCGAGAGGAGGCCGTTGGGTCCCGGTGGGGGCGACTGTCGGGGCGGGGCGACTGTCGGGGCCCGCGCTCTTCAAACGCCCCACTAATCCATTCCACGGAAGGCTTTTTCCGCGGCATCTTTCACGCTTTCTTGGGACGTTCGGGGGCATTGCGCGTGGGTGGTCCCGCTGTGAGCAATAAGAAGGGAAGAGAAACGTGTTCCTTTGGTGATTTTGATGCTCACGGGTGGATTCTCATAGGTGGACTGCTAGTTGCGCTCGTAGTTCGTCAGAATTCTGCGGCTTCGATTCCGTGCCACTGCAAATAGGTAAACGATGGAGAGACGAACTGTCACCATGCGGCATATACGGGGCGGACAGACGTGGCGTCGTCGGAGGAATGAATGAAGCGTCGATCACGACGCGACCAAAACTTAATTTCGCACGCTGAACACCTCCCGCCCTCTTGCGGAGCGTCGCCAAAGCAGTGCACTTCCTCCTCGTGAAACACGATTCCCATTCATTCAATCATTCCCATTCATTCAATCATACCCATTCATTCATTCATTCATTCCCATTCATTCATACATTCATTCCCGTATCGAGAACGCCGCTTTCTTTTCCTTACCATCTAGATGCGAGTTTCTCCTCTTTTCAGATTTTCCCCAATTTTTCGCCGCCGTCCTTGCATTCAGAGTGCATCTATCTCCACTTGTGAACATCTCTCGCGGATGCCCCGCCACTGCTAGGGACGGCAAAACTTGGTGGCTTTCGCTGGTGAAGAGCATGACGTCAGGGATGGGAAAGCATGCCAGAAATAGAGGGGTGGGACGAAGGAAGCTGTGAGTTCCTCCTTAATAGACTTAGGCCCCCGGGGCCAGACGATTCAAGCCCTAAGTCTATTAGCTGGGATGGTGCGATATCGCCGCCCGAAGTCGCAGGACTTTTTTTTGCCTACTATAACTTTGGATCACTCGAACATCCCGAGAAAGCTTCCTTTGAACATAGCGTGAGGTTTTGTAATGATACCCTAAGAATAACCTCACGAGTGTGTACTACTATTTTAAAGCATGGAATTGTTTGTTTACCAGCGGGGATATCTGAAATCATAATGTTACCTCGAGGAACAGCAGAACATTAAAAATGTGATTGACAGCTCAATGAAAAGCGAGACAAATTCACGTCCATAAAAATATGAAAATATTATGAGGAAAATTACGGAGACATCAGGTAATTAAGAAGAGCGAAAAACAATAAATAATGACATTTTTCCTCAGACGATCTAACGTCAGGAAAATAAAATAGTCATAGGATAATTTCATGTCAGTACAATGTAAAGAAATGCATAAAAGTAACTACGAATACAACATCAGATAATAAACTGAAAAAATAACGAAGAAATAATTTCATTTCGAAAGGTGCGTTGTTATGTCATTTCAATGAAAATCGGAACTGTTTCCTATCATTAAATAAAATAATATGAGCGTTACTACTGTTGTAACTTGTCAAATATATAATAAGCATAGAATAAAACAAAAAAAGCACTCCGGCGAGAACGATATCTCAAGATTGGTTTCGAGCAGTTCTCCGCGAACCGCGTCATTCATTCCTGCGTCAGCCCTTACTCTCTCGTCCTTCGTAATCTGTCGCACGTATTCAGTCCTTAAGTCTTCCTTGCCTTCTACTCCTCCTCCTATCTAATTTGTCCTTCCATTATTGTTTTCATGGGCCTCAACTCTCGCAGTGATGATCGCTCTAGGACTTATGATTGCAATTATGTTACATTTTATTTTATGCAGCTGCGGTCCTCATTCTGAACTCTAATCGTTTTGAATTTTCCTTTATTTTATTCAATCTTCCATTGGATCCAGCACTTCCTGTGTTATCCACGGCTTCTTTTTCCTGATTGCTACAATTGTTCAGGGGATCCTTCCGCGCATACGTTGGCTTTCAAGGCGACAGTCGTTCGCTGGGTAGTCGATCGGTAACGCTGCCAGCTCATCAGCGCTCGATTTTCCCACAC
Source organism: Pyrrhosoma nymphula (assembly GCA_963573305.1). NCBI lineage: Eukaryota > Metazoa > Arthropoda > Insecta > Odonata > Coenagrionidae > Pyrrhosoma > Pyrrhosoma nymphula. The sequence continues at coordinate 5,833,405 of OY754329.1, forward strand.
CGACTTCAAACTCTCCGCTGGTGAGTGCCACGCAGTTCTGCTCCGCCCCTGCTCTCGATAGGCCACAAGAACAGGTCGCCTTCGTGTCTTCCTCGCCGGCCGAGAGGCGAATCCCGTTCCGAACACAGTTCCGACTCGGCTGCCGTTATCGCCCGATTCTAGTGTTTGTTTGTTTTGTATGTTTTGGAGTGCGCATTGTGTATCTCTTTCTCCGAATTCTGTGGAATCGCCGATCGCTGTCTGCCTACGCTTCCGTCGCTCATCGAACATTGGCCCGCACTCTCCGCACCGTCGCATGTTATACTAATCCAGCGTGACCAACATTCACGCAATGCCACTACTTTTAGAGGTGTCAACTCTACTCTCTGTACTGTCCTCTCCATTGAACTTCTACGAACAGGGTGAAGCAAGTAGATAATTTCAAGAGCATTTACAATTCCCACATACCTGAGACTTTTTAAAAGTTTGGGAATGTATAGTTTTAAAAGCAGACCTTACGCCTCTCAGTTTATCAAAAACAAAAGATCAGTTAACCCTTCTCCATTTGGTGTGCCTTATGTGATTACCGTGGTTCAACTTTCCGGTTTCCACCCTGCGACGACAGCGCGTGCCACTGTTAGTTGTCAGCGGTAGGAACTACGAGTTACGCGCGTACCGACGCGTATTTCCTCCGCGGTTTGTAATTGCGTGCGCGCGTACGCTGGTCGGTAGATGGCGGTGCATTAGATCTTGACGTGTATGTATTTTAAAATAACCACGGGAATCCCGGAGGCATTACTCCATCCCTGAAAGACTAGATTGTGATATCCCGGAATTGACGAGAAGTGATCTACTACGGGTAAATAAAAAAACTTTAATTATTTGTGAACAAGAGTTTTAAATGCAACATCGTTTTCTGTGGTAAATTAGTGCCATCACAGTAACCAAATAATATAAGTAATTTATTCCTGAGGTAAAATGAAAACGAAACATGGTGAATGGAAAAAACAAAGTTAAATTCAGTAAATAGGAGTATATCGAAATTGTTGTTATAACTTTGACTGAATGACGTTTTTAATTTACGAAAAGAAACAATACCTCAAGATTAATGTTTTCCTGAAACAATTTTCACAGCATTGTGAAATATCCCCTTAAAAAGTAAATATTGTTTAATGTTACATCACTCATTCTCGATCTTTATTCATTGCAAAGCACCCCTGCTTAAGAAAGAGCTCTTTCTGAGTCAACAATATTGGGAGGAACAGCTAGTAATTGCTCGTAAAGAAACAGAAGATTATCTCCTCTCTGGGTCCTCTCTTACTGAAATCCTCGGGCTCTCGTGCTCTTTCTAAGATTCTAGATCATTGGAAGAAGATGTCGCTGGAGGAGGTAAGCATTGGGTTATCACCGAATCGAGTACCTTATTCAACTTATCTGAGTTTGTTAAACGAACTTCGTAATCTTCAGAATAATACGCTTCCGAAAGGCTCAGTTAGCGAATCACACACTCACGAACCACTTTCTACTCCAAGGGATCTTAGTTCGAGTAAAAGAGTGAAAGTTGGAGTGGTGGTGCATCGCAACGGCTTTGGAACATGAAAGGCGATGCATGGTGGAATGAAGAATGACAATTGCCACTTGAGTGAGAAGGAAGAGGCGTACAAGAGAATGATTGCAGCGAAGTCTGAAGGAGAGCGAAGAGCATGAGACGGATATAAAAGGAATGAATGGAAAATCGCTGAGAAAAAGAGCAAGGAAATATTGCGTGCGGTTCAAGCCAGAAAAATGTAGAATGATTTTGAAGGAATTTAAAAGTTGTTTTGAAAAAAGAGTGAAAAAGGCTAAGAAAAGGTGAGGGCAGTGGAATGAATGCAAGAAACGAACAAAAATGGCGAGATTATGTGGGATAAAAGAATTGTCGGGGGCTGTTAGATGGGATATTTCGAAGAAATATTATACAACAATGGTGCAGGCGATGAGGGTGAGTCCTGCGAATTGATTTGCGAGAATGTGAGTGTGGAAGAGGAGGAAATAAGTGAGAGGATGACAAGGTGGAAACGGAAGTTAGAATATTGAGAGATGGGAAGGCTGCAGAGGCGCAGGTGGGATATACATACAGTGTAATGCTGAAGTGCGGGTGTAAATTACTCATAAGTCCCTTGTGTGAATTTGCATAATTTATGTTTACAAGATCCTTTATTCCATCGGATTGAAAGAATGTGATCATAGTTCAATTGTTCAAAGGTAAGGGCGGGAAGGCGGAATGTTAAACGTGGGAATTTCAGTGTGGATAAAGAGGGAGGTGGAAGAGATGGGGACAACGGAAGACATTGTACGGGATATAGAACTGAATTCAGGAGATTGACACGGAACTTTGCGGGTGTCCGGAAGAAGGAAAAGAAGGAAGGTAAAAATAATAATAATAATAAGACGTTGACGGAAGGGAGAGATGAGGAAGAGAACGCGAAAGGGTGCGAAGTGCTATTACAGGAGAAGAAGAAAAGAAGCGGAAAATGAATGTATTGGGTTATTTATTGACGGCCGTCCGGTCGAGGGAACTGGAGAGGACCGGATTAGGTCGCTTGCACCATCACGAAACAGAGTGGGACCAAAGGGTGCACAGTGCACACCCCTCAATGCTAGTGCTCAATGAATCCTCCCAATGTACTTTATTATTTTAATATCCCCCGTGATTCCCCCAGCCCCCATAAATTAATTTTATGACGCACTTTGCATTTGCATCCCCCTTTGTAGGCACCGCTGAGTACGAAAATGCGATAAATAAACAGTGGGTGATGAAGGATCGTGGGTCTGATGCTCCAGTATGTGGACTAGTATGGTATATGAAAGCAGAGTTCGCTTCGTTGGTTTAAGTCATGGCGAGAGTCGATTAAAGATGGTGAGAAAGGGAATGACCGAGAAAGTCGTGGAGTGGGTGTGTGTGATTGTGTGTGGTGGAAGTGAGTGTTGAAGAGGGGGAATGTTCTCGGGAGTCTTAAAAATAGGAGAGCGTGCAATGAGTCCAGGAGGAGCGAGAGCGGTTCGCAAGGAGATGGCATTTTGGAGGATATTATGAAAAGGGAGCCAGTTTAAAGAGGCCTCTACCGGCTATAACTCAATTCCTTTATCTGAGTTACTGAATCTGTGTATGTATTTTTTTTTAGAAATGGTCAGCTTTCCTCATTTTTTGAATCAGAAAATCAATGTTTCTTCCTGTTTACCCGCCCCTTCACCTTCAAACGAATAATCTCCGTCTGTTTGATCACTCGAAGTGGCTTCATTATCCCATTCGGTCGATTCCATTTCTTTACTATCATAATGTTCATTCTTCTTTACGTCTATAACCCAAGACATAATTATTATTTAACGTACGCCACAAGTATAACGGCGTCATACTTCCTCATTAATATATCATATGTAGCACATAATGGTGAAACTCTTTCAATTGAAGACACTCATTAAGCCATGAAGTGAGAGACATATCGATCGCCATGCGTTAATGACGAGCAGGCTGCCGAAAGAATGGATGCGACACAATTACGCGACGTTTCACGGAGCACTTAAGATAATATTTCTACTGACACAAAGAAAAAGCCGATTCATCCGCATGGACTTCGCAGTGGATATGCGTTGCAAATGGATTAGCGCTGGATTGACTGTCACTGCAGGATTTGTTCGTCCAACGTATTTCATAAATGCATTGAAGAATGTTTACTCATGTGCACTCATGTCTACGCTAAATAATTACAGTAGAAGATATATGCATCTGTATTAGTGATTTCATCATGAACATTAGATAGGTTGGAGGAAACCTTTTGATATTTGGACAGATGTAACGACTCGTACTCGAAACATTGTAGGAAATATAAGGGCAGTTGTATCACATATCCTGCAATTAGCCACCACCGAGAGTAATTGTGTTTTGCTTAGACTAGAACTAGTGACTGAAAATATGTATAAATTTAAAACTGTTACGGACGAGGCAGCATAGCATAGATAAACTATTTATAATCTCCTCCACTTCATTCCAGATTATTTAAAATGTTGTGGATTGAAATGCGTGTAGTGAACTTAACGCACTCTTATTGCATGCTGGAGTGAGATGGCTATCCTGAGGGAAAGCTGTATTTACGCTTGAAGACCTTCGTAGTGAGTTATTGGTTTTCTTTATGGCGCAAAATAATTTAGGACCTAAGTGCATTAATCTTTTTAAAATCCTTCAAGGTTGATAAATCTCGCGTTTCTGACAGATACGCTTACAAAGTGCAATGATATCAACTTCTCATTAGTAGGAAAGAATATTATAATTTTTAATACAAGAGATAAAATTACATCTTTGGGGAGATTTTTGACTATTTTGGATTCAAATTCTTCTGGAATTAGTTTTGGAACTGATCGGAGTGACTGTTCAATTGCTACCTGACTTCATCTCCTCTCTAAACATAGACATTGGATGTGACCTTATCGAGGCCTCTGTACGCATATCAACCCAACCAGTGACGTAGCTCGGAGGAGGGGGGTCCATGGATTCCTGAGCCCTCTCCCCCCCCGAAATTTTGAATTTCTTTTTTTATTAGCCGCACTAAAGGAGAAAATTATGCTTGCTTTTTTTACCAAACAATGTTGTATACATTTATTATTCAGTTTGAACAACTTTTTTAATAAATGTTTTTGATGTTTAAAATTATAAAAGTGTTGGCTGTCAGAAGTCAGTCAGAAGTTTGCAAAGCTGAAGCCTTTAAATATTGGCTGTTTTACACAGCAGTCGCAATTGCACTTGAGAATGGCGAAACACAAATTTTCCCATGATTTTCAACATTTTTTAACCCCTCTCGCTTACTATGCTCGACGCAAACCCCTGGAAACGATCGTTCTGGCTCCAGAACCCAGCGTCACATCGGCGACCGATATCAAAGGAAAACCCGATAGAAAAAACACACACCTGGCACCAGAAGAAAGAAAAATGATGCGAGACTCCTGTTGTGCACGAGCTATACCAGCATACGTTTCTTGCGAATCAAATCTTCAGCAGCGGTCATGTTTACGCCCACTCTGAAGATACCAAATCACGAGCTCAACGAAAATGCTCTCTTCAAAAAAGTGTCGGGTTCCGTTTCTTCCCTGGAGCATCTTGCTGTTGTCTTCGCGACTCCATGTCCCTGAGGATTTTGAGAATTTGTTGGGGCGCGTGCAAAGGGGCGCTAATAGCAAGGTCGTTATACCCTGCAAGGGTTGAAGGACCTTGGCTCGTTGTCGTCTTCCGTGTCGCAGTCGTCTCTGGAGAGACACCCATGGCCTTAAAATTTCAGGATTTACGAAGTGTTCCATCGCTGGAAAAGTTTGCGTTTGAGGGATAGATGTGGAGATACGTGGAGATGAATGAACCTTTCACGTGATCCTTAGCTCTTGCAGACAACGTCTTCTTCCCAAGATAGCCTTCCTCAGCGCGGCGACTTTTTTCCCATCCATATAGTGTAGATGTTCCCTTTTTATTCATCTTCCGCACACCAACATTATTCCATCCGTTGCAGCCTTCACATCCATTCAATTGCCACTCATTTATTCTTATCGTTTTATAACTACATATTTGTATTGTTTGCTATTCTTGTGGCCTCATGCTTGCTCTGTTGTTGCTGACAACTTATTAACTCTTCTCTCACGAAAATTTCCCTCCATTATCACCCACAGTGTCCTCAATCTACCCAGTTCGTCTTCTCTTAATTCATTTTTTTCTTGTGTCTACATCAACTCTAATCCGTACATTCAATGTAACCGAACATTCAAGGCAATACCCTTGTTTAAGAATGCAGTACTGGAGTACCAAATCCACATTCTGTCCTGGCCTCTGCATTGCTAACCCTAGCTTACCCTATTCTACCGCAAATATGAAAAAAGAATCAATAATCGTAAGTAGCACCGAAAGTCGCCTTTTTGCTGATGATGGATTCCTTAAAGGTGACGCAAAGAAGATGTGTGAGCTTCTACATCTACAAAATACCCTGAAAACCACCTCAGGGGTGTGTGGCAGGGGGTGAGTATTCACCAACATGCATTACACTATACCCTAAAGTTAGTGTAACTACGATTAATTATGCATTAGCACAAATCGCCAACGCTTGTCAAGTTGCGAAGCCTCACAAGCATGCACTACTACACTACAGATATTATCACAATGGAGAGGGATCATTATATATATGCATTTTGCAACTAAAAAAATGGACGGAGACTCAAGACTCATGTAGAAAACATGCACGGCGTGCTGTTAGTACTAGGTAACAGATAAGGATTCAAGTATTAGGGAGTACTACTACTACTAAGAGCTACACTACCTATCGACAAACCTGGATAAAAGTCTCATTGGCAGCTGTTATGGTCCCTTATCGTTCGTGGGAAAAATGACATTTTAAATCTGTCCGTTCTGCAGTCTAGTTCCCTAATTTTATTCTCATGATCTGATCGTGATTTCCCGTAGTATGTCGGATTTCGTAAAATATTATCAGCGTTGTCAGAAAATAGACCGGTTTAGAACTTACATAATAGATTGATTCTAAATTTTAATCGACGGTCTGAAAGCATTTCCCATCGCAGTTGCTACAAAAGGTCAGTAACACTAACGAGATTATCATAACGGCCTTTAACGTATCTTGCCGATCTTCGCTGCACGCGTTCTAACTCAGTTTCCAAGCCTATCTCATAAGGATCCCTTACTGGCAGCATATTCCAAGTGGGGTATAACGAGGGAGAAGTAGCTTCTTTTGGCTTTGTTAGCTCCAGAGGAAAGCTGCCGCGCCAAGTCCCTTGGAGGTGGGATAGTTGCGTTTTCGTCTTTTGCCAACGCAGTTCGAGCTCAATGCCTCGTTGAAGAGCGTGCCTCAGAACAGCTGATTTCCGTCCAATCACTCATCGCCTTCACCTCCATCCCCCCCCCCCCCCCCCCCCCGCCTACCTCTCACCCTGCCCCTTCCTCCCCCCCACCCTCCGCCACCGATTCTGAATTCGCTCTTTCCTCCTCCTCGACCGACGCACGTGCTTCTCCTCCCCCTCCCCTCCCTCCCCCTCAACCCCCCCCCACCCGTCACCAGAGAGAGGGCGTCGCCCTTTGACGATCGGGAAATCACGCGTGTGAAGAGTCGTCGAGTGCTGCGCTTTTGTCACTTTGCTCTGTTCCCACATTCCATGTGTGATTCGCAGCGTGTGTTCCGACGGTGGAGGGGGGGGGGGGGGTTGGCGAAGCACTGTGGAGAGGAAATCGGGTTTGTTGTCCAATCGAATGCTCTCCGAGAGCCTAGGAAAGGTTTCCTCGTGATGTTACCCTCTGGGAACACATGAGTGGTGAACACTTTTGAAAGAAACCGTCAGATGATTACTATTTCTCTGTTATTTCCATTCGCTCTTGAGTAATGACATGGCTGGACATGTGCCTTAGCTTTTTCTTCGACAACTATTTTAATGAGTCTTTGGTGGCATTATTTCTTGATGAAGTGTGATTTACCTCCAAACTTTTTTTGTTTCATCAGGAGGAGGGAGAAAGTGTGAAGAAGCCCAATTCCGTGGCGATGGTTTTAACTCTCATCCGTTTGAGTGTGTCTCTCTCCCGACGGAGACGGAGCGCGATAATAATCGGTTTTCGCCGGAACGGGGCTGAATTTTCGGACCTAGAAAATATCATTGGAGATGACCCCGAGAATCTCAGCTAGAGTTCAAGTTTTGAACAAAGGAAACATGTCTCTGGCGTTACTCGGTGGAACTCCTTCATTATTAATAAATGCAGGCACTTGGTTATATAATTCCACACTTTATTTTAAATAACACGACCCGAGTTTCAGCATCTCATCTGATGATGGCATGAGATGCTAAAACCCGGGTCGTGTTGTTTAAAATAAAGTTTGGAATTATAATAAAAAGAAGTGCCTGTTTTTATTAATAATTCTAGTTTTTACCTCATCTTGCTTTTATATTGAAATTTGTCTCGAGTATGTTATTTAATCTAACGTACCTATTTTTTATTTTTATATTTTATCACCAATTTCTTCTAAATTTATTGGCTTGAATTAGGTTAGGCCGACTGAAATGGACTTCTGGCGAAGAGCAGCCGGTAAATCAAAAAGAGAAAGAGTAAGGAATGAAAGAATTAGAGAAATAATGAATGTCAATGATACCATAATAGATGATATAATAACGCAGCAGTTGAGGTGGTATGGACACGTAAAACGAATGGGAAATGAAAGACTCCCGAAACAAATGCTGCTGTGGAACCCGGAAGGAAGACGGAGGAGAGGCAGACCGAGGAAAAGTTGGATACAAGGGATAGAGAAAGAAATGAGAGAAAGTGGATTAGATGAAGAACTCTGGAATGATCGGGAGGCATGGAAATTGGGAATCGGAAGACGTAGAACGTCGTAAACCGATATATATATATATTAGGTTTGTGCGAGGTGCAAAATTACCATTTTGGTTGACGCACCCGGACTCTGCTGATAACCACTGTTGCCTGTCACACTTAACGTTGCGACGAAATTATTTCTTCGTTCATGTTTCGTAAATTTTTTAACATTGACTATAACGATTTCTGCTTCAAATCTATAATGGAATGGAAAGTGCCACGGTAGTTACCTTATACGGAGTCACCCGCAAGTGCACATAAGTGCGATATTCCACAGAGGAAAAATCATTCTCCTTGACCGGGATTCGAACCCGGATCCCTCGATTTCGCGCAGAGTGCTTTAACCAGTTAAGCCTCGGTAGCTTAACTGGTTAAAGCACTCTGCGCGAAATCGAGGGATCCGGGTTCGAATCCCGGTCAAGGAGAATGATTTTTCCTCTGTGGAATATCGCAGAAAGGTATGTATTAAATAAAGGCTGTAGAAAAGATCGAAGTATGGGGAAAATAGAATAACGGTTGAAAATATTGATTCTTCTTCATTGCCTCTTTTTAATGTTGCAATAATTTCTTCTTTCAGGAGATATAGGTCCTTTATTAATTAAAAAACTCTTTATTCTCTTTGCCGACGTTTCGCGTATGTGTGCATATGCTTCTTCAGGGATCAGAGAGAGAATTCCTTCTGAATTGTTTGGTGATACCTTCGTTGCTATTTATGTGCGCTGACATGTTCCGTATATCAATAAATAGCAACGAAGGTATCACCAAACAATTCAGAAGGAATTCTCTCTCTGATCCCTGAAGAAGCATATGCACACATACGCGAAACGTCGGCAAAGAGAATAAAGAGTTTTTAAATTTATAAAGCACCTATAAATCCTGAAAGAAGAAATTATTGCAACATTATTAACTTTGGATGGGTATGACACGCTGACCACTTTTAGCTGATTTGATCTTAAGTGATAAAAGCTATTGATGAGTTGAATGGCTGATTAGAGTAAATTTCCAGAATTGGAAATGATGGAAAAATGTTTCCTCAGCACTGATGTCAGTTTCTGCAGAAAGACTTTTCACGGACAATGCTCATTGAGATAAAATGGCGAATAACCAGGAAGTGCGCCTAACCTGAACTTGTAAGCGGGGAATCAATTAGATCCAAAATCAACGAAAAAAGTGTTCCGTATGCATGCTTATAAACCCCCAGAAGACATAATTAACCGTTAAAATTGTAACCTCAATATTAATTTTCGATTTTTGGAGTGATAATAGCATGGTTTTCAAACTGATGGAAGTTTAAAAGTACACTATTCGTTCCGTCTTTAAATGCTGATTACCATCATTTATAAAAATTATCTAAATAAGACGAGCGTGAACATGTATTAATCAAAGTATTCTCTTGCTATTTCAACCAACAATGAAAATGTGTAGGCTCGGCTATGGTCGACGGCTAGTCAGAGCGTAGTTACTGAATGAAATACGAATCTAATTCTGCCGTAACGTCCAGTGGCATTTCATCGCCTATGGAAATATTGGCCGTAACCTAAATGAGTCAAGTAGTTCGTCCTGTTGTTAAGCACCCTGGAAAATAGACTCGCAAACCTCGAATGTAAATCAAATGAAGGATTGAAAGGTGTTTTCGGGCTTGATTGATCCCTGGTCTCTCTCGGGAGTATCCAACCGGGTCGGGAAGGTTTCTGTCGCCGACGTTTCGGCGGCTATCGACCGAGGCAGATGAAGCGCCGAGGACCAAGGCGAAGAGAGAGATGGCCTTCGAAGTGTTGCTGGCTACGGCGACCTTCCTTTCCCGCCCCCTTTCGGAAACCCGAGAGAACTCCACCGGAAGATCGATTGCCCGAAAGTCACGTACAATGTCACGTACAACCCCACGTACAATGAGGGATCATAATAGTTGCGATAGATCAATCATATGAAACTCCCACCCTCGATATGTAGAGTGTGTACACTTGTGACACCGGTCGATTTGTCCGGCATTATTTTATTTTGTTCTTTGCATGAAGTAGCACTCATAAATTAACAGTATTAGTAATATTAACCATAAGATGTGGGTATAGCATTGTTCTGCATGTTTGCATGTTCATTCACGTATCACTCTCCCAGTTTCTGGTTTGACAGCGCACTGTTCTCCTGACTGCTTTTTGGTCTGCGCCTAGCGCTAAGGGGGAGCGTGCGAGGTGTGGAGCATGCCTGGTGTGGAATCACCCCGTGCCACACACCCTAGTGGTGGCTTGCACGGTACTTCGTAGATGTAGATGTAGAACAATGAGTCCCACTTTCGCTAAGTAGAGTAAAATTTTCACTTGTTCTTAATAACACAACATCATTACTAACACTCCACACAGCTTGATATGTCCGGCATTATTTTATTTTGTTCTCTGCATGAAGTAGCATCTCGTAGCACTCATAAATTAGCAGTATGAGTAATAATAATCACTAGATGTGCCTATAGCATTGTTCTGCATGTTTGCATGTTCATTTACGTATCACTCTCCCAGTTTCTGGTCGGACTACGAACTGTTCTCCTGACTGCTTTTTGGTGTCTGCGCCTAGCGACCGCCGGGGGAGCGTGCGAGGATCTGACTTGTGCTGGGACGAGTGCTGCATGCCTGGTGTGGAATCACCCCGTGCCACACACCCTAGTGGTGGTATACATGCGCGGTACTTCGTAGATGTAGATGAACCCTCCCTCGACCCGACGAGTATCACCCCGTCAGACATTAACTAAGATAGTAAATGGATTTAATTTCAAAAATGCGATTTAATGAGATTTAATTACGCTTTGCTATTCAGTGAGGTATCAGAGTGCAGACAGTTTTCGAAGAAATGCACGAATTAGCTGTGATCAGGATCAGAACTACGGCGGTGCTGTATTATAATATTAAATAATAAAAAGGTGAGACAATTGGAGCGGAAGCAAGGCTCCTCCACCGAGTTGCCACATTTCACGCCCTGCGTTCCAATTCCCTCCCCATGCCGTGATTCTCGTAATTTCAAGAGTCTACGGATAAAAATTACGTTAATTACTTCTTACTTGAGGGTTTATATAATTTTTATCCCTCTGTTTTCAATTATTTTTCATTTAAGGTCATAAGGTAAGGTTTATTTAAGGTCTTGGTTAAATTACATTCTTAATTTTTTTCTTAGCAATGTTTACATAGTTTACTACAATGTTTCATCTACATCTACACCTACGAAGTACCGCGCAAGCCACCACTAGGGTGTGTGACACGGGGTGAGTCCACACCAGGCATGCAGCACTCGTCCCAGCACAAGTCAGAACCTCGCACGCTCCCCCTGGCGCTAGGCGCAGACACCAAAAATCAGTCAGGAGAACAGTTCGTAGTCCGACCAGAAACTGGGAGAGTGATACGTTAATGAACATGCAGAACAATGCTTTAGACACATCTAGTGATTAATATTATTAATAATGTTGATTTATGAGTGCTACGAGATACTAAGTCACGCAGAGAACAAAATAAAATAAAGCCGGAGTAATCGACCGGTGTGAAGAGTTAGTAATTATGTGGTGTTATTAAGCACAAGTGAAAATTCCACTCTACCTATTGAGGGTGGGAGTTCCATGTGATTGATCTATCGCAACTATTATGATCCCTTATTGTGCGTGGGAAAAATGACATTTTAATGTTTAAATAGTTTGCATAGCAGTGTTCACATTACAAAGTGTATCTACATCTACAAAATATAACCCTGCAAGCATAAATAGCTAATTAGCATAAATCGCTAATGCTTGTCACGAGACGAAGCCTCACAAGCATGCACTACACTACAGATATGCTCACAATGGAGAGGGACCATTAATATACATGTATATTTTATGATCTTTTCGAATAACGTTTTTGTACCTCACCAGCACACAGTGTACACGTACTGCGCAGCCTTGAGTCCACTAAAACGGACTAGTTCTATACCTAAAATGGTATAATTTCATAAATTTTCTTGGCAACACATTTGTTTGATATCCGGGTCCTCTATTTCGTGAGAGCGTTGCCATGGGAGGGCGTGCGTCACGTTGCATCGGCGATGGACTTGGGTGACTCACGCAGGAGAGCACGTCTAGCGAAGGCGGAGGGGGGACCGACCCCCCCTTGGGTGCTTTGCCTTAGCACGCCACACTCCCTGACGTCCCTTTTCTGAAGGGGCGCGTGAGTGGGGGGAAGAGTAGTGGGGCTTTATCCGATTCCGAGGGTTCTCTTTGCCTGCTTCGATCGAAGCGATGTTTTTATGTTTTATTTATTCTATTGTTGCCAGGTGATCCACGAAACTTTTTATTTTATTCTGTCATAATGTAAAACGATAAGTAATAGTGTTGTCGATTACGGTTTTTAATGAAATTTCCTGCTTGATGAAGGAAAATTGGTATGTGAACGATATTTATTTTCACATTTCCCGTTAAAATTTGATACAATGACGATAATACTGTTCCTATTTTCAATGCCTATGTAGAAGTAATCTACATCTACAAAATACCCTGCGAGCCACCTCAGGGATGCGTGGCAGGGGGTGAGTATTCACCAACATGTATTACACTATACCCTAAACACCCTGCCTCTCGCCCCCCTCCACCCCCCTTACTCCCCCCACTCCTACTCCTCCGGTTTCCTTTGCTCCCCTCTTCCTCTCCACACCAACGCCGGAGAAATCGGAATTGAATTGGCCACGCCCCCTTTCTCCTCCCTCCCCTCCCCTCGATTGCCACCCCCCCCCCTTTCCTCCTCCACACCGTCTCTCCTCCACAGCCACTCGTCGTTTCGCTCTCTTCTTCAGAATTTCCGAATTGTTCCAGAATCCTGCATTTGCAATGAGTTGACGAAAGGACCCTTCGGACTCCACATGCAATCCTCCATTCACGGGATTAAGTCCAGACGATTGGCGGATTAAATCCAAGTGCTCCATTTACGGGTCTTTCAACGCCAATAATTCTATTATTTACTGCCACACGCATGATAGTGACTTGAGAGTAATATTTTCAGTAATGTTTGTACTAATTTTTATTATTAAATATAGGCTTCAGTGACGGCGGAGTGACGTCCTTGTCTGGCTACCCGATGGTATTGGGTTCGAATCCCACATTTCACCATCCAGGGCATTATCGTGTTTCTTTGTCTCATTATGTATCGATAAAGTTGTCGTAATCATAAAGAATTATATTTCTTATTGGTCGTTTGTCTACCTCACAAATGTGGGACATTCGTTTTAATAGGCTGTCAGTGTGTGTGTGTGTGTGTGTGTAGGTTACTATCCTTCAGAGTGATATATGCGATATTCCACAGAGGACATATCATTCGCCTTCACCGGGATGATTTTTCCTCTTTCGTGGAATATCGCACTTATGTGCACTTGCTCCGGACTCCGTAAATGTAACTACCGTGGCTTGTCCCGCTATCCTCGAAATTACTCTGTAGAGTGATCTTTTACGGCCTTGTCCACTTTCATATCCATTCTCTGATGGCGAGGTTCCTTTCGTGTTCCCAATTTTCGATTTCTCGTGAAAAACTTAATGAAAACGATAGCATAATCGACTCTCTCGTGCCTAATGGAACGAGACTAATTAATTTGAGTTGATGCATCGGATCATATCCTTCGTCTCTCCTGAATCGATTTCCTTTGGCTATTACGAAAATATATCAGGGCGATCGCAGATAGGGAATTATTTTTGCTGCAATTAAGTGTGTTAGTAACCAGGGTTGCTGGCCGAATAAGAATTCAGACCTTGTTTTTTTTAGTTTTCTAGTGGGAGCGAAAGGAGTCGAGTTATTAGCTGATTGTGATTTTGCGTAACCAGCTGCTTTGGTTGAAGTTTTCGGCGGAGAAGCTGGTAATTTTTTTATAAAGCGAATGGTTTTGATTCCTGAAATGTTTCTCGTTTCGTTTACTTTCCGCTGAAAATCTGCAGCGGCAGAGAAAGTGACGGAAACATGCGGAGTTGTAATTGGTTTAGTTTCTCTCTCTCTTGTCTATTTTCTCTCCGGTTCAGTCCAAGCCATGGAATATTTGATAGTTTCTCTCGAGGCAATCTTTTTAAATGTGGGTGGGTCACCCTTTGGTCACTTTGGTGACATGTATCACTTCCACAGTATCCGCATTTCAAGTTTCCTCCTCGTGTCGACATTTCGCTCCGAAACACGTTGTCCCTCTCTTGGGTGCGGTGTGAGTGAGTGACTTGGGATGCGGGAAAGAGGTCTAAAAAAAGTCTCGCTCCGCTTGGGAGTCTCTCGCCCCCCGCGCCAGCGCGCGCTGTCCATCTTCCCCCCACCGAGCTCTTACCTTTGGCTTCCTCGGAAGCGGAGACCATTTTTAAATACCCTGAAAGACCCTTCTTGGAAAAGGGCTTGGCGCCAGTCATCAACCCTGTTTGTAAAGGATGCACGTGGATTCCAAGTGACCAACATTGAACCAGCTATAGCCTTTTCGTTTTCCCGTTTCTCTACACCTAATTCGTTCCAATCTATAAGTATCAAAGTAGGCTGCTGCTGGCAGCCACCACCAGGTCAAAGGGCTATTACTCACCTCTACAGGATGGTAATGTATTTGTCACTTCGCGCATTAATTCATGTATGTATTTGAGTTTTTCAGAAGTACCGCATGCACGCGAAATGTGATGGCCACGATGAAAAGTCACCTGAAATAGAGTTGATAAAAAAAACCAGAATGCTGAGAGTCGCAAATGCTGAGTCCATCGTAGTTTTTAAAAGGCGGCTGTTCTCCTTGCAATTCATCGTGCGTGAAAAAAAGAGATGTTCAACTGTTAATGCCGCGGAAAATCTTATTAACGCTATAGTTATGACTCGACAGAATAAATAATTTCGTATTTATAATGTTATCCACGAAAAGTTATGAAATCGGAAATTGTTTGAATTGAAATTTTCATCAAAGCTTTACCATCTCTATTTACTTGCGGTCTGCTAGTATTTCCAATCGCAAGTTCTTGTGGCACCAATGATACGTTCTTCTTTGAACAATTCTCTGTGCTCTTCTCTGTTCTAAATTCAGCATCCAACTACATAGTTTCTAATTTCAATAAGCGTGCCATTCAATTGAAACTCGAATGTTAAGACCCAAGCGAGGGAGTGCTGGGACGGCTGGGACCTTGAGGACGGCGGCGTGCGATATCCACGAGATATTAGAGGGCGTGTCTAAGCGGTAATTAGTAATGGTGCTTCTCTCGGAGCCAGCGTGCTGTGGTGAGCAGAATCCTTTTTTAGAGACGCCTTTTTCAATCTGTAGTGCGTTCGATGGTGCGTGTCGCAAGGCGTTTGCGCTCACGGCCAGCGAATGTATTTTCTTGGGTTTCAGATTCTTTTGTTTTTCTCTCTTTCGCGGTTCAACGTGCCTCCTCTGCCTGGACTGCGCCCTACGTGTGATCGTCCTCCCCTCTTTACCCCCGCCTGACCCCCTCCCTCCCCCCCAACTATAAGTCCCAATTCAGACGCCAGAGCAGTCTCTCCTCTCTTAGTCTCCTTCCCCACTTGCGGTCCTTCTGTTCAAATCCCCACACTTATTTAGACACACACGCTGCTGCTGTGAGCTTGGAGAATCGGCGAAGGCGTCGCTCGATGCAACGACTGCTGCGACTCCCCTTACTCACCTCTCGCGAGCATTCAGCGATCAAAGGGGTCTCCTCTTCCTTTTCCTTTCCTTTCGAAGTGCAAGCGAGTGACGCGCATCGCCTCTTGAGGTGGCCCCCGGGGGGCGTGTCCAGACGATGGCCAGTCGATGCCTCCCGTCGCTCTCGTGGCCCGGAACACGCCCTGAAGCGTGCGCTTCCTTGCTTTCGCCTCTTGGAGCGAAAAATAGAGAATGTATTTTATCACTGTGCGCAGTTTGTGATCTACGAAGTACCTACTCTTCAAACCGAGGAAAAGTGCATATGCTATTTTCCGAGGTCTAGCTCATAGTGAACTTGTCTATGATCGACTGCTATTTCGGCATCATTGTTGATGGACCAGGGGTGTGCATAACATATCTCTGAATGGTTCGCGAAGGAAGCGGTTGAATAGTCATGGTAGGAATATATTCTCGCGTGAAAAGACAAGGATGGCGTTTATCTTTGCTGTGGTTTCATAATGAGCTCCCATTCTGTTTTAAAAATAATGAATGGGGAATTTATAATGATTGCGAATTATACATTGTTATTTCGTGAAGGTATTTGCTGATAAATGTAATTTTTTACGTTTAAACGCAAGTATGAGTGCAGGGCGATCGATTCCTTCCTGCCTTAAGGGCATCGTTTCTCTCAATTGAGTACATCAATTTGGTGCTTCATCTTGTTCAAGTGTCGGCCACCCATCCGAGCATTTGGTGGCGCGGCGATCACTCTTGCTAGCAATCAGCGGAAGAATGATTGCATGTTGGTTGTGACACTGTTCTCACACTTTTTAGTCATTGCATATCTGTTGACACTGTCGGGCTGTAATCGCCCTCACGCTGTGCACTTTCTGGAGTCGACTTACCCTTTCTTATAGTTAAGATAAGAAGGCACTTAGGCTGTCTTCCATACGCCCGTACGTTTAGTACCCATTGTCAAAATCCACCTATTGATGTTGCTTTCCATCAAGGGTGTACATCTACTGTGGAATTCCTGGCGGTAACTGTGTAAAATAATGAAAGTCTGCAATTTCCTTAATTGGTTAAACTACTGCACCCAGTAGACAGTATGCAGTGCGTAGGCAAATTTAATTTGGGCACTATACTTCATACAGTGCCTCATGATGCCTTCAAATTTGAACGCGTTTTGAGAATCATTTAGAATAAGGAATCAATGCTGTCTCTACGATTCATATTAATGCTCGACGGTGGAATTCATAATTTGGGATTGAATGAACTCTCCGATTCTTTTTTTACAAATTTTTTCCTCGTATTGTTACCACCAGGACGCATCATTCATTTGTGAATAATCTCTTGGTTCTTTTTTTATCTTTTTTTATTTATTTTTAGAGTAATGATGTATTTATACGTGCGAATCATTTATCTCCTGTTATATTCTGCGCTTCGTTTACATTTAATTTCTTTCCCTTTCGCAGGTAACAACCATCGCAGTGAACCTCGATGCTTTGACGGATGCGCCATCGATTGCGCCATCGATTGCGACGCCACCGTGCACCGTCGTCCTTCCAGCAGCGCAGCGCCGACTGTCAAATCCTCCTCAGACTGCTTCATCCTCCCTTTGGGGACTTTTAATTAATAATTAATGTCACGGTATGTACACCTAGCAACGGCCCCCTGATGTTGAAGAGGGCGCCAAAGGGCGGAATTCATACCCTTTTAATGATCGCCAGAATGGGATTCACTCTCCCGACTGCACCCTTGGCCTGTGTCACCGCTCTCGAGATACCCTGGGTATCGGCGAAAGGATCGCAAGCAGGAGGATCGCCGCTAGATCCTCCGTGGCCCTAGAAACGACCGCTTCCGTTGGATGTGTCCGTTGGTTCATACGATGCGAGGACTCTTAAAGCTAAGCGCCCTTTGGACAAATAAATGTACCCATGACTGAATGGAATGCGCATTCTAATTTAATCTGTAATAATCTCCCGTGTATTTTCTTTGCAATTACTTCTAAAACTCGCGTGACAATTTAAGTACATACAGGATTGTACAATTAGTGACGTTCGGTACATGCGCCGGTTTGTGTGCATTCAGAGTTATTTCATTTCGAAATAAACATTATAAACATTCGGTTCCACATGCGTTGAGGACGGATGTTTTTATTGACGGGATTGGTGAATGGAAAACGAAAGGAAATTGTGTGAGTCCATGCTGTGCATGGATTTCATTACGATGGGCTGCGTTTATTTCCATGATTACCTCATGACCTCTCCGGGTTCTGTGATCATATTTCTCGTTTTTCATCTGAGATAATGCCCGAGTTATAACTTATGATTGGAAAAGTTTAACAATTTAACACGTCCAGGCTTTAGAGATGTTACGGCATTTAAAAAAACCCGATATTTTGGGGAAAAATTAAATTATTTGTTTTTCCCCCAGCCATGAAAAATATATTTTGGGAAATTTTGATCATCAGGTCGAAAAAAAAAATTATTCACGTATAAAGGCTGAAATATTCTATTTTAATTGTCCTTAATCACATTAGAAACTGCTGCTACTTAAAGGTATTGATCCTGATGATCATACCATCAACATTTCGATTAAAAGTAACCGCAGTTAAAATCTCAGGCTTATGATCAGCTTTACAGATCAGTAAGCAAGTGTGACTGAAGTAAATGGTTAAATTTCCCAGATATGTCCCTCCCCTCCTTTGCTTCTCGAGATTTAAAGAAGGTCTATCGTCACGAGTTTCAAAACTACCTTGCTGAAAAAGATTGGTCCAATGTTTTTTCTTCAAATGATATTGATGGGAACGTTCAATCATTTAATGACAATATTTCGAATTGTTTATTTAATAATTGTACATTACGCACAATCGGATGTGGCCGCCCAGCTGATCCAAAAGAACCAAAAGGTCAAATGAGAGAACAGGATTCACCAAGGCACTGTGTAAGGTCTAAAAATATTGCTGTCGATTTTAACTTGTCTATTTTAAGTATGAAGTTCTTAAAAATGATGTTAGTCGTCTATTAAAATCCGCAAAGCGGGCCGACTATATTGTATGTCTTTCAAAGCCGCCTTTAATTTGGCGTGAACTCAGGCAGTGGCGGATCCAGGGGGGGCAAAGGGGGCAAATTGCCCCCCCCCCGAGACAAAAAAACTCATAGTTCTTGCACATACAAAACACATAGTAAATCCATTGGGGGATATTTCGTACCCCCTACCCCCCCCGATGGGCATATTAGCAGATATGTGGTCCCCCCCGAGATGTGGTCCTGGATCCGCCACTGAACTCAGGTACATAGGTCTACTTCCAAACAAAGATAACTTTATATTCATACTATAACATGAAATCTGGTCTATAAATTTTTCACGCCATCTTCACCATCTCATTCAACAAACCATAATAGCTATCATTCCATTCTGTCCCAAAATTTCCAATAAAAAAAACGAAAACATTCGATTTGTTCCTGGCCTCCAGAATATCCGGAAATGGTTTCCATGGTTTGAACTTTTACGAAATTCATAAGCGTCGCGATCTCTTTCCCGTTGGACGCTCGCTATGAAGTGATAATAAATTTACTTAATACGAGAACATCGGTCCATTGCCTCGAGCGCCAATTTATCTACTCTATACCCGCTAATGCCGTTAATCGTAAACAGAAATATTTGGTCGATTAATTGGTTGGTCGGTATTCAATTTATTGGAACGGTTTCACTGTTTTCACAGGTACGTAATTATCCCGGTTTTAAGATATTGCGGCACCTTTGGGCAACGGCCTCTGCTCTACGCCATGGAAACGCCAGTTAGTCCCGATCAGTCACCGAAGTTAAGCATCTTTGGGCTCGAGTTTGGATAGGGGTGGTGATCCTCCGATTCGTCCGAGTGCTGTTGCCCCTGTCTACTGCACACGGCAGACAGCATGTGCGAAATGACCTTCGAAGCACGTTAAACAAAAATACTCCTACTTGTGGCATTTTAATTTATTATAGAATAATAAACTCTGAAAAATTGAACATTCTCGGAAATTATTATATTATGCGTAGAAAATTTGAGTTTCATGTATTTGTAATAAGCAATTTTCTTGTTGGTGTAGTAGCTGGTCATGAATTATGATATAACCTTTCGTTTGTGATATTTGTGGGCAGTAAATTATAGATTTTTCTTTGAGGAATAAATGTTATTCGAATGTGGGAAAGCATTTTATTAAAGTATTCCCTTTGAATAGTTCCCAGAAGAAAGCATTCCCTTTGGACAAAGTTTTCTGAATTAGGGCTGTCTTGGAACGGAGACGTGGATGCTCTGGATGCGCCAATTGGAGCTGGACCGGCTTGGGCATCCATTCAACTTTTGGGATTGTACGTTGCCGCGGAGCATTCTCGTTCAATTTTATAAAAGAAATAGGTTTTTACATTTAGATAAATGGATTATTTCATTCAGAAGACATGACTGCGAAGGCATGTCAACTGGCTCACTCATCTCTCCCTATGAGACTTTTATCTAGGTTTGTCGTCAGGTAGTGTAGCTCTTAGTAGTATTAGTACTCCCTAATACTTGAACCCTTATTTGTTTCCTAGTACTAACAGCACACCGTGCATGTTTTCTACATTGGTCTTGAGTCTCTGTCCATCTGTGTAGTTGCAAAATACATATATATATATATTAACGGTCCCTCTCCATTGTGATAATATCTGTGGTGTAGTAGTGCATGCTTGTGAGGCTTCGTCTCGTGACAAGCATTAGCGATTTATGCTAATGCATAATTAGTCATAGTTACACTAACTTTAGGGTATAGTGTAATGCATGTTGGTGAATACTCACCCCCTGCGACACACCCCTGAGGTGGCTTGCAGGGTATTTTGTAGATGTATCTCGTTAAATTCATAAATTAATAGTATCAGTAATGTTGACCAGTAGTTGTCTCTTTACCAGTGTACTGCATGTTCGTCTACGTATCACTCTCCCAGTTTCTGGTTGGACTGCGCACTGTTCTCCTGACTGCTTTATGGTGACTGCGCCTAGCGACCGCCGGGGGAGCGTGCGAGGTTCTGATTTGTGCTTGGACGAGTGCTGCATGCCTGGTGTGGACTCACCCCGTGCCACACACCCTAGTGGTGACTTGCACGGCACTTTTATAGATCCCCGATAGTGGCCCTCGCGCGTCCTCTCAGACTCAGATGCAGTGTCCGCCCCACGCCACCGTTGTGTACGCTTCCGTCTTGGACGCGCATTGACTCTCCCCATATCTCTCCAAAGCGCGTGCACTTCCCCTCCGCCCCCCCCCCCTCCTCATCCGTTTCTCCAAATAAACGGATTTGGAGTGGGAGAGGGGAAGAAGGAGGGGGAGGTAGAGAGGGGAGAGAGACCCCCACCCCCCTAGACATACGATGCCATTTGCAGTCAAAATCGTGCGCTAAGCGCCACAGTCCGCGAGGATAAAGCCGAACATAGAACACATTGAGGTGTTCGCTCTTTGACTAATTTTGCGGATACCGGGACTAGCCACGGCAGTTACCTTTACGGAGTCACCCGCAAGTGCACATAAGTGCGATATTCCACTGAGGAAAAATCATCCCGGTCAAGGCGAATGATTTTTCCTCTGTTCAATATCGCACTTATGTGCACTTGCGGGTAACGCCGTAAAGGTAACTGCCGTGGCTAGTCCCGGTATCCTCAAAATTATTCTACATCTCGCCTGAGTGAGATTTGAATAAAAGTTGAAGGTGCGTCGACCTCAAGCACCTCAATTCTGTATTCTAACATTCTCGTCTGTGCTGTCGTGATGAACACTTGCAAAAGACACTCCTTGCCATACTTCGTCCACTGCAAGAGCGCAGTTGACTTGAATTCAGCCAATCAGTGAACACACATTCAACTCCGACAAGGGAAGTGACCTAAGAATCCAATGTCGTGGTGGTGGCCTTTGTCGACATCATGTCGTCGTGACAACATTGTTGACTTTTATTTACATTCTTTGCCAAATAAGGAGATGTAATCAAATCTTTGTATTTAAAATATTGTTTAGTGTTGTCATCAGCAAGCAGGCGTATTTTTGCCGCCATGTTAGCGCTCCTATAATTTTATTATGTGCATCGCACAATGTGGTGGCACAATGTGGCAATTTAACTCGTTGCGCTTCTAACTTCCATTTAAGTTTTCCTAATCTCGTTCTCCTCTCTGATTAATATTGTTGAACTTTTCACTGTGATCGCTCCACGCCGCGTGATTTTCATTAGTTGCTGCTTTTTTAAGTTTCTCAAGTAGTAGGCGCAAGCCATCCTATAATATTGATTTCATTTTAAGTTTGACAGAGTTGTCAATAGTATTGAATGTCGACATTGCAGAAAAAATACATGCATTACTTAGTCACGCAGTGTTCGCTGATGTTTTCCTTTCTTTGTGCATCGACATATCGAAAGTGTTAGTATTTCGAAGATGCTGAAGATCAATGCAAGTCACTGTTGTCTCCCATCAGTGGCCTTTATCACTAATCCCGCAAACTGTTACCATTTAAAAATATTAGGATAAAGAGTCCCTCCATATTATTTTACACTTTCGGCCTTCCCTGGTGCAAATCCATCCCACATCAAAAATTAAGAGTGGCTCCCTATATGTAAATCTGGTCGAGGCTTTAGTAAGTCACTTAGTAGTCAATATTTTTTTCCTTTTATGACCCGAAACAATTCGTAGTAGAGGAGGGCAATGCCTGAGCAGCTCTCAAGTTTTTGGAGCAGGCGACATCGAGGGATCTTGGTTCGATTCCCAGTGCAGGCGAATGATTTATTTTTTCACTCTCAATTTCTCCCTCCGAGTGAAAGGCGAGGAGGCACTTTTTACCAACACTTTGTGGCAGCGAACCTCGTTTGCGTGGGCGGCGATTCCGGGACGGGATGTTTTATTCATTGCTCTCTCTCGTTCACTGTCTTCCTAATCGTTCGTCTTATCGTCCTCTCATCCTCGTTATTTGTGTCTCCGCTCATGTCGTATGTGAATTCGAAGGGTTTTGCTGTCCTGTCTGCTCTGCTCCGATTGCTCTCTCAAGGGATTCCCCGGTTGTTCCCCCCCAGGGGGTGGGGGGGTCGCCGTGGACGGGGTCCAACTGTGGACGGATGGCGCCGTGCCAAGAAGAGTTCCTTGGCGCCTCTGCACCACGCTCCGTTTCGGGGGGGATTGTGGGCCACGTGACGATGGGTCGGGTTGCACTCGAAGGAGCGAGAGATGTTTAAGGTAGTTTGAGAGCGAAAAATCTCTTCGCCTAGAATTGAAATGAATTTGGCCTCATTTTAAAGATACAACTCTCATCTTTCCAATGATATCAAAATAACAACCCCTTGCCGAACTACTTTTCGAGCAATTTGCCTGTAAATATAAGCTGTTTTACATGGGATAGATTATGGCTGTGCGTTTCAGAGGGAGAATATTAAACAAATTAGGAAATTATAACTCCTAGATTTCATCCAAAAACTAACGGTGTATAGATTGCATGTTTTCTCAACTATTTATAAAAAATAACCTATTACTCACAACAGTAACTTTTACAGAATCGCAAAAAAACAACCTGCTGTTTTGAAGGGTTTTCAGCCGTACGGCGGGAAAAAATGAGTCAAGTTAGAGACTTGTGCAGCTTTATTTATTTAACTACCGAGATTTTTGGGCATATATAACTATATCTTTGCGCCATTAATATTACAATATTTATTTCGTACTTCTTACAGACGCTGAAATCAAAGAATAAAATTTGAATATGGTCTCGACTATGACTCAATGGGAAGTATATCTCACTCAAACCACCTTAACAAGTGACTCTTGGGGAACTGTGTGTTTCGGTGCACTTTTCTTCGTTTCTCGCCCTCGCCTGCCCTACCTACTCTCTCATTTGTGCTCCAGGGACAAGAGAGGGAGGAAGAGATGACAAATCCTTGTGTTCTCGGGAGTTGTTGTTCTGTTGTTCCGCATCCTTCTCTCTCTCTCTCTCTCTTCGTCCCCTTCGGCCCTCTTTGGTGGCTCATTTGAAGTCGTGATGGGCGGAGTGCGCTTGCCTCGTGTCATTTGAGGAAATTCAAAGCTTGATCGCGATGGAAAGTACGGCTCGTACTAGATTTCCCTTCGTTATAATTATTAATCGTGACTGCGCCTATCTCGCGTTGATTTGAATATCCTGCGACCGTGAATTCCATTTGGTCCTGTTTTTGGCGCTAATTCTCACTTTCACACCCAATAACTTGCATTTCTATAATTCTTTTTAACTCACCATCTTTCATTGTTTCCTCTTCTGTAGCTTCTTGATGAAGGTCTCTTCTTGACGTTGTTCCTCTTTTGTTTTCCCTCGCGAAAAGTTGAGTTAATCGCCTTTAATTGTTGAATATATCTGTGTTATCAAGAAGTGAGTATCCAGTGGGAATTGGGGGTTTGAGAAGTATTTGTGGCAGAAGTTGGAAGGAAAAGGCTAGGTATGAGTGGGTCATGGAAGAATGTGGGCTGGATGCTCCAGTGATGGTAAGTATGTGCATGAAGGAATGGCGTGCGTCTTTGCTTTGGTCATGGTTAGAAAGTGGACGAGAGTCAAAAAGCGGAACATTAATGATAAGGGGAGTGCATTGTGTGAGAGGAAGCGGCGGACCGAGAAAGTGGTTCTGAGTGAATGTGGAAGGAGAGGAGTAATAATATTATAAAGATTGTTAAGGAGAAGAGATCACCATTGGAGCTCTCCCTCAATTGAGACATGGGCTGAGATTATTTTATTCTGTTTGGTACAGAGTTTTTGGGTTCCTATAAACTTAACCCCCAAGTTGGCAAACATAGTTAGTACATTCAGAATTAAATGAAAGTAAATCTTCTCATTTGGTAAAAGAAACAAGTTATATACATTTCCAATAATAAAGTAAAATACTGGATGTTTAAATAATGTGCAGTAAGTCCTTTTTTCCTCCTCTCCCTCATGTCCTCTTCTCATCTTGTTTCTTAAATACATGTCTTTTTCTTACAAAATAAAATAATAACATATTTTCAAGTGACATGCTAAAGGGTTTTGTGTTCTTTCCCATAGCGAAATAAAAATGAATAATGAGGTGATTTGCAGTAGTAGGTCTTCTTTTCTTCGTCTCCTTCATATCCACTTCTGCACTTGCTTTACAAAAGTGTATATATATTCTATATTTTTACATAAAGGTATATTCTTCTTTCTTCATTTCGCCTCCTTAAGGATCAGTTCTTACTCTCCTTTCCATCTCAGTTTCCTTTTGACGGCCGGGATTTGCAGTCTCTCCTTCGTGAAGTTAATAACGATTTGTGGGTCTTTCTTCAAAAGTTTCCCTAATTTTTCGAACGATGGATCGAACATTTTTTTTCTCCCTTTGTTGCTTGTTTCAAGAGTCGACTCTTTCCTCTTCGTAATTGGGACATCCGCTGAGTCTACGGTGCACTGTATCTTCCTGATTACCACACCTGCATTCGCTTGTTTTAGATTTGCCTATTTTATTTAGGTAGGACATGAAGTTTCCATTAAAAGATCTTAGGCTTTCCCGGCGAATAATATTAGTAAAATCTTCTCGGGTTTGCCACCGGGTAAGGCTTTTAAAGGCCAACGTTTCGACGAGTGACTCCCTCATCGTCATCAGGGCTGAGACGGATGACGATGAGGGAGTCACTCGTCGAAACGTTGGCCTTTAAAAGCCTTACCCGGTGGCAAACCCGAGAAGATTTTACTAATATTTCCATTATTTTTTTAATTCATTTTGAATGTAATTTCTAGCCTGTTTTTTATTGCTGGGATGAACTGGTAGGTGATTCTTCCTTTATTACAATTGGCCCAGCGAGTCTGCCATTCCTCTATAAGGATTGACCTAATGTTCTTTTTTTATTCTTCTTAATGGCTCATCTAGCTCCAATTCAATTGTGAGGATGGCTGTTCTCCCTTTCCTTTTCAGGTCTGAAATAGCTTTCCTTTCTGTTATGGCAAGTGTTGTTGGGTCGTCAAGGCTTGGTTGCTGACTGTTCTTATAGGCTGATGTAATTCCAAGGAGGCAGCACCTTTGTGCTTCACTTAGCTTTCGTTCAATTCTGCCTAAGGCTAGCTTTTCGCCCCAAATTTCACAGCCATAGGGTAAAATTGTCAATGCCACTGTTGAATCAAGTATTTGGAGTTGGTGTGGGTTTATTTTGCAGTGAAGTTTGCAATATCTACGAAAGGTCTGGAATGTTGTTCTCACCTTTGGCACAGTATAGTTGATATGTGGCTGGAAGGACAATTTCTCATCAAAAGTAATGCAAAGATATGTAAATTGTTTAACACGTTTGATATTTTTTAATGGTTGGGTTTCTCTGTATTACTTTCCCAAAGCACATAAAAACTGTCTTTTTTGATGATATTTTTAATTTCATTTTTTTGACTCCATTTCGTGAGTACTTGCATAACACGTAAGTTAAGAGGTTTGTTCAATCTCCTTCCTAGATCTGGCCGGAACAGTAAGCGCAACGCGTCGTCCGCATAGGCGATGATTTTGCAACTTTCTGGAAGTAGGTACCTCGCGGAACAACCCGTTCATCATAATGTTCCATATCATTGGGCCTAAGATCGATCCTTGGGGTGCTCCTTTTGTGATGTCCTTTTCTGTTTGGAGATGTTTGCTGCGAAGTATCGATTTTCAATCATTGAAGTAACTCCTTAAAATTCCCAATATGTTTTTCGGGAGATTCAGCCTTTTCAGTTGCACAAGGCCACCACACAGAGTCAAATGCTGCCTCGAAGTCATACGGTCATCATGTATTTAGAGTGACATTCTGTGATTTATTTCATCAGGGTTCCTGCTGCGTCAATTGTACTTAATCCTTTCCGGAATCCAAACTGGTTTCTGTGGAAGAGGGATCCATCTGGAAAGGATTCCTCTATTTTTTGTCTGATGACTCTCTCTAGTAATTTTCCTAACTCATTGAGTAAAGTGAGGGGTCTGTAAGATTTTGGTTGTAATGGATCCTTGTCTGTGGATTTCAATATTGAGCAGAGTAAGCCAACTCTACAATCTTTGGGGAAGTAATTCTGGTTGATGGAGTCATTAAACAGTCTGGTTAGAAAGGGTGCGAGCTGATCCTCAACTTGGCGAGAGAGCATTTGGCGATGGAGGCCTATGGTCTATGCCCGGAGCTGCTTTTTTTTCCTTGGTTAGTGATATATCGCATGTACCGAATGTCCTCTTCTGTGAGTTATTTCTCCGTTTCGCAGTCTTCCGTCTCCTTACGCGATTTGGCGAAGCTCTTCATGCGTTTCGATGTTTCGTTTGTTGGATCGCCATTTAGCACCAGGGTTTCAAGGATCATTCCCAATGTTTCTTTTAGGAGATCCGCTTTCCCTTGGTTAAGGGTGTTCGAACAGTATGCCGGTGGGATCTGTCGTTTACGGCTTGCAAGTCTATATATGAATCCCCATGGGTTATCTTGCAGATCGTTTTTCACAAAGTTTCTCCATTACCTTTCCTTACTTTTGTTTAATCTCCTTTTTGTATCTGTCGTGTGCTTAATAATGTTAGCATAATATGACGTTGTTTTTGGCAAACGAAGCCTTTCTATCGACCTGGGGATAAATATTATAAGTTTTTTTTACGTAGAATTAACTCACCTTTACAATGATGCTAATTGTTTATCGCTGGGTTTATTATTAAGCGAGATAATTGTTATTGCTTAATGTGTGTAATGATAAAAAGTAAACGTTTTATAGGATCCCCGTATATTTTGCGACATTTATCGAGGTAGAAAGGGTTAGGGGGGTGGGGTAGGTTGATGAGTCGAAAGAAAGTCGAATATAGCCATAAATATGACTGTAATTAAATAATTTAGTGAAGGTCATGGCTGCGCTAGATCGATTATCTATCCACTGCTGAAGAATACAAAAACGGGAGGAAATGATTCATAGGGTGCAGCACCAATTAATTAATCGAGCACTTTTGATTCTGCCCACCACGAAAGGGCCGTGTCTGTGCATTTATCTCCCATTTCAATCGCACGCCTTGTGCCGCGCTGCATCCAGTCGTGTCCTCGTCGACACGTGCGTTGCGAAGCCGTGGGCACGCGTCATTTAGCGCGTGTAAGTACATGTCTACAGAGGACGCGGAGTGCACCCGTGTGCCGACGTCACTCCATGCCTCCCTCTCTCGTATCCCGATCGGGGCCATACCCTGTCCCTTCCGTGGGGAAGGGCGTGGAAGGGCGGTCTTGCTTCGCTTCAGTCGTCGGTGGGTGAGGGAGGCATCGTCACCTTTGATCAGCCCTGTGAAGTTGCGTGCGTGTGGTGAGGGGAAAGGGGTGGAGAGGGGTACCGGCAGGGAAAAGTCAAAGGATGCAGGTGAAACGAGGGTCGGAAGAAAAAAGAAAGGAATTTGGGGATTTTGTGGAAGGTGCACGGAATATATGACAACACTAGCTGGAATAATCCGTCGAAAGAGACGTGTCCCCCTCTGCGAAATTGGTATACTTATGGTCAGTTATTGTATTGCAGTGTATGACAGGTATCTACAGACATCTACGGACACACAGCCAGGCAGACGTACCAAGGAAATTATTTTTTTCTTTTTCAATTTCTTTGATGAAAAAATACTATTTACTTCAAAATATAACATTTAAAACACTATGGGTACATTCCATAATTACATCTATTTGTTAAATGTATCACAAATTTAAAATAGATACCAATCATTCTCTACTTTAAATCAAGTTTTAAAAGTTAGTCAATAATGCGTTCTATGTATTCGCTTTCCATAGAATTCCTGACCAAAAAATCATAGTTCGCATAGATCGGAAAAAAACATTTTTAAATTATGGGCGACATTAAACTAAAATAGTTTTTCAAAAAATTATATTTTTCAAACGATTTACAAATATATCTTTTGCCTAATGTTTTTCCAGTGTATTCTGTTGTTTATACGAAAATAATTATGGAGTACTAAACCTGAATGACGGGTCCTCATGGGATATTAGTTTGTTTCATTGTGCCCTTATTTTTCCTGAAATGGACAAATGCCTAGTGCCATCAAATCAACATTCAACATCTCTTAAATAAGCGTCCATGCTGCTGCTGCATGGGTCAAAGGGCAAGAATGAGAAGTATAAGGCGTGGTCGTGGTGGGGTTTAGTAATACTCTATGACCTCATATCCGGATCCAACGCTCGATCACAAGTTCGGAAGTCTTGTAAAATCTATATAGTAAAAAAAGCATGTGTTTAAGGATTCCTTGGTTACAAGTCTCCCGACTATATATTTAAATGAAGGCTAAGATCTCCTCGAATCACTCTTAATTTTATTAGCATTTCGCTTTTAATAAATGCATGCACTATTTCATCATTACATTTATCAATATGCTGCTTATAGCAACATGATAACGAAGATAAATATATGCATCGAATATCTCGAGAATATTTATTTATCTACATTTTTATTATTATGTATTTTTTTCTTCTTTCATGTTATATATACGTAGGTCTATTAATTTGAATAATAATTATTACTCTTTGCCGACGACGTTTCGCGTTTTTATACTTCAGGACTTCTTCAGAGAGAGAGTTCCTTCAAAAGAATTCCACATTAGACATTGAGATGGGCAGTGTTCGATGAAGCACTTTCACTATTATTTTGTTAGATACGTAATATTCGCCCTTCGCGGCTCATCTATCTCTTTAGCGTCTCATTATTGCATCTCTTCGGACCACCTTGCACTGCTCGCAGGGAAGGGAGCGCTGTTCAGCAGCGTTCGCATTCTCGAGTGTGTTGTTTCTTCCTCTCACTATAGCCTTCTCTCTTACTTCTCTTCCCTCACTGTCGTGGGCGTGGTGTGCCGATCGCCCAGAAGAAGGAATTAGTCCAAGTGTAGAGAGAGAGAGAGGGCAGAGTGTGCAGAGCAGATGTAGAGAGCCTCGCAACGAAAGTGGGGTCGTCGAGTGGCTCATTCAATCAATCTGCTACCTTTAAACCCGATGTGAATGCCGAATTTTCATTCTGTGCGCATTATATTCGCCCTTCCTTATGCCAAAGTATGTGTGGATTGAGAGGTGCCACTGATGCCTTCGATATATCTATCTCTGTTTCGACTCCGTGCTACCTCGACTACTTAGCGAATCAGATCGGGAGACTTTCCTCGAGGTGACTAAATGGGATCGGAAGTGATTTCTTTTCCCTTAATATGCCCTTCTTCTTCCATCAGCGCATTCATAAGGGATCACGTGGTCTTGTGTTGTGGTTGAATCCAAACGACTTCATCTCTTCGGCTTGATGCCTTCTCTCCTTGAACTGGCTCCACGCTTTTCTTTCACGGCCTTTCCCGATTGTTACACAAGTGTGCTCGCACATTAATTCATCATAATCCTCTCTTGAGCCCCGGTTTCCTATGAGGCTGATCGTCTTCTTCACTATGCTCTTTCTAGGATCCTTATCCTTGACTCAGTGGGGCCGATTTCTATACTTGACATGACGTTCGACCACACCTTCGATCGAACTCACTTGCTTCGAGTGATGACCAACGAGCGATATATTATAAAAGGGAATATCGCAGTGCAGACCATCTAACGTCGCGGTGATTTCAGATGGATAGCATATTTCGCACTTGTTTCTCTTGTACGCATGCGCAATGACCATAATTTTCAATGATTGCACTTGTTTTGAATCATTTTGAATATTTAGAATGTTAAAGAGCATTTCAATACCTGCGACACTGAATTTTACTTCGACATGAGTATCATACCTACACTGACCTCAATGTGTTCTTATTTAATATATTAATTCCCCATTATTTGTCATTATAAGACTTTTATGAGTAATTAAATTAAATTTCTGCTTTAATTGCCCCTTGTAATATTTCATAAACACTCCAATCGTTACAATGAGAGGTAGTACACTTTACTATATCATTGCTATTGTACCTTAAACTTCTTGAATGGGAAATGAAACACTTAAAATAAAGTATTTCCAACCGGCGAAAACATTTTCGAGCTCCATGCAGTGTTATGCAGTGTAATTGGCTCTCATCAAAAACATTCAAAGAAAATTATGTAGTTGAAGGTCGTTTTTCTCCTTTCGTTCATAGCATCTTGAAGTCCACACCAAGAACAGTGCTTTTCTTTACCAATGTTGCTTGTCGCGGATTTAAAGATTGATAACGCGCATCTACGTAATGAGGACAAATTGCAATTTACCACTGGTATGCCATTGGATTTTTACCGGTGGAAAATTGCATTTTCTGTCTTAATTCCTTTGAAATTCCACCACATCACGCCTCTGATACTTCTCTTCGTCTAAATAGGCTAAACTCACTCCAAGGTCATTTGCCGAATCCTACACGCTCACTATTGAAGTTATCTATGACACATTGGCATATAACTTCAAACATATGTTGATTAGGATATTCATTGATAATTATAATCCCCTTATATCTTATCCCCAGCTTATTCCTAGTTTTTTCATACCATTAAAAATTTCCAATTTACCCATAATCAACCTTCATTACTATTTAAACACAACCTTGTCACCATCACATCAAATAGCAATCCCTAGGTGACTCACTTTTTCAAATCCGTACATCGCTTGTCGAGGGCATTCATTGAATTTCTTGTAGCACATATAGTTATCGACATTGAGCTATATAAGGGACCTTTAAATCATTTCCACTTTATCTCCAGGCACACACAGTAGCACTCAAATAAAGGAACGATCCATGTTAATGAATTTAAGACTAAAAAATGAAAAGTTTACTTTTTAGATGGAATAATGTACTGAATGAAGCGTAATGAAACAATATAAATTGCATATGTAGTCAAAAGAATCATCATCCATTCATCTGGACGTAAATAACCATACTTGCAATTTAAGAGCAATCCACATTTTCATTGAATTCAATTCCAATGCGAACATTTTCAATAACTGCATTGAGACGTTTTAAATGACAATAGTAATCATTCGACTCTGACTATTTCCAATTTATTAAAAGACTTGAAGCATTACACCTGTCATAACACATACACATTTAGAAGCTTGAGTCTGGCTAATACAAAGTTTTATAAGTTAAAATATCACCACTTACACGCAATCCATTACAGCTTATCAATATCATTTGTAATCATTTGCATGCCACAATGTAGACAGCCACTTAAATACACGATAAACTACATTGTGGCATGCCAATGATTACAAATGGTATTGATAAGCTGTAATGGATTGCGTGTAAGTGATGATATTTTAACGTAAATAACTTTATATTAGCTAGACTCACAAGCTTCTAAATGAATGTGTTATGATAAGTGTAATGTTTAAAGTCTTTAAAAAACCTACAAGTGTGGGAGAAGAATGATTACTATTATCATTTCGTCATTTAAAACGTCTCAATGCGGTTATGGAATATTTTTGTATTTGAGTGAATTTCAAGACAATGTGAATTTCTTTTAAATTGTGAGTGTGATAAAATAACTTCTTCTTGATTATCATATGCTTGAATAGTGTTCCGGGCTTGATTGGTTTTAAATTGTAAGTGTGATTCTGTAACCCCAAGTAAAAGTATGATATTTTTGTCCAATTATGAAAAATGTATGTTGAATCATTTTTGCCACCTCGAGAGATATTTTATCATTTATTCCAATTATTGTCATTGGCATCGATTATTCCATTATTTGAGTGTCACTGTTTGTGCCTGGAGAAATATTAAAAATGGTTTTAAGGTGTCTCTCTATCTCGAATCTTATCTGGTAGTCATTAATGCTTCAATAAATGCAATGATAGACCTTGAAAAGACTTGTTAAAAGTGAGTTACATAGGTATTTCTATTCGATTTGATGGGGCGAAGGTTGCGTTTAAATATTAATAAAGGTTGATTAGTATGTAAATGCTGGGGATATGCTGGAGTATAGTAATTAATTATAAATGAATGTCCTTATCAGCATATGTGCGAGGTTATATGCGAAGGTTATCATAGATATCTGAAATGCATACCTCTGAGCGTTGGGATTTGGTAAATGGCCTTTTAAGTAAACCGTAGAGCATAAGTTTAGTCTATTTAGGTGACGAGGAGCATGTGGTGGAATTTCAACATCATGTAGACAGAAATTGTTATTTTCCGCTGTTTAAAACTGCTAAGGCATATCTGTGGTAAATTGCAAATTGTGTTCAAAATTAAGATGCATGTCATAAATCTTTTAATCCGAGACAAGCTTCATTTATTTGGAAAAGCGCTGTTTTTGGAGTGCTTTACCGGATGGTATGAACAAAAGGAGACTAATGTCCTACAAATACCTAATTTTCTTTCTTCTCTGCGATCTGTCCTTTTTATAAAGTCGCCCTTTGGTCATAACTCGAAGAAAGTGAATCGAAGGCGAACGGATCCCTTTCGTTCGAGCGTCAGTGAAATCCTTAAAAGGGCAGACTCGTCGTGAATGAAGTGACATGGCCAATGAGGGGAGGGAAAGGGCTTAGTGGAGGGGGGGGTGGGGCATGCCTCTCGTTCTCACCAATGTCGTACATACACAATCGTCCCCTCCCGACGATGGTGTCTCGCGGCGGAAATCGTGGCGTGAATGCATATCCGGACAGCTGTAACACGTAGTTCTGAACGCTGCCACTTGACAGTGGTCAGCCGCTGGTGTCGCGAGCGGAAACCGGAAATGTTGGATGATGAGAATAAAAAAGTCAACCGTTTTAGTGAAGAAGATGGTGTTACTACTTTGTTGAACAAGCAAAGATAGGTATCATTTGCTTGAAAACCATTTCGATTTGATCCTCAAAACGTCTCGGGGACGTGGTGGGAATGCTGATTTTGTTCTCTTTACTTGTTCGTCGCGATTCCTGATGAGGGCAGCACTGAGTTTACGATGGTAGGTTTGTGAATGCTTGTAGGGTTGCTGCGATGTTAACTTCGACAGTAGTGTGAGCAGAGTAATACTGCGGGAGACAGCTTTCGCCCCTCCTCCCCCAATTCCCCTCCCCGCGTCTGAATTTGTAGACTTCCGGTCAGGAGGTGGAGGGGGTAAGAAAGGGGGACCCCCGTAATCAGGGAGTAGGAAAACTAGGACCCGTCCAAATTTGAACGCCTAGTCAGCCATCTACATAGACAGGGTTATTTTGTAATACCGAAAAGCGAAAATTCCGTCACACAATACCGACGAATGCGTCTTTTACTCCAGACGGCATGACCATCTTCTGGTTGTCCTCCAACGTGTCCTGCAGCTCTTTCTCTTCGGCTCTTTCTCTTGACTCTTCGGCTCATTCCCTTTGCGCGTCTCCGGCTCTTTAGTCTCGCGATCCGTTTCATTTATTCCGCATTTGAGAAGTTCCATTTCTGCTCACAGTTTGATTATCAGGTGCTGCCACCATGTATTCCTTTTTTCGGAAATGTTGTCGGTCTGCAGAAGCGTTTGGGACTCAAGATGGACGAAGTTGAATATAAAACCGAAGTAGAGGAGTTCTAAAACGAACGTAAATAAATGCATCAATCATCTGATGGATATCTTTTGTTTTTTTGTTAGTTTTGTATCTCATTGGTTGATATTTTTTTGTATTTATATTTTATAGCTCGCGGCACTCCATAGTATTTATCCCTTTCTCAACCCTCGTTTATTTTTTATGCAAAGATTTAGATCCAGTGGGTTATTTATCTCGACGCTTTTCGCTCCGAAGAGATTACGATGGCAAGGTGCATGCTGGGATTACGTGCTTGGGACGGCGGCTGCGCGGCCAGGATCATCTTTCACATTTGTGGCGAGTTGCGTGAATTGATATTGTCTGATAATTGGATTGGTGGATTGTCTGGGTTAGACAATCCATAAGCCACCGCGGAAACTGAAGAGCCAACTAACCAGAGTGAAGGACAATCTTGGACTGAAGACCCCAGGAGTATATCAGGCGAGTGTGGAGAGGTCTACATTGGAGAGACTGGTCGGACTATCGAGACCCGGATTAAGGAGCACAAGATATGCATCAGACTGACCCACCCCCCAGAAGTCAGCCGTTGCGGAACATAGTCACAGCAGGGACCATCGAATCGTATTCGACGACGCAAAACTTCTTTGCAGATCAAGCGGATACTGGGACCGGTTATGTACCTATATTCGCACGCCTGCAGTAAATCTAATGTGATTTTGCTGGTGAATTTTCAAAGCGTACCACACTTAACCATTGCCAAATAAAATTGTCATTAATACTCAAATTAAATATACTGACAGTATCAGGATACCTCTTTCCTTCGTACTCATCCTCGGCATTTATTATTTTTATTTATAAACACCGGTCCCTTAGGTGAGTCATTTTGTACTTATTGTTAGTTGGAACAGAAAATAGCTTGTGGTGACTTTCCCAATACACAAACAGCCTGAAGTTTTGATACTTCTTTCACTGTTGTAGCATTATAACATTAGTACCTGTAATCATCTGTTGTATTCGGCAGATCCAACTTTTTGTTTTCATTCTTCAACATCAGATTCTATAAAGGATTCTATTAAGCTCTTGCAGTTGTACACGTCAAAACAGCAAACGAAAACTCTCTCGAATTCGAGACTGAAGTTTCTTCTCCGGACCTCACTTCCGCTTGTCTCACTACAGCTAATTTGGTACTTGTCTTTCGACTGTACCGCCTATTCTGCAAATGCAGCCTTTACAATAGAATGCTGCGAAGATGTTCCAAAACATTTTCTTCTTTTGCAAGTGATGTAGTACAGGAAGAGTTGAAAATGTATATTTGATTTTGCATTGAGGGCGTGGTCAATTGGACCAACTGTTATTTTCTACATTTCGATTGCCAAAAATTCTGTTATGGTACTTGAGCCCTGAATTAGGTCTTGTGCTATGCACAAATAATTTTCAGCAAAGGCTACCAGTACCAGAGCTTTTTAAGGGTTTAAATTCGTTGCCTATGCCTCTCGCTGAAATCTGTAACTTTTAAGCCCGTTTTCGTTTCGTGTATGTTCGGAGAAAGCTGGAAGCAATGATAAAACATGTTTCTAAGCTCTTGTATCTAAGGCCCTCTTTCACAACTCTTTATCAGTCTGTCCTCCTCTTCTCTCCAGACTTCACAAGTGGGACTATACATGCGGAAACGAGATCTAAGTGCTAGGATGCATTGCTATCTCACGAAATCTGTTTTTACACTTCGAACATACTCTCACCTGTTATTTGAAGCTAACATGGGAGACATTGAGACAAACAGATTAAGACATGGATTATTTAGAATGTAGTGGAAGATAATGGACATGCTTCATGAAGAGAATCAATGACATTTATGAAATTCTCATCGCACTTACATTATCAAACATTCCATGGTAATTTTCTGCTTTGAAGAAAGTCTATTACATACCCTGAATGGGTTTCTTTGATTGAGTACAACAGGTGACATACTCGTGATTTGGTTTATGTTCCATTCTCACTCTCATTTGTAACCATTTCTTTCAAACCAGGCGCCTGCCTACAATATCATCTTGCTGATAAAATTACTTAATCATGGAAACAGTATCAGGTTGAGTACACAATGTAGAAATTGATACTTTGTTACTCAGACCAGTATCTGAAATAGTGTCAAAAACATTTTAAAATACATAGTTCCTTTGCAACAAATTTACCTTTCCTAGGTGGACATGGTTGACGACCACGAGCTTTTGCTTTGCCAAAAGTAATTTTTGATTTGTGTCGACATGTCTGATTAACGGTTGGGATTTCTATTTCGGAATTGTTTCTTTCAGCTTGTAACTTTCATTGTTTTTTGGTACCATGTTCGGTATCTACGCTTAATTTGATCATGATTCTTCATTTGTTCTTGCTTCCTGTCTTCTCCCGTCTCTCATTCATTTCTTGTCTTCTCTTCTTCACTGCAATCCTACTATTTTCTTGATTATCTTTGTATATCTCTCTCTTCTAAAGCACTTCCTTATATCTTTTCATATTTTTCTGACGATTTTATTGGCAAGACTGGTTAAACAGAATTATCAGCAAATCAAGGCATACATGTGTACTTGAAACCTGATCACTTCCGTTAGAATGAAGGAATATTTTCTCTGCATTTAAATTTACCTGACCTCCTTGGGTATATTTGATCATGACAAGAGAGTTGTTATTAGATATCACACTAGCCTCGAAATAAGCAATTATTTGGAATAAAACAAGAACCTTTGTAATTTTAGCACTAATAATAAGTGTCTAGTCGGTCAAAATAGTTATTTTTGAAGCCAAATAATTCAATGTTAACTCTCCTAAGAAAATATCAAGCTAAAACGTACCTAATAATTAAGTGTAAATATTACCCTAATGTGGTACTTTTATTTAAACCCTAACAAACAATATATTCGATGACTTCATCTGGCAGCCATGTTTATTTACAAACAACTTTAAGTCAAAAACAGAGCTGGAAATATGGATCAGACGTTATGGGTTCGAAGTGTGAAAAGATTCAAGGTTCAGGCACAATTTAAATAAAACACAGTTCCTACGTCCATGTTTCTATGCAACTATCCAATTTTATGGATATATAATTTTAAATCTTCAATGATAATAAATGAAGCGCTTCTTACTCTTCAAAAATTTTATTTTAGCTATCTATACATTAAGATTCGATACAACTTATACACTAGTGTCATTTATATCTTCTTCCTCCGCTTTCATTAAAAGTTTCGTTATATCATTCTTCGTTCTTAGACATAGTTTAGGATTTTTGATCCCTTTCAGAATCGCTGCGACGTATACACCAAAAGTATCCAAGACGTTGGACCGCTCCTCCTCAAGAGGCCGTCGCGTCGGTCGAACGTCGTCTCAGCCTTCTCCAGCGCCGCTCTGTCCTCTAAATGTTCCGATGTTCTCTTCTTGTGCTTTTTATCTCCGGAGCTGCAGCTGGATGCACCTGGTGAAATTATCATGCTCTGCTCCAAAGGTGACTCCGTGAAAACATTGCAGAGCTGTGGAGCCACGTTTCCAGCCTCAGATTCCAAATGAAATATTTGTTGCTGGCTCAGATCAATGTCCTAGAGTGTAAATGGATTTTGCAATGACAGCATTACAATCGCATCTTTAAACTCCAATATAATTTAAGGGATTTTTTACATTAATGGGTGAAATTTCGTCAAATACTTCATTTTCAATCGTAAAATTGAAAATATTGCAAATGAAAACCAATGATAAAATATAGGTATTCTACCTTTTAAATATTAAGTAATCGATTTAGAACTATCCAAATAAGTAAACCATAAACTTTCATTTTTAATTGACGCTTAATATTATTAACGTGCAGTATATTGTTGCATTGCAATGACGTTTCTTATTACGTTAGGTAAGTGTTACTTACTGCTTCCTCTGTGCTAACTTTTCCTGACGTTTCCGTTGGGTAATTGATGCTTTTCCTCGGTTGAACGTGCTCAGCCAAGAACTCTAGATTTTTAAAGTACCATAAGCTGGGCACATACACTTCATCCTCGTCAGCTCCACTCCTTAAAGAGGCACGGTGCTTGTTGTATTCGTGCACGAATGACGTCCGTAAACTTTTCATTTTAGCGGTCACTTCCGTCGCCGTGGTTTCGTGTCTGAAACTCTTCACCGCTTCCACGATCCTCTCGACAGCTCCCTTCCTGGCGTGCTTGTGGAAGTATAGTTTGTGCCGCACGTCGTAAAGACAGGGCTCGTCGCTCCATGCCGCGATGAGTGACTCTATTCCTTTTTTCGTCCAATCCATTCATAGACCACCTGAAATGCGAGATTTAAAACCCAGGATAAATTGGAGTGGTAAATAGCATTTTCAATTTTAGGAGCACATAGGAACACAGAGAATAAATTCATCATGAAAGATTATATATCCGGTTCCTTGAGATTTGACGGAAGACCATTTCACGCCACTCAATTTTCTTGGATCGAAAAACATTAAACGGGAAAAATTAAGCGTCAAATCGTGTCAAAGATGACTCAGTACAGCGGATCAAGGAAACTTGATCGAGAATAAATGGAAGGAGTTTCACACTGTCAAAGGAAAGTTGAAGCGCTCCAGAAGGAATAAAAACAAGAAAGTAACAAATGAGCAACGTAATACACCTTTTGTTTACTTTCTGTCACTTGCGTTCTCGAACTAAAATCGACTGGGGTGAATTGTTTACGCGTTTCCGTCCTGGTTAGTGTGTCTCCATCTTCTCCTCTGCCGACACTTCGAAGGAAGACGTGTGACAAATTTTAGGTGTGTCATCTCAAATGTTCAATGTCTCCAAAAGTAAAATTGACTACGAAATTTTCTATTTACCTAAATATAGATATAAAAACAAAGTTTTCTCTGTAGGAATAAGAATCTATGCAATACATAGGAAATAGTGAGTGCCTACATGACATATTTAGCAGAATATGCAAGTAGGTCGTTAACTCTTTATTTTTCAAGAAATAATCATCGAATCTTTGCTTCATTGTTGATGCATGAATAACGCTGCGAGAATATTTGAGCACGCACGTGCAGCTGTGTGCTATTAAAAGGGAGGCAATGACAGCCATTCACTGTTCCGAGAAACAGTTCTAACTGCTTAAAAACGAGCTTTTTCGGTGATGCATGTCGCTCTGAGCGAACATAAAGATTAAGCACCAGCCCGTGCCGGGATTACAATGAGAATTATCTTTATGAACTCTCGCCTCGAACGCCTTCTTCCCTCGAATATTTAACAACTTCCAATTCCTCAAAACTCTATAATAATGATGCATTTCAAAAGTTTCCTATCTTAATGTAGTTTGAGCGTAAAATAACTTCACCTAGATTTTGATGAATTTGGTAGGTATAAAATGGTAGATATGGTTTGGTAGGTACCTATAGATTGTATGTTTTCTCAACTACGTATAAAAAATTAATCTATTGCCCTCCACAGTAATTTTTACGGAATCGCAAAATTCAAAATCCTGCCATTTTTAAGGAGTCTTTGCCGGACGGCGTGAAACAATGACTCAAGTTAAAGACTTATGTAGATACCTCAATTTTAATTACTGATAATTTTTGTCGAATATAGCTACATTTTTTGCGCCATTAATATTATAGTATTTATTTCAAACTTCTTATAGACGCTGAGATAATAGGTAAAATTCGAATATGGTCTCCATTATGACTAGGGAACTATCTCGTTCAAACCATAGACCTTGAATTCAAGGTCTATGGTTCAAACTACCTTGAAGGTCACACATTCATTACTATTTAGAAGCCGCGGCATTTTTATAAATTTAAGCTGCGTACGGGCTTCAAGTGAAATCGCTTTTGGAATGAATGAAACGATACTATTAAAATCGCTGCGTAAAATGTCTTTCATCCACCAGCGCATTCCATTAAACCAAGCTTTTCACGTGTATTGGTAATATTTATATGTAAAAGTACTTACTATTCAGTAGAATCTACTTGGTGGTTACTTCCGTTGACACTTTAATATTCCTCCCGTTGTCTTGACTCGTACACGTATATGGCAGGCAAAATGGCACACGTTCTCTCCCTTGCCACCTGCTTGCGATTACATCGCATGCCACCAGGTGGCATGCGACGCTAGCGGGCGAACGACGACATCTGCCGCCGCTGGCAACCTCGTGAGCAACGTCCGGCGCCGGTGGTGTCTCCGTGCGTGCAATCCGGGAAGTACATAATACTAGTGGCGCGCGCGCGCGACTCTCGGCGAAGAAGACACCACGAACGAAATTCAGGTTTTCTTCCGATTCCGCCCCATGCGTCAAGTACATACATTAACGGATTTGGCGATTTTAGGTTTTTACACAGACTGGGACAGTTGAACACAATAATTGATTTATAGGTCTTCATTCGATCCTCCGGCATGCG
Source organism: Pyrrhosoma nymphula (assembly GCA_963573305.1). Classification (NCBI taxonomy): domain Eukaryota; kingdom Metazoa; phylum Arthropoda; class Insecta; order Odonata; family Coenagrionidae; genus Pyrrhosoma; species Pyrrhosoma nymphula. The sequence goes on from OY754329.1 coordinate 5,874,125, forward strand.
TTGTTTTTGGAAATTGTTAACTCTTTTCTTTCTTCGAACTCGTCATTTTAAGTCAAACTCATATTCCGATAAAATAATTTTCTAAAATTTACCCCCGTTTATTTTCTCGAAAAAGTTGGGATGTATGTGCCTATGAAATACAGTCACTAGGTGTGATGGAGAATCACACACACAAGCCTATCATTCACAGTTTTAACTAATACGGATTACTTTGATCGATATTATTGTCATTTATACGCTATATTCGCGCTGGCCTCTATCCAAAGCTCATTTGCTGGTTTTGTATACATGAATGTATTCCTATCTTAGTACTTTGCAATAATGTGTGTCTGAAGAATATATATTTGGCGACAATTTTGATCAAAATTTCATAGTGGCCCTATATTTAAAATCTCGATGATATGGCCACCAATTCGTAGATGATAATGAATGCTTCTAGGAGATATTCTCGAGTAGTTTCGCTGTCATTCCTGAAGATGTTTGTTTGTCTGAACGGTACCTATTATGTGAATCGTGAGAGTGAAGTCGAATCTGGAGGCACTTAGTCGGAGGTGCCGGAGGGAATCCGTGCAACTCGTGCCAGCCACGCTTGGGCCACATTGGGATCGCATGCGATGGATGATGGGATGCCCGGGGAAAGAGAGGAGGGGGGTGGGGAATTATTATTATTATTATTAGAGGAAGGAGGCTTGCCATTCTTCGCGGTCAGGAGGTCTTCTCTATGGGGGGGTGGGAGTGGGAGTGAGGGGGGAGGCGCCGGCCCCCCGTTGGGGTGGGCGTTGCACGTCGTGACCGGCACACTCCTGTCCTCGCCCGCGTTGAACTCTGGGTGAGGGGGACGCCGGGGAAATCAATCCGACGCTGGATTGCGGGGGAGGGTTGGAGAGGGGCGGATTGCGGGGGAGGGTTGGAGAGGGGCGGAGGGATGGGGTGGGAGGGAGGAAGGAGGGGAACGTTGGGCTTACGAAATGCGATGGGGGGAGGGAGGGGTTTTGTGAATTGAGGGTTCACACTAAATGATGATCACTCCCCCCTCTCCTGTTTCGAGAAATCCAGTTTGCGGTTGGAGGCGGTGGGGGCAGTGTGCGATTGGGGCAGTTAGGCCAATGGGCCAATCGAATGAATCCGTGTGTTGAAGAACTTTCGTGGCAGGTGCTGAAATAGAGGTTTGAGGTTGAAGTACTAGCGTAGAAGTGAAGGTGTGAGGGCTGATGTGCCTCGACGGCCCGACGATACTCAGTGGTCGGGAATCGAAAATAGCCGGACAAAAGTCCAAAATTGCTTTTTTCTAGGTAAACTCTTGGAACTTGGCACATGTACAAATAATTGCTTATCATGAAATGGTAAGTCAATCGCCATTGGTCTCTCACGTCACTTGGATATGTGGAGGCTCAAACATGACCAAGGTTCCAAAAAAAACGCTCGTTTTGATTTTTCTTCGAAAATCTTAAAAGTTCAGCAGGTAGTGAAGTTGTGGACAGATTGTAATTTAATAAAAATATTATCATCTGTCATAATGGTGCATTTCCTGTCCTATGCATATGTTTGAGAGATAATTGTCGATATTTGTGTGCAATTACGTCACAAAATGGCGGACAATTTTTTCAGGAAAAATAGTACCTTAGTCATTATGAATTGGTTTTACGAATCTGTGCACAGAGTTATTTATAAAGAGTCTTAATTGAAGACATCTGAAGGTTATTCTGAAAACATCTTGGAAAACTGAAAAGCGCGAAGCCGAAAATAAATAAGTACGAACGTTTTCGATCGCGTGTCACGGCTCCTTGAATTACCGTGACTCCGTTGGATTGTTGGACCTTAACCTCCTCGAATTCGCCGTTTCCAAGCTACGCATGCTGTCACTAACATCCTAAGATTCTATGTTGAAGATACTGAGAGGATATTGGATCGATCGAACGGATCAGAGCACGTATAAATGTGGTAAATTGGGTTTTCTTAGGATACTTTATGGAATCATGCTGCAAATTATGAACGCCATTCAGCTCTTGAGAAAGTATGCGTGTTCGCGGGGTATGTACCATGCATGGTTTCCAGAGAAGGTATCATCTAGGATTATTATTATTTCCCCCCCCCCTCCCCAACTACACCCTGGAACCGTTACTCCCCGAGGAGGGTCGCACGAAAAGGGGCGTTTTATGACACCACGCAAGATTTAAACTCTATCAAACGGTTATTTCCATTGTGGATTTTCCTTTCCCTTTAAGAAATGCATGTTGACATGCAGTTCTAGTTTGGCAATGGGTTCTAGTTGTCCTCTAATGAATTTCTAAAAATCCGTGGTATCGGATCATCATGGATTTGGTTCGTGAAATATTGAAATAGTCTCCTCGGCATCCTTTTCCCGTGGTATACATCGGTGTTTTTTTGTTTACTCAACAGCCTCTACCCCTTTTTCAAGGAAAGTTATTTTTTTAGTTTTTCATTGCCTCAAGTTTTTTTTACCCGTCTTGATTGATTGCAATGTTCTCACGAGTCTTGAAATGTATTTTGTTAACTCTTGTCGGTGTTACTTTTATCGCGGAATTTTTTGGTATCTATAATTGGAAAGTATGAGAAGCGTCAAAATGTCTTTCTATCTTCTTAAATTATCTGACCCTTACGCATGTTTTTCCGTATTCCTGTATTGTAATGCCTTCCAATCAAGTCACACGTCTTGAGCTCCATAAAATAAATAATGAAGGTGAAGGGAAAACCATGAACTGACAAACAACGGACATGAACTGTATTCCAGCTGTCATTAGAGTATTAAAAGCAAAAAGCGCGGCATGGCCCGGAAAGGGAAGAGCATAACCGAGAACATGTGCGCAGTGAATCTTCAAGCTCTCTCAGGAAATCAGGCGGTGTCGCTGCAATGCTGTTGGCTTGCGTTTCGTCCACTCAAACATCGAGCCATGAAGTTCATATGAAAGTACGGATTTGATGGAAGTTTGGGTCATGCACAATATAAGCAATTGTGGGCACGAGCAGGTTCATCAGATTAACATTCAGTCATATGCTTCCTAGTGCCACTTTGTTTCCTAATTGACGTTACAATGAAGAGATTCGTAACTATTTTTATCATTGGTTAATCATTTTAAGATAAAAATGGGTAATATTAATACTTGCACTTTTTAGGTGAGATTATCGGGGAAAATCCTTGGCCGTCGTAAACCAGATTTTGCCGGCCTTCAGTGGCTCAAAGGAACCAAGGAAATAGCTAAGGCGGAAAGAGATTATACCTGTATACTAACAATAAGGCAGATTAATGGCGTAAAAAGTGGAATTTGGGAAATTATTCAGTCACCTTCAGTTTCCTACTAACAATGATAACCGGAAAAGTAAGGCTTATGCTTATGTTAAAGATGATGAAATAATATGTGGCTGTAATATTTAAAAAAAACTGATAAAAACAGCTTTTATAGTTAAGTAAGACACTGACCAAATGTGTAAGTTTGAGGTGTTACATCTGCGGAGCAAAAAGGTCCGAAATGAATGACATAATAGCAATCAATTGTCGACCAGCAGATGAGGAAAATATTATTTTGGCTTATCTACGCCACATTGTTACATCCGATTTTTTGTGTCTTTTACTCATCCCAAATAACACGGAGTTTAAACGATTGCAGGTGAGAAAACATCACTCTATAAATTTTAATATTTAGAATCTGTATGACGCCGAAATATACATCTATAAATTATAATGAAATACCTTTATAGGCTCGTAGATGTCTTTAAATACAGATTTCCAATAAAAAAGCAATGATATAAAAAGTGTTTAGAGGAAGGATGGGTTTAATCGTGGATGTACGTACCCAGGCCTGGATCAGCAAATACAAATTATGGAAATACGGCAAGACTTTTTTTGACTCTCCAAAACAGGCAGCTTCATTAACAGGCAATGGTGTGTATCGACTAATCAGCTCAATAATAATAGGTATCCATAGGTCAATGCCTACATATATTACACCGTGCAAGAACTTTTGAAAACTCAATAATGTGTTCGTTTGGTAGGTATTGTAGGCCTATTATCATCGAAGTCATTGCATGCTTTTTTGATATTTTCATCCCAGGAATAACTATGACCTTTTAAAACATTCCCAATATTCTAAAGGCTATATCCAGTGGCCTACCACTCAACGACGAGGCATTTTCGCTGCACTGCCAGAGAACTCCCGAATTATACGTGCAGTTTAATTACGAATTATCCCTGGTACTACATGCCAACCACGGTGCCAAAGGTACTCATTTATGGAGGCGAAATTTCGAAAGAGGCGATTCTTCCCCCAGGTCAACTGTCCGAAGAGGCGATGGAAGAGTGGAAAATAAAAGACAGCAGAAAATTACGCCAACAATTCACGAGGAAACACTCCAGGGTGGCCAACCACACGATGACTTATTCAAAAGACTGTTGATCATATCAGATCCATTGCTTACCTCTATCATGCGTTTAACTCCGAAGAAACTTAGAAGGCTGTTAAAGGAATTGATAGAACTATTACTTATAGACGAAGAAGTGATAGAAACAAACAGTGATGATGACTACGATTTGTCAGAGAACTAAGAATTTTGATTTTCTAATTATTGATGGCATCATGCTGTAAGGAATACGGGGAACTTATTTTGGTTATCTCTTGCAAAGTATATTTTTTGATCCTGGGCACTTTCAGTTTACCAATTAGCTGGTTATATCTCTCTGTCGATTTGGCTGCCAAGTTTTTACCTCCAACACTAATGTAATTTTATTAATTTTATTTGAATAATATTTTCCGAGACTGATAACATTGTAATGTATGCACTATTTTTTCGTTTATTGTCATTATCTTCTCTACATACTTTCTCTCTTTTAGCCATACATTCAGCTTCACCATTTCTTTGCTGTCGTTCAGTTTATGCTTCGATCTGTTAAGAGTAGGCGCAGCAACATCTGCGCAAGATTTCATCAGTTTCCCATTTTTGTTTAACTTATTGTCGATTAATTAAATTACCAAGTCATTTATTTGCATTTCCTCTTCGTCACGAGCATTATCATGTGAGATTATGGCACGGTGTTATCAGTATCGTGAAATAAAAATGAAAAACCAATCGAGTCTCAAGTTTAAATAAATCCATCCCTCACGCGTATATGTATAGCATATGTCGCTCAGTTAAATGAGATCACACACGGCGCTCTCATCAGAGCCATTTGGGAACACACACACACAAACTCCTGAAACCACATGAATGAAATGATATCGATTTTCTTCTCACTCATGAACTTCGGAGAGGAAACGAAGTGGTAGAGGAGGTGAGTTTGTCGAAATGATTTTCTTAAGGTAAAACCTTAGCATTTATAGTTCATGATGGAAAAGTAACAAACTTTGCGAATTTCACTTGTCAGTTTAATTATTCACGACCCGGGTTTCAAAGGATTATGTCATCTTCAGATGTCCTGAAAATGACATAAACTGTTGAAGGTGACATAAAATGTTGAAACCCGGGTCTTAAATAATTAAACTGACAAGTGAAATTCGCAAATTTTGTCCCTTTTCCACCATGGGGAAATTCCACACAGTTACCCCTGACATTGTACGATTTATAGTTCATTTTTTAAATGTTATTTATAACTAGTAGTTCATAGGAGAGAATCTGCTATAGTTTTTCGTGGTACAGCAAAGCATAAATTAACGATTCGGGACAGCATCATTGTGATTTTCCAAACAGAAAAGTTCCTTTAGTACCGTTAAATGCTGCGTGCAGTCGTTAAACGTCCCTCATAAAAAGGGTCAACAAAGGTCATCGCAAATGCGTGTATTCAATTTAAAATGACATTTTACCGCCGCTTTACAAATAGATTTGTTGGGTGGCCGTCCAAGGCAAGCAGCAGCGCGACTGTGTTCTGGATGTTCCATGGAGATGTGAAAATTGACCGCAAGACTCTTTCGGGTGATCTCGGCGTTCCGATGTTTCGGTGTGCCGTGAGTTTGAACTCCATCCACGACTCAAAGCGAGCCCTGGGCTGTGAGGCTGCTTTTCTGGATTTTAAGGAAACGCCGCCTCCGCTCGGGAGATTCATTTTCGACTCTCATCGCCCTCCCGTGCTCTCGTGGGCTTACACGTTTCCAGATATATATATTTGGGGAAACCGATGCAGTAATACTGTCTCCTTGGATGAACATCGTTGCTTTGTCTTCCCTACGACGAACAGTGGGCTGAAATCGAAGTACATTCGAAAAAACCGTGATCGTTTCTGGAGTGCATTCTAAGGAAGAAGTATTTCAGTTTACCTCTTGCTGTGTCCCGCGATATGATTATGAGTATCTTTTCTAGCGTGGTTTATTGAAATATTCTTTACGGTGGCTCTTTTATATCTCTATATATCGACGAGCAATATATAAAAGTGAAAGTGGCCACACATATCGCATATCCACACACACACTTCACCGCGTACTCCCCGTCGTCGCCGACGGTAGCGGGCGGAACCGGACTCGACCGCACGCTCGAAAAAACGGATGTAATATTCGGGGTCGCAAATATTTGCAAGATTTTTCTTTAGATTCACAATCTGGAAGCTTTGTAGAGTGGCATGGTATGAGTTACTTAGCGTAACCAGGCGGCACCAACTACTTTTTCTCAACAAATATGTAAAACATTTACTGAAATTAGATTCCGCCATTTTGTTGTGTATCTATAGTTAATAATAAAATAGAAACTTTAAAAAACATCAAATGAAATAGAAATAACTGTACAATAAAACGGTGTAATAGCTTTTTCCATATGTTCATCCATTAAAGTACAGGAAGAGGATAATTTTGATAGTTCACAGAGAAAATCGAAAGCGGGCGTTTTTTGCGAAATTTGTTCAGCTTTGACCCCATATATATTTTCCAAGTATAAGAAAATTGTTAATGTCCAAGTATAAGAAAAAAATAAATGCGGAATGTCATGCACAAACTATTTGAGAATGGCAATGTGAAGTTTCAACTTCCGGACTCAAAGAAAAACGTTTTTGAGGTTTTAGCCAGCTTTTTTCGATTTCAGCCCACTGTGCGACGTCTGGGGCGGTGGGAGCTTCTTTTAGGATCCCCTAGACACTTCAAGCTCCGAAATCCAGTTGATGCTGTTGGTATCCTATGAAAATTGAAGACGATTGCTCTGCGACTGAAACTTTGAGTGTTCGAGAGTTTGAAACAAAATGAGCTCTAATCGGCGGTGAATGAAGTTTGTGGGCGAACCAAGAAATTTTTCGTTCGCTTCGCCAATCCAGTGCTATTTATATTCGGTCAATTTATGCGATTGTTTCGTGTGGGATCATTCAATTCGATTTATCAAATTGTTTCGGGCTCCCCTTGGCCGCCCCCCCTCCTGGCTCGTGTCTCTCCCCCCCACCTCCTCCATGCTACATCTCTTGACCCACCACCGTTCTTTAAATTTCTGGAGCGTTAAATCATTCCCGTTCACTTTGCTAAACCAGTCTTACTTTTTGGATGTCTATTTAGTTGTAATAGGAAGTTAAAAGAGATTGCGATGTAATGAGGAGGTCCCCCCCTCCCCAATCGTTCCCACGCGAGAGGCTGCTGGGAGCCGAGGACATTTCTGGATGTTCTCCTTACATGGCCTTCCGAAAGACCTTCGCTGCATTCGCTAAACTCTTTCAGCTTCATACTTTTATGAAATCATGCCTTAACTGGTTTAGTTTACATTTATCGGCAATTTAAAATATCTTTCAGGCAACACACTGACGTAATATACGCTTTAGAGTGAGAGAGAGCTTTTGACGTGGTTGGTAATTGATCACCTAAATGATCACCAAAATAACCAGTTTTTGCCCTGCTGTGACAAGCTCCCCTTCTGGGTTCCGCAACTGTTCTCGGGTATTCTCGCAGCGCAGGGACTTAAACTAAACAGAGACCCGGAGCCCGATTCGGTTTGGTCTAAGACTTTCCTGACAGTGACGTAGTTTTGTCGTCACTGCCTCGAAAATTTCAAAGAGTGCCATTGAAAAGTGGATGTTAGTCGGGGAGGCTGCGACTGATTTCCCGGGGTTCGGCCGTTCCGAGTCCATGCTGAATTAGACTCTTGATACCCAATTTGACTCTGCGGTCTCTGGTTTCCCAGGTCCCTGGGCACGTGTGTTGCCAGGCGTGGTGGCTACAGAGCGGTTGCCTTGGGCTATTGAACAGCTCCCACGGGAGATTATTCTCCGGATTCCTAGGATGACGGGGGATTATTCCAAGTTCCATAGTTCGCAGTGTGCGCAGAATGTGACTGCGCGAGTGCGCACCGCGCAAATGAGATCTGCTGTGGAAATCATACTTTGGTGTAGATTCCCAATGCATTCATAATCAATTCCATGTGTACCAATCGGCCCATCCTTATGATTCCCCACTCTCCCCTACTCCGCCGCCTTTGCTTTCCCAGACTATCCCATCTATAAGCGTAACTATGAGCCTTTGGTTTTGTACCTACTCGGTTAAATATATGTAAGTGGTCACTTGAAAACTGTCTACAGCTAAATCCCAACAAGACCAAAAGTATCATCATTGGTAGTAATATTTATGTAAATAGAATTATACTTGATGTCCTGCCAAAGATAAATGCGTCCGAATTGATTATTCTGATAGTGTAACTAACTTAAAACTTTATCATGGAATGAACTCATAGAATCCATTTCGCATAGGGTGTTTAAGACTCTATATCAGTTAAAACAATTTAGACACCTTATCCCTGTCCCCCTTCGCCAAAAATTAGTTGATACTCTTGTTTTCCCACACATAGACTATTGCTGCGTGGTGTATTCTGACTTTACAAGCGAACTAAATCTAAAACTCCAGAGGATTCAGAACTCCTGTGTGAGGTATATCTTTGACATCACATATTATGAACACGTGACACCATATTTTGAAAAACTCAGATGGCTAAAAATACAAAATAGGCGCTTACTTTATGTAATGTATTCGGCTGAATAATTTTTATTCACTTGTCTTTTTTGCATTTCGTTTTTCATTTGTTGTATGATTGTGGTTCTCTGATTAAAAGACCTATTCAGTTTTTGGTTTTCACTTGAACTGCACGCGTTTTCATTTTGGTTGGGTCCCGACTGTTTTACCGTCCACCGACATAACATTTTGGCGACGAGGATTTTTTTTTCGTACGCAGGCGTGCAAGTGTTTAGTGTAGGCGTGCAATTGTATTGTATTTCAATTTGTCCTCGCTAAGTAGCAGAACCGGTATGGCGGCTATGCTAGGGACTGTGGGACAATTTGACAGCACGGAAGAATCATGGAATTCGTATATTGAACGGTTTGAGCTTTTTTCTGAGTGTAACGATATTAAGGCAGAGAAGAAAGTGCCTACGTTATTAACTTTAGTCGGGGTGAAAACCTATACATTACTGAGGAACTTATGTTCACCGGATAAGCCAGCTGCAAAGAAATATGTAGACATCGTGAAGATTGTTGGGGAGCATTTGTGCCCAAAACCTTCCTTCATCGCGGAAAGGTACAAATTCAGCCTCCACAACCAGCTAGATCAGGAAAGTGTTGCACAGTACATAGTGCATTTGAAGCAATTGTCCACTCACTGTGAATTCAAGGACAAACTATCGGACTACCTCCGTGACCGCTTAGTAAGTGGATTAAAAAACGAATCCACTAAGAAGAGGCTGTTGAGTGAACCTGACCTAACCTATGAGAAGGCGGTGCAGATCGCAACAACCATGGAGATGGCAGACAAAGACGCAGTGACTCTGACGGCACAGGGCAGCGCAGGGACTTCACGGCTGCATAACATCAACGGGAGCCAGCACCGACAACATCAACGAAACAAACGTCATGGCAGTGGCGGCGCCTTCGCAAGGGGAGGAGGAAAAGTGTCAAGTGGTGTAGTGTGCTATTGTTGTGCCGGAATAGGTCATATGACCAAAGAGTGCAGATTCCGCAGTTATAGCTGTAACTATTTCAAAAAGGTTGGTCATTTAGAAAAGGCGTGCAGAGCCAAAAATCCAAGTAAGTTTGTTCCAAATAATTCAAATGTTAAAATGAATGTAAACAGGCCTAGTTCATTGCATGGTAGGCAGGACAAGTTTAGCAAAAGCAAGCAACATTACGTTGAAGTAAATGAAGCAGATGTTTCGAGTAACGTGGAAGATAACATTGACTATGACTTGAGTCAACTATTTAGCATTCAAGACAATGCAGCTGTCAATAGAATTAAGGTAGAACCAATAAGAATTGAAGTAAATGTAAAAAACAAACCGGTGATTTTTGAGGTTGACAGCGGTGCTTGCGTTTCCGTTGTATCGGATAAGTATTACAAATCACACTTTAGCCACCTACCTTTGCAATCAACTGACCTAGTACTCAAATCATATACAAATACGCAGTTTATACCCACGGGTAAAATTAATGTTAAGGTTGATTACCAGAACTTGTCTAAGAACCTAGAGTTGTTTGTTATTGAAAATGGAGCAAATCCATTATTGGGTCGTGACTGGATTCGAGAATTACAAATCACGGTCTCGATTCCATTGAAAGTAGGCTTAAGCCTGAACAATGTAGTAACTAACAAAGAAACGTTGGATATCCAAAGCCCTTATAATGTTAATGATATTGTTTCTAGCTTGTAAAAAGAGTTTCCTAAAGTATTTACTGATCAGTTAGGTTGTTATACTGGTGAACCTGTAAAACTTGTTCTGAAACCTAATGTCAATCCAAAATATTTCAAACCAAGGCCAATTCCTTTCACCTTGAAGGACAAGGTAGAAAAGGAACTTGATCGATTAGTAGACAATGAGATCTTGACTACATTGGCTAGCTCTGAGTTTGCAACACCTATTGTACCAGTTCTAAAGAAGAATGGTCAACTTAGAATCTGTGGCGATTACAAAATTTCCCTAAGCCCATATCTAGAAGTAGATCGTCACCCAATTCCTAGAGTGGAAGATCTTTTGAATAGCCTGAAGAAAGGAGAAACTTATTCTAAAATAGATTTATCTCAAGCTTACCAACAAGTAAGGTTAGATGAGAGCTCTAAGAAACTGTGTACTATAAATACACATAGAGGGTTGTTTGTGTACAATCGCATTCCTTACGGAATTTCCAGTGCCCCAGGAATTTTCCAACGTATAATGGAACAGTTATTACATAACATCCCATTTGTAATATGCTTTCTGGATGACATATTAATAAGTGGAGTAGATAATGAGGATCACATGAAAAACCTGAAAGAAGTTTGTTCTAGATTGAGTAGTCATGAGTTGACAGTGAGCAAAGACAAATGTAAGTTTTTCTGTAAAGAAATTGAGTATTTAGGGTATGTGCTAAGTAAAGAGGGTCTGAAAACCTCTTCCAGTAAAGTGGAGGCCATTGTGAATGCGCCAACACCACAAAACGTGTCGAAACTGAAAGGCTTTTTAGGGTTAGTAAATTACTATTCCAAATTTATACCCAAACTTTCAACAATTGCTGCACCATTATATAACCTGCTAAAGAAAGATGTTCGTTTCATTTGGGACACAGATTGTAAAAATTCTTTTGAGGTAATTAAACAACACTTGGTCTCAGCTCCGATTTTAGCTCACTATAATCCAGACTTTCACTTAAGACTGTATACAGATAGCAGTTTTTACGGTCTAGGGAGTGTACTCACTCAAGTACAAGATGATGGTACCGAAAAACCTATAGGGTATGCATCCAGGTTGTTAAATCCAACCGAGCTTAAGTATTCAGTTATCGATAAAGAAGCTACTGCTATCATGTATGGTATTAAAAGGTGGAACCAATATTTGTTTTGTAACAAATTTACATTAGTAACCGATCACAAACCCTTACTTTCAATTTTTGGGCCTAAGAAAGGTTTGCCTACATACGCAGCATCTAGACTACAACGCTATGCTGTACTATTATCATCTTATGACTTTAATATTGAGTACATAAATACAAAAAACAATGGACCAGCTGATGGTTTATCTAGGTTACCCTTAAATGTTCAGGAGTTAACTAAAGTTTATGAAAATGTTGGAAAAGACTAAATATGTCATGTAGGTAATCATTTGCAATGTTTAAGTGAAAATGAGATACCTATTAATTTCAAAGATGTTAAGGTAGCTACTCTAAAGGACCCAGAATTAAATAGGGTAATGAACTTTGTGATGCTTGGCTGGCCAAACAAATTAAGTGACAGTGATTCAAATCTTACAGCCTATTTTCAGCGGCCAAGTGAGCTAACTGTCGAGCAAGGCATACTTATGCTAGGCTACAGGGTAGTAATTCCAAAAGTTTTTAGAAGTGATATTTTAAACGAGCTTCACACGGGCCATTTAGGCATCGTTAAAATGAAGTCTATTGCACGTTCTTATCTGTGGTGGCCTGGTATTGATAAAGATATTGAGCACTTAGCTGCCAGTTGCTCACTATGTCTCCTAGAGCGTAGTAATCCTGTTAAGAGTAGGTTACATGTGTGGGAGTACCCAAAGTTGCCATGGCAACGATTACATGTTGATTTTCTAGGTCCATTTAATTCAAAACTTTACCTGATCATTGTGGATGCACACAGTAAATGGCTAGAAGTTGAATCTGTAAGTTCTACTTCAGCACAACAGACAATTCCTAAATTAAGACAGTTGTTTGCGAGATTTGGGTTTCCTGAATGTGTAATATCAGACAATGGCCCACCCTTCAGTTCCGTTGAGTTTCGCCAGTTTTTAAAAGCTAACGGTGTTAGACAAATATTGTCACCTCCTTACCACCCAGCAACCAACGGCCAGGCCGAGAACTCAGTCAAAACAGTAAAGAAAAGATTAAAATGTGCTTTAAACAGTAACGAAAATTCTGACATAGCTTTAAGTAAATTTCTATTAGCATATAGAAATGCTGTGCATAACACAACGAATGAGACACCCGCAAAGTTAATGTTTAACAGAAACTTGCGTACTACATTTGATTTATTGAGACCTTCGGTCACAAATAATGTTCAAATTAACCAAGAAAAGCAAATAAGTAATTTTAAAAGCAATCAACACACAAGAGAGCTGTTACCTGGTCAACCGGTGTTAATTAGAGATTACAGGAGTGTCAATAAATGGGTACAAGGTAGTGTTATGAAAATGCTAAGTCCAGTTACCTATTTGGTTAAGCTAGACAATAACATTATATGGAAAAGACATGTAGACCAATTAATTGGTTTACAAACCAATACTGACGATTGTAATGTACCAAACAATACTGATGTTGACCTTGATGAATTGTTAGTACCTAAGCGGACAGAAATTGTTGATAGTGCTTTAAACGCACCTAGTGGCTATAGTGTAAGCCCATCATTGACAACTACACCGACTGATCGTACATCTGTCCGTACACCCCCAGCTGATCGTCTCCAGGTGACGCCTGTCAAAAACATACCTGACAGACGATATCCTGTACGTAACCGTAAGCCAGTAACCCGGTTAAATTTGTAAATATTTTAAACTAATCATGTGAAGATTTATTGTCAAACTATTTCATATGGTAATTTATTATTGTTTTCTTTAGCACTCTTGATGGCTATATTGATTACCCATTCCTCTAGGCTATAATACGCATTGCCAAATTTCCTTGTTTAATGACTTTAATTTGTTATGTTCATTTCAATGTGTTTGTATTTTATGTTCACATCTTATGATACATTAGTGTTTCTGTATTATGTATATGCCTATCAGTATTAGTGAATCTTGTGATAATCTTGTAAGTCGAAATGTAGGGGAAGGGTAGTGTAATGTATTCGGCTGAATAATTGTTATTCACTTGTCTTTTTTGCATTTCGTTTTTCATTTGTTGTATGATTGTGGTTCTCTGATTAAAAGACCTATTCAGTTTTTGGTTTTCACTTGAACTGCACGCGTTTTCATTTTGGTTGGGTCCCGACTGTTTTACCGTCCACCGACATAACACTTTATAAGGCAACATTCATGTACAAGTTAATAACGACAGAGCTTCCCACAGATATACACCAAAGTGTACTATATATAAAGCTAGAACAAACAAACGTCCAACACGCCCCACTGAAGAACTTTATATACCACACTATAGAACATCTGTCTACGCTAGGTCTTTCCATGTCACCTCTTGCGAAGTATGGAATCAATTGTCAGACAACGTAAAAAAATCTGAAAATGCAAGTCAATTAAAAAAGAAATATCATGAAATATTACTACAATTGAACTAAAAATTGTAAGTGAACTAAATATTGTGAAACACTGTGCGAAATCTGATGTTTTTTATGCGTATTCATACATTTGCCTTTTTATTAAATATTTTGTAAAATATTATGTCGGATTCTGTGATATTGATGCATCATGTAAATATTCATATTGTGTGTACTACTTGTTGAATCTAAGATATGTATAATCATGTACGTTCCTAAGGGACACACTTGTCCTGGAATAGTAAATTACATTTTCTATTTCTACCTGCGTGTGGTCAAATTGCAATTAAATTCGGAATTGAAAAAATGAACATTTTCTTTCAGTCTGAAGGACATTTCTGTGGTGTCTGCTGATGAAATATCGCGTTTATTTTAGTTACTCTTTTGTTTTGCGCGTCGAGCGCGTGAGTCGAGGTCGCTGCGTGGGAATTGTGGGCATTTTGTAAGTGGGCCTCCGAGTTGGTGCGCGGTGGGAAAAGTTTCGGTCGACGACGACGCGACGGTGGGAAGGTCCCCATTAATGAAATCCCCGCCACTTAATTGAAGGAAATGAGTGGAAGGGTAGTGTTCATTTCCGACGTTCTGTCTAAGCCAGAGGCCGCGAAGCAATTTAACTTTTCCTGGAGGCCCGCATTTTGGGAACGCGGTTAACATTTTTAAAAATTCATAGCTCTCTTGCAGCATGTTGGGAAGTGGCCCATGATCGCGTTTTGACGCAAGCTGTGAACACTTATGGCAGTCCATGTTTATCATCCCAGTTACATCGGGAAAAAAAAAGGAAATAATGTCGTGACCCTTTCGTTCAGAGAACGTCCCGAGACATTTCCAGCTCTGCTGCACCCTGAATTGTACGCATCTCAGTTCCTTGGCTTTCAAATTGAGAACATTTCAGGGGGAAGATTATTCTTTCTTTCGATTCTTAGTTGAAACCGATTTTGTGCTCTGGTGGAAAAATACCTGAAAATCAGAAATCTTCGAAGCATGACGTGATAGAAATGTTTTTTATTGAATAATATTTAAATACATCCATTTTAAGGTCTATTGAAACCCAGTGAGGTTGTTACGCAGTATTTTCAGTTTAATATTCTTGTGAAATGATTTCAGAAGCCACTTTGTGAAAACAGAATATTCAAAAAGAAATAAGTAAAAACTACTGTTTTCACTCTTGTTTGAATCCAACCGACACAGTTAGCGACGACTACTTGTATGACATGTGATGAAGCTTTTGTCAGGGTCACCTTCGAAAAAAACACACAACCACTCGAAACATCATCGGTCGGTTTTAATTTCACCGTGAGAAAACAGTTCAAATTTATACATATATTTCATCGTCAAATATCTTAATTCAGAATAACAGGAACGTCACGACGCGTCGGTAAGCTGTTATCTGACGAAAGTCACTCTCTGCTATCAATCCATTCCTCGTCCTTAGTGCACGAATTCGGGAAGTTTTTAAACCTTTTGAGAACGACTCCACCTTAATTACAGTCACGAATATCCCCATGCGACAAAAGCTTCATCACAGGTTTCCTGTCACTGACTTGTGCATCCTGTCTCCCTTATTAGATCCAAGTTTTCAGAACATCAGCGAAGCAGAAGCATATTTGGCACCACCGGCCAAAGGGGGAATCAGAAAATGATATCCTATATGCCGTCAGTTGATTAACCCAAGTCAGTAATGTAGAAGACAAAGAGATATGAAATATTTCACGGAAAATTCCATACGTTCAACCGTTAGAACAATCAATGTAATGGAGGTTATTTTAAACTTTAATACCCGTCCATTGCTCTCACTTGGCCCTGAGAATTCTGTGCGTTCCGGCCACGAGCACACTTTATAGTGAGCGTGTCTTTTCAATTACATACTTGGTTGACAATTTGCCTAAAACGATCATCGCTTAGTCCAAAGACCGTGTATAAAATATTTTTTATGATCATTACAAATATTGTAAAGGGAGATAATGCCACTCAGTAATCACTAATTGGACGAAGTTGAATTAATTCAAAGTTTAAAAATATTTCTAAAATTTTAATTATTTAATATCTTTAAATTGAAGTCTCTTTCTATGAAATCTTAGGTGGTCAAAAGATACACTCAGATGCATTTGTGAACAGGCAGAGCAGGTAAGCGAAATACCTACTAACAATATCATTGGAGTGTCATTTCAACATATTTAAAAACAAATATTGCCAAATAGAAGCTGTGAAATCGTCATAAGTGTTCAGAACCGAATGTTTGGCTCGGCTTAGAGATAATGGCTAATTTAGTAAGATACTAGCTTAACATTGGAGATGTTTAAAGTTTTTCGACGCGGCTTAAGCTTTAATGATTATAATTTATGTGAAATGCGGCGAACGATGAACGAAAATAATTCACATGCTCTTAAGGAATCATTCAGCTGAATGTATTTAAATTAATGTTTATATTAAGGGAAGTAATGATAGTATTTATACTAACCCATATTTTATATTTATATCAATATTATATGTTTTTTAGGATGTATGTGAATACGTTATGATTGATAGTTACACCGCCGGAAAAAACATCCAATCGGCTGTGGTGGTTAAATAGTACTTGGTATTGTTTCTGTATTGAGATTAGAGATGTTTGGTCTCGGAAAAAGGGAAATTTTGAGTTATAGATATGTTTGAAACCGACCTTTTTCCCTGATGTTATGACTATTGAATTTTAATTAACCATAACCAGCTTTGTAACTGCTAAAAATATGCATAGATAGAAATGACCACACCCGCTTATATATTGCAACGCAAGCCACTGAAACTTGACGTCGCGAGTGAATTGACTGCGAATTGGTGGGCGTAAACGAGAGAAACATGAAAACAACCTTATCTAGATTGATTAACTTCCAAATAACAGCATTTATATAACCACAAATATTACAATGGGAAACAAGCCCGTAGGCTAAATACCGTCAACTTCGTCGAAACAAGACGATCACAAGTCACAAGTGGAACCAAGCCGATACGTCCTTCTCCGGCGGCGGTCAGATTCAAAGAGGGCTAGTCTGTTCGCGGTACACTTTGTCCGCGCAGGAGGGGAAACAGGTGACCAGTGGAGGAGTGGGGAGAGGAGGGGAGGTGCTATCACACTTTGGATTGGTGGGAATGTTCACAGGTCGGCTTGAAAGTGGAAAAAGATGTCAGCACCAGCGCGAAACAAATAAAAGGAGTGTACTTTCAGGAATCGCGATGACCTGAGCGTTCGCGTTGACCGGAGCAGATCGCGTCACTTGTCTCATCGCTCTCTGGCACTTCTCTGATTGTGAGAGTCTCCGAGGATTTTCGAGTCTCGAGGTTTCGAGGAGGGAAAATTGGCACAATATATTACAAATTTTGTAATAACTTATAATCTTAATATTAATTCATGCACAGATATTTTCCTTCCTATGCTTAGCCCTTAAAATTCAATGCTGTTTGGTCCTCGAAAAAATATATTCCTTTAACAATAACCGGATTCGTATCGTATCACATCATTTTTATCTGGTAGTCACTGCCTTTGAGAGGACAGGCGGATTGCTTTTGCTGATTCTGTGTATCATTTAATAATTGCCTCCAACTTCTCAGCATATTTATTTGTTAATCCGTTCTAATGCTTGCATTTGCTGGTACAAAATTATGACCAGATTATTTCACAAGCTACAGCGGAAAGAGAAATTGCAAAATATAATGCTGAGGGATTCAGAACCTTGGTGCTGTGAAGGGCTTTCTACCAAATTACTGTATGTTTAGTGAATTCTCATTCCTTGCTCCAACATCCTACGAATTATCATTCCAAAGAGTTGACATTTTCCAATGCCACGTCCAATTTAAGTGTGCAATGATGTAGTCGCAGGGATTATATTTGTCATCGGTGTAACATTTTGCCAATTTCCGCGATGAATGGCAAAGAATTCGTTGATTATTAGTGGAGGAATAAGAGGCTTCCTCTGCCGGGAATCGAACCATGATCATGGCTTTCTGAGAAAGTAGGGAATCCTCTGCGTAGTATAGTGGTCTGCACGTTGGCCCTGAGAATCTAAGACCCGTGGTTTGATTCTATGTCCTGGAAACCCTTTTTCCTCTGGCTATTTTCAACATACGACATTCCTTAATACTTTTTCACTTTTGTATCAAGGACCTGACAACTTTCCTGACATGACTGAATAGCATAACCCTTTCCAATATACCAATATTCTTTTCCATCTGTCGAATTTATAGGATATGTTCATTGTTTATTCTGGCATGAGCATTCTACTTTGGAGAATAGCCGAGGAACATAAGGAAATGAGAGTATTAGGTATATACTATCTACTTCAGCTTGAGTTTCAACCAAATTAGTGGGTTCTTGACTTTGCCGGAAGTATTTCAAATTTACCGAGAAACTTCTTCTTCGCTATTATTTGTAGAAGAGAGAGAATAAAGGGAATTTGTCAGTGTTGCTCTAATTTAAAAAACAATCAACTTCAAGGCAATAAAAAATAACAGTTTGTAAAACTCCATGGCCCCATTTATTTCGAATGGGCCAATGCCGATGTCCCACTTATCCTCCTTACCAGCCATCTTAACATATTTCTGTTCACACATTCTTCATGCTGCAAATGACATCTGTTGGTTGTCATCGCACGTAGAAATGGCAACTTGACAATGTTCTTCCATGCAGGAAGTGTGCATTAATTCTAATCCCATGATGTCACTCAGCAATGAATTAAGCTCATGAGCAAGACACACCCTGGTGGTGCTCAGGTGCTCATTGGTAGGAATCTACAAAATGTGAGAGGCTAGTTTTTGGTGGAAAGAAGGGCTATTTTCCCCCAAAGGTGGTGCTATTTTTTATGAGAAAGGGTTGTTATTTCTTATAAGAAAGGGATGATTTTACATCTTACTGGTAAATACTTTGTACAATAATAACGTATAGAACGAATTTATCGATAATATTGCCGTTAAAATGAAAGAACAAGAAAAATATTAACCAATTTGTAAACAAATTTAGAATTTTAGGTTCCTACATTAGTTTGTAGAGCAGGGTTGTCCAACTTGAAAGGCCTCAAGGGCCAAAATTTTACCTTTAATATGGTTGCGGGTCATAATAATAAATTATCTTTTGTTAAAGTAGCAATAAGAAACAACGTAAGGTATAAAATTAAAAATAAATTTCTGAATTTTTGCCTAATAATCTTTCGTGGGCATCTATTGTAGATGGCACCGCGGGCCGCCAGTTGTACAACCCTGTTGTTAGGGCGTGTTTGGAGGTTCATTCTAGGATGAGATATTGGTAGAAAGAAGACAGATTGACACTTTTCAAATACTGGCAAATACACAAATGATACTTTTCATTGTCCCAAAATGGTTGAGGGAACTGTGATGAACATGAGAGAGGTTAGGAAAACAGAAAGTAAGCCTCAAAACAGGTTCAACGATAGTGTGGCAGACAGTTTTATAAACTTTCAAAAAAATAGACAAAGCGACGAAATTACTCTATTTCACGTTCGTACTAATATGAGTTGGAGCTCTAGGTGAAAGTAACCTCTCTGAATCTATTCCGGAGCAAGATTTCCAGATTATTTCAAAACAACCCTCGAAAACTCCCATGTTTAATGCATCTTCACCAATTATAAATGGTGATTTCATCGGTTTTAGGCGGGCCTCAATATGTTCTTTGCTTTGCCTTGAGGATTCACCTTGTCAGACTCAGTTACTTAGTTTTGAGAAGCCCTGGTCATGACGTCAGGTGTTGACGAAGAATTTGATGCAGTGAACCACGCCAGCCAGATGAAGGTCCAGCCCCGATGAGTTGACTGCCATTCTCCTTGGCTGCGAGAAATTTCCTCGAGAAACTCGAGAGGCAGAACACCTTTAGCAGACCAAGGAAAAGCCCTTTGGGGATATATCTCTGAGGGTGTCACCCAGGATTTAAGTATCTTTTTGGCTGAGACAGATGTTTAAAAGATTGCAAATATATGTAATCGGTTTTACTCCCGGAGTCTCAATAGGAGGTGGATGCTGCGTGGTGGAATATAGCCTAACCTTAAATTTTACCTCTGCCACTATTAATAGTTTATAGATCGCTAGAAGGTCATGGTAAACCATGCTATCGCGCTTGTGTGGTCGAGTGAGTGTTCTTCACAGCGTGACCGGAGTCGGGGGAGGCGTGCAAATGCAACCGGCGAGGGGCGCTGTGCATTTCATGCGCTTTATCAGTATCTCTGTGAAGGCGTCAATATAGTATATGACATAAGGAATTAAGGCGGTTTCAACATGGCGTGATTTCTTTACGGACGGTTATTTTACACATAAAAAATCACATGTGGAATCGGGTGAACTTTGACCCTGGCGCTGGACAACGGCGTGTCAAGCTGCGCCTGAATAGATACACTGCGATACACTGAACATTCCCCGACTGCATTGGACATTTTAATGGAAGGGCATATGTTTCTCATTGATATAAGACATACCAGGGATGATTTCTAAGACATACCAGGGCGACAGCTATATTGCCAGATAACCTCCAACGCCTGTCAATACTACAAAATTGGTAATGTATTCAAAGAAATGAAAATCATTCTCAAGATAAACTATTCACTCCGTAATGTACTTCATTGAATACTCGATAAAGATGCTTGGATTTCAATGCCTTGTTTTCATCTTTTGAGTCCGATTTTATTTTTCGGCAGTCCTGATTTTTAATTTTTTAATTATTATTATTTTGTATTCCTTTCTTTTTATTGAATAAAAAAGAAAAGTTATGGCAGTGGAAATATTTAGATAAATTTGAGAAATTAGAAAACAAAATATTTTATTTTTTTGCGTAGTCTTTGGAACTTAAATAGTGAATATAAAGTAATGTGTGAGAATGGAAATATTTAGATAATAATCGGGGAAATGAGAAATAAAAATATTTTACTTTTAGGCTATTCTTAGAAACTTTACAACTAGCGAAAGTAATTTTTCTGTATAAATTTAATTTTTAAAAGGCTGAATTTACCAATTTCTGAGTCTTATGTATTTCCTCAACGAGGGATCATGCATCAAAGCCGGTTGTGGCGTTGGGTTGCTATACGGTGGAATAAACATGCAAACATACCGTTTTCGATCAGATCCGGAAGTAAGCTTCCGGTAATATATAGCCTATTACACTCGCAGCGACGGAAGGCTTCTGTGGAGGGATAAATAAACTTACGTGCATGCAGAAGACGCTCTGAAAACATACTCTCCTTTTTTCCGGGAGAAACGTGTAAAACAATTTCTGTTTTTCCACCAAATCGATCATTTTTAGCGTGGGAATTCCTTTTTATCTCGAATTTAGAAAAACTAGCGCCGCCCTGCTCCACATATCTACGCGTCATCGCCCCAAAGTTGTCTCTCATACGTGCTATGTTGCAGCCTCGGTGGGCCTAAGCCAGTCTCTTCCTATTATTGGCCTCTCAACCTTCACCCTTTATGAATATAATGATAGATGAACCAAAGAAAATTTATCATGAAATTTACATATGTAGGTACTAAGTAGTAGGGGATTTCGGGAAATGGGCGGGTTTCCCCGCTCCGGCAGAAAAAGCCCGTGTCGGGGCTTGCCTCATAGACGCGGGGCCCAGTGCAGCAGCACTCCTGTCGAACTACCCTAAGTAGGAAGGGCACTGCGGTTCCACGCATAAACAAGCCTTCACACGGGAGTACCATTGGGTTTTGCTAGTGGTGCTCGTAGTTCGCGGCCACCAATTCCGTGCCACCTCTATGCACGGCGAAGATGAGGAAACCACGGTCCGCCGCGTGGGACGATGACTGATATTGTGAAAAGGACAAATTGAATTTTGTTCGTGTAACGCTTCTTAATTTATCGCCGACGCGGACGATTTTCCCGAATTGCTAAATTGCTAACGCGTGATTTAGACTTTCAGCTGTTATTCTTTCTTTCTCGGATACTTTTGATTCTCAGATCGAGACTTACCGATCGATAATAACCGATGGCGGCACTGTTGTTGCTGACGTCATTTCCCAAGGACTCGCGACCGTGTGAGCCAAAACCGAAGAGTGAATTTGACACGCTTGTACGCTGTTAAACAATATACTCCTCTCTCTTTAAAAAAAATGCATAAGCTATCGAAAAGAAAAAGTAATGCACTAAAGATCCACAGTTATCATGAAAAAGAGTTTAAAAAAATACTTATCTCAGCCTGGAAACGGAGTCATAATAGTGATTATGGTTCAGGTATAAATGAATTTATATTATGCTGACACTGCCAGTAATTATGTAAATATTACCAATTAAAATTATATTAGAATCGGATCCACCTAAAAATGTCTTTCATTATTACTTTATTCATTTGTAAAATAATCTGGCAACGCCGATGCCATGAAAGAGGAAGATATATCTAGTGATGGAATGGAAATCCGTCACTTCGTATTTTCGAAATAACTTTCAACAGGGTATTTTGGCGTACGTTGATGATTTTAAAATTCCAAGAAATCATTGATACCGTGCTTTATATTTATTTTACGTCAATTGTTCGCATAATAAGAAATTAATGTACATATTTCCCTCACAAACTTCCCGGACACTCAAACACGTTCCAAGTATTTATCATAATTTACGATTTCTGTGCCAGTGTCTTCCCAAATTATGAAGCCTGACTTGATATGTATAAACAATGATAGTTTTCGCGTATAAATAAGACCCTCGGGAACATTATAAAGAATCATATTCGCCAAAAATAACTCAAATCGGAGGAAAGGTTCTAGTGCCATGCCGTGGCCACGCCAGAATTACATAACATAAAGCCATGTTTCCCCTTCACGACTTGAGTTGTTCGTAGACGTAGTTGGTAACATTCTCAACTCAGAATGTAAGGTATGCCGGTTCGAGCCTCCATTGGTATCTAAATATTTTTTTAGTCACAACGTTTCTTTTTACGCTCGGGATTTGAAATATTTTCAAAAACACTGTCGGAGGGTCTGAACAAAACTTTATTTCTTTAGTTTCGAACATGTTTAAAGGTGAAACTTGTCTCAGCGATTCCAGGCGAAGGATACGGTATCACTCGTCTGCATTTTGAGAAATAATTAAATTGATATGCCTGATGCACGCCTTCGTCATTGCCATTACCCGTTTCAAACACTGCTAAGATTTTTTTTGGAGCCTCTGAATGAAATGCCAGCGCTTCAAGTGCAATGCAAATATAGCGATATGCGCTTCATCAATCGTTCTTGCAATCCACCCTTCACCTTCGGTAATATTTACGTATGAAATTAACATTCAAGTAACTATTGTTGAGTTTTACTTATTCAAGCAAGTTTTAAGTGAGACAACTTATAATAAAACTCGGTGAAAATATGTTGGAGGCAACCGAGTATTTCAAACGAACCGCGGATTGCAGCGTTGCTAAATCCTGTATCGACTGCAGCTCCATTTTAAACTCACTAACGCATTTCGTCTGCAATAACTGTAAAAAAAAAAACACTAATATCATAAACACTAAGATGGGTCAGTGCCTTTGTAAGGTTACCATTTTATTTCTCGGAAAAATACCCACATAATATCAGTTTTTTGAAAATATGACGTATGTTTGCGATATGAAAACAGAGCCTTTTCCAAGGTGACTCACGTTCTGCCCATTATGCGTGTGTAATTTCAACTGCAATTTATGGAAAAAGTAGTGCGGCATGAGGGGGATCTTTTGACTGACATAGATGGAGGACATTTTTTTTCTATTCGTACCCCAAGTATGAAAGAATGACATATCTTTCATTTCTCGATCCTACCTCCTCAACATCGGCCTCCTTAACGCAGCTGGGTCCAGCACCAGTGGAGGTAACTGATGAGGATTCACTCTGGTGCACGTATTCATTGAATTATCCATAAATTTTCTCATCTGTGAGGAGAGGACATTCGGTGATATTAGAATTGGTTTAACTACATCATCGCCAATGATTTCAGTGATACACAATACAGTATAGGTACGAAATATGCTGGAATTCAATTATTAAAAATGTTATTTAACCAATATTTAAACTTTAATTGAATCGTCGAAATGAGAAATTTTGAAGGGCGCGCGCAATTTGAAATTCCTAGAAACATATGCAGATTCGATCGTCAAGTGAATTCAAATCGTAAAGCGATGAAATCCACTGTACATTTTTATCATGCAGTCAGGTATTTTTAACTCGATTTCAAAGGAACAAGGTAATTATATTTGTCGTTGCGCTATGGGCTTACATATTCTCACGACGCCTGGTGGATTGCGTGCCATAAAGTAAAGTTCAATAAATAAAACTTGCTCGTTGGTAATAATTTTATACTGTTCAATATTTTCCTTCCGGCGCTGAAAGGATTCTAAATGCTATTGAAGAAACTGTGAGGACTATTCTAAACTATTTTTCATGTCTTTTCAGATCTCAACGACACGTCGGAGGAATTCCGATACGAATTAACGACAAGGTAAGTCCTTTACACACATGTGTCCTTATGCTATTATGTAGTAGGGTGATTGAAATCACCGCTCATATGTTTTCCACTCCCATTGTATTTTCTATGCCCTCCGAGGATCCCATTCCTGTTCAATCGTTGTTTTTAAACCCAGTGTGGCATTCTTTGGGGACTTAATACTATTGAATACTATTTTAATACTTTCATTATCTTAGTACATTTAACTTTTATTGTTCTTATGGTTTCTTGGTAAAAATTATAATATTTTCCCGACGCTTCTATTCAAGTTAATATGTAGCATTAAGATGTTCTGGATGAACACGGCTTTCCGAAGTTATTCTGCTGGATAACTAAAACGCCCGTGCACTCTTTTGAGGTTTTCGTCTCTAGTCTTTCTCTCTCTGTTGTACCGATTCGCTTTTCTCCCCTCGACAATCTTCCCGTCGTCCTCCCGACTTGTGTCTATATCTGTAGATTGTTACTATGAGACCGTGGTTTGTTATATTTTTTCAGACAATACACTGACATTCACACATTACACACACACAAACACATGAACTCACACAACAAATATATTCTTACATGAAGATATGTTGCTCGAGATAAATAGTTGAAACCTGCCTGAATCAAAAAACCTTATTTATATTTTATGTCTCATATCGACTGGTTACATCAAGTTATTGTATTATATGTATAACCTTGTAACATATACCTAAAAATTATGTCATTTGTCACTACTCACTCATTCAAGTTAATACTTCCAACATTTAATGATATTATTATCACTGCAAATTCACAAACAACCCTCATCTTGCTGAGTAACCTGGCAAAAAAGATAGCATAGCAACAGTTCACATTTACTGTTACTGGTGAAAGGGCGTTCCTTCACATACATTTCATGTTTTATTTAAATTAACAATCCTCTTTTGGTTAAAAATTCATGCTTTCCAATCAGTGAGTATTGATTTGGTGTTTGAGTTGGAGGTTCCATATCCCTTTGAGCTGCTTTAAAACAGATTAACAATCTACTTATCTTGACGCCTTGAGAGTGCCACCGTCAAGTAAAGAAAACAACCTCCTTACGGGGCGCATCCTCCTCCCGCTCTCATTCATTCATTGGTCATCTCCTCCTGTGCGTGGTGCAGTACTCGGTGCCGTGACACCATTTCATTCATCCCTTTCGCTCGCGAGTTTCGTATTTTGGTGCTACGCTTGAGGAGGGAGTCACCTGACATGCAGGAAAACCACCACGGTTGTGAGGCATTCGCCGAGGAGAGAGAAAACATTCGCGTGCATTCGAAGCCGAATTATTCGCGAGGAAATTCGTGAATAGCTCTCTCTCTCTCGTTCGTGTCCTGTGGTGGCTGTGTCTCCTCTCTTTGACTGTCATGCGTGGAGCCGCGTCAGAGGGGAGGGCGTGGCTGGGGGGATTCGTGTCTGGGGTGAGTGGGATGTTTCGGGTGGGTGGGATTATTGCGTCGGAGAGAGGGGGGCGATGAGAGGGGTCGGTTCGACAGCGATGACGGGGCACGTGTGTGTAATTCAAAGTGAAAAAAAAAAACTCTATCTCAGGAAGGGGGTTGGAAGCATTTCGTGACTCTGCATGTGACGCTCGACCGTTTGGGAACGCCTTCGATCGAATTCACTTTCTTCAGAGTGATGACCCAACGAGCGATTTTATGTGATGCAGATCTTACTGCAGACCATCGAACATTACGGTGTTGTCAGATTTACTGCTTACTTCGCACTTGTTTCTCTTGTGCGCATGCGTAATGGCATTAATTTTCAATGGTTGCACTTGTTTTGAATCATTTTAATTGTTTAGAATTATAATGAGCATGACAACACCTGCGACATTGAAGTTAACTTCCTCACGAGTTTTGGACTCTGCCCTTATTGCGATCTCATTTGATGAATTAATGCCCAAGTATGTACTTGTCGTTCTAAGACTTATACGGATTAAAAACTAAAAAAAGTCCGCTTAAATTGCCTCTTATGATACGTATTTCATTAACACACCGATCGTGTGAGCTGTAACTACAAGTGAAAATACTACACCATCCTGTTATTGCATCTTAAACTTCTTGACTGGAAAGTAAAACTCTTAAAATAGAATTATTCAAACCGGCGAACAAGATTTAAGAGCTCCATCAAGTGATTAATGGAATTTAATTTCTTCTCATAAACAACATTCTAAGAAAATGATACATTTGAAGGACTTTAGTCTCCTTTCGTTCACAGGATCTGATAATCCACTCAAAAAACAGCGCTTTCCCTTAGAAATGAAGCTTGCCTCGGATTGAAAGATCTATAATAATGAACGCAAGTTAACATTTACCACAGATATGCCATTGCAATTGAAAACATTGGACAATGACAATTTCTGTCTACATGATGTTGAAATTCCACCACATGCTCCTCGCCACCTAAATAGACTAAACTTATCCTCTAACGGTTCACTTAAAAGATCATTTACCAAATCCAGAGGTATGCATTTGAATTATCTAAGACACCTTGGCATATAACTTCAGACATATTTTGATTTAGATATTCATTGATAACTAATTACGATACTCCAGCTTATCCCCAACGTCTACATACTAATCAACCTTTATTAATATTTGAACATAACCTTCGCACAATCACAAGGAATAGTAATGCCTATGTAACTCACTCTTACAATTAGACTAAGATATTATACTTTCGCTTGGACTTCACGACCGCATGAGTTCTCGACCACATTTGCAATTTAAGTGCAATTCACATTGCCATAAAGTTCATTGCAACATGGTTGGATAATTATTAGGATTATTTAGCAAGTATACTTATGCTTATTATAATCATGGTGTTTAACATTGTTTTACGTTGTCATGCATCCTCATTTTGCGAACGTGACTTATAAATCTAATGCTGACACCATGGAGATAGAATTTTGCTGAGACAGATAGGAATATGGGTATTGACACGAATGCGAGTCCCGACTGTTGTGCTTACTTAGAAGTTTTCCCGCGTGCCTCACATCTAGGCAGACTCAAATAATGCTTTAAACCCGATCAAGTGCGTTCTCCAAGTTCAATCATTCTGCTTTGGATTTCGAGATTAATTGAAAACAAACTGTACGATGCATACTGAATTAGGTATGAGATTGCTGATGAAAATATTACATGAACATGCTGGTTGGATGCCATGAATTATAAATGGCAGATACTGTAGGATTAAGGTGGTTCCACCGTAAAATGACTTAAATGTCATTTTATTCATATTCTGTCTACTTGTTGAAAAAGCTGTCCTCTATCTGATATGAACAACAAAATAATACCTTTCACGCTATTTTATTCTATAATTGAACTTGAAATTACAAATTGGTGTTCAATGGGGGATTGAGAGAAACACGGGAAAAAATCGTATTTTTCCATAAAATTGAAATGCCATTTTCGTGGAAAACTCTCTCTAAGAAGGAAATGATCCAGAGAAATTGTATAAAAATGTAATATAGGCATCTTACCATCTTATTTTTTTAGTTATTAAAGAATTAATGCCGTAATTGAAGTCATTATGCGGTAATTCGTAGGAAATTGCGCTGCAGTGGGCTCCTATTGCTGGAAAAAAGTGCTCATTTAAAATACATTCGTGGAATAATCTGCATGTATTTTGTACTTTACTTTTGGTTTTCTGTATGTAACGCATTGCATCAGCGAAAGTAGGATTTTTTTGACAAAATATCAAAAACGTGGAATTTAGTATTTGTTTTGACTCTCACAGCCGCGGCAGAAACTCCTTAAGGACGTCAGTCACTGGAAAAATCTAGGTATCCATCTTTTTGGTTACGTATGGTCAGGAATAGGGAATGCTGCTATAATACTACCCATATTAATACTTGAGATCATAATATCAAAGATACTATCGGATTGTCTTCAGCAAAAGGCCTCCGCAAGTATACTGTGGATTTGAGAATTTTTCTAATGCTCAAAATATCGCATGTTCAAATCCCTCTCATGTGCCATATACTCATAAGCTCCCATGCCTATCAACAATCTGTATCTAATAATCGCCACCATATGTCAGCCACTTAGATTTCAATCGCCAATAGTAAATTTGGTTCCTCAAAAAGGCTACCGATTATGATAAAAATATGATTACAAGTGCAATTCCTATTGCTTGTGTATGAGATTAGGCATCCAGTTTTTATTTCAGCTCGCTGACAGAGATCCTGGATTTTAATTTTAGAGTGCATTTATCATTATAATGACTCCACTTAGTAGATATTTGGTGCTCCTTCGATTATTTCAAACAGTAATTTTTGCAATTAATGCTGAAGTCAGCGTATGAATACTAAGTCTGGTCTTTTATTTTTGAAACGCGTGTAATTAATTGTTTATAGGGGAAGCACCTGCAGCTTCAAATGAGAATTTTCGTCGTAATACATGTTGTATATTACCTACTGTAATTAAATAAATACAAAGTCTTATGAAAAGTTTTTTATATTCCCATTTATTATCCATTTATTTCATCATATTCGACTGCTACTCATTGCCGTCTTTCAACTATTTTCCCTGGGCAGTTTAACGTTTTAACACCAAATGGCAGTGCTGCTCGAGTATTGGTAAAGCTCTGGATAGAAAAGTACGGTCAACCTTGCGCGCGCGCGGACATTATTGGCCGATTTTTAAATGGGAGAGAGAGGGACTAAACATGTTTTCACGAGATAAAAATGAGTTAACTATATTTCATCGAATTTGAGCCATGATAACTCGTCAATGATTAAAGTGCCTATAATACTAAATAATTTTCATATCAAGTATATCCTCCAAAAAGCGGGAGTCTACCTGTAAAATACGAGCTCAGCAGACGCCTCGAACGGCAGCAGTCGATGTCGTCTGCAATATGGGTCGAGAATATTCTCCCATGCTCATAAAGTGACTTCTCGTTGATAACTGACGGATACGGATTTTAAAATGTGATTTCACTGCAGACATATTAGCTTACTTGTCAATTAGGTATCAAAGTCGACCCTAGGTACAGAATATTTGTCTGCAATAGGAGTAAAACGTCAAGTTTTTCTCGACCATGAAGTGACTTCTCACATAGAACAGACGGTGACCAACCTTGTATTGTCACTGCAGAGATATTAGCTTTATTATCAAGTATTTTAATTGATCATAATTGTGATAGAATATTCACAAACAAATCCTATCAATCATTCTCAGCGCTGAAACAACATTCTTTTATCATATATAGGGCCGCTAAAGTTATACGAAATGGAGAATGATAAACTTATAAACCGAAAGGCGATATAAAACGTGATCGAAGGACGTGGTACATCTCAAAAACCGGCTGGTCACGAAACGCTTTGGCTTAATTTTAAGAGTAGGCAAATCATTAAGGAAACCAAAGTCATCTAAAGTATAAAAACCCCATCGTCACTGACGAAATTGACGCCCAGTTTTTACCTAATCGTCAAGACAGCCTTCAACCTACATCGCAATAAAAATGAGATATAGTTTAATGACTGAAGCATTCGAAATGAATTCAATATATTTAAGAGCATTGTAAGCATGAAGCAGGTGTGTATTAATAATAGTAACATTCATTCACTGTATGATTCACGCGTGAGAGAAATAAAGGCAGACAGTTCTATCACCAACTATGCAACGATAAAACAACGCCTATTAATTAATCGCGCATGTGGTTTGCAATTGCACGTTTCTACGGAAATGATGTTTATCAATTATATTATAGCCAAATCATTGTACGATAAACATATAAGAGATACAAAGGCATGAAATTCTAGGGCTATCGTCATCCTTCCCTGGAATCCGGTCAGCTCTGGATATACTTCTTAGCCATTTTTTTTCATCTTATTTCATTTCCTGGTCCCGAAGAAAGAAGGTGCAGCTTAGTCCCTTTCTTCACCTGCATTTAAACGCTAACTGCGCACCACTGATTGTGAGGCATATTGATATCAATATATATCAAAATCGCTCCGCCGCTTTGGGAAAAACACAAGCACTCCAATGCTTTCAAGCCGGCAACTGATTCCAACAAAATATTCGCATAGGACATTAATGGCGGGAACCAATCAGAAGCCTCGATTTTCGGCATATGTGGAGATCAAAGGTTGATCGTACTTTCCTATCCAGAGCTTTAAGTATTGGTACTTTCAGTCCCGGTGCCTCGGGAGGAACCAATTTTAAATGGTTACCAAAATAAGAAAAAATACTCTCCGGTAGTACTGAATAACGGTATTTTTCCCCATCCTTGCTCTTCGCACCCACATCCCGCAAACTCAGTTTATTGAGAATATTAATGAACTTGAGCTATCCTATGGTCGAATTGCCTTGAACCCAGCACATGAACTTCCAGCGGAAGCGGTGATAGCCGAAATGCATTTCTCGTTCTCTGCCGCTAGCAGCAACACTCGAACCGCAAACAAATCGAATCACTCCTCATCACACTCTCTGCAATCCCAACCACCTTTGCGTGATTGAAGAGAGAGAAATGGCGCTTCAAATGGCGTCGAGCGCGACTCACGCTCTGCTGAGCAATTTCCCCTTTTTATCCTAATGATTAGACGACCGGCACAACATAAATGTTAGTTATTAGGGACAACCGCATCCGCCGTTCGTGCTGGCGCCACTGCTCTGGTCTTGATCCTCTCGCTTTGCCGCGGCATAATGCTGCGTGCCATTGGTGCCATCGCCAAGCAAGGGCGTTTGGCAGGGGATGTCAGGATCACAGCACAGCGTGAAGGAGGGAGAAGGGGGAAGGCAAGTGAATCGGGTGAAGCGAGGAAAGGGCGAAATGTGTGTCGATGTCTTCTTGATCGCGTAATGTGTCTCGCTACGTTTTCGTTGTTCGTGCGTGAGGGGTAGGAATGCCCCTGTGGCATTGTGGGTAGTGGGGATGAGGCACTGGTTGAGGCACCGGAGGCCAATGCGTGGCAGAGCGTGAAGTGAGACAGACGGGAGGACGACAACGCCCTGTGCACGAGATTTCCGGTCGGAGCGGTGTTCCTGTCCAAAAAAAAATTTCATTATCAACTGTGTGTATTGCTTGCCCTAATTTGGTGATTTGGCGCAGTTGCAAGGTGGAACGCGATGACATAACTAAAGCAACATAATCTGCCATTGAAATTGGTAATCGAAGGCTTTTTATATTGACACGGAGGGTGGGTAGGCAGAGGCGGTGTTCACGGAGTAATGAACAGGAGAATCCTTTAGCGCGAAAAATTAAGAAAAGCAGTTTTTTTCATCAAAACAAAGTCATTCGAACCTACCTCCGTGCTGAGCTGAAGATTCGTCTGATCAATGAATGAAATACCTTTCGCCGCATCTTATGTTTGATAACCAAATTCGCTTGGTAGGATATCAGAGTGGTACGTTGAGGCGGTGTCGTTGGTGATGCACGTGGTCTCTCGATGGGACAGATGGGCGATCGACGGTTGGAGGGAGCTCCGTGAGGCTCTTAAAAGTCAGCGGGCTCCCATTCCCCCAACCTGAGCTCTAGTGAGCAGTGGTTTCGCTCCATTTTCACTTGACTCATGGCTGGCGTCGATACAACGGAATTGTGCACGCAAACATTTTCTATGTATCTCGGGAAAAATAACACTCCCGGACGGGTCATCTGGGATTCGAGGGAGCGAGGTTGGAACAATAAAGTAATTGTACCTAGTACCATTTTGGTATTGATATTTGATCATCATTAAAAATCCCAGATGGCGTGCAAAAGGCTTTCAGTTTCACCCGCTTCCTTCTCGGGGGGGGGGGGCGAAAGGAAAGGAGGGGGGGGGTTTCCCTTTGGGAATGGATTGGATGGGGCCAGAAATGTCTGTTTCCGAGCCTCCCCTGCCTTCGTACCTTTCGAAGCCTCCTGTCCTCTGTGGGTGTTTCGTGAAGAGTCGCTCTCTTCTCTCTCTCCTGCTACTGCTTCGATAGGAGAGGGGGGGGGGGGGGTGGCGTTGCCATGACGACGGCCGATCCGTAATGAGTGCTAAGTTCCGCTCGCGGCCCCAGGCGGCACCACATTCGCTCCCTTTCTCCTCCATCGTCCCCTTCTTCTCCTTCCATGGGATTGACGCATTACGTCGCGTGCTTTGGTTTCTCTAAATGACGGGGGAACCATTGGCGCGCTGCAATCGGCGTATACGTTGGTAGTGGTTACTAGGGAATTGTTTATGATATGGGATAGGAACTTAGTGACTGTGTTTACTCGACATTTTAATGATGATCCTTGCATTAAAAAATGAGCACCCTGTTCTGCGTGGAGGAGAAGTTAATGTCACTTTTGTGCGAAATTCCTCAGTGGAGGGAAAACCCTTCGAGGGATCCGGGTTCGAATCCCGGTCAAGGCGAATGATTTCTCCTCCGTGGAATTTTGCACTTGCGGGTGACTCCGTTGGAAGGTAATGCCGTGACTAGTCCCACTGGTATCCTCAAAAAATTAATGCAATTAATTGGGTGGTTGAACAAACTTTCATGGAGTTTTAGGCGTTATGAAACTGTATTATTTTATAAATGGAAATGTGAGATCTATGGCATGTAAGATGCGATCGCTTTTGGTGTTAAATTATACCCAAACGCTAAAATGAAGTTGAGGGCAGAGAGTAAAGAACAATAATCTCGGCTGTCCGAGAAATGGAAATCAGTTGGCGGAAGTGGAGCCAATCAAATATCGTTCTCATAAACAAACGAATTGATAAGCAATCATCAGACACTTGGTAACATTTATTTCAGTGGGAATTACGTGAAGTATTCAATTAGGCAAATAATATTTACCACTTTTTCGTCAAATTCAATCGTTATTTATAAAATTCAAACCTTAGAATAAAATAATTATAGTAACTCAATTTATTTTTACTCGTTTGCCGTGAAAGGTTAATATTTTGGAAAATTAATTTTTCTATCAATAACTGAAATGAATTTTTTAATGTTTTCATTAATGTTTGACTCGTTAAATTCCTACCTTAATAATTATTATTAGATTCTAATTAAAATTAATATTATTTTATTGGTCCCATTTAATACACATTGCATGCGAAATGTTTAACGGTTTACGACTCAATTTTACTCAAATAATTTTAAATCGCTACATATTATAAATGTATCATGCATACGACTGAATACATATTTAAAACTCTTTATGTCAGTGTTCAGACCATGGGCCAGACGTCTTTTTTCTATTTTTGCCTCTAGCACTTCAAATCATGGCATGTGCATGAATTCTTTTCAAAATATGCCATCAACTGGCGAAGTTATTTAGAGAGAAGACATTTCATCTTACGTAATATGTATTAGGTGACTCTTATCCCTACAGATGTCATTGTATCCGTGTAAACGGGAAGCTTTGCATTTTTTCGAATCTTGAGGTTGCGAGGAAAGAGAATGAGGTAGAAAATTCTGGACGATGGTACTTACAGGTTCTCTGACGTACTCCACCAATATTGTTGCGTGATTATATTGGTGAATGTAATACATGCATACGTCCTGCAAGGGTATGTAAAATAGATGTCATGGATTGTTCTATATTTTAGTATACGGCTTCGACTTCACATTCACGTATACTTACACAGCACTGATCTAAATTGTCCTATTCTTGCAGCGTTTTGACTATTCTCTCAATTTAGAACGTCTGAGAAAATGTATATCATCTCTGCACAAATTCTCTTTATCTCAATAAAGAGAATTTGTGCAGAGATGATATAAATGATGATATTCTCAATATCTCTCTTTAAAGTATTTCTTCTGAATACATTTTAAAATTTTTCACTTTGATGATTTTTCCTTGATAACTTACTTATATGCGTCAGTCAAGAGACCAAATGGAGTTAATTAAATTAATAATTAATAATAATTACAGTTAATTAATTAGTTACATTTATGTTATTAAATCAGCTTATTTGCCTGATTTTATTTATTAAACGTCAATGCCGTTGAAATTAAAAGTGAACTAATGCGGAGGTATGGATGTTTAGCGAAAATAAATTTCTCACTACCCCCGTGAAAAATAGTTCAAAGTTAACCACGGGAACGATTGGCACCGCCACAGTCCCAACTCACGACGCGATTTTTAACGTTGAGTGCCGTATATTTGCTTAAACGGTATGTTATGACCGGGCCCCCACATATTTGGGAACCCGAGAGCATAAGATTTTACGTGGGTTCTTGCCCTTGGTGTCGGGAGACGAATAATCACACACAAATATTTAAAGTCTTTTACTCAAAGTTTATTTCCATTTAAAATCCCAAAAGAATCAATTCAATGAACAAATAGCAAATAATGAATAAGTGCGTCCAGAATAGCAGAAAGTGAAAACATTACCAATGTCTCGGGAAGGAGAGGAGCTGCTGGTGATGGCGCGGATGGATATCGAGGCGCTTCGGCAGCACGGACCTTACGCCCCGAACTTCGACTCCCACTGACGGCTACATTGTGACTGTGCCGTCAGTGAATGGTTGCAGAGGAACCAATTGCCGATTACTGTCCGTGGTAGAGACTAGTGAATCACTGTCTGACTGCCTGCCTGACGAGTGTACTCCTTCATAGCGTCTCCACCGTGCCATTATATAGGAAAGGTGAAACTAGGATGTTTTCGACAACATGGCAAGGGTGGGAGGGGAAGAAGAAGAGGAGGGTTAGCCGTTCTCGAAAGTGAAAGGTACAGTTCCCGAGGTATAGTTTGACATAGCTGGATATTCTGAGACGCCACACAACAACACATTTATGCGCATTTTGGGAAATGGAATTCTTACATTTCCGGATCATTACAGGTATAATATGATCGTTGTTTCCTTTCATCGCATTCCACTCTTCTTCGTCGAGGAGGCTCTCGGATTTCATGTTGTAGTCATTCGACGTGAGCGAGCGACATGTCGCTCAATGCATTTCTCATTCCCTTTACATCTGTGGAGTGCGATACGCCGCGTTTGTAGTGGTGCTCTAAGTGGTTCAGAGGGATCGGGAAGATGGATCTGAAGAGAAAAAAAAAGACTTTCTAAACTTGGTCGGCGGATGCTGAAGATCAAACGGGCTGATAGGATGGTAAATGAGGAAGTGTGCGATGGTTAAATAATATGGAGGGGCCTTATGGAGCAACACTTCCTCTGTGAACTTCAATTCCGGGAAGTCGTATGGAAAGTAATAATACTTTGAGCATGCGGAGGTCCAGATGACAGACAGGGCACTCTACGAATTCGTGAGGGACATAACATGTTGAAGGGGAAATAGAAGGGAAAGCCCTGGGATGCCCTCTAGGGACGAGTGGACCAATCATTCGATTGAATGCCAATGATGATGACGCGGCTATTAGTTGAAACACTATTCCCTCCTCTAAGTATCGCCATTTTGTATTTGTAGTCAACAACCCATCACCGTCTTGTAGTCATGCGAGTTCGTTGGATCACCAAGGCGATCTGTGTGCGTTTGAAGACGGGATCTGAGCACTTGTTTACTCCCCCCCCTGCATTCCCCTGACGTTCTCCGTTGTACGTGTAACCACGTGGGCAAGTATCGCGGTTCTCCCCCCCCCCCCAAACCCAACTGATTGTCTTTATTGCGAGAGGAAGATTGAGAAGCGAAGGGGTCAGGTGACCGCTGTAGGTGGTCAGAGTGTCAGCTCTCGGATTCAAACCTCGGACACCTACGATTAGCAGTCTACTACGATCTACTTACCCTTGGTATATTACTACATTGTCTTCTTTTCTCTCTCCGCTTTGGTAAGAATCTAGGCTTATGCGGCAATGACGGAGCCTGCTTATGCCGCCTGTCGTTTGAAAATGGTAGTAGTGTACTATTTTTCTTTCTCTGCCAGTATTATTCCTCTCGGGACGAATTCCATTTGAATCGTGGGATATGAATGGATGGAAGTCCGATGGGGATAGTACATTGTGAATTCCGTTTGGCTCCACGGGTGGCGCAGTCATACAGCGCAGTCATTTGTACTTACAGCGCATACGAGCGGCGAAAAGAGAGCCTATATATATATATGTTATTTTTTCTGTCTGGATTTGACTCATTTTCATCTTCCCCACCAAACCCTGTGTTCGTCCTTTTATGTGTTCCTATCCATTTTCCATTTCCTATGAATGTATGAATTTATTCGCGCCTTTGAGCGTCATGTTTCGAATGATGAGTATATATATATATTCTTCTGCTAGAATTTGATTTATTTGGTCTCATTTTAAAGAAAAAACTCATCTTTCCAATTATATCAAAGTATCAACCCTTGCCGAACTACTTTTCGAGCAATTTTCCTAAAAACATAAGCTGTTTTACACGGGATAGATTATGGCTGTGCGCTCCAGAGGGAGAATATTTTTTAAAAATTAGGTACTTCTAGCACATAGACTTCGTCAAGAAACTAACGGTGTGTAGATTGCATGTTTTTTCAACTATTTATAAAACATAATCTATTACTCACCACAGTATTTTTTGACAGAATCGCAAATAAACTTGCCGGTTTGAAGGGTTTTCAGCCGTACGGCGGGAAAAAGTGAGTCAAGTTAGATACTTATGTAACTATATTTATTTAACTACTGAGATTTTTTGGTAATATATAACTATATCATTGCGCCATTAATATTACAATATTTATTCCGTACTTCTTACAGACGCTAAAATGAAAAAATAAAATTCCAATATGGTGTCCATTGTGACTATATGGGAACTATCAATCGCTCAAAACACATTGCAATGGGGGAGAGGGGAGGGGGAGTGTCCTCGGACGGAAGAGATTCGGAAAATCATTCGATAGTTAACGAATTACAACGAAACGCAACGAGCGCTAACGAAAAGTGAATGCAGTTAAGAGTCTACTCCCGCGATATTCTTTAAAAGTAAAAATTTATTAAATTTACGAAAACCCCGTTTCCTTGTACTATTACTCACACTGTCTCGCGATGAATGTTACTTTATTATTTTTAGATTTAAAAAATAACTATATGTTTCCGGGGCTCGAACTTGCGACTCATGGAATCACGCAATCGAGCCTCCGCTCGACTAGCCGGCTACTTGCCGCGATTGCGATAGTGTTATCTGTATTTTGTTTTCCAAATTAACAATTATGGTCGACTTGAAATTAGCCGTGAGAATAGCTGTCGTATGTGGAAACTTCTGAATAGCAGATATGTGTCATTGAGGTCCTGGAAGAGCAATTGCTCTCGCTTCTTCCGTAGAACACATCACAAACTTAATTTGAATTATAAACACCAGGAGCCTTGTTCTGCTCACCACAACATGGTTAGTGAACGATGCAATCATGTTTTTTATGTTCCAAATTGACTCCGCATCCTGAAGATCAGACTTCATGTGAAGATTCGCGTAATTTATTCCCAGCATTTAATTTCTTTTGCTGTCATCTTGTGTATGAAATCTAATTGTTTAATTTGATTGCTTTCAAGAATAATACAACTCAAGGCATATTTCCTTACGCCTATTTTGTCTGAGTACTTAAATGCAAACCGTCTAAGATTATATACCTATGAGGTGAATACTTTCGAAATCTTTGTTCACAACATGAGTTGCTAAAGTAGAGAAATTAATATAAATACGACATGTATATATATATATATATATATATATTTTTTTTTTTTTTTTTTTTTGAAAATCTCCACATACAGCAAAGTTGTCAATTTACAGTGGCCCAAATAACAGAGCATATATTTTAAAAACGGAAACACCAAACATAACAAAGAACATAACAAATTTCAAGTTATTTCAATTATTCAAATGCTGCCGAAAGATTTCGAAGTTAATGCTGTCCTATGTTTAAAAAAAGTAAACTTGTCCATCAATGAAAATATACGTGGTGAAATCAACTTCTAAACGTTGGATACCTTTGTAGACGTGTGACCGTTTACGATATTTAAGACGTATGTCTGCGATTTCACGAATATATATATCTTTTGCTAAATTCACAATGTGTTCTGTCGCGAGAGGATTGGCCGCGCGTAGAAATGAAGCGTCGGTGGAGCCATTGATCGACGCTATCTTAGCTTCCCCCGGAAGCAGCCGTGTGTTCGGGGAGAGGGGACGGGCGACGGAGGGCGACGCTTCAACGCTCTCACTGCGCATGCGCGCGGCGCTTCTCTCGAAGGAAGCACGAAATGCATTCTGGGAGTGTGTGTGGAAGGACTCTCCATTGATTGATGACATTTCTAAATCCCTTGCAAAAGTAAAGCTCTTGTTTTCGAAGGCTACATAAAAGTTTTCTACTCTTTGCCCTTTTTCTTATAGAGAGGCAGATTTATCTTTCGATTTCTTTACGATGATTGCTTCGTGTGTGAATTTTGGAATGGATAGTAGCTTCATAAAATTCCTGTGCTGGAGGGAATTAAAAAAAATATTTCAATATGCTAACTATAATTGTTTAGGGTTACTAGTGACTTGCAAAGCTGTTTCGATCTGTTATGAGAACACAGTTTGGGCTTATCTTAGCCTAACCAACTTCGCATAATAAACTTGATGTCTTACAATTAGTTATTATTAAAATTGTGTTTGGGAAATTCTCTCTTTTGATTTTGGAAGAATATGTATGCAACTACTTGTTACTTCTAAGAATACGTAATACATTTTTCCTCGGAAATTACTTGAAATCGGAAATAATGAATCTTTTGATTATAAGTCTTTTGATATGGAAATTATGATTATTATTACTCGGAAATGATGAGTTCTTGATTTTAATTTTAGGTTGGAGACTCCTGTCTTTATAATCATCATCAGTGGCACCCTTCCCATTGAAGAGCATATGCCTAGAAATAAACTATCCCTGATTTATCTGCCCAGCTTCAATTTGTGGATGCATGGGTCATTATTCCCCGCAACAATGGATAAATGAATTGATCAGCTGTTGATTTCATGTGTAATATTAGGAAACAATAATCCTGTATCATTTTTTAGGAGGTCGTTTGTTTTTGTGGCTCACAATCCATTCCATATCTAGTGGCCATCCAGAGAATCATGAAACAAATGTCTCGGGTTACTTTTTTGTGCACGTCATTCGTTCTTTAACGTTTTTTGTTTCTTAGTCGTTTTTTTTTACTTCCAATGATGGTTCACACTGATTTCTAATATCGCTAATCGTGCTATAAGTCATCGTATCACATAATATCATGTCGTGTTGGATCGAAGAATAATTGGAGCCAGAGGTTCGGCACTTGACGGAATTTGCGGAATGGTTTTAATTTACGATTTATACATATGCTAGCGGTTAATACGTGAAAGCACATTCTTAGTTACTGTGAACTAGAGTAGGTACTTCATTTTGGTTGATTGTTCAAACGTCCGCTAAGTAAGTAAATATTGTTTGCAGTGCATTTAAAGGCTTTTAGGTATCATTGTTCTACATCTACGAAGTACCGTGCAAGCCACCACTAGGGTGTGTGGGACGGGGTGATTCCACACCAGGCATTCCAGCACTCGTCCCAGCACAAATCAGAACCTCGCACGCTCCCCCTGGCGCTAGGCGAAGACACCAAAAAGCAGTCAGGAGAACAGTGCGCAGTCCGACCAGAAACTGGGAGAGTGATACGTAAATGAACATGCAAACATGCAGCACAATGCTATAGGCACATCTAATGGTTAATATTACTGATACTGTTAATTTATGCATGCTACGACATGCTACTTCATGCAGAGAACAAAATAAAATAATGCCGGACATGTCAAGCGGTGTGAAGTGTTAGTAATGATGTTGTGTTATTAAGCACAAGAGAAAATTCTACTCTACCTATTGAGGGTGGAAGTTTCATATGATTGCTCTATCGCAACTATTATGATCCCTCACTGTGCGTGGGAAAAATTACATTTTAAATCTATCGGTTCTGCAGTCAATTTCCTTTATCTTATTCCTGTGATCGCTTCTACCGCTCTAGCAAAATATATTGAACGTCCGGCAAAAACGTCCGTCTGCTCAGAGTTTGCGCAAAAGATTTAACCTGTATTTTTCCCTTCGATCAGTTAGAGATTCCCACCCCAATACCTTCAACAATTCGGTAACACTGCTAAGTTTATCGTAACAACTTTTCACAAATCTAGCTGCTCTCCGTTGTATTCTATCTATTTCACAGATCAGTCCTACTTCGTAAGGGTCCCATATGCTAGCGGCATACTCCAAGTGAGGTCTCACGAGTGAAAAACTGTCGTAGGAGAACAGTGGAGTCTATTCATTTATATAATAGTGACAAAGGATAATGTATTTACGCATGATTTAAAATGGATATTCTCAATAGTCGCTGTTTATCGTAGCGCGCACTATAACGTCAAGCACAATCGAAGAAAACTAACATCTGGGACTTCGGCATTGAATGAACATGTTATTAACTGTTTTTAACAACTTGTCATATTTTATCTTTATGCAACTATCGTATATTATCGCGGAAATACACGTCAGCATTGAATTTGTTACTTAAGCTCGAGTAATTAATTTCGGCAGATCCCTTGACCGTCTTGACTTATTTAATGCCGTTGCAGTGCATGCCAGAGCTTTCAGGTATCAGTAGTATTATAAATTATCGTTCAATAACACCGGAATAAATTTTATCGTTGATATAATGAGTGAAAATCAAAGTTTTACGTGTAAGCGCATGTTTTAAAATACTGAAATCTCATGGTCAACGCTCTGTTTTGCGTAGAACAAGATGGCCGGATGCGCAAGTTGAGCGGTTTCAATTACGGGACCAAGGAGTCTACATAGATGTAGCACTATCCATGTACGGGACCCATGAGTGAGTGGCTCCCCCTTTTGGTGGTCTGATCAGTGCCCCTTCCTCTCGCACGCCCGCCCCGCCCTCGCTTGTTTCCATATCCGGTGCTCACTCCGCTCGGTTCATTGCGCCGCCGCCTCCAGAGCGACCGACGCG
Organism: Pyrrhosoma nymphula; assembly: GCA_963573305.1. Classification (NCBI taxonomy): domain Eukaryota; kingdom Metazoa; phylum Arthropoda; class Insecta; order Odonata; family Coenagrionidae; genus Pyrrhosoma; species Pyrrhosoma nymphula. The sequence goes on from OY754329.1 coordinate 5,915,552, forward strand.
CCCTCAATTGCCACCGTGGCGTGCGTGGGACGGCGTTTCGTTTCTTCGTCGGTTCGAGGTGCAACTTTGAGGAAAATCACTCGACTGAAATGAAGAGAGGGAGAGATGATTTCCACACGGGTTTTATTTTCTGCTACGAAACCCGGGTCTTTACGCAAATAAAACCATTTTAGAGATCATAGTTACTACTCTTTTCACTCCCAACACTTCGTTTCTTTGGAAATGAAGAAATGGGGTATGGGTAGTAGTTGGTTCTACAAACGTTAGGTGTACGTGTCTACGCCTTCCTTTGGCCAGTGAAACAACAAATATCGTTCGTATATCATTATTCATTCCGGTACATATGGGAAACTTCGACTACTTAGTGCTTAACTGCGGCAACACGTGTTACCTAGGAGCTTTACAGAAGTAGAACTTACCAAATACACAAATATTAACCGCTAACTAGACATAAAATTGACTGCCTCATAAAAAATGAATTCAATGCTAAGTTATTAGACATAATGTAAGAGATAAGGGCGAAAGCGGCGGAATCATTTCTTTTTTTATCCTACTGAAGTGGAGGATGCAGGTCAAAAGTGGTGCACAATACTTTATTGTGGTGAAATATCTCAGCGAATAGGGAAAGTCTTTTCAAAGGATCAATTCAGGATTGCCTATTACTGAAACAAGAATAAATGAAGGTGTTAGCTAAGCAAAACCAAAGACAGATCTAATCGATTGGGTAAGTGTGGAGCGTACGAGTTGAAGTGCAAAGATTGTGACATGTGGTTGGGATTGGACTGGGAGACAAAGGACACAAGTAGGAGAAGGTACTTCCATGGAAAGTAATCGTCCCAATCCCACTTTGCGAGACATACGCTGGAGCACGCAAGTGACTTAACCCCGGAGATCCTTCGCCTTATTAGGGAAAGGGTGCCGAGTTTCAGGAGCCGGAGATCGAGAGAGATATGTGAAGAAAAGAACACATTCTAAATGACATTTTATTTGCAAAACATTCCCCATTGCTCGAAGCTTCCCTCTCTCACAAAAGGGAATGCATTGTTGACCCCTCCCCTTCCCCCCCGTGAGACGCCTCAATTACCCCCCTCTCCCTTAAACACACATGGGTGTATGTAGATATACACAGTGCAGTCGACCTTGAAAGCAAAGCGCTTGCATGTACCTGATGATGATGACGCCGATGCGTCGAAAGTAAGTGTATCCTTAATATAAATATTGGTGGAAATGTGCGTCGGGTTTTTTACTTTAGGGGAAATTAATGCCTTTTGCCGCCTCGTGTGGTCTGCATGACTCTAATCCAAAATGCAAGGAATCGCTTGCTTGAGGTCACAATCTGTCGTGATGATGGCCGCATCCTTGGTGGTCGGCGCTAAGTCTCGCGGGAATTCAACGCAGCGAAGGGCCCATGGAGCGAGGACGGTTCACAAGATGAGAGTGTTGGTGGCGAATGACAAGGCCAGATGGAGTAATTGCAGTGCCTTTTGTTCTTGCTCATCGGAGCGGGGAGAGGTCGACTCCTTCTTTCTTTGTGTGTTTCTCTCAATTTTTTATTTCACTCTGGTGCGAAAATGAGTATGAAGTGAAAGAGGTGAGAGATACTGTCGCGCCGCAGTGGTCGTGCGCCGTACTACTCGCTGATTCTCGCCCGGAGGCGTCCTAGTAGCCCACCATCCGATGTGCATTCCGGGAGTCAGCTCTTTAAGAATGGGAATCATGAATTTTCCTTTGGATCTAAATCTTCAGCACCTCTGTACGGGCAGTTGTGTTGCCAAGCTTCCGCAAAAGATAGGTCGCGCTGCAATCGGCATGGTTCCGCTTCTGTGTGTCAAAAAAGTCCGGTTTAATTGGGAGGCCAATTCGAGTACCTTTATTTTCAGTGTGTATCTTCATTTGATTCTTGGCCTTTCCTTCGGCATGGTTCGCTTGGGTGTGTCTAAAATGGCCTCTGTTAACAGGGATGCCAATTCCGGTATTACCTTTATTTCCAGTATCCCCATTTGAATCACGGCCTTTCCTTGTTAGAACCACTTTCTCTAGAGTGGTGGCGCTACAATCTGCTTGGTCCTGATTTTTCGGTGCATGCGGAATGTTTGGCAACACCCACTGGGGGCAAGTTTAGGATCCATATATGTATATTTTCATGATGGGAATGCCCGTCCGTGGCGCTCATGTTGACTGCTTGAGTCACGTCGATTAGAATCGAACCTCATCCCGCTATTACCTTCAATGGGGAAGTCTACCAAGTCCCAGAATCATAATATTTTTCGATGAAACCATAGGTTTTATTATCGTGTTCACCATATGAGCAATTAAAAATTAATTATAGAGTTGATTGTAACATATATTCCGGGTCAAAGGAAAGCATGCTTTTCAAACGACCGCTTTCGTGCCAAAAAGCGACTTCCCCGGATGTTGTCGTGAGATGCCGCATCCGGTCTAAAGCTGTATCTGCATGAATGTAGAAGCTGTAGTAGCGCTGCTTATTCGCTACTCTCCCAGGAACTCTCTCTCGGGCACTAGTAAGAATAAAGTGAGACGAAGGACATGTTACGAAAGTGCTGGAATCCACACATTGTTGCTTGCCATTTTTTTCCTTAAGATACCTCCGAAAAATTTAGTGATGGTCACAGCAACTTCGGACGTCCGTACGTAGCATATTATTAAGTAAGATGGAGTGAAAAGGATATATTTGTTGTTAAGGGCAGAATGATTAATAAACTCCTAGAAAAGCAAAGGGGTATGTCGTGAAAGCCACAATTCAACGTGTCATTCATCTTTGCGAATCCCACAAGTTCATCCAGTAGGTAACATATTCCTATGCGTAGGCTATGGAGGTAAAGCTTGTTTGTTGACGTAAAGTGTCCCATTCATAGGTATTTTCAATATACGACTCTAAAAGGGCTGACAGAGAAAAGTTAATGATAGTTAATGAAAACGTATTGCCTAATTTTGCACTAATGCATTGAAAGATTAGCTTTTTCATGTTTTAAACCTATAACTGAACTTTATTTCCGGTCAATCCGATGTCTAGTAGACATTTGGTACTGCAGTGAAGTTTGTCTTTACCTTTTTAATAATTGGGATGAAGAATTTATTATTACGAACTCATGAAAAAATATAAAGATGAATTATTTATCAATAATTGCATTGTATATATTATGGGCACGCTGTCACGCGCACGGGTACACATATATTTATTAAGGGGAAGAAGTTCGCCGTGAAAAAAATCATTTGACTTGATTGGGGGTTCGAACCAAGGCAAATGCACTGGAGACGGGGTCAATGCAATGAATGGAAAATCGTCCAGTTAGTCGTTTTTAAAGCGGCAACGTTGCATTTATTCTCCGCGACAATGTCTCGATGAGCACGACCACGTCTCCTGTGCCACCATTTGGACCTGGTGCGAGAACAACTTGTTTTTTTATAAACCTCCAATGAAATTCCACCACTTAAATGAAGTTGGCGTGGTGGTGTAACTGGTTCACACACCAGACCGGCAATTGGGAGATCCGAGTTTGAATCCCGGCTAAGCCTAATGATTTTATTCATGGCGATTTTCTTCCCCTTGGTGTAAGATTAAGGGCCGAATTTATAGTCGTTACCCAGCAGTCCCACAGCCCCTAGCAGGCCCCTTCGTCAAAAACGGTATTTATAGTCAAATTTCCACCCTCAGCAGCCCCCTTAGGCTCTCCTAATTCCGGCAGGAGATGCATGCTCCACCAGGGGCCCACTTATCGAAAAAAATAACGCAACAGATATAACTAAACTGACACTAATGAACGTGCATAGGCTTAAATTAATAATTTCGAAGATTTGGTGTTAATAAAACAACGATAAGATTTGCTCTTAATCATTAAATATCTGATGTGACGCCAGACTCATTCCAAGGATGTTCATTTACACATATTTTTACTTAATGTTTGAAAACCTTTGCCGTTGTTGAACATTTCTGGTAATTTTTAATAATGACCCGAGGAGGCATTATATTTTTGCATGCAATGGTAAAACTAGATGAGTATAGACCGTGATAGGCTTCCACTTGGCTGCGTAAATCATCGTTCGAAAGTTGCTTCATTAACGGATTTCAATGACGAATTTTACTTGTATGGCATGATTTCTGAGGAACGGCATCTATTTACTCGTCACAGTTTTTATTTTTATTTCTCACCATGGTTTTCACAATCGTTTATCAAGGTGTGAGCGGCGCGGGGCGTCTCGGTTGGAGCGGCGGCGTGGCGAGTGCAGATGGAGAGAGATGATGATGAATTGGTTCGCTCGAGGCCATTATGGCCATCCTCCTCCCCCCCTCCTCCCCCCCCCCCCTCGCGCACCGAGACTTGTGCCGGATCGAATGAAGACATGCACGGCAACCAGTTCGATACACTTACGAGCCTGCGGTTGGCATCCCTGCTTTTTGCAAATATCTCAAGCTGCAGATTGTGAATTCTCTTCCAGCTTTGCTTTTTTCGAGTGCTTTTTATGCGCAGTGCCGTATGTATTTCTTCGAGGGCCCCCTTTAGCTCAAGCGCTGTCGTGGTCTGTCCCTGGAGCGAGACAAGACTCCTGGAACTCGGAGAAAATGGTTTACGTGCCGTTTAATCGATATTGATTAACCAACGAATTCCTTTAAGATTTTATAAGTGGATTCATGATGATGAACTCGAGAGCTTGAAGAAGGTCCAAACGGCGGTTTTCAGGGATGCGCGAAACGGAAAATAACGAAGCCGTGCATTAGCATGTATAACTAAAATACTTATGAGTTGCATGATATGGAACTTCGTGCAATTGTATTCAACTGTGATCGGCGAGATGTTGTGGAACATAATGATAAATGAAAAGTGAAAAAAACTTTGTATATGTCCACAGTATTTATTTTGGTACGACGCGTTTCAGCGAACCATCTTCGCTATCATCAGGTACAATGCCTGGCATTGTACCTGATGATAGCGAAGATGGTTCGCTGAAACGCGTCGTACCAAAATAAATACTGTGGACATATACAAAGTTTTTTTCACTTTTCATTTTTCACTTCGTGCAATTGTTAAGAAAGAGCTTTTCTACGATATTTGAAAAGGAAATTTCGATATCTTGATCCGTGTTGGTATTACAAAGCCGTAAATGCGATGCATCCGTCCGGTACCCGGGAAAATGCGCTAAAATTCTGTTTTTAAGCACACACTGAAATCGATATAAACGGTAAATAGTTTTGTACACCATTAATAAACGCAGAAATAAACAAGCTTTAATGTGATGTACTTCATTTTCTAATCGATTGAGCCATCTGTGAGATATTAGTCTTCAAACTCGGGTGACGGAATTTTGCAACGGACAGGCTCTGGCTGTAAATTGTCGGCAGGTAACAGCCAGCCGGCCGAGAGCGGAGGAGCAGTAATTGGTTCCGATGATACTTTTTGGAGCGGTAATTGTAAAAACCGAAAGCTTTTGACGAGAGCACGCCCGAGAGAGGTGAAGTCAATTGGCGTTTTTTTATGGCGTTCTTTCCCCGCTCCAATCTGACCGAGTCAGTGCCCAGAGGCGTCTCTCGGTGCGAACACGCGACTTGCCATTTCGGAGAGCCAGACTTGAGTCAGTGCGTCGCCGTAGTGCAGGGGACGTTGGTCAATGGCCTGGTTCTCCACGGAGAGGTATGTATGTTGCGGGAATTCACGGGGGACATTTGGGGTTTTTGTTTTTGCGCACTTGCTTCGTAGAGTGGCCTCTCGCCTCTGTTCTATCTCCTCCTGCTCCTATTTAGTCACTTTCGCATCTCATGCAGATGCATCTTGAGAAAAGGGATAATTTCTGCTTCAAACGACCACGATACCTGACGCGCAACATTTTGTCTTAGATGGCTCCTACCCCAGTTCATGTAATTATATTTTGACACTTTCTGTTCGTTCCCAGGGTTGTCGAACGCGCTTTTCCATCGTGTATTTTCTCTCTTTCGACGAATTTAATCTTTGCTTTTGCGATGTAAAACCCCGTGACGCGATCTCGAGATGGGAATCTACTTGAGTGAAGTGACGTCTCGCTGTTGCATGTTTTTGTCCGAGCAATCCCTGCACGATGTGACGATACCTCACTCTCCTCTGTATTTCAGCGCTGCTAATATTTCCAATGTTTTTGTCCCGGACTCATGATACGCAAAACTACTTTCATTAATTTGTGGTCCTGGCATTGGAGTGGTTAGGTTTGCAAAAGTAGTACTAGACTCTACATACTATCGAAGAAAATTGACAGCGAAACATGTTGTCTTCTCGTTGTCCCATCGGGAGCGCGATGTATCTGCCTCTGTGTCTGTGTGCGCGATGTATCTCCCCGTCCGAAAGGGTGGTCCCCGAGCAAGCGGAATCTGTGGAAGGAGGAATGTGAGTGAGGGTGTGGGCAGGAGAAGGATGCGTTCGAGAGCGGGGAGGATTTGAGAAATCCACTCCTGGGCATCAGGGTGGTCCAAAAAAAATTTTTTTTTAAACATCCACTCCACATGTTTGCCCCTGTTCCAATTGGTGTTAGAAAGCTATGAAAAAAAATTCAGGCAAATTGGTTAATATTTAGAGGTCCCTATGATTGAGCACTTTTTGGGTGAACGCAGATTTTTAGCTAAAACAATAGTATTTTAATGAAAAAAATTTAATGGTGACATGACTGACTACATAAATAATGCTAATTGATTATGATGCATTTACTGTGACCATAAATAAGTCTCTTAAAAGGTAAAAGGTATGTAAAATACAAGATTATAATATGTTTTCTTCACTAAGCACCATTACCATCATCATCATCAGTCATGAGTAATGCCTTCTTACAAGTTGGATACTCAGTTCAGTTTGATTGAACAATCCGAAGAAGATACTGAAACAGGTCTTCATTCTTGATTATACACATATGGAATGTTTATATCAGGGCAATGCCCCTTTCAACACAGTCATTAACTATTTTCATCTTGCGAACAGCCTGTTTGAGTTCTATGTAATCGGGATCCGAATCCCACAACTTAGGTTCTTTGTAAAGAAATGAAGCAGCCTTTTCATTCCCATCTTTATGGAGAATGTCAAAAAGTTCTGCAGTTCCTTGCGTCACATATGTTTCCAGAGGAGTGTCATGCTTAAACGTTTTACTCTCAACTGTCTTAAGAGCCTTAGCTTTTGGTGGGCGCTGTAAGTTATCAACCGTTTTAACTTTGGTAGAGTCACAGACACGGGAATCAAAGAGGGCAAGTCCAACCAAATGCTCTGAAAAGAACCACAGATGGCGGGAAAAAGCTACCTAAGCAGCCTTCTTAACATTGCAGTTGGGATAAGCTTCAATTTGTTTTAAAAGAATCGCGTCATTCATGACAGCTTTCTCAGCTTTGGGCGCCTCATTCCAATGTCGACCGTAGATGAGAGTTAGAAACAAGCTTACTTCAGTGATTCCTTTTTTATCCAACTGTAAGGGTGAACTGATCTCTAAATAAGTACATTTTAAGGCAATAACTAGCCTTTGCCATCCGACGTGCATTGTGTAAACTACCTGGTGCTCGGAATTTTGCTTTGGATCCATTAGGACTTTGACCACCAAGAAAGGTATAACACTCGAGGTAATCATCTCGAGGCTGCTTTGACTTAATTGGGTCTTCTGAAATAACAGCATAATATCCCATCATTTCTCCTCTTAACATTTTGATTTCATTGGAATCATACAGATCATCACTGCCTTGAGAATATGTTTCCTTGTCGATACGAGGCCAGTATTTCTGGAAACGCTTAAGTTTTGCGACATCTGGACCCCCAATAACTCCAAATGCTGTGGTAAAAACAGAAGACAACACAATTTCTAGGACATGGTGCCTGCATGAAATCCACACAAGACTAGTTCCTAAACTCTCCTCGGGAATAGTACATGCTCCACTCTTCAGGCCTATATTGGCAGCTGTTGTGTCAAAAACTAGAGCCCACACATTTTGTCTGAGATTCCAATCATCCAGGGTATTAAGGCAAGCAGTAGCTTGTTCCTGGCCAGTTCCACGGACAATCGTAGGGACCCCCAGCAGCTTTTCTTATCTCTCTCCAGAGACAAGTATTGCTTTGAAGATTTCTTCTTTCATACGACAGCTTTTGAGAGGTGTCTTCATGTGTTTTTTTCTGATTGAGATAATCATTATAAAATTTATTAAGTTTTCTTCCAATCGCATCTATTCTTTGAGTAGGAATTCTTTCCATCCCCCAAATTTCCAGTGAATCCTCAACAGTGGCTCATATTCCTTTTTTAAGCCCAAATTTTGGTTAATGTGGTGGAAAACAAGTCGTTGTCACATATCTCGTTTTGACGGAAGTCTATATTTGGGCAGCGACTCAGTGGGCTTTCCAATGAGCAACACTTCAGCGGAAGATCTAGTATTTAAGGTAGCCATGGCTATTTATTGGCCTGCAACCAAGAGATTGGTATAAGATCTACCATATTAACCAGCAAACATGCGCTCCAAAAGGTAGGTAGGTTAAGCAGGTCTGGTAGGCACTGGATATTTCAATTTAAATATTTATTACTCTACCTGTATATTGTGTGATTCATTCTAATATCTAGGTATTATTAATTGTATATACGGGTACGTCCAGTAGAAAGTGGACAAATTGGAAAAAGAGATTTTCATTGTAGAGTGATAATTTTTCTATTTTTCTTTTTTTTTAGTTTTTTTGTTTCATTTTTAATTTGCCATTTCATTGCTGAAGTGCTACCCCTACCATTTAAACTTCACGAACAAATTGGAATTTGCTGAATGTGCCTTCACTGCATGCTTGACGATCCGTCACAAGAGTAACAGTCACAAGAGTAACCACTTTTTCTACTTATAACCTTGTTTTTGGCTGTCTCTTTATTTACTTATGCATTATATATTTTTTTACTTCATTCCTAAGACACTAGAATAAAATATTAAAAAATATTTTTATGGTATATTGTAATTTGAAGAAGATAAAATTGATTTTTGATATATAGTGTATTTCAAGTGTCTTTTTTTGGTCACAAGACATAACACTATTTCTATGTGCTATTTATTTACTAAATTGATGACCTGAGTCCTAAATGTTCGGATGTAATAAATAAACATTATGTATTCTAATTCATTCAAAAGTGTTTCCTATGAAAAATGTAATATTTCTATAACCCTGACAGTTTTAATGGAGTCAAATGTGTCAAAATGTCACAAGAGTAACGGTGGACAGGCCCATACCTTGTGTTGTGTATATGAAATGCATTTCAGATTAGTTAGAAAAAATGTTTAGGTTATGTTTCCAAGGTGAACATAAGTAAAAACATACAACATGCTAAACAAAATTAACCTTAATCTAGTATTATTCAGTAGTGAACTATCTAGGTGTACTTTAATATTTACTTAACAAGTGTAACAAGTTTAAATGTAATTAATAACTATTCAATATTCCGAAGAGAAATAAAAACACACACAGCTTTTGCTGAAATCAACATAGCACTGTTACTGCTACTAAGACTCTCCATAAAAGGGGAGCATTCTCAGTGATCACCTGACCGCCGCCATTTTGTGCCTGAGACAATAGACTAACCATAGAATAGATATTTTAAAAATTATGATAATGACACTGACAACTGGCACAAAATGGCCGCCCGTCAGTTTGATGAGAATACCTAGGTAATACTATAGGTTCTCTACTGCTACTGCTTTCTAGTGTTGTTCTATGGAAATATTTTCTCAGTAAACTCTAAAACGTGCTGCTATCTATTGAGAACTGATATAACTAATTTAAACTTCTTGTCTATTTACAGAACATTGTAATAGTACAGTAATTTTCTAACAGGAACCTGTAAATGGCAAACTTTTGGAAGTGATTACCAAAAAAATGCTTATTTTTCAAAACGTTCAAATCATAGGGACCCCTAAAAATCATCCTATTGATCCCAATTTTGGCATGGTATTTCAGTTTACCTAGTGGAACAAGGGCAGCGATGTGGAGATGAACATTTTTAACTTTTAATTTTTTCTTGCGATTTTGGACCACCCTACTGGGCATTTATAGGCGAGAGAGCCTCACCACCGTTTCTTGGTGCTGTTCTTTCCTCCTTCGCGCGATCCGTTTTCACCTCCGGTCGTTCGGATGCGAAGGTGTCAGACGTCTGCAGCCGTGACCACAGTCCTCCACCACGGGCGGGCGGTCCACAAGCGCAGCACTCCTCCACTACCTTGAATCCATTCCTCTTTACCTCTTTCCCTTACACCGCACCGAATATTCCCACCTATATACTATCGATGTATCTATCTCCACTGCTCTATCTCCACTAGTTTCCGGACTACCATCTCTTTCAAAAGTCGGCTCACACACGGATAGTGCTCCCGTCGCCGTCTTCTGTCGAAATGAAACTCGAACAGATCATATGAATTCTTAGTAGTTGTTCGACATTCGTACCAATAGTGAGTTTCATTTACCTACGTCCAAAAAAAGGGCAATTGGGTAACCATTATGTTGTGCCTTTTTAACCCTTTGCAGCCTCAAGGCATTGAACCGTTCCCTATCACCTAAATGCTCCCTGCTTATCTGAAAAGCATAAAATCTTAGGTCGTAGATTTATTTCTGCATGATTGTAGCATTGAGTGTTGCTAATTTCATCTTCACAGAATTTCTGGAGTGCATCAGAATCTCTCGAGCTTCGGTTTGGGAGCCATATAAGATACCAACCTAGCTTGGTAACCTAGGATAAGCTGCCCAACCTTTGGCTTGGGAACCAGACGGATAACCACTCAAAGATTTGGAACCTTGTCGAAGAAACCAAATTGCAGGCTTCGGATCCTCAGTCAAGAAACCCACCCGTGGCTGGTATCGCACGGCTATCGGGCGTGACCCCCACGGCGATGGGGTTACTTGTTCAAATGCCTGAACTGGTAGCGACAATGTCACCATGGACCAACGTAGTATACTAAAAATGTCTACGTAAAACAAACAGGACGATACACAACAGAATGCATTTGGCGCCACCATAGCAACGTTGTCATCGTTGTTCATATGTTTAGGGCCGTATGTGCTCGCGATGAAAAACCAAGTTTACTTTTTTAAGATGTTTAAAACATGCTCTTTCAAATTAAAATGATTTAAAAGAGTATCCAGAAGGTCTTTCTTTTGTGAGAGCGGGCAGAAAATTAACTATTTTTGTCGTTTTCACAAATGTCATCCTCGTCGTTGTCCCTATTTTTAGGGCCTTATCTGCCCGCGATGAAAAACCAAGTATACTTTTTTAGTTGGTTGAAATCATTCTCTGTCTAATGAAAATGATCCAAAAGAAATTCCAGAGGGTCTTTTTCTGTAAAAGTGGGGTGAAAATACCCTATTTCTGACGTTTTTACAAGAATTGCCAAATTTAACTCAATTTTCAAACTAATGGAATGCACTATGAATATGAAATTTTATATTCATAAACCATGTGTTGATATGTTATCACGCGCAAAGGTTCACGTTGATTTTATCTTTACTTCCTGAAATATAAAAAGCCAAAGTTTTAATTTTTTTCGATCCGCAATCTTTCGGGTCAATTTCGCCCTGAATTTTATGCAAGGAGGTCGCTCTTACAGTAATTTTTATTATTTTATTTAATAGAGCGCAAACATTTGTACAAGATTGTCAATATTTGTTTCTATCATCAAAATATCCCCTGAGATACTATGCCTCAAAGTTATCGAAATCTCATAGTCATACTGAAGAAGGCTGCGATACGGGGTAGTAACAAAGTACTATATCTCATCAAGTATACCATCGGCGAACGTAAAAATTTACAATGTTCACTGGAGGTATATGTGAATGACCACATGAAATTTCATTGAAATCCGTGATGGTCGAGCGTGGACCACTTGGCATGTAATGTCCCTGCTCCAAATAGCTGGTCTCCCAAAAAGGCGGACTTTACCTTGTTTCTATTGCCCTTCCAGTCCACTCCTAATTTATGCTGTAGCATTTAACATTCCTATTCATTATATACAATCATAGGCGTGTGCAGGATTTTGCTATCAGGGGTGCCAACAATAAAAATGCCGCCTTTTGCCCCTGGGCCCATGAGCGTATAACCATAAGTCTTAACACCAAGTGCTCGGAGGAAATCCAGTTCCATAAAGCAACTCCCACAACAAGATTAGAAGGCCCCAGTATTTGTATAAAACAAAAAATCAATATATGTATTAAATTTATACTTTAATTTTCGATGCTAGGATAAGATATTTCTGTAATAAATACTAAAAAAAACTGCAAATAAGTAAAGCTTTGATAATACTCTCTTAAAATATCTTAACTAGTCAGTTATTTACTTTTTATCAAATAAAAGCAGCGTTAATATTGGGATGAAAATTCGATACAAATACGAAAAACTTTTTGTAATCAGCTTTATCAGAATAATGTTTTTTTATATACTAATACTATATAAATAATCGTTTTTTCGCGCCCAAAATCGGGCCCCGTGCCCTATTTCAAAGAAGCACGTGCAATGATAGTTTTGAGTAGACTTATGACAGATCAAAAAATAAAATCAGACCTTTAAAAAGTTTTTGATTGGTTTACCAGTTCATTTCAGCAGGACTCGCTTTCCCCCAAGTTAATACTGTTCCGTCCAAATTTTGGCGCACCTCGATGAATGTTTTGGGGGCACCGCGGCACCACCCATGGCACCAACTGTGCGCACGCCTATGTACACACTTAAAAACCTTCCACCAGTCCTAGGAGAGTAAAAAGACATGGCGTTTTAAATCTTAAGTATCATTTATAGCGTCCTTATCAACCCTTTCATCCCACGTTCGCTTTCATTCGTCAACCCTCGGTAGTCTTTCTTAGTAGGAATTCTTCTTTGGATTTTGTTTTACTATATGTCCCATAGTCTGATCACACTCTTAATACGTTTAAAAAATACTCCATAAAAGCTTTCATGTGTATTAAGCTATTGTCTCTTCAGATAGCTGTGCCTTTTAATGTTAGTTGCAATTTGCCAATCTCATTGCCGAGTATCCTTGTTTCATTGGTATACATATAAAGTGTAAATTTATATGCAGTGTTTCATTATAATTGCTTCAATTTGTCCCCTTTGCGCAGTCGAATCGACTCCAACAACCTCAGGCGAATCTGCAAATTGATCGATATCGTCCCCGCTTAATTAATCAATGATCGCAGCCAACAGTGGTCGCTCTCTTCTAGGCCGCTCTCTAGTTGAAATTAGTAATGCCTAGAGGAATGGGAGGCAAAGATTGTTTACAACGAGAAAAAAATGACTTAAGCTCTAAGATGGAGACGCTAAGGGAGTCTTAATGTGGTTGTGACGTAATTTACTTTCGACGGTTGATTGAGGCGTTTCGAATTAGAAAAGGGGATCCACTCAAAAGATAGCTCTTTTCGTAGCATTCGCATAAATGTGAAAATTGGGATAAAAAAATTCGGCCAGGACATTGAATCGAATCGAATTTTTGGACTATTTGTAAGATGATCAGAACATCCATTTCTTTTGAATCCTTCAAAAGTTGCCGCGACAGAATTATGAAGTCTTGGTTATTAGTATAGCGTAGTGGTCGCTCAACGACCGACTTTCTCCTGGCAGATTCCCTGTCCTGGTCTTATTTGCTATCGATTGTGCAATTTTCGCGTAGTATTTCATCGCGTCGTACTTAGTTCGGCAGGATGAACGTCGTGAATGTAGTTTGAAGCGTTCTTAATTAAGGTTTGCTGAACTTTTTGTTAAAAACTTCTGGTTAATGGTGTGGCATTTTTTTATGCTTCCCCTCTTCGTTTCCTTAACGGCGGAGGAGGACTGTTTCCCCAATTATATACGACGAACGACTCGCCCGAGGTTCGTTCGACTTGCGCGCCAACCACGCCAACAACCCAAAATGGCAGAGACTACCGCTCTTGGCCGCGTCCGCCGCGTCCTTTCCCTCGCTATCAGGTCAGCCATCTTTTAAAGTGGTTTGAGCGAGATAGATCCCTAGTCATAATGGAGACCATATTCAAATTTTATTTTTTTACGAGCGGAAGATACCCGTTGAAATTCAACGGGTGTGAAAAACATTAAACTTATTGTTTATAATAAAACCACAAAGCCCGAAGAAAAACAGTATGCGTGGTCATTTGAGGAGTTCGTAACCTATCTTGTATGTTGTCTTCGTTGTAGTAGACACACTGACAGTTTCCCAGGTTCACGGAGAGATGAGTGACTATTGGTTCACTTTCATGCACGGGAAACCCAAAAATCGGCAACTACTCATTACTACTTAAATAGCAACGGTTGATAGATGGTCACCTCGTCCCTTCGGTTCTCTTGAGCCGTCTTCTGAGTGATTAACAGCTTGATCGCTTCCCTTGTGTACATACATATATTTGCATTCCATGACTTAATTCAACTATTCATCGTTGATATGTGCGTTGATTATCTTAATCAGGATTGGACAGTAGAGTACAATCCAGCGGTTGACACGTCAGGAGGAGTAATGGCAGCAGAAGCCATGTTTATTTGACCTATGAATCCTCTATCAATGGGACTGCGCCTTCGGCATAGCCATAATCATTGGTTTCGGTTGCTAAATAAAACATTTATGGTGATTCTTAGTGCACTTGTCGATTTTCATGCACAGATGTCGTTAATTGCGCAGAATTTCCGTTCTTATTTCGGATAAGAAGCATGTAGTGACGTCATTATAATTTCCGCCATCTTAAAGGAGATTGAAGGTTTGAAACAGATGGGTCTGTATTTGAACCAGATTTAGAGCTGGTTACCCGTCTGTATGTTGGGTAAGGATGAAATTTGTGCGGATCTTAGCGTAACCCGAGAAACACCACGGGGAGAATCTCATGAGATCGCTGGTGGGCATGTCTTTGAGCATTCAAGTCTAACTTTGGTCGATTTTATTGCAAGGGCTCATTTTCTCGCAAAGAAGACATTCCTTTTGCTTTAGAAGATTTTTTCGAAATGTTACTCTTTTTTTCTATTAGGCATGTTGATGGATACATTTTTAAGTCCAAGGAGGGGAGAAACAGCGGCGAGCGAGAGTCTTGAATGGTAACTCGATGATTGAGTGAATGTACCCAAGTTAACTACACTTTAACACTTTTAAACATGTAATTAACTCGTGACGTTAATGATGTGGGAATTGGTCTAAAAAACAGTTCGCAATCGTAATTAGAGGCAGACGGTTTCACTACGTGTAATACATCTGAGTATTAAACGATAATAAACAACGCCGTGTTTGTTGTAGCAACAGAGGCATTATTACCATTGATATTCGCTGCACGTATATATTCTTTTAAGTGTGTAGTCTATTAATTCCTTTGTGTGTAACGTTTACTACGTAAGTGTTCTCCCATATATATGCCCCTTTGAGAGTTACTTTGAGAGTAGACGTTGAAGAGTATACTTGTTAAATATGCATTGAATTTAACGATTACCCCCCGAAGCAATCTATCATGGGGGCCTTGGGACTCCAGGATCTTCTTATACGGATTTTGTTTCTACGTACTATCATGGGCCTGCAGGAAAGCGTGATATTAAAATGCTAGAGGCGTGAATATTCTATGAAAATGAAATCTCTGGTTGTCAAGGAAATATGTTATTGTTGATTTCAGGGAAAATGTGAGATTTTTCAACTGAAAACATGAATTTCAGACAAATACGGAGCGTAGAAGAAAATCGATTGATAAAATTAGAAATTATATTGATTCAGCCATCCGATAAAAAAAATTCCAGCCCTATATCTTGAGTGAATGTACTTTTAAAAAGCGAAAAATGAAACCACTGCACCGAACACAATGCTTAGCATGGACCACCAGGGGGGACCTTCGGGGGCATTTAGGGGCCTTTCGGGCTTTTTAATATAGCATATGATACAACCAGATATTTATATTTGGTATTTTATCTAAATACCAAATTTCAGCTCAATCGGTCCAGTAGTTTTTGCGTGATGGAGCATCAGACAGAAAGAGACCATTACATTTTTATACATATTAGTAAGGATCACACCCTTAACCCTGAAAGAATGGGGTTTCGGTTAATTGAATCCTACAGTGTTTGTTGTCCACCAGTAACAAACATGTGTTCCAAATTTCATCAAAATCGGTCCTTTGGTTTAGGAGGAGATGTGGAACATACATACATACATACATACATTGACTTTTATATATATAAAGATTTCAGCGTCCGTAAGGGGTATGAAATAAATGTTGATAAATAATATTAATGGTGCAAAGATGTAGTAATATATGACCAAAATTCGCAGTAATTAAATAAATAAAGCATAAGTCTAAGCATGACTCATTTTTTCCCGCCGATCGGCTGAAAACCCTTCAAATCAGCAGGTTTATTTTCGATTCTGTAAAAATTACTGCGGTGAGTAATAGATTATTTTTTATAAATAGTTGAGAAAACATGCAATCTACACACGCCGTTAGTTTTTTGACGTAATCTAGATGCTAGAAGTTTCTAATTTGTTTAATATTCTCCCTCTGGAGCGAACAGCCATAATCTATCCCACGCGAAACAGCTTATATTTTTTGGCAAATTGCTCGAAAAGTAGTTCTGCAAGGGGTTTATATTTTTATATAATTGGAAAGATGAATGTGTTTTCTTTAAAATGAGGCCAAATTAATCAAATTCTAGGTGAAGTGATATCTCTCGCTCTCAAACTACCTTAATAGGGATAGCTGTTCAGCGTGGGGAGTATCAGATCGACGTGGGTAAGCTGACATAAAGGCTTCCACCCTATTCATGTACTACCCACCCCTCTATTTCCTCATATAGTATCCTATAATACCAACTCCACACCTTCATGCCTCAATGCTGCAGTCGCTGCTTAGCAGCGCTCTCTCTGTTAAGGGACCGGACGACGGCAAGGAGTTCACATCCCTTCCAGCACTTTGTGCCATTTTTTTTTACTTAGAAAGACCCGACCTCTCGACCTCCCTACTTGTACCATTTTGTCATCGATTCTGGAGTGGGAGCTATAAAACGATTATCTGGACCTTGGTTTGTGATTTGGTTGGTTTTGTGAAATATGCAGTGCTTTTATTAGTTTTTCTTCGAAAATATTTGCTCCGCGCTTTGATTTCCTCAATTGTGTCTCACCCGAGCTTTGAAAGAGTGTTTCCATTCGGTCGTATTCGGCTAATTTGTAATTTCCACGACGTTTCAATTGGAGAAATAATAAGTGTTCATTTCCAGCCGACGACGGCTTTGTGGTGACTGACTAAGTGGGATGAGAATTATCTAAACTCATTTCTACCCTGACTGAGTGAATGAGGTGAAAAGTAAATGGAATTGTGAAATCTAAGAAAAACGTTATTTCTCTTCGCGACATTCAATTCTTTCACATATATTGTGGTTTCTATTAGTGATGGGCAAAGTCTTTGTTTAATGTTTGGGCTACCTCGGATAACTATCGCTCACATTTGACGATCTGTTCACATCATGTATAATGCAACGTGTTCATTTCAATGTTACCTACGTTATAAACCGTGCCCTCGAAAGCCATTTAACCTTGAGCGGGTACTCATATGTCAGCCCCGCGAACTCCTCGCTGCGTTTTACTCTCCGTAGATGGCGTTGTTTCGCTGCTCTCGTCGATAAAAGAGTTCGGGAATTGCGGTGCGGGTCCAAAGTTGGGAAGAAAATCGGTCTCTCTCTCTCGTTCGAGAGAGTAATAATTATGCGCACGGCGACGCCTCGCCGCCAGTGGCGCCAGTGAGATTATCCCACGCCTCCATACTTGCGAAAGTTACCAAAATAATTAACTGATTAAAGTTAGAGTTAATCTCTGTAAAAAGTAACTAGTTAAAATTAACAGTTCCTTTTCTGAAAAAGTAAATGATCAAAGTTGAAGTTGAAAAAAGTAACTTTTACGTTAAAAGTTACTTTTTCAGTTACTTTTAGGAAACTTTTTTAAAGAGTAACCTTTTAAAAGCTATTTTTTGCATTTGGGATGAAATAATACGAACTTCAAATTCAAGAGAAAAATATTTAACTTTCTCTTGAAAAGTCATTACACTTTAATAACATTCTCATTTAAAAATTTGTATCGGACATCCGTCCGGAGGTTAAAGGTCCGCTCTTCGAAAAAGGTGCTGAGGTCGCCTCTTCGTAGAAGGAAGCAGTTTAGAGATCGACGTCAAAGTGCAACAGCCACAACTCAACATTGCTACGAATGCTCTCTTTTTTCATGCCCTTCCTCCAAGACCTTCATTGGCGAGTATTTGCCCTCCTCGGACAAGTTACATTGTCTCTACTCATGAGATTTTAAATTCAAACATACTGTTTTAATTTGTGGTTGAGTCTATTCCCTTTATTCCCTCATCACATTTCTGACTGCTGGCTTGAAAAACGTTGTCGTGAGGTCGCTATTTAACACGCAAAAGGTTTAAAATGTATGCAATGTGATGTATCCCTTCACAATTGTAACTTTGCAGTGGAAACGGCTTAGTTATATTGGTTTGCTGTATGGAATGGAAAATCGATTATCACACTCCGATTTTCGATTTTATCGAAGTCGACTTTTTGTTTGGAAAAATCGATCAAAATCGATTCCAGCCGATCGATTTTCGATTTCTGGGTTGCCACAGCATTTGAATTTTGTCGCCTCGCTTTTCTCAGCGCTGCGCCGTTTCATTCTGCATCGCTAGTGGGGGAACCTTGCAGGGGAGGCAAAGTGCTCCGGAGACCGGCAGGTTGGAGTTTGCAGCGGATTTGATTCTTGTATTCTAGTATTTCCGGCGGGGACTCGCGCTCGTAGGTAAAATATTGTAGACCACGAGACTAAAATTCGAAATGATAATATGCCTACGTTGACATTTTGCCTTTTTTGTAGACGTTTTCTCAATGAATCGCTTCTTCAGAGCAATCGCCTTCTTCAAAATAGAATCGTCCAGTCCGAATATCGTCTTCTGCGCTTGGGCCTCGAAGTTTCGATCGCACTGTACTGTGGGCTGCTTGCGTTGACCAGTGTGCGTTGTGTTTGCTTCGTCACCGTGCTACTTGTTTGTTTCGTGCGTTCGTTTCGTACCGATCGGAGAGTGGTTTGCCGCCCTTTGCATCAGCCATGGCTCCTCCAAGTGCTGTTTGGCACTATTTTAGCAAGCAAGCAATTAATAATAAAACCCTCGCTAAGTGCTCAAAGTGTCACCTGAGCTTGACTTACTGTGGACCGACTAGTGCTTTGATCAGTTATCTGAGGAAGGTGCATAAGATTGAGGCTTATTTGTTACCGTCCAGCAGCTGCGTGCCACGAATGTTATCATTGGTAGTTCTGATTTACAGGGCTATTGGTTTCTCGTGCGATTATTGCCACACGGGCAGGAGACCGAGCTGCATTTGAGAGTGCTAAGGAGGAGCAGAAGAGCAGTGACGACCAACCCGATTCAGACGACGATATTTGGGGCTCCCTCGACGATCGAGTGCGTCGCTCCAACGCTAACGCTGATCAGGATCGGATTGGTGGCGTGCCAATCGAGCTGTGCCAGATTGTAAACCGCCCTCCAGTCGACCGCAAGTCCAACCCCAATCCACTACTAGCCTGGAAGGACATTAAGGGAGAATATCCCCACGTATACAAAGTAGCCAGCAGGATTTTATCTATAGTTGCCTCTTCCGTGCTGTGTGAGCTACTATTTTCTCACGCCGGTTTAATTGCAACTCAGGTGCAAAATCGATTATCCGGAAAACATTTAAATATGTTAGTTTTTTTAAGGTCCATCCCTGAGGAACACTTGTTCCACGGCTTTGAAAATAAGAAATAAATTCTGTTTTTCATTTTGTGGTATACCCACTTTTCAATATTCAATTCTTATTGCTACAAAATTACATGTAATTTGCTTCTTATATTACCTATATGTATATAAGTATATGGTATGGATTATTACTTTCCTGCATACCTTATTAATATCTTTAAAATAATGTGTTGTAATAATAAATTTAACCGTATTCAGTTCTTATCCCTAGTGCTTCCATTAACCCATGTTTTGCATTTCGTTACAACAGCACATCAGTATTTCAGCTGACAATTACTTTGTTATTTTTTAAATATCGATTTCGATTTTTCGATTATTTTGGGCAAAAAAATCGAATTTTTAGAAAATCGATTTTTAAATCCAAAATCGAAAGTCGATTAATCGAAAATCGATTCTGGATTAAAATTACCAATCCCTAGTTTGCTATAGATGCTGGGGGTGTGCCTGCGCACCCCCAGGTCGCGTTCAACTCGACCGCATTTACACATTCGCACGAGTGGCGAGGCAAGTGGCGAGGCGAGTGGCGAGGCGAGTGGCGAGGCGAGTGGCGAGGCGAGTGGCGAGGCGAGTGGCGAGGCGAGTTGCGAGGCGAGTGGCGAGGCGAGTGGCGAGGCCTCTGTCGTCATTTACGGCACAATCGATGTTTTCAGGCTTTCATGTGTGGAAATCTATTATCACTGAAGTAAAAAGCACAATGTGTAATTGTTTATGCATATAAACACTATGTATATGAAAATTAGGAAAAATAGGGAGCGTGGTGGCCTAGTAGTGGGTAAGAGCGTTTGGCTACTGATCGAAGGTTCCCGGGTTCAAATCCGGGGGAAGCCTTTGGACGCCCCCGGACAAAATGAAAATCCTTGGAGTGCGAGGTGGCCCAGGGAAAGGAACTGGCCCCCTTACCCTGAATGTGTGAAGTTCACACGCCTGTGGCGTAGTCCGGGGTGAGCTCTACCCTCGCCTATCCAAACCAACCTTCGGGTTGAATAACTGAGTGAATGAATGTAAAAGTAAAGTAGCCAGTAACAATTCTATTGCCCGTTATAATTCTATGAAAGTGGGATGCAGGCAAAGATGGCTATGGAGTAGTGACCGTAGTAATTGGCTTGAGCAGAAGTGGATGACGGGTATGGGGGAATGAAGAAAGGCGTGCACAGACATTTCATTGAATGTTGCTTCCTTTCCATTCTGGCGAATTCCCTGTACCATACACAGGCATCACCAGATCGCAGACAGAATTGGCGGAGAGGAGTTAACAGACTCATGGTTGGTGATGTTAAATAAATCGCCAATTAGCATGGTAAAAATATAAAGGCATTGTTACGAGTAAATGTAAGATGTATGAGACACAAGATTCAGCGAAGCACGTATGAACGCGTGAGACGAGCGGATCGGTTTGGGATTTGGGGTCCGAGCGGATCGTTACTTTCCGGGGCTCTGGATGGAATACCTTATGGCCACATTTTTCCTTTTTTTAGGCGATCAGATCGATCAATGCTGGTGTTATGCATAGTAGATTGAAAAATTGTGGATTCGCCGTAATTTTCCTCAGAAACGAAACTTAAAAAATAGCATTTTCTGTCTGTTGGAGTTATGCTATATCACTAAGGAATGTTTTTGTTGGTGGCCAAGCGATTAATTGTCTTTGGGAACGTGTTGTGATACGAACTGTGTCAGTTGGCCCTTTCCATTCGCTGGCATTCGCTAATGACATCGCAGTACTTGCTTTCTATTTATTTCAGACCCTGCGCAATATTTTGGCAGCGCACTTATATGCAGTTACAGATCGGGGGCAGAGTTGATGACACAACGAAAGAACTTCAATAATGATAATCACATCCGTGATTGTTGTTTTTGTTTTGAGTTTCATTAAAGGCTTTGATAATGTTAACATTTTAATTTCTCCTAGGTGAAGATCTTCGATAAACAAACGCAAAGCGTTCGGCCGTGACCGTTGTTGTGAATCCGTTGTGGGTGTTGCTTAGCAGCGGGCGGACGTTTGGCCCCCGAGGAGCGTGTTATATTCGCGTGCGTATCCGATATGAGTTGTTCCGATCTGCGCTCTCAACTTGAACGCATTGAATGAAAAGCTCCCTTCGTCTTTCCTCTTGTTAGCTATATGCTAAATCATTTTCTCACTTAGCTGGTTATTTGCGGCCATTTTCTTAAAAATTCTACTTTTCCTGATGTACATAGCTACCCATTTTTATTCACAATTCCCTTTATTCAAGCCACCATTCCACTTGTTCCGTTGTTGACCCTCTCTCGACTAATTAATTGCCTATGCTCCTATTAGTTCGTTTCTTCACCCGTAGGTTTCGTATTCACCGATTAATACACGACATTAGTCAGTGCTCAAAGCCCTCTTATTTAAATCAGGGAAGTGACCCAAAAAGGCACTTTACGTTTCGTGGCGTACCTGGGAGGAACCCGAACTCGGAGTCCGAGCCTCGGCGTTGAAGGAGACCCAACCCTTCACCGCGAGTGGTTTATAGCACCAACTGACTTCACCAACTTCTTAAAGTTAAACATAAATCACAAAGCTATGTTCATCTATGTGTTGAACTAATCATGCTGATGAAAATTGTTTTTTCATCGCAGTTATAGGATAGATATCAACCATTTTACGTGCATTAGTAAACCAAGCCAGTTTAATGTACATTATATTACTAAAGCACGTAAAATAGTTAATCTCTATCGTATAGCTGCGATGAAAAAAACATTTTCATCAGCGTGACTAGTACAACACAATGACGAACAAAATTCTTCGATTAATGTTTAACTTTAAGAAGTCATAAACTATAGTGTGACTGGTCAGTTGGTGCTATAAACCACCCGCGGTGAAGGGTTGAGTCTCCGTCAACGGCGAGGCTCGGACTCCGAGTTCGGGTGCCTCCCAGGTACGGCAAGAAACGTAATGTGCCTTTTCGGATCACATCCCTGGGTTAAATAGAGGGCTTTACTCAAAGGGCAGCCGACCCGCTGCCTGGCGGCGTGTTGAATTAAGATTGCGTGTCGCGTCGCTCTCGGGCCCTCATTGGCATTCAGGGCCGGCGTCGGGGCGCCCCGAGCGCGTGTCCCACGGACGGACTGAACATCGCTCACATCCGTGTTCTGTTTCCGGCTCGAGAAAAAAAATATGAGCGTATTTGACGTGACGACAGACAGAGGACTCGGTCCACGTTCAGTGTATACTCGAGTTTTTGTTGGTAGGGATGTGTAGAACACGTTAGTTCTCCTAAAAGTACCCTCTTCACCTCTTATGTCACACTCAGACATCAGATCTTTCATAGTCTAGGGATCACCTCTCCGTAACCGAGGCGTGGTTCACAGCGCGCACTACATTCTGTCTAACGCCAATCTCTCTCACTCTCGTGGAGAACTACTTAGCACAGCTGTTTTTACGAGAAGCCTTTTGAAGATGAGGGGAAAGTGATTAGTTTCGAAAATGGAAATTCGAGAAGGACCAAGGATTACAACAAAGCCCTCCGTGAGACTGCGGTTACAGCAGGACTCTGACTGTTACTTGACAACGACGAATAAACAGAGTAAGTTCCAACTTAGTTTAGTTAGATGCTGCTTCCTTTGTGATACCAATGAGTGAAAGGACAGGAATCAATTGGTATCTCCAAACAAAGTCCATACAATTGGCTTAGAAGTTTTGGGTGAACTATGACCGTAACATAGCTCATTTTAGATTACAGTAGGACAGAAACTGTGAAGGAGGAATCGTTTCCAAGTGTGCAGTGGATGTTGGGAGAAATGTTTTCCAAACTTTACCGGAATCCCGGTGGCGCTGAAGGAATCTACGAAAATAACAAGGCCAAAATAATCTCTCGCTGCATTTCGGAAACATTCGGCACGAAAGTTTCCGAAGCCTATGTCGGTGACATAAACTCAGCGTGGAAATTTACCAAGTATCCTTCTTTTTTGTGATAACGCCAAGTTGCGTAGGTCATCGAATCCGGGCGGACTGCTCGCCTCTGGGCACTGAAATCACCGAATCGTGTAAACACAGGTTCCGAGGCGTCGTATTCGATTCAAGTCCCGAATGTGGTTCCTAGTTTTCGGCGCAGATTCCAGTGCTGACCTAAGCATCGTGTAAAACGGCCTTCAATTAACGGTACTTATACAACGGATATCATTCCTAGAAAAAATGTCACCAGGCATTGTTGAGTTGGGCATAAGTAAGTGGCTTAGTACGCGGATAAGTAGGAAAAGGCGTCGCCACTGAGAAATAGACGAGGACAGCTGGGACGCAGCAGCAGGATGCATTAATGGATTTATAATATGGGTCGTGGTGTAATGTAGGCAGGAATGCGTTGTTGACCGAACTAATAAGAGGGAAGCGAGGAGGAAATGAGCATTTGATTGGCTGGGGTGGAGGAAGTCGACCGATCTATGGACACGGAAGTCACTCTCATTTGTTTCCCTGGAGGCGTGCTGCCACCTATTCTCCTTCCACGGAGAGAGAGAGAGAGGGAAATGGACGGGAAGAAAGACCGAAGACCAGCGCGCGTGAGGCTAATTATGCAGGACGTTAAAATGGAAACTCTTGTTAAGTGTGTGCCCCCCCCCCTCGAAACCTCTAGCCTCGAAAATCGTCTGAGAAGAGAGCGATGAGACAAGTGCCGCGATCTGCTCTTGTCAACGCGAACGCTCAGGTCATCGCGATTCCTGCAATCACCCTCCTTTTATTCGGTCCGCGATGGTGCTGACATCTTTATCCACTTTCATGTCGACCTGTGAACATTCCCACCAATCCAAAGTGTGATAGCACCTCCCCTCCTCTCCCCCACTCCTCCACTGGCCAGCTGATTCCCCTCCTGCGCTGACAAACTGTACCGCGAACTGACTAGCTCTTTTTGAACCTTACCGCGGCCGGAGAAGGACGTATCGGCTTGGTGCCACTTGTGACTTGTGCTCGTCTTGTATAGACAAAGTTAGCGGTATTTAGCCTACGGGCTTGTTTTCTATTGTAATAATTGTGATTATATAAATGCTGTTATTTGGAAGTTAATCAATCTTACTAAGGTTTCTGTTTGAGGCTTTCGCAGCGCTGTTGTGATGGTATCTCCATGTTTTTCGGGCAAAGGTGCGTCGGTGTATCTTTACGATGACGTTTCGTAGCCAATGCAGGCCACATCTTCAGAGGTTTTACTAAGGTTGTCTTTTCATTTTTCTCTCTTATTTCCGCCCACCAATTCACTCGCGACGTCAAGTTTCACAGGCTTGCGTTGCAAGAGTAGGAACGAAGCGGTTATTCGAGTGGTGTGGGGGAAGTCGAACTGCAGCGAACCATTCGATTGATGGTCGATCCTTGGTCGGTTGGCTGTTCGATGGGAAGGCGACCGACACACTGCATGGGCAATAGGAGTGGGTAGTGCTCGGAATAGATAGATTGGTCGATGGGAATAAGAATGCAGGAGGAAGGTAGAAACCCGGCGCCCAGCATCACCCTTATACTCTTAAAACGAAAGGCGTCGTCCAAAGGTTTAACGTCCCTTCCGACGGACAGAGTATTGCACTTTAAGTGCTCTCCACGTGACACTCGATTAGGGAGTTTTGATTCCCTGGGAAAATCTCCGCCACAGACTCCGGGTTTGAACTCGGGCCCTTGGGATGGGAAGCCAGTACCGAAACGATCTCGTGATCCATTTATTTATTTTTGAACTATTCTTCTGTTTGAAACGTACGAAAATATTATATTTCCCTTAAAACGGTTGTGTAAATCAGGGTTTCTCTAGATTTCACAAAAAAATTGTCCCCTTAAAAGGGTTTTAAGGGTAAGTTTCTTCTCATCGTCCCATGAAATCTTAAAGAATAAGAAAAACTTCGTAGATATTACATAATTATATTCCCTTAGTTTTATATTAACCTTCTCTTTTTCATTTACCTATTTATTTACTTATGGTTACTTAAAAGGCACCCGTTGAATG
This sequence comes from Pyrrhosoma nymphula, assembly GCA_963573305.1. Taxonomy (NCBI): domain Eukaryota; kingdom Metazoa; phylum Arthropoda; class Insecta; order Odonata; family Coenagrionidae; genus Pyrrhosoma; species Pyrrhosoma nymphula. The sequence continues at coordinate 5,941,230 of OY754329.1, forward strand.
ATTTATATGCATATTACAAACACTTTGATTTAATATACACAAAATATTTATTGAAACTTCAATTTATTTAAATCTTGGCAGTGAAGGCTTTTCGGGCTTACGCGTACTTCCATTGTCGTTAACGACAGTTGCGACAGCATTGCAGCTATCTTCTTCGGGTCAGAAGTGAAGACGCAGGTGTCCGTCTTATATAGGGAGCTGTTTTTTCCGCCAATTCAGTCGGCTACGTTCTCATTGGATACTTTATTCTTGAATGAGAATGCACTCGACTGAATTGGCGGAAAAACAGCCCCCTATACATATAAGACAGAAACGAACACTGCGGTTACTCAGGGCGACCGATACACGACCGTGCTCAGGGCTGTGCCTGTAAAAACGAATGAAAACGTGTTGGAAATGTTTAACTTCATTTTATTTGTCAAAAACGCTAATTTCACCCGAGAATTAGCTTGAGATGTTGAGTTATCATGTAAGTAGTAATCCCAATTCCAGTGAATTTAATTTTTAAAGTTTTAATTGAAGAATTTCCAAAAGTGTGAGGTTTATTAGTTACTGAAGAGATTTTAATGATGAGGTGCTGATTATTCCTCTACCACCCTGAAGGTTATCAGCTTGGTATAATATCTCATTTTTCATTGGCTAAATGTATGTGGAAAAGAGATCCACATCCCAGGAAGAAAGACCGTAGCACTCAGCTGTAAAGAAACATACACTGCTGTAGAGTCACATTAACGTATGCTTGTGCAGCCATCAAGTGTAGGCACACATATATATGGCCAGTGTAGTCCAGTGACACCAGAGTAAGGAATTGCATCAAGGGATGAGTAAATGAGAAACCACAGCGTGCCTTAACAACTGTAATGGAAATGGTGAATCATCATAAGAACAACTTTATACTTTTAAAAGTTATTTGGCCGGCATATAAACTCAACACATTGATTCACATATGGGTTGACATAAAGTATGATAATAAAATAACATACAGGAAACCATGTGAAACTTGCATAGTTCATGAGAAGTGCAGAGGAATGATTTGCTTGGAGAAAGCAACTCTAAATTCCAAAACATTTTTCTAAAGGGGTATTAGATGTATTTGACACACGCGTTGAAGTAATGCAACTCGTTTAAAAACATGAATGAAGAAATGAGACCAATGAACAAAACAAACGCATGAAACCGCAATGAAAGTGGAACAATACTCTGGGGAGGCAACACAACTCTGCTATTTATAAACATTGCTACTTAAGAATAACTAAATCAGTCAAATTTCCCAAGAAGAGTTAAGAAAAGTCCCAAGAAGACCCAGGCCAGTAGAGGTCATTAAACTAAATCAATACACTATAAGCCAAAATTCATAATTTGTGACTAGGAAAAGACAAGAAAATGGTAAATGCGAGACACAGAAAACAATAAAAACGGAGGCATTAAGTGAAAGCTATTAATAAAGAGAAATCAGGATGAAAGTTGTCATCGATAACCATATGACACAAACTCATGAAGTGGGGGCTCTTATGATGAGAATAGCAGTGGCAAAGTCGTGAATGAAATATTTTATGTCACAGCTGCTTTACAGAATTATTCATTCACGACATGTCAGAAACACAATTTTTTTAATGGTCTACTTTTAAAACATGAACTTAATATCCTAGGGGAAATGTTGAGTCCAAATTTTAAGGATTCACCAATAGCCGACCAAATTTAGCCGGCATAGGACCAGTATAGGTAAATGGGGGAGTGATAAGAGTGGAGTAGGTATTTTACTGAATACAAAATTGGGGCTGAGAGTAGTAAGCATTGAACAGGTGAGCGACAGGATACTAGTGGTAGAAATAAAGGCACGCCCGACGAATTTAGTACTGGTCCAGGTATATCTGCTCACAAGCAACCATAGGGAGGAAGAGGTGGGAGTTGAACTTGAAGGTGAACTTCTCTAATTATTTCTTCTAGTAAGTGGAAATAATAAGATAAGTTCCAAGGAAAGAAAAACCTGATATTGATGGGTGGCTGGAATGCAGTGGTGGGGGAAGGGAGGAACGAATTTGAAGTGGGAGGGTATGGGTTAGGGACGAGAAATGATCGCGGTGAGAAAGCAATTGAATTTTGTAGAATAAATGAATTAGTAGTGATAAACACTTGGTTTAAACCTCACCCCAGGCGTAGGTACACATGGAAAATGCCGAGTGATACTGGCAGATATCAAATTGATTACACTATGGTAAGGCGGAGATTTATGAACAGTGTAAAAAACTCGCGAATCTACCCAGGGGCAGATCATAGCTTGGTTATGATGAACTGTGAAGTTGTATTCAAAAGGGTTTGTAAAGGTAGAGAGAAAGAGGTGGAACCTTGAAGCATTGACAGGGTGAAAAGGAGGGAATTCCTAGAGGTGGTGGAAAGAACATAGGTGAAGCAAAGCGGATGGGAACAATCGAGAGAAGATAGGATATTATAAAAAACAGGCATAGTAAGAGCGGCAGTGAAAAAAATAGTAAAAATTGAATAGAGGAGAGTTAAGAAGCAGCCCGTTGTCGCCTTTGCTTTTTAGCATTTACGCTGAGGAAATGGTAACAGAGGCATGGGAAGAGCTAGATGTGGGAATGAAAGTAGGAGGCCAGCTGATAAAATCGGTTAGATTCGCGGACGACCAGGCGTTGGTCAGTCGGTCATCGCAAGGATTGTAAGCTTTAATAGATGCATTGGAAAATCTGTGCGAGAAATACGGAATGGAGACAATCATAAGAAAACAAAAAGTATTGAGATTCACTTGGACAAAGAAAGTGATGCTGGCCATGAAAGTCGGAGGACAGAAATTTGAGCAAGTAGTACAATTTAATTAGGTACTTGGGTAGTACGCTAGAAGAAACAGGACATAGTAGCAAAGACATTTGGAGGAGAATAGCATTAGCAATGGAATCTTTTAGTGATAGAAGGGAGCTGATGACAGTGACCGTAAGTAAGGACGTTAAGAAGAGGCTGGTGAAGAGCATGATATGGAGTGTGGCGTTGTATGGAGCAGAAACGTGGACTCTGAGAGATGAAGACGAAAATAGGCTGAAGGCGTTCGAGATGTGGGTGTGGAGGAGGACGGAGAAGGTGCGTTGGACGGAAAGGAAGACAAATGAGGAAGTGCTTGACCTAGTTGGTGAGGAAAGGAAACTCGGTGGAAGTTGGTGAGATTAGGGGAAGGCAGGGTAGATGGCTGGAAGGGGTAATGAGGGGTGATGGTCACTGGACGTGAAAGAGTCTTTTTTGGATTTCCTCTGACTTTCGATGCAACCTACCTTTAACCAGTAGATTACTCACATGATTATGATGATGAGAGGTAAAATACCAATTGAAAAGTGAAATGTTTCCACTGAATCCACGACCTCCGCAGTCCAGTACCACTATGAGCACGTTGTCATAGTGACAGCCATTGGGTGAATCTGGCTTCAGTTTCTCCCTCAGGCGACAACAAGGCGTACAGATATTTCCGGGAGTAGCCATTTCTGTTAAATCTATATCCTACCTACCTACAATTAGCTCAAGGGATGGAAAAAAGGGGTTTTAGGAAAAAAAAACCATAACTCCATTGGTATAAGGCACGATATCAGATTCGCTCAAAGTTACTGTAGGTCTTCTAAACATTATCTAAAACTTTTGTCTGAAACAATTTTTGATACGACTAACCCATATACTGCAAGGGGAGTGACCAAAGTGAGCTTGAGTACCTATGTTGAAAAGAACTTGGAAAACTACGTCTGTGCCTCTAGGCCCAGGGCTGAAGGGATTTTTTAAATGTTCTCCCACCCCTCCTCAACTCCATTTCCTTAATCATTCTTCAATCCTCTTTCCACTACCTTTTGGAATTATTTCCTCTTTGCCCCTTTCAAAGTTCCCTATTTCTACTTCCTCATTTTCCTGGTTTTTTTCTTAGTTATTTAAATCTTAAGCGACATTAACTCATTAGTTAATTGTGGTCCGAATCCGCATCTGCTCCTTTAGTGCTTCGTGGATTTTTCACTCTTTTCCTAAAACCTCTGTCTGACCATGATTTCCTAAAACCTCTGTCTGACCATGATTTCCTAAAACCTCTGTCTGACCATGATTTCCTAAAACCTCTGTCTGACCATGATTTCCTAAAACCTCTGTCTGACCATGATTTCCTAAAACCTCTGTCTGACCATGATTTCCTAAAACCTCTGTCTGACCATGATTTCCTAAAACCTCTGTCTGACCATGATTTCCTAAAACCTCTGTCTGACCATGATTTCCTAAAACCTCTGTCTGACCATGATTTCCTAAAACCTCTGTCTGACCATGATTTCCTAAAACCTCTGTCTGACCATGATTTCCTAAAACCTCTGTCTGACCATGATTTCCTAAAACCTCTGTCTGACCATGATTTCCTAAAACCTCTGTCTGACCATGATTTCCTAAAACCTCTGTCTGACCATGATTTCCTAAAACCTCTGTCTGACCATGATTTCCTAAAACCTCTGTCTGACCATGATTTCCTAAAACCTCTGTCTGACCATGATTTCCTAAAACCTCTGTCTGACCATGATTTCCTAAAACCTCTGTCTGACCATGATTTCCTAAAACCTCTGTCTGACCATGATTTCCTAAAACCTCTGTCTGACCATGATTTCCTAAAACCTCTGTCTGACCATGATTTCCTAAAACCTCTGTCTGACCATGATTTCCTAAAACCTCTGTCTGACCATGATTTCCTAAAACCTCTGTCTGACCATGATTTCCTAAAACCTCTGTCTGACCATGATTTCCTAAAACCTCTGTCTGACCATGATTTCCTAAAACCTCTGTCTGACCATGATTTCCTAAAACCTCTGTCTGACCATGATTTCCTAAAACCTCTGTCTGACCATGATTTCCTAAAACCTCTGTCTGACCATGATTTCCTAAAACCTCTGTCTGACCATGATTTCCTAAAACCTCTGTCTGACCATGATTTCCTAAAACCTCTGTCTGACCATGATTTCCTAAAACCTCTGTCTGACCATGATTTCCTAAAACCTCTGTCTGACCATGATTTCCTAAAACCTCTGTCTGACCATGATTTCCTAAAACCTCTGTCTGACCATGATTTCCTAAAACCTCTGTCTGACCATGATTTCCTAAAACCTCTGTCTGACCATGATTTCCTAAAACCTCTGTCTGACCATGATTTCCTAAAACCTCTGTCTGACCATGATTTCCTAAAACCTCTGTCTGACCATGATTTCCTAAAACCTCTGTCTGACCATGATTTCCTAAAACCTCTGTCTGACCATGATTTCCTAAAACCTCTGTCTGACCATGATTTCCTAAAACCTCTGTCTGACCATGATTTCCTAAAACCTCTGTCTGACCATGATTTCCTAAAACCTCTGTCTGACCATGATTTCCTAAAACCTCTGTCTGACCATGATTTCCTAAAACCTCTGTCTGACCATGATTTCCTAAAACCTCTGTCTGACCATGATTTCCTAAAACCTCTATCTGATCGATACATGTGTCTCTCGTTCTTTTCCATGTTGTTCGATCCCTGTAATGGTGTCTACATCAAATGTTATTTGTTAATAATTATTTCACCAACGAAATAAACTGCCCCCTCGTCATGGCTATTCATAGTCCCTAACACGCATGGCATCTCGTTTTTCCACTTCCCCTGCTCCCACTGCATTCCAATCCTCCATCACTGGTGTTAAGTCTCGTACTTCCACTGGACTTCTCTAATCATCTCTTACATGCCATCCATCCATATACACCAAAGACGGTGAAATTTGCCATGAGTAAATCATTTGACTTGACCGAGATTCGAACCTGGATCTTCCAATTCCTGGTCAGATGTGTTAGCCAGTTCACACCGCCAAGCCCTCTTAATTCAAGGCGAATTTCGACGGGGGTTTATTATACGAACAAGCTGTTCTCGTCCCCATAGTCTACATTGTAAAACAGGAGAGACGTCGTCGTGCATAGAATGCCTCAGTTACGGAGAATAAACCCAACATTGACGCTTTTAGTATGTTCGACGAACTTTTGACAATTTTTCCAATCATTAATGCGATCGCACAAATGATGTGGTACGCATTCACGCGCACGTGTGCAATGATATAAATCAAAGAGGGAGAAACTCGCCATTAAAAAAATCACTTGACTTGCCCGGAATTCGAACCTAAATCTGATCGGAACATACCTGGTCGTCTATTGGGAAATCCGGGTTCGAATCCCGGTCAAGTCAAGTGATTTTTTTAATGGTGAGTTTCTCCCTCTTTGATTTATATCATTGCACACGTGCGCATGACTGCATTCGTGCGATCGCAATGATTGGTCAATTGCCATCCATCCCTATGGTTACTTGTAAATATGTACACCTGGACATTACGGAATTCGTCGGGTGTTTTTTTTATTTTAGCCCCTAATATCCTAATGGCTCACCTGTTCTATATTTACTACCATCTTCGCCAAGGTTGCTTTTTATACTATAGCTACCTCGCATTGACTCTCGTCACCCTCACTTTAAAATGCTCTCCAACTAACACTCGAATAACCCCCACTGCTTTTCCATCTCATCATGCTCAACCCCAGTTCATCTCCATTCCCTGTTGCCATCTACTGTTTCTTATTTTCCGGATTTTTTGCCCTCATCATTGTCCTTGTAACTGCTGTTGTTGTACAAGGCTTTCGTGAATTGACGATCGCGGATGTCTTGCTTCCCCCGCTGCCGGGCACGACACCCGCCCTAGTGGGCCGAGTCCCGTTGTTGCCAGGATTCAATACTCTATAATTTTCTTCCATGTCCATGTAAATTGTTTTGAAAAGTAGGCTTCCCATAAAAATAAAGAAACTTTCAAATGTGCCTTTCTCAAAGGTATTTTCAAGTGACAACATCACGTGAACTGCCTGTCGTCTGGCACCTACTCTTCTACCTATCTACGTAGGTGGCTCTAGGAGGAGCAATTTTCATTTCTCCCACCTGTCCAACTCTGGGGTCATAGGAACGTGTAATCCCTTCTACCACGTCAAGATTATAGCCAATGGTAAAGGTGACTCACCGATAAGCCAGCAAAAAACCGTCCCCACTCTGTTGGCTTCCATACCAAAACCTCCCCCACTGTTAACTCCCTCACAAAGGACCGACTTTGTGCTTCATTTACCACCATCGTCCACATTGTGCGGCAGCTTCCATTCGGCTTGCACCAGTCCTGCATACCTAGGAACCATAGTCCCTTGTAGGTACTAGTTCTATCCCCTGCCACACACCCTTGAGGTGACTTTCAGGGTACTATGCGTGGATGTGCATTTTCCTCTGCGTTGGTATTAATTCAACGTTGATTATCTGGATGGAAAGCTCCTTTCTACTCCCGTGATATAACCTTCCTCGGATTGACGCGCGTCTACCCCGCCATTACTTCTTGCCGCCATCTCCTTCCCTCCCTCGTGTTGTTAATCCATCCGAGAATCCACTCGCTATTCCCGATTGCGTCTCTCCTCTGAGAGGATATTGCCAACATTTTCGGACCTGAAGCGAAAAATGGATTCGCTTTCTATCGGTAAGGATTTCGGTAACTCGGGATGGAAAATTAAAGTTTGTTGGTAGAAACAAGTTACTTAATACCACGGTTCGGATATTCCGCTCGACTGTGACGTAGATCACGATTAAACGGAAATATTTACATTTATTTATTTTATTAACCTCCGTGATTCATGGCTGTAGCGTGGGTATCAGCCTATCGCGATAGAAAAACCCATGAATATACATATGGATCTAAATCTTCGACACTACTGTACGGGCAGCAGTGTTGCCTAGCTTTCCGCAAAAGATCGGTCGCGCTGCAATCGGCATTATTCTACTTGTGTGTGTCAAAAATGGCCGGTGTTAATGGGGAGGCCAATTCGGGTACCTTTTATTTCCAGTATCTCCATTTGAATCACTGCCTTTCCTTATTAGAACCACCTTCTCTAGAGTGGCGGCGCTACAGTCTGCTTGGTCCTTATTTTTCGGTGCACGCGGAATATTTGGCAACAGCCACTGGGGGCAAGTTTAGTATCCATATATGTATATTCATGGAAAAACCGGTTCTCTGCCGACTGCCGAAAAAAGCGTTTAAAGCCTCTCTTCCTCATATGGCTCCGTCTATCGTTTTGCCTGCTACTTCCACGATTTATCCCCATCCCAGGGGTCGCTTTCACGGCAGTATACAGTCGGACGAAGTATCATCCTCTTGCTTGGTCCGAAAGGGGTTCTTTATATTCTACCAGAGAAATTGAAATTACAGCTTCCGAATACCTTTGCATGTCCCACCGTGTCATCTACGCACGAAAGTGTTGAATGGCATTTGCGAAACATTGTTGCGTCTTTTTCACTCTTATTTTCGAAATTCAAGACACATGTCGTTGGGTGTCATGGGCGAAAGTATAGTTTTAAATAAACAATCTCACTTTGGCGCTTTCGCAATCTGATGTGGAGAGTCATTTCGGGAGTATTTTGTTGTGATTCACTCTCCTAAATTTATTTCGTATGTGCTCAAGGTATCTTTTCTATTCCAAAGTAGATAGCTAAACATAGATGTTCCACAATCACATGTTATCGGATCCAATTTTATGGGCTCTTAGATCTGGAAATACAACGCGGTTATCCGGATTTGAAGTCTAACGTGACCCGACCAATTCCGTATTACGGAAAGATTCTCCTTTTGAAGCGATCGTCCAGTAAGTTGAAACGGCTGATACTGGTCGTCACAATGATGCATGTCCATTTTCTTCTCGGAGTTTGGAGCTATCGGAACTTCGTTATTGTATTTATTGCTGCGAATTGGACAAGATACTGTCGTTTCATGATCCTAGGCCTTTTCTCTTGGGTAGAAAACTGAAAACATTAGGCTGACGACATTTACCGACAAACAGTTTATATTTTAATGTGTGTTGGAGGCTCGATTGCTGCTGGAATCAGTTTTTCCTATTTTGCTTCTCTCTCTCTTCACACACCTCTCAGCACACTGCCTCTGACCCCTCTGGGGTTTGTAATCCACGACCGGTCCAGTTACCTTTGCTCTTTCTTTGCCTCTCTGCAGGTTCCCAAGTGATGCCCCGACATGGCCGATGACCACCACACGAACGAGGAGGCGGGCTTGGAGCAGCGGCCCCCGGACGGTGGGCCGCGTCGAGCCGAGGAGGAGGGCATGTTCCTGGGCTCCGTGGACGGGGAGGAGGATGACGTAGGTGGTGGAGGGAAGGGTCAAGAGGTCAAGGGCGAGTCGGGGGTCGAGGGGTTCGGAACGCGCGAAGGCAGCGACAGCGGGGTGGAGGCCAACGAACAAGGCCCCGGAGGCCACAACGACGGCTACAACAGCGGCCTCGAGAGCCTCGCCAGTGACCACATCCCCGCCTCGTGCGAGTCCAGCCTCATCAGCTACTCGGGCCTCGAGGGATCCAACCAGGACGAGGAAGAGGACATACTTGACGAGGCGGGCATCGCCCTGGACGTGACCTTGACGGAGGGGCGAGGAGTAGGTGGGGTCGAGGGGGAGGAAAGGCCGCTGCCCGCCCCCCCAGAGGAGGGGCCGCGGAAGAAGGGCCCCCCCTCTGGGGGCCGGCGGGAGCACCGGGGCGGGCGAGGAGTGAGACTGGACCGGGGGCAGGTGGCGGAGAGGCGGCGGCCCGAATCACCCGCCGGGGGCGACAGGGTGCCCCAAGGGGCCTCTAGATCCAGGCCCACCGCCCCGCGGCCCCCGAGGACCCCTGGCGGAGCGCAACACCAGCAGGTGAGTGAAGAATTGGTGCCACGCTTTCGCGAAGGGAGCACTTCTTTTTGCTGTGGGCGATTTTCGTGGTCGGACTGCGATTCGGGAAGACGTCGGAATCCTTGAATTTCGACAACGGTAACATTTCGGGCGCTTTCCATTTGCTCTTTAGATTTCCACGTGATTATGTGAGGATAGTATTTGTATCAAAATACGGTGGTTTTCCGCTTCATAGTACCTTAGAAAGTATGACTAAATTCACTCGGTGGGATAAATTTCCGTGATTATGTAACGTGTTGAAAAACACAAATAGAAAATTGGACAAATAAAAATGGACAATTATGGAACGTGTGCAGCAATTATATGTGCTTATTTCTTCATTCAGAGAGAAGAGTTGAGTTTTCGTACCCTTATTATTATTATTATTCATTTCAGCGTACGTCCTACCTCACCTCATCCATAAAGCCCATTTAGTCCAGTCACTTTATGCACAAAAAGGGGCTCGACCTTGAAAAAGGTCATGTATTTCTAATTTTTTAATATGTTGTTAGGATCTATGCCAATAGTAAAAAACCAAATTTGCAGCTTCGAAAGACTTGTGCAATCTGCGTGGTGCGCAGAAAACTGCGCAAATTTTGCACATTTTCTTGTTTTTACTCAATATCTCCTAAAATATTTGATCTACAGAAAATAGTTCTCAATACTTATTTAAAGAAGATACATTGTGCTACAATTTAAGCCCAAAACAAACTACGTATGTCCAGAACTTTTTGAGAAACAGCTCTTCAAAAAAAGGTAAGTTTTTCCAAAAAGTGAAACTTTTTCATTTTGGTCATGTGTCTTGCCATATATCGGCAAAAATAATCATTTTACAAGAAAAACTATTGGGACTAAATCTATAGTTAATTTATTTACCTTTAATTTGAGATGAAAACAACTCTTGTAAGTCTAACAGTTTCTTCAAATATGGCATAAAACAAAATTACGGAAAAATGGATTTTTGGAACAATCAATGTAAACAGGTCACATACACGTACAGGTCACATACTATAGTTACTAGTTTTAATTTTTTATCACAAAAAGATGTAATTGAAGTAGTTAATATTCACATGCTAAGAGCTAATCTGCTTCGTTATAATTTCACTTTTTTCGACGGCCCTGGCTCTGAGTAATCTTCAGAGAATCCCTGAGCATGTGGAGAGAGCTCTTCAACTCATTCGACAAAGAAAGAGACGGGTCTTCGTCGTCGTCGTAATCCTCAATATGAACAGATATTAGGTTCTGGCATGATTTAGATGAGAAAAATTGACATACAGCTGAGAATTTCAATTCATCTTTGCGGCAGCTGCATCCCCCCTTACCTAAAAAGCATAAGGGGTGTAAAATATTGAATCTGCGCAAGAGAGTTGACAGGAGTAGGGAATCATATTTATTTGCCAGAACCAAAACATTTGTTCCCTACTTTTTGATTCAACCAAGGTACCTTATTTTGATAAATATGATATTACGATTATACTAGCAAAAATAGTAACGTAATACATGCAAAAATATGCAATTACCATAATTAATATTTACATGCTAATAAAGTCAGGTACTACATACATCATACTTTTGTATGTTTTGACGGCCCTGGCTCGGAGAAATCCTTGGTGATTCCCTGTGCTGGTGGAGAGAGCTCCAAAACTTGTTCGGAGAAGATAGGGGAGGGGTCGTCTTCATGGTCTTCATCGTCGTCAAAATCTCCAAGATGGCAATATGGAACGTTCTGGCATGATTTGCCACTACAAAATTTACATAGTGCTGAGCATTTTAATCTGGCTTTGCGGCAGCTGCATCCCCCACTGCATCCTTTTCTACATGTACAAGATATCAAGCGCAATAGCTTCTGAGGAGCGGGATCCATGGTGGTAGTGACTGGGATAAGACCATGATTGTCGATCTTCCACCCCCAATCTGTAGGGTTTTTATTAGCCCCCAACCACTTCTGAACTTGGTGGTAAGTTCTATAAGAATGGTGATTCGCTGCATCGGTCGTTGGAGGCAAACGAGCTGCTTGTAGAATTGTTGCCAACAAACTCAATTTCTCAACTCTGTGAACGTGATTCCGTCGAGAATGGGGAAGTTTTTGCTGGAGTCTTATAAATTCATCACTGATATCCTCCCCACACAAAAAACAAATTCTTTGGAGATTCGAGGCAATTGACGATCTGAGAGATGGCTGATTGGATGCTTGGGGAATGGGATCACCTCCTCGACGGACAGATGCTTCAACATTACTACCAACAGTGTTCCTCTTCCTACATGCGTCATGGACGGTGACCACGTTCAACTGTTGAAGGAATATTTGATTGTCTTGAAGACCACGTTTCACACTCGAGTTAATAAGTGAGAGAATGCCTCTTTTTTTAACGACTACAGCTGGGCCTTCCTCCAATGCACTGCGACATAATAAACAAACTCCCGGTGGAACAGACATTTCGCTATGGTTATTCACTAATACACTCACATTTTGCATAGGTCTGAACACTTCGGTTTCTATGGTAAAACTGCCGAAAGAAGGCATAGTGTATATCCCTCACGTGCGAGGGCGCCAAATCTATCTTGCAACGATGTGTCAGAATATTACAGGCTTGGTTCTCCTATCAGAGAAATAACTTCGTTCCAGATGCATCTGACATAGTGAGATGGGCTGGGCTGCTAGGAAGCATTCGTGAGTTCATCACGCCACAATTTGCTTACCCATTAGGTTTTCCAACTCAGACATTTCGACTCAATCATCACTCGAGATAGACGGTGGAGTCCTTGCGAGCCACCCCTGACTTCCACTGCCTTGGTATCATCAAAAGGGCGAAGAAAAGGTTCCCATGTTTAGCCAAGATAATACACTGGAGTTAATTGAAAGGAAGAGAAAACATCGTAACTCTGGCCGGCCCTTCTAAACCAGACGTGTTCATTACTCCAATCCGAAATGAAGCTCGTCGCAACGACTGCCTTGAAAAAAATGTAGTCAACGAGGGGACGTGTTTATGTTGACCGGTGCCGGAAAAAGTGGCATTGTCTTCATCCGAGCTCCAAATATGTTTACGCTATTCTTCCAAGTCAAAATATAAAAGCTTTTCATCACAACTTCGAGATAATTAGACGAGAAAACGTTACTTATTTCATGAGGAAGGAATATAAAATGTCCAAAATATCGATACCCTTAGAGAAATATTCTCAAATAATAAAACTCAAAGTATAAAATAGACTATCAAACATATTTTATAAGCAAGTCGGATGATATTTCGTTAAAATAATATTTATTGCCTCAAATAATACATTAAAACAGCGTGCGAGGTCGCTACACAGCACTTATGACGGCTCCATGGGAAGTTTAAAGGGTCGCGGCCTTTTAAACGAACCTGGACCGCGGTGTAGAGCACATAGGACAGCGTTGGAGGGTCAATATAATCATAATACTGACACAACACATGCTAAATATACCTCTTAAGTTTTTTTACTGTATAATTGATAACTGTGGTGCTCAAAACATTTTACGTTGATTTTTCTAAAAAATCCATTTTTCTGTAATTTTGTTTTATGCCATATTTGAAGAAACTGTTAGACTTATAGAGTTGTTTTCATCTCAAATTAAAGCTAAATAAATTAACTATAGATTTAGTCCTGATAGTGTTTCTTGTAGGATGATTACTTTTGCCGATATATGGCAAGACACATGACCAAAATGAAAAAGTTTCACCTTTTGGAAAAACTTGCCTTTTTTTGAAGAGCTGTTTCTCAAAAAGTTCTGGACATACGTAGTTTGTTTTGGGCTTAAATTGTAGCACAATGTATCTTCTTTAAATAAGTATTGAGAACTATTTTCTGTAGATCAAATATTTTAGGAGATATTGAGTAAAAACAAGAAAATGTGCAAAATTTGCGCAGTTTTCTGCGCACCACGCAGATTGCACAAGTATTTCGAAGCTGCAAATTTGGTTTTTTACTATTGGCATAGATCCTAACAACATATTAAAAAATTAGAAATACATGACCTTTTGCAAGGTCGGATGCATAAAGTGACTGGACTAATTCCCTTCTAACCGAACGTCCTCCCCTAGTATATCATGGCCTTCAGGATCCCTTCGCCTCTCATTTCGCCTGTTACGACCACCAACCTCCTGATCTCTCCTCCAGAAGTTTCCTCTCCTCGCCCCCCATCTATCTTCCATGCTTCATATGCTAATAGAATCTTTTCGTCCACCGCACTTTCTTCTCCTTATTCTGCTCCACACCTGCATTTCACAAACCAGCCGGCTATTCTTGCCCCCGTGTTTCTCTAAGGCCACGATTCTGCACCACGCACCATTTATAGCAACTATTCACCAACATTGTCTTTGAATCCTTAGCCAAGGTCCTCATATCATCAGCTTCCTCCTATTGCTGAATGCATCTTGCGCTAGGGCAATTCTTCATCTAATATATTTCCCTCCACCATATGCTGCTGAATTTATTAAATCGCTCCACTTGCCCCAGTTTGTGCTAATGCAACTGTCAAAGTTTGCAATCCCTTAGATGATCGGCTAACCAACGCCTCGTTATCCGCGAACCTAACCGCCTCTATTGCAGCTGCCCTACTTTTATTCCCACACCTATCTTCACACAGGCCTTTCGTATCATTCTCTCGGCTTACATTTAAAAAAACCCAAGGCGACCCTGACGGCCGTACCCCGCGATTTATAACTGCCCATCCTGATTCCCCATTACCTGCTCCCCCTGATGTATGTTGCAGATGAGTCTATGCCTATTTGCGCCAATTTACTTATTCTCATTAATATTGTCATTCGTCTCTCCCAATGAAATCCGTCAAATGCCTTTTTAAAATTTAATCAAGTAAGCAAAATATACCGACTGAACCTTAAATTAGTCTGTTACTGCCAATTAAATTTTTCTTTTATCCATTTTTGACTTCCATTTATATTGTTTATTCAAGATTGCTTGATTAATTCAATTAAATTTTAGCTATTGTGTTTTTGCAGCACTGTCATCTGCTATGGTATTCCCATTAAATTCTGGTGATTTTTTCATGCCTATTACTAAAGCAGTGCAATTTTTATTTCTTTGAATATCATCGAATAATGCTGTGGCTCAAGTGATCCCAACTACTTGCATTTAGCACATCGCTAACAGTGTTTTCTTGAGTAAATGACCGTCGCACAGTGGGGTATTTGACCCAAAATCATGGCCAAAAACCCAAAAATTAAAATACTTTAAAATAATTAAAAAATTATGATTTTGGTTTGTTAGAAGGACAAGGGACCTCATGTAAACAAATTTCAGCGGCTAAAGCGATTTCTATCGCAAATATTGTAAGCTAAAGTCAGTCGAAGTTTGACGGACGAGTGAGTCGAACGTGGTTTTTTTGCAATCGCAGTGTTATCTTCATTATTTTATTACAGTTCAGTTTACGTTCGGAACGGCAAAACATTTTGCTGTCTTTCAGTTATGGGTACGTTGCTAATTTAAATATTTTTTAAAGCTTAAAATTATCACTATTTTTTAAACTATTGATACGTTAAGGAATAAAAGTTCCTAAATTAAGTGTCAAAAGTTATAAAACGCATAAAAGGAGGTTAGTTTGTTTATGTGTCGGTCTGGTCGGGCAAAAGTTTTGATTGTACATAAAAAAACAGTCTTTGCTTTACATATTTACGTAGAAAAAACTTGCCCATATTTGCCCCCTTTTTTCTTTTGTATTTTGAACTTCAGGTGTAATCTTCGTTTTCTACATGAAACGAGTAAACTCACAGCTACTATGTACTACAATCGGCTACGGCTAGAGGTAAAGAGGTTACACGTTTCGATTTATTGATGTTAATTAGTAATAAACATGCATCGAGAACACGTAATGATTGATATTGGTATGCAATTTTCTACAGTTGAATTGAAAACGGGAAGGCTTCCTTTGCGCCCTAATATATCTCCATTATTAAATGAAAAAACAGCAGGTCTCTATCTTTAATAGTATTCCCGTAGTTGAGTGTTGAATGAATGCGGACACGTCCGCCGGAGCGCCAAAAACAGCCACGAAAATCCGCGGTACCATAACGCCTCATGAAAATCATATATGTAGGTTGATTCAATAATTGTGTTGTTTTTTAGTATGTTACACCATAAAATAAATGTATAAACACAATCAAACTAGTTTTGTACAATAATTCAACATAATTGAGTGGAAAATAATTTTGGCCATGATTTGGGGTCAAATACCCCACTGTGCGTCGTCCGATTGAGGCGCTCTACGCTACTCTTCTTTTTCACTTGTCGTGGTGGTTCCTGTCCTGGCGGCAGGGCGCGTCGAACGGCGACGGCGACTGTTCCACGTCGAGGACGAGCAGCAGTAGCAGCGGGTGCACGAGGTCCACTTCGCGGAGGCCGTTCGCAGGGGCCGTCCCCGCCCCCGACGGGACGCCCTCCGCTTCGGCGAGGGCCCCGGCGGCTGGCAGGGGCAGCTCCCGGGGCCCAGGACGCGGCTGCTCGGCCGAGAGGGGAGGCACCACGTCGGGGGGCCCCCCCACGGCGACGCGTCCCTCGCCCGGGGCCCCCGAGGCCCGCAGGGCGAGGGACGCGTCGCTGCCGGCGGGGGGCCGCAAGGGGGGCAGGCCGCCCTCCGCCTCCTCCTCGTCCGCCACTTCGTCCTCGACCAGAGGTGAGTCTCATCTACACATACATTATAGGTATTACTCGACATTACTCGACGCGAATGTCACCTGGCGGATCGCACTTCATGCTGAGAGCGTGAAGAACCCTGGTGTCGGCTTCATTTGTCGGCGGAACACAATTGAGATGATTTGGCAATAATTTTTAATTAAAGTAATTTTCCACAGAAAGTTTTATTTCTTCCGATCCAGGGTTTGGATTATCCCCTAGGGTGTATTCAGTTGCAATATCACTCCCTGAGCGGTTGATCATGACGTCGTGTCTGCACTCACTTTGAGCGGGTGTGCCAAATGGCGACTGATCAGTGGTGCATGGTTTTTTTCTACGTACGGGCTTTTGTGGTCAACACTTTGAAACCAATTGGTTAAAATAGAAGGCTGAAAAAAACTGGTCAAGATATGCATGTAAATCACACAACCTTTCATTGTAAATGTACACGTCTGCAGACATCTATATTTACAATGAAAGGATTTTGTATTTTTTAGGAAGTCTTCTGTATTAGCCCTTCTTAATTTTATATATTGTAATTACAAGGAAATATATTTTATTTTATGAAAAGTTCCTAAATCTGCGTATGATTTAAAATGTTAATTTTTGTGATCGGATGTGATGTGCAATTGTTATATTATTCTTAATCCCTCGTTAAATTTCCATAGTGATACAAGATAGAAAATTCTATTTAAATGTGTGCTATTTTTTAAAGAGATTGCTGAGGGTCTGTGTAGTTAAAATAATTTAACGTCATGCATTTTTATTCATTACTTGACTCATTCCTATAAATATCAAATTGTCCTCATTGGGTTTTTTATGGGTCAGGCAAAACAGTAGCAACCCTGCTTTCATGCAATTTAGCATATGTATTGGTATCTTTATGTTTGTAACATTTTATGTTTGTGAACAGGATTAAACCTCTGTCAGATTGTTTTATACTTTTTTTAAAAGTAATTTTACATATATCCATTACGTTTACAATAGAGTGGTTCGTGGCCAAGTTTTAAATTTTCTTGAATTAACTATTGATATAACAGAAGACGTATTTGCATTCTCAATTTTTATAAAATCAACTTATTCAGATGTTGTAACTCCATTCGATTCTTGCCACCATCATGGACACAAATTATCAGATTTTAATTCCATGGTGTTTAGAGCATTATCCAGTACCTATCCATCCCTATGTGTAATAATAACTTCAATATTGAATTAAATAAGATTAAACGTTTTGCTGACAATGAGACTAAGTAATGGCTATAATGGTGGATAAAATTTTACAGCGACAGATTTTGAAAATGGCTCTCCTCCTTATTACCAGTTTGCCCATACGCAAGACTTATTGTTAGTAGAAAAAATATGGTATAAAATTGCGTTAATAGGAAAATTGTCATATCAAGTAGCTAATTGCATACCAAGACACAAATTCAAGATTTCATTTTACAATCCTAATTGCTTGGGTACTTTGCTGTTTAATTCAAAGGACAAGCTTGATGTGGTGGATAAAAGTTGTGAATACTTGCTGAGTTATGAAGGTTCCAATTGTTCAGCGGTCTATGTTGGTCAAACAGGGCGCACTATCCGCTCCCGGGTAAATGAACGTCAGAATTGTTTAATTAAAGTCAATGTAAGCTCCCAATTAGGCAACCACCTGATAGGAGATGACCACTGAAGTGACTTAATTCCAAAAGTACTTCACACTGAGTGCAAGGGTCATAATTGCTGCACTATCTCGAAATACTAGAAATCGTTTTGCATTGAAAAAAGAAAAGCGTATGTGTTGAATGAAATGCTCCCTACCTTACCATTGTCCCCCACCCCATCCCCCTCCGCGACGAATCTCTTTAACAATGCGCTCAAACCCCCCCTTTATTTTGGACCAGTCATGCACTCTCCTCCCGCTGGCTCCTTCCCCATCCCCTTATTCCCCTCACCATCCCATTATTCCCCACCCCCCTACACCCTCACTCGGAATATATCAGGGGATCGTGGTGAGCTATTGTCACCTTGATAATGAATGCGTAATGGTCAAAACCCGTTGTCGGAAGAAGTGAAACTTTCTGTGTAATATTACAACGTGAAATTATTTCTCCTGGTGTACGGAATGTTTCAAACAGTTGAAACTGCGTGATTAGTTACTATGTTTCGACATGCAGCCTCAGTTAGTTCGACAAGTAATGAGCATAACATTTTAATGCACTGTCGTCTTCATCCTCCGAAGAGGTCCGCCGCCCGGGGACCGCCGAGGACGATGGCCGCTGGCCCTCGTCGTCCGTCCGCTCGCGCCGCGCGGAGGCCGCGGCCGCAGACCGCCTCTCCAGGAGGACGCCGTCGGCGAGCCGCGACACCCCGCCGCCCCTCGAGAGCAAGGCCTCGGCCCTCGAGAAGTATGCCACGCTGCCCCGCCGCCGGCAGCACGAGGCCAAGAGGGGCACCCTGGCCAGCGTGCTGGCCGCCGCCACCGCCGGGGGCGGGAAGGCCCCGCCTCCCCCCGCCGCCACCGCCTCTGGGCGGAGCGTGTCAGTGAGCCGGGAGCCCAACTTGAACCGCGCGGCCAGCCTGCGCAGGCAGAGGGTGGCCGCCTCGGCTATGACGTCGTCCATGACCACCGGCGGGGGCTACCGCTCGGACGCGGAGGATGGGGGCAAGGGGGGGCGGGGGGGCAAAGGGGGGCATGGGGGGGCGGGCGGCGGCGGGAAGAGCCTGCCCGCTTACCCGAGGAGACGGAAGCCGGTGACCATCTACCTCGAGGCGTCGGTGCAGACGACGCTGACCAAGAGGGACGTGGAGAGGGCGCTCCTGGACAGCAAGGAGAGCCGAAAGGCACGGAGGAAGACTATCGCCACCTCCAACTGCGACTGCCAAGTCCAGGTACACGCTCCAATTAATTAAATCACCAGGTGATCTGGTCTACCACCTACAATGTAAACTCTGCCCGGCTCTCTACATTGGCAAATTCTCGACTCCCCACGACAAACGCATCAATAATCACTGCTCTAATTGTAAGAACCTTTCCGAATCTGCTTCTCTTCCCGTTGTGGTACTCGCCTCTCTCCACAAAAAATCCTTCAACCACTGCTACAATGTTTCAATTCTTTTTTCCCTCCCCCCAACTGTTCCCCCACTCAAACTGAAATCGGCGGAACAATCTTACATTTGAAGGGTTGTCCATTATTTGGGTTCCCACCACGTTCATTGTTGACTTGAGACATCAGCTTCACCTGGTGTCCTCCGAGCATCTTCAGGTCGAAGTGCCTGGGCACCAATTTCGTCAACTTAAATGCATGTTCATTCTCCCTCCAAGTGTTGTAACAAGTCCGTGTCTTCCCACCAAATACTCTTCCACAGGCCTTCTAGGCAGTATCCGTCTTTCCTGTGGTAATTGTGTTTTTTTATGATCTCTCTATTGTTTCTGTTATCTGCCTTGGGAAGTATCACTTCTCTTTGGCAATCACCTTGGCCTCGTCAAATTTGATTACGTGTCCGGGTTTGGACCACTCATGTTCCGTTGTGGAACTCGGAGTATGGAGTATGTTTCCTTCCTTCCTGTGAAAAAGGTTGCTAGCAACAACCGAAGTATCAGAACTTAATTTGTGAGTTTTTCTTCTCTGTTTCTATGTTTAATACCGCCTCACTTGTGACACTGTTTATATATATATATATATATATATATATATATATATATATATATATATATATATATATATATATATATATATATATATCACAATGGTGGTGTGAAGATGGTATGATGGCCGATTCACAGTGAAAAAACAGTATAGGCCCGCATAATCGGCCGCATTCACTCACAATGTGCTAGGTAATTGCGACCACGTGCATTTGTTACCTACCTCATTACTTTTGTTGCCTCTTAGAAATTCCTTTCTCTAATGCAACTCTCTAGTAAGACAGCTAAATATGTTCCCCAAGCTTGCGACTGCCCTCCCGAGCCTCCCTCGTCATAACCTCTCTCACCCATAAGGGTTCTGGTTCTGCTTCCTCCCTTCCCTGACAGGATCCTCTCTTCTGTTCGTTGCAGTTCTGCATATTTAGCGGCATTAGCTTTCACTCATGCTCTTTCAATATCCTGTAGACCAATTTAGATGGAAAGCCAATTTTCAATAACTTATCATGAGTATTATTTTCTATTCTCCTACTTTTGCTTGTTTGCAATTTTTTTATTTGTTATGACTGTTTGATGCACAACTTTTTTGGGTTGGTTTTGGTTTAAAATTTACTTTTTTACTGTTCAGCACAGCATTTTCCTGACAATGGTGAATGAGTGTTAAAAATGTATAATTTCTGATAAAATGAAGAGGGAACCCACAATATTTTTTTCCCCAAAATTGGAAATTTCGGCCGAAAATGTTTGATAGAATTTTTTTTTATTTTATTAGTCATGGACTCCAGTACCTGATTTCTTTTTTCATCGAAATTTGAAAAAATGACAGCTGAACAGGTGTTTTCTGAAGGTTTGAAATTCATGAACAGAACCAAATGAGAACTTTTGAAAGAGCCATGAGTAAACTTCTTGAATAAGTTCATCTAAATACAAATTATATGACTGATGGATGTGTCAGCAGATCTACGACATAGATTTTTAATTTGTTTCTTTGGGTGAAAATTGATGAATGAGCCAAGGCAGATATATATTAACGAAGACAAGTAGTCTTACTCCAAGTAGGAGATATTTTTCATGAGTAATTGTAGATGCAAGTATTTTAGATGAATCAATTATTTTTGACTGATCACATTTTTTATGTTTTTGAATTTGGTTCCTTATTTTAAAATAGACTTTTAAGAAATTCATTGGTTTATTTGTTGGAACTAGGCTATTTAAGATTTTTTCCATTGCTGATGTTACTTCTCATTGTTGCAACGCAGGCGAATGAGTTGGAAGTGTCAGGAGTGGATGCGTCCACTTGCACGGAGGAGACATTGCGCTCCTCTGTCAGCAAAGAGGACTTGGAGGGTTTGGAGGCAGAGAGGAAAGTCGTGTCGGAGCAGCTGAGGAAGCTGACTGAGGCTCACACCCGTCTTGAGGCTGAGTACATGCGACAGAGCCAGCGCCTCTCGGAGCTGGAGGGGGAGCAGGGAGTGCTGGCAGCTGAGAAGCTGGAGGCGGAGAGGAAGCTGAAGGAGTCGATGCGACGGGTGGCGTTGCTGCTGCACAGCTCAACTGCGGAGCCAGTCCGTGGTGGGACACCCCCCGGACCTCCTGAGGGTGAGAAGACCTCCTCTCTAAGTGTCGTTGGCCGAGAATAATTTATAGTTTTAAAATCCATGTCCTGAGTGGTAAAAAATCCAATCAGGTGGGACTCGAACCCTCAGATTGGCAGGTGAGGAGGCCTTTACCCCATGTCCTCACCACTGGGGCTGAGATTGAGAAGAGAGGGAGAAGGGAATGAATCCATCTCGGCCACAAAATCCAATATTTTTCTGATTGTAGTAACCCATTAATTATACAGCGGACTCTCGTTAGGACGTTCCTTAATACCACATTTTCCTCTTTGGAGGTTCAGTTCCTCAGGTCCGCATCACAGTGGATGTAAAAAACTATGGTTAGCACGTTTAAAATGCTTTCATTCAATTTTTTTCGTGAAAGCCCTAGCCATAATTGTAATGAATAAAACATTTTTCGATATGACTAAATAATTGTTGAACTGAATATTGAGAGATGAAAGAATTAAAATTTCTTTGTGGTTCGAATTGAGATTCTGCCTCAAATAAAGATACTATATTTGTGAATTTGAAACCTCTTTAGCACGGAGGACTGGAGGAGGACCTAGCCAAATTTGTCCTAGGGAAATAACCACCTCGTAGGTAAATGAGACGATGGATAAATCTCAAGAGGTTAACTTCTTATATTAAAAAAGATCGTTGTCACTTAAAATACTGTTTTGATAGTCATTTTATGGTTTTAAAAAATTTTTATGAAGTAAGAAAAAAGCAATCTCAAACATTAGAATCACGTATTCAACGCTTTGGCAAGGTCCCCACAAGCAGCGCATTTTATTGCGATATTTGTTTGTTTTATCGCTGTTGCTGTTGTCGCCTATGGAATCAAAACTGCGTGAGCAACAGTGCATGTGATCATCATCTATGTCATCATCAAAAACTACAGCCCGAATAACATTTTTAATGCCGATGAGACGGGTTTATTTTTTAATTTGCTTCCTGATAAAACACTGCCATTTAGTAGGGATGTGCGAGTAGTACTTTTTGATCTCGAGTCAAGTAGTAGTTACTCGCGAGTGTCGAGTCGAGTTGTATGAACTATGGCAATTTCCCAACCAGGCAATATAATAATGCATGCACCAACATATTCTCGTTTTCCCAATCCCCTAGTGCATTTTCTCTTCTGAACATATGGCGTGATTTAGAAGGGAAAATGTCATAAGGAATGTTTATTGTAATCGTGACTGAATTAGGAGTTGAATTAAAATTAACGTGTCTTGGAACAGTTCCAATTTCCAGTTCCAATTGAAATTAACTAACCTCTTGTAATTTGTCGGCACTTTTAATTCATGACTGCATTGGGTTGAAAACTTGTGTATCCAAAATTCCTAGGAAGAGCCCAAAGTAGTCATAGCAATTAAAGTTAGACAACAAGCTGACTATCAATACCTAGTACAGTAGAAGTCAGTCATTACGAGTGTGGTATATGGTGAGAATCTGGCTGTAGCGAGTGATTTTTTACCAATGGTTGGTCTCATGGTAATAACATACGAAGTTGGATCAGAATTCCGATTCTCTCTTCGCATGCTCCGATGCTCTTGGTACGTTACTTGTCCTATTGATGTGACAGTGCGTTTCAAAGTTCTCTCGGGCACTATGCAACATAATTTCAGATTGTGGAAAAATCACAAGGAAGTTCGAAATCTACCACCAGGGTAAGGTTACAATTTGAATCGACTGAAATAATGTCTCCCCTTGATTCGTTCGAGCACCGGCCATATCAACCCAGTGTTGGCTTTCAGCTTCCGCCGTACTTCCGAATCATCCATAAAAATTATGACGTAAGTAAACAGTGAACATTGCAAAATGATATAGGCTACATCCATTGTTTTCATAAGGCGAAGGAGTGATCTTCTCGCATGAATCCCATATCGTTCTCGCAGAATGTGTCCCACGCTCATAAATTTCTTCTTGTCCAAAAATTAGCGATGATGTTTTCTCATCCTAAGCAAGAGGGTGGCCTAGGGAGGTCTGAGAGGGGCACGCGGAGGAATTAGCTGTCAATGCTTTTTGAGTCACACCCGGGTGGTGTCATAGAATCACCCAAGCCGAAATGCGAGCCGAGAGGGGGAAGACACTGTCAGCCTGTGCTCATCACAGAATGATTTACCACTGTCCTCCCGAAGCAAACCCGAAAAAATGATCTGGTGTTGGAGGGGAGAGAGAGCAAAGACGAAGAAGTCGGCTGAATCGGAGGCTCAGGCAAACCGCCATTGAAGAAGTGTGACATGCTTTGCGCCTTGAGGGGTGTGGATACCATTCAAATCATCCTAAATAACGGTCATCCTGTGTTGCAGCTGATGTTGGAACTAGTTGGAACCAAGAAAGTTGGCTGCTGAGGCTCCTGAGAGGACGCTCCCTCCCCCCTAACTAGTGGAAGCCACCTGAGAAGTTAGGGCGTGGGAAAGCGATGAGTGAAAAGTGATATTTGTGATGAAATGTGATGCTGGCTCGAGAAAAGAATATCGCTTCACTCCGACCCTCCGATGAGCACCGAGGCGAGGGTGGGGGGGGGGGGGAGAGAGACACGGGGTGGTGGAGGGGAGAGCAAGAGGTAGGCCAAGGACTAGTAGCCATTCACTGGACTACCGGAAAGCGCTCGTCGTGAAGGCTTGAGGAAAAAAGCGCTGGATATTCTCTTTGCTCTTCTCTGCTACAGTACTTGTATTAAATGTACGTACTTGAGAAGTATCCGTATTGAACTGAAATTTGAAAAACCGAATTGAAAGGATGCAACTAGAACTTATATCAAAGCTCATTTTCGTATCACTTCTCATACCCGAGAAACATTTCCGCAAAATGTTCGATTTTAGGAAAGTTTACTATGATAGCACTTCCTGTTGGCAGATTTCTGAACCTATTGGCCTCGGCGGCTCCATCAACTCGACTCGACGTTCGTAAAAATACTCGGAAGTACTCGAGTCGAGTGCCAACTACTCGACTCGACTCCAATTTTTGAGTGCTCACACATTCCTACCATTTAGAGGAGATAAGTGTCATGGAGGTAAAATGAGTAAGGAGAGGCTGACTGTCCTATTCGGGCGGCAGCTCCAACTGTCATCGCGTCAAGACTCCCATCTTCTGTCTCTGTTTGTATTTATATGCAGGGCCTATGTTAGGTACTGGTTTCAGATGCCGCTGGCAGTCCAGGCGCCTCGAAATGACTTGGGGCTTTTCTCCAGCTGCTCTATTCCAACAGGAAAGTAGGGTCTCACTGGGAAGCAGCACTCCAGAAGTTTTCACGTAATTTATGGTACCTGTCGCCCAAACTCATTTGCGTTTCATTATTTGATGACGATGTGACATGTGAACACATAAAGGGGATTGTTTGCTACTATGTGAAATAGGAAATATCCCACTGATGCTCTCATATGCTCTGAAGTGACACTTAATAATAATGTTGTGGACTTATGCCTTGAAAACTTTGCTTCCAAAGAGTCTTTTAAGTTTTTCAAAGCCTCTAAAATCTTTACTAGCTTCCTGGCAAAGAAACTCTGTCAATGGAAACCCTGATTTTTTTAGAGGCCAGGAAATTGTCACACACTGTAAAGTTGTCAATGATTGTGCAGAACGAGCGGTTCAAATAGTGACCCTGTTTCTGAAGGGAAATAAACTAACACATGATGAGGAACTGAGGGAATTGCTTCTGTTAACTGTGGCAGAGGATAGAAAGCATAACAAACCTAATAAGTGTGTCCTCGGAAAAAAATGATGATTATACTTTCTGTAAAAACTAAAATTGAAAAAAATTGAAACATTTGCAATTTTTTTGTAGTATCCTAGCATAACTTGACCTCCCCAACGAATTTGGTTCCTTTAAATTATTTGTCAAACCAATGTTTAGCCGCGTACGGGCCTCCAGGTGGGCCGCCACTGCCCGCTTTTTTGGTCTGGTGGGTTGCTTACTTCAGGCAGCTTGCAGGACCCCTTACCGGTGGTCAGATCGGGTCGCGCAAGGTGTCAAAAAGCTTCTATTGGAACATAGGACACGATAAGAAAACCTCCAGTTAACTTTTTTGACCTTGTGTTTTTTTGAACCCCTCAAGGCAATAGCAATTCACCACCTCAGAAGCAAGCTCATATACAGTGGACGGAAGCCCTAAGGGGTGACCTCCTGGCATTCCATGCTGCCAGCGAGCCCAATTGCTGAGGTTACAAGGCTAGGATACACTCTTTTTGGTGTGAGATACATCCCGAGCACAGCCACCTATCGCAGCAGAATCTGCGCGATTATGCCAACCACCTGCGAAAATAGGAAACTCTCCACCAACCCCCAGTTCAGAGGACTACACGACTCCACCAACTGAGGCAAGAATGGCGTTCGTGTCAGAGTCTCTACTGAATGGGGATGAAGCTGGCCAGGCCATCTGTGAACTACGATTGTGCTTATTAAGCACAATTAACTATGATAAAGGACTAACTAGGCAGAGAGGCATCCACCGAAAGATCTCTCTGCGGGGCAACCACCTACCCCAGTTGAATGGACTCATTGACGAAATCCTGACAGAAACATTGGACCTTTGGATGGTCAATGCGTGGTCTATGCTGCAGCCAATATTAATGGCTGTGTCCCAAAAGAACGCCTCTTTGGAGGACAAAGCAGCAAAGAGGCTGGAACAGTTGGAGGCCAAGATCACGCAGGTGTGACGACAGGTGTCGAGAATTCAGTGTGTGATGGAATATATCATATCTGGGCAAACTTTTACACCCAAAGTTTGGCGTATAGTTCGCAGCCACAGATTTCCCCATCACATGCTGAATAAGTGCATGCTGCTTACCACTAAGCAGCACACATTTCATAGAGTATGGGCACTCATCACAGTTCAGAAAAAAACTCCTCAAGAGGAGGAGCTGGTTTGTGAGGGGGAGAACCTTTTTCCTCTTTTTGACATCTTCCACTTGTCGTGGGATCTCCACCACCATTCCAAGAGATCTATTGATATATGTATGAGGGGATATCTATGAAACGTCGAAGCCATTCAACGGAGACACTCTGGCCATAGGCAATGTACACTGGCCATGGAAAGTCTCCTTTAAAAAGTTACCTACATAGGTATTATCTACATATGTATTTTCATAATTTAGTTAGACATAACATGGACAAGGGCCTAGCCACGTTGACATACCGGTTCCCGTCAGATCGCTGAGGTTAAGCAATGTTGGGCCCGGATGGGGGTTGGATGGGTGACCCTCCTTTATGCCTCTACCGGGGTGGATGGAGGGGTCACACACTCCCTCCAGACCGATACTGGGAGGCTGGAGGGAGATAGACCCAGACTGGGAAGGTAGGAGGGAGGACTCACTCAATACTTGTACCCGGAAGGTTAGGGGTGACCCCTCCTTCATACCTCTACTGCAGTGCTCTTGTCACCCTATCTACAAGTGGCAGGCAGGTTAAACGTGGGATGGCACCAAATGGACCAAAAGGGGTCTAAGTGCCAGGAGGGGGCTCCAGAAGGCCCATCCCATGCACAATCTATAATCTACATCTAGACATAACATTTGAAGTTAAACTTGTGACAATTCCCCCCAGGATTATGGATTAAAATGCTTATGCTGCATAATCACTGTAATTGGAAGATTTTATTCCTGCCAAGGAGTACAGGGAAAGGAACTGGCCACCCTACCCTGAATGTGTGAAATTCACACGCCTGTGGCTTAGTCCGGGTTGAGCTCTACTCTCAACTATCCAAACCAACCTTCGGGTTGAATCACTGAGTGAAGGAGTACAGGCTCACACACTCACAATTACGGCCTCAGCATGCCTCAGTATACCTCTGCCTTCAGATTGCTGGGCCACAACTGACTTCTATTGGTGGATTCCTTTGCTCTCGTCTCTTAAAACTTTACTTCTGTCAAACTGCCCGTAACAGGATCGGCCTTTAAGGCAGCCTATGTGAAATTGACCATGACAAAGTAAATTGACTCCATTGAGTCCTCCGAAATTCTTGAACTTTTGGGCAATACAGGCTCGTTCATTAACATTCACAATATTAAGTAGGTATTACTATGCAGCATTCAATTAGGTAAATAAGTAAACCTTAAAAAAAAAACCTTGAATTAGCAGGCGAGGGTGAAACCCTCACGTCATGAGTTTGAGTCCCACCTTGGTCAGTTTTTCACTGCCCAGGGCAAGAAACCTGATGGAAGTCAAAATACCTTATCAGGATCACAGGGGCATATGGGCCACCAGAATTGACCAGTAAAGCAAAAAAGGGTAATGTTCAATAATAGGTTCCAACTCCTAATGTAGCCATTTTCTAAATTTAGGTCTTAAATGATTTAACAGCAGAAACAGTCACTTTTTTTCAAATTAATCGCTGACTTTGCTACATTCTTTTTTACCAGACACTGTTTATGAGTTGGTTTGTCTCATGTGACATTCATTTGTTCCCATGTTACTAAATTATGATAAATTTTTGTGGTTGTAGCATTACCATGTGGAATTCTATCTCCATTTATTTTCTAGAGTAGGTATATAACTGCAAATTTGAAATTTCAAAAATTAATTATGTCCTACGTCAATGGAACATTTTAATGATAAAAAGTTTACAGTTGTTAAAATTTTAAAAATGTTTTGTAGTTTTTAAAACGTTTTATGGCAATTCTGTGTGCCATTTATGATATTGGTCCAATGCACTTAATTTTGAAACATTATCCTATTTTTGAAAACATCTTATAAATATTCTCAGTGACAATCATCGGTGGGGATGGTGATAGCAGCCTCGATGAACTCGAGAGGCATCTCCTGGCCTCTGGCCAGGTACTGTCTAACCAGCAGCATGAAATTGGTGGCCTTCAAAAGATATGCCGTAACCTCCAAAAGGTATTACTATAATAATAATAATATCATTTAATAGTCCAAAGATTTGGTACACTATGCACAAATGTAGGACATGTCAAATAATTGAGAATACAATTTAGGAATGAGAACAGTAATTATTACGGATTTAGAAATTCTTTTAGAGAGTACATAAAACATTTTTTCATGTAGAAACTTGAGTGCATTTTTTTTAATACTCCTATTTTGTTTTCCTATTTGAGCCTGGTTAGTAGATGGTAGTATGCTGTTTAGACCATGGACTTAGGCCCATGAGTAGCGTTGTATTTCCTGACGGTGAAGGTCGTTACACCTAGTCAAGTGGCTGCAAAGATGGTCATGACTTTTTTTTACAGAGATAATTGTTCTTATTGGACATACATACAACTTAAAGATAAACACAAGGAATAGGTACTAGTGTACAAAGTTTCTTAAAAAGAAGAAGACAAGATGCATCATACCTATCATTGCAGATTAGCCATACCATATGCTTCTGAATCTTAAAAATTACTCCGTTGTCTCAGGCGTAACTTTATGGAATTTGCTTATCATTGTGAATGAGAATCAGTAAGTCTGTAATTCCACATGTATTTATTGGAAACAACCTATGTTTTGACGTAGCCCATCATCATCAGGTACAAATATCACAGAACACTCAGAATATATAGTCACAAACATTAGGGGGGAGGGTGAAAGGGAGGGTGACGTAGATTGGGGAGGATGAGTTATGGAGTGTTAGGTGTAGGAGAGGTAATGTCCTTCCTGGGGGGGAGGGGTTCGGTTCTGCTAACTTTCAGCTTTTCATGCGATGATTTATAGACTGATTTCCATTCCTATGTCCGAGTCCATAGTTCTTAAGGAACTTAATACCATTAAAAGAATTGCAGTTAGCAATGGATACTCAGAAAATCTAATCAACAAACTTTATTGTAATAAAATGTCCAGAAAAGCCAGAGATAATATTTATGAGTCTCAACCAAATGAAGGGATTAGTGCTAAATGGAGACGCTGCCTCGGGTCTAGGTCCCCTATCCATGAGGGTGTGTAGGAAAATGCCGAGAGTGAAAGTGGCTTTCTACAATAAAAAGTGCCTAAAAAACTTGTTGTCACATACCAAAGACAAAATTCCTTTGTTAGAGAAAAGTGGAGTATATAAGCTCCAATGTTAATGTGGTGCTGAAGATACAGGTCTTCTGGGTTTTACACCGTGTAGGTCCATTTTTCTTCGGACGACAGTTTCGTCGGCGTTGCAGTCGGCTTCCGGGTAAAACCCTGAAGACCTGTATCTTCATACTCATCAACCCGCAGAAGCCTACACAAGTTAATGTGGTGCTGCCTGTGTTGGCCAAACAGGACGAAAATTTAAAGAAAGAATCAAGGTACATGAAACGTGTGCCAAAAACAAGGGCTCGATGTCGCTCTTTGCGAAACACCTAATCAAAGAAAACCACAAAAGTGATTTCAAACTAGAGATACTACACTGGGAAAAGAAAGGACAAAGACTGGATGCATTAGAGCAATTGGGAATTTTAAAAAGTGTTAAGTGCAAAGAAAAAATGTTAATGAGTTTTTGTTCTCTTGCCATTCCCCCCTTTTGGACCTTCCTCCCAGCCTCACCATAACAACCCCTTTTTAACCCACTCCCCCCCCCCCACCACCAGCCTGGTACCTTCTAGGTAGTCATGCACACTAGGGTGCGGCTTATTTTTCGAAAATCGGAAAAGCTAAAAGTTCCACCCGTCAAAACATTCATTTTGGTGAAAAAACACATGCGTGAAATTTTTGTTGAGATGCGATATTGTTAACACGTGCCGCATGGGGTCTGAAATACCCCACTCAAAAAATGGAAATGTCGCATCATAATAACAGGTTTTAGAGTAAATCTATGATTTTACGACCCTTTAGGGCTAAAACTTCATTAGGTTTTACCTAGCTTTAGCCGTTTAGGAGATGCAGAAGGGCGAAGCGAGCTCGAAATGCTTATTAGGGGGCGCCGCGATGCGCCGCGCCACGCGCCAGCGCGGACGAGTTCACCTGTCCGTAGACCCCCCCTCTAAGCGGCCCTTAGTGTAACAAGTAACAATTCCAAATCTTTGGTCAAAGTTCTGGAAAATCCTTTCAACAATTAACCCTTCACCTTTAATTTAAGTTCACTTGTCCGTAAGCGGCCCTCGACGACACCTTTGTAGGAGTATTTTTGCGACGCATTTGCGACGCATTTGGAGGAGATATATCCCAAACAAACATAAATGAAAGTACTATTCGGAGACAACGGGATAAGCACAGGGCTATTTCAGCGGAGAAAGTGAGAGAGTCATTTTCCCCGGATCCAATACTGACTTTGCATACTATGGTAAAATGGTAAATGGCATTTCTCGGTAGTAATGACACCAAAGAGAGATTGACAATAGTTGTTACAGGTGTCATAACCAATAAAATACTTGCAGCCCCAGAGCTTCAGAATGGAAGCGGAATAGCCATTGCAATAGCAGCTTTTAATATAGTGATACAATGGAACATTTCCAAAAATGTTAAAGCAATTGCATTTGATGCAACCAGCGCTAACAAGGGTTGGTTTATTTTCCTTTTCCTGATGTTTTCAGTTATAATGATGCAACTGATAAGTAATACCAATGTTGTATTCTTTTCAAGGGATTAAGAATGGCGCCGCAGTACAGGTTGAGCACTTATTTAAAAAAAGTAATTGCTATGGTTGCCTAGCCGACACCATATCTTTGAAATTTTTTTGGAGGGAGTTTATCACCAAATAAGGGGACGTTCAGCTGGGCTATAAACTTTGCTATTAAAAAAAATTCCAGCGTCAGTGGGCATCTATTGATACAATTACTTATGAGGCCATTGATAGTTACCCAGATCCCGGAGAAAGTTTTAAAATGGAGACGAAACTCTCAATTATTAACTTCACACAGGAGCAAATCAATGCACGCGGCTTCTATTTTTTGTTCATAGGAATTAGTTATTAAAATATTACAAAGCTAATATCCCAATTTGCCTTTATCAGATCGGCCAGCCTAGAGATGATTACTTGGAACTTTTAGAGCTCTCAATTATATTTATCGGGGGTGAACCTGCCAAAGGCGTAAAGTTTTTACAGCCAGGGCCAATGCATTGTGTGAGGTGGATGTGCAAAGCAATTTACGCACTTAAAATTTGGGTTTTTCGTGAGCAAGTGCTGATTACCGATGCTGATTCCAAGGGGCTATTTAATGTTTGCATATTTATTGTAAAAGTTTATATCCATGCCTGGTTTGTTTACCCGTTAGCCACATCAGCACCTAGAAATGACTTACTTTTTTTAAAGAAGCTCATTGAATATGAAAGCACTAATATTACTGTCGCCAAAGTTGCTTGAAAAAAATTACGGGACACCTATGGTAACTGCGTGAGGAGCTGGTGGGTCTCTCAGTATTCGATTCCTGTCTTAGCGATGAAGAAAGAGCGAGGCTAGTGGAAGGTATCAAATCTCGTGGAGCACAAGAAGAATGGTCCAGGAGGACACATTCATTTAGATGATGTACCACAAATGAGTATTTCCAATTTAGCCACGAAAACAATGGCTAATTTTTTTTCAAATTTTGGAATTAGCTGCGATATTTTTGATCTACCAGTCAGCAGTTGGGCGAGGAATTCAAGTTACCTCCATAGTGAGAGAGTAGTCAAGTCATTGCAAGTAGTTAATGACCATGCCGAGAGAGGAATTAAATTGTTGAAAGATTTTTGCAGAACTTTGACCAAAGACTTGGAATTGTTACTTGTTGTTCAAGAACATAGAAGAAGGGTGCCAGATGTAAGGAAGACAACTTTAATAAAAACGTATAGATAACTATTGGTATCTGAAACTCCTTGTATTTTTCCTTTTCATTAGTGCACTGTCCTTCATATTACTGTTTGATTTTGCTAGCTATACAGATTTCTTTTAAATTAAGATGACTGATTTGGAATTTTTATCACCGAGTTAATAATAAATTGAAATAATTACTAAAACACGATGTTCTTCGCCATAACCAGTGAATGAGTGCTCCAGAAATATGCAATTACCACGAGACACCGTAGCAGTTGCGGGGTCGTCGTGGGCCGCTTAGAGGGGGGGGGGGTCTACGGACAGGTGAACTCGTCCGCGCCGGCACGCGGCGCGGCGCATCGCGGCACCCCCTAATAAGCATTTCGAGCTCGCTTCGCCCTTCTGCATCTCCTAAACGGCTAAAGCTAGGTAAAACATAATGAAGTTTTAGCCCTAAAGGGTCGTAAAATCATAGATTTACTCTAAAACCTGTTATTATGATGCGACATTTCCATTTTTTGAGTGGGGTATTTCAGACCCCATGCGGCACGTGTTAACAATATTGCAACTCAACAAAAATTTCACGCATGTGTTTTTTCACCAAAATGAATGTTTTGACGGGTGGAACTTTTAGCTTTTCCGATTTTCGAAAAATAAGTCGCACCCTAATGCACACATGGAATGTTCCACCGACCCGTCCTTAAACTCCCTTTCCCGCCCGCAACCCCAGGTCAGTGAGTCACGAGTTCACTGAGTAACCCAAACTTTCCATTCCCATGATGTGGTACGTCGAAACCTTGCTCGTTTCCAATAAATACATGTGGAATTACAAAGTTACCGCTTCTCATTCAATTTGCTTAAAAATTACACTGGCATGGTGAGAAGAACCCCAAAACAAAATGCTAAAAATGACTGATGAGTGAAATTCATCATAATAAATGGACCGCAGCACATCCACACTCACTGATCGCCTCATGCTTCCAAGCGTATTGAGCTTAGTCTGCTGCGAAGTTTACAGATATGTTCATCCCACGAAACAATATTATTCCGGGTAATTCCTAGAAACTGATTTGTGGAAGAGATGTATAGAGATGGTTTGAAAATTACCATAATTTTCATACGAGGTCAATTACCACCACCACGTGGTAAATTGCGGTAATTTTTGAAAATTACCGTAATTGTCCAGTATTTTTTAGTTTTAAGCATTTGACAGCAAACGTATGGTTAAATAAGAAAGCCAATAGCAATAGGAAGGGAATAACCATGTTTAAACCATACCTAATACAACATTAATCCATTAGAAATTTTTAAAATTGTAAAAAGAACTACGGCAGCGACACACAATCTGGTTTTTTTTTGTCAAAGTATGAGAAATTTTCAAGAGGAATATTCTAATGCTTTAATCTTATAATGTTATAATTTAAGTAAAATATTCCAGAAATGAGTCTGACATTCCTCAATTTGTTATTAAACACGTAGGAAATGTGAACATGGCTTAAAAGAACATGTTGGGAATTTATCTGTATGAAAAATTATCTCAAACATAGGTAAATTATCTATTAAGTTACGCTAATTTTCAAAGGGTGCAGTAAATTATGAAAAATACCAAGGTAATTAACGAAAACTACCGAGGTAATTTTCAAAGTGGTCCATGTCTAGAGATATCCATGGGGATTCTACGAGTTAAAACGAGATGGATTCAGCTAGCATGTTTTTACCTGTTTTCAAGTCGGTTTAACTCGTTATCTCAACTCGTTTGAGGTCGGTTATGGCCGCTTTTTGCTTGCTTTAACTCGTACATTGACCTCGAATTACCTTGAGTGACGTCGTATCAACTAGTAGCTGTCGTTTCTGGGCAGCTCGATTCTTCTTGAATCACCTTGTTTTACCAAGAGATGTATAGGTTGTTTCATCTCGTATTAAATGGTTTCAGTTAGTAACACGCTACCTCGTTTCACATTGTATGAACTCGTTTCATATGGGCAAGAATCAACTCGTCTTACCTAGCATTAGCCCGTTTTATCTAGAACAGGCTACCTCGATTCATTTCGTATTACCTCTTTTGACCTGTAATACAGCACCCAAAAAGAGTCGTGCATGGCCAAGGGGGTTACAGTGGATGGTAACAACGTGTTGTCGCCCAAAGGGATGAGCTTGTGTAAAGTTATGAGCAAGTTAGGAGTGTTGCAAATTTAAACCCTACTTCCACCTTAATTTACAGAAAATCAAAATAATAAAACAGCGTCACTGTGGTAGCAAAAAATACACCTACTTTCTGTAAAAAAGTAAAATAAAAAGGAAACTTATTACAATGCAGTAAAATAAAATGTTTTGTTGCCCCCACTGCACGATTATTAAACTTTGTTAGCAAAAGGTTATTGGCGAGTAAAAACATATTGCTCATATTCAAGCACTTGGCAGTCCGTTAAATGTATGCGTATTAATTTGTTATTTGTTCGCAGAAAAGCTAACTTATTGATTAAAGTTACCTGAAAAGCATTTGTTTACATTGCTTAAATTTCAAAAGTTGTTGTAAAAAGTATAATTCTCTGCAAACCTCCAAACTAATAACCCTAATGAAATATGTCAGCGGGATTGTTGCATGCGTTAAAGTGACAATATAATGGATAGCTTATAGAAAAAAGTTAATAAATACCAGTATAATCTATATTGATTTTTATTCATCATAGATTTGAATACAAATCTGCTAGCGAGCTAGTATAGTTGAAGAAGCCCCGAAAAATGGATTTCAACAGAGTAAGTCTCCCCTGTTCATGCCCTGTAAGGACCACGTAGAGTTAATGTTACCGTTATACGGTTTTAAATGCTTCCTCTTTCAGGATAGTTTGTCTCTCAAAATCGGGTGTCACTACATTTTTCACAGACAGTAGTTACTCCTGACTTAACAAAAAATACTCCTCCATAATTCAATGAAACCAACAGATCCTGCTGAGAAATTAAGGGAACGTAAACACTGCTGTCATGCTCAAAATACAACTTAAAGGAAGGCAAACACCTCTAAAAGTTTTTACTTTGACCCTCCTTCCCAGCCTCAAATTTAAGTACTCACAGGTAGTAACTATCTACTGCACTAACAAACATAACATGTTGGACATAAAATAAGTATGGTGACTGTGTATAACAAATCAAGATTCTACCATGCATGTACAAGACATTAAACTGCAATTTCCACCGACCATTAAAGTTACGCAGGGGTATTTCCACGTCACCACACCATGACACCCACTTCACAATGACACCCTCAAACTTCAAGCAAGTTCTCAATTTCTTGTATTCAGGAGGCTTGCCTCCTAAGGTGTACTATTTTACTCAAAAAATTTTATCTCACTCATTTGTGGATCAGTTCTCTAGATATTCACTTGATACGAGATCCACATCGGACGAGGTGAATCAAGTAAAAACGAGAAGCGTGGGATACGAGGTAAAATCAGTTGATACGAGATCAACATCGGACAAGGTGAATCAAGTAAAAACGGGAAGCGTGGGATACGAGGTAAAACCAGTTGATACGAGATCCACATCGGACAAGGTGAATCAAGTAAAAACGGGAAGCGTGGGATACGAGGTAAAACCAGTAGATACGAGATCCACATCGGACAAGGTGAATCAAGTAAAAACGGGAAGCGTGGGATACGAGGTAAAACCAGTTGATACGAGATCCACATCGGGCGAGGTGAATCTAGTAAAAACGAGAATCGTGGGATACGAGGTAAAACCAGTTGATACGAGATCCACATCGGACGAGGTGAATCAAGTAAAAACGGGAAGCATGGGATACGAGGTAAAACCAGTTGATACGAGATCCACATCGGACGAGGTGAATCTAGTAAAAACTAGATGCGTGGGATACGAGGTAAAACCAGTTGATACGAGATCCACATCGGACGAGGTGAATCTAGTAAAAACGAGAATCGTGGGATACGAGGTAAAACCAGTTGATACGAGATCCACATCGGACGAGGTGAATCAAGTAAAAACGAGAAGCATGGGATACGAGGTAAAACCAGTTGATACGAGATCCACATCGGACGATGTGAATCTAGTAAAAACGAGATGCGTAGGATACGAGGTAAAACCAGTAGATACGAGATCCACATCGGACAAGGTGAATCAAGTAAAAACGGGAAGCGTGGGATACGAGGTAAAACCAGTTGATACGAGATCCACATCGGGCGAGGTGAATCTAGTAAAAACGAGAATCGTGGGATACGAGGTAAAACCAGTTGATACGAGATCCACATCGGACGAGGTGAATCAAGTAAAAACGGGAAGCATGGGATACGAGGTAAAACCAGTTGATACGAGATCCACATCGGACGAGGTGAATCTAGTAAAAACGAGATGCGTGGGCTACGAGGTAAAACCAGTTGATACGAGATCCACATCGGACGAGGTGAATCTAGTAAAAACGAGAATCGTGGGATACGAGGTAAAACCAGTTGATACGAGATCCACATAGGACGAGGTGAATCAAGTAAAAACGGGAAGCATGGGATACGAGGTAAAACCAGTTGATACGAGATCCACATCGGACGATGTGAATCTAGCAAAAACGAGATGCGTGGGATACGAGGTAAAACCAGTAGATACGAGGTCCACATCGGACGAGGTGAATCAAGTAAAAACGAGAAGCGTGGGATACGAGGTAAAACCAGTTGATACGAGATCCACATCGGACGAGGTGAATCTAGTAAAAACGAGAAGCGTGGGACACGAGGTAAAAGCAGTTGATACGAGATCCACATCGGACGATGTGAATCAAGTAAAAACGGGAAGCGTGGGATACGAGGTAAAACAAGTTGATACGAGATCCACATCGGACGAGGTGAATCTAGCAAAAACGAGAAACGTGGGATACGAGGTAAAACCAGTAGATACGAGGTCCACATCGGACGAGGTGAATCATGTAAGAACGAGAATCGTGGGATACGAGGTAACACCAGTTGATACGAGATCCACATCGGACAAGGTGAATCAAGTAAAAACGGGAAGTGTGGGATGCGAGGTAACACCAGTAGATACGAGATCCACATCGGACAAGGTGAATCTAGTAAAAACGAGAAACGTGGGATACGAGGTAAAACCAGTAGATACGAGATCCACATCGGACAAGGTGAATCAAGTATAAACGGGAAGCATGGGATACGAGGTAAAAAAAGTTGATACGAGATCCACATCGGACGAGGTGAATCTAGTAAAAACGAGAAGCGTGGGACACGAGGTAAAAGCAGTTGATACGAGATCCACATCGGACGATGTGAATCAAGTAAAAACTGGAAGCATGGGATAAGAGGTAAAACAAGTTGATACGAGATCCACATCGGACGAGGTGAATCTAGTAAAAACGAGAAACGTGGGATACGAGGTAAAACCAGTAGATACGAGGTCCACATCGGACGAGGTGAATCAAGTAAGAACGAGAAGCGTGGGATACGAGGTAACACCAGTTGATACGAGATTCACATCGGACAAGGTGAATCAAGTAAAAACGGGAAGCGTGGGATGCGAGGTAAAACCAGTTGATACGAGATCTACATCGGATGAGGTGAATCAAGTAAAAACGGGAAGCGTGGGATACGAGGTAAAACCAGTAGATACGAGATCCACATCGGACAAGGTGAATCAAGTATAAACGGGAAGCATGGGATACGAGGTAAAAAAAGTTGATACGAGATCCACATCGGACGAGGTGAATCTAGTAAAAACGAGAAACGTGGGATACGAGGTAAAACCAGTAGATACGAGGTCCACATTGGACGAGGTGAATCAAGTAAGAACGAGAAGCGTGGGATACGAGGTAACACCAGTTGATACGAGATCCACATCGGACAAGGTGAATCAAGTAAAAACGGGAAGCGTGGGATGCGAGGTAAAACCAGTTGATACGAGATCTACATCGGATGAGGTGAATCAAGTAAAAACGGGAAGCGTGGGATACGTGGTAAAACCAGTAGATACGAGATCCACATCGGTCAAGGTGAATCAAGTAAAAACGGGAAGCATGGGATACGAGGTAAAACCAGTTGATACGAGATCCACATCGGACGAGGTAAATCAAGTAAAAACGGGAAGCGTGGGATACGAGGTAAAACAAGTTGATACGAGATCCACATCGGACGAGGTGAATCTAGTAAAAACGAGTGGCGTGGGATACGAGGTAAAACCAGTAGATACGAGATCCACATCGGACAAGGTGAATCAAGTAAAAACGGGAAACATGGGATACGAGGTAAAACAAGTTGATACGAGATCCACATCGGACGAGGTGAATCTAGTAAAAACGAGAAACGTGGGATACGAAGTAAAGCCAGTAGATACGAGGTCCACATCGGACGAGGTGAATCAAGTAGAAACGAGAAGCGTGGGATACGAGGTAAAACCAGTTGATACGAGATCCACATCGGACGAAGTGAATTAAGTAAAAACGAGATTCGTGGGATACTAGGTAAAACCAGTTGATACGTGATCCACATCGGACGAGGTGAATCAAGTAAAAACGAGAAGCGTGGGATACGAGGTAAAACCAGTTGATACGAGATCCACATCGGACGAAGTGAATTAAGTAAAAACGAGATGCGTGGGATACTAGGTAAAACCAGTTGATACGAGATCCACATCGGACGAGGTGAATCAAGTAAAAACGAGAAGCGTGGGATACGAGGTAAAACCAGTTGATACGAGATCCACCTCGAACGAGGTGAACCGAGTTTAGACAAGTTGCCTCGTCTACAAGCTGAAACCACTTGAAACGAATTCCACATCGAACGAGTTGAAACTAGGTATTTCGATTTTTCACCGGGACTGCTCTACATGCATGTTGAATATGATTGCGGGGCTTGAGAGTTTAAACCATGTCAAACGAGGTGACAGCTCGTACCTACGAGGTGATCCGAGTTCAAATTCACCTGGATTTACCTCGTTTTTACTCGGCTTTTTCGTCAGGGATACCATTTACATCAATTAAAATTGAAGCAGGTGCTTTATTTTTGTTAGTGAAATATATAAGACCAGACGTGTCTCGATTCAGTTTCAGGAAATTACAAAGACACCATTTCTGTAAGACTTTAGTCATGCTGGCTGCCCTAAGAGATAAGGTGTTCACTGACTGGGCAGACACAATAATATTGGTGTCATTGGCGTACAATGTAAACTCCAGGTATAGATTTTAAGGTGTCTGGTAAGTCATTTGTTTAAATTAAAAACAAAATAGGGCCTAAAATAGAGCCCTGGGGTACACCTATGGTGACTTTCTTTCCATGAGAGACAAATTTAGTGCCATTTTTTGACAGAATGATATATTGGTGCTGTACACCTAAGTAGGATTCGATCCACATAAGAAATCCCCCTTAATGCATAACTTTTTTGTTTGATCAGTAGGAGCTGGTGATTCTTCAAGTCAAAAGCCTTGGAAATGTAAAAAAATAAGCCTTATGTTTCTGTTCTATTACCTATCTATGTTTGAAATAATTTGATTCACCATATGATAAGTTGCCGTGGATGTAGATCTAAGATTTTTTCAACCCATTTTTTTGAGTTATGCAGTAAATTGAAAGATTTGATGTATGATATCAGCCGGTTCTAGAAAACTTTATCAAAAACTTTACTTATTTGGTTCAACAAAGAGATAGACATGCAGGAATCCATATCATGCTTGGAACCTTTGCCTTCATAGAGGTACAACTTTACCAGTTAAGTATGTCAGGAGAAATTATAAGGCTTAATGACTCATTTATGAGGAATAATAATTGTTCTTTGACTGCTAGAATTGATTTATTTATCACTATGGCGGGAATAGTATCGAAACCAGAGCTGTTTTCATTTAGTAAATTATTAATGATACTGGTCAGTTCCGATTCAGTGCAAGGAGATAGATATAACGAGTTACAAGAGCTAGGGATATGTGAATAGTTATCAGGATTAACTGGATTTTTTTAAGGAGTCTGATGTGAGATAAATAGAAATTATTTATGTTGGATGCAATTTTAGAGTAGTCGGATGTAATGTTACCATCAATGTCAAAGATATCATGTTTTTGGTTGCTAATGGCTCTTGGGTTCTTTGATAATCTTCCATATTTATTTAGATTTATTATTAGCATTTGCAATTCTATGGTTATTGAATGATTTTTTTGTAAATTGTTGAAGTTGTTGGTAACTTTTCGTAATAGTGCAGCATATTCTACCTGATCAGCCAGCTTACATTTGTTTTTATAGTGCACAGCTGCCACCTTGATTTTTCTTTAAAGGAATTACTGGTATTGCTATCATGGTCCTGAATCTATTTAAGTCCTATCTGAATTATAATTTATGATCTATCTGTAGGATATGTCACTTTGGGTTGTTATCTGCTATATTGAAGTAGTATTTTGTAGCACTTATGTTTAACGTGCTTTGGCAGCTAAGGTCATTTCGCACATACTGTCTGTCACTTGCTGACAGGGGCAAGAGCACTCGGATGAATCGGAGGATCACCCCCCCCTCCAAACTCGAGCCGAGCCCAACGTTGCTTCACTTCGGTGACTGATCGGGACTAACCAGTGTTTCCATTGTGCTACTCTTTTGAAATATGAGAAATTTTGTCAAGGAGAGGATAAATAATTTGTCTTATAATAACTATGACTATAGTTTCATCTCTCTATTTTCTTATTTTTTGGGTATTTCTTACATATCCTATTAGTTTATGTAATTAATAGATCCATATCCCATTGAACATTTAATTCTATGTATGTATTTTGTGCATGTATAAAGGATTTGGACAAGAGCTTCAGCATACAGAAAGTCTTAAAAAGGCAGCTTCATGAAATGGAAGCAGAATCAGCAGAAATGCAAGAATTTCTTCTGGCTGAGAAATCAACTCTTGCAGATTCGCTCCGTGATTCAGAGACTGAGGTGAGGTGGTCTTATTACAATTTTCTAAAACACACCATACTTTGCAAGCAGCCTGTGTCAGATGATATTAAAAAAATTTTTCAGAGCAATTTCATGTCAGTCTACGTTTTCATGCATTAATTTTCCTTGTCTCATACTTATGATTGGCCTAACAGGTATATTGAATACATTTCCTGACATTTTTTCATAAGTATTTCATGTAAAATGTGGCTGTAAGTAAAAAAATGTAGCATTTGTGGTCCTTTATATTAATGGTATTGAGTTTCTACCTTGTGATGAAATAATTCCTGATGACAGGCATTACTTAAGTGACCATAATATGAATTACCATAATTTTCCAAATATTGTATCCATTTTTCTCTGCAAACTGACATAAAAAAGTCAGGTGCATGTATCAAATGATTTCAAAAATATTGTTGAAATGATAATTTTTTTTATTTGGGCCATTTCATTGGGCCATTTTTTCCATACGTAGGTACTTGTGTAGGGAGTGACTTTTTGAGAGAAAATAT
The DNA here is from genome assembly GCA_963573305.1 of Pyrrhosoma nymphula. Lineage (NCBI taxonomy): Eukaryota > Metazoa > Arthropoda > Insecta > Odonata > Coenagrionidae > Pyrrhosoma > Pyrrhosoma nymphula. The sequence continues at coordinate 5,982,923 of OY754329.1, forward strand.
TGGGGGTCGGACAGTAAACAAGTAATGCAGGCAGTGGTGTGTATTAAGTTTGCTGTTTTGGGGGGAGGAGGGATTGCTACTGTCTTGGGGGTCTTGTGAGTATTGGAATACCTTAAGATCACCATTTGTCTTATGAAACCGCAGGAATGGGCAAATTTCCTCAAACCCCAATATATCATTTTTAATGACTGCATGTCACATGACAGAGACATAAAAAAAACCCTTGTCTGCCAATTAGCGTATGCAGAACAGACTGAGAGATTTTTTAACTCAAAGTTCACCAAAAAATTTGAATTCCTCCAAGAAATGAAAACGTTTGCCGATTGGTCAACTTGATTGTGACATCACGGCTCTGTTGCGAGAGTGAGCAGAGCGACTAAATAGCAGGGGCATATGCATCATCTTTGTTAGTTTTTCCGTTAACCTGCAAGCAACTCCCAGAGTGAGAAAGAGCAGTAAGATGGATAGTGTGTTTGTAAAAGCATCCACGGGATATTTATTTATTTATTTAACAACACCTCCGAAAACAGCCACTTTGGGCCTTTGCATCGGGTGATTCAACAATTAATAACGGACAATCTCAACCACCCATGTCCTGGATGGGAAAAACCTACCCAGGCGGGATTCGAACCCGCAAACTTTGGCTAGGCAGGCGAGGACTTTACCCCGCCGCCACCGAGGCCGGCGTATTTCTTATATTTTATCGGCGTATATTTTCCCATTGTCGATACCATTGCAGAATTTTTCTTTAAAAACTAAGACTATATGAGCAGTGAGATGCAGATGAGAAGAATACGTAAGTTACATTTGATACCTTCAAGACACCAATGTCGGAAATAGAAGCGTGAACTTAATTTAATCTGTTAAGTAATTCTGTTTATTATAAATAAATTTTTCAGTCATGGAGAGGAAATCATTGCCAATTATTTTCCCGCATTGATCTGGCCGGTCATCCCATGGCAACACTTCCATTGGTTAGGTACGTGCTGGTCAAAAGAGGCGCTGGAAATTGCATAGTACCTACGGGCTCGAGTGATAACGGGATCAGAAAGTTAGGCAAAATGCTACAATCAGTGTGAAGGCTTCCGCGGCTTAGTAAATACATAAGAAGATGTCCCAGCCAGCACAAGGTGGCACATATCCCTAACGGCACAGAGGCTATCCGTGACGTTAGGGATGAGTCCTCCCGGTTAGGGATAGTCTTTCCCTAAAATGAGCGAGGGACCAGGGAGGGATCATGAAGAAATGAGAGATGAATGACCGCATAGATTGGGAGAGAGGAGAAATCACCACTGCAGAAGTTTTCACGTCATTTATGGTACCTGTCGCCCAAACTCATTTGCCTTTCATTATTTGATGACAATGTGACATGTGAACTCAAAAAAGGGGATTGTTTGCTGCGATGTGAAATAGGAAATGTCCCAGTGATGCTCCCATTCGTGCTGAAGTGACACTTAATAATAATGTTGTGGACTTATGCCTTGAAAATTTTGCTTCCATAGAGTCTTTTTAAGTTTTTCAAAGCCACTAAAATCTGTACTAGCTTTGACCTGTTTGAGGAGGAGGACTGCACATTCATATCCCTGGGACGTCTGTGGGATATCCCACCGGGACATTGTGACATCCATGGGATATCCATGTATGTCCCACCGACAACAATGGGACATCCATAGGATATCCAAATGTCCGCCCATATGACGTCCCTGGGATATCCTCGTGGGATGTCCACGGGATATCCCAGGATGCCTCATGGACATCTGTGGGGTATCTTGCCGGGGTACTGTGATCTCCCTTAGATGTTCTGTATGTCCCGCGCTGACCAAAATGTGACATCCCTGGGATATTTAAATGTCCGCACGTATGATGTCCCTCCATGATGTGTTATAGTCATTGTTGTTAGACTGAGACTTGAGATTCCGGATCAAACTAACAATAGTTACAAAACATGTCGCAACGTTGCATGCACGTTGCCTCAACATTTGAATTTCTTGAAAAACCACATTGCTGCAACGTTATCAGTGCAACAGCGCTGCAACGTTATCGGTGCAACATTTTTAAGGCAATGTTAAAAAATTTCCTTAGCTTTAGCCATCAATGAAATTATCCCATGATTAACATTAATGTTGATAATTTGTCAACAGGCGGTTCTTTCCTAGTTACTCAGGTGAAACTTTCTCCCTTGAAATTCCCTTGCCCTCTCCACTGACTCTTCCCTACCCTCTCAAAATAAAAAAGGGAATTCATGTCTTAAATACTATGCATGTTATTATCACGCGATGAGATAAGTATGTGCATTGTATTATCGACCTGATTACTTTGTGTCTATCTAATTATGGTATGGTAATCCCTACTCAGACAAGGCTCTAAGCGCACATCCTTGCCCCTGATATTATGTATCTCGCTTATTAAAAGTTATATATATATATATGGCCACTCCCGTGGATTAATGTGACTTCGAGAACTAATTTTTAAATTGCGATTACGTGATTATAGTTAGAGGAAATACCATCCAATCATGATAACAGTTATCAGGCATTAATTAATTGAAAACTATATGGCCACATAGTAGGAATGTAAATGCAATATTACTGAGAATAAACAAGATTTCTTTCAATTTCCACATGTTTGTTCACATTCACAAGCAGACAACAAACTAGTAGAATACATTATTCAAAATGAAATATATATTGAAACGTGATGTTAATGTTCCTGTGCACGAATGCAAAGTGCCGCAGTTTGCCAACCCCTGTGGTATAATTATAGATAAAGTATAATTTAAATCATAAATGATGTCAACGTTGCATGCACGTTGATTCAACATCGAGTGATAACGTTGCGTTTGGACGTTGATGCAACGTTGTGGCAACTTGAAGTGATAACGTTGTGCTTGGACGTTGATGCAACGTTGTGGCAACGTGCAGGTTGTCATGTATCATTATGCACGTTGATAAAACGTTGTGACAACGTCCTCTGCTACTAGGGTATATTGATGCTGTAGTATCTTTCTATTTTGAAGAATATCTATAAATTTATAATATTTGGCCACTACAAAAGGCTATTTTTTTATGAAAGTGGGAAATGTAAATGACTTTTGGGCACTAAAATATTTTTTGTACTATCTATGAATGAAAAAAATATTTCTTGATAAATGATAACAGCAGACATTTATTTGTTTAAAGACTGAACAAGCTCAGTGCATATGTCTCTGCATTGTAATCTAGAGCTGTAATGGGATTAACTTCTCCCATCCCTCACATATCCACCTGATCATTTCTGGCCTTATGGCCCTGTTCCTGAATCTCACAAGAGTAACCCTTGCTATGGCTAGAGCAACAATTTCTCTGATGGAGATGATAACTTTGGTTCTCTTTGCCTCTCTTACCGGCATGGGGAAAGATGGTGAACCTACGGGAAAGACTGTCACGACAGGAAGAGGAGTGTAAGCATCTTGTACGCATCAGTGAACAAAGGAGGTGAGTATGTGTCTCAATTGCTGCGTAAGTCAGGAAGAATTGTGGGAACTCACTGTGGGCATAAGGCTATGACGAAGGCAAAATCTACTCTCAAAGTAATTATTACATTTGTGTAATTGTCACTCTTGGGATAATTTGTCATTAGTTTGTGATAAAGTAGATCACTCCAGTTTTCGATTGTTTTTGGCTGCAAACATTCAGTTGCTTCAAACTTTGCTTTGCTTGTTGCATTGGCTGCAAACATTCAGGGCAGTTGTTCAAATTCATTTATTTCACGTATATGTTTCAACCATCTCACTTCATTGTGTTCTCAAAACAGGTCTCCACCAGAAACATATTCAATGCTGTTTGCGGTCCAAGGTTTCACAAATTTCAAGAGCTGTATTTACTGTATCGCTACATTCTGTTGCATGCAATGAAATATACATGATTTTGTGTGCTTCTGGTTGGATGTACAAGGCACATTTCTGTGCAGCATCCTCACTTAGTGTTGCAGTCAGTGAGTCGATCTCGTTCTCAATCAGCCAAAATGTATTTATCACTTCTACACAGATGATTGGAACAAATAAAAATTATTGACCTCATAGATGTATTCAGGAGGATCCAGCAAATATTAATGAGATCCCTGTACAATTTTGTGATTTTTGTTGATTGTTTGCTAGGAGAATCACAGGAAGGGAAAATACCACTCTACAACACTATATTTAAGAGTGTACAATATTCTGAATACTTCTTGAAAACTGAATAGATTCAAAGGGTAATGAAGAAATGTGCAAATAAATGCTAAAAGCAGTGAGCCATCACTTTGGCTGTTTATGACGTGAAAATCCTCTTGAGAGTAATTAACAGGAGAGTGACGAGAACATTGAAAGAGAATGTGGGAGAAGAGCTGTTTGGTTTAAGAAATGGGAGTGGGACTAGGGATGTAATTGAGGGGAGGTCTATCAATAGTGGACAGATATTTGGGTAAAGATCTAGAGTTTTTGTTTGCCAAGTCTTTGATTGCATTTGGTGATGCATAATTAAAAAAACATTAGATTCCCTTTTATGGGGAAAATTGTTGGACTAACTGAAAAGAATGAGAGTTGAGTGAAGGGTAAGAAGAGCATTCAGAGCTATTGGGTAGTCCCAGAGTTACCAATTATGCATTATGTAATTGTAATCTTCCAGTAATTGTAATTTATTACTTCTTTGGAACGTAATGTTTTTACTTGTAATTGGTTACTTTTTTGCTGAAGTAAATTGTTATCTACCCCAACTACATTTTTTGTGTAATTTATCCAACACTGCTTATTGATAAATTAAAACATTTTTCGCTGGTTTGACATGATGTACTTGGTTATAATCTTTACCTTTGTCTTTGTCTGAAATATCTTGAATCATTTATGGAAACTGTTACTCTTCTCACAAAAGCATGTGACTTAGGGTGTCCCTCAGAGTTATGTATTTGGATCCATTCTATTTTTAATTTACATCAATTACCTTTCCAGCATCCCTGACAAACCTATGGATGAACATCCAATCTCTGTACATATGACACTTGTATGGTTGTCTCTTCTCATAATTTCCACAGCATAATGAATAATCTGTAGCTCATTTCTTATGACCTAAGCAACTGGCATCTCCATAACCTTTAAAGTCTGAACGTTGAGAAATCTCGGATAATTTATTTTCAAAATTAAAATAAACTATTTAATGATTTCATTGTTAATAACAATGATTATAGTCAATCCACCAGGCTTTTACTGTGAAATTTCTTGGTCTTCGTCTTGATGCTTCATTAACATGGGAGTCACACACAAATAGCTTGACCAAAAAGTTATGTTGCTAATGTATTTTAATCAGATCAATATGAATTACTATGTCACTGGATGTACTGCTGACTTTGTTTCATGGTGAGATTTATTCACATTTAACATGAGGAATTCTATACACCGAAGACGGTGAAATTCGCCATGAAAAAATCATTTGACTTGACCGGCATTTGAACCCGGATCTCCCAGTTGCCGGTCAGGTGTGTTAGCTGACCGGCAATTGGGAGATCCGGGTTCAAATCCCGGTCAAGTCAAATGATTTACAACATGGCGAATTTCACCGTCTTCGGTGTATAACTTCGCACCTGTGCATGTGACCTCGCACCACGTCATTTGTTAATGCAATGATTGGAAATGAGGAATACTGTTCTGGGTCTCCATACTATTTAAATTACTAAGAGGGGCAATCAGGCTAGATGGCATTGGTTTGTTACCCTTGACATGTGTTTATGTTTTCTGTTCTGATGCACACACACATGAATATTTTACAATTTGATAAAAATTATGCAATGTCCTACGTAATGTATTTTGATTACTGGACCAAATAAATTTACTGTCATAAATATCACCTTCATTGACAGGCAGGAGAATCTGGCCTTGCAGGCTCGGTTGACGGGTGTGGAGAGGCGTGGTCGGGAGCTGCTCTTGCAGCAGGGTGCGGCGGTGTCTGGGGCTTCCGTGGCACTATCAGGACTCAGCTCACGTTTGGATGGACTTGTGGAACAATTAGTTGCTGGCTACGGTATCTCAGAGCAGGAGCTGGAGGTATATTGAGCCAATGGGGAAACATTATCACAAAGAAAGAATTATTAGGAGCTCTTGCACGTGAAGTTGACTTGGAGGGAAATTTATTATTATTTTTATAATGGAATAGCAAATCATAGTTTTTAGTCTCAGAAGCCTCATGTTTTGACTGCTTTGCAGATATTGCTGTTTTTATCTTACTGACAGCACACTATTTGAAATCATTTTCACTTTGAAGGTTGCCTGAGTCCAGGAGCACAAATATACATGTACATACATAGTGCACATACATGTGCTGCAGTAATTTAATTTGATTAATCTTATAATGTATTGAATTCACTGAAATTGATTGCTTTCTGTCTGGCTTGATGATACATATGCTTTTTGGATCTCTTTGTGCACGGCTTTACATTTTCTTGATCATTCTCTTATGATGTAGGTTCATAACAATAATTTTTGTGGGCTGAAGTTTACTTACAAATTTAACTGCTTGCTACCATTGAGTTTAAAATGCTAAGAATATTTCTGCTCTGCATCTGAAAAGAGCCACTGATGATTTTTACATTATAAAATGGGAAATACATTTATCCAGCTTTTTATTCATTTACTGTAGACATAATTGAGTAACACTCTTATGGAATTGAAACCAGACTACATCATCAGTAATGCCAAGTTTTTTTCTGTTCAATTTTTAGTTTCTGTTTCTCTTTCTTCTGGGCGCCAACATTGCAGACCTTATTATCTCGTTCGTACACGGTCTGGCAATGGATAGCATCTGGTGACGAAAGGATGGTGGATGGTGAATGGATGCTAATGCCCATTATGTCAATGGATGGTATTTAGATGAGAATAAGATGACTGAATCTTTGCTATCTGGGGCATTCATTATCACACAATCTGGATATTAATGGCGACTCGTGTAAACTTTTCACCCAACATGGGAAATTAATGCAAAATTTTAGAGGCGTATTTTAAATGAAAACAAGGCGGAGCTATTTGTCAGAATAGCTCCGCCTTATTTTCAGAGGGGCGTAGCTATTCTATTTACTCGAATTTCCCTCACTAAAATATTTCCCGGGAAGTTGAATCTTTTATTTACGGTCTCCATTGAAAAACAAGGTAAAATTCACAAAAATTGTCATCTCAGAAGAGTAGTTCTAGAGGCCTATTCTGAATGAAAATGAGGCCGAGCTATTCGTCAGAATAATGCGAAAAGTGGCTATTTTCACGATTCTGAAGACCCAGTGGCTATGCGGTATTCTGAATGCCGAAATAGCCACAGCAAGTGGCTATTCTAAAGATGACAACAGCGCGGTGGCTATTCGGTATTCTGAACGGCGGATAGCACCGGTGAGGGTTGAATTATTACTGCTCAGCCTTTGATACCGGGCTATTCTCAATAGCTCAACCCTATCTCACGTACAGCGGAGAGGGAAAATGGCACTTCTCCGGCTTGACACATTACTATTGAAAGAGAAATGGGTTAATTCACAGACTGAAAAGTTTTTATAAATGCGCATACTTGGCATGATGACTGACATGGATTTCATGGCAATACGTTAGTTTTAACTGGGTGAAAAAGACATTCAGGCTGGTGTGACGAAAGCGGACATTAACCAGGATAGTTTAGACTGTGACTCCGCTAAAATCAAAGATATTTCCAAGCGTATACGTACGCACAATTATGCAAGGGTTTCATTTAAAACATCACACTATATTTATTCAAACATCATTCGCTTTGACGAATCGTAATGGCAAACTTAAGTAAAAATCAACTCAAACAAGTACAATTTCACCCCATGAAAATGGTAAAAATTCACTTATTTGGGTTCTACTTTAGAGAAAATAATGCATTAAGTTGTCATTACCCACTAAAACCTTAGTTGTTTACATAATAGCTAATCTTCAACAATTATAGAGGCAGTAAAATTGTTTCTGCATCATTTCACTGGAGACGATATATTTACGATAAGAGAACTATCGTGTATATCTGCCCTTCAGTTGCGGATTATATCCCATTATGAATTGAACGTATTTTAATTGCTACTGGCCACAGGTTAACATTATAATATACAATATAATAATTTCATACTCCATAATGTAATTTGCCAGCACAAAGGCATGTTTCCCATCGCTTATTCCTACGTATAGGGAAGATGAACACTACAAAAATCTTAGTTATAATTTTAGAATTTCCCAAGCATATGTACGAACAAGTATACTAGGGTTGAATTAAAAAGAGCGCACCACTTTCGTGTATTGTAAAGGCAAACTTAAGTAAACATCAACAAGTCCCATGACATCATGTACTTTGGGTCTTCTTCAGGGAAATTAATTCATAAACTTTTCGCTACCGAAAAAAACCTCAGGTGTTTACTAAATAGTTATCCTCAAGAATTATAAAGACAGTAAAATTATTTCTGTATCATTTCAACTGAGACCGATATTAACATTTTTCTATGCCCATATCATGCTTACATTTCCATTTCGCTCGTTTACCTTCGCGTCAATGCCACTACAAACTTTAAGCAGCAGTCAATGGGAGCTCCCAGGCCATTACTGCCAGTTGAATAAGAAATCACAGAGTAGAATAACTTGTATTACAATAATGATAGTTCATGACCGAAGGACTACTTGCGATACTTGCATGTCAAAACAGCCAGTCACAAAAATACAAATGTCAACATGAGATATACGACTTGCTGATAGCATAATAAGGTTCACTACTATCACAAAATTGGTACAGGGAAAGAGGAAACTCCATAGATTATTTACTACTTGGGATCGCAGGCATTATTTACATAAATAACTTTAAAAGTGTAATGTTAAAATCTTATTACAGCAGAACTCTCATTAGCATTCACCGCTCCGCCATAATATTATCCTAAGTCATTTTATAGAATATGTGGAATATATTGCTTCAAGCTTGTAAGTTAAAAGTTATAGCTTATAATACATAAAAAGTATTATATTTATAATTTTATCTATTTAAGAGGTAAAAGAATTCATAGATTATAAGAGGGAAAGAATATTTAATCGAAGCTAGAATGCCAGCTTGCTTCTCATTGGCTGCTGAAATTACCGTTCTGAAAATTTTTCATACTGGAAGAGGCGGGCAAAGACAACCTCGTCACAAACACTAGTTTTCCTGAGCTATTTATTGCCCGGCTCGATTCAGAATACAGACATGAGCTATAATGAGGTGTGGAAGAGCTCGATCGTGGAATAGCTCGCCCCAATTCAGAATAGGCTTATAGAGGACCGTTTCAACGTGGTAACAATGTAAACAACTAAATGAATATAATATAAGCACTTAAGGATTTATAACTGGAGGAATAATTGTTTAATCAAAACTATGGCACCTATGCCGATCAACAATGGTTCACAAAAATTCCATCTCGACACAGTATCGTAACTTTTACTTGATACATAAACAAACATATGCACATAATTATTATTCCAAGGTTGTAACACAAGTCGGAACCCTAGTTCTTGGAATAAATTTGGGATTGCTTTAACCAGTTAAAGCTAAGACTTGGGGTGAATTTAATTAGATATCTTCGTTGAAAATACAGGAAAATCCGAATTTTTTAATTCATAAGAAGTAATTTATTCATAAGAAGTCATTTATCTTACCTTCAACCACATGAGAAATGCCAGGAAAAAGGTGCTGAGTTACACATTTCCTCCCTAATTGCAGAAAAGCAGAGGTTAAAATGTTGTTCAAATAGGCAAAGATTGTCCTCCATCCCCGATTGTTCCATCTTTAAACTCGGGGCATCATGGCAGGGAGGACTACTGAAGTCACACACTAACGTTGATTGCTCTCAGGCAATTGCCTATTGCAGGTTATATAAAAATTAGCGCTTAAGTGCTGATTGTTATATAACCTGCTTGGCTTTCAGATTATGTGTGAAATAAAGTTAATATGATAGAGCGTTTGCATTGGATACTTGTAACGCTTTATTCACTGACCTCCACAAATGACACATTCTTTTATAACCTGCTTCTGGAATTGCTGTGAGTGCGTAAACTTCAGGAGGCCAACTCATATAGGAGCACAGGGGTACCAACCACGTGAGAGTACACTACAACACTGATAAATATACGACTGATCAAATAACATTACGAAAATGTACCGTATTTACTCGTGTAAGCCGCGCACCTTTTTTCCAAAAATGCCGGTGAAAAAATGGGGGTGCGCGGCTTACACGAATCCTCTAGATTTTCATGTAAGCCGCGCACCATTTTACCTTAAACTCCTGTCGTTAGTTTCTCCAAAGTGAATACAGTAAGTCCTCGCCTTACGATCATCTGACTTACGAACATACATATCCAATCAAAAAATTCAAACGTGTGAAGTAATGTCAAATTTGACGCCACCGGATAAGTTATTTTGCCGTTGCAGCTTGCGGTGTGGCGTGCAGCAACTCGCGGATTGGTACTACCCCTCTTTGCCGCGACAAATTTTAACAATAATATCTCGATATATCAATTTGCAATGTTAATTGTTTACTTGCGTCATAAATTTTTACGGATGATTCGGAAGTGAGACGAAAGCCGAAAGATGCCCTGCAAGTAGTGATATATTTGGAGATATTGCTACTCTTTACATTTCAATGGAAATCGACTTCCATGTGTCAAGCTGCCTTCGCATCAAATAGAGGCATTATTCCATTCATTCAATCGTTTTGTGACAATAATTATTACCTGCAATAGGAGGCTCTATTCAGGTTATCGTGACGAATGGTAAAATATCCTTCCCAGGGTTTGTGGAAATTGCCTTACAGGCAGTCCTTCCATCCAGCTATCCCTCTCAATCACTCAGCCGGAAACAATAAAGCTGTCAGATTTTAGGGTGATACCTCAGTCAGATCTGAACAATTGGCGTGTCCAAACCGGTTTTTCCCAGAAGATCCCTCAAGAAAAAAGTTCTTCGTTCCTTATTTCTGGGCGCGACGACATTCATCTGCGAGGGACTCATTCAGCGAGAAAGAAAAGGGGGTAACCCGAGAGGATCACTCCTTCACCTTATCTGTTATTATCTACCCTCGCCCAGTTTCGCTTTTACCTAGGTGGCTTTCACTAGTGGGGGAGGGGTTGGACCGCCTTTCAGTGGCCTCGGCAGCCAACACTAGATTGATACGGCCGATGCTCGAACGAGGGAGCCGTTATTTCAGTCGATTCAAATTGTACCCTTACCCCGGTGGTAGCTGTGAGGTTGACTTCGCACTCCTTCATGATTTTTCCACAACCTGAAATTATGTTGCGTAGCGCTCGAGTGAGCTTTGAAACGCATCGCCACATCAATGGGATAAATAACGTAGTGCATCGGCGCATGCAAAGAGAGAATCGGAACTCTAATCTGTTTTTACTCCCTTTTATAGGAAGCATCATTTACTTATGGAAGTGGATACCACGCCAGGAAATCCATTTTCAGACCGTTGACTTTTACATCGCCATGCTAATAGATAAAGGAATTCTGTTTTCACCGTTTGGTGCAGAAAGGATGTTGCTAGAACTTATTTCATAGGGCTTGATACATACTTGTGCGTACTTGATATCAACCACATCGGAGAAAAAATTAGTTAACTTACCTAAAATCGATCATTTCGCAGAAATGCTACTCGGCTATGAGAAGTGATACGAAAATGAGCTTTGATATAAGTTCTAGCTGCATCGTTTATCTTTCAATGCGGATACTCCTCAAGGTAGTACGTAAGTTTAATACAATTACCAAAGTCGTGTAAAGCAAAGAGGATGTTCAGCGGTTTTTTCCACAGGCCTTCACGCCGAGCGCTGGCGCTTCCGGCAGTCCAGCGAACGGCTACGCGTCCTTGGCCCGCCTCTTCCTCTCCCCTCCACAACTCTCTCTCCCCCCACCCTCGCCTCGGCGCTCATAGTTAGGGGGTCGGAGTAAAGCGATATTTTTTCTCGAGTCAGCATCACATTTCATCAAAAGTATCACATTTCACTCATCGCTTTCCCACGCCCTAACTTCGCAGGTGGCTTCCAAAAGTAGGGGGGAGGGGGGGGGGGGGCGTTGCCCGCTGGGAGTCACTTATCAGCTATGATGACGAACCAAACGTATCACATTTCAGGCATCTATCAGTTACGGACGGCATTCTGCTTTTATTTGTTGATTCGCCGATGGATTTTCGTAATCGAATGATCATGGGTTGAAATTGTATATAATTCTGCAATTATTTTAGCTTGATATTTCATTTCGAACAGATGCCATTTTTAGAGCTGGATGATGTGATTGTATACAACTGTGATTATTGTGTGATGTTAGGAGAAAAATATGCACCATAAAACGGGCTGTGTATCGTGACGATATTAAAACGTAACGCATTAAATTCAGGAGAAAGATGTACTTCAACACTTAACTTTGGCACAGAATTTCTATTAAAGAACGTGCAATCATGTTATGACATAATGATGCAGGCTCAAGGGGAAAAAATTGATTTTTTGAAAAAAAGATTTTTTTTCCTCACGAGCCTGCCCGAAAATGGGGGTGCGCGGGATACACGAGGGCGCGGCTTACACGAGTAAATACGGTATCAATTTATTATTCTTTTGTAAGTATATTTTTACATAACGCTTTACGGGTTGTTCCATCTGGAAGAATTTTAACTCACCAAATGGGATAATTTGGGGAGAAAGGCAGGATAAGAAGTTAACTCTTATCCGTAGTATTTCCTTGTTTTCCTCTGAAGAACATATCCCCATATTTGTGTTCCTACTGGGATAGAGTCGCATTTTATTACAAACTCATTAGATCAAACAGTAGGTATCTGACACAAATGATCGGGGAACAAAGCGAGACTAGTGCAAAGAGATATGTGGCAATAATGTAGCAATCCTATTGTAGGCTTAAGAATATTTTATGAGACACACAATTGTATACTGCTGGGGAGGAATCTGCAACTGATAGTGTGGCATATCAGGAAATTAAGAGATAGTGTGCAAGTTTAAGCAGTGTGGCCTTCCATAGATATCCTTCAGACTTGTGCAATGTGTAAGTTTGGTTCATCCTGTAAAGGTATCCTGAACATTGTGTACCTTCATTACATGTGGGATCCACTACCAAGTTTTTCATACCTGTGAATGTATTTCTTTTCTTCTGCTGGAGTTGCTAATCATTCACCCTTATTTGTCTGAGCTGATATACCTTATCTTGCATAAGTCAATTAATGCTGTAACTCTTTTGTAAAATACCTACAGCTAGAGTTTTAGTTCTTCCTTTTCCTTTACTGGTTTTTCACACATTTTATTTGGTGATCTCACAAAGCATGGAATTAAATTGATATTGCCATTAGGTAATTTGATTGGAATTATACACTCTCCTTTGTTATTATGGGATGAATGTAAGTAGAGCCCTGAGACTTATATGTTGTTGGGAAGCTCATTAGTATTTTTTTAAATTCTTACATCTTGTGTAATTTTGTGCAGTTAAATAATGCCCTCCTGTAATACATATATATAGGTATTTGATTTTTGCTCATTTGAGTCTTTTGCCCTCTTTATATGCCACTCAATGTCACTAGGTACTATTGTTCTTCCTTCTGAACCTCCCTGTAACTGCCCTGTATGTTTAGCTGCTAATTTCAAATCTATCCATATCTATGTGAAGCCTTTGAATTTCTCATTGAAAATATCCCTCTTTGTAACTCATGAGTTTTTCTTTGTCCTTGAATTAGCATAGCCGATCATTAGTTGCCTGTCTTCAGTGTAGAATGAAAGTGTTATAATTATAGCTTTTTCTTTTATTTTGCTTCAGCCTGTGGCTTGTTCCCTAGGTAAGTTTGATCCCTTGAATCAAGTTATACTAATTTCATCTACATTCAATTCCCTTTCAGAGATGTTGCATTTAATGTTGACTAATTAATTTGTGGCTTAGACACTTTTCAGTTAGTTAAATTTCAGCAGAGATGCTGTGGAAAGATTTAGAAAATGCACTTAGGAATAGATCGACCCTCTATTTATCTCAGTATTTGTAGTATTTAATTTTTTCATATGCCTTGTGTTCAACCATAATATTGTATGCTCAGGAATCCTAGATTTTTTTTACATGGCCGACGTTTTCCATTTTGATATCTCGGATCTAAAAATCTAAGGATATGAATTAATCTTTATTTTAAATTGCTTACAGCATCATGATAATGCAGAGCAATTAACAATGTTTCATTTTTCCAATTTTTAGGACTGAAATAAGTGATAGACTTGCCTCCCTTGTTTCAGTAATGTATGTTCAGTTTCAGTTGGTTAGCCTCACTTTTCTAACCAGCTTATCATTTTTCATGGATTCTAGAATTAAAGTGTTACAGTTTTTTTAGTGGAGAATCTAAACTCTCCAAAGCATTATGCAGATATAATGCAATTCCTCTGTGTTTTTCCTCAAAAATTTATTCTTAAAAATTTGAACTATTTACTAGTGTTTACAGTAATTATTCATATGATTTTTAATTTATAAAATGCAAGTTTTCCAACATTATTCCTTTTATAAATTTTGAGCTGGAACAGAAACATACTTGCTTTCTTCACTATAAATATGCTTGAGTTACTATAATGTTGCCTGAATACATTTATCACTGTCATAAATGAGAATGCAATCCTTTTATCTGTGTACATACAGTGGACTCTCATTAGGACATTTCTTTGTAGCATGTTTTCCTTACATGTGCATTCATTTCTTCAGGTTCAAGTCACAATGTATGTAAATATGGTAAATGTGGTTAGAACTCTGGATGATTCGGTTCTTGGTTCCACTGGTTCTTGAACTAGGAACCGAAACAAAGAAGTATCAGCACTGAAACCCTCAGTGCAAAAACCTCATTAGTTAAATAATGGATGCTGAAAGTGGTGTCTGAGCATTAAAACATGTACATGCATCATGTACACGGGCCTTTTACTTGACACAGAAGATGCATGTGACTCGTGCCTCATTTCTCTAACATATTCTAAGCTATATGCACACTCACATGTATGTGACCAAAAAAAGTTTCCTTCAGTGCAATAATGCCTTGCATGATTTTCTTGCTCCCCTATCAACTATCTCTGTCTCTCTAGTCCTTCATTGTTGAATCAGAGGTGCAAACTCCCTGGATGGGATAAGCTATTATTTATCTCTTGGCCTCTTTGTACTCCCAGTAATTGTTTTTCAAAGACTCTTTTGCTAGCGCTCTGTCCATATGTCATTTTTATTTCCAGAAAATCTCTTGCCTACACTTCCTAGAAAGGTCCAGTGATGTGAAGTACATATATGCTTAAGTGATTTTTTCCTTCCCCAATCTTTTAGAAACTGAACCAGCTTGGTGTCAGTGTAATAGGTTTCTCTGTTACTTTTTATAATGAATGTTTTGTCTGGAGTGGCTGTGGGCTATTTTATTCTGTCAGTGCTTGTTTCCTCCCGTCAACAAAAATGGGTTGGAGGAACATTTCTCATAAAGAAATGCCAGCCCTATAGTAACAGTGTAGCAATGGGTCATTTCCACTCATTTTCGGTTGCGGTTTTGTTCTTGGTTCTAGTTCTTAGTTGCAGTTGTGAACTTAACACTTGCTTTACTTTTCTCATTTTTACATGGCAAAATAAGCTTTTTTTGGTTCATTATGCCATACATATCTAGAATAAAAAATCAAGTTAACTCTACAGTAATACATCCATAAAAACTTACCAAGGTAGCATATGATCTTACAGTAAAATTGAGCGTAAACTTCCATATCACCTCTTTTATGGATGGGGATTATTTTTTATATTTTTAATGCTTTCGCGGGGAATGAGGCAGACTGAAAACATGAGTTGCGTATTGTAGCAAGGGGTTCATTGAGCACATCTGCTAAGTCTTTGAGCAGATTAGTGGATAATCCATAAATGTCAGTGCTGTTGGATCTTTTAAGATTTTTAATAATTTTCTGAATGTCATTACGAGTAACCCAACTCCATTTGAAAATCGGAGATGCATAGATAAAGGTCACTTTCAGATTTGACCCAGTCCAGTGAACAAGAAAAAGGAATGGTCAACAAAGAACATCGTCTTTGCTTTGTGTTTGCTCGACTGAACACAGCCCTCACATCAGGGAAAGGAAATTGGCTTAACAATAATTCCTAATGGAAGCATATTGCAGGTGCTTACAAATGGCGGCTATGTTCACCTTGAGGTACTTTTCATTTTTTGAAATAGCTGACAATGTCACTAGTCTACTGTGAGCCAAGTTGATAAGTGCCCTTCAAGAATGAATGACAGCTTCTCTTTCATGAGTGGTTAGTGCCAGAGAACAAATGAATAATAATTTGCATGTTGGCAGACAAAGAAACAATGAGCTACACAAAAATGACATTTTTGGAATTTATTTGCAGTATAATTCATGAAAACACTATGTTGAGACTCACTCTCACTCAAGATGGAGGTAATCTATGACTTATATACGACATAAAATGCTAAATAAGGTGGTCTTTCATCACTTACGTCATTAGAAAATAATTCAAATCAATCATGTATCCCTTTTTTATGTGTGAATCTGGTTACATATTTAGCAGGAACTTAAATATGGTGAGGTAGGATATTTCACCAAAGATTAACACTCATTTTAGATTACCCGATTGATTAAAAAATTGGTTGCAGATGTTTCTGTTAAAGTAGAACATCAATTTGACCCTATTTCATTTGTAGCTGGAGCTTCTATAAAATCTGTCAAACGAGCTTCTGTGATATCATTAGTATTTATTTATATGGAAATTCTGTCCATATTTCTGAATAAAAAATCCATCTGTTATTATATTTTCACTGTCAACACTTTAACCCTTTCAGTGCAATGCACGCATATATGCATTTGGGCGGAGCGGTGCCATCAGCGCTACGCATGCATATATACATTTTAAAAAGCAGGAGTTTAAATAACAACAAAATACAATAAACATGCGTGCTACGTTGAGCACTCTCTGGGGTGAATCTTAACACTGCAAAGGGTTAAGGTGCTTTTACTCTTGGTTATCGCAAACTGTGTTTTGGTTAAAAAATGAGCACACAGTCACTTGCAAATACGTAAATGCATGTTGTTTTTCTCTCACGCCACTTTCATAGAAGCTATTTACACAATTTTTAGTAAATAATATTTACTTTAAGTTACTTTCTCCCCTTTCCTTTTCCTAATTCCCTCCCATATCATGGCTACGCCCCAACACCCTCTGCCTCTGCACACTCCTGTGGTGGCTCACTGGGTAGTGTGCACACATAGAGAACTTGGAAATTTAAAAAAAAACCCAAATGAACTAAGAACACAAAATTGTGGCAACAATTTGAAATGTAGTAAACATATCTATGATACATATATTTCTCTTTTCCATCCAATTTGCTATTTTAATGCAGGTGTGATTTCTGATCTCTATTATTTCTTTTGGGCTTATCAGTTTCTCTACCTCTCTAATGATAATACAAAGTTATCAATCCTTATAGCTGCAGAATTTTATCTCAAAGCTGAAGTGAACAGGCAGGCCCCATGTAGTGTGGAACAGGCTGGATCCATTGGTGCAGTACCATTCATTCAGTGAAATCTTTCTTGGCAGGATGTTATATTCCATAATGAGGCGTACACTCAGAGCAGCAGCGTGGAGGCGAGCCCTGAGAAGAAGCGTTCGATGCCAGCGGAAGGTGGCAGCATGGCACTGCACACTTCGAATGCTCCCCACCCCCCGCGACCCTCCCGAAGACGCTCCCCTGCCTCCCCAGGAGCCGGCGCCTCATTCGTCTCGGCTGTGATCAGTGCCATCAAGAGTGCTGCTGCTCCATTCTCTCAACGAGCTTCTATGGCAACGCCACAGGCGCAGTACCATGACGTCTCCTCGTCCTCGGAGCCGATGGTGCCCGTTCAAGGGGACGAGAGTGAGGAGACAGCCGACGAGCCTCCGTCGGAGGAGTGCGGCTTGGTGCTGTCCCTGGATGAGTGCACCCTGCCTCCCCCACCCCCTGGGCGCCTCGCTGGGAGTGAGTCCCTCCAGAATCTGTCACGGGCGATCATGCAGCGCCAGGTGACGGAGAATGAAGAGGAGGAGGACTCACTTCCCCTCTCACCCCCACACACCTCCCCGCTCTCGAGTTCGTCCTCACCCTCGGAGGACGTGACGGCAGACGGTGGGATGTCGGCTGCCAAGGGGGGTGCCGCGGAGGGGCGGTCGACCCCCCTTACGCCCCCTCCCAACTCGGGGGCCGACTCCCTCGTGGATCAGGTGATTGAGGTTGACAACCTCCTCACCAAACTGCTCAAGGTCCTTCGTATAATTCAAATGGAGAATGATAGCTACTTGGAGGAGATGCATGAGGAGAGGTGAGTCTTAACGAGATGGCTGGGGTCCAAGGAAAGAACTGGGAAATATTTGCGGTATTAATGGGAACACCTGTGTGATTACCAGCATTAATTTAGTATGTAGAATTAAGAGAAAAGTTTTTGCATATGCAAAAGCTAATACAAATAAGCTCGGTCTGTAAGCAGAAAAAAGTAAGCTGTAGTAACCCAAAACATAATCTTGATACGGCATCTTTGAATTTATAAAAATGATGATCCATCTATTATCTGTGAATGCTTATGAAATGCTGGCTCAGCTTTAACACCGTCGCAGCCGCCTCACCCACAGTTAGTCCACGTTCGTGGGGCATGCTAATTTTTCTTTTTCTTTTCATTGGGGCATTAATTTTCAAAATGATAAAATTGTTTTTTAGTGATTTTACATCAAGGAATAATACTGTAGATAGATTTAAAATAGTATATTTCATTCATATTGGCTCAAAAGAAGCACCAAGAAAAAGTTATAAAGAACTATTTAATTAATTACCCCTTTGGTGTATGCAACCACCTCTTGCACTGCGAATTTCTTATCAATTTTTTATTACACTCATCTAAAATGTTCACATCACACACTCGTAGATGTGCATATTATTCAGATGGGATTTGAATCAATTCCGTAAAATATTCCATGGAATATAAATGAAAATACTACACAAAATTTATTTATACAGTGAACTCCTGATTTTCCGTGCACAGATTATCCGTGTTGCGAATTATCCGTGCGTGATTTTTTACTCATCGTCGATATTTTCTGCGGTCAATATAAAAAAATTCAATCAAAAAACACATTTGGATTTTAGCAATCCAATACAAGCAAGACGTAAGGCCATTTCTTTCCCCTTAAATCCACCTTATAAAACGTAATTGTTTTCCTTACATGCTCACAATGAACATGTTATGTTTACCTCATTGTTCATTGCCAGTATCTTTCCAACTTTTGAGCGGTGAATACGTACTCTCTGGATCTTTCTCACTGATATATTTGCGATAATTAATGGTTTCATCCATGATAAACTTCATGAGATCCAATGAAAAAAAACAAACAGAGAAAATCTAGTATCGCAGAATCTTCGCAAGCACACCCCTTGCATCTAGAATCTTGGGGATCGCATCCATGAATTCCCGGAATCAGATCCGTGTCCGCCCGAACTCCTGGAATTTCTTCTTTGAATGTGGCGGTAAGTCGTGAAGATACAGGTCTTCCGGGTTTTACTCAGCGTTGGTCCATCATCTTCAGACGAGTTTCGCCGGCGTTGCAGTTGTGAAGTAGTTTATTTATTTTATTTATTTATTTATTTATTACCACCGAAAACAGCACATATTGGCCTTTACATCGGGGTATTTTAACAATCAACAATGGACAAGCACAAACAACCATGTCCTGGGAAGTGAAAAATCCTCACCAGGCGGGATTCGAACCCGCGACCTTTGGGTTGGCAGGCGAGGACGCTACCCCGCCGCCATAGTTGACTCAATGCCAAATTTTGACTGCAACCCCAGCGAAACATGTCGCCCAAAGAAGATGGACCAACCCGGCTTAAAGTAAAGCCCGGAAGACCTGTATCTTCACATCCATCAACCCGCGGAAGTCTACACAAGGCCGTAAGTCGTCTTCATCTGAGCTATCTTCAGATTCAGAAGGTGAACTTGGAAATTATTTTTCTGTAGCAGAGGCTCCCGCCCGACGTAGATGGTTAAGTAGATTGAGCTCTAGAAGCATCCTCCTCAGAGTAATCTTCAGAAAAATTTCCTAAAAATTCATCCCCGTGCTCATTTTCTTCCAAAGTTACTTAAACATCTTCCGTTGTAATACTCTTCTTGAAAAATACATTTGTTCTGAATGTATATTTGCACGTAGTATCAATGAAAGTTTCAAAAGGGACGGTGGAGAATAAGCCAACGATAATCCAAATGCAAAATAAAGCCTAAGTTACAAGGATGCTGCAAGACAGCCAAAACAAAGCACTAGTCAATGTAAAAATAATCAGTCCCAAAATGCCGAGAGAAATGTCCAAGATGACGCACAGGACTATAAACGAGCAAAACACTGTAGAGGTTGGCTCAGGTAATCCAAAGAACGCCCTGCCACCAATCAAACGCAGAGGTCGGTAAAAAGTCCAGAGATGAATGACCAAACAAAGCAGGGGTCAATACCAGAAGAGAAATCTAGGAGAGTTCAGAGAGCTTATCAATAAAATGCACAGTGGAATTATTTCCGAAGACAAAGTCCAAGCAGTATGCGATGGGTCAAAAAATGAGTGAGAGGAGACACAAAAAATCAAACTCAAAAGGCTAGCCCAGTAGAAGAAAATCATTGAGTAGAAGGACACATCGAGAAAAAATAGCGGTAAAGAAATCTGTACAGACAATAAATCAAGCAGCTGTGGGTAATACGATACTCCAGAAGCATTATCACGAAGCTAAGGGATAACCATGGACCCTCATCAACTCCCAAGGCCAACGCGCCTGGGAGAGGGAAATCCTCAAGCTCTCAAGCTGTCAGCAGGAAAAAGATAACAGACAAAAGAAAGGCCAGAAATACAAGCGAGCACCCTGTGACGGTCAAGATAACTTCTAAGAATCATGTAGAACCAACAAGAGTTCATCAGAGCAATCGGCAACATAACAAGCCTCTCAAAACAGTGTGGCGAAGCAAAGTTTTTACCCCCGAACGTCACTTCCATACTTCAGCCAATGGATCACGGCGTCATTGCATCAATGAAAAGGAATTCATGAGTTTGTATTTTCAGGATGCTATCGAATGAAGATGGCAATTTATTGAAATTTTGGAAGAGAATGGAAATATTGGATGCAATTCATGGTGTGTCACAAGGCTTGGTCCTCAGTGAACTGTTACACTAGTTCGTTCTTGGCGGAAACTTTTGTTTAACCTCGAAGGTGATTTTTGGGGATTTTCAGAAACTGAAGTGAACGACTCCGTATTGGGGGGTTTAGTGAAAACTATGAAAGGATTCGAAAATGTTGATTCGGAGAACTTAGAAGAATGGCTAAAGAGAGACAAAAGTGACCCGTGCTTCCAGCACGCTACTGATAGCGATATAATTTACGCCGCGATCGGACAAGGGGAAGAGGAAGGGAGTGGGGAGAGTTGAAGTAGTGGGGATAAAGACAAGGGGAGCATCGAACGCATGAGTCACACCCAGGCGCTCAACTTCGTAGATGGTTTGCTGTAGTATACGGAGCAGTGGGAATATGACTACAAAGGCATTATCCCTGCTAAAAAGATACGCGGTCAGGTGAAGAAAACTCACCTTGAGTCCATGAAACAATCTAAAATAACAGACTGTGTGTGCAAATGATAGTACATCGTTTTTACGTATATTATGAAAAATATAAGAAATAAAAGTGAAAGTTTGGATTATCCGTGTTTTCTGATTATCCGTGGGTCCTCTCCCCATCATTAGCCCGGATAATCGGGAGTACACTGTAGTTGTATTATATTTCTGGCAAAAAAAAAGTTTCATCGTATTTGTACCCACCATCATTGTATTTTTCCTGTAATCTCCACTAGGACACTCCAGGTGTTGCTCATTTTTGTTTTATGCCTAAGTTAACAAAAGGTAGTCGAGGACATGTGGCCGTGACTTTAGCGGGGGAAGAGAACAATGTCAGAGACCTTCTGGCAGCCTGGAAATCCAATCGCCCCTCACACACACGCCAAGACATCCTCCAGCCTTGTGACCCAACAGCCCAGTCACCGGGACCTCTGCGTGGTGGTTGGGTTTTTCTCAGGGGACGGGACGAAAGGATTTCTTTACTAGGATAGAGGGATGGGCCACTGCAAGGGTACCACTTGGGAGTGCGAGGGTCAACTGCATTCCCCCCGCCCCCCCTCGGTCTCTAATGAGTGGATTAGCAGTGGTCATAGCCTAGGCGTAACCTTTGAATCAATTTTTTCCTTTTTTGTTCCCTTTAAACTTCAGGTTTAGGAAAAACCTCATTCGCATTTGTCGTTTTTAGCTTTATGGCAAGAAGTCTTTGATTCACAGTTAGCAATCCTGCAAGGGTACATTTTCTTATGTTAGGATACTTGAGTCAACTACCATCTTTTTCCCAGGTGCAGGGGACTTAATTGTTTATTGCGGAGAGATGGCTACAGTGACCAACAATCTTAGTGGAAGAATATGAGCGTTTTTCCCTGCTCTAGCCACGGGAGGGCAAGCCGTTTGATTTTCAATTTTGTTATGCCATGAAAAGTAGCTTTTTCGGGATTCTTTTGAGGAATTCTAAAAGGTGCCACTGTGGGATGCGATGCCTTGTTCATCCCATCACCTCTTTGTACCCATTTTCTTACGTAATTCTCATTGGACAAATTTTTTCTCTCCCTCCCCCCACTGAACCTCCAAGTATTATTCTGGAAAATTTTAGCGGACATTCAGTTCTGGCTGTTGCCATAGGTGCCGGCAGAATAATTTACAGAGGGATGCATTCAGTGGAGGCTCATGGCCTACAAAAAGGGGGTTTCACCAACTGGTTCACTCACAACAAAATGCACGAAAAATGTCTTTATGCCATGCCCATTAAAACAAAATAGATAATTGATTGTAAATACTTGTGTCCCCTAAAATTTTTCCCAATATTTTTCCAATTTCCCAAGAGCCACCCTTGCACCCTCATACCGGCACCCGTGGCTGTAACACGAGATACAAGTGTTTGTTTTCTGGTGTTCATTTTTGGGAAGTGATTCCTAGTGATTGATGTGATAGAACATCTTTAGAAACCATGTGTAGGTTCAGGTGTATCAATGTTTAGTCCCTCTGATTCTGATAATTTGTATATCCCATCAGATGTTGACGAAGATCGTGAATCATCTTATTCAGATGAGGAAAGTGGAGGAGAATCTTCTGCTGGAAATGAGGAGTATGTGACTTCTTTACCAGGAGGAGATTCTAGTGCATAGGAAGCTTGCAATATTTTTTGTAGAAAATTTACATTTTATTGTAATGCTGGAATAGGAGTGTAGTTGAACATTTCAGATTCTGTACATGTTTACAAACATTTTGTGAACAATAAAGTGCCAACTCTTGAAGTAGATGAGACTAACCTATGCAAAACAACTCATCATGTCTAAGGTTATTAGCGGATGATCTAGAATGCAGAAATGAAAAGATACACAAAAGGGTGAAATATGCAAATTCATTGCTTTCATAATTGCTATGGGTAAAAACCATGTACCAAAATTGTGACTATGTTGGTCGCAGATACTTCTCCCGGAATGATTTGATTCGAAATAAATACCATGAATAACTATTGAAATGCTTACATTTCAGTAACAATTATGATCTGACAGCAAATACAGGTAGATTAGCCTAAGCGAGGTCACTGATTGACGTAATCCATGGAAAACTTCAATCAACTCTTACCAGGGCCGTCTTTAGAGATTGAGGGGCCCTGTGCAAACAAGAGTCGGGGGCATCCTAACTTCGCATTCCCTTATTGATGTATGTAATTCCATCTTTCAAACATATTTCAAGGAAATGAGAATATATCTGACAAACTGGCTAATGAGTTTATTTAAGATATTTACGTATGCACTTACCTTGTTTAATGTTTAATGAGGGTGCCAGTTTCCCCGTGGTGTCTGAAAAAAGCAAGCCCCGGTGGGGCCCCCTTAGGCATGGGGCCCAGTGCAGCAGCACCTGTCACACTACTCTAGGTACGGCACTGACTCTTTCTTACACCTGGAGAAAATGTTGCCATCAAAGAATCCATGATTCTTTGAAGAGGTCGACTATTTTATAGACAATAAATACCAGGAAAGGCTGATAAATATGGAATTAATTGTTATAAATTATGCAAACCTGAATCATATATGTATGATCTTCAGGTTATGCTGGGAAAAATGAAAATCCTGAGAGAGTGGTGCTGCGATTGACAGCAGGACTTTTAGGCAGGCAGGACATTGTGCATTGATAATTTTTACAACCTGGCTGCAGCACTTAAGGGAAGGGAAACATATGTTTGTGGCACTCTAATTGTAAAATCAAATAGAAAAGGTACCTAGCCCGCAAGATATTCACGAAAAAATATTGAATAATTAATTAAATAAAAACAGTTTTTTAACATATGTACAGTTCTGTTCAAAAAAATCGTACCGCCGAAAATTTCTAAGTCCTCAGTTTTTGATGATGTGGCATCGTGGCTGAACGAGAGCCCTCTCTCCCAGTAGCTGGGGGAGTTGAACCATCCACGGAAGGAAATTTTTGACCTGGGAAAAGGATTATTTCCGAGGGGAGGGGTAAGGTTTCTTTTCTTGTGATGTGTGAGTAAGAAGAAAAGGGAGATGTGCGGGGGAGCAATAAACTCTCCGAGCGAAGGGCGGCCCTCCTTCCGAACTCGCTTGCCGAGAGGGAACCTCCACCCGAATGACGATTTTGACCTGCTAAGGGATTTCTGAGGAGATGGGTTGAATTTCGGACACCCGTTTGGTTAGGCGTGAGCGAAAATGAGTAGATGAACGATCGGTCTGTCGGCCAAAGTCACCAGATATCTCTCGTAATAGAAAGCTACCATGTAGAAGCCAGGACTCAAATATCCATTGAAAGTCTTTATCAGAGTACGGGGAATAATTCCGCTGCAAATGACATATCTTCCATTATTTTTCTCTAGAAAAGGCTATTACCGCAAATCGTCGCTCGAAGAGATCGAATCGTGTCGAAGAGAATTTATGAATTATTTTGGATTCGTTAACTCTTTGGTTATTCTTCCGCTCCCTTACGTGAACAAATAAAACGTCTCCCTCCCCGGAGCTCCTTTAGTTTCTTATAAGTATTTTTCATTTATACGCGTATTCATTGACGTAGAAACTTGTCAAAAGTTTGACCTGGAATTATATGGCTGCGCTTCTTTGATTTGAATTTTTTCCATCGATAATAAATAAGAATCATTATGCATGTCAATTTTCTTAGGATGCAAATAGACCAATGTAATTTAATTATAATGCTGGAATGCCGTGGAAACCAGCTAGGAAATTAGCTCAAAGCCTGCCTTCATTCAACTATTACTAACCGAATAAAAATGGATGGTTGCTACGCACTGACGAATCGTTCTACGGATTCAGCATTTACTTGATTGGTCTGCAGCAGTTTACCCACCTTTTCATATCAACTAACCACTTTCTGCAGTAAAAAGGCCACGACTTAAAAAAATAAATAAAGGAAACGTCCTAAACCTTAAAGTCGCCCGAACACCAACATATCCAACCGCCGTCAACCAGCATCAGCTGAAAAGACATAGGAAGATGCGCACGCGCGCAGTGAAATATGCCAGCCTGCCTTCACAATCCCCCATTTCCTCTTAGCATACGTAATTTTTATAGAACAATACATTGAATAATCACAACTAACAGCATGACATAAGTTAAAAAAGGACGGCAAAAAATGCGCCTAAGAATGAATACTAACACTGCCTGAGTAAATTTCCCCAAACTTAATTCCAGAAACAGTATATTATTGCAAGGAAAAAACTGAACCAATATAGGGTAAAATGACAAGAATTAATTATGGCATCTTGGAAATGATATGGATTAGTTTTTATTGTTTAAATTTATTTAAATTTGCAAGCGCATTCATTAATTTTAACAATTATCGCAATTTCGACTTAATTTTGTTATCTCATATTTTTGTGGCAGTGCAATCCCTTTTGTATTTGAACTTTCGTAAATTGTTTTTAGTCATTTACTTCTTTTCGGACTTTTGTTTAATTTCTCCTTATGGCTGCTAATTCTTTCCGAAAGTAAGCCAGGAAACGCATGCGTCTTTCAGAAGAGCGCTTGCAACTTTTTCTTTGATCTAATTAGGTGCGTAGGTAAATTTGGTGCGGGTGGAATTACAATACACAACTAGCTACAAGAATTTGCGATATTAACAATAAAAGAACAATAGTTTGGATAAGGGATTTAAAACTAGATCACTCAAATTCGCTCTGTAGTAACCCATAATGTCAGGCTCAAATTTTAGCGCACACCTATCTTCGCAAAGTATTCTGGGAAAGAGAATTTCAGGGGTGATGTATTTATGTGCAAACTATTACTAATTAATGTTTTAATTTAAAAGTAGTGAGCTTTCTAAAGTATCCAATATCATATCAAGTTCTTTCGCTACGCTTGGAACTATATGTCTGCGCTTTTTTGATTTTCCATTTTTTCTCGAGAGGCAAGGGAAGCCGTATCCACTTCAAATATCTTCGGATGTAAGCAGCTTGATGCTATTTTATTCCAATATTGGAATGCTTAGGAAAAAAAACTTTCAATCCACTCAATCATGAACTTCAGCCAGTACTCAATTATTGTTTCGCGTTGGATATGGATTAAATTTCCTTGTTACCATTAAAGTTACCTGATGCAAATAATTTCTCCTTTCATCCCTCTCAAATGCCTCTTTCAATCTACTCAGTCCTGTGTATATAATCTTTGCTACTCAGTTAGTGAGTTAACTGTATTAGCGAAGATCTTTGCATAGAGGCACCACCCCTTTGGTCCATCTAATCTTCCCTGAGAGAGCAATAAACATTCCGAACCAAAGGAAGCCCCTTCCATCACCATCGCTTGAAGAAAGGCCCGAAACTGCCAAAAAGTGACAATGGAAGGGAGCAGCGGCTTCTTATTCTACTGTGAGCGAAGAAGCAATGTTGTGGTCGGTCAAGCTGTTTCCGCACATTATGTGGATTCGTAAAAGCGGCCCATACATGTGAAAACTTACATGATCTCTCGTTCACAGCAGCTTATAGGAAGCGCGGAAACGAAACGCCCACTTCATTGGCTTTTATCCCCCTTACTCGTTTCGTTTTTTAATAGTTTCCTACTCGTATTAATTAGCGTTATAAGCTTAGAATAGGTTGATTCAAAATATATAGCATTTATATTTTCTTTGTCTTGGAGTCATTGCGGTATCAAAATTCCTATTACTTTCAAAACGTCATAATTAATTTTGCACGTTTTACAGGACATTGGTTCAATTTTCTATGTTTCGCCATAAAATATTTGATGCTTAGGTAATAAGGTTAGGAAAAAAGCCACAAAACGCTTTGTATAAAGTGCTATTTCGAATGTTTTTCTATGAATCTCGCATGAGAAAAATCTGACCTATGGCGAATTGAAAACGCAGTAATGGCGGTGAAGCAAGAGGGTGACGAATTGAACCTTATAAAACCACTAATCTAAGATCAGCCAGCTCAAGTCATTCATATACGGCATAATGTCATTAGTGAACACATTATACACGCGTATTTGAAGTTCTGCATTGGATAATAAAATGACTGAATTCACTAAAAGGATGAGATGAGTGCGAAAGGTGAATTTTTCAATCTGCACGTCCTTCTTTCTGAGCCGCGAATTATCACGAAATTATTTGCTAAAAGAATTTGAAATTAAAAGCTCATCGTTTTAAAATTAAACAATTGTTTGCGCAGAAATACATCGTCCATAGAAAATGTTTTCCCTTATTGCTTTGCAAGGACAGTTGTGCGCTCAAATTCGAGCCTGACATTATCGGTTACTTCAGAGCAAAATTGATCAAGTTTCGATCCAGAAAATATTACACCATTTCAAATATAATATAGATTGCGATATCACAAGGACTTCCAGATAACGAAAATGCATCAAACATTTGAAATTTTTTTACATTAATGAATACGCGTATAAATTAAAATGCTCATAAAAAAACGGAAGGAACTCCGGGGATTGAGACCTAAGATTGGCTTTTGTTTTCCGTGGCTGCTTGCATCTGTCGTGTGCGAGGGATCTTGGGGCGCCTGAACTTCGCAGATCTTCGTCTTTCTTCTTACTCACACATCACAACAAAAGAAACCCTAGCCCTCCACTCAAAAATAATCCTTTTCGCAGGCCAAAATTTTCCTTCCGGGGGTGGTTCAAGTCGCGCAGCTACGGGCAGAAAGGGCCGCTTGGAGAGGTTAATGCTCTCTGAGGGGGGCGTGGTTCTGCCAGGTTGCCAGATAGTAAAAAATTTGGGACTTAGAAATTTTCAGCGGTACGATTTTTTTGAACAGAACAGAACAGAATTAATTAAATATTTTTTTTATATACCACGTTTTTAAAATGGACTAAAAAGTATAAAATAGTTCTCCCTGGGCCCTTCTAAATTTTTGAGGGTGAATTTTTAGTGGCTATAGAGATATTTGTAAGTCTTGAAGAGAAAAACGTGGGGCGCAGGCAGTAGTTAATAGAAGTAGATAATCCGGATGAATTCACAACCAATTTCAGTGCATTGCAAGTGGTATTAATTGTGACAGTTTGCTCAACGACACCTGGTCCCTTTACTCCTCCTTAATTATCATGGGATGCCTGCACCCCACGTTTTTCTCTTCAAGTCTTACAAATATCTCCATAGCCACTAAAAATTCACCCTCAAAAATTTAGAAGGGCCCAGGGAAATTTATTTTATACTTTTTAGTCCGTTTTAAAACGTGGTATATTAAAAAACTTTTTATTCAAATAATTATTTTCTGATTTTTAGTCTTATGCCCAGTCCTAGTACTACACAGCACTACATTTTACTTAACCCTTAAACTGCTCCCATCGTCTATTGGCGATTTGAAGTATGGTTTATGGTTTTAGTAAAAAAAGTTCAACAATTCGTATTCAACAGTAAAATCAGACGATAATTACATATTGTAAATTTTTCAACTAATTTTCCTTTAAATAAAAAGTGACAAGTTTTAAAATTATGCAAAAATTTAGAAAAAGTTTGCGTTTGGGTAGAGCTATATTTCAGATTATTTGCGCAGTTAAAGGTTTAAAAAACTAAGTTTCTTCAAAAACGTGTACATGTCATCAAAAAAACATCCACATTGGTGGAAACAGGAGACAAAGTCATTCCTAACAGGTGTATATGGAGAAAAAAAGATAGCGAGAATTCTTATGGAGAGCGTGACCCACTAGTGGGTCATGACGTTCAGAGGGCTAATGGCCCAGTGGTGGGTCATGGATGTCCTCTGGGCCACCAATGGGTCATGTCACTGCGAACTTGTTAAAGCCTGTGCTAAAGGACATTGATGAACTTAAGGTGAACTTATTGATGACACTTGTATTTAATTCCAATGATCCATTTCTATGGATGCCTTGGGATTGATGTTGGGATAGGGTTTGAGTATTTAGTTGTTACTCTACTTCTGCTTGCATAAAGTTTTGAGGGAAATAATTTACTTAGAACTTTAATTTTACCTGTGGTCATTTCATGTTTTATGGTATTACTATATATGTACTAGGAAAACAAAGGTAAAAGCTTGATCTAGTAATTTGTTTACAGGTGAAAGCTTTGTGTGAAAAACTCATGTTTTGATTTGAGTATCACTTATTGTTAGTAGATTAATTGTTTCACTTTTTCTTATCACTTATCGTATAGATGATGTGAATGTGCTTTCTCAATCCTATGTTAAAGGACTCAGCTTACCGACAAAGTTCGTTCTGAGGAGCAGAAGAATGCTAAAGCACATGAACAGCTTAAAAGTTGGGAGCAGATGGGTGCTAGACTTCGCTCTGAGTTAAGTGAAGCCCTGATCACTCTCCAGAAGCGTACCATGGAACTGGAAGAGGCCCGCATTCAATTATCAAAGCTCCAGGAGGAAGCCTTAGTGAGTATAAGATATTCATATGCTCCGAGTTTCATTTTGTTGCAGATCTAACGCAGACACTTAGTATGGTGGCAGATAAGGTTAGAGAAATATTATCAGTAAAATAAAAGTTTTGTAGTAATTCCATGATTGGATGATGTTGTATAAAGTATGTAGACTCCTTTGAAATTTGTAATACTCCTACCAAGTTTCATGTATGATTATTGATGGTATAGATTTTAGTGTTATTTTTTAATAAATGGTGGAACAAATAAATCAGAATAGAGCTGAATCAGGTAAAATATTAAATGACTTAAAATGGGGACTATATTTACGTTAGGTTAATATGATGCAAAAGTTGCACACTTCCTTAGTGTATAAATCATTGGCGGCCCCCCTCCCCCCTCCAAAAAACATTTTGCACATAGTTTGTTACGAATTTCCTGGACGAGACCCACGAACCCCCTGGGGGGGGTTCCATACCCCAAGAGCTACGAGCTGGGCCTGGTATGCATACATCAATATCACTGATTGTTATACATCGCTCACGCTAAAGTTATGAGTTCTACAGTTAGGAAATAATATAAAAAAATATGCTATGAAGCATAGCCTTAGTCCAAACTGCACGAAAATTATGCAAAGACACTTCATTGCCTAATCATTCATTGGAAAAGAGAACGACAAGTTAGTTGCCGTGATGTAAATTTCCGCGGGGCTTGGATGGAGGTTGATTATTCTGATTATTGGGATTTCCACCGTGAAAAGCTGGAACGACATGATGAAAATCCCGAAAATGAAAAGAATCAATCTCCGACAAATTAGTTGTGTTCAACTGTGTGCACCCTGTGGGCATGAATACACATTTAAATGTACCTTCATGAATTATTACTTCGTAAAGGAAACAAAAAAAAGAGCCTCACAGCGATGTTTTTGAAAGATACTTGTTCATATGAAATTTGATATTATAGGAAGTGCCCATTTTTCTGGTCCCATTGACTTCGTAGTTTCGAGTTTCTACTGTACTAGTTTTGGGTGGTATTAACTTGGAATCACTGTAAAGATTTGGCATGGCTTGAATTGTGCTGGTAATTTGCTTGGTGTCAACCTTGAAAATAAAAATTTGATCACTCGTAGTTAGATGTTCAGTATGCATTAAAGTTTTGGGATATCTTGTAATATTTAATTTTTTATTTGTGTGTATTAATTTGAATGAGGGCTAATCTTGATTTTTTTTTAAATTCCTCAGTTACCTGACCGTCTGAATGAGAAGGATCACGTTAATGAGCTTAGTAAAAAGTATGCTATTAGTAACAAGCTCTTGACAGATAACTGGCGGCAGGCTCTCACTGAAGTTAAAAGGCAGTATGTGGCTATTGATAATGCTCTAGAGGTATGTACTTACTTATCATTAATTATTTCCTGCTCTAGTATTTTCAGTTATTTCAAAGGCATGATCAGATATATTTTCTATTACCAAACCCTCAGCAGTTATAGAATTAAAGTTCCTTTCACCCTTGCTCCTGTCAACAATATTTGGAGGCTCATGTCAATCCTCACCAAGGCATTCATGCAATTGTGGTCATCCTTCCTTCCACATTGGTAAAGTCATACTATGTGATGTTATGCATATTGGAAGGTTCTACTCATCATAATGTACTTTATATGTGCTGCTTTAGCATTTATAGACAACAAATATTTATCTTTTCCTCATAGTCTCAGCTGGAAGGAAGTTTTTTCAAATGCAAAGTTTAAATTCAAAGCAATAAGATCCATGTAAAACAATTCTAATGAACATGCATTTGAATTGGAATGCAGTGTTAGATGTGCATAGTTAGCATCAAAAGTGTACGTATAAAAGGTATGGAAAGCATACAGATTTCTATGGTTTTATTCAAAAATGTACTCAAAAGTAGGAATTGATTTTTGAGGTGTCACAACTGGTCTACAACAGGCAGAACGTGATTATTTGTGACTAAAAATAAAACCATGGGGCGCAGCCAACATTTGTGATGCAAAAGACTTTACCATTACTATATGTAGGTAACATGATAAAAAATCTTTAGTATTCCAAGTTGTGCATGACCAGGAATTTCCGGCAAGTGAAGCTTGCCTCAACATAGTTTACTGTAATTTGTTGAATAGTCTTTAGTATCACAAGTTGTGATCAAGACCATGGGTGCTCATACACGGGGGCATGGTCCCCCCCTCCCCCCCCTAGCCTCCCGGGAAAAATAAAAAAGGGAAGGGAAAATTTAATTTATTTATTGTTTTTGCAGGATTGAATTAATATTTTAGTAACACATTTATAAAATTGTCATTCACCTCAGATGTTCCAAAAATGTACTCCTGAGACCTCAAATTTCCTAAACTTTCTGGGAGAAGGCTCGTCGTCAGACCCCCCACTTCTTAAACTTATGTCTTGGCCCCCCACTGGAAAATATTGTATGGGCACCCATGATCAAGACTAGAAATTTCTGGCCAGCGAAGCTTTCCTCAAACTGTACTGTAATTTGTTGACAAGTCTTTTATATCGCAAGTTGTGATCAGGACTTGGGTGTTTCCAGTGAAAATGTGAAATTCTGAAGTAGGCTTCCACGGTGCTTCATGATGAAGTGAAGATGTCTTCTGGAACAAGGACGAAACTGTCGTCATTTCAAGAGACACTGCAGTGGAAGCCATTCAGCATCACTTCACCAGTGAAAGGGTTTTATTTTTTGTCACAAATAATCCCGCTCTGCCTGTTGTAGGCCAGTTTTGACTACTCATAAATCAATTCCTACTTTTCAGTACTTTTTAAAATAAAACTCTTATGTTTTTAAAATTTGTAAAAATTGTGTGTTAAACTAATGTTTAAATTTTGTGTTAATTTGTTTATGGGATTGGGCTTCTTATGTTTATTCTGAAATATATTCAACTGAAAAAAATGCCATGTGAGAGCCTCGAACCAAAGACACGTAACTAATTTATTTCTACAACCATCTTAACTCACATGGCCACAATGGTCCTTGGTTGAGGTGGAGTACTGAAATTCTTTTAGTAGCCGAACCCGATATGGGGGAGAAAGCAATGCCACTTATGTGGTAATATAGTAGTGTCATTGAAATTACACCTGTGTGTCAAATTTGAAGTAAATCTGATGAGTGTATAAGTGGTTGAAAAATCGATTAACACATTCCAAACAAACAAACAAAGCAAATTGAATGTAAAAAGTAAACTTGTCTGTGGCAGGCTTCACTTCTTAGAAGTTTATTTTACTTTATCTTGTCTACAAAATCTAAAAAGTATATGTATTACTTGTAATGATACTGGGATAAGTCATCCCAGTTAGGGATAGGCTCTCCCTAAAATGAAGTAGAGATTGGGGAGGCATTGTGAAGAAATCATGAAGAAATGAGAGAAATACATCCGCATAGATTGGGAGAGCGGAGAAATCAGGGAGAGATCGCGGGGAATCTATCCCAAAATCCCTTTCTTTGATTGGCTCTGGTTAGCCAATGAGGGCCAAAGGATTTTAACCTTTATCTTATGAGGTTTTTCGCCGGCTGTATCTAGACTACCAAGGTTTTTTTGACTTTCTGCCACTAAAACGTAGTGTTTTAGAAAAAAATTATTACAAGAAAAGTATTTGTTGTATCACAATAAAATAAAAAGTGTTTTGTTGTGTTTTTACAGGGCTTTCATGTGACTTGATTTTATAGGGATAGTAAATATAACAATATTTTAAATCAAAGTTTAATTATTGTTTATGTAAAAACTTTTAAATTGTTTTTGAGGGTGAAGGCTTTTTTTGCCAAAGAACGAGCGATTCCTATACAAAAATGGTGTAACACAATGCCATTATTTCAATTTGAAGTTTTCAAGATATAGAATGGTAAATAACCATTAAAAAATAGAAAATATCCAAAGTATGACAACTGCTTTTTTCCGAGAGTCGCCATTTTTCTCTTCCAAACACTCCGAAAGACAAATTTTTCACCATAATACTTATATGTTTTTTACATAATAAAGTACTTTATTTGAATCGATTAATTAATTTTCCATCTGCTGTTTTTGTTTTATTACTTCCTTTTAGACAATATTTTACCGGATATTCTATATAATTATGTACGTTCAAACTCTTGTTGGGTAGTAATGTTATTTTCGTGTTCCAAAAGTCTTCGAAAATTTCAGCATAGAAAAAAAATGTTTGTGTCCACATTATATATGGATCCTACACGCAGTAACCAAGCAATAGATGCGACATAAATTGATTGTTTTTAGCCATTGATGGACCACTTCTAGCTCACTTTAGCGGACTGTTCCAATTGCATCAGTTGTGTACAACCAACACAAAGTATTCGGTTCCCTCCTCATACAAACGGCAAGCAAACCTTGTTGACGGGAGTTGGATTCTTCATGTTATATTACGTCAAACAACATATAATACCATGAGATATCCACAGAAAAAACTTCAGATAGAAGAAAGATATATTCTTAGTCAAAAGCCCCTACAAAAATATGACTTTCGATCATTTGACAGTCTCAGGGGCCTTGAGAGTGAAAGGAGGACACAGTGTGCCATATGAACACGCTCGGTAGTCTAGAGATATTTTTTTTGTGCCGGAGAGACACGGTCGGCTGATAAAGGTTAAAGAACAATTGCAGCACCATGAATGACAATATACAGAACTAAGTGACTTGCGTTGGTCTTTAGTGCCACTTACTGCAAGTTCTAGGAACCTACTTCATATTCTACTGTTCGTGATATAATTACGGAGTTATTTTAATTTTAACCAGTCATTAGGTTGGCACTTTCATGATTTGCTAACAGCCACATCCAACCATGATGCTGAAGGGCTTCCACACACCAATTTTCACTCTCAAACAGCATCCATCATTACCTAAACTGAAATCAGAGAATACCCAGAAAAAGGACAAAAAAGCGCATTTTCACAACCATCGAAAACATTAATAGGAAAGGATATCAAAGAATAGACCAGCCACAAGAAATAACATTTTTTCATAAATTAGTTTATTGACATAAGATTCACTTAAAACAATGAAAGTAGCAGTGTAATTAACAATTCAGCAATCGTACTCAACAATGATCAATCAAGCATTACGCTTCCTTGATGCCCCTGAGTGGTTTCAAAATGGTTGGGAAAATATAAACAAGCAACAAATTCGTTACCTTCCAACACTCTGATATTAAAAAAAATACTTTGTACACTATTCAAATAGGTATAAGTATGAAGGAGTATTCTTTATCATACAATCAAGACATTATAATGGCGAATCATGTAAACTTTGACTGTGTTCGCTTAGAACGGGAAATTCATACACACTTTTATAGGATTGTTTCAACGTGGCATCATCGTAAGCAGTTACTTAAATATAATGTAAACCTTTACCGTAAGCACCTTAATATGTCACTGGAGAGATAATTCTTCACTGAAAAATATGGCGCCTATGCCGTTCAACAATGTTCGACACAAATTCCATCTCGACACGATGTCATATTTTTCATGCATGATGCCTAAACAAGCATAAATATAAATATTAAAACACCACGTTTATAATACAAATTGGAACCCTTTTCAAAATCAATTTGGGAAATTTTTAACCTATAACAGCCAAGACATATGGTGAATAAAGTATTTTTGTTGAAAATAACAGAAAATCAGAATTTTTTTATTCATAAAAAGTAAGTTTCAAGCTCACCTGAAATCGCATGAGTAAAGCCGGGAAATGGTGCAGTTATCTGTTGTTCCTCTATAATGGCAAGAAAGCTGAGTTCACTAACGGGCAATCAGGCAATGTCCTTGTTCTCTCCATCTGCATTTGTTCAATCTTTGAACTCAGCACATCATGGTGGGGAAGGACTTGGCGGGGAAGATGACTGAAGTCATGTACACGTCGATTGCTCTCAGGCAAGCGCAGATAATTATGCTACTGCCCAAAAAACATTACAAAAACTTAATTATTTATTTTTCCTTGTTAAATATATTTCTTTGTACCACGTCATGTCTAATTAAGTTCCATCCGAGATAATGTTAACTTGATCAGGACTTTGGGATAGACCATGGAAAATAATGAAGAAACTACCCAGCTGGCACAGAGTATGCTCCTTACTATTTTCTTACAAGATACTTAAGTAAGAAACAGGGAAGTAGCTTACCATGAGGTAAGGCACTTCCGTAAGAAATTGCTCATACCCAGGTTAGACAGGGGTAAGGATTGCTGTCAAATAGCCTCACAATGGGTTACTTTTACACTTAAACTTACAGTTACTTACCTACACTAGCGCAGCGCGTGACAGAATGCTATACTACCACCTAAACCAGCATATATTATTACCTACCGTGAGATATATTATTAAATCATTTCCACTATTTCTCGATCACCTACCGTGAGATATATTGGGCAGCTTTAAATTATTTCCACTATTTCTCCAGGCACACACAGCGGAACTCAAATAAAGGAACATTATTGCTGATGACATCAAGTCGAGAAAATGAAAAAACAACTTTTAAGGAGGTAAAATTTACTGAATGAAGCATAATGAAACAACATACATTGCAAAAGTAGAAAAAATCATCATTTTCAATTGGGCGTAAACAACCACACAATTTTAAACTCTCAAATAACACAATAATCCCTGCCAATGACAAATCCCACTGCTAATTGCTAATTAATCATTACCTGCCTTAAACATAGACGGACTGATTATTTCAACAAATTCACATTGGACACAACAATGCAATGAAATAAAAGGATGACACTTAGGGTAGCAAAATTCACTGAATGAAGAAAAATAAAACACTACACTATTTATCCTTTCACTGGGATGTAAACAACCACACTTACAAGACAAGAGCAATCCACATAGTCACCAAAGTTCACTTCATTTCACTTAGATTCCACATCTTAATGTAGTCAATACTAGAAACAACAAAATTGTTGCTGTGTAGTCTTCTCCAACATATCAAACTACATAGATAAGGAAAGCTGCGAAAGCCTTCAAACAAAACATATTTGTAACACTTTAATATTTAACCCTTAGGCTGCGGGAAACGTACATGTACGTGTGTACCGGGAACTGCGGCAAGAACGTTCTTGTACGTTTGGCCCTTTCTGCCTACCTGCTCCCTCAGCCCTTTCATATTTTTATGACCCGAACTCTTTCTTTCCAGCGGTGGACATCTGGGAATCCACCCTTTTCACCCAAATCACTCCTTTCCCACGCTCTTTAGGGATCGCATACCACCGAAACGAGGTATGACCCTTTCTTCCGATTGTTCGCTCAAGAGGCTACGGTTGTCTCAAAAGTAAGTTGTCTTATGCTTGCGCCCGGCTCAATTTTCAACGGATTTTTTTGGTGTTTGGTATCAAAGTAAACAGAAAGTTGCTAGAAAAAATATTTTCATATTTATTTTCAACAATTACGCCTATAAACAAATTTTCAAAATTAGTTCCAAGTCCCACTAATCCCTCAACAAGTTCCGACGCCTACTCCCTGGGATCCCGAGAAAGGGTCGGGAGGGGTCATATAACTGCCTGGCCTCGGCCCGTGGGAAGGAGGGACAGGCTCCGTCCGAATAGATATTTGCCGCACAGGGTGGACAAAATGCGCTCTAGCTGCCGCAGCTTAAGGGTTAACTCCTGTCATGACACATTATTTAAAGAGATAAATCCTAGGTAATGTACGAAAAGATATCACCACTTAGATGCATGCAATCCAGCTCAGCAAATAAATAACACTTGTAATCACTGGCATGTTACAATGAACACCGTAAACATTCTAAACACACGATAAACCTTTGTTTACATGTTATCACAAAAAATGACTCGGTTATTTCTTGCACGTTGAAACTTATAAGTGATGCCAAATTTATTTAAACTTGAAATTAAATGTTCCACAGGGATAATTCACTTTAAATCGTCACAGATAAACTCCAAATTATCGTTCTCGTGGTTTCCGTTTCCTCAGGAAAAGGGAACGGTTTGGGACCATCAGTCCGTTCCTCAATTATCCTTAAGTACCTGTTTCGCCCGAAAGGAGTCATGCGATACGTGTGTAAGAAAGAAGTAAGTGACTTACATTTTAAGCTACTTACCTATTTCTTCTTTAAAAATTACCTCAATGACTTACATTGTGCCAGCTGGGTAATGAAGTAACTCTCCATGATTTATCCCAAAGTACGGAAGAAGAAGTCACTACAGCGGACTCTCGTTAGCACGTTCTTGAAGGGACCCGGGATTCTGAACGTGGTAACCAGGGAAACGTGCAAGACAGGGAAAGTCAAATACGTACTACTTGGTTGCATAACTTGCTGGGGAATATTATCCTTCCGCTCATTTTAGATCATGCCGTGGATAACTGGTGATCAATTATTGTAAAAATTGTTTATTTTCTACCTATTCAACCTCCCAAGAAAATACCTAACGTTGATGAATACTCAATTATTAACCCTTGAGCTGCGGCAGCTAAAGTGCATATCGTCCACCCTGTGTGGGAAATATCTCTTCAAATGGAGCCTGTCCCTCCTTCCTATGGGCCGAGACCGGGCAGTTATATGACCCATGTAATCCCCTCCCGACCCTTTTCTCAGGATCCCAGGGGGTGGGCACCGGAACTTGTTGAGGGATCAGTGGGATTTTGAAAACATTTTGAAAATTTGTTTACAGACATAATTGTTAAAAACAAATATGACAATATTTTTTTATAGCAATTTTCTGTTTAGTTTGATACCAAACACCAAAGAAATCCATTGATAATTGAGCCAAGCGTGAACATAAGACAACTAACTTTTGAAACAACCATAGCCCATTGCGTGAGCAATCGGAAGAAACCTCGCATACCTCATTGCAGTGGTATGCGATCCCTAAAGAGCGTGGAGACTCTTTGGGTGCAGTGTTTGAGTTCATTTTTTATATATTGACTAACTAGCAATTCTAGCTTTTAGAAATGGACCCAAAGCAGTCATCTACATCTACATACTACCCCGCAAGCCGCCTCAATAGGCGTGTGGCGGGGATGTTAGGACACCAGCCGTTTACATATAAACCGCTCTAATGAAATTACGCCTTGCATTTATTAAAGCCCCTTATTGTTCGGGGGAAAAACGAATTCCCATACCTATCCGTTCGGCAAAATATCTCTCTTAATTTATCGTTTCTGTCGGACCTGGAAATATAGTGGGGTTCTAATATGATGTTCTCCGTGTCGCTCTTAAAGATATCTATTCTTAATTGCTCAAGTAATCTAAGCCTAGCGCGCAGCCTCCGAGTCTCTTGCAGCTCCCAGTCTAATTCGTTTAACATCTGTGTAATGCTGCCTGTATGCCCGGAGCAGTTTTTGACGAATCGCGCAGCTTTCCTTTGTATTTTATTAAGTTTCCGGATTAAGTCTTTCTGCACCGGATCCCATATGCTCGCTGCATATTCAAGGTGTGGCCGGACGAGTGCAAAATAGCACCTCTCTTTTACTTTTTCATCTGAAAATCTTCCCACAATACGCTTGAC
The DNA here is from genome assembly GCA_963573305.1 of Pyrrhosoma nymphula. NCBI lineage: Eukaryota > Metazoa > Arthropoda > Insecta > Odonata > Coenagrionidae > Pyrrhosoma > Pyrrhosoma nymphula. Next base: position 6,022,389 of record OY754329.1, read on the forward strand.
GAATCCCTCTGTTTTAGCTACGAAGTCCGTGTACGAATCATTAAGCATTTTGCCAAATTTTATGAAGTTGCATTTATCAAATAAATAAATATTGTGTTTCGGTTTTACAGCTGACTCTACTTCAATTTTTAAGGTTGCAAAAATTACTCTGTGATCACTGTTAATGTCATGTTAAATGATATCTTCTAGTTTAGATATGTAATTAATTGATTTTGTCCTTGCCCAAATGAAGACACTCCACAGCGTTCAAGGTGTGGTTCTGCAGTGTCCACCTCTGGCCAAGCTTCAGCAGGACTTGGAGGAAGCCAATTTCCTGTCAGTTTCTTCTCCGGTGATCGGCCTAGACACTGATCCCAATGCCAACGCTGCAATGCCAGCAGCAATCTCTCCCAATAGAAGTGACATTCAGGAAAATGGATTGAAGGACGATGGCCTCAATGGCCGAGCATAGTGTGTCCGTGACTTGGCAGAGAAGTGCCACCTGTCTGTCTTTGACTTTTACTGAAGTTGGAAACTGAAGATCATATTTTTATGAATATGATCTGTACAAGATGAACTCCCTCTAAAAATTAGGTTTTCCTTGCAAGATGAAGCAGAGAGGGTTTTAGAGAGAAGTGTGGACCATGAATATGAACCCTTTATACTATTGATTATACCTGCAACTATTTAATGACCCTACCATAATAATAGATATTTCTAATGTAATCAATGATGTTACATACATATTTACATGTAAATGAACAAAAAATCAAAGTTAAATGAAAATATCTTTGAAAATTAATTCATGTTTTTAAATAAAAATCATGCTACTGAGCTTGAGAACATTTAAATAAGCCAAATCAATGATGTATCATTTGTAATCCTTTAACCCTTTCAACGCTAAGGGAAAAATTGTTCAACTTTACAGGTGACGAAGTTCAGTTTTTGGCATATTCTAATTCAGCATGATGAATTAAGGTGGATGTGACCAAAAATTTTAATTTTACAAGTAGATATATTTATGGTTTTTATAACGGTTTAAACTTTTGATGGTCCTGAATGTCCTACGCCAATGGCAAGGCCATGTTGTGTGGGCTGCTCATTCAAAAGCATTCCCCTTTGTTGATTCTACATGATCTAATTGAATTTCCAGTGTGCCTTGCTGTTAAGTGCATAACTTCAAGTGTTTAAAAATTGTTCTTTGACATTGCACTTATTTCAGTCACTCGGTGACAAAATATTACGATTACATATGGCAATTTAAATGAAATAAAGTTTGAATTATTTGGAAATTTTCATTAGAAAATACCTCCTATGGAAGTGCAACCACCATCTTGCTGAGCAGTATTATTTAGTGAAGAACTGGATTTGTAATATAAGTTTTAAAAAGGGATTGATTGAGTCTTAATTAATAATTACTATGGTAAGCACTTTTAATTAGCTCATTGTATTTGCAGCCATTCATTGTGTAGACAAATGTACAAAATACTTACACTTATGTATTTCTAAAAAATATAGTCAGTCACAAGAATTGAAATCATTAAAAAAACATTCAGACAAACTATTTTTTTCAGCTATTTGCACTATTTACGTACTTTCAGCATTTGATGTTGCTGTGAAAGGTTTTTATAACAATGGATAACACATAATGGTGGGTGTCCCTCGCATGCCGGGCAATTCGCAATTTCCTCGCTTGAGGATTCTCGGCACTTTTGTTGCTTCCTTTTGCGTCTTGTGTTGTCTATTTTGTATTGTTCATGAAAATGCCTAGAAAGCCTATATTTATGGAGGGTGGAATAGGGGAAGGAGCAGAGGGTGGAAGGGAAACTGAATGGGCCGGACAAGAGATTTGATGATGGAGAGGCAGTCATAGAGTGGGATTTTGGGGTGGGATTATTTATGAATAGGAGGTAACTATTGACTAATAAGAGGTGAAAGATGTGGATGCCTAATTTTTTATACCACTTCAGGGTCTTCAGTTCGATCGGGTAATATGCGACATCATTTGATACAAACGATCAACGTCCCCCATAGATTCATTGTATTCCACAGTGGCTTCCAGTTTTGAAATGTTTCCACCTCCTCTCCGGCAGGGAACATCAAACATATCACTCCCACATTCGGAGCTGATCATCAGTACATCCTGTTTGTCCTTCTACTTCATCACGGAGACACCTTCATTAGTGTAGGCTTGCACAACTTCACCTCTTTTTAATTTTGCAGAAATTACATGGGGAGGATTACCTTTTCAGTTAGTTCTGAGGGTCCCGGTGCAGTTGGTCTGACGCTCAAGTAGTTGGTGGGCCAAGTCAACACTTGTATAAAAATTATCAATAAATAATGAATGACTGACATCAATTTGCCATTCATTAATTTATGTACAATGTTGTCTATGTGACCCAGGTCGCCTACATCAACATCGGAAGCTCCATCATGCACTAGGAACCTCAGAGCCAAACCGGATAGTTCAGCCAGTGTGTACAACCTAAATCTGTCGTGGTTTCTCTTGCCTGTCATGAAAATTCTAAGTACCACTAAGGCCCCTCCAGAGAGCCATAGACTCATCGATGCATAGTCTCTGAGTTGGTGTTGTTATTGTGTCCGTGATCTCATGAAAAAGATCCAACAGTGGTAGTATTTTGTATAATCTGTCATTAGGTCTAGACTCATCACGTGAAAAGTGCAAGCACTGTAATATCCAAGCAAACCTGTCGTGGCGCATGCAGTGCTGAAAACAAGGAAACATAATAAGGAGGTCAGGGCTCCAGTAATCAGAGATTCTGTTCATTTGGATTGTATACAATCCAAATGAACAGAATCCCTTGAAACCCTAGAAACTCCTCTCGATTTAAGGATTTCCTCTTGGTTATCCTTGCTTTGGGTGTTACATTTGTGCCACCTACCATATCTGTGTAATCACATCTCCCTTACAATCATTTCTATCATATTTTTTGTCAGCAAAAAGTAAAAAATAATTTGACGTGCCTCTCTGGGGTCTGGGACGTTTAGTCCTGGGGTCAAGGAGAAGGGAATGTGGGGAATTAATTGTCATCTTGACATCCATTGGTATTCACGCATCTTTGTCCGCATCTCAGTGTGAGGGCTGACAGGCACATTCGTTACTGCTCTGCTTCCACTCTCATCATCGTCATCAGTCGAGTCTCCCCATTCGCTATCTCGAGAGAAGCCACTGTCCTCCACCTCCTCCAAGAGATGTCGCAAATCCTCCTCCGTCAAATCGGGAAAAATACCCCTCTTTTGATTCCTACTCTTGGGAGGTTGGGGAGCTTCTTCCCGAGTACCTCGAAAAGTCAACGGCTAAGGAGGCTGATGGGATGTAGATGGCCGAGGTTCGACGGAAGCTGAAGGTTGGTTGAAGGAATAACCTCTTCTTTGTCTTCTTGCCCGAGTTCTTATCATTCTAACAGTGCTAATTGATAAAAATTAGACTTAATTTATTTTTCTAAATTTATTTCCTTCTCTCCATCATTAAGGTTATTGTTATGCATGTTAGTTCTTAAATTGTTTAGCTGCTAAACTAGCATGTTCAGCATTTTTAAGCGTTATGTAATCAGTGGTGCACCACTAGGGAGTTCTTGGGGTTGAAATCCCAAAATTTCAGAAGAATTACCGAATTCCCAATACATGTCCTTGCAAGTAATTGAAAATTGAAAGGGTCACTCTTCCTTGAAAAAGTTTTAACCAGCAGTGACACTGCATTCCCCAGACAAAACCGTCCTTTTATCCGAGATAAGAATTAGCAAAAAATAATTATGCACTTCATTCAAATGTTTTTATAGTCCCTATTTGAAAAAAAATCCCCTGTGGGCTTCTGCATGCAATATGTAGAAATAAAAACCAACTTTTATACAAAAACATTAAATTTTTAAATTAAATATATTTACATGTGATAGGTATCCCACCTTGTAGACAATGAAGCATTGCACAAAGAACAAACCTGACACTCTTCAAGATTACTGTCTTGATTTATGTATTCCAAAAGAAAATACATACATATAATCGAGATTCGAGGAACTTGCACACAAGATATTGAATGAAAAGTTTTATAATTGAACGGATAAAGGAATACAATAATGTTTAACTCTTTCATGCCATTTTCTAATATGCTTCGTTTTTGTCTAAAAATTGTGTTTTTAGTTCCAAATTCATCAATTTTTCTTTCTTTTCAACAGAAGAAAAATCCTTTAGTAACGATATTTCTACATATCAATCAATCAATGAAATCAAAATACGATTTCATGTATTTTAAATGGATATTCACACCTGCAGCATTCAATAGCCTCCGGTTAAATGATATGCCAATTTCCCCCCCCCCCTCGAAACCTTGAGACTTGAAAATCCTTGGAGACTCAGAAACCTGCAGGAGACTGTTGCGTCTCGTTAATTGCTAGAGAGCGATGAGCTAAGTGCCGCGATCTGCTCTGGTCAACGCGATTCCAGCAAGTACACTCCTTTTATTCGGTCTGCGCTGGTGCTGACATCTTTTTCAACTTTCAAACCGACCTGTGAACATTCCCACCAATCAAAAGTGTGATAGCACCTCCCCTCCTCTCCCCACTCCTCCACTGCTCAGCTGATTCCCCTCCTCCGTGGACAAAGTGCCGCGAACACACCAGCCGCACCAGCCCTCTTTGAACCGGACCGCGGCCGGAGAAGGACGTATCGGCTTGGTGCCACTGGTGACTTGTGATCGTCTTGTATAGACAAAGTTAACGGTATTTAGCCTACGGGCTTGTTTCTTACTGTGATAATTGTAATTATATAAATGCTGTTTTTGGAAGTTAATCAAACTAGCTAAGGTTGTTTTCATTTTTCTCTCGTTACGCCCACCAACTCGCAGTCAATTCACTCGTAAAGTCAAGTTTCACTGGCTTGCGTTGCAATGATTAATTTGAAACTTAGAGTTAGAACTTCAGCATGATAATTTTCACTATAAACCATGTGTGTCAGAGTTAGAGGAGGATCTCAGTACCAAGCATAACACTATAGCATTGATAAAAATTAACATTTTTTACTCTAACTATTTATTGAATGAGTGGAAGTTTTCACACTCTTAAGTGTAAACAAATTTGTTTTTAAATTTTATAAATTTTACAGCCCTGATGAAGCCAATAAATTTGACAAAATGTTGGCAGTGAAAGATTGATTATTAATTTATTGGACCAAATCTCAAGAAAGAACTTAACTTTTATACGATTTAAGTTTTTCCCGGTGAATAATATTGAGGTATTATTCTCGGGTTCTGCACCAGGTAATTGGCTTCATATTGGCCGACGTTTTGGATTATACACTGAACTGAATTTACTGTTTGACGAGTCCAACAATTAAAGCTCAGGTGTCGTCCGATTGGCTGATGTTCCTTTGAAATTATTTCTTTTCTTTCCATATGTTTTTCATGCAATTTATTATAGGTGCCCAAGTATTGCTCAGATGAAAGCCAATATCCCGATTGAAATTTTTTTGGATTAAGGTGGATTTCGATGGCTTCCTTGATTATGCGGTCCCAGTAGCGTTGTGAGCTGCAAAGAATTTTTGCATCTCCCCATGGAATGACATGATCTTGATTGATGCTATGTTCCGCCACTGCCGACTTCTCTGGTGGCGCTAATCTATAATGCCTTCAGTGCTCTCTCAGCCTCGTCTCAAACGTTTGGCCTGTCTCCTCCCCCACATGTATTTTCCCACACTCGCATGGAATCTGGTAAACCCCTGGTGTCTTCAGGTCGATTGGATCCTTCGCCTTCACCAGTCGGTGTCTTAATTTAGGTGGTGGTAGGTGGATAGTTTGGATGTTATACCGTCGTAAAATGCGGTGGATCTTCCCTGATATGGTTGAAACATAAGGGATAAAAGCTTTGGCCAATGGTTTTTCAGGCGGCTCCCCCGGGCAACTCTCCTGTTTCGTATTGGAACATTTTCACAGAACGGCTATGGCAGACAACAGATTTTTAAGGCCCTAAGTAATTCCAAATGAACTCAGTCAACAATTCAAAGTCAAGTGACCCGGGTCTAGTTAATATAAGCGTTAAGGTAATATAGTATTTAAAACGTTATCTTTTATTTTCTCTGTGTGAACTACTTAATCATGGCATTTGAGTGTGTGCAAAAGGAAGTGCATTTTGTGTTTATGGTTTTATAGAAGGCATATTATTATGGGAAGATACTTTTACGAATAGGAATATTAACCCTTCAGAACCAGTGTATTAGGGTCTGAGGGTAACTGAAGCGAAAAAGGTATGCAAGGGCATTATCGAGGAACTTATGAAAACAGCTTTATAGGCTTATCACCAATAAAATCCTTTTTCTTTACTGCGTCTACTACGACAGGGATTGACGTGATGGGCATGTATGTATGTAAATATAATTATCCGAAAAAGATCCGTGGAAATAACTCTTCTCCTCGATAATATGTAAGGAAGTATAAAGAATCAAATTTGAAATAGGCGGGCCTAAGCGTCGGTAGCGTCATCTCACGAAGTGATATGGTACTCACTAGTGATACTCGGCGCAACACGGGACTCCGGGACTCGGTGACTGATAAAAATGAATATCCGTGAGCGCAACGAGTTGACCAATAGCGTTACAGGAGCACAGTTGCGGGAGATGTGGTTGTAATTTTCATTTTGTATTTTAACGTCTCATGGAACTTAAGATATGACATAGTCCTTAAGCTGCGGAGGACGTTTGCCTGGAAACGATGGACATGCCAGATAGAGTACCCTCTCTGGTGGATATTGCTGCTCAAGCAATCGTGTGTCACTGTTCATTAGCGGAATCTATTATCCGTTCATATCGTCTTCCTCCTAACGTAATTTATCGTCTCATGAAAGTGTCTTTCATTAAAGGTTAGCGATTGACATTATTTGCACTAATTTTTCGTTGGATCCATCTTCTCCGAGGTGGTTATGGTATGTTCCACTCGTTTATACTTATAAGCGAAACTACCAATTTTCAGGAAGAATTCTTTCCCTCAAAGCCCTGTTACCTCATTGGCCTTACGAAAGGCTTGCAATGGACATGTTCTGGCCAGAGCTCCGTGAATTCATTAGATGGAAATTACTTAGTGGCTGTGATACTCGCGAAATCTTGGATCGCATGAGGTCTTGTTTTATTGTAGCTATGAAGTCTTTCTTTTTTCTCTTTCATTCGGAAAAGAGGCCATCAAAGTTTACCTTGGACATTAGTGGAGTGGATCTGTGTAAGTACCTTATGATTTTATTCATGCTCATTTAGATTGATTTTTTGGTGTCGTTATCCAATTAGTGTTTTTCAGCCGAAGTACAAATTTTGTCGGCAATGATGTACTTGAAGAAACTTACATCTTCCAAGAAGCACCTACGCAAAAATCATAAGAATAAAACTGCAGATAGTTTTGGCCCATGTGAGTATTATTGCTACTTAGTTATGTCTTGTGTTTCCCTAAGCTCTCTGAATTAATTTACATGCATTGAGATTAAATAAATTCCCTTCAGCTAAATATCAAATTAATGGGACAAATCTTACACCTTTAATTTGCGTCTGTATAATTTTGTACTTGAACCCTCATCTTGTAGTTATTTTCAGCATATTCATTATTCATCATATCATTATTATCATTTAATTATTTTTTTACAGATACTCTCTTTATGGATTGCATCATATCTGATGTAAATATAAATTTAATAAATTTGATTCATGAATTAGTAAAACCATTTAAAAGCAAACTAATTGTGGAATTCAAGAGGCTGGAAATAGTTTCAGTTCCGTGGCGCAAGGTTTTAAGAATTCTTCATTCATTAAATGAAAAAGTATGTTTGCCAAATATTCTTAGCGTGAAATTATTTGTTTTATGCATGTTAGAAATACAAGTCATATTTCATTCTTGTTGAGCACTGTTTGAAGTTTAACACCTAAGTTTTGGTTAAATTTTTACTGCCAGCATCCACTAATGTTGGACAATGCATGCCCACTCGAGTGAAGCTTGTGGTCCCTCTTCATTTTGATCAAATGACATATAGCTTAGATTTGCAATGTTACTGACTAATTGATTGTGAAGCCTCAAGCCATTTCTCGAAAGCCCCTGGATGGAAAGGTCTGTGCGTGGTTGTTGTAGTGGTCAGTTTGATCATTGTCACCCTACTAGGTACTCTACCCAAAGGTGCATGAAATTTACCCAAGGTTAGGGGAGCCATTTTCTATCTCCATGCACATGCATATATGCAATTGGGTACCCTTAGAAAATCGCACTGCTTTGCTTTAACTGGATTTGTTTGAAATACCTCTCCTTCAATCAAACCTAAAACCTTAAATAGGGCTCTTGCCAAGTCATGAAGAAATATGTGTTTGTATGTACTTTCAATGGAAAATTAGCAGAGCTACTAACTTACATGTGAGGAGGTTCCATTTCTTATCATTCTTATCTCGTCAAACATCGTTGTTATGTATTGTTTGGGGTGGTACTGATTGGGGAGGCCACTGATGCCATTTAGGGAAAGTGGCGATTGCGGTATGAGTGAATTTTGGGAGAGGTAGAAGGGAAGTGAAAGAGCGTAAGGCATCAGCGTAAGCCTATTCTTTATTGACGGTTCTTCTAGGGGTTTATTGTATTATATATACATTGTTTTATGGTTGTATTACATGATGGATAGCTGTCCTTAAACGGTCCATGTGGCTCCCATCTCGGGTTGATCCGTTGGAGTCGTCCTCTGGCATAACTCAAGTGACACTCTAATGGATGATAATGGCAAATAGTGTTCTCTGGCATGAATTTTCAATCCTAGCTTTGGTGAGATTTTGCATATGGGATGTACATAGTTTCACTCACTTCTTATCTCAATGACATTTTGCTCAACTTTATTCTCAGTCTGCATCCAATTAATGCAATGTAAGCTGTGCATCGCTTAATCTTCTCGGCCTGTCTCAACCCTTCTGAAAACCTTTCAACCCTTGGTCTCATTAAGTTTGAGGCTATCGCCCAAATTTCAGTAGTGGATTAAGGTCGTTGTTTTGGGGTGCGGTGGATTGCTACTCTCTGGGGGGTAGAGAATACCTTATGGCCACCATTTTTCCTATTGTACCAGGAATTATGGGGTGGGGGTAGCCGAACTTTGATCTCCGACTCTAGTTTGGAAGGTATTATTGGCATTGTTGATGCTGGGGTCAATGTCTTCGGACCAACTTAGTCGTGACACGTACTGTCCAAATCAGAATTCCAAAACATTTGCTGTGGACACATCTTATGCTAAGGGCAGAAGCAATGAATGAAGGTATCGCCTCCTTAGTATATGGTACATTCATAGTGTCCGTGTGGTGTAGGTACTTGAACTTGTGTCTTTGGCTGCCGCAAGGTGCCAAGAGGTGGATTCCCACTTTCATTCACAATTCGGCTCATATTCCATGAAAATGTCCGAAAAGTTTTCTATATTTGGGCATTGAAAACTTTTACTTTATCGTAAGTGTACTATCACCCCAGCAAAAAACATTAACTGTAACAAAAATCTCCTAAATATGTACATTGATTTAAATGTGCTCTCGAGTCCTATTTTTGTACAAGTGAAATTGACCAAGATAAGATTTAATATGTGAAAATGATGAAGAAAATGATTATCATTAATTTTCCAATATTCAACATGGTTAAATGGTTTAAGAGTTTTCTTCAACATGAATAAATTATTTAGTTTGGAGAAGGAATTTTATCTTTAGCCTCTGAGGATTTTAAGAAATTTCTTATGACATGGTAATAAAATAATATAATTTAAAATAGAAAGAGCTTTTGCTCTTTTTGTAGAAATATAATTCCAATCATTTAATTGGAAAATAATTTTAATGATTATCTTGACAACATGAAACAAAAACAATGTAGCGTATGTACTCGAGTACTGTGACTTTTATGGATTCAATATTTCTGCCTATTGGCTGCATAAAACCTACTGCATCTCTATTGTTCATAACTAAGCCACTAAGAATATTCGCCAAGAAATGCATTAGGTTTACATTCCCAAGTTTCATATTAGGACTTTACACTGACAAGTACACTTGATACTTCCGCTTTGCGATATTAATTCAACCCAAAAGGCCTATTGTATTGTGTAAATATTGCAAAACCCGTAACACTATAGGATTTCCCGATTAGCTACGGAATATGCTGGGGCCGTGAATTTCCTTAAATATACTGATCAATATGATGTACATTTCTTTACGTGCTGTCAGGGAGAATAACTTTTAGAAAAATAAAATCAGTAATGAGATGAAATGAAAACATGCAGACTGCTCGTCACAAAATTGGGCATCGGCTTCTATGCTTTCCGATACTTCACACACACTGATGGCCATAGCTAGCTGAATCAGTTGAGAGTTGCCACTATCTTCTTCGATTCTGTTTTATATATTTCTTTCTGAGACCCGATTATTTATAAATATTAATTGCTCTTCTGGCAAATATTAATATCGCCAATACCATCTGCACTGCTGGTGGATCTTCGTTGAAGTCAAACACAGGCAGCTTGATGGATACAGTGTTGCCAAACATTCTGAAGAATCACTAATATCCTCTATCCTTTGGCCTATCCTCTTCATTTAACTTAGATTTCTTTATCGTCTTCGCTAGATGCTGGGATATCTTATAGTTCTCAAAAAACTCTACGGAGTTGATATTTCTTTTCATGGGAGCATTTAACTCTGCAAGCGCATACCCACCTATCATTTGTCTCTCATCACCCACCTATCATTTGTCTACAGTGCTACTAAGTGTGTGTGAGACACTTGGTAGCACTGAAGTAATCTGAATTCCACATCAACTCTGTACTCGAGAGGTACGCTAGCCATGGTGGGTGGTGTGGAAGATGATAATACCGTCAATAAAGAAGACCACGATGACATAACTGTCTCATCATGAATTATGACAATTGAAGGACGCTGTAGACGTCCACACGACCGATTTTGTAAAAATTATAGATATTATCGATAAATTCACTGAATATGCTATTCAGGCTTTTGGTTTTGTGATTAATTATGTACGTATTTCATAATAATATTATGCAACAGTTTCACCAAGTGCTATGCTGCCGGATTCGTCAGGTTTTTAAGAACAACAATGGTCTTTTTTCTCAAAAAATTCCAGCAGTTGATGATTTTGAGAAGTAAAAACTTAATTTCAGCAGAACCAAAAGCCTGAATAGCTGAATACAATGAGCTGCAAAAAATGTACAAAATAATTCACTGAACATTTATCTTTCTGTTTTTATATTTTTCGTTCTTTGGTTCAATATTCATCCATGCACTGTTGCTGCTTCACTTTTTTTAATAGTTAAACAAGGATATCCATCTATTTTTTCACTTTTCCTTGAAAGTTTGTTCATGAATGAAGGATCATTCAAAGTAAATTTGGAAACCAGATTCCCATTACCTTTTTAAATGGACATGGTTAATAGAAAACCATGCTTTTTTGAAAATTTTTGGATAATTTAATGTTTTACCATGGTAATAGTGTACTCTGGGTAAAGTCAAAGACAGTTTTGTGATAAGTTTTCAATGCCATAAGGTGGGAAAAATATTTGGAAATTTTCATGGAATATGTATTAGCCAAGTGGTGAATGAATCTGTGAATCTACCTCTGCCGCACTAACGGCAGTGGCCAAGGGGTAATATACCCAAAGTTCAACGTCTCATAGTTCAGACATAGAAACCAAGAAATGTTTCTCTGTACGTGGGATTGCAGTGAGAGAGGTGATTGAGCTTTTCAGAAACAATAGTTGTTCCACAATCTATATACATATATGCACAAACAATAGATAAACTATTCCCTTCTGGGGATGAACGAGAACAGAAGGGCTTTCTGATGAGATGCCATTTTCTCACTTCCCTGTGCACCTTTTCAAGAGCCGATCATCCTCTTCTCCGAGCCCTCTTCTACCCTCCGACACTCTACCTCTGCCGTTGCGGGATGGACATTGAGTGTGTCGCTGTTGGCCAACTGTGAGGTTTTAATGTGGCCAGTCAATTTGGCTCTTAAATACTCCTTGTCACAACTTTTAAACAATGGAGTCTGAAATATTACTTGGATATGAGGTGTCATGGAATCGGGTAAAGCAGAGTTTGATGGTATCGTTTTGCAAGAAAACAGATTATTATTTGACTTGGACTGACCCCGTGGGAAATTGGGATTGTTGTGAAATCTCATTTTTGCCTGCTTATTTGCCGTCTCATTTCTGTGCACTCCCACATGGCCAGGTATGTATGTAGACATTTTCTACTTTGTTTTGTGTGTAGCTAAAGCATTGAGTATTTTCTTACACTCAGGTTGCAAAAATGTTTTATACATTAAGAAATATCTTTTGGTGCTGCCGGATTGTTTAGTGCCTCAGTTATGCATTGGTCTGGATTGACTTGTATGTACACACTAGTGGTGGTGGAATGTGGCTTGATTGGATACTATGTTTTGTTTTCCCAATTGAAGAGAGACCTTTTTGTTGAGTTTCATAGATAAGACTTCAGTTTCCAATGACTCCACGTGACTTGCGTTGACACGTCAGTGGCAGCGTTTTCCCTTCACTGTCCCCATCACAAGGAATAATGGGTTTGGAAGGATAGGAGTCTCTTTGGTGGAACTTTGTGATCAGCCCATTAAAGATAACAGTTTGACTGTTTGAGCCCTGTTTAAACCTTGCTGTCCATCTGAATATACAGACATCCCATGTCATTCCATTGACCTTTATATTTAAGGTTCTTTGGCCACTGTTCTTGCCTCCCTCTTCATAAATATTGTGGCAGATCCAGTCAATTTTATAACTGTCTATGTTGGGTATTTTTCTGTGTGAATTGAAGTGACATAGACTGACATGTCTGTTCATTAATGGTGGCCTCTATTCAAAGGAGCAACCTCAAAAATTTCCTTAAAAATTATTGTATGTGACAATTACTTAACAAATAATAGCCACACATTCAGAGATGTACTAAGTTCTGTCTTGATCCTTTCCAGGTTGTAACATCGTTGAGTATTAATATGAATGGCCCTGTTGGGGAGCATTTTGTATTGTCCTTAAAAAGGATTGGCTCATTTAAGAATTTGACATCCCTTAGTCTTAGTCAAAACCATATCAAGCTAAATAATAAAAATGCCGAAATATTGGGCACTGTTCTTCATAGCTGCAAATTTGTTACAAGGCTGAATCTCTCTGGAAATCCTGTTACGGGTAAGTGATACCCATTGCATTTTCAAAGTACATATTAGCTCATTATTATTGAGTTTAATGGTCTGGTGATGTAAGTGCCGCAATAGGGAGTTATGCAGTTTTTATTGGGAAATATCAATTTGTCCATCAAAATTAATGGTGTCAAATCCAAAATTTCACTTAACCCAACCCGAGAATTTGAGTATCGTTTTTATTGAAACTCTATAATGTGGAATTTCAAATTAAGATCCTTTTTTCACCAAACTATGAATCTAAACTTCTTTTCACCTTGCAATGCTTGTAAAATAAACAATTCGAAGCCAGTTTTTTAAATCATTTTCTTTTAAGTTAATGAATCTACAAGTAGTTCTAGGTTTACCAGAAAACTCAAGTCTAATAAATAAACATTAAAATGGGAATGAAACAGCTTCAGTTTTACAATAAAGATTTATTATTTTCAAATGAAGGCTCATAGTGAACACAAGTAGCTTATTAATTTTTGTTTATTGAATTTGTGTATTCTTATTTGGTAGGGATGTAATGTTTATTTTTTTATCAACCAAGTTGCCTGTGCAGTATTAAAGGTTCTTTTTAAAACATCATTGCTGTTAAGTACTGTGCATAGGTATTTTCTTACAAAATTTTCAAAATATTTTTTTCTTGGGTTGAGTTGCTGTTTCACTTGCTGAAACTGATTTTTTCACATGCCTCTTACATATAACGTGCATTAGTCATTGCACAAAGCACCACCGCAGGATGTAGTATTGCAGAAAGAGTCTAAACACTTGACTTTATAATTGCCTTCATGAGATAAGACATGTTACAGTCATGATTTCTTTTTTCTGACAGATTCCTTTTCTCCATCGTACCTTTCCATAGCCTCACAAATTCTAACAGCACATTCCGCATGCCATGTCCCTGTGGCTCCTGGCAGTGGCGGATCTAGGTTTGGACCAAAGGGGGGGGGCAAACCAGGGGTCTGAATACCTCTATTTTTTATTTTTATCCCTCCGGGGATCGATTTTATCTAGTGTAAGTTTTGACCCAATTGGGGGGGGCGGGGGAGATAGAGCCCCCTTAGCACCCCCCTCCCATAGATCCGCCACTGGCTCCTGGGACAGTGGACAAGATTGCAGCTGCATACAAAAGAGACGTAACCAGCATTCGTTGAAATTAAATATAGTGGGAGACAGGAATATATATGAAATAGAAGTGCACTTTATTTTATCTGCCCTAGTATGTCTTAAAAATACAAAATCTTTCTTTTCTTGTACCTGACAGCATTTATTACAAATTTTAACTGCCCTTCAGCCAAATGTTAGCTTCCGCCACCTCATTTTATCCTCCCACGACACATCCTCGACCTCAACATAACTCCTTGATTCTACATTGTCCTTATTGGCTTGATATTCCATCCTGAAAGGAATAATTAGAAGGTTATCTCTTCAGAGGATTATAATGCATAATCAGTGCACCCATTTTGAGCTTAGGTATGCCTTCTCATTGCAAAGCAAAAGTTGTAATGGAAGGCCACTAAAAAATAGAAATATCTGTACTGCCAAATGCCTAGCATGATTAGAGAAGAGTAGAGAATAAACAGAAATAGTCTTTTTTATATTTTACGGGGATATTTTGGCATCAATGTTTTGTTTAATTACAGCTTTGATAAACAAGTGCATCAACGTTGAATGGCTGTTGGCTAAATTACTTAAATGAGATAACATTGTGCTTGGAGGTTGACGCAATGCTGATACAACGTGCATGTTACAAAGTTACGCATTGTGAACGCTGGCTCAACTTTGCGTTAAAGTCCTGTGTTACCAGGGTCACACTTATGATAAGTCGTCGGTAATAACAGAAAAGCTATGACAAACACAGAGTTCTCTGTAATCTCTAGGAATGATGAAAAACAACCAAAATTGGTGAAATTTCAAGTTTCAGTGCGATGCACAATGATTCACTATTACAATATTAATTTACACTATTTATTTCCTCACCGAATGTAACGAATTTAGCGGTTGTCCCAAAATAAATTCTTATTTCTTTGTTACGGTGGTCCTAAATTGTCGAATTTCGAAAGATAAGGTCCACCCTCTTATACCATTTACTCATTATGCATGCCAAGTAAACTTGAACTTAACCATGTCCTCATGGTGTTGCACTTCTGATGTACATGCTAGAATGGGTGCTTAACGAATTGGTCGTAAAACATGCCGGACTTTGATATACTCAGGGTTGTTACAGGTGAGGGAAATCAGGGAAAAGTCAGGGAATTTCATTCATAGCGTCAGGGAAAATGATAGTCATGTCGTGCGATTCAAAAGAACCGCTGCACGGTTGGCTGGCTGAGCTGGCCTGCGTCATTGATAGCATTTTTTAAAAGCATTGGTGGCCAAGATATTAGAAAAGTCTCCACTTCAATACAAGATTTGCAAGGCTATCAGGTTTTGTGATCCAGAGTTGGTAGTTAAATCCGAAGATGCAGCTCTTGCTCGTTCCGGGACCGCCTCTCATTGCTGCCGCTTAAGGCAGTGGTTCTCTGCTTTAGAGTTCAACTCGCTAGAAGCTGAGTTCATGACTTAAATTAACAAACCTGCTGTCACTGTGTGCTTGAAAGAATATGACCGAGACATTTTTATACTTTTTGTTGTATTCATGATATGCAGGCTTGTTACAAGATTCAAATTCCCTGACTTTTCAATGACCAAAATCTTCATTTCCCCTGACTTTTTCACACTCTCCTCTCGTTCATTACATAACATTTTTGAAGGGTAAGAGTCAATAAAATACTAAAATCTGGTATATGTATCGAAGCGTCCAGTCTGTGAATTCCTCAAATTCACCAGCTTTCCACCCACCTTCAACCACCTTCATCACATATATTGCTATGCTACATATGCGCATTTAACCTTTCATTTTCTTCATAAACCCTTTTACTCTTGTAAACCATTCACATAAACCTGTGAAGTGCGTCTATTTCTCGATGCCATGTTCGAAAACCTGACCTTTTCCTCCTAGTTCCCCGAGATGGTGGAGCGGTTGACCAGTTACTCCTCGTCGCTTTACACACATCACCCATGACTTTTCCCAACTTCAACTTAAACTATCCCCGCTTTTCGACGGCTTTTAGAGAGTTGAGGGTCGGGTAACCTCTCGGAACTATTCGATTATCTTTGGAGGTACCTCATTCCAGTGCCTCCATATGGAACTTTCATAACCAACTCACCGCTCACCGTAATTTTACGCAAACAAATAACCGTTGGGGTGGCGTGGGTAACCACCAACGGTGCGGCCCGTTGTAATGGTGTGAAGTAAACTGCGTTTGGCACATAGACAATTAGGGAGTCCAGGATCCAAGAGCAGCAACAGGTATTTTGTTAATGGTTTGTGAAACCTGTATTTGCTTTTGTTGTTTAGTTAAAGCAATTACTTTCTCAAGGTTTACTTGGTGGTATTCCATCATAACGGAGAAAAAGACAACTTTTACAAATACCACTTAAATTTATTTAAAACTCGACCCAGGTTTCGACGTGGGTTCACATTATCATCAGGCAAAATATAAGAGAAACGCAAGCCTTATATTATACATGACATAGCCTAGTGAGGGGGGGGGGGGGAGGGAGGGAGGGGGTTAACCCTTAAGAGGTTGCGCACGGTCTAAAAGACCGGGTGGCTCTAAAAGTTGCAATTTAAAAAATAATTATCTCATTGTAAACTCTGGCCTTTTGAGTACCTTCATAATAGTCAATATTGCGTCAAAAGACAATGTATGAGTTCTCCCTGTGCGACAGCTCATTTTTTATAATTACTTTTTCCCCTTTGTGCACCATTTATTTCGATATGTGAACGGGAGAGGTCGCGCACGGTCTAAAAGACCGGGTGCCTGAAACAATTTTCGTAAATATATTTCAGAAGTATTTCATCCCAAAACTTTAAAGAACATCATCTATAAACTCTATAGTTTCAGATGATAAGGTGCAAAGACTATTTGTACCATCTATTTTTTATTATGCTGTTTTCTTTCGACCCATGTTTGACTGGGATAGCCCACCTACGGCCTGAAATGTGAATCCGATGCTGTGCCCACCTATCCATCTCGTTGCCTAACCCTTATTCATTATCTTATATATAATTACATATATACATACTAGCTCTTATGATGTCACATCACAAGCGTTACATGTATTTACATTGCGGTGTCTGCATTTCTGCGAGCGCGTGGCGCAGATCCGACCCACCTTGCTGTCTTTGCTTTGACGAATAATGAAACACTGGTGTAATGCCTGTCCATTCAGTCTCTACTCGTGGTTGAGAGCAGTTGACCTCGTAGTCTTAAGAAGTGAACTTTTTGTATTTACTATTTTTACGTTTTATAAGTACTGGGCAAACATTCACTTTCGCATATTCTTATTATCCTTGAATAAATTGATGGTAGTAGCCTGTAAGTATTCAGCGCGTCTCATTATTGTACATATTTTTGTAATTTACAGTCATACTAATTTCAAATATTTGTATATCCATTAGGTGGCAATTCACTTGCGTGTGTAAGTTGGATTTTTATGAATCACAAAAATATTTTGTCTTTTTTTACTCTTGTGATTTATGGAAATCTAGCGTCAAAATACGTTCATCTTTCCAGCAGAAACGGAAGGTGCGAGTATTTTAAATCGCTAATTATCTTACTTATTGACGCCACATTTGCGTTGTGTGTTGTACAAAAAGCTTTGTGTATACTCTTTTCTCCGAGCCCCAAACACTCGCCATGACTAATTTAGAGGACAAGGATGTGTGAAGGATGAGGTTTCTTCTGCAAAGTGAGACAGGTGAAGAGGAAATAATTGCAAGTGATACAGCTGAGGAGGACATACTAGAGGAAAGAGACCATGATACTCTTTGCGAAGAATCTGCTGAAGAGTGTGATAATGACAATGTGGAACAATTTGATTCAGTGCATTACACCGGAAAAGACGGAACAAGTGAGTGGAGTGCTCTTCCCACTAGTCGATCAGTGCGCAACAGTGTAGTAAATATAGTGACAGGTTCCACAGAAGTAAAAGGGATTGGGTGAAATGCCAAATCCTCAATTGAGTCGTGGGCGTTATTTTTCCCTGGCATGGCCATTGACAAAATTGTCAAATACACTAATACATGCATTGCTAAGAATTAGCCTAATTATTCTCGTGAGAGAGATGCTAATTACACTAATATTATTGAAATTAAAGCCTTGTTTGGCCTTGTATATTTGGCAGGTGTTTTGAGGGCATCACATCAAAATCTTGAGGACCTCTGGGCAGTATATGAAACAGGAATAGAGCAGTTTTGCGTTGCAATGTCTTTGAAAATACTTAAGTTTTTGATGCGTGTATTGCGGTTTGATAATATAAATGATAGGAACGCCAGAAGCTTTTCGTGGCAGATGTGGTTTTAGACAATACTTGAAAAATAAACCAGCAAGGTACGGAATCAAGATTTATTCTTTAGCAAATTACCTCATATTTTCCACTCTAAATATGGAAACCTATGCTGGCGAGCAACCTAACGGAGATTTTGCGGTAGACAACAGCCCGCTGAAAATTGTGCAAAGATAGATACGTCCAATTTCAGGATCCCGTCGCAATGTAACTTTTGACAATTGGTTTTGCTCGGTTCCACTAGCAAAACAAGTTGTAATTGACAAGATGAAACTTGTTGGAAATTTGAGAAAAAACAAACGAGAAATATGGCACCTGTTTGTAAACACCAAACACCGTGAACCACATAGCAGCCTATTTGAATTTGAAAAAAACTTGTACACTTCCGTCTTACGTTACGGAAAAGAACAAGGAAGTCATGTTGTTGTCTTCAATGCATGACGATGATAAATGATAGAGATACTAATAATTCAGCAACGTCGTAAATACTTACATTTTATATTGCAACAAAAAATGGCTTTGATACCGTTGATGGCATAGGTTACCGTAGCAAGGAAAAGTTGTTGTTGGCCATTGACTGTATCTTTTTCGCTTGTAGACATGTATGCAATAAATGGATACACATATTATATTTCAAAGTAACGCTGGAATAAGATGAACAGGAGAAAGTTTCAGAAAACATGAAGTAAATAACTTTGGATAGATTACTTAAAAATTAGAGCTGCCTCAGAAAATCTACCTACCAGCCTAAAAGTAAAAAATAGGAATCTTTTTGGTATTCCCATTGAGAAAATAACGCCGCAGAGGGATGTAGGCCCAGGAAGATGTGCGTTTTGCTCATGGAAGTAGAATAAAAAAAGCAGCAAACACTGTGCAATATGCTCAAAATGTATTTGTAAAGAGGACACTACTTGCGTCGGTTGCGCGGAAGTTGAAAATAGAAAGGAGGAAGATGTGATGTAACAACATAGCTCTGACGATGATAAATAAATCCTAATGTGATTAAAATCATAAAAAGTTTTGCATATTTACCTCCAATAATCTATTTCTTAATTTCACACAGGTTACAATATAATTCAAAGTGAATTTACGGTGGAGTCAAAATGTATTTATCATGTCAAATATATATAAAATACGTAAATAATTATGTATCAAATTTATTACTGCTTATTTAATATGCTGTTGGTATGTGTTAACTTTTAAATACATTAATTTTCAATAAATATATAAATATTTCATATTTTTGTTAACACGGTCATTTAGACCATGCGCGACCCCTTACGTCCTAGTACACTGCGCGACCTCTTAAGGGTTAAGGAAACTGGGAGGAGGGTTGGGGAGGGGGTTAAAGCTTTGAGAATGGGGGAAGAGGCCGGGAACATGCATTCATTGACAAGGAATTCATCACAGTCAAGTTGTTTCTTAAAAATCTCCAGCTGTTCTAAAGCATTCAGCTTTCGCTTGTCATCGGTAAAATGGAGAGGTAACATAGTAAAATCACTTGTATTGGTTGGTTGGTTAAAAGATGTTTGGTGAAGTTGCTTCCGTTAAAATTAAAATTTTTAAAATCCCTTGTATGCTCTGTTTGTCTAATTTTAAAATTTCTACAAGTCTGTCCCACATACCGTCCACCGCAATCACTGCATTCCATTAAATAAACACCACTTTTCTTCTGAGGGTCAATGGGGTCCTTACAGCTCACTACAAGGTTCTTCATACTAAATGAAGTTTTGAATGCCACTTAAAAACGGTCACTCAGTATCAATTTCACCACTCAAGAGGAAATCTCCCCGAAATAAGAAATCGAGCACCACTTTTTAACCAGGGGTTCTATTTTGTTATACAAACTGGCTAGGGTTAATTTTATCCTTTTGTTGCATACAAGTGACGTGTCCTCCATGCCATCTAGATCGGCACAGAGAATGACGTTTGCGTGAATCACGTTGAGAAGGGGAATTTTCAGCGGGGTTGAGGTGGAGTGGGTTAGTTAATAGTGGGATGGGGACATAGATGCAGTGGAAGTCTTCCATTGGAGCTTAAGGAACTACTCTGTGAGTGAGGACGGGCCAGGTGAGGGAAAGATTGTGGCCAAAGTCGCTGGCAGAATTCGCTGGCAAGTAGTTATACCTGCCAAGAAATAGTCTCTGCATTTGTCTTAGGTATTGTTAGCCCGATGTTGTTAGCTCGCATGTTGGGACGTGCATTGGGCAAGTCCTTGGGCTAAGTGCGCTGGGGAGACGGTCCTCCGAGGGGAAACATGCCCAAAGAGGGAGAATTGTGGCAAAAAAAAGAGGGGGTTGGGGAATGCATAAAAATGCCACGGACATTGCTTTCACTCCTTCAAGTTTGAGGACATTGGTAATGGGTACCTGACATAATTGGAGATCTGCCTGATTTGAGATGAAAAGGCACTTATGTTGTAGTATTTTCATTTAGATTATTTTGCTTGATTTGAGTACATCTCCTCATTCTGCATGTGTTAACTACAGATGTTGCAATGGATATGAAAGCATTTGCTTTGAGTTAAACCAGGTTTTGAAAAATGAATATCAAAAGTCCAGGAAATGAGATTTGTTATGAAACTGTTTAGCTGTTATGGAGAATGATGGGAAAAACTGTCAATCTGTTGAAACCATGTTGTTGTACCTATGTATGTTTCATTATAAAGAGAGATGTTCATTTCTACAGGGTGTGTTTAAAAAAATACTTTTACCGAATTACCTAATCAATGCTGCTTTGAGCATGTGTTGTTTCAAATTCATCACATTCGTGTGAAATCAATATTATTTGTACAATGTCAACTGCTTCTTCGCTCTTATCCCCAAACTCATCTTTAAGTTCATATTCACAAATTTAAACCTTTTCCTGATCACATGATATGAATTTTTAATCTTTTTGTGTATGAAATGAGATGAATGTTAAGAAGTAACTGAATTTATTTCTGAAAAAAAAATGGTCAAAGAGCATGCATACGTACGTAGCATGCATACGTATGTAGCCCTTAAAGTTTTTTATTGAAGTCAACTTGTGGTAATGTGCATATGTTATTTATGTTTTCAGGATCGTTGGAGACAATACTTGCGAGAAAAGAAAGGGGAATTATGCACCTGAACCTGAGTTATTGTAATCTGTCGGTTGTGGACATGAATTATTTGGGCAATTCATTGCATAGGGAGTCGTTAATTGAATTGGACATTGCATATAATGACTTGGATAAGTCATTTTCTAAGTTCCTAATATTGATTGATGGAGTATCTAGTCAAGTAAGTTTATGCCCCTTGTTTTCTCTATGCGTGAAGCCATTGAAATACATGGAACTTGAACTTATTTTGATTGTAAGTTTTTGCTGCACAATTTAATAACTTCCTGATTTTCACTAGCTCTTTAACTGGTGGTGGTTTCCATAGATTTTGTGCGTGCTTTCATATCTTCCTAAGCGTAGGTACGGAGTTGTTAATATAGCTTGTTAATTGTAATTTAGTTCTACGTATACATATGTATACTGTATTTCCCAGCTTACAAGATGCACAAACATAAAAGACGTGCCATAGTTGAAACTGCATGTGTATTTGGGGAAAAAGAAATAACCTCTCTATAGTTTAAGTGAAAGTTTCTCGGGCTTCTCTCTGTAGTTGTTTTGGTTAATACCTTGATTGATTGATTGTTTTGTCGGGGGGGCCTTCGACAGGAGCACTTAGACCCTTCTTGGTCCATTGTGCTATCCCACATTTAAGCTGCCTGCCACTTTCAGACAGGGGACAAGAGTACCATGGTAGAGGTATGGAGGAGAGTGGCCTCAACCCTCCCCAGTACAGGTATAGAGGGTGTCCTCCCTCTAACCTTCCCGGTCTGGATATTTCTCCCTCCGGGCTCCCGGTGGTTTGGAGGGAGTATTGCCTCTCCATCCACGCCTGGTATGAAGGAGGGTCGCCCATCCAACCCCCCCCAACGTTGCTTAACTTCGGTGTTCTGACCTTACCATGCCTATTACGGTGTCCCAAGACATAAGGGAAATTTTTTTTTTTCGCAAAATCAAATATGCATACCCTCTATTTATTTTTCTGTTTGACCTTAATAACTCACATAATAAATATTATTGGGATTGAATTATGATAACACTTGATCCCAAACATGGGAAATCAAAATTTATCCTGGGTTAGTATGGAAGAATTCTAGAACTTAATGTTTATTTAGTAACTATAACACTAATATGCCCAAATCGTGTTTATTTACTGTTTAAAATGTAAAAAACATTATTCTTTAAATTTTCTTTTCAAAGTTTGCTTTTTGCAGTCAGGTTAAATCTTCCAGTGTTCTTGTACGCAACGCAACAAAAATTGCTTTTGATCCTCCTCAACTGCGATTAAACCGTGAAAGTCTTGTATCAACTTGACCGCTCTTTCAGCTTTCAGCATTCACTACCCTCAGCTTTGAAACCTTTTTGGCTTCTTAAAACGAAGCATTATTTGACCACATAGTAAGACATTTGCGGAGAAAACTGTCATAAATTTTAAGACGATGGAACGATGACTTGCTTCTGACTGAAATGAAGTCTTAGATGTTTTTCTCTGAAATAAAACAAGAGGAAGTCCGTTACAAAATTTTGATCTAAACAGAAAACTAAAGAAACAACTTCTATATTAACTTATTTAACTTACCATACAATGGACTGATAAGTTCTTCCTTTGATGGAATGTAACGTTTACCATGAGTTGATAAATTCTCTTTGGTTAAATTTTAAACAATTTGTAATTTTGTTTCTTGATCCACATCATTGTCAATCAGTGACAAGACAGAAACTTCATCCGTCAAATACCATAAATGCTGGCTTATCTTCTGTAAAGCTGCTTTTGAGATGCTTTTATTAATTTTTTCATAAGCCTTTATCATCTGCAAAAAGCACAAATCTTGGTAAGGTGCTTTTACTGCCAAAATAGATTGGAGCCATGGCTTGACGTTAGGATGTCACGATGAACAGACAAACGTCTAACAGCACTGCCTTATCCTTGATCGTAATTTTGAATTGATCACTAAGTAATGATATTTTTAGGGAATAAATTGCTCTTGCCATCCATCGAGCTTGGTGCATAGCACCTGGAGGTTGAATTTTCAATTTTCCCTGTGTATCTCCGCCTAAAAATATCACAGAAAGCTCTATCAACTCTCGATAGTCATTTCTGACTCTTTCTTTGGTCAGTTCAGTTTGGTACAACTCAAGGAGATTGTCAATTTAGGAAACAGTCAGCTGCAATGCGAGCTTTTCTTTATAGCACTGTACTTTATCTGGATTGACACCATTCCAGTAATCCCAGAACTTTTTGAAGAGGATTATACTATATCAGGATTTGCTGTCACTTGACTGATTATTACTTTGAACATGCTTTTTTACATCAATTTATGCACGTGATGGTGGCAAGCAAATATAAGCATATCTCGATTAAGTTTTTGTTCAAGAAGTACACAGCCTGACCTGTTGATATGACCTGTATTTATGACCTGTTGTATGACCTGTTGATATGACCTGTATTTGAAGCCCTAGTATTACAACAAAGAAGTTGCACTTTATCTTTGAGATTCCAGTCTACAATCGCGTTCCAAACAGCCTGTGCCTGTCCGCTTCCTGAAGAGCTTTCAACCTTGGCACAGCAATAAGTTGTTCTTTATTTACATATGAAATAACTATTAGAAGACGCTCTTCTTTTGATTTCCGAGAATCTAAAGAAGGCAACAGTTTGTCAGGGAACAGTCACAACATCTAGTACCTCGTTTTGAAAATTAGCTTTTATGGCTTCCACACGCTCTTTCCGTTTTTCCATACGTATTATTTGAATCGAGGACTTATAGGAAATTCATCAGTATTATATCCAAGTGCCTCAATGGCACCTTCAAGAATAAACACAGAACCTCTCACACTTAACTGACACCTATGCTACTAATTTTGGAGTAATGAAATTTTTCCGCATATTGTTTTACTGGTTCCGGGTTGTATGTTCTCGGTCAGAGTTGGAAAATATTCTTTTAAATGCATGTCATTTTCATCAGAGTCAGAAGATGAGTTGTTTTGTAATGGTTTGAAGGAGTTGCCGTGGAAAAAAATGTAGCACGTCGCTTTTCCTCTTCAATAGTTCTGAGTGAGCCCTTTCCTCTTTATTAGCCAGTTTTTTGTCTACTCCAGCTAAGTTTCCAGGCTGACCTGGCTCTCTGTCGCTGTAAGGAGATTCCATCTTCATTTATTTTCATTAATTGAAGCGCATCGACGTGTGCAATGTCAAACAAATTATCTAAGGTGTTGACAAACTCTTGTCGGTGCTGCTTAGCACGTTGAACGCGGCACCATTTTATGACTTACCTATCTGGTGGCTGAAATTTTATTTACTTATTTTCCGATAGATTTTAACCCTAAAAGTCGTTATTCAAAGTTGAAAAATTTGTAATGTAAAAATTGTAATAAAAAATTTTAATAAATGACTGGAATCCCCGTCACGAGTCACTGGCATGAACCTGTAGTGCGTGTTGCATAGATATCTCCAGTTCCTTTCTGACGTACATTTTGCATTAGGTCTCTGTATTATTTAACATTCCCATATTATATCATGAGGCTTATATGTACAGTCAAATAATGAATTAGAGCAAAGTTGAATGTGGAAAGTGATAAATGGGACATGTTTTTGTAGTCGTGGCTTTTCCTTTCACATCCATAAAACTGCTAACCTTTGTGTATAAGAGAGAATTAATTCCTACATGTTGGAATAATGAGGTGCAATTTCCACAAAAAATAACTTTTAATGCGACCCGGCTTTCAATGTTGATACATCATCGTCAGGGTACAAATGGTGTTAGGTGTAGCCAATATGTATGTACATATTTTGGAAGTTGTATGGATAAAGGAGGGGAGAGAGGAGAGGTGATGAGTGTAAAAACCGGAGGAGGAGGTGAATGGGGATGGGGAGGAGTGGAGAGCGGGGAAATGGTGGGTTTTTTCAGGGTTAACAAACTTAGACAAAACACAAATCAGTGGCAAACAATAATCGGTGGTGGTCTTCTTCTCTTCTTTCGGCTCAGGTGAAAACTTTTGGGTTTTTGCTTCCCCCCTCCTTTCCATTGAGTTGCAATTGTGTGCTCCCAAGACCAGTTTCCACCCCCCCCCCCCTCTTCCCCCATTCAAAGTGTTGAGGCGTCTTACTGGGAACCCGTCCGCCCTCAGACGAACCCTGCCTCGAGTGGCCCACGCCCGATCCGCGCGGCTGCCTGCCTGCCCAGGGACACTCTCCCTCCACCACCACTCACCAAGGGCCTTTGGAAGCAACACCACGAAATTTTTAACCTGAGCCGAAAGAAGAGAAGAAGACCGCCACCGACTATTGTTTGCCACTGATTTGTGTGTTGTCTAAGTTTGTTAACCCTGAAAAAACCCACCATTTCCCCGCTCTCCACTCCTCCCCTTCCCCTTTCACCTCCTTCTTTGGTTTTTCCACTCATCACCTCTCCTCTCTCCCCTACCTCTTCCAAAATATGTACATATTGGCTACACCTAACACAATTTGTACCCTGACGATGATGTATCAACATTGAAAGCCGGGTCGCATTAAAATTATTTTTTGTGGAAAATTGCACATGATTTTTCCAATATGGATAAATTCCACTCCATCTCGCATGAATCCTCGGATTTTAAATAATTTTTACATCTTGACACACATTCGTTAATAGGTACTGGTACTAATACCTGCTTTAAAATGTTTAAACTGAAGTACAACGCTATAGTCTTCTAATTACCTACCTTTGTAGAATATAGTAATATGTGTAGTTTACGTATTCAATAAAAGAATAAAATCAATGAGAAATAAAATTTCAATGCATTTTACAATAATTTTTATAAAAGAGGCAAAGACACTTTTACATTTAAAATGGTTTACACTAAAACTGGAAAAAGCACATGCATTACAAAAGTTTAACTAACATCAAATATATATTTTTCCATATCCATATTTTCTGCTATCAAGTTTTCAATATTAGAAGATGAATGGTCTATTCAAAGAAGCAACACGATTTTTGATGCATGATTTTTGATGATTTTATGTAGGAAATTATTTTTCAAATCACAATTACTTTTTTCTAAATCAATATTCTATTTATGTAGCCACATTTATTTAAACACATATTTTGTTTTTATACACAATTAATTTATTCATGTCTTTTATCTTTATGATAATCCACAAAACATTCTTCGGGTTCCCAGAGTTCCGCAGGGGCGTCGACCCTTCTGGAACCCCCACCCTTGCTGTAGCGGTTCATACCCTTTCATTTACCGATTCGTATTTTCCCATAGCTTGAGCTTTACCCACACTAACAAACAGTTTATGACACCTACAAAATAAAGGCCCTTTTCAAATAAGCGAACAAACCTCAATCCGTCTCCAGATATTCTGCGAGTCACTAAACACTCTTGGTGAACATTCAGGCAGTTCTAATACACTTCTAATAATTCAGACACTAGTTCTAATATTATTAATGCCGAGTTCTCCGATATTTACTTACATGACTGCGCTGCGCTGCGTTGCCTTCCCTCAAGGAAAATACACTTGACTCGATGAAACAGAACAATTGAAATATTAATACTTCATAATAATAATAATAATTCATTGCTTCATAGCAGTAAGCGTGATAATTATTCTAGGGAAAAAACTACTTACGTCAAATTGTTTTTGCATTGAACTCTCGAAAACTTCCTTCAATTTCCTTCTCTTAATAAAGCCTGGAAAAATAAATAAGCTTTAATTGAAGCAAAAATGACAAAATATGATGGTTGATTTCAGATATATTTATTTTGAATGAAAAATTTGCACTTGGGTCTAAATGCTACAGTAAAAAAGACAACATGCTCAAAAAACCATCACCATCCGTAAATCTAGGTAACGACAACACAGCAGCATAAACTTGACGTACTTTATAACTTTAACAGGATAATTTTGAAAGAAAAATCGAACTAAACCTTGTAATACAAAAATAAATGCACATTATTTTAGGAAATCAAAAAACATCACAGGTACTAATTCATCAAATATGCTCCAAGTTTATAAGTTGAAAAAAGAAAAACTAAATACATAATGCGTTGAGTTATATAATAATTTAACATGATATATTACGGAACACATATGGGTTGAAAATATATGTCTATAATGTAATATATGTCTATAACAACGGAATGCATGCCTGACGTTATTATATCAGGAAATCTAGAATTGTTTCCACTGATAGAACGTATAAATGTACAAATAAAGAGATAAACAAATATGTGTCACGGAAGACGATAAGACGTCATACATTCTACTCCTTTCCAAAGGCACATGTTTATCTGTGATATTAAAATGGTTAATATAATTGAATAAAGATAGCAATGAAACAATGAGTTGCCTCGAAAAACGTTGGAAAAAATTAAAAAAGAAACTAGTTTTTATGCCCCTGGTAAGCAGGCAAAATGCAATTACAAGCGATTAAAAAACAATAAGAAAAAAGTAAAAAAAATCTTTCTTTCGTTAGAATATTATCCCTGATCTAAAAATTGTTCCAATATGGAAATAATGAATGGAAAAACACGAAAGACATTAATAACTATATATAAGAAAAAAGAAAGGCTAAGTAGCAGTACTCAATTGTCTGTTATCGCTATGGTTCCCCTTCCCATACTATGGCCTGTCAATTCCTTTCTTATACTGCTTTTTGAAATTTCTTTAAGGAATCGATCTGTTCTCTCCACCCTTGCTTTCTTTACTGCTCTTCTTGGCCTGTTGTCAAGTTCCCAGTATTTTCTCTTGCCTAGCTCTGAAGTTACGCTCCTCCATTTCCTTCTCTCCTTTATCATCTCCTTTATCATCTCCTTCATGATCCACGGTTTGGCAGCACTTACCACGCCTTCTGCTTCTTTCGCCACTTCCAAAATTCCTTTCTTCAAACTCATTTATCTTGTACTGATCCGCTATTCTGTTAGCCTGCTCTTGATCGCTGCAATTAATGCTTCTGCATTCGAATTTTGCATCCTCGTATACCTTTTTGACTTTTATGAAAGCATTTCATCACTAATAAGTTGTGATCTGCATCAGCCCCAGGATAAGTATGCAAGTTTTTTTACACTATTCCTGAATCTGCATCTAACCGTTATATAATCCATCTGGATCCTATCTGTCTCTCCAGGCTTCTTCCAAGTGTACCTACCTCGAGGGTGATGCCTGAACCATGTATTTGTGATCACTAGGTTATTTCTACGGCAAAACTCCACAACTTTCTTGCTGCGGTCATTTCTCCTCCTTAGGCCGCCCATCTTCACCCACCACTGCACGTCTCAATCCCCCATTACAACCAAGTATTTACTTTTAGGTATGCTACCATTTATTTCCTACAGCTGGGTTTCCTGTCCTAATATTTATTTACCCCCCCTCCTACAACAGCAATAACAAACGTCTGTGTATTATACATTGTATACTGTGTATTGTATACCTGACCTGAGAATGCCATAAAATGGCGAAACGTGTCGTACAAAAAAAAATACTGCAGAAAAGTACTAAGCTGTCTTAATCATGAGCATTGCTATTATTCTATTTGTTGAGCCAACTGTAAAGGCCTCTCATTTGCTGTTTTTGGTATTTTAATAAATGAATCAATTAGTAAAAAATAATAAAGTTTTGATACAAATCCAAACAGAATACCTGAGAGCAAGTGCTTTATTTGTGAGTCAAAATGTCCCCGTGAAAGTATGTGCATGACTTCCACGTAGTGCATACTATGTGCAGGGTTGTGACAGGCCTGGAAAAGTCTCAGAAATTGAAAGTGTGCCTGGAAAACCTGGAAAAGTGATGGGAAATGATAATTAGTGCCTGGAACTTTGTTTTCCCTGAGTCGGAATGTTTTCAAAAGGTCGGGACATGTTTCATTTTGGGCACTTTCTCGGTACTATGAGGCTGTGGAGCTCTTGCTTGACATTTAGCAATTTATTATATGTATTCCCATTTTAAAATAAACTCTCAGGCCCCTACTACAGGCACATGCTGTTCTCGAGGTGGAATATTTGTTTCTCCCCACATTTTGCACAAGTAATTTGTGGCCCTAATCGTGGCTGTGGAATTGTGAATGCAATCGGAAAGGAGTTTCCCCCTTCACAGCGATAGTAGCAGCTCCGAGTGCTCTGTTTGTTAGGTACCTCTATTCCCCTCCCTCCCCCCCCCCCCCCACATAGACCTTGCGTTAATTAATGCATGGAACTCCTATCCTGGCACCTTATTTAAAATAAATACACACCAAAGAACGGTTGTTTTCACCCAAAAAATGGATAAGATAAAATGGACCTCAGGTCTGTGGCAACCCTTGTGCTACTGTCCTATCAAAGATTTGATTATGTATTTGTTGGAGGCAAAGGATTTAAAACTAAAAAAAGTTATTTACAGACCGCTTTGTTAAGCATGGTGTGAGGTCATTGTTTTTACTCTTATGTATTTTTACAGCTGGAGATACTTTGTATGGACTATACATATCTCTGTGGACATCATTTGCATAACCTAGTTACAGCTTTATCAAAAATGAAGAGGCTTCGGTATTTGAGCATGTTGCAGACTAGTCTTGGATTTGAAGAATTGATGGAACTGGCTCCACTTGGCGCTATTAAATCGCTAGAAATTTTCAGACCGTGTGCCAATTTAGAGGATGAATATTTTGAGCTCCAAAGGGAAGTCGATGCCATCAAGCAAAACTTTTCACAAGAATTTCATAAATTCAGAAAGTCAAAGCATAAAAGTACTTCTCTGAAAGAGACAAAGATATTGTTTTAACTCTTCATGCAAATTTATTTTACTATTTCACGGATAGGGTGCAGCCAACTGCTGTTCCTTCTGAGCAACTAAGTTTTTATGGAATGTGAGAAACCAGTTTTAGATTTGATGCCTGCAATGCTTTGTCTTGTGATTTATAATATGCACTTTTAAAACTTTTATTGTAATTTTTAAATACTTTTATGGAAAAAATTGTCATTCATTATTGATGTGCACTCTGTTGATCAAGATGTGTGATAAAGAAATTGCAGGCTGTATCCACGATGCTCCTTGTGTTACAATGGCTGTGATTCGGGTGAAAACTTATTCTTTTAAGTATGCTCATTTTGAGGTGATAAAGGAAATGTTTTACTGGATTTTTAATAGAATTATGTTGCTATGTAGAAATGTATATGATTAAAATTTTTATAATTAATTACTTGGAAAATACTGAACTACTCTCTTTATTGCGAAAAAAACTTTTTCACCACTTAAATTTCTGATCATCTATGATAAACTGATCATACTAAATAATATGTATAAAAATGTAGGTGTCTGTTCGTGTGTTCATTGCTCTTCTTCTCCAAAACTACTGTACTGATTGACCTGTAATTTTGCACGTGGGTAGGTAGAAGATGAAGGACGAAGGACATAGGCTATATACATATTAAAAAGTTCTCAGGGTCCCATTATCCTCAAACCGGGCCCCAGTTATAATAATAATAATAATGTTTATTACGGGTGTTTACCCATTTCACAAAATGTTTAAATACATAATATAACAGTATAAAATATTTCTACTAATTAGTAAAGTCATTGCACAATAGTGATGTTTCTCACATAAAATGAACAATAATTAAGCAAAACAATGATCATTAAAGATTAAAGAGAAATATGACAAACAGAGCAAGACAATGGTTGTCACAGTCATAAAAAGTGACCAACATGATTAAGTAAAACATTAATTAAGTTTACAACAATATGTAGCAAAGTAACATATACAAAATAATACAAGAGTAAAACAGAACAATAAGCAATAAAAGAGAATAAGAAAAATACAGAAATTAGAAATAAATCATAATATTTAAATAATAGGGATAGTATCTGCATAATGAAATGATAGCAATTTTTCTAAGCACTTTTTCCTATACATAGAAGCTGAGTCATGATGAATGTCAACCGATGGTTCCACTAAGTTGTATGTGCGGTGAAGTCTGGAAAGGGGTGCATTGTTTGTGAAGTTTCTATAGCAAAATTTCAAATGGAAAAGTTTGGTTTTTCTCGTGAAGTTGTGGGTAGTATCAAAAGATAAAAGCTGTGTAAGGGAAGGACAATTGATTTTGTTATTACATAGTCTATGGAGAAATAAGAGATCAGCGAGCTGGCGGCGGACTCTAAGTGGGTATAAACCTAATATTTCCAGTGTTTGCTTTTATGGAACATACAAGGTGGGAAAACCAGCGTAAAAATTGACTACTCTAAGAAGCTTCTTTTGTACTCTGTCGAGATGATTTATTTGGCTCTTAATATGGGGAGATGATGGAATTGAATTCAAGGGTAGGTTGTACTAAGGAAATGTAAAGGGTTCTTAACATGTTGATGTCCTTTGTCTTTTTTGTTAGTCGTACTATGAAACCAAGCATGCGAAGAGACTTTGATATGATCTCACTTATATGATGGTGGAAAGTAAGTGACTGATCAAGAAAGACTCCTAAGTCTTTGAGAACCTGTGTTCTTGTGAGTGTAGTACCATTTAAGGAGTAATTGAATAAGATTGGTTGTTTTTTATGGTGAAAGGAGATTATGTTACATTTCTGCGTGTTAATTGACATTAATTTATTGTTACACCAGTCAGATATTTTCATTAGGGAAGCATTCAATGTCTGACAGTCATTAATATATATTTACTCTATTAGTCAGTTACATATTTACTCTAATAAGAAGAGCATGGGAATCTGTGAAAATGTTTCTTATTTGCTTTTTGTACTTGCAATCAAAATAAAGGGCTGAAATACTCGCTATGTGATGTCTGAAGTAATGTAGTATTTCAAGTAAACTCGTGCAATGGATTTTGGTATACGCTTCG
This sequence comes from Pyrrhosoma nymphula, assembly GCA_963573305.1. Taxonomy (NCBI): domain Eukaryota; kingdom Metazoa; phylum Arthropoda; class Insecta; order Odonata; family Coenagrionidae; genus Pyrrhosoma; species Pyrrhosoma nymphula. Next base: position 6,054,829 of record OY754329.1, read on the forward strand.
TTTTTGCTTCTAATTAGATTTCAAAACAATTATTAAATTGTCTCGGATTTCAACGATAGTAGGTATATTTCCTTGGCAACCTGACCCTGCTGGAAATTTCACCTACTGTTTACAGTAGCCTATAGGCTTTTTGGAACACACTACTGTTTTCAGTAAGTCTACTGTAATATTACTGTTTTCTACTGTTTACAGTAGGTCTACTGCACTGCTACTGTTTACAGTAGCTCTACTGTACTGCTACTGTTTTCTACTGTTTTTACTACTAAAAATATAATTTGCCACTACTCCCTTCAATACTACTGCGCAATGGCATGATTTACTTCGTCGCAGTGTACCACCTACCTAACGCTACATTTCCCTGCCTAACAATATGACTCGACGCATATGTGCTCGCACCCATTACTAATTAAAGTGGCGTTGAGAAAGACGTATATATGTAGTCACTTCTGTGGATAAATGTGACTTCGAGAACTATTATCATTAAATGAAAATTCCGTGATAGTTTGAGGAAATACCATAAAATCTTGATAAAAGTTATTTGCCATTAATTAATGCCAGATAACTGTTATTATATGTTGCCACATAGTATGAATATAAAGGCAATATTACTGCGAATAAACAAGATTTTTCCAATTCCCGCACGTTAGCTTCAGCGTCGTAGCTAGGGGCTGGCCAGGCGGGCGGCTGCCAGAGGCACAACCCTCAGGGGGCACACTTTGCAAACCCACAGCCTGTGGGCCATAAATCAAGGTAATATTACCTCGATTTATGTGGTATCAACCAGTAACTGTCGTTTCGGGGCAGCTTGATTCTTCTTGAATCTCCTTGTCTTACCTAGAGAGGAATAGGTTGTTTCATCTCGTATTGCATGGTTTCAGCTAGTAACACACTACCTCGTTTCACATTGTATATACTCATTTCAAATGTGCAATAATCAACTCGTATTATGGCGTACTTAATGTAGGCGAACGAAGTCAGTAAGTGGAGTAATAACGCGGGGTACATCGTTCACGCTACTTCAACAGACAAAGAACCGTACACGAAGCGGCAGTAGAGAACCGCTTCCGTACGTTTCGTGTACGCTACTTCAACAGTCAAAGAACCGTACCTACACCAAACGTTGATTCACTTCCTCAAGCGAATCACCGCTTCGTGTACCCTTCATGACCGGTCGAGGAAGCGGAACATTTTCGCCAGGGAGAGACTTGAAGAATGACTCCTATGTTGAACTTGTTGAGGGATCATTCAGTAAAATTGTTCATATAGTTGCTGTGGGGGATGCACATGTGGAACTTAATGTTGTTCTCAAGCCGCTTTGCACATTTAATGTCTGTGGCCTAGATAACCTGAAAATTGTAGTTGGTAGAGGAGGGAAGTTTTGTGCACAATTTTCCACTATTAAATGTGTCGCAGTTCACATTCAGGTTGATAATTATGAGTATGTAAGCTCAGTTCCATTTAAACACTTTTGTTTTAATATGTAAATTTGTACGTCTTTTTGAATTTTTAATCATGTATACCTAATTGATTGTTTATGCACCAAAATACAATGCCCTTCTATTGATTAAATTTTGTAGTGCCATTTATTAACTAGGTACCTATATATATCTGCCTGTACCTATCTGTCCCTACCTATTTGAACAGTAGAAAACATTAGAGTTCAGTTGGTTTATAGAAACCAGTACAATTCAGTAGGCTACTGTACCCATAACAGTAGAAAACAGTTGGGATCCAGTAGAGTCCAATAGAGTGCAGTAGAGTTCAGTAGGACTCAGTAGAAAATCCTACTGACATTTTTAGCAGTAGACATTTTTAGCATCTGTAGCAATTGCTACAGACATGGAAAAGTCAGGGAAACTGAGAACATATCTGGAAATTTGCTTTCCCCTAGTCAGAATCTGTTTGTTTTCAGAAAGTGAGCAGCACCATTTTGTAATCGGAGGATCGCGATAAAACTTCGTAAGGTGATAGAAAATGAAAATTTATTAGGTATATGTTTTCGGAAAAGCGTCCATTAGGCCCTAGTTTTCGAGATATTTGCTATAGAAAATGTTTAAAACCTCCTGTATGATGAAATCCCCTGCAGTACACCCACCTCGCCCCTGCGCCGTTCTCAGACTCAGGCCAGCGATGGAGTGGATGGGTACGACTCATAACCAAACTAATAGCTTAACTGTGTGCGGCATAGCCTGTATTTCTCACTCGTCAGCACATTTCCTATGACTTTAGTAGAGGTACACTCGATCGTATGCTGAACGGAAATTTGCCTTGACTCTTTCAGTCGCAGACGATGCTCATCGAATAATTAATTCACTATAAGATTGGCCCATGGAATGGGCATCCCTCGACGTTAGACAGACAGCGCTCTTCCCTTAATAATGGGAAAAATCTTGAAAAATTTATATTCCCCTAATTTCGTTCCTTACCCAGATAGCACGTTAGGGTTATTTTTTGTATCTAGCGACGATAGGTGACAATTAATATACAAGAAATTTCTCATTTGATGTTTGCGTTATGATTGTGGGGATAATTTTGCATTAACTGACGAATTGGCGTATATTGGAAGAAGAAACATGCACATCTCTGGTATAACAACAATCAATGTGCAAGTGCATCTATTTTTTCACTAAACACTAAATTAAGATATTAGATAGAAGGTATGCATTCATATTGAATACTAGTATCTGGTTTTGCCCTGACTCGTACGCGGGAAGTATTTTTTGTTTTGCAGGCGCAGGGGTTCACTTAGTAGCGGTCACAGAATTGTGGTTTGCCTTTGTTGACATTGTGATGTTAAGAGTTCTTTCCCAGTAAATTAAGTCGGAAATCTGTAGTATTTACTTACATCTCATTTTAAAACAGTTGTTTAAAGTACCCTTCAAACGTATTTCGGGTGATTTGAGTGAAAAATAGGTTTATTTTTGCTCCGGGCAGTAGCATAAGAGATGAATGGGTAAAATGAAGTGGCAGTAGCATAAGAAATGAATAGGTGCTTTCGGGCAGTATGTATTCATTTCTACTTGCAATTAAAAGGGTCGAAAGAATCACAGTTTATTCTAAACAAAGGCATTTGCTAAAATATTAATTTGCAATTAAAAGGGTCGAAAGAATCACAGTTTATTCTAAACAAAGGCATTTGCTAAAATATCTGAAACATTCACAAATGGTACCTTTATTGGAGGCAGAATCTCAAATCGCACTACCAAGTAACTTTAATGCTTTTAACTCTGAATATTCAAATCAACTATTAATTATAGTGATATCGAAAAATGCATTATTCTTTACAGTTATGGCAAAGATATTTTCATTTTTTTCAAGCAGTATTCATTTCTATTTACAATTAAGATATCGCACAATTGTTTAATTATCACAACGAAAATGTGAATTCTTAAGACAATAATGAATTGGCGTCGAAAGCATCACAATTTATTCTAAACATAATACAATTACAGAAATTTACGAATCATTCACAAATATATATAATATATTTATTCAAAGCAGAATCTCAATTCATACTACCAAGAAATTTTAATTTAATTTTCTCAATATTCAAATCAACAATTATTTAGTGATAGTGAAAAATGCTAAATAAGTTACAATTATGGCGTGGACTTTCATGATGAATAATAATGTATAACCGTTAGAAGGCCATAATAAAATGAAAATCAATGGTTGCAACCATTGCAAACCTCATGAGGTTTCAATTCGCTGGACCCAGTAATAACCACAGAAAACATGTAAATAGAAGTTAGTAATCGCATCATAATGTGGTGGTGGAATGTTAGGAGTGGAAGAAAATGTTGTGGGAAAGGCTAATGCCATATATGGTAGGGCAATTCCAAACACAGTTCCATTACAGTCTAAATTCTTAAATTTTTGAATTTAAAACGGATTTTTGGATGATATGAGAGTAAAAAAGAGAGAAAGATGGAGATTTTTATGGTTAATGATGGCTTATTATTACTGGAACGACGAGCGACTTAGAAATTATTTGAAATTATTCCCACCCCAAGAGGAGGTAGCCGCCCCTCCGGGCAACCACCCCCTCCCTGTTAGGCCACCCGCCGTCACCACGGCGATTCGACCCCCCCTCCTATCATGTACTCATCCCACCCCTCAAACAATCGACCCATCGTGGCCGATTTTTTCACGTGCCGCCTCACTCATGCTGGGCGTCATGGATGCAGAGCCCAAATGGCGTCTAATGAACGTACCAACTATGTACAACATCGCCCGTACCGTGCGCAAGCAAGCGACCTGTGCAAGCGACGCACCGGGCCGACATGTGCCGAGCCAAGAACCAATCTTCCAGCATTAAACTGTTGGTTGGAATTTGGGCTCGACTGAAAACTTATGGCTTCTTACTAAACTTCGAGATCTTATATTTATAACTACTTCCTAGGCGGATCATTTGCCCATCCGTCTGCCACCTTAGGCAAGTGTTTAAGTTTTCCTAGGTCTCTGTGCTCACTTGTCTCATCACTCAACCTCGCGAAAAACATAATATATACTTGTTGTTTTTTTTCCTTTTTGATTCTTAGGTAGTTGCGGCTAGTCTTTCCATCACATCTTCTTCATATGTATGTATAAAAGTTCAGCCTGCGTATGTCTGCCTGACCGCAAAACTCAAAAAGTATTCGGTCGATTGGCCTGAAACTTTAGTGAGTTGTGCGCGCGCCAGCTAAGGTTTATTATTTATAAAAATTGCAAATTTTGGGGTTGTTTTTCCCCCAATATCGTTAACCTTTACTCCCATAATAAGAGCATTGAGTTCAGTGAAGGTGATTCTTTATTTGCTTTATAATATTACTTGTAATCAAGATATTGGATGGAAATTTTTATTATAGAACACATGGCTCAAGTGTAGCTGTCGGACCACACTTAATTTAAATCTTAAGTGAAGTCACTTAAGAAGTCTGTAGCGTAGACATGGCAAAGGGCGTGCGCACAGTGGGTGCCATGGGTGCCGCCGCACCCCCAAAAATATTTCGAGGGGCGCCAAACTTTGGATGGAACAGTATTAACTTGGGGGAAAGCGAGTCCTGCTGAAATGAACTGGTAAACCAATCAATCTAAAAATATTTAAAGGTCTGATTTTATTTTTTGATAAATAATAATACTACTCAAACTATCATTGTATGTGCGTCTTTGAAATAGGGTACGGAGTACGATTGTGGGCTAGATAAAAACGAGAAGAAATATAGGGGTCATTCCACCTCAGTTCAACAAACGTTTGTCCCTTAGGGTCTCAGATTTTTACAAAAATTCGTGTATGGGTACAATATCAACTCAAACTGAATACCCTCAAACCGTTTTGTGAAAAAAAAATTTTGAGCGAATTATGCATATTTTAATTTTTTCGCATTTTTAGCAAAAATCCGAGCCTTAAATCATATTATCACTTATATCTCCGCATACAGCAATGTCATAATTGTCATACAGCAATGATTAATAGCTCTTATTAAAGCTAAATATATATTGAATGCAAATATATCAATAAAAAATTATTTTCTTTTATACCCTATTGTTGTTAATTACTAATGTTTAAAAAATTGTTAATAAACGTTTCTCAAATACTCCATCTCAGAATCAGCAGAAACTTTTATGCCGTAGTCTAATCATATCCAGCTAACTATTCCGAAAATAAAATTTAGTGGCAATTCATAAATGCGTTTTTTATAAATATTTAAACATTTACAATTTTCTCTCGCGCGGCCCGTCGGCTCCACCATTTGAAATACATGCAGCAGACGCGATGCAAGCCAAAAATTTCCTACTTGTTCAATGTCGTGACCATATGAGATAAAAATATATTATAAACTATAAATGTTAACAACAATTGTTATTTGTTGTTTGCCTTCTATTTTTCACGTACATAGTTTTTAAAACTAATTTCGGAAATTTCATCGACACCTGCATATGAAAATGTTGTGTGTCAAAATTTGCTCCATCGGCGCAATGAGAGGAGGAAAGTGTTCGCGAGACAAGTGTCTTTAAATGTATCGAAGATTACTCTGCGAGAGATCTGCAGCTCATCGAGGATAGAAGTGGTGTCTTAGTGGAAACCGAGTGCGTTAAGCATGATAAATCGTATCTTGCTTTCTATTCAAATCGTCAAAAACAGTGTTGTAATCCACTGAAACTGCATTGGAATATCCGTAGTGCTAATTTACATACAATTACTTCCAATTACAAATCGAAAATTTTCAGCACTAGAGCAATGTCTTTGGTCGAGGGCAGAAAATTGTGTCGTCAGTGCAGAGTGTTTCTGAATAAGGGAGTCGCGAAAGGTGACACACCAAGGTCTCCCATCAGTCATCAAGAAGACGTTCCTGAGCAGCTTGTGGCTGCAGAAGCAGTACTGTCAAAACCGGGGCCTTCTGGTTTGCAATTTGCGGAGGCTCATGTATCCCTACCTTCAAACAGCTCCAGCAATGACAGTGCTACAGTACAAGGAGAGAGCTATGGTGCACCTTATTCCACTCGTCAAGCTGTTCTAGAAAAAATCAACCTGAGTTTATCTGTAATCGGTACATCACCAGTAATTAGAAAAAAATTGAGAAGTAGAAAGTACTCTGAAGAAAAAATTCATAAAATTACTTCTGTTTATCGAAGAGCAATCGGGAAAGTAGGGGGAAAAGCAAAAACTTACTTCGGCTCATTAGAGTTAGTAGGGTGTGAAATGCTAAGTCAACTCAAGGATAAGTTCCGAAGCTTAAAAAAGTAATATTTTATTCAGATGGAGCAGCTGCTCATTATAAAAACAAGTATAACATTCAGAACTTATCTCTTCACAGGAAATATTTCACAGTCTCTGCAGAATGGCATTTCTTTGCTACATCGCATGGTAAAGGGCCAGGTGACGACGGACTGGGAGGGACTTTGAACAGACTAGCAGCAAGAGCAAGTCTTCAGCTTCCATACGAAAAACAAATACGTACACCTATAGAACTCTTTAACTGGGAAATATATCATTTTTAGGAGTGGATTTTGGCTACGCAAAGAAAGAAGAAATTGGAAAACATTCCGATGTACTTGCGAAAAGATTTCGTCAGACAGTTAGTATACCAGGCATTAGGGAGTTTCATGCAGCAATACCAGAATCAAATGGAGTGGTTTTAATGAAGAGACTCTCTTCGTCCAAGCAAGGGACGAGGATTCAGCTGTAGCTGCAGGCAGGAGTAACAGGATCCTCAAATAAAATAATTCCGAGAGGACCCCTTCATACAAGGTAGGACATCATATGTTTACGGAGAGCATGCTAACTTAGCCATTTTACATTTGTTTTAAATACAAGGTTTTTGTTTTCTCGTTAGTTTTCAATCGATTGTGTCGGAGTAGTTAGCAAACGTTTTCGCGCAGAGAAAGTGGGGCTCAATGATAAATTTCTCTGCAAACATCCATTTTACAGAACAAATAACAATTCTTGTTAACATTTATAGTTTTTAATATATTTTTATCTCATATAGCCACGACATTGAGCAATTACGAAATTTTTAGGCTTGCATCGCGTGTCTGCTGCATGTATTTCAAATGGTGGAGCCGACGGGCCGCGCAAGAGAAAATTGTAAATGTTTAAATATTTATAAAAAACACGTTTATGAATTGCCACTAAATTTTATTTTTGGAATAGTTAATTGGGTATGTTTAGATTACGCAAAAAAGGTTTCGGCCGATTCTGAGATGGAGTATTTGAGATCTGCATCGCGTGTCTGCTGCATCTATTCCAAATAGCCGAGGGGCCGCGCGAGAGAAAATTGTAAATGTTTTATAATTTATAAAAAACGCAATTATGAATTGCCACTAAATTTTATTTTCGGAATAGTTAGCTGGATATGTTTAGATTACGGCATAAAAGTTTCGGCTGATTCTGAGATGGAGTATTTGAGAAACGTTTATTAACAATTTTTTAAACATTAGTAATTAACAACAATAGAGGTATAAAAGAAAATAATTTTTTATTGGTATATTTGCATTCAATACATATTTAGCTTTAATAAGAGCTATTAATCATTGCTGTATGACAATTACAAGTGGAGATATAAGTGATAATATGATTTAAGGCTCGGATTTTTGCTAAAAATGCGAAAAAATTAAAATATGCACAATTCGCTCAAAATTTTTTTTTCACAAAACGGTTTGAGGGTATTCAGTTTGAGTTGATATTGTACCCATACACGAATTTTTGTAAAAATCTGAGACCCTAAGGGACAAACGTTTGTTGAATTGAGGTGGAATAGTATACTAAAACCATTATTCTGATAAAGGTGATCACAAAACGTTTTTCATATTTTTAATCGAGTTTTCTTCCCTGTAGTTACTATCTGTTTTTATTTGATAAAAAGTTAATAATTGACTAGTAAAGATATTTTATGCAAGTTTTATCAAAGCTTTATTAAATTGCAGTTTTTAAAAAGTATTTTTTAATAAATATCTTATCCCAGCATCGAAAATTAAAGCAGAAATGTAATATATAGATTTTTTGTTTTACACAAATATTGGGGCCTAATAACTTTGTTGTTGGAGTTACTTTATGGAACTGGCTTTCCTCCGAGCATTTGGAGTTAAGGCTTATGGTTACGGTCATGGGCAAAAGACGGCATTTTTATTGTTGGCACCCCCAATAGCAAAATCCTGCGCACGCCAATGATCCGTATCACTCCCGTTTCGCGCCGAGATGCTTTTACGGAGCGAAACATTTGCGGGACTACAGAGGGCGCATGCTGGGCGTCAGTACTTTTTCTCAGGGCGACTTTTCTCACTGGAACTTCGCTCTAGACTAGAGTCGCGGGAAAACGCTGATTGCAGCGAATTGGATTTTATTCGCGGGAGTTCCGCGTTCCGCCGGGCGGGATTCGCGTCGGTTTGCGCGTAGTGGTATCCCGTCGAATAATGTTGTCCCGCGCGACATGGCATATCATATAATACGAATTACGTTATTATATCAGGAAATCTAGAATTGTTTCCTCAGATAGAACGTATAAATGTACAAATAAAGAGATGAACAAATATGTGTCACGGAAGACGATAAGACGTCATACATTCTACTCCTTTCCAAAGGCATATGTTTATCTGTGATATTAAAATGGTTAATATAATTGAATAAAGATAGCAATGAAACAATGAGTTGTCTCAAAAAACATTGGAAAAAATTAAAAAAGAAACTAGTTTTTATGCCCCTGGTTAAAAAACAATAAGAAATAAGTAAAAAAAATCTTTCTTTCGTTAGAATATTATCCCTGATCAAAAAATTGTTCCAATATGGAAATAATGAATGGAAAAACACGAAAGACATTAATAACTATATAAAAAAAAGAAAGGCTAAGTACTCACTAAGAGAACGATGTGTAGTCTTCAAAACAAAAGCTCCCGGAACCAAAACTGACCGCACTCCCTCAAAGTAGGGTTCAAACTGATGACTGCAGCGTGACGACAGAGCCCTTGCACGTGACTGAGAGCAGCAGGAACTTTTAGAAAGCCGCTTGTACCGGTGCAAGGGGAACTCCCGGCATGAGTCACCGGATAGAAGCTAGAATACGGGAATTCCCGTCATGCCGCGTTGAATGGGTTAATTACGTTTTGGGTTTTTTGTGCATTTTTTGTAACTCCCTCCAAAATTGATATATGTTCACTTGTTTCTTCACACAATTAGGGAAACATTTGGCAGCCATACACGCGCCTTTTCCCAAAAGATAATACATTTGCGAATAGTGAGATTTGCGCTGTCATAGACAGTTAAATTCACTTCACGGATATTTTGAAATAAAATTGCCGGATCTTGTCCATTAGAGGGCAGTTTTGAACCTTTTATTTGATGTTTCACGCCTCCTATTAAAAATATTTCCTTTTTAAAAGGACGTAATTCCAATGTTCATGACTGACTGACACTGGCATGTTCATTGTTCACTGATTGAAAACAATATGCTTGCTAACAAAATAACAAGTAATTACAAACAAATCGGTGGCTTTGACGCATTAACACAATGTCACAACGCACAAGCAAAACCTGCTTCACTGAACAATCACTACGGACAACCAACGTGACTAGAGTGATTTAAATTCCAACTCGCACTGATAGCGTATCACATGAAAATCATATAATACGAATTAATTCCACCAAAACAAAAAATGCTCACCCTGTAAAGTTTTTGGCCCTTTGCCACAGATTTTTCCATGGAATATTTCGAGTCGAAAATAAAAAGAAGAAAATTATAGTTATATTATAGTTACTTAAATCGTCAAACTTTTCTCTAGAAGCAGTAAACCTCAGCTAATCACTGCAGTGAGTTATCGCGAATTATTATGATGCATAGAAATAGTTGATTGTCTGTTTGGAGACCTACCACTGAAGCCATTTGCTCCAGCGAGAATAAGTGTGTAAGGGAAGCATTATTATTACTTGCGGATGGGAGGGGAGTGTCGGCACTCTTCATGAAGGTGTCAAGGTTTCACGTCTCAGCCGACGACTAGAGTAACTGCATTTGAATTATAATTCCGCTATTGAACTCCGCACTCCCACATAGAATCCAACTATGGATCGTGATTCCTCTCATAATAACCGCAACTGTCAAGTTAGGAGTCTGCACCTCCAGGTTGGAAAGCCAGTACTTTCTCCAAACTACCCACCTTATACTTTGTAGTACTTTCTCTTACCTCACCAACTCTATCCTAAATATAAAGCCGTGTTTACACGATTCATGTACCTGCGCGGGTAGATGCGTGATCACATTCACCATGAAAAATGCATCGTGTAAACACGCAAAATTGGGTAAATGCGCGCGTCAACGCGTGGCCTTGAAATAGCCCCTGAACTTAATTCGCTGAATGTGTTCAAGCATGTGAACATGCATGCAAGCACTCGCGCGGGTACATAAATCGTGTGAAAACGGCTTAAGAGTGAATTAAATTTTATAGAATAGGTGGAATAACTAAGGCTCCTTCAGTCGCCGTGAATCTAAGGGTAATTGATAATCTGAGGAAAAATGATACATATGTAGAGCGTGATATGATAAATCGCCCACAAAATAGGCATTTCATGAGTACATCTCAATACCTGTCATTGGCACTAATGCATTGTGCCAAAAGTCGCCTTCTTTCATCGTAATATTCCATTTTCGTTTAACAAATCGCAATGGTAGACTTATCCGCTTGACAAGCACAAGGTCATTGATCGTGTGAAACCTTCTATCACGGTTTCTATCGGACTGAGTCTTGGTATTCCTCAAGATCAAGTACCATCTAGCATAGACTAGGTATTGTGCTGGATCAAGCATCGTGTGTGAACCGGGCTTATTGGAATGCCAACATTTACGCGGAAATCGATGAAGAACGACAAAGCAACAGTTATTAAATAAACATTTAAATATGCAATGTAATGCAGTGGTTGACAAACTACTCTGAGATTAAGACAATAATTGTTAGTTTTGCCAAAATATTTCTACACGAGAGGAAAATATTTCTAAGTATTACTTTGATTTGATAAATGAGAAGATCAGCAATATGTCGTGAAACAAAATACGATAGAATAATTAATTCCATGTAGTTCATTTACTCCGTGAAACATATTGCTTATACTACATGTATGCGTGGTATATGCTTTATGCAATAAATCCTAATTAACAAGAACCAAGAAAAGGACACAATACCTGTCTATGCACAAGGTACTCACTTTCAATTCGAAAATTCTATCGTTTTTCTTAAATACCGTGTTTAAGATATGACAATGTAGACATAATGGCTTATGAGCGCCAAAGATACAAATGTTATTACCCTACGTATGTTTTATCTCATTTGTCCAAGCTTTAAAAATTAATTGTTTGAAAGAAACGAAATGGATCTTACTCGAAATCAAAGCAAAGACGTGGAAAAATAGACTCGCACCATGTTGCACACAAATAATTTTCTTTCAATAAAATGATAATTCAGCATATACTCGTACACATCCTGGGAATTGCGATACTCTTTTTTTTCAACAATGTCAAAAGTGTTTTGACGACAAGAGCATAGATACTGATATCTGAAATCAAATATTGCTGGTATAAGCGGTGACGATCATTTGGTTTTGAGAAAAAGGGAGCTTTTAGAAGTAATTCTTCCGTAAGTACTACTCAACGTTTACCTTCAAGTTGTTTTCATATGATAACATATCATTAACGGATCTGAAGGATTTAAATCCTTATTTGAGTCCAAAGTGTGAAATGGAAAATGCCGGGGTCTCTGGTTGTACCTTATGTGCTGAATTAATAATCCTGTCTATAACCTCAAGAATGATAGAAATGGAAAAACAATGTTGTGAATTGGTATTTGAAATTTTCAATGATCTTCACCAAGTATTGTTTCATTGTTAAATTTTACATATGTTGTCCAATTATGTACGCCAATGTAAGTCAGTACAGAAAAAGGAATTACAATGTCAAATATGTTAATAAATAGGTTAAATAAACTGAAACTATCGAAATGTTATGTACAACCTCCGAAAAAAGGCAATCGATTGACTGATTTGTCGACTACATATAATGAATAAACCTGGAGTGTTTGATAATGTAATCATGAATTATGCAAATAAAAAGCTTGTTGACCGGTAGCCTTCGACATATGTCTCCTGAAAGTGGAAAAAAATGAAAAAAAATTGATAATTTTTTCATTAAATGTAAAGCATAAGACTTTAAATCCTTAAAAAAACAAAAACCATAAAGCATTAATTCTGATAGCAAATTTCCATGCTAAAAGGATAGGGTAAGGATACTAATGTCATATACCGACAAATACCCTCATATAGGAATGTATATGTTCTAAAAAGGTTGATTGTTTCTCATCTTGAATTATCTGCCGAGGGTGAAACACCCGACACAACTTCAAGGATGTCAATAAAGGGTGTGAAAATGTACCGATGCGATTCCTTAAAGATAACTGTATACACCTGAAGTGTAACAAAAGTGGTTATATACATAAGACCACATTTAAGTGATCAGCATCAATCGCAGATCATAGAGACTGGAAAATGATTTCGCTAACGATTAAAATAATATTCTATTTACAATTGATTGTCAAAAATAATTAATAAAATCGAAGGTCAATGAAAATAAAAACTGTTTAGTGGGCAAGGATATTCTTAAGCAATTTGGATAAATGCTGCTATTGGAATTCAATCCTTTCAGAACCTGTTATAACGAGCAGTCTTAAGACGCCAGTAATCTATTAAAACTTTAAATATTTCATATTACAGGTGAGTGTATCGAGACCAACGGCGGTTCTTTTCAAACCTCAATCTACGATGAACTGCAACGTAGTTCGGAGTCGCCCCATCGCTAGAGGTATGTAAATCATAGCATAACACACCACAAATGTGTACTCGAATATTGGCTGTTATTAATTGAAATAAGATATTCCATAACAATTTTTCAACGTTACATTGTTTTATTTGTGAAATTTCTATCCATGGAATTAATAATTCTTTTACTTTACCATAATATAATCAAATTTTCATGAATTTTGGAATCTTTGAATTTTTGTTTCACTAGTTTCGTTTTCAGTATTATAAGACCGTATTATTTATTAGTATTCATTGCATTCTTGATATTCCCATCTTATTTCTTCTCGAAGGATGGATTGAAAACATTTCCTTTCTCTTTTCGAATTTCAGTGGCTCTAGATGAAATGGAAGAAATCGGTCCATACCGCCATCAAATCAATATTTGGCGTAAGTAATTTTTTCACTCACGTTTGTGCTAAGTGCACACAAGAACGATTGTCGATTTATCGTAAAAGATTTTACGTAAAACATTTCCGTTTCACAGGTGTAGCGGCGAAGGAAACGAAGCAGCGGAATATAAGACAACATGTACAAGCAAGGAGTCCAACGAAGAAGTAAGCTTGTATTTCGTCATTGAGGGTTTTTTTTGTTTGATTGAAAGGCATTTCACACTGAAACTGGCTGGTTTTTTCATCCGTTGTATTCATTGGTGTTCAGTTTTGTGTAAACCTTTCCTTAAATGATGAAATGAAAATCTTACAATAAAATATATTTGGAGAATATCTGAAATAGGTTTTTCAATTAGCAGACATTGTTCCTGTGAACCTCAAACTAATTGGATAGAGTTATTTGAAATAGATGGTCGTGTGAATGAATTATTTGATGCTATGTTTTCATGATGGCTGTTATCTTCAATTTCAATGCAATGATCTAAACCTTTATCGAAACAATGTCAGTGTCAATTTTCCATGAAATAGGTTTTTCTTTTTATTGGGGAAATTTTTTTATATTGTAAATTAAATTTTATAAATATATGTTTAGAATATTAGAGAACTAGTATAAAAAGTATTTCCATCAATGGACATCATACTTGTGCTTAGAATAATAGTTGATGTTCTGCGTTTTAGTACCATATAAAGAACTGAAACCAACTACTAAGTTATAATTCACACAATTTGGAGAGAAAGGAATAAAAAAAGGGTATATCTTTTATTCTATTAGGGACATGAAACCCTGCACCTTCAAGGAGAGACTTCTTTCCCTGTTTCTCTGTGGAAAGAGAAGAGAAAGGAATCAGATTGTGCTCCCCGAGCCAAGTGAGTTTATTTATCGTTCACGTGAGTCTTCTCACTCTGCCCTTCAAATACAACAGCTGGTTTCCCGTCATTGTAGTCATTAAATAATAATAATTAGTTTACGGTGAAATTGTGAGATTGATTGACTAAGTTGAAGAAATAAATACCAATTTTTATTATCACGTATGTTGGCCTACCTCTCCGCCACATTGAACTGAAACTTAGAATTTCTTTTTATCCTCAGAGCCTCTTCGCTCTTGCCTTGTTTACAACCGGTGGAAGAATTATGAATGTGATCCACTGGATAATGAAGGTAAGGAGAACTTGTAACCCAATGTCTGGTACTCTTGCATCACCCACCCATCAATACCTGCTAAAACATATTCCAATTTATGTAAAAGGTAAAAGAAATATCTTCCATAATGCAAACGTCAGGAATATAAGTTTTTATGTAATCAAATTACGGAATTTATAATTTTCAATTTAAAATATTTATATGGTTTGAGATACCGCTTCTTCATCGCAAATCATTTATAATGCAAGTGTGTTGATAAGTTACGACGCAAACAGTGGACAACTTATACATGCCCTGTTTTTCCGAAACTTGACACTTACTAATTTCTTCTTCGCTAATCAGTGAAAGAGAAATGATGCACCCAGAACGTCCTAAGAATCCTGCTTATGAAAAAAATACTGCTACTGTAAAATGTGATATCACACCTTACAGATAAGAAGTGCATTCAGATAGATAGTTTTTCAAAGTCACACCATTGCTGGGATGCTCCTAATTAGAGGTTATGACTATACTCACATTATAACGACAAATATCGCAGTGTTTTACTTATGGCGGTTGGAATAAAATGCTTTACCTTTTTCGAAAGACTTGTGTAATTGATTTGAAAATTAGTTAAAAGAATATTTTTAAAATGTTTTAGTACTAATCGCCAATCAGAATGAAATTGACGTTACTTGGTAGATGTTTCGGAACAAACAAATGGAAAATTAGAGCTTAGAGAGATTTAAGGAATACGCAATTTAAAATTTAAATTTTGAAATTATTAACGACTACTTATTTGGTCTTTTCAGATAACTCAACGGAAATACAAAGCAATCGAATAAGGCTCTATAAGGAAACATCTGTGTAAGAGATTATCTTCATAAATGTTTAATTTTGTTTTTTAAATATTTTTGTTTCGTAAATAATTTCACAAGCATTTGTTAATATTTCTTATTTTGAATTTATTTCAATAAAAAGTGAATATTAAATCCCTTTTTATATTTAACTCCTAAAAATCATAACCACCATTCTTCAAAACATCTTCGCCTTCAAGATATTTGGACGCAGAGGAACCCAGACGCCAATCGGTCGTCTGCACTTAGTCGCTGCTAATGTCATCAAAAAAAGGTTAAACTATGTTCGTTCAATTAAATTGTCACGGCGCTGAGTTGGTGTGATTTATTGATAAAGAAGGAGACTATTGAGACTTGAGGCGTATGTAAGATATAATGGCTTGAAGAAAGACCAAGTAGGTAAGTCGATCGTGAGGAGAACAAACGAGGATGTATTTAATGTGGCTAGAAAAAATACGAAGCCAGATGCAGTGGTTCGAAGAAGTCACAAGTGACGGACGGATGGCTAATGGAAAGGAGAAGGTATTTTAAAAGGAGTTGACAGTGGAGAGAACACTGGGGAAGTGTGGACGAAGAAGGAAGAGGATATAAGTTCTGAATGAAATATGAAGATGGAAGACGATCGAAGGAATGTCTCAGCAATCCAACGGCGGGAAATAGGCGGAGGGAAAATGAAACGGGACATATAGTTGTAAGGAGAAGGCTATCCAAAAATCTACCAAACACATGAAATTACACATTTAAATGCATTAAATATACAGCAATTATTATATATGTGTATTTTTTTAAATTTTTATTCAGCGTAACTTTAAAATTCATCTGAAGCCCTCCGAGATTGATATAATTAACAAAATCCTTGCTAACTACATTATATATTTGCGACTTTGGTCAAACTTTTGCCTGGCATTGCGTGGAGTAGTGGACTAAAGAATTTTGTGAAATATTCAAAGAAAGAAGGGCAGGAATTGACTGAGCCAAACCCAGGGATATAATTTAAATTTTTATACTCATACAAATTAACTATGTATAATTATGCTGTCATAACTGAATACACTGTAAAAAAAATCTTAAACCAGTTTCACACGACACTTGTCCCAGCACAAAGTCTAGTATACTCGCTAGTATGCTAGCTTTCCAATATCGTGTGAACAGAAAATGAATACTGGCCAGAAAGCATGCTAGTTAGTATACTCGCTGAGCTACTGGATTTCCTACTTGATGCGGTACTAGATTGCTGCTAGCCCCCAGCAGGACCTAGTAGCCGTCGTCCAATCACGTTAGCTTGTACAGTCGCAGTGCGATGTTCACTTTTTTTAATCAGCGCCTCCTACAATATTAACCTTGCTGTTACGTACTCTTTGGCGGCGAAATCATTGTGCGGTGAAAATGTCTAGACAATTGTTTTGATCGCTTGATGCCATCGATTGCCTTATTATAGAACATTATGGAAAGCATGAGTTTTTGTACAACACGAAATATCCTGTGTACCACAATAAGATGACGGAGACAAGGGCAATAGAGGAAATCGCGAACGCCGTGGAGACTTTCAGACCAGGCACCACACCGTTAAAGGCGTTTGAGCGATATTGAGCTCCTTGCGCACCCAATTTGGTGTGGAACACTAAAAAGTGAGGGCATCCATGAAAAGTGGATGCTCAACGGATGAGGTGTATAAATGAAATCATGATAGTATTTAATGTCACGACGAGACGGATTGAAATTTTTCATAACGTATTCATTTTAGCAGGTATGTGCACCGTCATTATGGTACAATGACAAACTCTTGTTCCTGCAGGAACACATTATTCCTAGGAAATGTAAAGAGACACCGAATAGGAATAATCATTCGGTACCTATGGTAAAGAGATGTAACTAAAATATTCTCTTTAATTGTTAAAAAAAATTATTCAAAGCAGCTGTTTTCCCTGAAATATTTAGGACAGTGTCTCCATAGAATATGCCAGTCCCGATGTAGTCGAGGGGGAGTATGAAGTGGAAGTCATTCCCCCTATGGTTCTGCTAGAGACTGAAAATTCATGCATACATATTATAGAAAGTGGCCAAGGAACATCAGTGGACTACAGCACAGAATCCACTCGAAAACCCAAAAGGACAAATTAGAAGAGGAATGCTGATGAAGTCCTTTTAGAGAAATCAAATTGTGTCCTAGAAGATATCTCAAGTGCTTTAGATAAACCACCCACACTACCACCCTTCTCAAGTGAAATGCACTTCCTTAGGTGAATCCATAGTGGGACTGAGAAAGAAGAAGAGAAAATTAGAGCTGATGAAATTAATTAATGATATAGTTCACGTGGCCCAGATGGAGGAGTTGGAATAGAAGAAATATGTATATAGTGTAAAATTATTCATTATATTTTGATAGAAATCACGTTAAAGTAAATGTGCAATGGTATTTCTAGTCTCTATTTTTATTTTTTATATTTATTAAGCAAGAAGGCATGTATTTTGATAAACAGAGTACCAATGCACACTGCTTACATTTATTATAATTAAAATGACATTCATTTGCTCAAATGACTTCCAACTGTTTCAAACGTTCCTGTTTCCTTACACTTCTTGTAACGAGTCCATATGATGTTCACTTTTATTTCTGCTGAGGAAAGATTAGGTAGAATGGAATAATGCAAAAAACATTTTGAAATGCTTTTTTTAAGTAAAGCCTTTTATTCATATGGGCAAAAAGAATGACACGATGGGCTTTGTTATTACTCCATCTCGAACTATTATATGATCCCCCTCTCAACTTCCCCTTCTTGCCCATCAACCCGGCCAACACCATTAGAATATCTCACAAACTCCTGTCTCAAATCATACGGCTGCCCAGCTGCTCTGGGGTGACCCTGAGTCTGCAATAAAAGCTCTAAATGAAAGCCCTCCTCCTCTACCACTTCACCTCTGTTTGCTGGCTGATGAGCCAGAAGAAAATTGTGTACGAGGAAGCAAACCCGTATAATGCTTTCAACCTTACTCGGGGGTAGATTAATCTTACTAAGGAGAACCCTAAACTTGTTGGCTAATACGCCAAAGGCAATTTCAACAACCCTCCTTGCCTATCTTAATCCGTAATTGATGATTCTAGTTTATGGTGTTAATTCCATAAACCCTAAAAGGCTTCATGACATGCATTCCAAGAGGAAAAGCGTCACCTGCTAATATCACATGCGGTATATTATTATCCCCCCCAGATATCGAATCGTTTAGAAGGAATCCGGAGTGAGTTTTCATCAAGGTGTAATGTATGGTCTGCTATTATTCGCATAGTGATATTCATATGTCAGTACATTATGTATTTCATTTGTTTTTCTCTTGGCGACAATAAGCGCGTGGATGCTACTGCACTCACGCCTAAACCTGCATGCCGTGTAATCATTACATGGCGACGAGGATGCCTCAATTAATGGAGAAGTTCCTACTGGGGGTCGATGACTGGCAATCTTATGAAGAAAGACTCGAAGAATACTTCGTTGTGTTGGACCTGGGGAGTGAGGAGGCACAACTGAGTAAAAAGCGTGCCATCCTGCTGTCCTCCATAGGTAAGGATGCCTATACTGTGGTGAGAAATTTGTGCGCCCCGAAAAAACCAGCAGAGTGTACCTATGCTGAAATAACGGACAAACTTACGAAGTATTTTAACCCAGACCGGTCAGTGATTGCCGAGAGGCACCGATTCAACCAGAAGTCCAATAAGCTGGCGAAAATGTACATCAGTTTGCGGCGGGCCTCAGAGAGTCCTCTCGGTACTTTAAGTTTGGCAGTTTTTTAGATGAGGCCCTCCGCGACCAATCTGTCCTGGGTCTCACCGATAAGGCGATTGTGCGTGCACTTTACTTAGAGGATGAGGCCCTGGTCTTCGAGAAGGCCATTGAATTGGCTTACGCCAGAGAAAAGGCGACAGAGAACGTGTTTGCGAGCGCAGAAGGCAACAGTGGGCAAGGCGTCCATTTTGTGCAGCGAGATGCGGCCATCGAGGACGTTTTCCAGGAGGACGGGGAGAAAGCTGACGTCCTACGGGTGAGGGGACAGAAAATGGCGATGCAACCGAGGAGGATGCGGACAAATTCATTGCCATCTCGGGGACCAGGCCAAGGGGTTAAGTGCTATTGTTGCGGCTTCACAGTGCTCCGGAGAGCTTCGTGCAAGTTTCGCACATTCAGATGTGATATCTGTAGGAAAGTTGGGCACTTAAAGGCAATGTGCAAAGAAGGTATGAATGTTAAATTTTGTGATGTGTTGGATGCTAACGAGGGGAAAACGCCAGTTTGTGTACTTCCTTGTGTCAGGAATGTAATGTGTTTGTTGTGACCAATGGGGGACCTCCACTTCTTGGGAGGGACTGGTTGCGGACTTTGAAATTTCCATCACCAGTGCACAAGATTAAAATGGACAGTGGGATAAACATTCAGGGAATATGAGATCGTTTCGGGGAGTTATGGGATGGCACTTTAGGGTCATTCAAGGGTAGTGAAGCCACGCTCCACCTCAAGCCAGGGACTAAGCCTGTATTTTGCTCCCATAGAGCATTAGCTTTGGCCTTGCGGAATAAGGTCGACAGAGAGTTGGATCGTCTTCTTGAATTAGGGATACTGTATCCAGTCGATTTCAGTGACTGGGCAACACCCATAGTTCCAATTTAAAGGGGGATGGCAATATTCGTATTTCTGAAGATTCAAAATAACTGTAAACCCTCAATTATTGGTCGAAAGATATCCACTCCCTCGAGTTGAAGAGCTTTTCTCGAAGCTGCAATGGGGCCAAATGTTTTCAACAATTGATTTGTCACAGGCATTTAAGCAAATGGTTTTAACAAAAGAAGCACAGAGACTTTGAGCAATAAACACACTCAGAGGGCTTTTCAGGTATGCTCGTTTGCCATTCGGAGTCTCCTCAGCTCCAGCAATTTTTCAGAAAACGATGGACCAAGTGTTACAAGGATTGACAGGGGTCGCATGTTTCCAAGACGTCATCATTGTAACAGGGATAAATGAAGGTGTGCATGTTAAGAATTTATATCGATGTTTTTGTTTAGTTTGAAAAATGTTTTTGATAGTCATTGGCAGTTCATGTAAATGGCGAGAAGTCAAGGAAATACATAATAGCTCATCAGACGAGGTTATTATGCACCTAAGACACATTTTTGCCGCATTTGGTCTCCCAGAGAAAATTGTTTCTGACAATGGTTCTCCATTCTCGTCATCCTTGTTCAGGGATTTCTGTATAGAAAATGGAATTCAACACATTTTTCCCCCCCCATATCATCCAGCTTCCTGTGGTGCTGCAGAAAACATGGTCAGGGTGTTTCAAAATAAAGTGAAAACTTTAATAACTGACGGAACACCCTTGCACGTTGCCTTGCCACGTTTTTTATTTAACTATAGAATAACTCCGCACATGACTACCGGAGAGCCTCCTAGTGTGTTGATGTTTGGAAGGGCTCTTTGCTCACGGTTGGCAATGACTAAACCCAGTAAAGGGAAGCAGGTAAAATAAAAACAGAATGCTCAGATCCAGGCTCATGGTGGCTCGCGGTTGAGAGTTTTAAGTGAAGGGCAAAGAGTGATGACTAAAATGTACCCGCAGGGAAAAATGGTGTGGATGTCAGGGGTGGTGAGGGAAGTGTTGGGGTCTAGACTGTATACGGTTTTAACCGATGAAGGTGTTTTCATCCACAGGCACAATGATCAACTACGGCAAAGGGGGGACCAGTGTATAGAAAAGGACAAGGGCAAGCAAGATGGGTGGGCTTGGCCTGAAAAAGCATTTGTGCCTGAGGGAGTTGGATGTGAGGATTTAGTGCTGATGGTTGTTGAATGTGAGGTGGATAAGTTACCTAGGTACTGGGAACCTTTAGCTCACCAAGTGAAGAGGTGCACCAATGTTTCACCAAGGGTAGAAGTCAGAAAAAGATACCCTCAGAGAATTCGTAAAAGTAGGACAATATTGCATTACTGATGTGATTAGCAAACTGTGACGGTATATGTTTTGTAATGTATAATCTGCTGGGGATGTGATAAAAATGTATTGTTTGGGGGGGGGGGGGAGGTGGTGCCGGACTCATACATATATGTTGGGTCAAGGTAGATGAGCTCTACGGCCTCTATAGATTAAACAGATAAAATATTTCTCCAATGGCCGTAAAATATATGCACCACTCGTCAAAAAATTAAATACTTACTGTGTTGGTTTGCGGGAATGAGGTTCCACAACAGGGACCAACCACAGCCTCTCCACCAGAATACCCTCCTGTGGTAGTTTACGGGAAAATAATTTCCTCGCCAGGGACTACCACAGACACACACACACAACCCAATTGGAATCCTTTGTAGGCTAATGAGACCTAGCTCAGGATTCCTGGGTTATAACCTGGGATCCTTCGGAGAGCTGTAGTGACTCTACTAAGGCTGCCAAGTTATTTACACAACCACACACGCAATCACACAAAACACTCACTCACACACACAGCAGGGCCCCAGATTTCTGGGAGAACAGCTCAAAAAGAGCGTTGTCAAATAGAAAAACAACAAACAGGGAACGAGGGTGTTCCTAGTAACATTACTCCAAGTATACTCTTCACCGTGCATGCCAGATGTATTCCATACAATATCTACCATTAATACCTTAATCTCATCGTCCTGAACCTCAATCACGGCAGAAATTATGTCAGGAATTATTATGGATAGTGTATTTGTTGCAATCCTTGTGAAATAACTAAGGCTCCTTCCTGTATGTCTCTTCTGTCGCAATGAATCTCAGGGTAATTGATAATCTGAGGAAAAATGATACATATGTATGGCGTGATATGGTTATTTTAAATCGCCCACAAAATAGGCATTTCATGAGAACATCTCAATACCTGTCATTGCCACTAATGCATTGTGCCAAAAGTCGCCTTCTTTCATCGAAATATTCCATTTTCGTTGAACAAATCGCAATGGTAGACTTATCCGCTTGAAAAGCACAAGGTCATTGATCGTGCGTAACATTCTAACACGGTTTCTATCGGACTGAGTCTTGGTATTCCTCAAGATCAAGTACCATCTAGCATAGACTAGGTATTGTGCTGGATCAAGCATCGTGTGTGAAGCGGGCTTATTGGAATGCCAACATTTTCGCGGAAATCGATGAAGAACGACAAAACAACAGTTATTAAATAAACATCTTAAATATGCAATGCAATGCAGTGGTTGACAAACTAGACTGAGATTAAGACAATAATTGTTAGTTTTGTCAAAATATTTCTACACGAGAGGAAAATATTTCTAAGTATTACTTTGATTTGATAAATGAGAAGATCAGCAATATGTCGTGAAACAAAATACGAGAGAATAATTAATTCCATGTAGTTCATTTACTCCGTGGAACATATTGCTTATACTACATGTATGCGTGTTATATGCTTTATGCAATAAATCCTAATTAACAAGAACCATGAAAAGGACACAATACGTGTCTTTGCACAAGGTACTCACTTTCAATTCGAAAATTCTATCGTTTTTCTTAAATACCGTGTTTAAGATATGACAATGTAGACATAATGGCTTATGAGCGCCAAAGATACAAATGTTATTACCCTACGTATGTTTTATCTCATTTGTCCAAGCTATAAAAATTAATTGTTTGAAAGAAACGAAATGGATCTTACTCGAAATCAAAGCAAAGACGTGGAAAAATAGACTCGCACCATGTTGCACACAAATAATTTTCTTTCAATAAAATGATAATTCAGCATATACTCGTACACATCCTGGGAATTGCGATACTCTTTTTTTTCAACAATGTCAAAAGTGTTTTGACGACAAGAGCATAGATACTGATATCTGAAATCAAATATTGCTGGTATAAGCGGTGAAGATCATTTGGTTTTGAGAAAAAGGGAGCTTTTAGAAGTAATTCTTCCGTAAGTACTACTCAACGTTTACCTTCAAGTGGTTTTCATATGATAACATATCATTAACGGATCTGAAGGATTTAAATCCTTATTTGAGTCCAAAGTGTGAAATGGAAAATGCCGGGTCTCTGGTTGTACCTTATATGTTGAATAAATAATCCTGTCTATAACCTCAAGAATGATAGAAATGGAAAAACAATGTTGTGAATTGGTATTTGAAATTTTCAATGATCTTCACCAAGTATTGTTTCATTGTTAAATTTTACATATATCGTCCAGTTATGTACGCCAATGTAAGTGAGTACAGAAAAAGGAATTACAATGTCATATATGGTAATAAATAGGTTAAATAAACTGAAACTATCGAAATGTTATGTACAACCTCCGAAAAAAGGCAATCGATTGACTGATTTGTCGACTACATATAATGAATAAACCTGGAGTGTTTGATAATGTAATCATGAATTATGCAAATAAAGAGCTTGTTGACCGGTAGCCTTCGACATATGTCTCCTGAAAGTGGAAAAAAATGAAAAAAAATTGATAATTTTTTCATTAAATGTAAAGCATAAGACTTTAAATCCTTAAAAAAACAAAAACCATAAAGCATTAATTCTGATAGCAAATTTCCATGCTAAAAGGATAGGGTAAGGATACTAATGTCATATACCGACAAATACCCTCATATAGGAATGTATATGTTCTAAAAAGGTTGATTGTTTCTCATCTTGAATTATCTGCCGAGGGTGAAACACCCGACACAACTTCAAGGATGTCAATAAAGGGTGTGAAAATGTACCGATGCGATTCCTTAAAGATAACTGTATACACCTGAAGTGTAACAAAAGTGGTTATATACATAAGACCACATTTAAGTGATCAGCATCAATCGCAGATCATAGAGACTGGAAAATGATTTCGCTAACGATTAAAATAATATTCTATTTACAATTGATTGTCAAAAATAATTAATAAAATCGAAGGTCAATGAAAATAAAAACTGTTTAGTGGGCAAGGATATTCTTAAGCAATTTGGATAAATGCTGCTATTGGAATTCAATCCTTTCAGAACCTGTTATAACGAGCAGTCTTAAGACGCCAGTAATCTATTAAAACTTTAAATATTTCATATTACAGGTGAGTGTATCGAGACCAACGGCGGTTCTTTTCAAACCTCAATCTACGATGAACTGCAACGTATATCGGAGTCGCCCCATTGCTAGAGGTATGTAAATCATAGCATAACACACCACAAATGTGTACTCGAATGGTGGCTGTTATTAATTGAAATAAGATATTCCATAACAATTATTCAACGTTACATTGTTTTATTTGTGAAATTTCTATCCATGGAATTAATAATTCTTTTACTTTACCATAATATAATCAAATTTTCATGAATTTTGGAATCTTTGAATTTTTGTTTCACTAGGTAGAATTGTCTAAATCGATCGCCTAGGAGTTCATTTAGGGAATTTTTCGTTTTCAGTATTATAAGACCGTATTATTTATTAGTATTCATTGCATTCTTGATATACCCTTCTTATTTCTTCTCGAAGGATGGATTGAAACCATTTCCTTTCTGTTTTCGAATTTCAGTGGCTCTAGATGAAATGGAAGAAATCGGTCCATACCGCCATCAAATCAATATTTGGCGTAAGTAATTTTTTCACTCACGTTTGTGCCAAGTGCACACAAGAGCGCTTGTCGATTTATCGTATAATATTTTACATAAAACATTTCCGTTTCACAGGTGTAGCGGCGAAGGAAACGAAGCAGCGGAATATAAGACAACATGTGCCAGCAAGGAGTCCAACGAAGAAGTAAGCTTGTATTTCGTCATTGTTGTTTTTTTTTTGTTTGATTGAAAGGCATTTCACACTGAAACTGGCTGGTTTTTTCATCCGTTGTATTCATTGGTGTTCAGTTTTGTGTAAACCTTTCCTTAAATGATGAAATGAAAATCTTACAATAAAATATATTTGGAGAAGAACTGAAATAGGTTTTTCAATTAGCAGACATTGTTCCTGTGAACCTCAAACTAATTGGATAGAGTTATTTGAAATAGATGGTCGTGTGAATAAATTATTTGATGCTATGTTTTCATGATGGCTGTTATCTTCAATTTCAATGCAATGATCTAAACCTTTATCGAAATAATGTCAGTGTCAATTTTCCATGAAATAGGTTTTTCTTTTTATTGGGGAAATTTTTTTATATTGTAAATTAAATTTTATAAATATATGTTTAGAATATTAGAGAACTAGTATAAAAAGTATTTCCATCAATGGACATCATACTTGTGCTTAGAATAATAGTTGATGTTCTGCGTTTTAGTACCATATAAAGAACTGAAACCAACTACTAAGTTATAATTCACACAATTTGGAGAGAAAGGAATAAAAAAAGGGTATATCTTTTATTCTATTAGGGACATGAAACCCTGCACCTTCAAAGAGAGACTTCTTTCCCTGTTTCTCTGTGGAAAGAGAAGAGAAAGGAATCAGATTGTGCTCTCCGAGCCAAGTGAGTTTATTTATCGTTCACGTGAGTCTTCTCACTCTGCCCTTCAAATACAACAGCTGGTTTCCCGTCATTGTAGTCATTAAATAATAATAATTAGTTTACGGTGAAATTGTGAGATTGATTGACTAAGTTGAAGAAATAAATACCAATTTTTATTATCACGTATGTTGGCCTACCTCTCCGCCACATTGAACTCAAACTTAGAATTTCTTTTTATCCTCAGAGCCTCTTCGCTCTTGCCTTGTTTACAACCGGTGGAAGAATTATGAATGTGATGCACTGGATAATGAAGGTAAGGAGAACTTGTAACCCAATCTCTGGTACTCTTGCATCACCCACCCATCAATACCTGCTAAAACATATTCCAATTTATGTAAAAGGTAAAAGAAATATCTTCCATAATGCAAACGTCAGGAATATAAGTTTTTATGTAATCAAATTACGGAATTTATAATTTTCAATTTAAAATATTTATATGGTTTGAGATACCGCTTCTTCATCGCAAATCATTTATAATGCAAGTGTGTTGATAAGTTACGACGCAAACAGTGGACAACTTATACATGCCCTGTTTTTCCGAAACTTGACACTTACTAATTTCTTCTTCGCTAATCAGTGAAAGAGAAATGATGCACCCAGAACGTCCTAAGAATCCTGCTTATGAAAAAAATACTGCTACTGTAAAATGTGATATCACACCTTACAGATAAGAAGTGCATTCAGATAGATAGTTTTTCAAAGTCACACCATTGCTGGGATGCTCCTAATTAGAGGTTATGACTATACTCACATTATAACGATTTAAAATGCAATTTAACGCAATTTAAAATTTAAATTTTGAAATTATTAACGACTACTTATTTGGTCTTTTCAGATAACTCAACGGAAATACAAAGCAATCGAATAAGGCTCTATAAGGAAACATCTGTGTAAGAGATTATCTTCATAAATGTTTAATTTTGTTTTTTAAATATTTTTGTTTCGTAAATAATTTCACAAGCATTTGTTAATATTTCTTATTTTGAATTTATTTCAATAAAAAGTTAATATTAAATCCCTTTTTGTATTTAACTCCTAAAAATCATAACCACCATTCTTCAAAACATCTTCGCCTTCAAAATATTTCGACGCAGAGGAACCCAGACGCCAATCGGTCGTCTGCACTTAGTCGCTGCTAATGTCATCAAAAAAAGGTTAAACTATGTTCGTTCAATTAAATTGTCACGGCGCTGAGTTGGTGTGATTTATTGATAAAGAAGGAGACTATTGAGACATGAGGCGTATGGATGATATGATGGCTTGAAGAAAGACCAAGTAGGTAAGTCGATCGTGAGGAGAACAAACGAGGATGTATTTAATGTGGCTAAAAAGCATACGAAACCAGATGCATTGGTTCGAAGAAGGCACAAGTGACGGACGGATGGCTAATGGAAAGGTGAAGGTATTTTAAAAGGAGTTGACAGTGGAGAGAACACTGGGGAAGTGTGGACGAAGAAGGAAGAGGATATAAGTTCTGAATGAAATATGAAGATGGAAGACGATCGAAGGAATGTCTCAGCAATCCAACGGCGGGAAATAGGCGGGGGGAAAATGAAACGGGACATTTAGTTGTAAGGAGAAGGCTATCCAAAATTCTACCAAACACATGAAATTACACATATAAATGCATTAAATATACAGCAATTATTATATATGTATATTTTTTTCAATTTTTATTCAGCGTAACTTTAAAATTCATCTGAAGTCCTCCGAGATTGATATAATTAACAAAATCCTTGCTAACTACATTATATATTTGCGACTTTGGTCAAACATTTGCCTGGCATTGCGTGGAATAGTGGACTAAAGAATTTTGTGAAATATTCAAAGAAAGAAGGGCAGGAATTGACTGAGCCAAACCCAGGGAAATAATAAAAAAATTTTTACTCATAAAAAATAACTATGTATAATTATGCTGTCATAACTGAATACACTGTTAAAAAATCTTAAACCAGTTTCATACGACACTCGTCCCAGCACAAAGTCTAGTATACTCGCTAGTATGTTAGCTTTCCAATATCGTGTGAACAGAACCAGTATACTGGTCAGCAAGCATTCTAGCTAGTATACTCGCTGAGCTACTGGATTTCATACTTGATGCGGTACTAGATTGCTACTAGCCCCTAGTAGGACCTAGTACCGTCGTCCAATCACGTTAGCTTGTGCAGTCGCAGTGCGATCTTCACTTTTTTTAATCAGCGCCTCCTACAATATTAACCTTGCTGTTACGCACTCTTTGGTGCCGAAATCAATGTGCGGTGAAAATGTCTAGACAATTGTTTTGATCGCTTGATGCCATCGATTGCCTTATTATAGAACATTATGGAAAGCATGAGTTTTTGTACAACACGAAATTACCTGTGTACCACAATAAGATGAGGAAGACAAGGGCAATAGAGGAAATCGCGAACGCCGTGGAGACTTTCAGACCAGGCACCACACCGTTAAAGGCGTTTGAGCGATATTGAGCTCCTTGCGCACCCAATTTGGTGTGGAACACCAAAAAGTGACGGCATCCATGAAAAGTGGATGCTCAACGGATGAGGTGTATAAATGAAATCATGATAGTATTTAATGTCACGACGAGACGGATTGAAAGTTTTCATAACGTATTCATTTTAGCAGGTATGTGCACCGTCATTATGGTACAATGACAAACTCTTGTTCCTGCAGGAACACATTATTCCTAGGAAATGTAAAGAGACACCGAATAGGAATAATCAATCGGTACCTATGGTAAAGAGATGTAACTAAAATATTCACTTTAATTGTTAAAAAAAATTATTCAAAGCAGATGTTTTACCTGAAATGTTTAGGACAGTGTCTCCATAGAATATGCCAGTCCCGATGTAGTCGAGGGGGAGTATGAAGTTGAAGTCATTCCCCCTATGGTTCTGCTAGAGACTGAAAATTCATGCATACATATTATAGAAAGTGGCCAAGGAACATCAGTGGACTACAGCACAGGATCCACTCGAAAACCCAAAAGGACAAATTAGAAGAGGAATGCTGATGATGTCCTTTTAGAGAAATCAAATTGTGTCCTAGAAGATATCGCAAGTGCTTTAGATAAACCACCCACACCGCCACCCTGCTCAAGGGAAATGCACTTCCTTAGGTGAATCCATAGTGGGACTGAGAAAGAAGAAGAGAAAATTAGAGCTGATGAAATTAATTAATGATATAGTTCACGTGGCCCAGATGGAGGAGTTGGAATAGAAGAAAGATGTATATAGTGTAAAATTATTCATTATTTTTTGATAGAAATCACGTTAAAGTAAATGTGCAATGGTATTTCTAGTCTCTATTTTTATTTTTTATATTTATTAAGCAAGAAGGCATGTATTTTGATAAACAGAGTACCAATGCACACTGCTTACATTTATTATAATTAAAATGACATTCATTTGCTCAAATGACTTCCAACTGTTTCAAACGTTCCTGTTTCCTTACACTTCTTGTAACGAGTCCATATGATGTTCATTTTTATTTCTGCTGAGGAAAGATTAAGTAGAATGGAATAATGCAAAAAACATTTTGAAATGCTTTTTTTAAGTAAAGCCTTTTATTCATATGGGCAAAAAGAATGACACGATTGGCTTTGTTATTACTCCATCTCGAACTATTATATGATCCCCCTCTCAACTTCCCCTTCTTGCCCATCAACCCGGCCAACACCATTAGAATATCTCACAAACTCCTGTCTCAAATCATACGCCTGCCCAGCTGCTCTGGGGTGACCCTGAGTCTGCAATAAAAGCTCTAAATGAAAGCCCTCCTCCTCTACCACTTCACCTCTGTTTGCTGGCTGATGAGCCAGAAGAAAATTGTGTACGAGGAAGCAAACCCGTATAATGCTTTCAACCTTACTCGGGGGTAGATTAATCTTACTAAGCAGAACCCTAAACTTGTTGGCTAATACGCCAAAGGCATTTTCAACAACCCTCCTTGCCTTTCTTAATCCGTAATTGAAGATTCTAGTTTATGGTGTTAATTCCCTAAACCCTAAAATGCTTCATGACATGCATTCCAAGAGGAAAAGCGTCATCTGCTAATATCACATGCGGTATATTATTATCTACCCCAGATATCGAACGGTTTAGAAGGAATGCGTAGTGAGTTTTCATCAAGGTGTAATGTATGGTCTGCTATTATACGCATAGTGATATTTTATGTCAGTACATTATGTATTTCATTTGTTTTTCTCTTGGCGACAATAAGCGCGTGGATGCTACTGCACTCACGCCTAAACCTGCATGCCGTGTAGTCATTATATGGCGACGAGATGGCCTCAATTTATGGAGAAGTTCCTACTGGGGGTCGATGACTGGCAATCTTATGAAGAAAGACTCGAAGAATACTTCGTTGTGTTGGACAAGGGGAGTGAAGTGGCACAACTGAGTATATAGCGTGCCATCCTGCTGTCCTCCATAGGTAAGGATGCCTAATACTGTGGTAAGAAATTTGTGCGCCCCGAAAAAACCAGCAGAGTGTACCTATGCTGAAATAACGGACAAACTTACGAAGTATTTTAACCCAGACTGGAAGGTGATTGCCGAGAGGCACCGATTCAACCAGAGAGTCCAATAAGCTGGCGAAAATGTACATCAGTTTGCGGCGGGCCTCAGAGAGTCCTCTCGGTACTTTAAGTTTGGCAGTTTTTTAGATGAGGCCCTCCGCGACCAATTGGTCCTGGGTCTCTCCGATAAGCCGATTGTTCGTGCACTTTACTTAGAGGATGAGACCCTGGCCCTCGAGAATGCCATTGAATTGGCTTACGACAGAGAAAAGGCGACGGAGAACGTGTCGGCGAGCGCAGCAGGCAACAGTGGGCAAGGCGTCCATTTTTTGCAGCGAGATGCGGCCATCCAGGACGTTTTCCAGGAGGACGGGGAAAAAGCTGACGTCCTACGGGTGAGGGGACAGGAAATGGCGGGGCAACCGAGGAGGATGCGGACAAATTTATTGCCATCGCGGGGACCAGGCCAAGGGGAAATGTGCTATTATTGCGGCTTCACCGGGCACCGGAGAGCTTCGTGCACGTTTCGCACATTCAGATGTGATATCTGTAGGAAAGTCGGGCACTTAAAGGCAATGTGCAAAGAAGGTATGAATGTTAAATTTTGTGATGTGTTGGATGCTAACGAGGGGAAAACGCCGGTTTGTGAACTTCCTTGTGTCAGAAATGTAAGTGAGAGCCATTGTCAGGGAGGTAAGGTGGAACCAAGAGGCAATAATAATTTAAATAAAAATTATGTAATTAAGAAAGATTAGGATTTGCAACTACTTAACGTAAGATCCTCGACGGAGGAAGCAAATGGGGGGCCGTGGTTCGCTATAGTAGTGGTCGATGCTCGGGTGGTAAAACTGGAAATTGATACTAAATCGGCTATATCGGCCATCTTGGAGGAATATTATCTAGAAAACTATTCAAATGGCAAGTTGAAGGCCACCTCATTGAGGTTGCGATCCTACTCGAACACCCTTATTCAACCCTTGGGAAATATATAAGTTTCTGCAACATATAAGGGGAACACTGCCAGGCTAAATTTGTTTGTTGTGACCAATGGGGGACCTCCACTTCTTGGGAGGGACTGGTTGCGGACTTTGAAATTTCCATCACCAGTGCACAAGATTGAAATGGACAGTGGGATAAATATTCAGGGATTATGGGATCGTTTCGGGGAGTTATGGGATGGCACTTTAGGGTCATTCAACGGTAGTTAAGCCACACTCCACCTCAAGCCAGGGACTAAGCCTGTATTTTGCTCCCATAGAGCAATAGCTTTGGCCTTGCGGAATAAGGTCGACAGAGAGTTGGATCGTCTTCTTGAATTAGGGATACTGTATCCAGTCGATTTCAGTGACTGGGCAACACCCATAGTTCCAATTTAAAGGGGGATGGCAATATTCGTATTTCTGAAGATTTCAAAATAACTGTAAACCCTCAATTATTGGTCGAAAGATATCCACTCCCTCGAGTTGAAGAGCTTTTCTCGAAGCTACAATGGGGCCAAATGTTTTCAACAATTGATTTGTCACAGGCATTTAAGCAAATGGTTTTAACAAAAGAAGCACAGAGACTTTGCGCAATAAACACACTCAGAGGGCTTTTCAGGTATGCTCGTTTGCCATTCGGAGTCTCCTCAGCTCCAGCAATTTTTCAGAAAACGATGGACCAAGTGTGGTACAAGGATTGACAGGGGTCGCATGTTTCCAAGACGACATCATTGTAACAGGTATAAATGAAGGTGTGCATGTTAAAAATTTACAGGCAGTCTTGGAAAAGTTACAAAACTTGGGTTTAAGGTAAATCCGAAAAGTGCAACTTATTATGTGTATCAGTGGAATTCTTGGGCCATAAAATAGACAAGCAGGGTTTGCATGCGACTGCAGGAAAAATTAATGCTATTGTTAAGTCACCCCCACCACAAGATGCATCCCGGCTCCGACTCTTTTTGGGTATTGTGGAATATTATTCCAAATTAATTCCGCGCCTAGCAAAAATGCTTGCTCCGTTGCATGATTTACTAAAAAAAGATGTGAAATGGTATTGGAATGGTAAGTGTGAGGAAGCCTTTAAATTGGTTAAGTCAGCAATTACATCAGGGCAAGTACTGGCCCACTATGATCTATCGTTGCTTGTCATATAAGAGTGTGATGCATCTCACTATGGGTTAGGTGGTGTTTTATTACATGAGTATCCAAATGGATTGTCGAGACCTATTGCCTTTGCTTCCCGCTCATTAACAAAAGCTGAGAGAAATTATTATCAAATAGATCGAGAGGCTATAGCGATAGTATTTGGGGTCAAAAATTCAGCCAGTACCTCCCTGGTAGGCACTATGTCCTGAGGACTGACCATAAGCCACTACTTCACATCTTGGGGGAAAATAAGGGTTAACCCCAAATGGCAGCGAGTCGCTTGCAACGTTGTGCTGTGATTCTTCAAGGGTACAATTACATGCTGGAGTATGTGAAGGCAGAAAAGAATAAAGTGGCAGATGGGTTGTCTTGACTTCCCTTAAATCAGGAAGGGGATATAATAGAGGAAATTTTATACCTGGACATGGGAGAAAAGGAGTTTCTTCCTGTAACCTCAAAAGAAATTGCCAGACACTCTAGAACAGATAAACTTGTGGGAAAAGTTATTGATTTTTGCATGTTAGGGTGGCCAAGCAAAGCGAATGATGAACTAAAACCATTTTTTCAAAGGCAAACCGAGCTGACAGTAGAACAAGGGTGTCTAATGTGGGGAAATAGAGTTATTATTCCCAAAGAGTTACAGGGGGATTTACTCAAGGAGCAGCATGCGGGGCACATGGGAATAGTCAAAATGAAGTCCCTTGCCAGGTTCTATATCTGGTGGCCGAATTTAGATAAAGATTTAGAGGAATTAGCCCGTGCATGTGAAGCTTGCCTCTCAAACAAGCCATCGCCATGCACGGCTCCATTGAAGTGTTGGAAATGGCCAGAAAGACCGTGGGAAAGACTGCACATTGACTTGGCTGGCCCCTTTTAACAAAAAATGTTTTTGATAGTCGTTTGCAGTTCATGTAAATGGCCAGAAGTCAAGGAAATACATAATAGCTCATCAAACGAGGTTATTATGCACCTAAGACACATTTTTGCCGCATTTGGTCTCCCAGAGAAAATTGTTTCTGTGAATGGTTCTCCATTCTCGTCATCCTTGTTCAGGGATTTCTGTAAAGAAAATGGAATTCAACACATTTCCCCCTCCCCCATATCATCCAGCTTCCTATGGTGCTGCAGAGAACATTGTCAGGGTGTTTAAAAATAAAGTGATAGCTTTAATAAGTGACGGAACACCCTTGCACGTTGCCTTGCCACGTTTTTTATTTAACTATGGAATAACTCCGCACATGACTACCGGAGAGCCTCTTAGTGTGTTGATGTTTGGAAGGGCTCTTTGCTCACGGTTGGCAATGACTAAACCCTGTAAAGGGAAGCAGGTAAAATAAAAACAGAATGCTCAGATCCAGGCTCATGGTGGCTCGCGGTTGAGAGTTTTAAGTGAAGGGCAAAGAGTGATGACTAAAATGTACCCGCAGGGAAAAATGGTGTGGATGTCTGGGGTGGTGAGGGAAGTGTTGGGGTCTAGACTGTATACGGTTTTAACCGATGAAGGTGTTTTCATCCACAGGCACAATGATCAACTACGGCAAAGGGGGGACCAGTGTATAGAAAAGGACAAGGGCAAGCAAGATGGGTGGGCTTGGCCTGAAAAAGCATTTGTGCCTGAGGGAGTGTGATGTGAGGATTTAGTGCCGCAGGTTGCTGAATGTGAGGTGGATGAGTTTCCTAGGTACTGGGAACCTTAGCTCACCAAGTGCAAGCTCAGGAAGAGGAACCACAAAGGGTTGAATTCAGCAGAAGATACCCTCAGAGAATTCGGAAAAGTAGTACAATATTGGAATAGTGATGTGATTAGCAAACTGTGACGGTATATGTGTGGCGGCGGCCACGTACATTGCTTCACGATATCGCCGCCAGAGGGCCGGAGCGAGAGAGCGCAGTCGACCCGGCCGCTACTGCCAGGCGGTCGCGAGCACTCAATGAGTTCACTCCGTTAACATATCGTTTCTGATAAAAAACTCTGTAAACCTGCAGCAATAAAGCACTTTGACCAAGGACTCCAGGGATCAGCAGTATTTCTTTAACTTCGAGTCGTGATTCAGTAAGCCACATTGGTGACACCGACGTGATCAGTAATAGTTTCAAAAAAAAATTTTTTTTTGTACCGCCACGTGTTCGGAAGGAAGCGAACGTGGCACTAAGTGCATCCGTGTGAATCTGTAGCCATTTGTTGTCCCTGTTAATTGTATCGTGCAGTATTTTTTCTCCTGTGTGTCTCCGACGTATATTTGCATATATTTTTCGTTTTTTCCCCGCCATGCCGGATCCGCTCGAAGCGCAAAGCGTCGAACGAATTTCGGTGCGCGTTCCGCCTTTTTGGCTTGAAAAACTTGCGCTCTGGTTTTCTCAACTAGAAGGACAATTTAACTTAAGTGGAGTGACAAAAGACGCCACTAAATTCTGGTATGTCATAAGCCATCTTGAGAACCGCTACGCCGCCGAGGTGGAGGACATTGTCACAAACCCTCCAGCCGAAGGAAAGTATCAAAGGATCAAAGAAGAGCTCATCCGCCGCTTCTCCGTCTCGTGAGAGCAGAAGATCCGGCAACTCATCGAACATGAAGTGCTAGGAGACAGGAAGCCGTCTCAGTTTCTTCGGCACTTACGTTCCCTCGCCGGAGTTTCGGTACCGGACGACTTCCTTCGCTCCCTTTGGACGGGACGTCTTCCCCCTCACCTGAAGGTGATCGTGACGGCACAGGAGACGTCGGATCTCAACACGTTGGCCGACCTCGCCGACCGTGTTCACGACGTCATGCCGCAATCGCAGGTAGCGGCAACGTCAACGAACAACGACCTGGTGGAGACGCTTCTCCGCAAAGTAGATGACCTAACGAAGAAAGTCGCCGCTCTTACGGCTTTCCAGTCCGTGGAGAGGCCCTACTATGACCAGCGCTGGAGATCCCGCAGCAGCACTCCTAACAACGCCGGCGGTCAGAGAGTTTGCTGGTATCACAGGAGGTTTAGTCAAAACGCTCGCAAGTGCCAGCAACCGTGCTCCTTCCAGCCTCCATTGTCGGAAAACTCCTAAGCCGGTCGGTCGACGCGGCCACCGACGCGTGCTCACAAATGTGCCGCCTCTTCGTCTCAGACCGCACAACCAAGGTACGTTTCCTGGTCGACACTGGGTCTGATCTTAGTGTGTACCCCCGTACGTATGTGAAAGGCCCCAGGGAGAAGGTTAACTACCAGTTGTACGCTGCAAACAATTCTGTTATTTCCACGTACGGCTGGATTTCTTTGTCCCTAAATTTGGGTTTGCGGCGAGATTTTTCATGGCGTTTCGTCGTAGCCGATATCTCCAAACCCATCATAGGCGCCGATTTCTTAAAATTTTACGGGTTGCTGGTAGACTTACGCAACAAGAGGCTTGTCGACGGCATCAGCGCCATGTCTGTTCAAGGAGGTTTGATTAATCCCCCTCCGGCGCATGTCAAAGCACTCATTGGTAACTCCAGGTACCATGAACTGCTGGGCGAATACCCGGATATCACTAGGCCCTCCGGATTCCCCCTAAAAGTGAGCCACTCCGCAGTGCATTACATTCGTACCACGCCCGGCCCTCCAGTTGCATGTAAGCCCCGTCGCTTAGCACCCAATAGACTGACTCTTGCAAAGCGCGAATTTGAAACAATGCTCCGCCTAGGGATTGTGCGCAGATCTGAAAGCAGCTGGTCTTTCCCCATCCACCTTGTGGCAAAGAAATCCGGTGAGTGGCGTCCCTGCGGCGATTATAGGGCTCTTAATGCACGAACATTACCAGATAGATACCCTGTGCCCAATATTCAAGATTTTACTCATTCCCTTCGGAGAAAATCTGTTTTATCAAGGTTAGATCTCGTGTGCGCGTATCATCAAATACCTGTTAACACCGACGATGTGCAGAAAACTGCCTTGATAACTCCCTTTGGACTATTCGAATTCCCTTACAAGTCTTTTGGACTGCGAAATGCCGCACAAACCTTTCAAAGGTTTATTGACGAAGTGGTCAGAGGGTTAGATTTTTGTTACGCATACATTGAAAACATTCTAGTCGCTTCCTCCTCCCACGAAGAGCACGAGAATCATTTGAAGGAGTTATTCTCCCGATTCACTAAGTATGGGTTACTTATTAACTCGTCTAAGTGTGTGTTTGGCGCAGAATCCATCGACATTTTAGGACATTCTGTTTCCGCCAATGGCATCAAGCCGCTTGACGAAAAAGTTCGCGCTGTCCTAGAATTTCCCGAGCCCAAAACAGTCAGACAATTACGGCAATTTTTAGGGATGCTCAACTTCTATCGGCGTTTTATCCCTAACGCTGCCGCCCTTCAGTCTCCCCTTCATTCTGCGCTTACCGGTAACGTTAAACACAGTGATGCAGTCAGCTGGTCTCCCGAAATGCGAAGTGCTTTTAACAGCTGTAGAAATGGCCTGGCTAAAGCCGCACTCCTCGCACACCCGGACCCGACCTCTCCGCTCGCTGTTGTCGTTGACTCATCGAACTCTGCCATTGGGGCCGCCCTGCAACAACGGTCCGGTAAAGAATGGCAGCCACTGGCATTCTTTTCTA
This sequence comes from Pyrrhosoma nymphula, assembly GCA_963573305.1. Classification (NCBI taxonomy): domain Eukaryota; kingdom Metazoa; phylum Arthropoda; class Insecta; order Odonata; family Coenagrionidae; genus Pyrrhosoma; species Pyrrhosoma nymphula. The sequence continues at coordinate 6,092,190 of OY754329.1, forward strand.
CTAAATTATCGCCTGCTGAACGCAATTATAGCGCGTACGACCGTGAATTGTTGGCCGCGTTTAGGGCTGTAAAGTACTTTAGGCACATGATAGAGGGTAAAATGTGTACAATATTTACGGATCACAAGCCACTAAATTTTTCCTTAAAGAAGAAAAGTGAAGTGTTCCCCTAGACAAAGCCGTCACCTAGACTTTATCGCCCAATTTACCTCAGACATCCGCCACATTTCTGGCATTAATAACGTGGTTGCTGACGCACTCAGCCGTGTGGAATCCATGAGTTCCCCCCTCAATTATAGTGATTTGGCCCTCTCGCAAGCCAATGACGAAGAGCTGAAATCTCATTTATCCCCCGGCTCGTCTCTGTCGCTAAAGAAACTCAAAATTCCCGGCAGTGACAGTGAACTGTTCTGTGACACATCCACCACCACAGTGCGACCGTATTTAACGTTTCCCTTCAGAAAACAAGCGTTTGATACCCTCCACTCCCTATCACACCCTGGAATCCGCGCCTCTACTAAGTTGGTTGCGGAGCGTTTCGTGTGGCCTTCACTCCGCAGAGATTGTCGGAACTGGGCCCGCGGTTGCCTTCATTGCCAGCAGTCCAAGGTCCAACGCCACACCTCATCGCCCATCAGCAGTTTCCCACTGCCATCTGGCCGATTCCAGCATATCCACCTTGACATCATTGGACCGCTCCCGCACTCAAACGGTTTCCGCTACTGCATCACCGTGGTGGACCGTTTTACGCGGTGGTCTGAGGTTATTCCGGTCGCCGACATCACCGTAGAGGTCGTCGCCAAGACGCTGGTGGCCGGATGGTTCGCCCGCTTCGGCATCCCGGAGAGGATCACCACGGACCGCGGCCCGCAGTTTACCTCTCTTTTATTTCAGGAGCTGATGCGGATGTCTGGCGCCGATCATCTCCGTACCACGGCGTACCATCCGGCGGCTAACGGCCCTGTGGAACGTTTACACCGAAACCTAAAGGCGGCGATAATGTGACACATGTACAACTGCTGGTCCGACATTCTCCCTTGGGTGCTCCTCGGTAATGATGCCGTCAGGAGTTCCCTCCAGCCACCGTACGATGGACCGTATGAAGTTCTAAGGCGGTCGCCTAAGCATTACACCATACGCATCCGCGGAAAGTAGGCCAGCGTGTCCATCGACAGGCTGAATCACGCATATACTTTGGACAGCAACATCCAGCCACCCACAGGACCCGCCACCCCGCCTGTGCAGATCCAGGTGGACAGGCAGCCGCCACCCGCGCAGCACACGGGACGGACCACCCGCAGTGGCCGCCACGTCCACTTCCCTCGCCACTTCCAACACTTCATTTGCTAAAGCCTCATCACTGCCAAGGGTGGTGGTGTGGCGGCAGCCACGGACATCGCTTCACGATATCGCCGCCAGAGGGCCGGAGCGAGAGAGCGCAGTCGACCCGGCCGCTACTGCCAGGCGGTCGCGAGCACTCAATGAGTTCACTCCGTTAACATATCGTTTCTGATAAAAAACTCTGTAAACCTGCAGCAATAAAGCACTTTGACAAAGGACTCCAGGGATCAGCAGTATTTCTTTAACCTCGAGTCGTGGTTCAGTAAGCCACATATGTGTTGTAATGTATAATCTGCTGGGGATGTGATAAAAATGTATTGTTTGGGGGGGAGGAAGGTGGTGCTGGACAAATACATATATGTTGGGGAAGGATGTAATGTATGGTTTGCTATAATACGCATAGTGATATTCATATGTGAGCACATTATGTATTTCATTTGTTTTTCTCTTGGCGCCAATAAACGCGTCGGGACGCTACGGCACTCACGCCTAAACCTGCGTGACGTGTAGTCATTACACAAGGGCTCTCTTTAAATTGCTTCTGGCGAACACATTTGCATCATTCACACGTCCGTTTACTCTCAAATTTACTCATATAAACATGCATCGAGTATCTGCTAATGCCATTAATTAGAGTCTGTCATTCCCTTTATAATACCGAAAATCGGAACCACTGCTCCGAGGCGGTCTTAAGTTGACATGCTTCCCATCTAATGATCCAATGCAGAGGGGAAAGTTCCACATGGCCAAAAACTGGGATGCGATTACTTCCCAATGTTCAGCTGAAGAGGGAACCAAGATAAATTGATAGTAGTAACATTACTCCAAGTATACTCTTCACCGTGCATGCCAGATGTATTCCATACAATATCTACCATTAATACCTTAATCTCATCGTCCTGAACCTCAATCACGGCAGAAATTATGTCAGGAATTATTATGGATAGTGTATTAGTTGCAATCCTTGGGGAATAACTAAGGCTCCTTCCTGTATGTCTCTTCAGTCGCCATGAATCTCAGGGTAATTGATAATCTGAGGAAAAATGATACATATGTAAGGCGTGATATGGTTATTTTAAATCGCCCACAAAATAGGCATTTCATGAGTACATCTCAATACCTGTCATTGCCACTAATGCATTGTGCCAAAAGTCGCCCTCTTTCATCGAAATATTCCATTTTCGTTAAACAAATCGCAATGGTAGACTTATCCGCTTGACAAGCACAAGGTCATTGATCGTGCGAAACATTCTAACACGGTTTCTATCGGACTGAGTCTTGGTATTCCTCAAGATCAAGTACCATCTAGCATAGACTAGGTATTGTGCTGGATCAAGCATCGTGTGTGAACCGGGCTTATTGGAATGCCAACATTTTCGCGGAAATCGATGAAGAACGACAAAACAACAGTTATTAAATAAACATTTAAATATGCAATGCAATGCAGTGGTTGACAAACAAGACTGAGATTAAGACAATAATTGTTAGTTTTGTCAAAATATTTCTACACGAGAGGAAAATATTTCTAAGTATTACTTTGATTTGATAAATGAGAAGATCAGCAATATGTCGTGAAACATAATACGAGAGAATAATTAATTCCATGTAGTTCATTTACTCCGTGGAACATATTGCTTATACTACATGTATGCGTGGTATATGCTTTATGCAACTAAATCCTAATTAACAAGAACCATGAAAAGGACACAATACGTGTCTATGCACAAGGTACTCACTTTCAATTCGAAAATTCTATCGTTTTTCTTAAATACCGTGTTTAAGATATGACAATGTAGACATAATGGCTTATGAGCGCCAAAGATACAAATGTTATTACCCTACGTATGTTTTATCTCATTTGTCCAAGCTTTAAAAATTAATTGTTTGAAAGAAACGAAATGGATCTTACTCGAAATCAAAGCAAAGACGTGGAAAAATAGACTCGCACCATGTTGCACACAAATAATTTTCTTTCAATAAAATGATAATTCAGCATATACTCGTACACATCCTGGGAATTGCGATACTCTTTTTTTTTCAACAATGTCAAAAGTGTTTTGACGACAAGAGCATAGATACAGATATCTGAAATCAAATATTGCTGGTATAAGCGGTGACGATCATTTGGTTTTGAGAAAAAGGGAGCTTTTAGAAGTAATTCTTCCGTAAGTACTACTCAACGTTTACCTTCAAGTTATTTTCATATGATAACATATCATTAACGGATCTGAAGGATTTAAATCCTTATTTGAGACCAAAGTGTGAAATGGAAAATGCCGGGTCTCTTGTTGTACCTTATGTGCTGAATAAATAATCCTGTCTATAACCTCAAGAATGATAGAAATGGAAAAACAATGTTGTGAATTGGTATTTGAAATTTTCAATGATCTTCACCAAGTATTGTTTCATTGTTAAATTTTACATATGTCGTCCAATTATGTACGCCAATGTAAGTCAGTACAGAAAAAGGAATTACAATGTCATATATGGTAATAAATAGGTTAAATAAACTGAAACTATCGAAATGTTATGTACAACCTCCGAAAAAAGGCAATCGATTGACTGATTTGTCGACTACATATAATGAATAAACCTGGAGTGTTTGATAATGTAATCATGAATTATGCAAATAAAAAGCTTGTTGACCGGTAGCCTTCGACATATGTCTCCTGAAAGTGGAAAAAAATGAAAAAAAATTGATAATTTTTTCATTAAATGTAAAGCATAAGACTTTAAATCCTTAAAAAAACAAAAACCATAAAGCATTAATTCTGATAGCAAATTTCCATGCTAAAAGGATAGGGTAAGGATACTAATGTCATATACCGACAAATACCCTCATATAGGAATGTATATGTTCTAAAAAGGTTGATTGTTTCTCATCTTGAATTATCTGCCGAGGGTGAAACACCCGACACAACTTCAAGGATGTCAATAAAGGGTGTGAAAATGTACCGATGCGATTCCTTAAAGATAACTGTATACACCTGAAGTGTAACAAAAGTGGTTATATACATAAGACCACATTTAAGTGATCAGCATCAATCGCAGATCATAGAGACTGGAAAATGATTTCGCTAACGATTAAAATAATATTCTATTTACAATTGATTGTCAAAAATAATTAATAAAATCGAAGGTCAATGAAAATAAAAACTGTTTAGTGGGCAAGGATATTCTTAAGCAATTTGGATAAATGCTGCTATTGGAATTCAATCCTTTCAGAACCTGTTATAACGAGCAGTCTTAAGACGCCAGTAATCTATTAAAACTTTAAATATTTCATATTACAGGTGAGTGTATCGAGACCAACGGCGGTTCTTTTCAAACCTCAATCTACGATGAACTGCAACGTATATCGGAGTCGCCCCATTGCTAGAGGTATGTAAATCATAGCATAACACACCACAAATGTGTACTCGAATGGTGGCTGTTATTAATTGAAATAAGATATTCCATAACAATTATTCAACGTTACATTGTTTTATTTGTGAAATTTCTATCCATGGAATTAATAATTCTTTTACTTTACCATAATATAATCAAATTTTCATGAATTTTGGAATCTTTGAATTTTTGTTTCACTAGGTAGAATTGTCTAAATCGATCGCCTAGGAGTTCATTTAGGGAATTTTTCGTTTTCAGTATTCTAAGACCGTATTATTTATTAGTATTCATTGCATTCTTGATATTCCCTTCTTATTTCTTCTCGAAGGATGGATTGAAAACATTTCCTTTCTCTTTTCGAATTTCAGTGGCTCTAGATGAAATGGAAGAAATCGGTCCATACCGCCATCAAATCAATATTTGGCGTAAGTAATTTTATCACTCACGTTTGTGCTAAGTGCACACAAGAGCGCTTGTCGATTTATAGTATAAGATTTTACATAAAACATTACCGTTTCACAGGTGTAGCGGCGAAGGAAACGAAGCAGCGGAATATAAGACAACATGTGCCAGCAAGGAGTCCAACGAAGAAGTAAGCTTGTATTTCGTCATTGTTGTTTTTTTTTTGTTTGATTGAAAGGCATTTCACACTGAAACTGGCTGGTTTTTTCATCCGTTGTATTCATTGGTGTTCAGTTTTGTGTAAACCTTTCCTTAAATGATGAAATGAAAATCTTACAATAAAATATATTTGGAGAATATCTGAAATAGGTTTTTCAATTAGCAGACATTGTTCCTGTGAACCTCAAACTAATTGGATAGAGTTATTTGAAAAAGATGGTCGTGTGAATGAATTATTTGATGCTATGTTTGCATGGTTGCTGTTATCTTCAATTTCAATGCAATGATCTAAACCTTTATCGAAATAATGTCAGTGTCAATTTTCCATGAAATAGGTTTTTCTTTTTATTGGGGAAATTTTTTTATATTGTAAATTAAATTTTATAAATATATATGTTTAGAATATTAGAGAACTAGTATAAAAAGTATTTCCATCAATGCACATCATACTTGTGCTTAGAATAATAGTTGATGTTCTGCGTTTTAGTACCATATAAAGAACTGAAACCAACTATTAAGTTATAATTCACACAATTTGGAGAAAAAGGAATAAAAAAAATGGTATATCTATTATTCTATTAGGGACATGAAACCCTGCACCTTCAAGGAGAGACTTCTTTCCCTGTTTCTCTGTGGAAAGAGAAGAGAAAGGAATCAGATTGTGCTCCCCGAGCCAAGTGAGTTTATTTATCGTTCACGTGAGTCTTCTCACTCTGCCCTTCAAATACAACAGCTGGTTTCCCATCATTGTAGTCATAAAATAATAATAATTAGTTTACGGTGAAATTGTGAGATTGATTGACTAAGTTGAAGAAATAAATACCAATTTTTATTATCACGTATGTTGGCCTACCTCTCCGCCACATTGAACTGAAACTTAGAATTTCTTTTTATCCTCAGAGCCTCTTCGCTCTTGCCTTGTTTACAACCGGTGGAAGAATTATGAAAGTGCTCCACTGGATAACGAAGGTAAGGAGAACTTGTAACCCAATGTCTGGTACTCTTGCATCACCCACCCATCAATACCTGCTAAAACATATTCCAATTTATGTAAAAGGTAAAAGAAATATCTTCCATAATGCAAACGTCAGGAATATAAGTTTTTATGTAATCAAATTACGGAATTTATAATTTTCAATTTAAAATATTTATATGGTTTGAGATACCGCTTCTTCATCGCAAATCATTTATAATGCAAGTGTGTTGGTAAGTTACGACGCAAACAGTGGACAACTTATACATGCCCTGTTTTTCCGAAACTTGACACTTACTAATTTCTTCTTCGCTAATCAGTGAAAGAGAAATGATGCACCCAGAACGTCCTAAGAATCCTGCTTATGAAAAAAATACTGCTACTGTAAAATGTGATATCACACCTTACAGATAAGAAGTGCATTCAGATAGATATTTTTTCAAAGTCACACCATTGCTGGGATGCTCCTAATTAGAGGTTATGGCTATACTCACATTATAACGACAAATATCGCAGTGTTTTACTTATGGCGGTTGGAATAAAATGCTTTACCTTTTTCGAAAGACTTGTGTAATTGATTTGAAAATTAGTTAAAAGAATATTTTTAAAATGTTTTAGTACTAATCGCCAATCAGAATGAAATTGACGTTACTTGGTAGATGTTTCGGAACAAACAAATGGAAAAATTAGAGCTTAGAGAGATTTAAGGAATCCGCAATTTAAAATTTAAATTTTGAAATTATTAACGACTACTTATTTGGTCTTTTCAGATAACTCAACGGAAATGCAAAGCAATCGAATAAGGCTCTATAAGGAAACATCTGTGTAAGAGATTATCTTCATAAATGTTTAATTTTTTTTTTTAAATATTTTTGTTTCGTAAATAATTTCACATGCATTTGTAAATATTTCTTATTTTGAATTTATTTCAATAAAAAGTGAATATTAAATCCCTTTTTGTATTTAACTCCTAAATATCATAACCACCATTCTTCATAACATCTTCGCCTTCAAGATATTTGGACGCAGAGGAACCCAGACGCCAATCTCACGTCTGCACTTAGTCGCTGCTAATGTCATCAAAAAAAGGTTAAACTATGTTCGTTCAATTAAATTGTCACGGCGCAGAGTTGGTGTGATTTATTGATAAAGAAGGAGACTATTGAGACTTGAGGCGTATGTAAGATATGATGGCTTGAAGAAAGACCAAGTAGGTAAGTAGATCGTGAGGAGAACAAACGCGGATGTATTTAATGTGGCTAGAAAGCATACGAAGCAAGATGCATTGGTTCGAAGAAGGCAGAAGTGACGGACGGATGGAAAGGAGAGGGTATTTTAAAAGGAGTTGACAGTGGAGAGAACACTGGGGAAGTGTGGACGAAGAAGGAAGAGGATATAAGTTCTGAATGAAATATGAAGATGGAAGACGATCGAAGGAATGTCTCAGCAATCCAACGGCGGGAAATAGGCGGAGGGAAAATGAAACGGGACATATAGTTGTAAGGAAAAGGCTAACCAAAAATCTACCAAACACATGAAATTACACATTTAAATGCATTATATATACAGCAATTATTATATATGTGTATTTTTTTAAATTTTTATTCAGCGTAACTTTAAAATTCATCTGAAGCCCTCCGAGATTGATATAATTAACAAAATCCTTGCTAACTACATTATATATTTGCGACTTCGGTCAACCATTTGCCCGGCATTGCGTGGAATAGTGGACTAAAGAATTTTGTGAAATATTCAAAGAAAGAAGGGCAGGAATTGACTGAGCCAAACCCAGGGAAATAATTTAAATTTTTATACTCATACAAATTAACTATGTATAATTATGCTGTCATATCTGATAACACTGTAAAAAAAATCTTAAACCAGTTTCACACGACACTTGTCCCAGCACAAAGTCTAGTATACTCGCTAGTATGCTAGCTTTCCAATATCGTGTGAACAGAACCAGAATACTGGCCAGAAAGCATGCTAGTTAGTATACTCGCTGAGCTACTGGATTTCCTACTTGATGCGGTACTAGATTGCTACTAGCCTCCAGTAGGACCTAGTAGCCGTCGTCCAATCACGTTAGCTTGTACAGTCGCAGTGCGATCTTCACTTTTTTTAAATAGCGCCTCCTACAATATTAACCTTGCTGTTACGCACTCTTTGGCGGCGAAATCATTGTGCGGTGAAAATGTCTAGACAATTGTTTTGATCGCTTGATGCCATCGATTGCCTTATTATAGAACATTATGGAAAGCATGAGTGTTTTTAAACACGAAATTGCCTGTGTACCACAATAAGATGACGGAGACAAGGGCAATAGAGGAAATCGCGAACGCCGTGGAGACTTTCAGACCAGGCACCACACCGTTAAAGACGTTTGAGCAATATTGAGCTCCTTGCGCACCCAATTTGGTGTGGAACACCAAAAAGTGACGGCATCCATGAAAAGTGGATGCTCAACGGATGAGGTGTAAAAATGAAATCATGATAGTATTAAATGTCACGACGAGACGGGTTGAAATTTTTCATAACGTATTCATTTTAGCAGGTATGTGCACCGTCATTATGGTACAATGACAAACTCTTGTTCCTGCAGGAACACATTATTCCTAGGAAATGTAAAGAGACACCGAATAGGAATAATCAATCGGTACCTATGGTAAAGAGATGTAACTAAAATATTCACTTTAATTGTTAAAAAAAATTATTCAAAGCAGATGTTTTCCTTGAAATGTATAGAACAGTGTCTCCATAGAATATGCCAGTCCCGATGTAGTCGAGGGGGAGTATGAAGTGGAAGACATTCCCCCTATGGTTCTGCTAGAGACTGAAAATTCATGCATACATATTATAGAAAGTGGCCAAGGCACATCAGTGGACTACAGCACAGAATCCACTCGAAAACCCTAAAGGACAAATAAGAAGAGGAATGCTGATGAAGTCCTTTTAGAGAAATCAAATTGTGTCCTAGAAAATATCGCAAGTGCTTTAGATAAACCACCCACACTACCACCCTGCTCATGTGAAATGCACTTCCTTAGGTGAATCCATAGTGGGACTGAGAAAGAAGAAGAGAAAATTAGAGCTGATGAAATTAATTAATGATATAGTTCACGTGGCCCAGATGGAGGAGCTGGAATAGAAGAAATATGTATATAGTGTAAAATTATTCATTATTTTTTGATAGAAATCACGTAAAAGTAAATGTGCAATGGTATTTCTAGTCTCTATTTTTATTTTTTATATTTATTAAGCAAGAAGGCATGTATTTTGATAAACAGAGTACCAATGCACAATGCTTACATTTATTATAATTAAAAGGACATTCATTTGCTCAAATGACTTCCAACTGTTTCAAACGTTCCTGTTTCCTTACACTTCTTGTAACGAGTCCATATGATGCTCACTTTTATTTCTGCTGAGGAAAGATTAGGTAGAATGGAATAATGCAAAAAACATTTTGAAATGCTTTTTTTAAGTAAAGCCATTTATTCATATGGGCAAAAAGAATGACACGATTGGCTTTGTTATTACTCCATCTCGAACTATTATATGATCCCCCTCTCAACTTCCCCTTCTTGCCCAACAACCCGGCAAACACCATTAGAATATCTCACACACTCCTGTCTCAAATCATACGCCTGCCCAGCTGCTCTGGGGTGACCCTGAGTCTGCAATAAAGGCTCTAAAAGAAAGCCCTCCTCCTCTACCACTTCACCTCTGTTTGCTGGCTGATGAGCCAGAAGAAAATTGTGTACGAGGGAGCAAACCCGTATAATGCTTTCAACCTTACTCGGGGGTAGATTAATCTTACTAAGCAGAACCCTAAACTTGTTGGCTAATACGCCAAAGGCATTTTCAACAACCCTCGTTGCCTATCTTAATCCGTAATTGAAGATTCTAGTTTATGGTGTTAATTCCATAAACCCTAAAAGGCTTCATGACATGCATTCCAAGAGGAAAAGCGTCACCTGCTAATATCACATGCGGTATATTATTATCCCCCCCAGATATCGAATCGTTTAGAAGGAATCCGTAGTGAGTTTTCATCAAGGTGTAATGTATGGTCTGCTATTATTCGCATAGTGATATTCATATGTCAGTACATTATGTATTTCATTTGTTTTTCTCTTGGCGACAATAAGCGCGTGGATGCTACTGCACTCACGCCTAAACCTGCATGCCGTGTAATCATTACATGGCGACGAGGATGCCTCAATTAATGGAGAAGTTCCTACTGGGGGTCGATGACTGGCAATCTTATGAAGAAAGACTCGAAGAATACTTCGTTGTGTTGGACCTGGGGAGTGAGGAGGCACAACTGAGTATATAGCGTGCCATCCTGCTGTCCTCCATAGGTAAGGATGCCTATACTGTGGTGAGAAATTTGTGCGCCCCGAAAAAACCAGCAGAGTGTACCTATGCTGAAATAACGGACAAACTTACGAAGTATTTTAACCCAGACCGGTCAGTGATTGCCGAGAGGCACCGATTCAACCAGAGAGTCCAATAAGCTGGCGAAAATGTACATCAGTTTGCGGCGGGCCTCAGAGAGTCCTCTCGGTACTTTAAGTTTGGCAGTTTTTTAGATGAGGCCCTCCGCGACCAATCTGTCCTGGGTCTCACCGATAAGGCGATTGTGCGTGCACTTTACTTAGAGGATGAGGCCCTGGCCCTCGAGAAGGCCATTGAATTGGCTTACGCCAGAGAAAAGGCGACAGAGAACGTGTTTGCGAGCGCAGAAGGCAACAGTGGGCAAGGCGTCCATTTTGTGCAGCGAGATGCGGCCATCCAGGACGTTTTCCAGGAGGACGGGGAGAAAGCTGACGTCCTACGGGTGAGGGGACAGAAAATGGCGATGCAACCGAGGAGGCTGCGGACAAATTCATTGCCATCTCGGGGACCAGGCCAAGGGGTTAGGTGCTATTGTTGCGGCTTCACAGTGCTCCGGAGAGCTTCGTGCAAGTTTCGCACATTCAGATGTGATATCTGTAGGAAAGTCGGGCACTTAAAGGCAATGTGCAGAGAAGGTATTAATGTTAAATTTTGTGATGTGTTGCATGCTTACGAGGGGAAAACGCCGGTTTGTGTACTTCCTTGTGTCAGGAATGTAAGTGAGGGCCATTGTCAGGGAGGTAAGGTGGAACCAAGAGGCAATAATAATTTAATTAAAAATTATGTAATTAAGAAAGATTGGGATTTGCAACTACTTAACGTAAGATCCTCGAAGGAGGAAGGAAATGGGGGGCCGTGGTTCGCTATAGTAGTGGTCGATGCTCGGGTGGTAAAAATGGAAATTGATACTGGATCGGCTATATCGGCCATCTTGGAGGAATATTATCTAGAACACTATTCAAATGGCAAGCTGAAGGCCACCTCATTGAGGTTGCGATCCTACTCGAACACCCTGATTCAACCCTTGGGTACTATATAAGTTTCTGCAACATAAAAGGAGAACACTGCCAGGCTAAATGTGTTTGTTGTGACCAATGGGGGACCTCCACTTCTTGGGAGGGACTGGTTGCGGACTTTGAAATTTCCATCACCAGTGCACAAGATTAAAATGGACAGTGGGATAAACATTCAGGGAATATGAGATCGTTTCGGGGAGTTATGGGATGGCACTTTAGGGTCATTCAAGGGTAGTGAAGCCACACTCCACCTCAAGCCAGGGACTAAGCCTGTATTTTGCTCCCATAGAGCATTAGCTTTGGCCTTGCGGAATAAGGTCGACAGAGAGTTGGATCGTCTTCTTGAATTAGGGATACTGTATCCAGTCGATTTCAGTGACTGGGCAACACCCATAGTTCCAATTTAAAGGGGGATGGCAATATTCGTATTTCTTAAGATTTAAAAATAACTGTCAACCCTCAATTATTGGTCGAAAGATATCCACTCCCTCGAGTTGAAGAGCTTTTCTCGAAGCTGCAATGGGGCCAAATGTTTTCAACAATTGATTTGTCACAGGCATTTAAGCAAATGATTTTAACAAAAAAGCACAGAGACTTTGCGCAATAAACACACTCAGAGGGCTTTTCAGGTATGCTCGTTTGCCATTCGGAGTCTCCTCAGCTCCAGCAATTTTTCAGAAAACGATGGACCAAGTGTTACAAGGATTGACAGGGGTCGCATGTTTCCAAGACGTCATCATTGTAACAGTGATAAATAAAGGTGTTCATGTTAAGAATTTAAATCGATGTTTTTGTTTAGTTTGAAAAATGTTTTTGATAGTCATTGGCAGTTCATGTAAATGGGGAGAAGTCAAGGAAATACATAATAGCTCATCAGACGAGGTTATTATGCACCTAAGACACATTTTTGCCGCATTTGTTCTCCCAGAGAAAATTGTTTCTGACAATGGTTCTCCATTCTCGTCATCCTTGTTCAGGGATTTCTGTATAGAAAATTGAATTCAACACATGTTTCCCCCCCATATCATCCAGCTATCTATGGTGCTGCAGAAAACATGGTCAGGGTTTTTAAAAATAAAGTGAAAACTTAAATAAGTGACGGAACACCCTTGCACGTTGCCTTGCCACGTTTTTTATTTAACTATAGAATAACTCCGCACATGACTACCGGAGAGCCTCCTAGTGTGTTGATGTTTGGAAGGGCTCTTTGCTCACGGTTGGAAATGACTAAACCCAGTAAAGGGAAGCAGGTAAAATAAAAACAGAATGCTCAGATCCAGGCTCATGGTGGCTCGCGGTTGAGAGTTTTAAGTGAAGGGCAAAGAGTGATGACTAAAATGTACCCGCAGGGAAAAATGGTGTGGATGTCAGGGGTGGTGAGGGAAGTGTTGGGGTCTAGACTGTATACGGTTTTAACCGATGAAGGTGTTTTCATCCACAGGATCAATGATCAACTAAGGCAAAGGGGGGACCAGTGTATAGAAAAGGACAAGGGCAAACAAGATGGGTTGGCTTGGCCTGAAAAAGCATTTGTGCCTGAGGGAGTTGGACGTGAGGATTTAGTGCCTATGGTTGTTGAATGTGAGGTGGATGAGTTACCTAGGTACTGGGAACCTTTAGCTCACCAAGTGCAGAGGTGCACCAATGTTTCACCAAGGGTAGAAGTCAGAAAAAGATACCCTCAGAGAATTCGTAAAAATAGGACAATATTGCATTACTGATGTGATTAGCAAACTGTGACGGTATATGTTTTGTAATGTATAATCTGCTTGGGATGTGATAAAAATGTATTGTTTGGGGGGGGGGGACGTTGTGCCGGACTCATACATATATGTTGGGGAAGGATGTAATATATGGTCTGCTATGATACGCATAGTGATATTCATATGTCAGCACATTATGTATTTCATTTGTTTTTATCTTGGCGCCAATAAACGCGTCGGGACGCTACGGCACTCATGCCTAAACCTGCGTGACGTCTAGTCATTACACAAGGGCTCTCTTTAAATTGCTTCTGGCGAACACATTTGCATCATTCACACGTCCGTTTACTCTCAAATTTACTCATATAAACATGCATCGAGTATCTGCTAATGCCATTAATTAGAGTCTATTATTCCCTTTATAATTCCGAGAATAGGAACCACTGGTCCGAAGCGGTCTTAAGTTGACATGCTTCCCATCTAATGATCCAATGCAGAGGGGAAAGTTCCACATGGCCAAAAACTGGGATGCGATTACTTCCCAATGTTCAGCTGAAGAGGGAACCAAGATAAATTGATAGTAGTAACATTACTCCAAGTATACTCTTCACCTTGCATGCCAGATGTATTCCATACAATATCTACCATTAATACCTTAATCTCATCGTCCTGAACCTCAATCACGGCAGAAATTATGTCAGGAATTATTATGGATAGTGTATTAGTTGCAATCCTTGTGGAATAACTAAGGCTCCTTCCTGTATGTCTCTTCAGTCGCCGTGAATCTAAGGGTAATTGATAATCTGAGGAAAAATGATACATATGTAGAGCGTGATATGATAAATCGCCCACAAAATAGGCATTTCATGAGAACATTTCAATACCTGTCATTGGCACTAATGCATTGTGCCAAAAGTCGCCTTCTTTCATCGAAATATTCCATTTTCGTTAAACAAATCGCAATGGTAGACTTATCCGCTTGACAAGCACAAGGTCATTGATCGGGCGTAACATTCTAACACGGTTTCTATCGGACTGAGTCTTTTTATTCCTCAAGATCAAGTACCATCTAGCATAGACTAGGTATTGTGCTGGATCAAGCATCGTGTGTGAACCGGGCTTATTGAAATGCCAACATTTTCGCGGAAATCGATGAAGAACGACAAAACAACAGTTATTAAATAAACATTTAAATATGCAATGCAATGCAGTGGTTGACAAACAAGACTGAGATTAAGACAATAATTGTTAGTTTTGTCAAAATATTTCTACACGAGAGGAAAATATTTCTAAGTATTACTTTGATTTGATAAATGAGAAGATCAGCAATATGTCGTGAAACATAATACGAGAGAATAATTAATTCCATGTAGTTCATTTACTCCGTGGAACATATTGCTTATACTACATGTATGCGTGGTATATGCTTTATGCAACTAAATCCTAATTAACAAGAACCATGAAAAGGACACAATACGTGTCTATGCACAAGGTACTCACTTTCAATTCGAAAATTCTATCGTTTTTCTGAAATACCGTGATTAAGATATGACAATGTAGACATAATGGCTTATGAGCGCCAAAGATACAAATGTTATTACCCTACGTATGTTTTATCTCATTTGTCCAAGCTTTAAAAATTAATTGTTTGAAAGAAACGAAATGGATCTTACTCGAAATCAAAGCAAAGACGTGGAAAAATAGACTCGCACCATGTTGCACACAAATAATTTTCTTTCAATAAAATGATAATTCAGCATATACTCGTACACATCCTGGGAATTGCGATACTCTTTTTTTTTCAACAATGTCAAAAGTGTTTTGACGACAAGAGCATAGATACAGATATCTGAAATCAAATATTGCTGGTATAAGCGGTGACGATCATTTGGTTTTGAGAAAAAAGGGAGCTTTTAGAAGTAATTCTTCCGTAAGTACTACTCAACGTTTACCTTCAAGTTGTTTTCATATGATAACATATCATTAACGGATCTGAAGGATTTAAATCCTTAATTGAGACCAAAGCGTGAAATGGAAAATGCCGGGTCTCTGGTTGTACCTTATATGCTGAATGAATAATCCTGTCTATAACCTCAAGAATGATAGAAATGGAAAAACAATGTTGTGAATCGGTATTTGAAATTTTCAATGATCTTCACCAAGTATTGTTTCATTGTTAAATTTTACATATATTGTCCAATTATGTACGCCAATGTAAGTCAGTACAGAAAAAGGAATTACAATGTCAAATATGGTAATAAATAGGTTAAATAAACTGAAACTATCGAAATGTTATGTACAACCTCCGAAAAAAGGCAATCGATTGACTGATTTGTCGACTACATATAATGAATAAACCTGGAGTGTTTGATAATGTAATCATGAATTATGCAAATAAAAAGCTTGATGACCGGTAGCCTTCGACATATGTCTCCTGAAAGTGGTGAAAATGAAAAAAAATTGATAATTTTTTCATTAAATGTAAAGCATAAGACTTTAAATCCTTAAAAAAACAAAAACCATAAAGCATTAATTCTGATAGCAAATTTCCATGCTAAAAGGGTAAGGATACTAATGTCATATACCGACAAATACCCTAATATAGGAATGTATATGTTCTAAAAAGGTTGATTGTTTCTCATCTTGAATTATCTGCCGAGGGTGAAACACCCGACACAACTTCAAGGATGTCTTTATGAATAAAGGGTGTGAAAATGTACCGATGCGATTCCTTAAAGATAACTGTATACACCTGAAGTGTAACAAAAGTAGTTATATACATAAGACCACTTTTAAGTGATCAGCATCAATCGCAGATCATAGAGACTGGAAAATGATTTCGCTAACGATTAAAATAATGACTGTCAGGAAAGAATAAAACTTTGCTAGTTCCACATTAATTTATTCACTCGCGACCGGTTTCGATACAGTGTATCATCATCTGGTGATGATACCGCGCCAGCGCCACAGCGCCAGATGATGATACACTGTATCGAAACCGGTCGCGAGTGAATAAATTAATGTGGAACTAGCAAAGTTTTATTCTTTCCTGACAGTCATGAAGGAGTTTCATCAAGTTACGCCTGAAACCATTGAATTGATTAAAATAATATTTTATTTACAATTATTTGTCAAAAATAATTAAGAAAATCGAAGGTCAATGAAAATAAAAACTGTTTAGTGGGCAAGGATATTCTTAAGCAATTTGTATAAATGCTGCTATTGGAATTCAATCCTTTCAGAACCTGTTATAACGCGCCGTCTTAAGACGCCAGTAATCTATTAAAACTTTAAATATTTCATATTACAGGTGAGTGTATCGAGACCAACGGCGGTTCTTTTCAAACCTGAATCTACGATGAACTGCAACGTATATCGGAGTCGCCCCATCGCTAGAGGTATGTAAATCATAGCATAACACACCACAAATGTGTACTCGAATATTGGCTGTTATTAATTGAAATAAGATATTCCATAACAATTATTCAACGTTACATTGTTTTATTTGTGAAATTTCTATCCATGGAATTAATAATTCTTTTACTTTACCATAATATAATCAAATTTTCATGAATTTTGGAATCTTTGAATTTTTGTTTCACTAGGTAGAATTGTCTAAATCGATCGCCTAGGAGTTCATTTAGGGAATTTTTCGTTTTCAGTATTGTAAGACCGTATTATTTATTAGTATTCATTGCATTCTTGATATACCCTTCTTATTTCTTCTCGAAGGATGGATTGAAAACATTTCCTTTCTCTTTTCGAATTTCAGTGGCTCTAGATGAAATGGAAGAAATCGGTCCATACCGCCATCAAATCAATATTTGGCGTAAGTAATTTTATCACTCACGTTTGTGCTAAGTGCACACAAGAACAATTGTCAATTTATCGTATGAGATTTTACGTAAAACATTTCCGTTTCACAGGTGTAGCGGCGAAGGAAACGAAGCAGCGGAATATAAGACAACATGTGCCAGCAAGGAGTCCAACGAAGAAGTAAGCTTGTATTTCGTCATTGTTGTTTTTTTTTTGTTTGATTGAAAGGCATTTCACACTGAAACTGGCTGGTTTTTTCATCCGTTGTATTCATTGGTGTTCAGTTTTGTGTAAACCTTTCCTTAAATGATGAAATGAAAATCTTACAATAAAATATATTTGGAGAAGAACTGAAATAGGTTTTTCAATTAGCAGACATTGTTCCTGTGAACCTCAAACTAATTGGATAGAGTTATTTGAAATAGATGGTCGTGTGAATGAATTATTTGATGCTATGTTTGCATGGTTGCTGTTATCTTCAATTTCAATGCAATGATCTAAACCTTTATCGAAATAATGTCAGTGTCAATTTTCCATGAAATAGGTTTTTCTTTTTATTGGGGAAATTTTTTTATATTGTAAATTAAATTTTATAAATATATATGTTTAGAATATTAGAGAACTAGTATAAAAAGTATTTCCATCAATGCACATCATACTTGTGCTTAGAATAATAGTTGATGTTCTGCGTTTTAGTACCATATAAAGAACTGAAACCAACTATTAAGTTATAATTCACACAATTTGGAGAAAAAGGAATAAAAAAAATGGTATATCTATTATTCTATTAGGGACATGAAACCCTGCACCTTCAAGGAGAGACTTCTTTCCCTGTTTCTCTGTGGAAAGAGAAGAGAAAGGAATCAGATTGTGCTCCCCGAGCCAAGTGAGTTTATTTATCGTTCACGTGAGTCTTCTCACTCTGCCCTTCAAATACAACAGCTGGTTTCCCATCATTGTAGTCATAAAATAATAATAATTAGTTTACGGTGAAATTGTGAGATTGATTGACTAAGTTGAAGAAATAAATACCAATTTTTATTATCACGTATGTTGGCCTACCTCTCCGCCACATTGAACTGAAACTTAGAATTTCTTTTTATCCTCAGAGCCTCTTCGCTCTTGCCTTGTTTACAACCGGTGGAAGAATTATGAAAGTGCTCCACTGGATAACGAAGGTAAGGAGAACTTGTAACCCAATGTCTGGTACTCTTGCATCACCCACCCATCAATACCTGCTAAAACATATTCCAATTTATGTAAAAGGTAAAAGAAATATCTTCCATAATGCAAACGTCAGGAATATAAGTTTTTATGTAATCAAATTACGGAATTTATAATTTTCAATTTAAAATATTTATATGGTTTGAGATACCGCTTCTTCATCGCAAATCATTTATAATGCAAGTGTGTTGGTAAGTTACGACGCAAACAGTGGACAACTTATACATGCCCTGTTTTTCCGAAACTTGACACTTACTAATTTCTTCTTCGCTAATCAGTGAAAGAGAAATGATGCACCCAGAACGTCCTAAGAATCCTGCTTATGAAAAAAATACTGCTACTGTAAAATGTGATATCACACCTTACAGATAAGAAGTGCATTCAGATAGATATTTTTTCAAAGTCACACCATTGCTGGGATGCTCCTAATTAGAGGTTATGACTATGCTCACATTATAACGACCAATATCGCAGTGTTTTACTTATGGCGGTTGGAAAATAATGCTTTACCTTTTTCGAAAGACTTGTGTAATTGATTTGAAAATTAGTTAAAAGAATATTTTTAAAATGTTTTAGTACTAATCGCCAATCAGAATGAAATTGACGTTACTTGGTAGATGTTTCGGAACAAACAAATGGAAAAATTAGAGCTTAGAGAGATTTAAGGAATCCGCAATTTAAAATTTAAATTTTGAAATTATTAACGACTACTTATTTGGTCTTTTCAGATAACTCAACGGAAATGCAAAGCAATCGAATAAGGCTCTATAAGGAAACATCTGTGTAAGAGATTATCTTCATAAATGTTTAATTTTTTTTTTTAAATATTTTTGTTTCGTAAATAATTTCACATGCATTTGTAAATATTTCTTATTTTGAATTTATTTCAATAAAAAGTGAATATTAAATCCCTTTTTGTATTTAACTCCTAAATATCATAACCACCATTCTTCATAACATCTTCGCCTTCAAGATATTTGGACGCAGAGGAACCCAGACGCCAATCTCACGTCTGCACTTAGTCGCTGCTAATGTCATCAAAAAAAGGTTAAACTATGTTCGTTCAATTAAATTGTCACGGCGCAGAGTTGGTGTGATTTATTGATAAAGAAGGAGACTATTGAGACTTGAGGCGTATATAAGATATGATGGCTTGAAGAAAGACCAAGTAGGTAAGTCGATCGTGAGGAGAACAAACGAGGATGTATTTAATGTGGCTAGAAAGCATACGAAGCCAGATGCATTGGTTCGAAGAAGGCAGAAGTGACGGACGGATGGCTAATGGAAAGGAGAGGGTATTTTAAAAGGAGTTGACAGTGGAGAGAACACTGGGGAAGTGTGGACGAAGAAGGAAGAGGATATAAGTTCTGAATGAAATATGAAGATGGAAGACGATCGAAGGAATGTCTCAGCAATCCAACGGCGGGAAATAGGCGGAGGGAAAATGAAACGGGACATAAAGTTGTAAGGAAAAGGCTATCCAAAAATCTACCAAACACATGAAATTACACATTTAAATGCATTATATATACAGCAATTATCATATATGTGTATTTTTTTAAATTTTTATTCAGCGTAACTTTAAAATTCATCTGAAGCCCTCCGAGATTGATATAATTAACAAAATCCTTGCTAACTACATTATATATTTGCGACTTCGGTCAACCATTTGCCCGGCATTGCGTGGAATAGTGGACTAAAGAATTTTGTGAAATATTCAAAGAAAGAAGGGCAGGAATTGACTGAGCCAAACCCAGGGAAATAATTTAAATTTTTATACTCATACAAATTAACTATGTATAATTATGCTGTCATAACTGAATACACTGAAAAAAAAATCTTAAACCAGTTTCACACGACACTTGTCCCAGCACAAAGTCTAGTATACTCGCTAGTATGCTAGCTTTCCAATTTCGTGTGAACAGAACCAGAATACTGGCCAGAAAGCATGCTAGTTAGTATACTCGCTGAGCTACTGGATTTCCTACTTGATGCGGTACTAGATTGCTACTAGCCTCCAGTAGGACCTAGTAGCCGTCGTCCAATCACGTTAGCTTGTACAGTCGCAGTGCGATCTTCACTTTTTTTAATCAGCGCCTCCTACAATATTAAGAGGACGCAGTACATAATTTTTTTTCCTCCTCCGAGGGTTAGGTTAGTTTTCTTGTTGACCAGTAGAGCTACCAAAGTCAGTGCCTACCTAGTCGCCGCATTTGTCGCGAGTGTAGCCTCTACGTAGTACTACATTTACTTTGCGTGTAGGGGAGGTGAAAACCACGAGCCCTCTCTTCCTTCGGAGATGTTTTTGTACCACGTTCTTTGGGACGTCTATACGGACACGCTGTTGTGACTTCAGCGCGGGTGAGTTTGACTTGGCTCATGGATACTAACTTGGCCGATGGCCGCATGGCAACAGCGGACCAGTCACCTTTGCAGCTCGGTAGTAGTACGATGCCGAAATGATGGTCGGCATGCGCTTACCTGTTGACGCGCTTACCTGTGGATAAGGGATAGCGTAGTTCAATAGCATTTCGGTATAATTACGGTAATCTAACGGTTAAGGTATGCTCAAATGGAAGAGGGTAAAAGTCGTCTAGATTTTTCATGGTGCACACCTCCATATACCATCATAACTTGCACATATCTGAATGCGTATAACGTCTTTTATTTCATCCAATTCAGGAAACAGTATCGCGCGCTCATTTTTTTTCTAAACAAATTTGGCCCTCTTACTGATCCTCACTTTATTAATACTTCGCCCTATGCACTAGTCTTCGGTTAACTAATAATAGGAATGTCTTTATAGCATTAGAAATTCAGTTTAGTGTCATAAAAGTCGAGTTTTTTTTAGAGGAATAGGACAAGAAAATAATGTATTTTCACGAGGGGACTTTCCGAACTTGACTCAATGATCATGGCCATAGACAATTAGTTGCGGAAAATAAACCCAATGGACATAAAATATTGCTGCATACAATAGCTAGGGAGAATACTACAGAAGGATTTGACCACACTAACTATTGTAGTGTAAGTCAGCATAGTTATAAGGAAAATATTGCCCCACGGAAATATTAACCTCACAGAAAAGTCCACAGCATATAAAGCTACTTACGAAATATCCAACATAATATTCTGTAGTACGAAATTTTGACTTGTCTTACGTTTATGGTTAATTAAATTCGTAATAAGCGCACAATAGTCGATAAAAACATTATTCCGGAACCACAGCCGTCCGTGCATTGATGTCAGCAAGCTTCCTAGCGAGAACTTAGAACCACCTCGGCTCTAACATCTGTGGTGCAATCTAAGCAGAGCTCTACTCCATGATGGGATACAGAAAGAGAGCTATTGAAAGAACACATCATGCTGGTTATAATTGTTTTATTTCTTTTGCGTTTTGCATTTCAAATTTCCTTTCTGATCCCTCTCCCCATCCTTACGTTTGAAAGATTGACAACGTCTCTTCTCTTGGGCTGTCAAAATACTAGGGGAATTCCGAATCGGCATTGACCGGGAAAATTTCGCATCGCCTAACTCCGGAAGCATGTATTCAAAATAGAATTGTTATAATTTGTCCACCATGAGTATCTCCCAGAACCCATTGTCCCTGAGGATCCTCTCCGCCTTCAACCCCTTCTTCGTCCACACAGCAAAGATGCAGAAGTCTCGCTGAGAAATATGGAGCTGGCCTTGTATCTGAGAGTGGTAATTATGCTTCCGGTTTATTCTCATTACTTTATTCTTCATCCTATAATCCACTTTTACGATCGCCTCTTCTACACTCATCTCTGCAGCCGATGATGGGCATTTTATTTCCACAATCCCACACTATTCCAGCGGTATTTGCTTCTAGGAAAGGGTAAAAAAAGTCTCAATTATGCTGTTTCCAATGACGCGGGAGCTTTTTCCTCATTTAACCTTTCGTACTCTAGGTGAGGAGAATCGAAATGACGGTAGATGATTGGTTTTACTACATTTTCGTAGCCAGTGTGTGAAAGCGTTTTACAGACGCGCCCAAAATTCAAGGCAGTGAGCATTTTCTGACGCATCGCAACCCATTCCACGCTTTCCCTCTGTCGTATCGTTTTCCTCTCTATTTCATTAATTTCTTCCTCACTAATTTTTAGAGATTCTTTAAATAGTTGACAATAAATGTGAAATTCCTCAATAGGCATATCAGGCCTTTCAGAATTGGGGCCGTAATCGAAATCAGGCTTTGTCCCCAGTTGATTAAGAAGGAACCTGCGCCCTGAAGTACTGTATTCATAAGAAGAATTAAGTTTCATCTGGTGGGGGAATTTAGGATTAATATATCATTTCATATATTTCTCTTCGATCTCGGTGTTTTTTCCTTCGGTTGGAAGTAGAAATTGCCTTCAGCTGTCTTCTTTAGAGTGACTTTTTGTAGTAGTACACGGGACTCACATTATAAAACTTTTTGTAAAGGGCGTGCTAAGGATTTCCCGTGTCAATGCTGACCACAGCTCTGGCACATCTTCCTCTATATGAGCGATTAAGAGCAAAATTAACTCATTTCCCGCCGTTAAATTTTGCTATGATAGCGTTATAATGCTCTACAGGACTGTTATCGTGAATAAGGCTTCGGCTGTGGTGACTATTGTTTTGTGCTAGGTTTTCAAATTTTTCATACACCCGACATTCTTTAAGTGCTGGTACATATGTTGTTTTTTCTTCCCGGGGCATTTTTTCCATGACATAAATACCCTATATCTACACATCGCTCATTTCCTCCAAAAACATGCCTGGGCCTATTGAGGATATCCTGTTGCAGTAGTTAAATTTTTTTCGCTGTGCCACATTTTGGCATTTCCTAAACTCGACAGCTTTTATGACCGCCATTCTTAAGCATAAAATGGTATCGGCGAATAGTTTTATGTTTGGCGGTATTTTTTGTATGCATGGTTTTATGTTTTTGAAAAGTATGATGGATGTGCTTTCACCTTTGCTCCTCTCTCCATCGCGCTAAGTTTTCTCCCTTCCATATTTTACTCGCGGCGGACAAATTCAATTTAATGCTACTATACCTCGTATTTATACGCTGATTATCAGGAGGCATTTAAATGATAGAAGATGCAAGTGTAGTAAGGTAACAATGCTGTAGGAGGTAATGAAATCCTCAATGTAGAAAAGTTTCTCCTAAAGCGGCCAATGCGCGCGTTAGGGAAAACTTAATGCGAGAGCAAATAGCCCGATAGCTGCTCTTGAGCGACAACCATGCTCCCCTCACGCTTATTTCCCCTCTCGTCCCGCAAGCGAGCAGAGAAAACACCGTATCTGAGATAGCGTGTTCAATTTCTCATGGAGCGATCGCGGCGAGAAAATGGAGAACTGCGACGGCAGTGGGAGCTATCATAGATGCCCATTACCGCGCTAGAATTCATGAAAAATCACGTTTGCTTTTCCTAAATTATACATTTATTTGATAAAATTTCGCATCGGCAGTTGGGGGATCAACTACACACAGGTATCTGTTGGGGGCTACCTAGCCATATATGGCGTTCCTTGAATCGGCATTCAGCAGCATTTCGTGCAAATAGCCTATATTTGTTATAAAACCCTCCTTCCAATAACGAATTTAGAAAAAAATTAAAAAGATACCCCCCAAATATCCATCATTGGCTTAGATAACACAAAAATCTTGAGCTGAAATAAGCAAAATTGACTGAATGAGAACGGAACACAGGAGAGTCTGCAAAATAGGGGTGTACTGCGTCCTCTTAACCTTGCTGTTAGGCACTCTTTGGCGGCGAAATCATTGTGCGGTGAAAATGTCTAGACAATTGTTTTGATCGCTTGATGCCATCGATTGCCTTATTATAGAACATTATGGAAAGCATGAGTGTTTTTAAACACGAAATTGCCTGTGTACCACAATAAGAGAAAATAGAGGAAATCGCGAACGCCGTGGAGACTTTCAGACCAGGCACCACACCGTTAAAGACGTTTGAGCAATAAATTAGCACCTTGCGCACCCAATTTGGTGTGGAACACCAAAAAGTGACGGCATCCATGAAAAGTGGATGCTCAACGGATGAGGTGTAAAAATGAAATCATGATAGTATTTAATGTCACGACGAGACGGATTGAAAGTTTTCATAACGTATTCATTTTAGCAGGTATGTGCACCGTCATTATGGTACAATGACAAACTCTTGTTCCTGCAGGAACACATTATTCCTAGGAAATGTAAAGAGACACCGAATAGGAATAATCAATCGGTACCTATGGTAAAGAGATGTAACTAAAATATTCACTTTAATTGTTAAAAAAAATTATTCAAAGCAGCTGTTTTCCCTGAAATATTTAGGACAGTGTCTCCATAGAATATGCCAGTCCCGATGTAGTCGAGGGGGAGTATGAAGTGGAAGTCATTCCCCCTATGGTTCTGCTAGAGACTGAAAATTCATGCATACATATTATAGAAAGTGGCCAAGGAACATCAGTGGACTACAGCACAGAATCCACTCGAAAACCCAAAAGGACAAATTAGAAGAGGAATGCTGATGAAGTCCTTTTAGAGAAATCAAATTGTGTCCTAGAAGATATCTCAAGTGCTTTAGATAAACCACCCACACTACCACCCTTCTCAAGTGAAATGCACTTCCTTAGGTGAATCCATAGTGGGACTGAGAAAGAAGAAGAGAAAATTAGAGCTGATGAAATTAATTAATGATATAGTTCACGTGGCCCAGATGGAGGAGTTGGAATAGAAGAAATATGTATATAGTGTAAAATTATTCATTATATTTTGATAGAAATCACGTTAAAGTAAATGTGCAATGGTATTTCTAGTCTCTATTTTTATTTTTTATATTTATTAAGCAAGAAGGCATGTATTTTGATAAACAGAGTACCAATGCACACTGCTTACATTTATTATAATTAAAATGACATTCATTTGCTCAAATGACTTCCAACTGTTTCAAACGTTCCTGTTTCCTTACACTTCTTGTAACGAGTCCATATGATGTTCACTTTTATTTCTGCTGAGGAAAGATTAGGTAGAATGGAATAATGCAAAAAACATTTTGAAATGCTTTTTTTAAGTAAAGCCTTTTAATCATATGGGCAAAAAGAATGACACGATGGGCTTTGTTATTACTCCATTTCGAACTATTATATGATCCCCCTCTCAACTTCCCCTTCTTGCCCATCAACCCGGCCAACACCATTAGAATATCTCACACACTCCTGTCTATAAATCATACGCCTGCCCAGCGGCTCTGGGGTGACCCTGAGTCTGCAATAAAAGCTCTAAATGAAAGCCCTCCTCCTCTACCACTTCACCTCTGTTTGCTGGCTGATGAGCCAGAAGAAAATTGTGTACGAGGGAGAACCCGTATAATGCTTTCAACCTTACTCGGGGGTAGATTAATCTTACTAAGCAGAACCCTAAACTTGTTGGCTAATACGCCAAAGGCATTTTCAACAACCCTCCTTGCCCATCTCAATCCATAATTGAAGATTCTAGTTTATGGTGTTAATTCCCTAAACCCTAAAATGCTTCATGACATGCATTCCAAGAGGAAAAGCGTCACCTGCTAATATCACATGCGGTATATTATTATCCCCCCCAGATATCGAATCGTTCAGAATGGAATGCGTAGTGAGTTTTCATCAAGGTGTAATGTATGGTCTGCTATTATACGCATAGTGATATTCATATGTCAGTACATTATGTATTTCATTTGTTTTTCTCTTGGCGCCAATAAACGCGTCGGGACGCTACGGCACTCACGCCTAAACCTGCGTGACGTCTAGTCATTACACAAGGGCTCTTTTTAAATTGCTTCTGGCGAACACATTTGCATCATTCACACGTCCGTTTACTCTCAAATTTACTCATATAAACATGCATCGAGTATCTGCTAATGCCATTAATTAGAGTCTATTATTCCCTTTATAATTCCGAAAATAGGAACCACTGGTCCGAAGCGGTCTTAAGTTGACATGCTTCCCATCTAATGATCCAATGCAGCTGGGAAAGTTCCACATGGCCAAAAACTGGGATGCGATTACTTCCCAATGTTCAGCTGAAGAGGGAACCAAGATAAATTGATAGTAGTAACATTACTCCAAGTATACTCTTCACCGTGCATGCCAGATGTATTCCATACAATATCTACCATTAATACCTTAATCAAATCGTCCTGAACCTCAATCACGGCAGAAACTATGTCAGGAATTATTATGGATAGTGTATTTGTTGCAATCCTTGTGGAATAACTAAGGCTCCTTCCTGTATGTCTCTTCTGTCGCCATGAATCTAAGGGTAATTGATAATCTGAGGAAAAATGATGCATATGTAGAGCGTGATATGATAAATCGCCCACAAAATACGCATTTCATGAGAACATTTCAATACCTGTCATTGCCACTAATGCATTGTGCCAAAAGTCGCCTTCTTTCATCGAAATATTCCATTTTTGTTTAACAAATCGCAATGGTAGACTTATCCGCTTGACAAGCACAAGGTCATTGATCGCGCGAAACATTCTAACACGGTTTCTATCGGACTGTCTTTTTATTCCTCAAGATCAAGTACCATCTAGCATAGACTAGGTATTGTGCTGGGTCAAGCATCGTGTGTGAACCGGGTTTATTGGAATGCCAACATTTTCGCGGAAATCGATGAAGAACGACAAAACAACAGTTATTAAATAAACATTTAAATATGCAATGCAATGCAGTGGTTGACAAACAAGACTGAGATTAAGACAATAATTGTTAGTTTTGTCAAAATATTTCTACACGAGAGGAAAATATTTCTAAGTATTACTTTGATTTGATAAATGAGAAGATCAGCAATATGTCGTGAAACATAATACGAGAGAATAATTAATTCCATGTAGTTCATTTACTCCGTGGAACATATTGCTTATACTACATGTATGCGTGGTATATGCTTTATGCAACTAAATCCTAATTAACAAGAACCATGAAAAGGACACAATACGTGTCTATGCACAAGGTACTCACTTTCAATTCGAAAATTCTATCGTTTTTCTTAAATACCGTGTTTAAGATATGACAATGTAGACATAATGGCTTATGAGCGCCAAAGATACAAATGTTATTACCCTACGTATGTTTTATCTCATTTGTCCAAGCTTTAAAAATTAATTGTTTGAAAGAAACGAAATGGATCTTACTCGAAATCAAAGCAAAGACGTGGAAAAATAGACTCGCACCATGTTGCACACAAATAATTTTCTTTCAATAAAATGATAATTCAGCATATACTCGTACACATCCTGGGAATTGCGATACTCTTTTTTTTTCAACAATGTCAAAAGTGTTTTGACGACAAGAGCATAGATACAGATATCTGAAATCAAATATTGCTGGTATAAGCGGTGACGATCATTTGGTTTTGACCTTGCTGTTACGCACTCTTTGGCGGCGAAATCATTGTGCGGTGAAAATGTCTAGACAATTGTTTTGATCGCTTGATGCCATCGATTGCCTTATTATAGAACATTATGGAAAGCATGAGTGTTTTTAAACACGAAATTGCCTGTGTACCATAATAAGATGACGAAGACAAGGGCAATAGAGGAAATCGCGAACGCCGTGGAGACTTTCAGACCAGGCACCACACCGTTAAAGACGTTTGAGCAATATTGAGCACCTTGCGCACCCAATTTGGTGTGGAACACCAAAAAGTGACGGCATCCATGAAAAGTGGATGCTCAACGGATGAGGTGTAAAAATGAAATCATGATAGTATTTAATGTCACGACGAGACGGATTGAAAGTTTTCATAACGTATTCATTTTAGCAGGTATGTGCACCGTCATTATGGTACAATGACAAACTCTTGTTCCTGCAGGAACACATTATTCCTAGGAAATGTAAAGAGACACCGAATAGGAATAATCAATCGGTACCTATGGTAAAGAGATGTAACTAAAATATTCACTTTAATTGTTAAAAAAAATTATTCAAAACAGGTGTTTTCCTTGAAATGTTTAGAACAGTGTCTCCATAGAATATGCCAGTCCCGATGTAGTCGAGGGGGAGTATGAAGTGGAAGACATTCCCCCTATGGTTCTGCTAGAGACTGAAAATTCATGCATACATATTATAGAAAGTGGCCAAGGCACATCAGTGGACTACAGCACAGAATCCACTCGAAAACCCAAAAGGACAAATAAGAAGAGGAATGCTGATGATGTCCTTTTAGAGAAATCAAATTGTGTCCTAGAAGATATCGCAAGTGCTTTAGATAAACCACCCACACTACCACCCTGCTCATGTGAAATGCACTTCCTTAGGTGAATCCATAGTGGGACTGAGAAAGAAGAAGAGAAAATTAGAGCTGATGAAATTAATTAATGATATAGTTCACGTGGCCCAGATGGAGGAGTTGGAATAGAAGAAATATGTATATAGTGTAAAATTATTCATTATTTTTTGATAGAAATCACGTTAAAGTAAATGTGCAATGGTATTTCTAGTCTCTATTTTTATTTTTTATATTTATTAAGCAAGAAGGCATGTATTTTGATAAACAGTGTACCAATGCACACTGCTTACATTTATTATAATTAAAAGGACATTCATTTGCTCAAATGACTTCCAACTGTTTCAAACGTTCCTGTTTCCTTACACTTCTTGTAACGAGTCCATATGATGTTCACTTTTATTTCTGCTGAGGAAAGATTAGGTAGAATGGAATAATGCAAAAAACATTTTGAAATGCTTTTTTTAAGTAAAGCCTTTTATTCATATGGGCAAAAAGAATGACACGATGGGCTTTGTTATTACTCCATTTCGAACTATTATATGATCCCCCTCTCAACTTCCCCTTCTTGCCCAACAACCCGGCCAACACCATTAGAATATCTCACACACTCCTGTCTCAAATCATACGCCTGCCCAGCTGCTCTGGGGTGACCCTGAGTCTGCAATAAAGGCTCTAAAAGAAAGCCCTCCTCCTCTACCACTTCACCTCTGTTTGCTGGCTGATGAGCCAGAAGAAAATTGTGTACGAGGGAGCAAACCCGTATAATGCTTTCAACCTTACTCGGGGGTAGATTAATCTTACTAAGCAGAACCCTAAACTTGTTGGCTAATACGCCAAAGGCATTTTCAACAACCCTCGTTGCCTATCTTAATCCGTAATTGAAGATTCTAGTTTATGGTGTTAATTCCCTAAACCCTAAAAGGCTTCATGACATGCATTCCAAGAGAAAAAGCGTCATCTGCTAATATCACATGCGGTATATTATTATCCCCCCCAGATATCGAATCGTTCAGAAGGAATGCGTAGTGAGTTTTCATCAAGGTGTAATGTATGGTCTGCTATTATACGCATAGTGATATTCATATGTCAGTACATTATGTATTTCATTTGTTTTTCTCTTGGCGACAATAAGCGCGTGGATGCTACTGCACTCACGCCTAAACCTGCATGCCGTGTAGTCATTACATGGCGACGAGGATGCCTCAATTAATGGAGAAGTTCCTACTGGGGGTCGATGACTGGCAATTTTATGAAGAAAGACTCGAAGAATACTTCGTTGTAATGCACCTGGGGAGTGAGGAGGCACAACTGAGTAAAAAGCGTGCCATCCTGCTGTCTTCATAGGTAAGGATGCCTAATACTGTGGTGAGAAATTTGTGCGCCCCGAAAAAACCAGCAGAGTGTACCTATGCTGATATAACGGACAAACTTACGAAGTATGTTAACCCAGACCGGTCAGTGATTGCCGAGAGGCACCGATTCAACCAGAGAGTCCAATAAGCTGGCGAAAATGTACATCAATTTGCGGCGGGCCTCAGAGAGTCCTCTCGGTACTTTAAGTTTGACAGTTTTTTAGATGAGGCCCTCCGCGACCAATTTGACCTGGGTCTCTCCGGTAGGGCGATTGTGCGTGCACTATACTTAGAAGATGAGGCCCTGGCCCTCGAGAATGCCATTGAATTGGCTTACGACAGAGAAAAGGCGACGGAGAAAGTGTCGGCGAGCGCAGCAGGCAACAGTGGGCAAGACGTCCATTTTGTGCAGCGAGATGCGGCCATCGAGGACGTTTTCCAGGAGGACGGGGAGGAAGCTGACGTCCTACGGGTGAGGGGACAGGAAATGGCGAAGCAACCGAGGAGGATGATGACAAATTCATTGCCATCGCTGGGACCAGGCCAAGGGGTTAGGTGCTATTGTTGCGGCTTCACAGTGCTCCGGAGAGCTTCGTGCAAGTTTCACACATTCAGATGTGATATCTGTAGGAAAGTCGGGCACTTAAAGGCAATGTGCAGAGAAGGTATGAATGTTAAATTTTGTGATGTGTTGCATGCTTACGAGGGGAAAACGCCGGTTTGGTTACTTCCTTGTGTCAGGAATGGGGTGAGGGCCATTGTCAGGGAGGTAAGGTGGAACCAAGAGGCAATAATAATTTAAATAAAAATTTTGTAATAAGGAAAGATTGGGATTTGCAACTACTTAGCGTAAGATCCTCGAAGGAGGAAGCAAATGGGGGGCCGTGGTTCGCTATAGAAGTGGTTGATGCTCGGGTGGTAAAAATGGAAATTGATACTGGATCGGCTATATCGGCCATCTTGGAGGAATATTATCTAGACTACTATTCAAATGGCTAGCTGAAGGCCACCTCAGTGAGGTTGCGATCCTACTCGAACACCCTGATTCAACCCTTGGGAAATATATATGTTTCTGCAACATATAAGGGGAACACTGCCAGGCTAAATGTGTTTGTTGTGACCAATGGGAGACCTCAACTTCTTGGGAGGGACTGGTTGCGGACTTTGAAATTTCCATCACCAGTGCACAAGATTGAAATGGACAGTGGGATAAACATTCAGGGAATATGGGATCGTTTCGGGGAGTTATGGGATGGCACTTTAGGGTCATTCAAGGGTAGTGAAGCCACACTCCACCTCAAGCCAGGGACTAAGCCTGTATTTTTCTCCCATAGAGCATTAGCTTTGGCCTTGCGGAATAAGGTCGACAGAGAGTTGGATCGTCTTCTTGAATTAGGGATACTGTATCCAGTCGATTTCAGTGACTGGGCAACACCCATAGTTCCAATTTAAAGGGGGATGGCAATATTCGTATTTCTTAAGATTTAAAAATAACTGTCAACCCTCAATTATTGGTCGAAAGATATCCACCCCCTCGAGTTGAAGAGCTTTTCTCGAAGCTGCAATGGGGCCAAATGTTTTCAACAATTGATTTGTCACAGGCATTTAAGCAAATGGTTTTAACAAAAGAAGCACAGAGACTTTGCGCAATAAACACACTCAGAGAGCTTTCAGGTATGCTCGTTTGCCATTCGGAGTCTCCTCAGCTCCAGCAATTTTTCAGAAAACGATGGACCAAGTGTTACAAGGATTGACAGGGGTCGCATGTTTCCAAGACGACATCATTTGTAACAGGGATAAATGAAGGTGTGCATGTTAAGAATTTACAGGCAGTCTTGGAAAGGTTACAAAACTTGGGTTTAAGGTAAATCCGAAAAGTGCAACTTATTATGTGCATCAGTGGAATTCTTGGGCCATAAAATAGACAAGCAGGGTTTGCATGCGACTGCAGGAAAAATTAATGCTATAGTTAAGTCACCCCCACCACAAGATGCATCCCAGCTCCGACTCTTTTTGGGCATTGTGGAATATTATTCCAAATTTATTCCGCGCCTAGTAAAAATGCTTGCTCCGTTGCATGATTTACTAAAAAAAGATGTGAAATGGTATTGGAATGGTAAGTGTGAGGAAGCCTTTAAATTGGTTAATTCAGCAATTACATCAGGGAAAGTACTGGCCCACAATGATCTATCGTTCCTTGTCATATAAGAGTGTGATGCATCTCCCTATGGGTTAGGTGGTGTTTTATTACATGAGTATCCAAATGGATTGTCGAGACCTATTGCCTTTGCTTCCCGCTCATTAACAAAAGCTGAGAGAAATTATTATCAAATAGATCGAGAGGCTATAGCGATAGTATTTGGGGTCAAAAATTCTGCCAGTACCTCCCTGGTAGGCACTATGTCCTGAGGACTGACCATAAGCCACTACTTCACATCTTGGGGGAAAATAAGGGTTAACCCCAAATGGCAGCGAGTCGCTTGCAACGTTGTGCTGTGATTCTTCAAGGGTACAATTACATGCTGGAGTATGTGAAGGCAGAAAAGAATAAAGTGGCAGATGGGTTGTCTTGACTTCCCTTAAATCAGGAAGGGGATATAATAGAGGAAATTTTATACCTGGACATGGGAGAAAAGGAGTTTCTTCCTGTAACCTCAAAAGAAATTGCCAGACACTCTAGAACAGATAAACTTGTGGGAAAAGTTATTGATTTTTGCATGTTAGGGTGGCCAAGCAAAGCGACTGATGAACTAAAACAATTTTTTCAAAGGCAAACCGAGCTGACAGTAGAACAAGGGTGTCTAATGTGGGGAAATAGAGTTGTTATTCCCAAAGAGTTACAGGGGGATTTACTCAAGGAGCAGCATGCGGGGGCACATGGGAATAGTAAAAATTAAGTCCCTTGCCATGTCCTATATCTGGTGGCCGAATCCAGATAAAGATTTTGAGGAATTAGCCCGTGCATGTGAAGCTTGCCTCACAAACAAGCCATCGCCATGCACGGCTCCATTGAAGTGTTGGAAATGGGCAGAAAGACCGTGGGAAAGACTGCACATTGACTTGGCTGGCCCCTTTTTACAAAAAATGTTTTTGATAGTCATTGGCAGTTCATGTAAATGGCCAGAAGTCAAGGAAATACATAATAGTTCATCAGACGAGGTTTATATGCACCTAAGACACATTTTTGCCGCATTTGGTCTCCCAGAGAAAATTGTTTCTGACAATGGTTCTCCATTCTCGTCATCCTTGTTCAGGGATTTCTGTATAGAAAATGGAATTCAACACATTTTCCCCCCCCCCATATCATCCAGCTTCCTATGGTGCTGCAGAAAACATGGTCAGGGTGTTTAAAAATAAAGTGGAAACTTAAATAAGTGACGGAACACCCTTGCACGTTACCTTGCCACGTTTTTTATTTAACTATAGATAACTCCGCACATGACTACTGGAGAGCCGCCTAGTGTGTTGATGTTTGGAAGGGCTCTTTGCTCACGGTTGGCAATGACTAAACCCAGTAAAGGGAAGCAGGTAAAATAAAAACAGAATGCTCAGATCCAGGCTCATGGTGGCTCGCGGTTGAGAGTTTTAAGTGAAGGGCAAAGAGTGATGACTAAAATGTACCCGCAGGGAAAAATGGTGTGGATGTCAGGGGTGGTGAGGGAAGTGTTGGGGTCTAGACTGTATACGGTTTTAACCGATGAAGGTGTTTTCATCCACAGGATAAATGATCAACTAAGGCAAAGGGGGGACCAGTGTATAGAAAAGGACAAGGGCAAACAAGATGGGTTGGCTTGGCCTGAAAAAGCATTTGTGCCTGAGGGAGTTGGATGTGAGGATTTAGTAGAGTCCTTGTAGTCCCGATGTAGTCGAGGGGGAGTATGATGGAAGTCATTCCCCCTATGGTTCGGCTAGAGACTGAAAATTCATGCATACATATTATAGAAAGTGGCCAAGGAACATCAATTGACTACAGCACAGAATCCACTCGAAAACCCAAAAGGACAAATAAGGAGAGGAATGCTGATGATGTCCTTTTAGAGAAATCAAATTGTGTCCTAGAAAATATCGCAAGTGCTTTAGATAAACCACCCACACTACCACCCTTCTCAAGTGAAATGCACTTCCTTAGGTGAATCCATAGTGGGACTGAGAAAGAAGAAGAGAAAATTAGAGCTGATGAAATTAATTAATGATATAGTTCACGTGGCCCAGATGGAGGAGTTGGAATAGAGGAAAGATGTATATAGTGTAAAATTATTCATTTTTTTTTGATAGAAATCACGTTAAAGTAAATGTGCAATGGTATTTTTAGTCTCTATTTTTATTTTTTATATTTATTAAGCAAGAAGGCATGTATTTTGATAAACAGAGTACCAATGCACACTGCTTACATTTATTATAATTAAAATGACATTCATTTGCTCAAATGACTTCCAACTGTTTCAAACGTTCCTGTTTCCTTACACTTCTTGTAACGAGTCCATATGATGTTCACTTTTATTTCTGCTGAGGAAAGATTAGGTAGAATGGAATAATGCAAAAAACATTTTGAAATGCTTTTTTTAAGTAAAACCTTTTATTCATATGGGCAAAAAGAATGACACGATGGGCTTTGTTATTACTCCATTTCGAACTATTATATGATCCCCCTCTCAACTTCCCCTTCTTGCCCATCAACCCGGCCAACACCATTAGAATATCTCACACACTCCTGTCTATAAATCATACGCCTGCCCAGCTGCTCTGGGGTGACCCTGAGTCTGCAATAAAGGCTCTAAAAGAAAGCCCTCCTCCTCTACCACTTCACCTCTGTTTGCTGGCTGATGAGCCAGAAGAAAATTGTGTACGAGGGAGCAAACCCGTATAATGCTTTCAACCTTACTCGGGGGTAGATTAATCTTACTAAGCAGAACCCTAAACTTGTTGGCTAATACGCCAAAGGCATTTTCAACAACCCTCGTTGCCTATCTTAATCCGTAATTGAAGATTCTAGTTTATGGTGTTAATTCCATAAACCCTAAAAGGCTTCATGACATGCATTCCAAGAGGAAAAGCGTCACCTGCTAATATCACATGCGGTATATTATTATCCCCCCCAGATATCGAATCGTTTAGAAGGAATCCGTAGTGAGTTTTCATCAAGGTGTAATTTATGGTCTGCTATTATTCGCATAGTGATATTCATATGTCAGTACATTATGTATTTCATTTGTTTTTCTCTTGGCGACAATAAGCGCGTGGATGCTACTGCACTCACGCCTAAACCTGCATGCCGTGTAATCATTACATGGCGACGAGGATGCCTCAATTAATGGAGAAGTTCCTACTGGGGGTCGATGACTGGCAATCTTATGAAGAAAGACTCGAAGAATACTTCGTTGTGTTGGACCTGGGGAGTGAGGAGGCACAACTGAGTATATAGCGTGCCATCCTGCTGTCCTCCATAGGTAAGGATGCCTATACTGTGGTGAGAAATTTGTGCGCCCCGAAAAAACCAGCAGAGTGTACCTATGCTGAAATAACGGACAAACTTACGAAGTATTTTAACCCAGACCGGTCAGTGATTGCCGAGAGGCACCGATTCAACCAGAGAGTCCAATAAGCTGGCGAAAATGTACATCAGTTTGCGGCGGGCCTCAGAGAGTCCTCTCGGTACTTTAAGTTTGGCAGTTTTTTAGATGAGGCCCTCCGCGACCAATCTGTCCTGGGTCTCACCGATAAGGCGATTGTGCGTGCACTTTACTTAGAGGATGAGGCCCTGGCCCTCGAGAAGGCCATTGAATTGGCTTACGCCAGAGAAAAGGCGACAGAGAACGTGTTTGCGAGCGCAGAAGGCAACAGTGGGCAAGGCGTCCATTTTGTGCAGCGAGATGCGGCCATCCAGGACGTTTTCCAGGAGGACGGGGAGAAAGCTGACGTCCTACGGGTGAGGGGACAGAAAATGGCGATGCAACCGAGGAGGCTGCGGACAAATTCATTGCCATCTCGGGGACCAGGCCAAGGGGTTAGGTGCTATTGTTGCGGCTTCACAGTGCTCCGGAGAGCTTCGTGCAAGTTTCGCACATTCAGATGTGATATCTGTAGGAAAGTCGGGCACTTAAAGGCAATGTGCAGAGAAGGTATGAATGTTAAATTTTGTGATGTGTTGGATGCTAACGAGGGAAAAACGCCGGTTTGTGTACTTCCTTGTGTCAGGAATGTAAGTGAGGGCCATTGTCAGGGAGGTAAGGTGGAACCAAGAGGCAATAATAATTTAATTAAAAATTATGTAATTAAGAAAGATTGGGATTTGCAACTACTTAACGTAAGATCCTCGAAGGAGGAAGCAAATGGGGGGCCGTGGTTCGCTAAAATAATGGTCGATGCTCGGGTGGTAAAAATGGAAATTGATACTGGATCGGCTATATCGGCCATCTTGGAGGAATATTATCTAGAACACTATTCAAATGGCAAGCTGAAGGCCACCTCATTGAGGTTGCGATCCTACTCGAACACCCTGATTCAACCCTTGGGTACTATATAAGTTTCTGCAACATAAAAGGAGAACACTGCCAGGCTTAATGTGTTTGTTGTGACCAATGGGGGACCTCCACTTCTTGGGAGGGACTGGTTGCGGACTTTGAAATTTCCATCACCAGTGCACAAGATTAAAATGGACAGTGGGATAAACATTCAGGGAATATGAGATCGTTTCGGGGAGTTATGGGATGGCACTTTAGGGTCATTCAAGGGTAGTGAAGCCACACTCCACCTCAAGCCAGGGACTAAGCCTGTATTTTGCTCCCATAGAGCATTAGCTTTGGCCTTGCGGAATAAGGTCGACAGAGAGTTGGATCGTCTTCTTGAATTAGGGATACTGTATCCAGTCGATTTCAGTGACTGGGCAACACCCATAGTTCCAATTTAAAGGGGGATGACAATATTCGTATTTCTTAAGATTTAAAAATAACTGTCAACCCTCAATTATTGGTCGAAAGATATCCACCCCCTCGAGTTGAAGAGCTTTTCTCGAAGCTGCAATGGGGCCAAATGTTTTCAACAATTGATTTGTCACAGGCATTTAAGCAAATGGTTTTAACAAAAAAGCACAGAGACTTTGCGCAATAAACACACTCAGAGGGCTTTTCAGGTATGCTCGTTTGCCATTCGGAGTCTCCTCAGCTCCAGCAATTTTTCAGAAAACGATGGACCAAGTGTTACAAGGATTGACAGGGGTCGCATGTTTCCAAGACGTCATCATTGTAACAGTGATAAATAAAGGTGTGCATGTTAAGAATTTACATCGATGTTTTTGTTTAGTTTGAAAAATGTTTTTGATAGTCATTGGCAGTTCATGTAAATGGCGAGAAGTCAAGGAAATACATAATAGCTCATCAGACGAGGTTATTATGCACCTAAGACACATTTTTGCCGCATTTGGTCTCCCAGAGAAAATTGTTTCTGACAATGGTTCTCCATTCTCGTCATCCTTGTTCAGGGATTTCTGTATAGAAAATTGAATTCAACACATGTTTCCCCCCCATATCATCCAGCTATCTATGGTGCTGCAGAAAACATGGTCAGGGTTTTTAAAAATAAAGTGAAAACTTAAATAAGTGACGGAACACCCTTGCACGTTGCCTTGCCACGTTTTTTATTTAACTATAGAATAACTCCGCACATGACTACCGGAGAGCCTCCTAGTGTGTTGATGTTTGGAAGGGCTCTTTGCTCACGGTTGGAAATGACTAAACCCAGTAAAGGGAAGCAGGTAAAATAAAAACAGAATGCTCAGATCCAGGCTCATGGTGGCTCGCGGTTGAGAGTTTTAAGTGAAGGGCAAAGAGTGATGACTAAAATGTACCCGCAGGGAAAAATGGTGTGGATGTCAGGGGTGGTGAGGGAAGTGTTGGGGTCTAGACTGTATACGGTTTTAACCGATGAAGGTGTTTTCATCCACAGGATCAATGATCAACTAAGGCAAAGGGGGGACCAGTGTATAGAAAAGGACAAGGGCAAACAAGATGGGTTGGCTTGGCCTGAAAAAGCATTTGTGCCTGAGGGAGTTGGATGTGAGGATTTAGTGCCTATGGTTGTTGAATGTGAGGTGGATGAGTTACCTAGGTACTGGGAACCTTTAGCTCACCAAGTGCAGAGGTGCACCAATGTTTCACCAAGGGTAGAAGTCAGAAAAAGATACCCTCAGAGAATTCGTAAAAATAGGACAATATTGCATTACTGATGTGATTAGCAAACTGTGACGGTATATGTTTTGTAATGTATAATCTGCTTGGGATGTGATAAAAATGTATTGTTTGGGGGGGGGGGGACGTTGTGCCGGACTCATACATATATGTTGGGGAAGGATGTAATATATGGTCTGCTATGATACGCATAGTGATATTCATATGTCAGCACATTATGTATTTCATTTGTTTTTATCTTGGCGCCAATAAACGCGTCGGGACGCTACGGCACTCATGCCTAAACCTGCGTGACGTCTAGTCATTACACAAGGGCTCTCTTTAAATTGCTTCTGGCGAACACATTTGCATCATTCACACGTCCGTTTACTCTCAAATTTACTCATATAAACATGCATCGAGTATCTGCTAATGCCATTAATTAGAGTCTATTATTCCCTTTATAATTCCGAGAATAGGAACCACTGGTCCGAAGCGGTCTTAAGTTGACATGCTTCCCATCTAATGATCCAATGCAGAGGGGAAAGTTCCACATGGCCAAAAACTGGGATGCGATTACTTCCCAATGTTCAGCTGAAGAGGGAACCAAGATAAATTGATAGTAGTAACATTACTCCAAGTATACTCTTCACCTTGCATGCCAGATGTATTCCATACAATATCTACCATTAATACCTTAATCTCATCGTCCTGAACCTCAATCACGGCAGAAATTATGTCAGGAATTATTATGGATAGTGTATTAGTTGCAATCCTTGTGGAATAACTAAGGCTCCTTCCTGTATGTCTCTTCAGTCGCCGTGAATCTAAGGGTAATTGATAATCTGAGGAAAAATGATACATATGTAGAGCGTGATATGATAAATCGCCCACAAAATAGGCATTTCATGAGAACATTTCAATACCTGTCATTGGCACTAATGCATTGTGCCAAAAGTCGCCTTCTTTCATCGAAATATTCCATTTTCGTTAAACAAATCGCAATGGTAGACTTATCCGCTTGACAAGCACAAGGTCATTGATCGGGCGTAACATTCTAACACGGTTTCTATCGGACTGAGTCTTTTTATTCCTCAAGATCAAGTACCATCTAGCATAGACTAGGTATTGTGCTGGATCAAGCATCGTGTGTGAACCGGGCTTATTGAAATGCCAACATTTTCGCGGAAATCGATGAAGAACGACAAAACAACAGTTATTAAATAAACATTTAAATATGCAATGCAATGCAGTGGTTGACAAACAAGACTGAGATTAAGACAATAATTGTTAGTTTTGTCAAAATATTTCTACACGAGAGGAAAATATTTCTAAGTATTACTTTGATTTGATAAATGAGAAGATCAGTAATATGTCGTGAAACAAAATACGAGAGAATAATTAATTCCATGTAGTTCATTTACTCCGTGGAACATATTGCTTATACTACATGTATGCGTGGTATATGCTTTATGAAACTAAATCCTAATTAACAAGAACCAAGAAAAGGACACAATACGTGTCTATGCACAAGGTACTCACTTTCAATTCGAAAATTCTATCGTTTTTCTTAAATACCGTGTTTAAGATATGACAATGTAGACATAATGGCTTATGAGCGCCAAAGATACAAATGTTATTACCCTACGTATGTTTTATCTCATTTGTCCAAGCTTTAAAAATTAATTGTTTGAAAGAAACGAAATGGATCTTACTCGAAATCAAAGCAAAGACGTGGAAAAATAGACTCGCACCATGTTGCACACAAATAATTTTCTTTCAATAAAATGATAATTCAGCATATACTCGTACACATCCTGGGAATTGCGATACTCTTTTTTTTTCAACAATGTCAAAAGTGTTTTGACGACAAGAGCATAGATACAGATATCTGAAATCAAATATTGCTGGTATAAGCGGTGACGATCATTTGGTTTTGAGAAAAAAGGGAGCTTTTAGAAGTAATTCTTCCGTAAGTACTACTCAACGTTTACCTTCAAGTTGTTTTCATATGATAACATATCATTAACGGATCTGAAGGATTTAAATCCTTAATTGAGACCAAAGCGTGAAATGGAAAATGCCGGGTCTCTGGTTGTACCTTATATGCTGAATGAATAATCCTGTCTATAACCTCAAGAATGATAGAAATGGAAAAACAATGTTGTGAATCGGTATTTGAAATTTTCAATGATCTTCACCAAGTATTGTTTCATTGTTAAATTTTACATATATTGTCCAATTATGTACGCCAATGTAAGTCAGTACAGAAAAAGGAATTACAATGTCAAATATGGTAATAAATAGGTTAAATAAACTGAAACTATCGAAATGTTATGTACAACCTCCGAAAAAAGGCAATCGATTGTCTGATTTGTCGACTACATATAATGAATAAACCTGGAGTGTTTGATAATGTAATCATGAATTATGCAAATAAAAAGCTTGTTGACCGGTAGCCTTCGACATATGTCTCCTGAAAGTGGAAAAAAATGAAAAAAAATTGATAATTTTTTCATTAAATGTAAAGCATAAGACTTTAAATCCTTAAAAAAACAAAAACCATAAAGCATTAATTCTGATAGCAAATTTCCATGCTAAAAGGATAGGGTAAGGATACTAATGTCATATACTGACAAATACCCTAATATAGGAATGTATATGTTCTAAAAAGGTTGATTGTTTCTCATCTTGAATTATCTGCCGAGGGTGAAACACCCGACACAACTTCAAGGATGTCTTTATGAATAAAGGGTGTGAAAATGTACCGATGCGATTCCTTAAAGATAACTGTATACACCTGAAGTGTAACAAAAGTAGTTATATACATAAGACCACTTTTAAGTGATCAGCATCAATCGCAGATCATAGAGACTGGAAAATGATTTCGCTAACGATTAAAATAATGACTGTCAGGAAAGAATAAAACTTTGCTAGTTCCACATTAATTTATTCACTCGCGACCGGTTTCGATACAGTGTATCATCATCTGGTGATGATACCGCGCCAGCGCCACAGCGCCAGATGATGATACACTGTATCGAAACCGGTCGCGAGTGAATAAATTAATGTGGAACTAGCAAAGTTTTATTCTTTCCTGACAGTCATGAAGGAGTTCCATCAAGTTACGCCTGAAACCATTGAATTGATTAAAATAATATTTTATTTACAATTATTTGTCAAAAATAATTAAGAAAATCGAAGGTCAATGAAAATAAAAACTGTTTAGTGGGCAAGGATATTCTTAAGCAATTTGTATAAATGCTGCTATTGGAATTCAATCCTTTCAGAACCTGTTATAACGCGCCGTCTTAAGACGCCAGTAATCTATTAAAACTTTAAATATTTCATATTACAGGTGAGTGTATCGAGACCAACGGCGGTTCTTTTCAAACCTGAATCTACGATGAACTGCAACGTATATCGGAGTCGCCCCATCGCTAGAGGTATGTAAATCATAGCATAACACACCACAAATGTGTACTCGAATATTGGCTGTTATTAATTGAAATAAGATATTCCATAACAATTATTCAACGTTACATTGTTTTATTTGTGAAATTTCTATCCATGGAATTAATAATTCTTTTACTTTACCATAATATAATCAAATTTTCATGAATTTTGGAATCTTTGAATTTTTGTTTCACTAGGTAGAATTGTCTAAATCGATCGCCTAGGAGTTCATTTAGGGAATTTTTCGTTTTCAGTATTCTAAGACCGTATTATTTATTAGTATTCATTGCATTCTTGATATACCCTTCTTATTTCTTCTCGAAGGATGGATTGAAAACATTTCCTTTCTCTTTTCGAATTTCAGTGGCTCTAGATGAAATGGAAGAAATCGGTCCATACCGCCATCAAATGCCAATACTTACGCCAATATTTGGCGTAAGTAATTTTATCACTCACGTTTGTGCTAAGTGCACACAAGAACAATTGTCGATTTATCGTATGAGATTTTACGTAAAACATTTCCGTTTCACAGGTGTAGCGGCGAAGGAAACGAAGCAGCGGAATATAAGACAACATGTGCCAGCAAGGAGTCCAACGAAGAAGTAAGCTTGTATTTCGTCATTGTTGTTTTTTTTTTGTTTGATTGAAAGGCATTTCACACTGAAACTGGCTGGTTTTTTCATCCGTTGTATTCATTGGTGTTCAGTTTTGTGTAAACCTTTCCTTAAATGATGAAATGAAAATCTTACAATAAAATATATTTGGAGAATATCTGAAATAGGTTTTTCAATTAGCAGACATTGTTCCTGTGAACCTCAAACTAATTGGATAGAGTTATTTGAAATAGATGGTCGTGTGAATAAATTATTTGATGCTATGTTTGCATGGTTGCTGTTATCTTCAATTTCAATCCAATGATCTAAACCTTTATCGAAATAATGTCAGTGTCAATTTTCCATGAAATAGGTTTTTCTTTTTATTGGGGAAATTTTTTTATATTGTAAATTAAATTTTATAAATATATATGTTTAGAATATTAGAGAACTAGTATAAAAAGTATTTCCATCAATGCACATCATACTTGTGCTTAGAATAATAGTTGATGTTCTGCGTTTTAGTACCATATAAAGAACTGAAACCAACTATTAAGTTATAATTCACACAATTTGGAGAAAAAGGAATAAAAAAAATGGTATATCTATTATTCTATTAGGGACATGAAACCCTGCACCTTCAAGGAGAGACTTCTTTCCCTGTTTCTCTGTGGAAAGAGAAGAGAAAGGAATCAGATTGTGCTCCCCGAGCCAAGTGAGTTTATTTATCGTTCACGTGAGTCTTCTCACTCTGCCCTTCAAATACAACAGCTGGTTTCCCATCATTGTAGTCATAAAATAATAATAATTAGTTTACGGTGAAATTGTGAGATTGATTGACTAAGTTGAAGAAATAAATACCAATTTTTATTATCACGTATGTTGGCCTACCTCTCCGCCACATTGAACTGAAACTTAGAATTTCTTTTTATCCTCAGAGCCTCTTCGCTCTTGCCTTGTTTACAACCGGTGGAAGAATTATGAAAGTGCTCCACTGGATAACGAAGGTAAGGAGAACTTGTAACCCAATGTCTGGTACTCTTGCATCACCCACCCATCAATACCTGCTAAAACATATTCCAATTTATGTAAAAGGTAAAAGAAATATCTTCCATAATGCAAACGTCAGGAATATAAGTTTTTATGTAATCAAATTACGGAATTTATAATTTTCAATTTAAAATATTTATATGGTTTGAGATACCGCTTCTTCATCGCAAATCATTTATAATGCAAGTGTGTTGGTAAGTTACGACGCAAACAGTGGACAACTTATACATGCCCTGTTTTTCCGAAACTTGACACTTACTAATTTCTTCTTCGCTAATCAGTGAAAGAGAAATGATGCACCCAGAACGTCCTAAGAATCCTGCTTATGAAAAAAATACTGCTACTGTAAAATGTGATATCACACCTTACAGATAAGAAGTGCATTCAGATAGATATTTTTTCAAAGTCACACCATTGCTGGGATGCTCCTAATTAGAGGTTATGGCTATACTCACATTATAACGACAAATATCGCAGTGTTTTACTTATGGCGGTTGGAAAATAATGCTTTACCTTTTTCGAAAGACTTGTGTAATTGATTTGAAAATTAGTTAAAAGAATATTTTTAAAATGTTTTAGTACTAATCGCCAATCAAAATGAAATTGACGCTACTTGGTTGATGTTTCGGAACAAACAAATGGAAAAATTAGAGCTTAGAGAGATTTA
The DNA here is from genome assembly GCA_963573305.1 of Pyrrhosoma nymphula. Classification (NCBI taxonomy): domain Eukaryota; kingdom Metazoa; phylum Arthropoda; class Insecta; order Odonata; family Coenagrionidae; genus Pyrrhosoma; species Pyrrhosoma nymphula. The sequence continues at coordinate 6,136,222 of OY754329.1, forward strand.
AGGAATACGCAATTTAAAGTTTAAATTTTGAAATTATTAACGACTACTTATTTGGTCTTTTCAGATAACTTAACGGAAATGCAAAGCAATCGAATAAGGCTCTATAAGGAAACATCTGTGTAAGAGATTATCTTCATAAATGTTTAATTTTTTATTTTTAATATTTTTGTTTCGTAAATAATTTCACATGCATTTGTAAATATTTCTTATATTGAATTTATTTCAATAAAAAGTGAATATGAAATCCCTTTTTATATTTTACTCCTAAAAATCATAACCACCATTCTTCAAAACATCTTCGCCTTCAAGATATTTGGACGCAGAGGAACCCAGACGCCAATCTCACGTCTGCACTTAGTCGCTGCTAATGTCATCAAAAAAAGGTTAAACTATGTTCGTTCAATTAAATTGTCACGGCGCAGAGTTGGTGTGATTTATTGATAAAGAAGGAGACTATTGAGACTTGAGGCGTATATAAGATATGATGGCTTGAAGAAAGACCAAGTAGGTAAGTCGATCGTGAGGAGAACAAACGAGGATGTATTTAATGTGGCTAGAAAGCATACGAAGCCAGATGCAGTGGTTCGAAGAAGTCACAAGTGACGGACGGATGGCTAATGGAAAGGAGAAGGTATTTTAAAAGGAGTTGACAGTGGAGAGAACACTGGGGAAGTGTGGACGAAGAAGGAAGAGGATATAAGTTCTGAATGAAATATGAAGATGGAAGACGATCGAAGGAATGTCTCAGCAATCCAACGGCGGGAAATAGGCGGAGGGAAAATGAAACGGGACATATAGTTGTAAGGAAAAGGCTATCCAAAAATCTACCAAACACATGAAATTACACATTTAAATGCATTATATATACAGCAATTATTATATATGTGTATTTTTTTAAATTTTTATTCAGCGTAACTTTAAAATTCATCTGAAGCCCTCCGAGATTGATATAATTAACAAAATCCTTGCTAACTACATTATATATTTGCGACTTCGGTCAACCATTTGCCTGGCATTGCGTGGAGTAGTGGACTAAAGAATTTTGTGAAATATTCAAAGAAAGAAGGGCAGGAATTGACTGAGCCAAACCCAGGGAAATAATTTAAATTTTTATACTCATACAAATTAACTATGTATAATTATGCTGTCATATCTGATAACACTGTAAAAAAAATCTTAAACCAGTTTCACACGACACTTGTCCCAGCACAAAGTCTAGTATACTCGCTAGTATGCTAGCTTTCCAATATCGTGTGAACAGAACCAGAATACTGGCCAGAAAGCATGCTAGTTAGTATACTCGCTGAGCTACTGGATTTCATACTTGATGCGGTACTAGATTGCTACTAGCCTCCAGTAGGACCTAGTAGCCGTCGTCCAATCACGTTAGCTTGTACAGTCGCAGTGCGATCTTCACTTTTTTTAATCAGCGCCTCCTACAATATTAAGAGGACGCAGTGCATAATTTTTTTTCCTCCTCCGAGGGTTAGGTTAGTTTTCTTGTTGACCAGTAGAGCTACCAAAGTCAGTGCCTACCTAGTCGCCGCATTTGTCGCGAGTGTAGCCTCTACGTAGTACTACATTTACTTTGCGTGTAGGGGAGGTGAAAACCACGAGCCCTCTCTTCCTTCGGAGATGTTTTTGTACCACGTTCTTTGGGACGTCTATACGGACACGCTGTTGTGACTTCAGCGCGGGTGAGTTTGACTTGGCTCATGGATACTAACTTGGCCGATGGCCGCATGGCAACAGCGGACCAGTCACCTTTGCAGCTCGGTAGTAGTACGATGCCGAAATGATGGTCGGCATGCGCTTACCTGTTGACGCGCTTACCTGTGGATAAGGGATAGCGTAGTTCAATAGCATTTCGGTATAATTACGGTAATCTAACGGTTAAGGTATGCTCAAATGGAAGAGGGTAAAAGTCGTCTAGATTTTTCATGGTGCACACCTCCATATACCATCATAACTTGCACATATCTGAATGCGTATAACGTCTTTTATTTCATCCAATTCAGGAAACAGTATCGCGCGCTCATTTTTTTTCTAAACAAATTTGGCCCTCTTACTGATCCTCACTTTATTAATACTTCGCCCTATGCACTAGTCTTCGGTTAACTAATAATAGGAATGTCTTTATAGCATTAGAAATTCAGTTTAGTGTCATAAAAGTCGAGTTTTTTTTAGAGGAATAGGACAAGAAAATAATGTATTTTCACGAGGGGACTTTCCGAACTTGACTCAATGATCATGGCCATAGACAATTAGTTGCGGAAAATAAACCCAATGGACATAAAATATTGCTGCATACAATAGCTAGGGAGAATACTACAGAAGGATTTGACCACACTAACTATTGTAGTGTAAGTCAGCATAGTTATAAGGAAAATATTGCCCCACGGAAATATTAACCTCACAGAAAAGTCCACAGCATATAAAGCTACTTACGAAATATCCAACATAATATTCTGTAGTACGAAATTTTGACTTGTCTTACGTTTATGGTTAATTAAATTCGTAATAAGCGCACAATAGTCGATAAAAACATTATTCCGGAACCACAGCCGTCCGTGCATTGATGTCAGCAAGCTTCCTAGCGAGAACTTAGAACCACCTCGGCTCTAACATCTGTGGTGCAATCTAAGCAGAGCTCTACTCCATGATGGGATACAGAAAGAGAGCTATTGAAAGAACACATCATGCTGGTTATAATTGTTTTATTTCTTTTGCGTTTTGCATTTCAAATTTCCTTTCTGATCCCTCTCCCCATCCTTACGTTTGAAAGATTGACAACGTCTCTTCTCTTGGGCTGTCAAAATACTAGGGGAATTCCGAATCGGCATTGACCGGGAAAATTTCGCATCGCCTAACTCCGGAAGCATGTATTCAAAATAGAATTGTTATAATTTGTCCACCATGAGTATCTCCCAGAACCCATTGTCCCTGAGGATCCTCTCCGCCTTCAACCCCTTCTTCGTCCACACAGCAAAGATGCAGAAGTCTCGCTGAGAAATATGGAGCTGGCCTTGTATCTGAGAGTGGTAATTATGCTTCCGGTTTATTCTCATTACTTTATTCTTCATCCTATAATCCACTTTTACGATCGCCTCTTCTACACTCATCTCTGCAGCCGATGATGGGCATTTTATTTCCACAATCCCACACTATTCCAGCGGTATTTGCTTCTAGGAAAGGGTAAAAAAAGTCTCAATTATGCTGTTTCCAATGACGCGGGAGCTTTTTCCTCATTTAACCTTTCGTACTCTAGGTGAGGAGAATCGAAATGACGGTAGATGATTGGTTTTACTACATTTTCGTAGCCAGTGTGTGAAAGCGTTTTACAGACGCGCCCAAAATTCAAGGCAGTGAGCATTTTCTGACGCATCGCAACCCATTCCACGCTTTCCCTCTGTCGTATCGTTTTCCTCTCTATTTCATTAATTTCTTCCTCACTAATTTTTAGAGATTCTTTAAATAGTTGACAATAAATGTGAAATTCCTCAATAGGCATATCAGGCCTTTCAGAATTGGGGCCGTAATCGAAATCAGGCTTTGTCCCCAGTTGATTAAGAAGGAACCTGCGCCCTGAAGTACTGTATTCATAAGAAGAATTAAGTTTCATCTGGTGGGGGAATTTAGGATTAATATATCATTTCATATATTTCTCTTCGATCTCGGTGTTTTTTCCTTCGGTTGGAAGTAGAAATTGCCTTCAGCTGTCTTCTTTAGAGTGACTTTTTGTAGTAGTACACGGGACTCACATTATAAAACTTTTTGTAAAGGGCGTGCTAAGGATTTCCCGTGTCAATGCTGACCACAGCTCTGGCACATCTTCCTCTATATGAGCGATTAAGAGCAAAATTAACTCATTTCCCGCCGTTAAATTTTGCTATGATAGCGTTATAATGCTCTACAGGACTGTTATCGTGAATAAGGCTTCGGCTGTGGTGACTATTGTTTTGTGCTAGGTTTTCAAATTTTTCATACACCCGACATTCTTTAAGTGCTGGTACATATGTTGTTTTTTCTTCCCGGGGCATTTTTTCCATGACATAAATACCCTATATCTACACATCGCTCATTTCCTCCAAAAACATGCCTGGGCCTATTGAGGATATCCTGTTGCAGTAGTTAAATTTTTTTCGCTGTGCCACATTTTGGCATTTCCTAAACTCGACAGCTTTTATGACCGCCATTCTTAAGCATAAAATGGTATCGGCGAATAGTTTTATGTTTGGCGGTATTTTTTGTATGCATGGTTTTATGTTTTTGAAAAGTATGATGGATGTGCTTTCACCTTTGCTCCTCTCTCCATCGCGCTAAGTTTTCTCCCTTCCATATTTTACTCGCGGCGGACAAATTCAATTTAATGCTACTATACCTCGTATTTATACGCTGATTATCAGGAGGCATTTAAATGATAGAAGATGCAAGTGTAGTAAGGTAACAATGCTGTAGGAGGTAATGAAATCCTCAATGTAGAAAAGTTTCTCCTAAAGCGGCCAATGCGCGCGTTAGGGAAAACTTAATGCGAGAGCAAATAGCCCGATAGCTGCTCTTGAGCGACAACCATGCTCCCCTCACGCTTATTTCCCCTCTCGTCCCGCAAGCGAGCAGAGAAAACACCGTATCTGAGATAGCGTGTTCAATTTCTCATGGAGCGATCGCGGCGAGAAAATGGAGAACTGCGACGGCAGTGGGAGCTATCATAGACGCCCATTACCGCGCTAGAATTCATGAAAAATCACGTTTGCTTTTCCTAAATTATACATTTATTTGATAAAATTTCGCATCGGCAGTTGGCGGATCAACTACACACAGGTATCTGTTGGGGGCTACCTAGCCATATATGGCGTTCCTTGAATCGGCATTCAGCAGCATTTCGTGCAAATAGCCTATATTTGTTATAAAACCCTCCTTCCAATAACGAATTTAGAAAAAAATTAAAAAGATACCCCCCAAATATCCATCATTGGCTTAGATAACACAAAAATCTTGAGTTGAAATAAGCAAAATTGACTGAATGAGAACGGAACACAGGAGAGTCTGCAAAATAGGGGTGTACTGCGTCCTCTTAACCTTGCTGTTAGGCACTCTTTGGCGGCGAAATCATTGTGCGGTGAAAATGTCTAGACAATTGTTTTGATCGCTTGATGCCATCGATTGCCTTATTATAGAACATTATGGAAAGCATGAGTTTTTGTACAACACGAAATTGCCTGTGTACCACAATAAGATGAGGAAGACAAGGGCAATAGAGGAAATCGCGAACGCCGAGGAGACTTTCAGACCAGGCACCACACCGTATAAGACGTTTGAGCGATATTGAGCACCTTGCGCACCCAATTTGGTGTGGAACACCAAAAAGTGAGGGCATCCATGAAAAGTGGATGCTCAACGGATGAGGTGTATAAATGAAATCATGAAAGTATTTAATGTCACGACGAGACGGATTGAAATTTTTCATAACGTATTCATTTTCGCAGGTATATGCACCGTCATTATGGTACAATGACAAACTCTTGTTCCTGCAGGAACACATTATTCCTAGGAAATGTAAAGAGACACCGAATAGGAATAATCAATCGGTACCTATGGTAAAGAGATGTAACTAAAATATTCACTTTAATTGTTAAAAAAAATTATTCAAAGCAGATGTTTCCCCTGAAATGTTTAGGACATTGTCTCCATAGAATATGCCAGTCCCGATGTAGTCGAGGGGGAGTATGAAGTGGAAGACATTCCCCCTATGGTTCTGCTAGAGACTGAAAATTCATGCATACATATTATAGAAAGTGGCCAAGGCACATCAGTAGACTACAGCACAGAATCCACTCGAAAACCCAAAAGGACAATTAAGAAGAGGAATGCTGATGATGTCCTTTTAGAGAAATCAAAATAAGTCCTTGAAAATATCGCAAGTGCTTTAGATAAACCACCCACCCTGCTCAAGTGAAATGAAATTCCTAAGGTTAATCCATAGTGGGACTGAGAAAGAAGAAGAGAAAATTAGAGCTGATGAAATTAATTAATGATATAGTTCACGTGGCCCAGATGGAGGAGCTGTAATAGTGAAAAGATGTATAAAGTGTAAAATTATTCATTATTTTTTGATAGAAATCACGCTAAAGTAAATGTGCAATGGTATTTTTAGTCTCTATTTTTATTTTTTATATTTATTAAGCAAGAAGGCATGTATTTTGATAAATAGAGTTCCTATGCACACTGCTGACATTTATTATTATTAAAATGACAGTCATTTGCTCAAATGACTTCCAACTGTTTCAAACGTTCCTGTTTCCTTACACTTCTTGTAACGAGTCCATATGATGTTCACTTTTATTTCTGCTGAGGAAAGATTAGGTAGAATGGAATAATGAAAAACCATTTTGAAATGCTTTTTTTAAGTAAAGCCTTTTATTCATATGGGCAAAAAGAATGACACGATGGGCTTTGTTATTACTCCATCTCGAACTATTATATGATCCCCCTCTCAACTTCCCCTTCTTGCCCATCAACCCGGCCAACACCATTAGAATATCTCACACACTCCTGTCTCAAATCATACGCCTGCCCAGCTGCTCTGGGGTGACCCTGAGTCTGCAATAAAGGCTCTAAAAGAAAGCCCTCCTCCTCTACCACTTCACCTCTGTTTGCTGGCTGATGAGCCAGAAGAAAATTGTGTACGAGGGAGCAAACCCGTATAATGCTTTCAACCTTACTTGGGGGTAGATTAATCTTACTAAGCAGAACCCTAAACTTGTTGGCTAATACGCCAAAGGCATTTTCAACAACCCTCCTTGCCTATCTTAATCCGTAATTGAAGATTCTAGTTTATGGTGTTAATTCCCTAAACCCTAAAAGGCTTCATGACATGCATTCCAAGAGAAAAAGCGTCATCTGCTAATATCACATGCGGTATATTATTATCCCCCCCAGATATCGAATCGTTCAGAAGGAATGCGTAGTGAGTTTTCATCAAGGTGTAATGTATGGTCTGCTATTATACGCATAGTGATATTCATATGTCAGTACATTATGTATTTCATTTGTTTTTCTCTTGGCGCCAATAAGCGCGTGGATGCTACTGCACTCACGCCTAAACCTGCATGCCGTGTAGTCATTATATGGCGACGAGATGGCCTCAATTTATGGAGAAGTTCCTACTAGGGGGCGATGACTGGCAATTTTATGAAGAAAGACTCGAAGAATACTTCGTTGTAATGCACCTGGGGAGTGAAGAGGCACAACTGAGTAAAAAGCGTGCCATCCTGCTGTCTTCCATAGGTAAGGATGCCTAATACTGTGGTGAGAAATTTGTGCGCCCCGAAAAAACCAGCAGAGTGTACCTATGCTGATATAACGGACAAACTTACGAAGTATGTTAACCCAGACCGGTCAGTGATTGCCGAGAGTCACCGATTCAACCAGAGAGTCCAATAAGCTGGCTAAAATGTACATCAGTTTGCGGCGGGCCTCAGAGAGTCCTCTCGGTACTTTAAGTTTGACAGTTTTTTAGATGAGGCCTTCCGCGACCAATTTGACCTGGGTCTCTCCGATAGGGAGATTGTGCGTGCACTATACTTAGAAGATGAGGCCCTGGCCCTCGAGAATGCCATTGAATTGGCTTACGACAGAGAAAAGGCGACGGAGAAAGTGTCGGCGAGCGCAGCAGGCAACAGTGGGCAAGGCGTCCATTTTGTGCAGCGAGATGCGGCCATCGAGGACGTTTTCCAGGAGGACGGGGAGGAAGCTGACGTCCTACGGGTGAGGGGACAGGAAATGGCGAAGCAACCGAGGAGGATGATGACAAATTCATTGCCATCGCTGGGACCAGGCCAAGGGGTTAGGTGATATTATTACGGCTTCACCGGGCACCGTAGAGCTTCGTGCAAGTTTCACACATTCAGATGTGATATCTGTAGGAAAGTCGGGCACTTAAAGGAAATGTGCAGAGAAGGTATGAATGTTAAATTTTGTGATGTGTTGGATGCTAACGAGGGGAAAACGCCGGTTTGTGTACTTCCTTGTGTCAGGAATGTAAGTGAGGGCCATTGTCAGGGAGGTAAGGTGGAACCAAGAGGCAATAATAATTTAATTAAAAATTATGTAATTAAGAAAGATTGGGATTTGCAACTACTTAACGTAAGATCCTCGAAGGAGGAAGCAAATGGGGGGCCGTGGTTCGCTAGAATAATGGTCGATGCTCGGGTGGTAAAAATGGAAATTGATACTGGATCGGCTATATCGGCCATCTTGGAGGAATATTATCTAGAACACTATTCAAATGGCAAGCTGAAGGGCACCTCATTGAGGTTGCGATTCTACTCGAACACCCTGATTCAACCCTTGGGTACTATATAAGTTTCTGCTACATAAATGGAGAACACTGCCAGGCTAAATGTGTTTGTTGTGACCAATGGGAGACCTCCACTTCTTGGGAGGGACTGGTTGCGGACTTTGAAATTTCCATCACCAGTGCACAAGATTGAAATGGACAGTGGGAAAACATTCAGGGAATATGGGATCGTTTCGGGGAGTTATGGGATGGCACTTTAGGGTCATTCAAGGGTAGTGAAGCCACACTCCACCTCAAGCCAGGGACTAAGCCTGTATTTTGCTCCCATAGAGCATTAGCTTTGGCCTTGCGGAATAAGGTCGACAGTGAGTTGGATCGTCTTCTTGAATTAGGGATACTGTATCCAGTCGATTTCAGTGACTGGGCAACACCCATAGTTCCAATTTAAAGGGGGATGGCAATATTCGTATTTCTTAAGATTTAAAAATAACTGTCAACCCTCAATTATTGGTCGAAAGATATCCACTCCCTCGAGTTGAAGAGCTTTTCTCGAAGCTGCAATGGGGCCAAATGTTTTCAACAATTGATTTGTTTTTATCTTGGCGCCATTAAACGCGTCGGGACGCTACGGCACTCACGCCTAAACCTGCGTGACGTCTAGTCATTACACAAGGGCTCTCTTTAAATTGCTTCTGGCGAACACATTTGCATCATTCACACGTCCGTTTACTCTCAAATTTACTCATATAAACATGCATCGAGTATCTGCTAATGCCATTAATTAGAGTCTATTATTCCCTTTATAATTCCGAAAATAGGAACCACTGGTCCGAAGCGGTCTTAAGTTGACATGATTCCCATCTAATGATCCAATGCAGAGGGGAAAGTTCCACATGGCCAAAAACTGGGATGCGATTTCTTCCCAATGTTCAGCTGAAGAGGGAACCAAGATAAATTGATAGTAGTAACATTACTCCAAGTATACTCTTCACCGTGCATGCCAGATGTATTCCATACAATATCTACCATTAATACCTTAATCTCATCGTCCTGAACCTCAATCACGGCAGAAATTATGTCAGGAATTATTATGGATAGTGTATTAGTTGCAATCCTTGGGGAATAACTAAGGCTCCTTCCTGTATGTCTCTTCAGTCGCCATGAATCTCAGGGTAATTGATAATCTGAGGAAAAATGATACATATGTAAGGCGTGATGTGGTTATTTTAAATCGCCCACAAAATAGGCATTTCATGAGTACATCTCAATACCTGTCATTGCCACTAATGCATTGTGCCAAAAGTCGCCTTCTTTCATCGAAATATTCCATTTTCGTTAAACAAATCGCAATGGTAGACTTATCCGCTTGACAAGCACAAGGTCATTGATCGTGTGAAACCTTCTGTCACGGTTTCTATCGGACTGAGTCTTGGTATTCCTCAAGATCAAGTGCCATCTGGCATAGACTAGGTATTGTGCTGGATCAAGCATCGTGTGTGAACCGGGCTTATTGGAATGCCAACATTTTCGCGGAAATTGATGAAGAACGACAAAACAACAGTTATTAAATAAACATTTAAATATGCAATGAAATGCAGTGGTTGACAAACTAGACTGAGATTAAGACAATAATTGTTAGTTTTGTCAAAATATTTCTACACGAGAGGAAAATATTTCTAAGTATTACTTTGAATTGATAAATGAGAAGATCAGCAATATGTCGTGAAACAAAATACGAGAGAATAATTAATTCCATGTAGTTCATTTACTCCGTGGAACATATTGCTTATACTACATGTATGCGTGGTATATGCTTTATGCAACTAAATCCTAATTAACAAGAACCAAGAAAAGGACACAATACGTGTCTATGCACAAGGTACTCACTTTCAATTCGAAAATTCTAATGTTTTTCTTAAATACCGTGTTTAAGATATGACAATGTAGACATAATGGCTTATGAGCGCCAAAGATACAAATGTTATTACCCTACGTATGTTTTATCTCATTTGTCCAAGCTTTAAAAATTAATTGTTTGGTAAAGGTGAGCTTTCGTCCCGCCAGCGTTTTCGCGAATTTCACCCACTTACAATAGAGATATCGGAACCAAATTCACATCACTTATAAAGCAAACCTTGCGCATTTGTAAAATACTTTCAACACAACAATGCATTAACTACTTTAGGAATGGGAAACTTTCAAACCTGAGAAGTGCGTTTTTTCCTCTCCGCCATCTTGTGAAAAAATGCCGTTTCCTCTTATCCACTGTACGTGGCGCAGCGATCGAGCAGTTGGTTCTCTAGCATATGCACACTTCTCCTACACTATTTCTTCCCGCCTTCCACTCAAACTCGCCCCGCAACAGCCATTTACTACAATGCAATTCCATTCATTCCACCGCAGTAAACATTGCACATTTCACTTCAAATGAAGGATTTACACTTCCTTTTCACTCGCATTCATTCCACTGCACTAATAACATTTCACGTATCACTTAAAATGGAGGATTGCGAGTTCCCGCAGCGAACAAACACCCGCGCCTTTCGAGGAATTCCAAGCCTGACTCAGGCGAAACGAAAGTCTGGATCGCAGACATTGGTGTGTGCGTACACGATTGACAACTCATGGCGACCGTACACCACACATGCAAGAAAACGATTAACGCCAACAAGCTTCTCAACTCTCGTTGGCGAATGAATACCGGTTGACTTTTCAACAATCAACTTCCAATTATTGACAGTTAATTTCCCCCTTCCACACTACCCGAGAGAACTCCATCAACAATACTATTTACTTAGCCTCTAACAAAAGCCCACTTATAATAACCTTGTCATCTGACGATTTTATACCAGAAACAATACGCAGAATAACAATTTAGCCTTCTACCAATGCCCACGAATTTTTACCAATAAGCGTGAGGGATTCTATTCTTAAAATAATACGCAGAATAACATTTTAGCCTTCTACTAATGCCCACGAATAATCACCAATGAACGAGAGGGATTCTATTCTTAAAATAATACGCAGAATAACATTTTAGCCTTCTATCTATGCGCACCGAAAATCACCAATAAGCGTGAGGATTCTATTCATAAAATAATGCGCAGAATAACATTTTAGCCTTCTACCAATGCCCACCAATAATCACCAATGAGCAAGAGGGATTCTATTCTTAAAATAATACGCCCCCCAAGTGTATTGGAGGGGTGGGTTCAGGGCAAAGGAATGGAAGGGAAATTCGTTTTTCGGTTTAACAAAAGACGGAAATGCAGTACAAATCAGCATTTTGAAATTGCCTCCACTCCCAGAAATGCCCATTTCCACTTTACCATTCCCGCGAAAACTGCGGTATTCGCTGTATTAATTCACGAAAATGCGTTTTTCACTTTTGAAAATGGCCAAATCGGGCCCGCGTACCGTCCCACCCCAGCACCCCTGTTTCACTCCATAGGCCCGTAAGCTTGTCGGGGGGGTGGGGTATAGGAATATAGTAGAAGTGAAATTAGTCTTATCCCTCTACCGGTTGTTCGTGAAAACCTCCAAACATGGCGTCGAAAACGGACGAAAAAGTCGAAAAATTGGTCATTTTCAAACGTCTATATCTCAGAAACTACTGGTCACACGGGTATGGTTCTCACATTTTTACAAATGCGCAACCTTCCTCTACTTAAAGGTATCACAATCAATATCGTAAGTTTCCTAGGTTTTCCAAAAAAAAATGTTGACCGTGCGGGACGAAAGCTCACCTTTACCAATTGTTTCAAAGAAACGAAATGGATCTTACTCGAAATCAAAGCAAAGACGTGGAAAAATAGACTCGCACCATGTTGCACACAAATAATTTTCTTTCAATAAAATGATAATTCAGCATATACTCGTACACATCCTGGGAATTGCGATACTCTTTTTTTTCAACAATGTCAAAAGTGTTTTGACGACAAGAGCATAGATACTGATATCTGAAATCAAATATTGCTGGTATAAGCGGTGACGATCATTTGGTTTTGAGAAAAAGGGAGCTTTTAGAAGTAATTCTTCCGTAAGTACTACTCAACGTTTACCTTCAAGTTGTTTTCATATGATAACATATCATTAACGGATCTGAAGGATTTAAATCCTTATTTGAGTCCAAAGTGTGAAATGGAAAATGCCGGGTCTCTGGTTGTACCTTATGTGCTGAATTAATAATCCTGTCTATAACCTCAAGAATGATAGAAATGGAAAAACAATGTTGTGAATTGGTATTTGAAATTTTCAATGATCTTCACCAAGTATTGTTTCATTGTTAAATTTTACATATATTGTCCAATTATGTACGCCAATGTAAGTCAGTACAGAAAAAGGAATTACAATGTCATATATGGTAATAAATAGGTTAAATAAACTGAAACTATCGAAATGTTATGTACAACCTCCGAAAAAAGGCAATCGATTGACTGATTTGTCGACTACATATAATGAATAAACCTGGAGTGTTTGATAATGTAATCATGAATTATGCAAATAAAAAGCTTGTTGACCGGTAGCCTTCGACATATGTCTCCTGAAAGTGGAAAAAAATGAAAAAAATTGATAATTTTTTCATTAAATGTAAAGCATAAGACTTTAAATCCTTAAAAAAACAAAAACCATAAAGCATTAACTCTGATAGCAAATTTCCATGCTAAAAGGATAGGGTAAGGATACTAATGTCATATACCGACAAATACTCCAATATAGGAATGTATATGTTCTAAAAAGGTTGATTGTTTCTCATCTTGAATTATCTGCCGAGGGTGAAACACCCGACACAACTTCAAGGATGTCAATAAAGGGTGTGAAAATGTACCGATGCGATTCCTTAAAGATAACTGTATACACCTGAAGTGTAACAAAAGTGGTTATATACATAAGACCACATTTAAGTGATCAGCATCAATCGCAGATCATAGAGACTGGAAAATGATTTCGCTAACGATTAAAATAATATTCTATTTACAATTGATTGTCAAAAATAATTAATAAAATCGAAGGTCAATGAAAATAAAAACTGTTTAGTGGGCAAGGATATTCTTAAGCAATTTGGATAAATGCTGCTATTGGAATTCAATCCTTTCAGAACCTGTTATAACGAGCAGTCTTAAGACGCCAGTAATCTATTAAAACTTTAAATATTTCATATTACAGGTGAGTGTATCGAGACCAACGGCGGTTCTTTTCAAACCTCAATCTACGATGAACTGCAACGTATATCGGAGTCGCCCCATCGCTAGAGGTATGTAAATCATAGCATAACACACCACAAATGTGTACTCGAATGGTGGCTGTTATTAATTGAAATAAGATATTCCATAACAATTATTCAACGTTACATTGTTTTATTTGTGAAATTTCTATCCATGGGATTAATAATTCTTTTACTTTACCATAATATAATCAAATTTTCATGAATTTTGGAATCTTTGAATTTTAGTTTCACTAGGTAGAATTGTCTAAATCGATCGCCTAGGAGTTCATTTAGGGAATTTTTCGTTTTCAGTATTCTAAGACCGTATTATTTATTAGTATTCATTGCATTCTTGATATTCCCTTCTTATTTCTTCTCGAAGGATGGATTGAAAACATTTCCTTTCTCTTTTCGAATTTCAGTGGCTCTAGATGAAATGGAAGAAATCGGTCCATACCGCCATCAAATCAATATTTGGCGTAAGTAATTTTATCACTCACGTTTGTGCTAAGTGCACACAAGAGCGCTTGTCGATTTATAGTATAAGATTTTACATAAAACATTACCGTTTCACAGGTGTAGCGGCGAAGGAAACGAAGCAGCGGAATATAAGACAACATGTGCCAGCAAGGAGTCCAACGAAGAAGTAAGCTTGTATTTCGTCATTGTTGTTTTTTTTTTGTTTGATTGAAAGGCATTTCACACTGAAACTGGCTGGTTTTTTCATCCGTTGTATTCATTGGTGTTCAGTTTTGTGTAAACCTTTCCTTAAATGATGAAATGAAAATCTTACAATAAAATATATTTGGAGAAGAACTGAAATAGGTTTTTCAATTAGCAGACATTGTTCCTGTGAACCTCAAACTAATTGGATAGAGTTATTTGAAATAGATGGTCGTGTGAATGAATTATTTGATGCTATGTTTTCATGATGGCTGTTATCTTCAATTTCAATGCAATGATCTAAACCTTTATCGAAACAATGTCAGTGTCAATTTTCCATGAAATAGGTTTTTCTTTTTATTGGGGAAATTTTTTTATATTGTAAATTAAATTTTATAAATATATGTTTAGAATATTAGAGAACTAGTATAAAAAGTATTTCCATCAATGCACATCATACTTGTGCTTAGAATAATAGTTGATGTTCTGCGTTTTAATACCATATAAAGAACTGAAACCAACTACTAAGTTATAATTCACACAATTTGGAGAAAAAGGAATAAAAAAAATGGTATATCTATTATTCTATTAGGGACATGAAACCCTGCACCTTCAAGGAGAGACTTCTTTCCCTGTTTCTCTGTGGAAAGAGAAGAGAAAGGAATCAGATTGTGCTCCCCGAGCCAAGTGAGTTTATTTATCGTTCACGTGAGTCTTCTCACTCTGCCCTTCAAATACAACAGCTGGTTTCCCGTCATTGTAGTCATTAAATAATAATAATTAGTTTACGGTGAAATTGTGAGATTGATTGACTAAGTTGAAGAAATAAATACCAATTTTTATTATCACGTATGTTGGCCTACCTCTCCGCCACATTGAACTGAAACTTAGAATTTCTTTTTATCCTCAGAGCCTCTTCGCTCTTGCCTTGTTTACAACCGGTGGAAGAATTGTGAATGTGCTCCACTGGATAATGAAGGTAAGGAGAACTTGTAACCCAATCTCTGGTACTCTTGCATCACCCACCCATCAATACCTGCTAAAACATATTCCAATTTATGTAAATGGTAAAAGAAATATATTCCTTTTTTATCAATATTTTTTCAAAGTCACACCATTGCTGGGATGCTCCTAATTAGAGGTTATGACTACCCACATTATAACAACAAATATCGCAGTGTTTTACTTATGGCGGTTGGAATAAAATGCTTTACCTTTTTCGAAAGACTTGTGTAATTGATTTGAAAATTAGTCTAAAGAATATTTTTAAAATGTTTTAGTACTAATCGCCAATCAGAATGAAATTGACGTTACTTGGTAGATGTTTCGGAACAAACAAATGGAAAAATTAGAGCTTAGAGAGATTTAAGGAATCCGCAATTTAAAATTTAAATTTTGAAATTATTAGCGACTACTTATTTGGTCTTTTCAGATAACTCAACGGAAATGCAAAGCAATCGAATAAGGCTCTATAAGGAAACATCTGTGTAAGCGATTATCTTCATAAATGTTTAATTTTTTTTTTAATTTTTTTCTTTCGTAAATAATTTCACATGCATTTGTAAATATTTCTTATATTGAATTTATTTCAATAAAAAGTGAATATGAAATCCCTTTTTATATTTTACTCCTAAAAATCATAACCACCATTCTTCAAAACATCTTCGCCTTCAAGATATTTGGACGCAGAGGAACCCAGACGCCAATCTCACGTCTGCACTTAGTCGCTGCTAATGTCATCAAAAAAAGGTTAAACTATGTTCGTTCAATTAAATTGTCACGGCGCAGAGTTGGTGTGATTTATTGATAAAGAAGGAGACTATTGAGACTTGAGGCGTATATAAGATATGATGGCTTGAAGAAAGACCAAGTAGGTAAGTCGATCGTGAGGAGAACAAACGAGGATGTATTTAATGTGGCTAGAAAGCATACGAAGCCAGATGCATTGGTTCGAAGAAGGCAGAAGTGACGGACGGATGGCTAATGGAAAGGAGAGGGTATTTTAAAAGGAGTTGACAGTGGAGAGAACACTGGGGAAGTGTGGACGAAGAAGGAAGAGGATATAAGTTCTGAATGAAATATGAAGATGGAAGACGATCGAAGGAATGTCTCAGCAATCCAACGGCGGGAAATAGGCGGAGGGAAAATGAAACGGGACATATAGTTGTAAGGAAAAGGCTATCCAAAAATCTACCAAACACATGAAATTACACATTTAAATGCATTATATATACAGCAATTATTATATATGTGTATTTTTTTAAATTTTTATTCAGCGTAACTTTAAAATTCATCTGAAGCCCTCCGAGATTGATATAATTAACAAAATCCTTGCTAACTACATTATATATTTGCGACTTCGGTCAACCATTTGCCCGGCATTGCGTGGAATAGTGGACTAAAGAATTTTGTGAAATATTCAAAGAAAGAAGGGCAGGAATTGACTGAGCCAAACCCAGGGAAATAATTTAAATTTTTATACTGATACAAATTAAATATGTATAATTATGCTGTCATATCTGATAACACTGTAAAAAAATCTTAAACCAGTTTCACACGACACTTGTCACAGCACAAAGTCTAGTATACTCGCTAGTATGCTAGCTTTCCAATATCGTGTGAACAGAACCAGAATACTGGCCAGAAAGCATGCTAGTTAGTATACTCGCTGAGCTACTGGATTTCCTACTTGATGCGGTACTAGATTGCTACTAGCCCCCAGCAGGACCTAGTAGCCGTCGTCCAATCACGTTAGCTTGTACAGTCGCAGTGCGATCTTCACTTTTTTTAATCAGCGCCTCCTACAATATTAACCTTGCTGTTACGCACTCTTTGGCGGCGAAATCATTGTGCGGTGAAAATGTCTAGACAATTGTTTTGATCGCTTGATGCCATCGATTGCCTTGTTATAGAACATTATGGAAAGCATGAGTTTTTGTACAACACGAAATTGCCTGTGTACCACAATAAGATGAGGAAGACAAGGGCAATAGAGGAAATCGCGAACGCCGAGGAGACTTTTAGACCAGGCACCACACCGTTAAAGACGTTTGAGCAATATTGAGCTCCTTGCGCACCCAATTTGGTGTGGAACACCAAAAAGTGAGGGCATCCATGAAAAGTGGATGCTCAACGGATGAGGTGTATAAATGAAATCATGAAAGTATTTAATGTCACGACGAGACGGATTGAAATTTCAACCTTACTCGGGGGTAATTTAATCTTACTAAGCAGAACCCTAAACTTGTTGGCTAATACGCCAAAGGCATTTTCAACAACCCTTCTTGCCCATTCAAACCATAATTGAAGATTCTAGTTTATGGTGTTAATTCCCTAAACCCTAAAATGCTTCATGACATGCATTCCAAGAAGAAAAGCGTCATCCGCTAATATCACATGCGGTATATTATTATCCCCCCCAGATATCGAATCGTTCAGAAGGAATGCGTAGTGAGTTTTCATCAAGGTGTAATGTATAGTCTGCTATTATACGCAAAGTGATATTCATATGTCAGTACATTATGTATTTCATTTGTTTTTCTCTTGGCGCCAATAAGCGCGTGGATGCTACGGCACTCACGCCTAAACCTGCATGCCGTGTAATCATTACATGGCGACCAGGATGCCTCAATTAATTGAGAAGTTCCTGCTGGGGGTCGATGACTGGCAATCTTATGAAGAAATACTCGAAGAATTCTTCGTTGTGTTGGCCCTGAGGCGTGAGGAGGCACAACTGAGTATATAGCGTGCCATCCTGCTGTCCTCCATAGGTAAGGATGCCTATACTGTGGTGAGAAATTTGTGCGCCCCGAAAAAACCAGCAGAGTGTACCTATGCTGAAATAACGGACAAACTTGAGAACGTGTCGGCGAGCGCAGCAGGCAACAGTGGGGAAAGGCATCCATTTTGTGCAGCGATATGCGGCCATCGAGGACGTTTTCCAGGAGGACGGGGAGGAAGCTGACGTCCTACGGGTTAGGGGACAGGAAATGGCGAGGCAACCGAGGAGGATGCGGACAAATTTATTGTCATCGCGGGGAGCAGGCCAAGGGGAAATTTGCTATTGTTGCGGCTTCACCGGGCACCGGAGAGCTTCGTGCAAGTTTCGCACTTTCAGATGTGATATCTGTAGGAAAGTCGGGGACTTAAAGGCAATGTGCAGAGAAGGTATGAATGTTAAATTTTGTGATGTGTTGGATGCTAACGAGGGGAAAACGCCGGTATGTGTACTTCCTTGTGTCAGG
Source organism: Pyrrhosoma nymphula (assembly GCA_963573305.1). Taxonomy (NCBI): domain Eukaryota; kingdom Metazoa; phylum Arthropoda; class Insecta; order Odonata; family Coenagrionidae; genus Pyrrhosoma; species Pyrrhosoma nymphula. The sequence goes on from OY754329.1 coordinate 6,154,634, forward strand.
AATGTAAGTGAGGGCCATTGTCAGGGAGGTAAGGTGGAACCAAGAGGCAATAATAATTTAATTTAAAATTATGTAATTAAGAAAGATTGGGATTTGCAACTACTTAACGTAAGATCCTCGAAGGAGGAAGCAAATGGGGGGCCGTGGTTCGCTAGAATAATGGTCGATGCTCGGGTGGTAAAAATGGAAATTGATACTGGATCGGCTATATCGGCCATCTTGGAGGAATATTATCTAGAAAACTATTCAAATGGCAAGTTGAAGGCCACCTCAGTGAGGTTGCGATCCTACTCGAACACCCTTATTCAACCCTTGGGAAATATATAAGTTTCTGCAACATATAAGGGGAACACTGCCAGGCTAAATTTGTTTGTTGTGACCAATGGGGGACCTCAACTTCTTTGGAGGGACTGGTTGCGGACTTTGAAATTTCCATCACCAGTGCACAAGATTAAAATAGACAGTGGGATAAACATTCAGGGATTATGGGATCGTTTCGGGGAGTTATGGGATGGCACTTTAGGGTCATTCAAGGGTAGTGAAGCCACGCTCCACCTCAAGCCAGGGACTAAGCCTGTATTTTGCTCCCATAGAGCATTAGCTTTGGCCTTGCGGAATAAGGTCGACAGAGAGTTGGATCGTCTTCTTGAATTAGGGATACTGTATCTAGTCGATTTCAGTGACTGGGCAACACCCATAGTTCCAATTTAAAGGGGGATGGCAATATTCGTATTTCTGAAGATTTCAAAATAACTCTAAACCCTCAATTAAATAAAAATTGTGAAGCTATCGACGCAGATTAATCATTTTCGTGAGATTTCGGTTTTTTATTGTAATAAAATAACAATTGTACGACATATATTAAATGGAAGTAGAAATGACTACTGCTTATTAAAAATGAGAATTTTATCGAATATGCGACATGAGTGAATTCCGATTCTGCTTCTCGTAAGGATAACCAGTGAATGATTTGGAATTTTTAATGGCTATATTTTTATTTAACCCTTGTCCTCACGGGTAGAAATTGCCCTTAGTCTGTACAACGGTGGTACCCGGGTACCCACCGGATGCTTTTATGTATAAATACGTTTTTCATCCTTTTATATTTAATTGACTTGCAGAATAGTAAGTCTAAGCCGTTTAATTCGAATGAATAAAATTTTCTAGTCATAGTTAAAGTATTATTTGTGATAAAAATATACATAAATATCGATTATCCGATCCAATTATCGAACCTTATTGATTCAAAATTTGAAGACAAGAATTGTAAAAATGTCATAATTTTACTTAAAATATATTTCAGCTATTAGATTGCGAAAATGTTTTATTTTAGGTATTTCATTCTTTTTCATGGATTAACTTTTGAATACATTTAGTATTTAAGGTTTTATGCAGCATGACTTCATTGTTTGAACTCCTCAGTTGAATTTTCCTTTATCCAAGAGTGCATTCAATGTATTTAAAATTTTGAATGATAGAATTACAAAATATTAATTATTTTTCAATGCCAGTAATGTTACACTGACTTATGAAATTATCATTATTATTTCAGCCTAAACCTCAGCTTTGTCTGATGAGCGTTATGTGATGATAAAAATTATTAGCAAAGGAAACTCATCTGTCTCTTTCTTTCTAAAATCGTACGAGAGTGATAGAGCGAAACAATTGAGTCAAATGATCACCTTAAATAATATTGGCTCTCCACAACCAAACTTTCAATATGAGGCATGTGTTACTTTGTAATGTGTGAAAAAAATCACATATACCATTTTATTAGGACTTTAAAAAGTCTGAACTCACCTGACTCATACTTAGTAAATGTACCAGAGAAAACCTTTAAATTGAAAGGTCTTATCTTGATGATGACTTTTACTTTCCATAGTTCATTTCATACTTTCATAGTTCATACTTTTCATTCAGCCGTGCATTTCTACAACCTGTCCGCTTTTTGATTCGCATGCATCAGATACTTTGTGGCAAAAGCTCTTCCAAGTCCAAAATGTGTACGTTTTTGAGACAAGTTCATGGTGCCTTTTATATTTTAGTTCTTCTATTTACCTTTAGCAGCTTATTGCATATTCTCGTGTTCAAATAGCGCTGGTTACACTATCTTTAGAGTCTTTTCGTGGGTTTTTCTTTTAGTCGCTTGCGGTAGCATTCCTGTTTTTACCCAATGCCATCAAATTTCTAAGATGCAAGAAACGTGCTTTCAACCTAATCATTTACCTACACGAGAATTTTTTGTGAACTGCGTTCTGGTGGTTGATGTGATGACCGAAGAAGTTTCAAGGGATCAATTCAGACAATTGTTTTTATGACTTCGTATATTATGATATCATGTGTCACTATAAAAATTATGTGCAAACGACTCATTTATATATTTCACTCACTAGGATGAGCTATGAACAACAAGCACCTTATCTATCGCAGCTAATCAACGGAGTCTCTGGTATATAGAAAGAAATTGAGCCATTATGAAACATAGGATCAGACGATGAGTGGTGCTTCCAAAAAGACAAGCGGATCGAAATGAAGATTCAGATATTGATGTCATTCATGCCGATTCCACTATTCAAATGAAAGTGGATGACATAGATGATGAAGAGAAGGAATACACTGGAGCTGAAAATGGAGCTCGTGCCAGCACATCCACTGACCCAGGTATGCAGTGTGAAGACGATACCTTCCGGAAAAATCATACCTCGTGTAGTGTCACGAACATTTAGACACAATATCATACAGTTCAGAAATGGGTCTTCTAATAGTGAAGGATTCATTTTTTTAAATTTTTACACTTAGAATGTGTGAAATTATAATAAGAGAAACAAACCAAAAGGCCCAGAGTGTTCCTATGAAGAATGAAACCGTGCGAATTCAAACAAGTCATCCAAACCTTGGAAAGAAATATCCCCGGATTTAGACGGCTACCTTGGCATAATTATTACAGCAGGAGTACGCAATTCAACTAAGGAAGATATCCACTAGTTGTGGTAATGTGACACCTATATTCACTCTACCGGGCCACAATGGCTGTCAATAGGTTTAATTTCATTCAAAGATTTATCATGTTTGACAACCGAAGCACTAAAACTGATAGATTGAAGAGAGACAAAAGCGCGCCAATTTCTGAATTGTGGCCTTTATTGAACGAGAACTTGCACTCCCACTGTGTGCCTTCAGAGAATCTTACAGTTCTTATCTTCAGAGAATCTTCAGAGAATCTCTACGAACAATTATTTTCATATAGAGGAAGAACCAGATTCACCCAATATATGCCAACAAAGTATGGTATTATAATTGGGTGACTGTGTGATGCAAAAAATTTCTATCCCCTACATGGGCAAATATATGCTGGAAAATCACCGGCTGGACGTGAAATAAGCCAAGGAGAGCGAGTCACCAAAGAATTATGCATCCGGTATAAAAACTCTGGCCGGAAAATTGTGATGGATAACTTTTTCACGGCGCTTCCTTTAGCCCTTTTTTTAATTTCTTGGAAGATGTCATAAGTTTGCACTTCTAAGATGATTAAGCCATATATACCACCGAAAATGCAGGCCCACAGGTCGAGGGAGCCATTGTCATTCCCCTTGGATTTACTGATGACGACGTCACCATGGTTTCCCATGTGCCTAAGCTGGGGAAAGCAGTGATACTCCTGTCAACGATGCATCATACCACATACCTATGTGGGCAAAAGTAGAAACCAGAAATAATTGATTACTATAACTCTACTAAGGGGATGTTGACAACATGGACAAAATGCTGTGCCATTACAGCGTCAAGCGCAGGACGAACAGATGGCCAGTAGCAATACAACTGATGTCGCATCCTTAGTCTCGTATATAATTTATGATAGTAATAATCGATCGCAAAATAATAAACATGACCGCAGGCGAAGGATTGTACAAGAACTGGGGAAACAACTATCCGCGCTAGCCATTGAGTCATGTTCACGATGTCCAAGGACAAGCCAACCCCTTATTACCAGGACCGGGATTGAATGCATGCTTGGGGCTCCAATCAAAGATTTTGATCCTCTACAGAGAGAAACCTAAAAAGAGATTCATATGGAAGGCTAGAAGTTGTAGGTAAATGCTATCTCTGTCGTATAACAACATAAAAACAGCGAAAAACAAGAAAAGTATGCAGCATGTGCCAAAGACCAATTTGTAATCACCATACGCAGGAAAAAGAAAAGTGTGATTCATATGCTTAGTTCTTTGAAAATAGATATTTATGAAAAATTATCATAAACTATCAAAATTAACCTTATTTTTCCTTAAAATTAACAATTTTATCAATATAGTTAGAATATAAATAGAATATTTAAGTAAAATAAACTTTAAGTTCATAGTGGTACCCGGGTACCTCTTCATTTAGACTAGGTATAAAAACTTTTAAATTTCAGTATCTCAAGTATTATAATTGAAACAAACATAAAAACTTTTAAATCTGCCTTAATATTAAAGATTCTAAGATGTGAGAAAGTTTCATCCAAATAAGTAGTGCGGAAAATAAAAAAAAATCAAGAAGAAAATGAAAATGGTACCCGGGTACCACGTCGTGAGGACAAGGGTTAAGTAAACAGCGTTGAAATGCTTTCATATTTTTTTTGAGAAAGTCCTAGCCAAGATTCTTACGAAATTAACACTTTTCGATATCGTTAAATAATTGTTGATATGAATATGGAGAGATTAAATAATAAAAATTTCTTTGCAGTTCGATTTGAGATTCTGCCTTGAAAAGAAGATATTATATTTGTGAATGATTTAGAAGTTTTTGCGAATGCAATTTTTTAAATAAAAATTGTGAAGCTATCGACGCAGATTAATCATTTTCGTAAGATTTCGGTTTTTCTTTGTAATAAAATAACAATTGTACGATATATGTAAAATATGAGTAGAAATGACTAATGCTTGTAAAAAATGAGAATTTTATCGAATATGCGACATGAGTGAATTCCGATTCTGCTTTTCTTAAGGATAACCGTAGAATGATTTGGAATTATTAATGGCTATATTTTTGTTTAAGTAAACAGCCTTGAAATGCTTTCATATTTTTTTTGAGAAAGTCCTAGCCAAGATTCTAACGATTTAAACACATTTTTCGATATCGTTAAATAATTGTTAATTTGAATATGGAGAGATGAAAAAATTAAAATTTATTTGCAGTTCAAATTGAGATTCTGCCATGAAAAGAAGATATTATATTTGTGAATGATTGGGAAGTTTTTGCGAATGCAATTTTTTAAATAAAAATTGTGATGCTATCGACGCAGATTAATCATTTTTCGTTAGAATTCGGTTTTTTATTGTTATAAAATAACAATTGTGTGATATCTGAATTATAAGTAGAAATGAAAACTGCTTTTAAAAATGATAATTTTTTTATACTAGCGACAAGAGTGAATTCATATTCTGCTTCTTTACTAGATGGCCAGTGGAATGGAATTGGATTTGGAATTAAAATATAATTTATTTTTTTTAAGAAAGCAGCTTTGAAATTCTTTTATTTTTTTTTTCGTTAACCTTCTTGCTATAATTGTAAAGAATAAAACTTTTTTCGAAATCGTTAAATAATTGTTGATTTGAATTTTGAGAGATGAAATAATTTAAATTTCTTGGTAATGCGAATTGGAATTTTGCATTGATTAAAGACTATATTTATGAATGATTCGAAAATTTAAGCGAATGCATTATGTTTAGAATACATTGTGATGCTATCGACGCAGATTCAATTTGTTTGTAAGAATTCGGTTTTTCCTGATGCTTTTTTTTAATTTTTTCTGATTTAAGTCCTCGCCAAAATTCTCACGTGAAGAATGTTCCACCGCGACTGTGTGATTCAATAAATTCCACATTTTGATATTTTTTGCGAAATAGTCTGATTCCGATGTTGAATTGCGTTAACTATACAAAACCAAAAGTATGGTACAAAATGTGCGAATAGGAATACCGAAAACAAACCTGCTTTCTAACATTTGGATATCAATCAATGTTTTGCTTTTCTGCATTACTTCATATAGTATTCGATGAAAGTGCATTTGAATTTCAATCCCATAGTTGAAAATTACAAATCGGCCACAACCATTAATGTGGAGCGCATTTTTTCAGATAAATTAATGAACGATGTTAACAATTTAAGTCGTTCAAAAAGAGAGGAGGAGGGATATATTCTCTGGCAGCTAGCTTCTAGAACTCTCCAACAGAAGTCCCACTAACACAAAGACACAGTTTGCGAAGCTCGACGCAGTGAGGGCGAAGCGGCAATTAGACACCAACTGCTTAAAAAGGCACCGTTCAAAATAACTTTTCGTTTCTTAGATGGTTAGAATTAGCATCAAAAAGTTGCTATATCCTTTCAAAGGCTAGAATATACTCGTGAAATTACAGTATTAGATGCGGTATTTCATCCGAGGAAAGCGGGCTAAATGCTCACTTCACTAACGGTAGAAACCGAAAGAGGAGAGCGATTTCACTAATTAACATCATTGTAACGTACATTGAAGTCCTTTTCAATTGATATGGCTTGAAAATAGCCATGGCGAAGGTTATGGATCAAAAGCACTTCCCGTAACACGCGGCGCGCCACAGCAATCCCCGTTGCCGTCGTCGGGTAGATCCGAACGGGGCCGCACGATCGAAAAATCGATTTTATTTTCGGCGGCGCAAACGGTCGCAGATGATTTTTTCGGATTCACAATCTAAAAGCTTTGTTGTAATCGTGATGTAAGTATCTCAATGTCTGCCGATGTCAATTTTTTTATTAATTGCTACATAAAGGCGAAAAATTGACGAAAAACAGGGTCCACCATTTTTTCATGTACTTATCGATGACAAATATTATAAATTGACCCATAAAATGAGAAATATTTAATGAAAAAGAATAGTTATACGAAAAAAATTCAGTTTTTATGCCACAGCTTTCCTACAAAAGGTTCAGCATTCGGTGACCCGTCAATGCGGACGCTTTTCATGTGCTCTGTCTGCCATGAGGTGGCGCCTTAATCTAAAGGCCGTTTTACACGGTACATTTGTTTGTACAAACTCTTCCAAGAACTCTTGTATGAGGCAAAATGTATCGTGTAAACCGGAAAATTGTATGAACGCTTGTGCGAATGCCTGCACGGGAAATAGAACCTGTTCTAATTTCGTTGAGACAAACTGTACGTCTCTCACGTACATTCGTTTGTACTACAAACTCTTTCATCGTGTAAAACGGCCTTAAGGCAGTGGTGATGCGGTGGACGCCCGTACGTGCGTATCCTCCCACCGAGACTCACACCGCTACCGGTGGTGCTTGGTGCAAGTCCGCGGTGCTTGATGCAAGTTCACTGCCCGTTGAATAGGAGGTCTGGGGTCTAATGGACAACCCTATCTTGGAGTATTCGTTTCAATAAGTTCCTCTTTTAGTACGAGTTAAGGGAGAAAACTTTGCAAGATGAAGAACACATATACTATCAGTTAAAACTTTAGTCACCTAAGTTCCCATTAATTGATCAAAAATCAAAATGCATTCGTGAATTTTTATTTTGACGAAAAGTTTGTCTCACATTTGTTGTCTCTTAAATTAAGGTTAGTTTTTTACTGCAAAGGATTTTATATGTTTCGGCGGCAAATATTGGTAAAAGTGTAACAGATGTATTTTAAAAACACTGTAAAATTAAAATTCTGCGATTTATTTTTTTAAGTAGGCTTAATCATAAATGAAATTACTGGAATATAACAATAATAAGACATTTTTTGTGTGACCTGACAAGTTCTTCCCTATTAATAAGTCATTTTTAAATGTAGGAGTGGTGGATACTCTAGTTGAAGACAGCAATTCAAAATTAACCATTCTGCACTTTGGGTAGAAACACATTTTTAATATGATGAAACACATGTAGTTACACACACTGTAAACATCTTTTCCAACACCAATTATATTCTCAAATGGACACGCATTTCGTTCAATTAGGCAACATTGCTTGTATCATTCCATTCAACAAGAATCACGTCAATATAATTTACAAAGGCAAGAGAGCAACAATGTTTAATTTTTTCGAACAATTATTACAATCAACTACCGAGAGCTTTTTTTATTTATAAATATAAGTACATGTCGATGATTTTTTCGGAAGAGGAGGGGCCTTCCTGGCACAACTTCAGTTCAGTTGGACACCACAGGGATTTTCCCGGCAGCACACTCGCGCGCGCAGACAGGCACTCTCAGACAGACACTCTCAGACAGACACGCTCAGACAGACACACACAGACACACACAAATCGACTCACTCGCTGTCATCTCAAACGGCCGTGTCGTCCGCCCAATAGGGGTGGGCCCGCTGCTACAACGGCACGTCCCTCGCGACCATCGAGGGTCCGTTGCCCACGCCGCTGCCACTGTTGTTGTTGTCGAGGGCGACGGCGGCCACCACGCACCCGCTGATGGTCGTCTGGGTCGCCCTCGACACCACCGAAGTGACCTCCTCCCGCTGCGCCCCCAGCATCGCGGCGGCCACCGGAGGCAGCTTCTCCCTTAACTCACGGAGGTCAAAGCCTGGGACGGTAAGGAAGTGGATGGAAATTACATCTATATATAAACATTAGGGATAAACAGGCTGGAACTGGAATAGGAAAAGCAATCACATTCACATTTACACGTACTTTTGATTTAAAATAATTTTATTCATCTCTAATTATCCTTTTTATTTTCTTTCTTTCATTCTTTTGAAAGTGGGAGTCATTTATATTTTTTCCTAAATATCTCACGCTCTGCAATGGATCGTACGTGTACAGCTGGAAAATGCGGCCGTTTCTGTGATGAGTGATGCTTTGGTTTCACGTGGTTTTGCCCTACGCTGGGTTATGTGTAGCCCCCTTTTTAAGCGGGAGAGAAATTCAATTTCCGAGTTTTGCAAGAAAAGTAATATTTATTTTTTTAGGAAAAAATAAAATAATTCAGAATTAGCAAAAAACATAAATTCTTATGCATGTACCTAACAGTGGGATTGTTGATCAGTTTTGTACAAATCTTCCCAATGCTGTTTCATACATGATAAATTCTCTTTTGGTCGCAAGAGCTACGACAAAGGAAGCAGAGACAGTCATAATAACTACACTACTCTTCCAAAAGTGATATATTCATGTTAAAGGAAGAGTGGTAGGCAAGGAAATTGCTGATTTTTTCCAAAGTATATTTCAATAATGATGGTTGTGAATAATGATTATTTCGGTCAAAATGTCAATATACCTCGACTAGATGTCAATCTGAATTCCGCAGTCTTTTATACATATTCCAAATTTCGATGGTAAACTGTACCTCTTCGACCCAAATAAAAGACCTATAGTCCTCCTATATTTCATCCATTTGTCCTTGAACACTGAGTCCAAAATCCTCATTTTTTCAATCAATCCCCGTCAAGAGAAATTTTCCCTGATTGTTTTTAAGGCAAGTCATGACGTAATCTCAAGTGTGATGTGACAAAATAAACGCAGCGTGCGTGTGGATGGAACAAAAGACGAAAGCCGTCCGCTCACTCACCGTCGCTCTGTGTGCCGGAGTCCACGGCCTGCGACGAGGGCAGGTGTTGGCTGCCGCGCCTCGCAGCCGCGCCTCCATCTGCCGACGCCCTGCTCCGAGATCCCGCGGCCGCGACGGCAGCCGCCGTCTGAGTGCCGCTCCCGGCTGCGGCGGCGGCTGCGGCAGCGGCCGTGGCTGCGGCCGCCGCGGCTGCAGATGACGACGACATGGCACCGATCCGGCTCTGCCTCACGTTCAACTCTGGTCGTATCAACACTATGTACACCTGCGCGTCGCGGTGGGACGAATGTGAAGAAGACATATATGTGAGTACAGCGTGTGCGGTTCGAACCCACGCCCTCCCATCTCGAGGGAGGAGTTGCATTCCAATCTCAGGTCAGGTGAATTATTTTTTCACTCTGAACTCCACACAACAGTCAGAAAATTTTCCACTGAGTCCAGCCCTCCATGCCGGATTAACAGTGAAATTTATGTGCGCTAGATAATATAGAAATTATATCAAACAAAAAGGTTTACAGTATATACAGTTGAACAAGTCAATAGTAAAATATTTCAAGAGTAATTGGACTTTGTTTGCTATATCTGTGTGTTACGAAATGTTTCAGAGCTACGTTTGCAAGAAATATACTCGTGTCCTGAGAGTGGATATTCAAAACCGATTTCATGGCCAATGGCTAACCTATTAAATAAAGCGAATAAATTAGAGTGACTTCAGCAATGAAAAGTGGAGGCGTGGCGAAGGACTGGAAGAGACCAGGAATGTGCTGTGCTACTAAAATCGATGTGATCACGTATTACTTATGTTTCGGGAGGGCAAACTCATCTGAAAGCGACATAATTGAATTTCAGGTGTTCCATTATTTTGATAGGCTGGATGTAAGATGACATTTGCGAGAGTCAGCTGCAAAATACAATATGCAAATACATATTAGTGAATATACCCACATGTATAAGAAAGAAAAAGATTCCAAAGAAATGAGTAGCTGTAGAGTTGTCCTCTCACTTACAATATTCCTAGTCTAAATTATAACTTGTCTGACTTTTATACGATTGTTCATTTTATCTCTTGAAATTACACTGAATAACCTTGTTAAGTTTTTCTCTAGCTCTCATTTGTGTCACCTCCCTTTTACACAGCTTCCAAGACGACGCCACAAACAATAAACAACAATATTTTTTTTACAATGTAAGGATTAAATTTTTTTTACATTCTCAATACATACATTCACTACAATTGGTATGCTGGAAGGGGTTATTTGGCGGATAGTACCTAATGTTTTTTTTTTCACGAACACCCTTTTAAACCAACGGACAATAATTATTTTGGTAAAACACAAGCTGTGCTCACCCGGGGTGCATCAGTCGCCTTGAACTAATCATAATGACTAGCTCTTGAAAAAATACTCGAGAATGGTTGCAAATTAGTGCCGCAATCAGCTGAATGTATGCTTTATAGCTATTGATCGTTCTGCACATAGACTGGGAGTGGAGGATTTGAGGGTTGTATTCGGGGTGGAAAAATGCGTCCCTTCCCTCTAGATCCACTATATGTGGAAGGATTGTCAATTCACAAGCGGCTATCGATGACCAAAACACGTTTTTAATTCGGGAATTGGCCAAGAAAGGTCATGGCCATGGAATTGGGGTGGCAAAAGTCGTGGCTTTTCCAGATTTCTCCGTCAGTCCAAAAATTAATTCAAACGTTTGGTTAATGACGTAATGGCAAGGAATGGATTTCGAGACGTTCCATTCCATTTCTATGGCAACTATCCTCAAATGAAACATGGCAAGGTGAAGAAAAATGTTTATGTCTCATAGAACTCATTGAGTGCCCTGAAATCGAGCTAGACTCGTTTAAGAGTTTAAGCGTGCCTACACTCTCTAAGCTTCCTAACGCAGCCATGTAGATAGCAATCAGACGTAGAAATACGCCTGCGCGATAAAGAGATGTGCAAAATTAAGACAGTGGGCCCGAGAAAAGGTGCCTTGTTATAAATTGGAAGCAGAGCTGAAATGTCTTTGACGATGCACTTTAGTGCACTAAGAATTCGAGAATGAGAATTCGAGATGACGATTTTTCAAATGTTTAAAATTCTATTTAATTTTTCACAGTCAAAACGTCAACGTGCCTAGTGAGGAAGCCAAAGTGAAGATGGACTTAAGTGTGCAAAATTTTGAGAATTTGATGATGGACTATTTTTTAAATTTTTTTATTTTATTCATATTCACCTAGTGAAATTTAAACAATTAATAGCTTAAAAAGAGATTTGCTTGATTTTTTATATTTAATTCTCCTCAAGCTCCTCACATAACCAAAAATCATCTTCTTCGTAACTTTCCTCGTTGTCTTCTAAATACTTTCCTTCTTGAAAAAAGATTTCTTCGTATTTCATTTGTTTCACTCATAAATCTCCCTGCAGGTAACATTCCTTTTCTCCCGTGAAGAAGAAATAGCATAAGACATGCGCATTCCTCTCATTGGCGCGCTTAAACTGTCACAGACTAGCTCGCACTATCCTCTTCTTCATCTTGAACGCAGCAATCTGGACCAACAAACTGTTCAATCTTCTCGGGGCGACGACAGGGGTGAGTCAAAATTAATGCTGGTATTCCAATTCTCGGACATTTTCTTCATTCACCTTACAAAACGCCACATGAGCAGTCGTGTTCGGTCGTCTTTTGTGGCATTCTTATTCGTACCGACTCTTTAATTCTTTTTATTCACCGAATATCCCATCCTCTGTCTTTTCAACGGAAAATGGAAAATATTTCGTATCTCGGTTATTCCACAGCACCCCCACTCTGCTCCTCCGAAACAGTAAGTGATTAATAACATATATATATATATATATTGAAATAATAACAATTTCGGAACTTCTTCTCTTTGAAGGAATGTGAGCGTTGGTTATTTAAAAGAAGAAGGCCAATACTTAAAAAAATATTTGCAACAATAATAATAATATTGTAAGTTTAGGAAAAAATAAAACGCCAACGTGAACTCTCCCTGCTAAACAAGAACCCCGCTGCTTACAAAAGCGCATTTTCTTTTGCATCTTTTTTCGGTTTCCGCCCACCCACCCACTCCTTATGGCTCCTCCACCCCACACACCCCCTACACCGGAAGCAGCGACAAATGAGCGTCCTCGCCGCGAGACACCGTTTTTAATTCGCCCACCGCGGCTGCGCAATTACATGGCTGCTTCATTTATTGTTTTCTCTCACCACACCTTCGCTCGCAGATGCAAACACTCTCCGTGCTCTCGAAGGGGGGAGGGGAATAGGAGGGGGAGGGAGGAGGAGGAGGAGGGAGGAGGAGGTTGGCGTGGGAGGAGGTGGTGGGAGGGAAAGGGGAGGAAAGAGAGTGGTGGGGAAGCGCAAGCCAAACATGAATATGGTTGCGCTTTTGTTTTCTACTTCAAAAAAGTCCGTGCAAAATCTAAAATGGCTAATGTAAATTGGAAGGGGCACGCCCAGTCATCTCCTCTAACTTGGATTTCCGCAGTTCTAATGCCACCAGAGATCGCAGTAATATCTTTTAACGATCACATTCATTCACAAACTACGTTATCCAAAACATTTATAACGATGATGAACAAATGGGGAACTGAATCGTGTCCACACGCAGCTGTAGAGAAGATACAATCGTGGCATTGGGCGAATATTGTTATGTAAGTAAAGCATTTGGAAAATCTATACCTTATTAATGCCGGAAAAGTCCCACTATAGATACTTAGTTAAGTCCTATATTTGCTATCACGGAGAATTATTAGCACTGCCGATGATTTTATATTCATTTAGTTCTTCACCACTTTCTCACGAGAGTAGTATCGCGAGAGGTGGTCTCTCGTCTCAAGGCATCGTCTCAAATTTCTGACCCGTGTTCCGTCTCGCGGCAACGCACTAGTCACGAATAATAGTCGCGGATAAATTCGCTCTTTTCGTTTCGTACTAGGGCCTACGAACGCCAAACGCTATTGGTGCCTCAAGTTTGAGATAAAACCCATTACAAGAAGCTCATTGTAAAAACGAAAAGGATCAGAAAAATATATTTTCATATTTCTTGGCTTGGGCCGCCTTAACCCTCATCATCAGATGTAAACACATCTATTTTTGATGACGCTTTGGGGGTCAATATTTTAATTTATGGCAATGTCTTTACATCAGCACGGCAGATTATAGGCAATGAAAGAAAAGCCGTTGCGATATATTTTATCGGAAATTTGAAAAATGTCTTTTCAATACGTAAGGCCGAACGTTGTTTCGATATCTTGGGTGGTTTACTATTCAAAGGAAGGACGCGAGGGATTATCTTAATTTCGACTTAAACTCGAGTTACAGATTTTAGTTGATATTCCTTGTAGAAAAAAAGTTGTTTGAAAAGAAGAAAAGAAGTTAGGCTGGAACTTTTTACTTTAAATTCTCTACAATGTTAAAAGATTGCAGTTCTCTCCATAGTTTTTGGGGTTAGCTGCGTCAAGTTTTATTCAGATGACGTTTCGTGGCCTTTGAATATGACGATCTGAATAAAACTTGACGTAGTTAACCCGAAAACTATGGAGAGAACTGCAATCCAGCGCTGCGAAAGCCTCAAACAGAAATATTAAAAGATGTTTGTCATTAAATTGACAGCAGACAATGGAGCGATATTCCAAGAGAGATGTAACAAGTGAGATATGAAGTAATTTACAGCAATGGTGGGCTTCGGTAAGAAGGTAACCCAATTGTAGGCTAGGAGCCCTCATTACATTTCTAAAAGAGAGATATTTTCTAGCCTTACCTTGGGTGCGAAGAGGCAAGCCACGGCCACGGAGGCGGAGAGGGAGAAGGCCACGGCCACGGAAGCCACGCGAAGCGGCACGTGGGTGGCGGTGCCGAAGTAGGTTGGCACGAAGGCGAGCCAGACGACACAAGTGGCGTACATGGTGGCACCGAGCTGCCGGCTCTCGTTGAAAGCCTCTGGGATTCGGCGCGTGAGGAAGGCGTACACCGTGGTGACGACGAGCAGTAGGATGGGGTATCCGAAGGCGAGGGCGTATGAGGCGTCGGTGTGCGACGCGCACACCAGCAGGTTGGACTCCCTCGTCGGGTGGTGGTGGATGGCCCTCGGCGGCGACACGATGAACCACACCCCGGACACCAGCAGCTTATGGCACAGCAGCAGACGGGAATCACAGCGATTAAACATTTTATATGACAAGAAATAACCAACGATTCGTAGAATTTGCAACAAAAGACACGCTTGAAACTCATTACGTTTGGTCCATTACATGTGTGATTCCTGAATCTTAATTATATCTACAGGTAATTTTCATTCGCTTATAGGGATCCATTACAACTCGAAACAAATAAATCATCTTGAAATGTACAAAATTAAGCAGATATTGACAGTGAATTAAAAATTAAATAAGTCAAATAACTGCTTTTCATGAATAATAAAACCGATAACTGGATGACCACCTGAAACTCGAGCTCATTTAGAGAAATAATGTTTCAGCAAAACATTCACCAATTAGTGTGCGCTTACAATGTCTCTTAACCCTGCAGGGTTAAGGGACATTGTGAGCAGGGCCATGACCATGTAGAAGGGATTTGCGAAATGTGATTTCCATATTGGCTTATGATTGATGCTCATTAGACGGTTCCGATGCAAGAAATGCAATCGGAGGGTATTAGGGATAACGCAAGCCAAAGGCTGGCGTTATTTTTCGTGCTATTCAACGTCCCCGATTGACGCTCTAGGGTCGGTATTTGACGTTATAGATTCAGGGGGGCGCTACATACGGCCGAAATAGCGCCCTACGTCATAATAGCGCAGGCGTTATCAGTTACAGAATCGCCTCCCAAATTAATGCATACATTTGGAAAAAGTTTCTCTATATAACAGAAGCTACTTCAGCATCAACTTCGGATGCATGCAGCAACTTTCATGTATAACCACTATCGATGCTACTATTGCATCCCAATTAGGAGTTGGACGTCGTCATCCCATATTTCCCGTCATACCTGCACAGAGGTGAGGGCAGCACAAATGAGCAGTTGCGAGCGCGGGGATATGCAGGCTGGCCGACGAGCCGTTCGCCTGCCGGCTGCGAAGATGCGGGCAATGCGGTTTGTTTTCGTGAGCAGGGCCGCGTACACCAGGGTGAAGGAGAACCCGGCCCCGAAGCGCTGGAGGCCGCAGACGGCGTCCGTGGGCCTCAGGGCGAGGATGAAGGTCATGCCGTAGCACATGAGGAGGCCCACGAGGAGGACCGAGGTCAGCTCCCGACCGGTGGCACGAACCACGGGCGTCGAGCGGTTTTTTATGAACACCGTGGCCACGAAGAGAGTGAGCAGGATGCCGGATGAAGCGAGGGCCATCGCCCCGATCGCCCAACCACTCTCCGGCCGCAAGTAAACCTTCAGGGCGCACAAAACACACATCAATGCAGATTATCACAATTATAGGTACTGCTTTCTAAAATGACTAAATGCTCTATCCTTTTCTCCGCAGAAGTTTGCTTAGTTAATTGGTTCCATGACATGATTGTACTACATGTACAGAGCTCATAAAAATATAAATACGTAAAAACAAGAAAGTCAATAATTTCAGGAAATACATAATAATTTGTCAGTAGAGTAACATGTGTGTTTTTTACCAGGTAACAACATTTACCACGCATTTGCTTAGTTTACCTTCAAGACTGTGAATTTAGAAATGTGCCTCAGATTCCTGACTTTAAAATTTTCACCCTAACAAATATAATTTTTCTTTTGGAAAAGAGTTAAATCATAAGCGTTACACTTTAAATCTCCGGAGGCCATATAATTGTAGCTCTGTACATTACCACTAGTTTCAATCTTGAATGTATTCTTCATTAAAAATCAAAATAACATTTGTAAATAAATTAACATTATTGATCATAAATAGATAACAATAAATTATCAGTATATTAAATATACTCTCACAAATATTTCTACCAAATTATTATAATAAAAAAAGGTATTATTTAGAGTAAAATAGATACATGCAAAATTTTCAATATGCTCAACTTATGAAAAAATACTTAGATTTAATCAGAGACGTTTATATAATGTGACAGCAAATGCAATCTGTAATGGGCTCACATAACGACTTCAAAAGTCGTCGCAGCTTCTTTCATGTGAACTCCACCGTCTTAAACCCTTAAAAAAGCTTTTCTCTTTTTGTGTCTGCATTTCCCGCTCAAGGGTCTCTCGCCCTTCAACTCCGCCCCACAAAATGGTATTTTGCACCTCATTTTACGATTAGCGCTTTTGTTTCTATATCCCACAGGTGATTGTCTCTCCTCAATTCTCATTTTTTGTCAACAAATAACCTTGAATTTCTTGCAGTCTCTCGCAAATGGGTAAAAGATAGACCTGACCTGAATGATCGAACATGACAAGGGAGAAACATGAAAAGTTATTCCTAAGCATCACACAAAGCTTTGCTCTCACCTCTGGTATTGCAAGGCAACTGACGTGCGCTGCATCTGGAAAAGTGCCCAGGGGACAAGGCAAGCATCGAGTCTCATCCGTTGGGTGTCGAACCTGATGGATGGAAAGAAGATAAATATAAAATTGAATTAAATATCTCTTAGCTGAGAACAGATGACCAAAGAGTTTTATGAGCAATTGCGAAGCCCCTTTAATTCTTGCAATTAGAGGGGCACTAGTGAGGGGCTATTTATTTAAGCCTTAAATTTCCCTTTTCAGCATACAACTCCCTGGACTAGGGAAAGCTTTTAAGGGCTTTGTGTACCCTTATGCCCTTATGTCTATGCACATGACAATATCGTACCATGGTGAAATGCATCGTGTCATAAAAATTTCTGTAGCCAAGTTTACATTATGCCTTTTAATGATATGGATACATGCAACCTCCTCGAAGTGAAGACTAGAGTAATTTAGTTTTTCCTAAAATGACATTTTAGCTTCTAAGAATACTCATAGTTTGATTCTGTCTCTACCATTCAGGCAATGCGTTTTTAACCGTCAAAAAATCAATTCCTTACATGCCACATCCTCTCAAAATATTTCTCTTAAAATAGTACTTATAATTTCAGTTACTGCTGCGTTTGCAGAGCAAAGTTTCTCTAAATTGAAGTTACTTAAAAAGTATCTCAGACCTACAATGACTCAAAAAAGGTTACCTAATTTAATATTAATGTAAATTGAACATATTTTATGTGAAAATCTGTACTACAATGATATAATTAATAATGTTTTAAGATGAAGGTAAGAAAAATAAATTGTCTTGGGTAAATTTGCAACTTTTTATGGCTTTCTGATCATTCAATGCCAGTAACGTATGTGATCAGTTAAAATCCACTATGGCACAGTACATATTTGATTACTGATTTCACTTCAAAAATGGAATCAGCAGCATTTAAAATATGTGGTTAGGTATAAAAAAGGAAAAGGTTTGCTCTTTTAAATAATTATTAAAATAGATTTACATAGTTTCTCATAGCGCTCTCAACTTCAAATTACGTGAACCTTCTCCTTCAGATTATCCAATAAAGTTTATTTTAAAATTTCATATTTTATTGTAATTTGCTCTACCCCCAGGTACTACATATGTAACTGTAGGTCCTCCAATCTGTAAGAGGGGGAATCTCCACTGCTTGAAGTATTAAGAATAAAATTGGTTATATCCATAATTATTGAATAATCTTGGTTATACCTCACACAGTATTTGTTACATTCAAACAGTTTCAACCTTTTCAGGTCATAAACAAGAGTTAACTCTTGATAATGACCTGCAAAAGTCGAAACCAGTTGAGTGTAATAAATACTGTGCGGGATATAACCACGTTTATTCTTAAAACACCACATCTTTAATCCACAAAGTAAAATTGCCAACCATTGATTTTCTCCCCCTCTTATTAGATTAGGGAAACCCCTGTGACTGTTTCATGGCAATGACTCCAACAATAAAATTCAAAGTTGGAAGGAGCACAGAGTGGCTCAGGCCCAGGAATTTACTTTTGAGTAGGGAGCTCAGTATTATCTTCAATGCTGGGTAACTACTTACTTTTGGTTAGCGTAACTAACGAACACACGATTACA
This sequence comes from Pyrrhosoma nymphula, assembly GCA_963573305.1. NCBI lineage: Eukaryota > Metazoa > Arthropoda > Insecta > Odonata > Coenagrionidae > Pyrrhosoma > Pyrrhosoma nymphula. The sequence continues at coordinate 6,173,234 of OY754329.1, forward strand.
CAGGACAGGTGCATACTTTATCTCATACACTGACTGTTACAACCGTTACAGCGACTTCAAACAAAAGAACATCGAAAACATAATAGGCGCCAACTTGAGCCTGTCGCAGACAAGTGAACGGTTGATTCTGCAATGTTGGGATCACAAGAAAACCAAATACAACAACACTCAGAAGCATCCAAGATTTTGTCTGAGGTGGGTTTGAGCACTGACGGGGTTGGAATCCAGTGGAAATGTTTTAAAAGGGTGCCATGAACCCCCTGGTTACATCACTGCTGGAGAAGGAGGGCACTGAGAACCATAAGGCCACACCAAAGCCATCATGGAGGAAAACCGACTGCAGAGGTCTGTGTAGGAAGGTGGGTAATGTTAATTATTTTCGGCTCTTGTTGGCACAGCAAAATTGGAAAGAGGAGTACGAGTCACATGGCCTAAATGAAAACTTTAATAGCTTTTATAATATTTTTAGACATTGCTTTAATATTGCATTTCCTCTTGAACCAGTGAGATACAGAGGAACTAGTAAAAAAAACTGGCTAATGCCAGAAATTGTAAGCATGTCTAACTATTTAAGAAATATGTCAAATATTATTTTGAATTCAAATGAACCCCAGATACGTGATCAGTACTTGGATTTAAGAAGACATTACAGGTACTGTATAAAAAGAGCAAAAAGGGAGTACAATGATCAACGAATAAAAAATGCTTCTAACTATGCCAAAGTGGCATGGAAAATTATCAAACAGAGTTCGTCCTCAAATTCAGTGGAAACTCTTGACCACATCATAGATGATGTTGGAAATGTCATTAGAGATCCTGTTATGATATCTAATGCTTTCAATGAAGCATTCTTACAGATGCCTGTTTCTTTGTTGGCTGCCCCCACTGTTCCATATAATCCAAATTCAGTGAATTGCAAATCATTTTATTTAAAACCTTGTGATAAAAAAGAACTACAACAACATTTGACTAAGGTAGGGGGTAAAAATGCAGTGGATATTGATGGTTTGTCCGGTAAATTACTTTGTCAGTGTATGGACCCTATTCTTGATCATCTCCTATCTTTAGTTAATCAGTCTTTGTTGGAAGGTGTTTATCCTGATGTACTTAAGGTAGCCAAGGTGGTTCCTGTGTATAAAAATAAAGGAAACAGAAGTAACTTGAATAGTTATCGACCAATATCCATTATTCCCATGTTTGGTAAAGTTCTAGAACGAGTGTATTCAAAAAGACTTGTGGACTACCTGGATAGTCAGAATTTGCTATCTGCACAACAATTTGGTTAAAGAAAAGCTAGGTCTACTGAACAAGCCCTTTTTAATACCATTGACCACATACTGGATCAGATTAATGAGAAATGTAAAGTTCTAGGCATTTTTTTTATCTTAGTAAAGCATTTGATACAGTCAATCATGATAGACTACTCTATAAATGCCAGGCATTAGGCATTAGAGGTGTTGCACTAAATTGGTTGAAAACATGTCTAGATCATAGATACCAGAAAGTAGCCTATCAACAAGAAGGTAACATTTGCATGTCCACTCCACTGGAAGTAGTTAAAGGTGTTCCTCAGGGATCTGTTCTGGGGCCCATTCTCTTTTTAATTTTTATAAATGACCTGCCAATGAACCTAACAGTGAATTCACACAATTGTGTAATATATGCAGATGACGTGAGTGTAGTAACATCTAGTAAATATTTAAAAAATTTAATTACCGATGGTGAACTATTATTACAACAAATGATTAACTGGTGCAATAACAATGAACTTGTACTGAATAGTAACAAAACTCAAGCAATGTTTTTTTCAGCAAAATACAATCAGTTTGTAAATAATGGTACTCTGTGTCAAAAGAAAAATTTTCATGTTGTGAATAATTTAAGGTTTCTTGGAGTATATATTGAACAAAATCTAAAGTGGGATGTTCATGTGGCAGATTTATGTAAAAAACTGTACTCAGTATTTTATTTATTGTCTGTTATAAAACATACTGTAAGCCTTGATGTTCTCAAAACATTGTACTATGGTCTTTTCTTCTCCAGAATTTCATATGGCATCATATTGTGGGGAACTCCATCCGCATTGAATGGTGTATTTTTAATACAAAAGAAGTTATTGCGAATGATGTGCCGTAAACCTTTTCGTGCTCACTGTCGGCCTCTTTTTAAGGAACTGAAGATTTTAACTGTGCCTTCGTTATATATTTATTATTCTATACTCTATGTAAGAAAACATGAATCTGATTTTACCCCAAATAATAATTATCATACCTACGAAACTAAAAGATGTAACGACATGCATGTGCTCTCATCAACTCTTGCCATAACTTCGAAGGGACCTCGTCATATGTGCATAAAATTGTATAATCACCTTCCACAATTTATAAAAAAAGAAATAAGAATGGCTATATTCAAGAATTTAGTTTATGACTATCTTTTGTTTCATTGTTTTTATACTGTAAATGATTACTTAAACTATCATCAATGATTGTATAATCTTTTTGTTAGTATTGTTTTTTTTTGTTTAATCATGTATTTTGACGTGTCTTATATACTTGCAGCTTGTTCTACAATGTATCCTATGGGCAAATAAACTATTATTATTATTATTATTATAAGCTGGGGGGGGAAGGATTTTGAAGAGAATTGGAGGGAGGGAGAAAGGAGCGATACTGGGCCTACTGGGGATGTCAGCATTAGCATTAGTAGTAGACTAACATGAGGGACATCCCGTCCAATGACAAGAGTACTTTTGAAGTTCCCTCCATTAGACATTGGGATTGGGATTAGATTGGGATTTCAGTGAAAAAACACAGCACCACCATTATTTGAAGCCGAGCCTTTGGGATGGGAAGTCAGTACTGCCAGCACTCGCAAATCCAATCCCAGACAGCTCCTATTTTCCCCACACTCTGTCTGGGCTTGCTGACATTACACAAGAAGCACATGATGCCTTGAAAATAAACACGTACCATATGGATTGGGCGTACCTGATACTGAGTGCAATTGAAGCAGTGCCAGCAGCATATCTCTCCCTCCACATACTTCTTCGCCTGACCAAGTTCACATGGGAAGCTGCAGACAGACTCGGGAGGCTGAGGCCGATTGAGACGAAACTGAACTTCTGCAATGGTGAGGGAAGGAAAGTACACACTAATGATAAATTCATCAGTTACTTTTCAAAGGGAGGGGTTTTTACACCACTCAGCATACCAAGAGAGCTCATGCACTCCGTCTTATCTAAATATACAAAACTCTGAGGTAATGAGGAATCAATCATATGCGACATCATTTGCAGATAAGGAATTTTACCGGAGGATTAAAGTCTACAGTTGGAATTCATTTAGTTTTATGACAGCAACAGAATCAGTTTATTAATGGCTATTCATTCACACCATTAACTTTTTAAATTATTAGTCTGAATGAGCCAATACCTATTATATAAGCCAATTGTGATATATGTATCAGTTTTACATTTGCAGCATATTTAGCAAAGACAATAAAAATGTACAGTGAAACCTCCCAGTAACGGACACTATTGCCCCAGCCATGGTGATTGTCATCTATTGAGATGGAGAGCTATGCCCAAATCTTTTTATCTCGGAGAATGATAAAATGTTTTTTCCGTGAATTTTTATTCTGATTTTACTGATTGAAACAAATATGGATAATAAATTACAACTATTTCAAATAAATCTGAGGCAAAATAAAATTTTGTATATCCTTGTTAATATATAAAAATGTAATGGTGTCTGTCTGTCTGTCTGATGCTTCATCATGCAAAAACTACTGGACCGATTGAGTTGAAATTTGGCATACAGATATAAAATATATCTGTTTGTAACATAAGCTGTATTAAAAAGCCCTCAGAGCCCCCTAAGCCCCCCCCCCCCCCAGTTGTCCATGCTAAGCATTGGGTTCGATGCAGTGGTTTCATTTTTTGTTTTTTAAAAGTACTTTCACTCAAGATAGATGGCTGGGATGTTTTTTATCGGATGGCTGAATAAATGAAGTATCTAATTATTTCAATCGATTTTCTTTTACGCTTCAGATTTTTCTGATCATCATGGTTTTTAGCCAACAAATCTCTCATTTTTCTCTTAAATCAACAGTTAAATATTTCCTTGACAACCAGAGATTTGATTTTCAAAGGATATTCATGCCTCTAGCATTTAAATATCACGTTTTCCTGCAGTCCCTTGAGAGCAGCACCCAATAGCACGTAGAAAGGAAATCCGTACAAGAAGGGCCTAGAGTCTCAACGGGCACCCATTATAGATTGCTTCGGGGGGTAATCAATGAATTCAATGCATATTTACAACAAGTATCCTCTTCAATGTCTATTCACAAAGTAGCTCTCATAGGGGCACTGCATGTTTATGAGAGAACACTTGCATAGTGAACGATACACATAAAGGAATTAAATTGACTACACATGCAATAAAATGTGCAAGAATATTTACGTGCATTGAATAGCAATGGTTATAATGCCTCTGTTGCTACAGCAAGCACAGCGTTGTTTATAATCGTTTAATTAATACTCAGATATATTACACATAGTGGAACCATCTGCCTCTCATTATGATTGCAAACTGTTTTTTATACCAATTCTCGCATCATAAACATTACGAGTTATTTACATATTTTTAAAAGTGTTGAAGTGCAGTTAACTTACATACATTCATTTTTGGGTTTCCCTTGCATGAAAGAGGACCAACAGCCACTCATCTCTCCGTGCACCTGGAAAATGGTCAGCGTGTCTACTACAACGAACGCAACGTACAAGATAGGTTACGAACTCCTCAAATGACCACGCTGACAGTATTCTTCAGGCTTTGCGGTTTTCTTATAAAATAAGTTCAATACTTTTCGCACCCGTTGAATTTCAACGGGCACCTTCCGCTAGTATTTTACATTTTGGCATATTTTCACCCCCTCTCTCCCTATTTTTTTGGTCGAAGCACATCAACAAGTCTGCCATAATTTCTTGTTTCATTCAGGCATTTATTTTGGCATTAATATTTTTAAACAACATGATATAACAGCTTTTCCAATGATGTGTGAAATTCAAAATATCTGACCATTTTACGCACTGCAATAACTAAAAGCTTGTTTTCGGAACATTTTCCACTTGCACACTTATCACTCTTCTAGTTTGCTGTCTTCTTAGGCATTGCTTGAAAGAACAGAACTGGCTCATTACAATAAATTGTTACCTTTTGTTACAATCCAATTCCTTCAAATTTCCAACCCTGAGGGAAACTACTTCTCAGCTCGCCGATTCTCCAAGAGCACTTTTTAAGAAATACCTGTGTCTTAACTTTTCAAGGAGGCTTTGAAACCATCAAATCCCTGTTTTGGTATACAATATCGAGAGCCTTTTTCTTGAATAAATGTCCCAAATATTGGAACTATGAAGGATGAAGTTCTAAAAAACGATTATTTGTCTCATTATCTATTGCTAGTCTTTCACTTTTTTGGAAACTCACTTAACATCAATACATGCTTCCATGACTGGACCAGTCCTTTGCTATCTTAATCCTTCAATATTTCACTAACTTTCGTCTTCACCACTCCATATCTTTCCCTGAACACTTGAACAATGAACTTCTGAATTTCCAACTCACGTAAAATATTAACTTTTCTAAGCTTATGCGAAGCCGTTTTCTCTTGCTGGCCACATATGCTAACGTGATAGTCAGATAGATTCTGATGTTACAGAGTAGGCCAGGTCACAGAAGATGTCTAATAAGCCTCTTGGCTATGGTAGACTGGCCTGTCATTCACCATTGAGGGACAGTGGATGGTAGATGGAAGATACAATGAAATAGAGCTCTCTGTGATGTACATTTCCCATCATAAATGTGGAAGTCAGGGGCTGAGAAGGGCTGGCAAAAGAGTAGTTATGGCCAACAGTAAAATAATGTCTTCTCATCATGAAGTAGTTCGTGGATGCACATTATTTGCAGCTAAGAGCAAGAGAATATTCTGTTATGGTAAAAATTATTCATCCCTATCAACAGATTTGAGAAACGACCGTTAAGAGAGATATTTATTGCTTCTCTAAGAAAAGTGGAAATGAGCCTCAGTTGGTGCCTGTGTCCGTTAATTCAGTGTATCTGCAATGTAGAGAGCTTGGATCCAAAAGTTTTCATGTCCTGCAGCTGGTGATTGAAAAAATGTCCATTTTTGGGAGGTGTTCACCAATAGGTGTCCGTTAAGGGACATTTCACTGCATTGGATCAATGTGTAAAAAATTTTTTTTCACTCTATTCATAATGAGAAATCAAATTGTTCTTATATTTTTTTATATGACATAAAGGTTGATATGATAAGGTTGGCAGATGACGTTGCAATCCTGGTGGATAATGAGGAGGAGCTACTCGAAACTCTAGAAATGATGGAGTCAGTAATAGGTAAACAATATAATCTAAAATTAAACAAGAGTAAAACGAAAGTGACGGTGGTCAGTAAAGACAGGAAAAGAGTCGACTTTAACCCTTGGAGGTCAGGCACTAGACAGTGTGGAAGAGTTTCAGTAGCTGGGAAGTAAAATAACATCAGATGGTCGTAGCCAAAAAGACCTAAAGAGCCAAATCAACCAGGCTAAGGTAGCCTTTTACAAGAAATCCAGAATCCTCACCTCCGGTAGCATCAATATAGAATTAAGAACACAAATAGTAAAGACCTTTGTGTGGAGCATTATGTTGTGCGGAAGTGAGACCTGGACGCTCTGGGTAGATGAGAGGAGAAGAGTGGAAGCATCTTTGAATTGTGTGCTATGGTGCAGGATGTTAAAAATGCCCTGGGTGGACCGAATAAAATATGAAGAGTTAAGAGTGGGAGTGAAAAAATGCCTGCTCCACATGATAGAGAAATGGAAAGCAACTCTTATCGGGCATATTTTGAGGCAAGATGGTCTTGTAAAGAACATATTGGAGGACTCAGTTGAGGGAAAAACTGCAGATGAAGGCCTACGCTGTCTTATGTGGAGTAGATCGTGGAGGAGCTAGGTTGTCGTTCCTATACAGAGCTGAAGAGGAGGCTGGCTCAGGACCATAAAAAATGGAGGACTGCTGAAAACCAATCCTAGGATTGTGACAGAGGGAGATAAAAAATGTAAGAACAATTATAAGAAAATATAAAAATGTAAGAACAATTAAGGGAATTTTTTAAAGCATCAAAAAGAGCTTCTGATGTCACAAAATTGCATTTCTACTTTTGGTCATCTCATGAGGTTGAAAATTTTGATTTAGCTGTCATTAAAAAATGGATTATTCAGCACAACATGAGGGAATCATGGGGTAGTGACTTACCAGACATGTTCAGTTTGAGTTCTCCGTCCGTATACTCGCCAATCCTCACCCACTTGTAGTGACCGGGGCTCAGTTGCTTGAAGTGGATGATGTTGTAGCGAGCTGGACCATCTCCTTGTGGGTCAAAACGGAACTTGTCACCACTCAGGCCTGTAAAGGCAAGAATTCAGTGAACAGTTTAAGACAGACATTTACATCCTGAGCGTGACTGAATATCACGAATGTGTGACATAAATGTATTTCATACTCATTTGTAAACTAAAGAAAATTTGTGAGTGTATTCAACTAGGGCCGTCATACACAGTCATCACACCAGAGCCAATTGCAGATTACATATCTTGTTTTGTAGATTGGTCTAATCTTTTAATTAAAAGAGCATGTCTCTTAAACTACATGTATAATATGTTGTACTGCAATCATGTTGGTAAGAAGGTATTTGGTTTTAGAGAAGTGGCGCATACCTTGGCCATTATATCACCAGGAGAAGTATTTTCTGCTCAAACTTTCCATGAGTTTCTAGGCTTATGTCTTCTATAATACCAGAGGTTTTTGGTGACATTGTTCAACCGTATATATTCAAGTTAAATTAGGGAAATGTTTTCCTTTTTTCGGCCAATGAAAACCAAACTTCGACTCGACGAGCTAGTAAATAAGGTGACTTTTTCCGGGTCAATACTTCTGCATATCGGCTGCATAAAACCACATGTATCTCAATTACTCATAAGCTGCAGAGAATATTTGCCGAGATATGCATTAAATTTATGCTCAAAGTTTTGTATAAGGGCCTACCAGGGTTATCTAAAATAGGCATTTCCATTTTGCAATACGAATGCATTCAAAAGGCGAATTTCACTGTATAAATATCAAATAAGAAATCGGAGAACACTAGGATTCCTGGATTAGCTGCAGGTAACACTGGGGGTATAAATCTCCAGATTTTTTTAATCATGGAAACAGGAGGCTTAGCAATTTTTTTCATCTCAACTTATCATGGATTTTAGTCAATATTTTCAGCCCAAAAAGAAGACTTCGAAATATATTTCATTTAACTTATACTCAAAGATATACACTGTAATATGTTGAATAAAGATTACTGTTATTATTATCAAGTATCTGTTGGAGTCAGGCAAATACTTTATCCTCACATCTCTAACCTCCCCTCATCCTTCCTTTCTGTTGGTCTCCTATTAGTTATAGAGTTATGCACTAGTAGAGCTAGTATCTTGGTTAAATTGACCCTTGGTTGAGCGTCTGATTGATTATTCATTCCTTTTTCAGCTGTTTAGCAAGAGTAAGGACTTTGCTTTGTCTGTCTTCTAGTAAAGAGAGATCTCATTTTAGAAAAAAAACAAGGAAACAAAAGCAGAGAATAAATTGGATCACTGATAATAATATCACATATGATAAATACGAATAAAGAGTCTGCAACCTTGCACTTAAAGATATATCGTGAGCAACCAGAAGCATTACAGCAAACAACTCTTCACCAAGGAGTTTAACGTGAAATAATAGTTGGCCTCGGCTCCCGAATTTTGTATATCTACCTATTAAAAAAACTAAGAGCAGGTTGGAAACCCCATGTCTATGCATTTTTGCAGGCAGTGATAAACTGAATCATTTCAGGTATCCATTTAATATCTTTCCATATAATCTAATCTATCCACAAGAATGCATGGGACGTTTCTCGGCATCCATATCGTCTGCATCAAGAGACTAACACAGACAGAGACTAACTATAACTTAAATATACATACATGCACACACACACACACATATACATGTGTGTGTGTAATTATAATAATGAATAAAACATTTTCAAAGGGTTGAACATTATCTTACCAACAAACTCAACCTTCCGCAAATAATGCAGTAGTTCAGTGCCTTTGACAGGCTTCATTGCATCACAGAGACCAGGTCTTCCATGGCACAAGTCACGGTGCATGTCTCTGTATGCAGAAGGAGTCATTGCAAAGGAAAAAAAAGAATGTAATGAGGTTACTCATTATCCAAGTCAAATTGCTAAAGCAATTGCTATGCATATTAGATAGGTACATACTAGAGGTCTCTCTATTTGTGCACCTACAAATTTAACTCCACTAACAAACAAAGTGACATGTGAGTACTGCTATCCTAATGCACACCAAATATTACACCATTAAAAATGAGTGGACACACAAAGTACCTAAAAATAATGAATATTGGAAGAGACCAATAGTTTGTGTCAGGTAGTAGTCTCAAAATACAACATAAAACATGAATGGTTACATTTTATTATTAATCTACCATATATATGCAGGACGTAAAAAATTAGACAGAGTGTAAAATTTTTCCCCAAAGAGGAAAGGAAAGGTGAATGGTTGCCATTTACCTTTTGATATTTCTGTCATTGACGTTTGAAAATCAGAATAAAGAACCAATCAGCAGACGGTTGATGCTTGCGCAGAACAGCCAGAACCAATGCCAATAAGTGCAGAGGAAGCAGGTGCACATTTCAAATAGCAATGGGAGGGAAGAAGTACTGGAAAAGCATTCACCTAACTGGCACTCCATCTTTTGATTTGAAGACAGTGGATTTTCAGGGCGATGGAAGTGGATTCAATGACCCTATCAAGACTCATTCATTGCCTCCAAGAACACCGCCAAGTAAATGTGGCAGACAAATGCATTGCATATTGCAAGGAACCCAGACCTAACTCATTCTGCAAGTAATTCAATGTCACTTGGAAAGCTGTTTTTCTTTGTGTTCATTAAGTTTGCTCCCCTCTCGTGAAGTTTTTTGGTGTCTTGAGTTTATCTTTATATTTCTTGAGATTATCTTTATATATCTTTACCTTTTAAAATGCTAGTTACCAGCTGGTTGAAAAATCCAATGTGCTGATGGCCACAAGAACTCAGCAACTTCCCTCCTGCTCAAACACCTTAGACTTGTGTAGTACTAGTTCATTGTAAGAGAGACTGTGGAATTTTCATTTCCTCATGGGCCCCATGTACTACTACATATGATGCTGAATTAACTTGCGCTAAAATCGTTCAGGTCATTCTATCTAATAAAATGAGTCACATATTTTAGTGCCGGTGGATAGGTTTGAGAGGAGGAGTAGAGTTACCCCATGACCACGTGTTGGCTTCCTCACTACAGCATTGGCACTGCCATAGCAGCTGCCATGTATATTTGGCCACTTTCTCATTGATTCTTTCTTCCAATATTCAAAGTTCAATTGTAAGAAAACCATTGCACATTCGCAAAAATGTCTGAGATAAATTCATTTAATACTTTTTTGCATTATCCAATGTTCAGTACATGTTCATTGTTTTATAACATCCTGAATATGCATAGGCAATTTTTTTCAACTGACGAGACAAATTTCACAAGTACAATATTTTCAGTTTGGCCACATTATTGAGATGACATCTTGTTTTTTTTATGATGCTACAAAATTCCATTTAATAATAGATATTAAGAACACACAAATTTCAAAGAATTCCAAATGGTTTGAAAGTTTGAGGCCAAGCAAGAGAAAATACAGCACTTTATTTCACTTGATGCAGACGCACAATGGCAGAACTATTTATTTTCCTCTGACTCAACAATATTTCCTGATTTTGGAAACTCACCTGATTATGAGTCTAATTAAATATCGTTGGCGAATAAGGCACAGTCATCTGTGATCTAGAGCCAATGATTGAAGCCTAGTTTGAGTTATACTAAGTTTATAGAAATGATCATTATAAAGATTCAGATAACAAAATGGAGATGTGGACAGACTGTGAATCTTTGTCTCCATCATATCAAAGACACACATTAATTCACAGCACTGTGAACAAGCCATAGACTGGCCAAAATGCAATGTTGAAACAACTTGCCATCCGTATCTTGCTAAAGTGCCATGTACAAGTTAGTTCTAAAATGCACAAAAATTGCAAGGAAGGAACCTTACCCGAAGGCATGTGCAAATGCCATCACAGCATCGCTTACAAATTGAAGCTGGCCCTCGAATGCCGTGTTCTGAGACGAGAGACGGTCATGGGGAGAGCAAGCCTTGGTGTAGTTCTTATTGAAAGGAGTCAGTGGGCTGCCCGGGTAACGGCACCGGAAATGGTCCTCCCAGAACTCTGTCCATGAAAAACCAGGAAAGTTTAGATGGTGGTACATATACATTCTGCAATTGCTAATTATTCTCGTGGTGCAGTCCTAGTCACAGTGTGGTGTGAGTAAAGTGGAAATGTGACAAATAGCCATGAAAAACTATGGCTGACGTAACATAACCTTGAGTAATGTTCGACAGGAGACTATCAATTACTCTGCATGTTAAAAACATAACATCAAAGGCACACAGAATGCTTGAACTCTTATGCAGTGCCTGCATATGAAGTCAAGCATAATATGTCATATGCTCATGTGACACGGTCCAATTTATTGGCCAAGAAAGCAGTGCAACCACAATGCTCCATATCGGGTAGAAAATTGGGAAATTTGCTCTGCATAACAAGTATCTATATTGGGACCAATATTGCACATAAGAATGCTCAAATGCTCTGCATGAGCATGCCATGTTACTAAATAGTTGAAAGAGGAACATCACCAGAACCTGGTTTATTGAATACGAGATACAGAGAAGACGAGTAACTTCTTAGGTCCATATTTTTCAGTAGTCGGTACAAAATCACATGGTAAGGATCCACTCGGATGTTTTGCGAAGAAGAGCTTTGTCACTAGAGCCCAACAAAGCTAATTTCTGATTGGAGATAGGGCAGTGAAAAATTGAACTCGCTGTAAGTGCCATATTGGATGAGAAATTTCCGTTGAGATTGTGGGATTGAAATTGGGCTGGAAATTGGAATGTGTCAAGGGGGCCACAATCCAATATACATTGCATTGGCCAATAAAATGGACAATGCCATACAGTCTTTATCCTTGAAGAGAGTTCAAATAATTGTTCAAAGGTTATTGCTGATAAATATCAGATACCTAGATGTAAAGGAGAATATAGTGAAATCATAGCATGTCTAAATCTATCTTCTCATCACACCAGGATAAACATTTTTGCTTTGTATGTTATACTGCATATTTCATAGTAATACAAATTGCCCACACTTGTATCATTTAAGTTTCCTTAAGCAACTATACATCATATCACACATTTTAATTTTTATATTGCTATGTACTTTGTGATTAGAAATGTTATTGCTGAGGTTGGTAAAACTGCTGAATGTTTTGGTTGTTGGCAATACTGTTAGAAAACAGTTGAAAGGCATGGCCCGGTGTAGTGTGGGAAAATGTGAGCATAGAGGTTCGAGAGGGGACAAGTAAGCTGTGAGGAGAGAGTTGTTCCAACATTAGACCACGTGACTTTTCCGCTGGAGCGCGGTACGTTCGAAAGCATACTAAGTCTCAAACTGACAGATAATGGACGAATGCATGGTTGATACTCATGATGTGCACGTACTTAATAATATGATTCCATTTTATTCAATTTAATGCTAGTAACACCTCATAGTTAGAAAAAAGAGCGAATTGAAAGGGACTACCCGAATAAGGTAGCCTAAAATGCCCCCTGGGCTTTTGAGCCGACGGCATTGTTGCAATGTTTGGCATTCAAAAATATTTTTTCCCAAATTTATGGTTCCCATGGTGATCCTTAACGACCATAAACACCGAAAAAGGGATGAAAGAAAGCATGAATCACTCTCCCCTAGCTCATGCCTCTGTAAAATGGCACGGTATTGTAGCTAAAAGTCATCTTTCAGATGGTACTCGACCGTTGCCTGGTTAACACCCAGTATGGAAAGATCCCTTACATTTACTGTTCAATTACATTGAAATAGAGTTATTAAAATGAACTTGCCAGGAAAAATCATGGGATTTGTTTGGCATATTTTAAGCCACATGTTTTCTAACATTGCAGATCTAGCCTAGAGCCAACCACAACTACCTCAGACAGGATCACTTGTGTTCCAGGTGGGCAGGTTCGGAGACTCAAAAGTAAGCATGTCCTCGAGAGGTCATTGCTCTGCTCTACTTGGAGAAATGTGAGACTGGGGGCAGTCTTGGACAATCAATATGGAACAATAGGCAAATTATTTGCTAAAAGGTCACACACTTACCCACAAACCAGGGGTTCCTTTTGTTGTTCTCAACCGTGAGGTTGAGGAAGTACTTTTCAAAACCTTGAACAGGGTGTGCCCTGGGCTGTACTGACAGGGTTCCCTCCACCTGAAAGAATTGACAGCAGTTGACAGCTCAAAAGTTTTGAATTACTTATGGTTTCATATGAGGACAAGGGGACATGTGAACTTCATATGCAGGAAAGCGCATTTGTCGGAATTCATCCGGGGACACCGATACACTGAATGATGCTCAAGTCTTTAATGTTAAGTCGTCAGGGAGGATGTGGATGCGCAGAACAAGCTTCTGGAATGGGTCATCCACAAAAACACAAGACTGAGAACCCAGCTTTGCTCACGAGATCAAAATTGTACATTCTGGCAATTGCTTCGATACTCGAGTCGAGAGTCGAAACATTGGCTAGAATACAGATTTTGTCCCAGAGTAACAACACAAGAGAATTTGTGCAGTTGACATGCCAGGAGAGCACCAGATCTCACTTCACCTTTCACACTTCCAAGGTCACTTGATTGGGGACAAAGCATTGATTAAATAAGAGAATATGTAGATAGAATCGTACGGTGCAATAGCTCAAGGGAATATTAAAGACTTAAAAAGGCACAATCAGGCATATTAAATGGATTAGTTGTGCAGTTTATACCCCGAAAAGCCATTGGCATTAGTAGAATTTTTGCGATACGGGAATGAATCAGCTTGAAAATGTATGATGAAAATAATGTGCACTGTAATATTCATAAAATCAACAGACAAATCAAGCATCATTGGGATGCTATGTGAATAATGTTTTGCAATGAAAAAGGCTTCACTTTCGCCGGGCGTAAAGGCGCCATCTAATCTCTCATTCAATCTACGGAAGCGGTGGAGGGTGGAGGTGGTGGGGGGGGGGGGGGGGGCAGGTTATTATGACATTGACCTCCGGTTCGTTGTTGTCCGAGACCAGAGTGCGAGCACTCCACCCATCGGAACCAATCCACCAGAAACTGCCCGTGGCGTTGCACCTCCTCACGGCTCGCATCACGCCTGCCACCTCTTGGTCGGAGCCGAAGATGATGACCCCTGTCAAATGAACATCCAATGAGCATCCAATCAGACGACGGGCAAACATAAGATTCTTACACATGAAACTCACTACATACTTTCAAAATATCCCAATTTTATTTCTGAGGCGTGCATACCTTCGGGCGTGTATCTTAATGTGCAGTAGAGGGCTCACGTGCCATTTGCTCAGGCAGTGCGGACACTGCTTTCATCGAGAGGGGCTGGGTGTTATGTCGTGTGACAGATGTGTGTGACTTTTGCATCGCGCAGCCTTTTTGTCTCACATACTATGCCAAAGAAGTCAGCCTCAGTCAGAGCATGGGAATTGAAGGGTGGTGAATGGCTGATATATAACCGTCCACTTTAGTGTTCCATTGCCGCTTGGAAGGGCGCTTTCTCTCTTTCCACTGCCATGTATGCATTACTTGGATATGAATATTGAACCTTTGTTATTCTTTTGGACACTCGTATTGGAGTCGTATAAAAAATAACAGAAAAAAAATGATTTTTGCTAGCAATAGATGTGTGGCACTTTAACTCAGGCTTCCGAGGCTATATCGGCTGAGTTTCCGGGTTTGACTTCATGCGCCTTGGAGGATCTAGGGGGTGGAGGGTAACATTCTCCACCGAGGGCTTATCTAGACAATCAAGTGATAAAAAAAATGAACCAGCCATCAATGCAGGAACTCTTGGCATTTGTCGGGGACATGGAGAGGATCCAGATAGATTATAAAATAATTAGGCCCGGAATCAAGAATAACGTTAAAAACTTGCATACTTATTCAGGAATGCAGACTCATATCACAACTTATTAGACATGAAATATATTGAAAAACTAAAGAGAATTAGAAGAGGGAAGGAGGTCATGGAGTGGCATCATTAGAAAACGTTTGGGGAACTCTAAAAAAAGTAAAAGCAGAAAAATCAACCTTAGGCGTAGAATGTGCAACAGATATTGGAAAAACGAGGATTACGGAGGAGATGATGATGGAGGTTCAAGAGAGAAGGAAATGGAAGAGCGTAAACACAGTGATCGGCAAGATAATGACCCGTGAACTTAACAATAGGCTAAAAAGAGAAACAAGGAGATGCATGAGGGAGAGAAAAGATCTAATACTAGGAGGAATTTAAAAAAAGAGGGAAGAACAGATGCAAAGATAGGAAAGTATAGGAACTGACAGGCGAAGGGAAGGGGAATTGCAATGCTATCAGACAAGACGGGAAAGGTGATCATAGAAACGAAAGAGTTCCAAGAGAGGTGGAAGGAATATGTTGAAGAGCTTTATGGCAAAGAGGTATAAGTCCCAGTAGGTTAGATAATTTTTATTGACTTTATTAATAGAAATAAGCTTTGGGCTGTAATGAAAAAAATATAATTTTTCTTAATCTTGTAAAAACGTGTGTGTAAATAATTACAAAGTAAAAGTAGGAGGAGAATGCACAGACACATTTGTAACAAATACAGGTGTTAGACAGGGGGATGGCCTGTTACCTTTCATCTTCAACTTAGCCCTGGAGGAGGCACTAAAAAAGAGACAAGGAACAGATGGAGCGAAAATTCCTGAGAAAATTACCTCTTGGCCTTTGCTGATGATTTACATAGTAACAGTAGCTGAAAAGAAAGAGTATTTTCAATCTCTAGCTCAGAGTCTCATAAAAAAAAACTGCTAAGGTTGGATTACGAGTAAATGAAAACAAGACAAAGTACATGAAGATATAGCTGGATAGGAAGATGATGGAGATTGCTTATCAGTACTATCTCACAGATAAGAGACAACAGATCAAATCAAATATAATGGTTTAAACATTATTTGAAATAATAGGGAAGGTACATAAATTCAAGAAAGGCTAAAAACAGAAGAGAAAACGTACTGGAGTCTTATAAAGTTATATAGAAGTAAGATCTGTAGCGTTGGATGGTGTTTACAAATTTGAAACACTAATTTTCCATTTTCTTTATTCTGTAATTCTTCTAGGTTGTGCAGAGTATCTTCCAGTCGTGCTCTCTTTCTTCCTCAACAACCCATTCTCCCCTCCCAAACAAAACCTTAGCAACCCAAAAAAATTTTAACAATCAAACATTTGCACACTCATATAAATTAAACGTTTAAACAGAAATTATACCAAATTATAAAAAATTAAAAATAAATGCTTAGGTAAGGCTTCAAGTGCTACAGATCCTATCTAAAAACACAAAAATAAGATTAAATAAAGCAATAATACCACCCAGTGGCGGATACAGAAAAAACTCAAGGGGGGGCGCAAGTTATCGCGATGATAGTAGCTTTGAAACTGACTGCCTGGCAGCGACTCTGCTTCCCTTATATATGTAGCTCGGTTGTTTCGAGAACATTCGGTGCCAGAATGTTCGCTTCCAGACTTTTAAGGAGTGTGAAAAATTACAAACAGTAGAATATTTGCGACTTTTCTCGAACAAATGCCAGGCAGAATAACGTATCGAGATCACTAGAATTGGCACGACTTTTCTCATAGGTTAGCCATCTATGTACCAGACAGAAACGTATAAAATACAATGACGCGGACACGCCCGCGTGCTACATAAGAAAGTACAACTACTCGATAACTCGAATCAGAGTCGACTGACGAAAGAAGCGAACGAATAGCGTGCGGGCTGACTGGCGGGGGCAGCGCGGGCGGCCCCGCAAGGGGGGGGGCGCTCGCCCCCCATATGTATCCCCCACTGATATCACCTTTCTTATTAGTATGTATTGAGGTGTGGGCCCTCACAAAACTGTCCCAGAAAAAACTCATACAATTCGATAACAAAGTTTTGCAAAGAATATATGGACCAATTCAAGAAGATGGCACTTGGAGAATAAGGAAAAATAAAGAATTAAGAGAATTATATAGAGCTAGATAAATATTATAGGAATACTTAGAAGTAAAAGAATAAGGTGGCTGGGACATGTACATAGAAGTAATGAAAACACAATGATCAGTAAGGCATGGAACGGAAAACCAAATGGAGTTCGACCTGTAGGAAGACCCAGAAAACGTTCGAGTGACGAGGTAAAGAAAGATCAAAAGAAATCTTGGGGTAATGGAGTTGGAGATGGCAGAAGACCGAAGAAGGCGGTGGAGGCAGTACGTTTGGTGAGGCCAAAAACCAAATTGGTTTCCAATGGCCACAGGAGTAGGAGTAAGTAAGGTTAGATATAGAAATTGAAGGCAGCATTGACAAGAATAGCAATGGAATCAGTATATTTGGTATATAAATTGAAAGAACACTACGAGACATGTAAAGGAATAAAGACTTTGGAATAGATAAAATACCCACATACATTTTAAAGAGTATGAGGGAAAACAGAATCGGAAAACTTTGTTCACTTATTCGTTGGATATTTGAGCAAAGAGTGTGGGAAGAGGACTTCGTGAAGGCAATAATAAGTCCTGAACAACAGTAGAACAAGGTAAAACATACGAAGACTTTGGAACAATAAGTTTAACATTCGTCGAGTCCAAAGCAGTTCTTAAAATGATAAATAAAGTTGTATCAGGACAGATGTGGAGGAATTCATTCATAGTAATGAAATTTCTTAGCAGTTTTCACTTTTTTATTAAATATAACGTATAATGCTTAGTATTATAACGTGCTTGACAATGATGTAATACATCAAAATTGGCCGCACAAACCTATATTTAATTAAAGTCCAAGCTCTCTTTTCTGCAGTTGACTTCATTGTTGAACAGCTGAACAACAGTCATGTTGCCCTGGGAATTTCCTTTGACCTCACTAATGCCTTTAATTCTGTTGACCTTGAGTTACTTCTCAGGAAATGTGACAGTATAGGTATAAGAAGTGTAGCATACATTTTGTTAAAGTCGTACTTGTCCAACCGTCAGCAGGTAGTAGAGATATGCAAGGATGGGAAAAAGTTTATCTCTGATGTACAAGCTGTATCCACTGGAGTTCCCCAAGGCTCAATCTTGGGTCCTGTCCTCTTCCTCATTTTTGTTAACAACCTTTCAGTGACCCTGCTGCAAAAAGAACGTGATAAGGTAGTTATGTATGCTGATGATATAAATTTCCTAAGTGGCCAACCAGGCTATAATGGCCTTGTGGAAGTATGCAATGAGACTTTGGTTAGGATGTCTGATTGGTGTGGGGTCAACAAACTATGTTTGAACGAGAAGAAAACACAGACTCTATTCTTTTCGGCTTCCTCTAGACGTCTTCATAAATTGCATTCTTGCATTGATGCAGATCTTCAACTGGGGATTGGGTTAAATTTCATGGTGTCCTAATCGACCCATTATTTAATTGGTCTCACCACATTGAGAATTTGTGTAAAAAATTAAACTCTGCCTAAGTACTATTTATTGTCCACAGTTAAACACTCACTTGTGTTGAAGTGCTCAAAAGTGTTTATTATGCATATTTTTATTCTCATGTGTCGTATGGTATTGTTATTTGGGGATCTTCCTCCTTACTAATCAATACTTTAAGAATTCAAAAGAAGATAGTAAGATCTATGTGTAATGCCCAGTTCAGGAGCCATTGCTGACCTCTTTTTAAAAAATTAGACTTGCTTACTGTGCCATCTATTTATATTTATTGTACATTGGTTTTTACCAGGGAAAATTTATCTTGGTTTGTAAAAAATGAGTGTTTTTATGAACACAATACAAGACATTTAACTGATCTACATGTTATTCAGCAAAGTTTTAAGGTCTCTTCGTCAGGCTCTCCCAGAGTTATGTGTATTAAATTGTTCAATGCCCTTCCTGTGCATTTAAAAAAAATTCCAACAATGTCTGCATTCAAATGCCAGCTAAGGAAGTTCCTGATATCAAAGTGTTTTTATAGTGTGGAAGAGTACTTTTTGTAGTGTTAATCTGTTTGTGCCTTTTTTGTCAACCATTTTCATCTTTTCTATCTTGACCTGTCCAATACATTCCTGTAATGTCTCCAGGACGGAATAAATTATCATTATTATTATTAAAAAAGTGGAAAACTGCTAAGAAATTTCATTACTTAGAATTATAGAAAAGAAGGACAGGTCACATCTAGTGTGCATTAGGAAGAAATGATTTGGCAAACTCGGGGGAAGATTAAGGTAGGAATAAAGGTAGGAGAGGAGGATCAGATAAAAGTCAGTGAAATTCGCAGGTGAACAAGTGTTGGTTTGTCAGTCTGCCAAGGGGTTACAGTCAATAATGAAAAAAGTGGCAGTGGTAAAGTGTGAAATGTATGGGATGAAAATAAATCGTAAGAAGATGAAAGTATATAAGAATATTTCCTCGAAGTAAGAAGAACTACGTGGGTGGCAGGGCAAGATAGAAAGAGCACGTTGAACAGTTTCTGTGTTGAAGTGTAATGGGAGAGGGAAAATAATTTTCTCGCCAAAAACGCATTTGGAAGACGCATTGGGAGAGGCCGAACAAAGGCAGGAGAGGATTTTAAGGGAAACCTGATGGTGAGCGATGTGATGTTGGGGGAAGCGAGATGTCCCAGAAATTGGGATGTTAGGATAAGGACTGTCCAAAAACCTCCCAATCAGCTGGTAGAACACCCAATTAACTTCCATTTAAAATTGTTTGAAACACATGTGCGCAGATTCTCAATTTGATTTGGCAACCGTAAGAGCCAGGGCCGTAGCTAGGGGCTGGCCAGGGGGTGGCTGCCACGGGCATGAGCCTCAGGGGGGCACACTTTGCAGACCCACAGCCTGCGGGCCGCTGGGACACAGGCACACAAAATTAAAACATGATGCTAACTCGCATTTAAAAAATGCACCTGATTACGATAGGCACCCCCACAATTTAGGAACGGCGCCCCTAACTTAACACACAAAATTTGCACCGAACCCTAAATAAAAGAAAAAAAACTACACACAAACTAATATTTTGTCACACTCATATGTGCATTGGCCGTTTTTCCTCTCTTCGGCACACGCCAACCAAAGTGGCCGGGCGGCGCGGCATACCGGCCCCAAACCGGCCGTGTCGGCTGGCCATACTTTGTGAGAACGACCAACGAGTGTAGCAAAACACTGTGTGGGGAGTTGCAACAGTTTATTCGTTCTGATTTTTAGATACCTAGTGTGATAGTCAGTAGAGCAGGGGGCGCAAAATTCAAATCTTGCTAAGGGCGCTGGTGACCCTAACTACGACTCTGGTAAGAGCATTTCTGCTGTGATGGATTGTAGTGGTGTAGGTATGCACGAGAAGTGAGGAGCACACATTATAAATCTTGGAAAGAAAAATAGAAAAGGAAAACACATATTCACGATTGAAAAGAGGATTCGAGCGAGCATTCACTGTTTAAGAGGATTTGAGCGATATATTTCACAGAGGATATATTTCACAGAGGGATCCCGGTCAAGGCAAATGACATTCCTCCGTGGAAAGACGGGTGACTCCGTAAATGCTGACACCGTGGCTAGTCCCGGTATCCTCAAAATTTGTCAGTAAGAGGATTCCATAATGATTTTCTAGGCATGCTTATCAGTCCAGCATCCTTTACTAGTTAATTATATGGTGGGAAAATATAATTTTCAGTAAAAATGAAACAGAGTGAAGTTAGTGGCGTTGAATTTTGTTTAACATGCATTCAATGAGTCCAAACTGCAGAGTCGAATACCTTTGGCTCTTGGCTTGGTGAGCAGTTTGAGCACAATGGAGTCGTAAGCTGCATCCTCGGCCACGCCAGAGTCCTTCACTAGCTTCTCCTTGACTGCAATGCAGATTCCATGAAGGGTCAGCAAATCCTCCAGCTCCTCAAAGGCCTGTGAAAAATGTGAAAATTGATCGTGTTAAATCAAATCAGGGCAGAATTGCAAAGATGCTATTATTTCATTAATCAGTACTTAAAGTGCCTGAGCTTCGAAAGAAGAATCAAATAAACCCTAGCCTGCCCCATATATTTATACACCCCCCCTCCCTCTCTTTTAGCCATCTCTCGCTACGCCATATCTAACAGAGATTTCATTGCTAGGATTTCACATTCCCGAGGGGGGAGGAGGGAAGGGGGAGATGGGGTAAGGGCCTCCCACGGCTAAATGTCTCGGAAGACGGAGATTGTACAAAGCATTAATTCAGAGGTATATTTATAATTAAATCTGTATGAAGATAATAATTAAATCAGAATGAACGAGCTCCCCCTTCCGCAACTGCACCTTCCCTGGCTCCCCCGTCCATCTCCCTGCACCATACTAATCACCGGGACACCCACTCCCTCCTGGATAACCCTTCCTCTTCCTCCCCGCCCCACCCCTCAACCATAACCCCCTCCCCTTCGATCGATGTACCCATACATACATACACGATGATTCATTTGAGTATTCTATACGCTGATTGGTAGGCTTTTGGACAGTCCTTACCCAAACATCCTAGTTTGAAGTGCATCGTCCTGATTTCTCTCTTATAGATTCCCCACCATTAGATCCCTCTTAAATTCCTTATGTCATTTACCTCTTCTCATTTCGCCCAGGACTCCATTCTCTTTCTTCCTCTTCCACGCTTCCCCAGCATTCTCCCCTCTATCAACCTCTCCTTTCAAAACATCTTCCATCCATCCCTTTCGCCTTCTCCATACATCAGCTTCCTCTCCTCCCCAACCACATCCAATACCTCCTCGTTCGTCTTTCTCGCCACCCAGCTCACCCTCTCCATCCTTCTCCAAACCCACTTCTCAAATGTCTCAAGTATACGTACATACATTCTTCCTGTGCAATGACAAAGTGTCCGACCCTTACAGCTCCCCGCTCAATATTAAAGTTTTCACCACCCTTTTCTTTAAGTCTCCTCCTAGACCTCATCTCACCAATTCTCCTCTCTTTGCTAATGCTTCTTTAGCCATGGAAATTTTGCATCTGATGTCCTTACCACTAAACCCATTTCCTTTCAAATATTACCCAGATACGTTAACTGCTCCACCTGCTCTATTTTGCAACCTCCCTTCCTTATTTAGCTCTACCTTCTTAGTTCTTACGTCTAAAAAATCTCATCACACTCGTCTACTCAAAGTTCATTCTCATCCTATATCTTCCACACTGCACATGTAACGATGTCATCATTAACTGTAACCCCTTGGCCGACAGACAAACCAATGCTTGATCATGTGCAAATCTCAGCGACTTTATCAGTTCCCCTTCTACCCTACCTCTCTTACCATTTCTCCTGAATACGCGTTAAAAAGCAACGGCGATAGTGGGCACCCCTGCCGCACTCCCCGTCATATCCCTATTCTCCTTTGGCTACCCTAACTTGCGCCGTCTGGTTCATAAACATATTCCAAATGAGACATCTGTCACTCCAATCGACCCCTAATTTCTTCAGCTTTTTCGTTAATTTCGTCCACCCCATTAAACGCCTTCTTGAAATCTACGAAGCAAGCAAAAAGATCCTGCCCTTATTCTGGGTTTCTTTCTACTAGTGTCCACATTACTCCAATGGCATCTCACGTTCCCGTCCCTCTCCTAAACCCTAACTGGTCGCCACCTAGGTATTCTTTAGCATTCTTCTCTACCTTCTATTTAATATTCTCAAAAGTACCTAGGCCTCGTGGGATATAAGGCTTATTGTCCTATAGTCTTCGCACGTTCGCAGTGCCTGGCTCTTCTTCGGTATAGCAATTAGTATTGCCTTTGTGAAGTCCTTCGGCCACACTCCATCCTTATGAATCCTGAGATTAAACCCAAAAAGATTTCCTCTTCCGTTCATTCCGATTCTCTTTATCAACTCTGCAGGTATGTCATCCATTCTCAATCCCATTTATTCCCTATCAAGTCTCGTACTGCTCTTTCGATTTCGCTATCTAGGATAACTGGTTAGATGCCATCTCTGTCGATGTCGTCTTCCCTTTCTATATCTAACGTACTGGGCCTTATTTCCTTACCATAATGCTCTTCACCATACTCCTTCCACTTCTCATGGATCTCTTTTGTTTCTACGACCAATTTTCCTGTCTTATCTTAGTGTTAAATATCGTTGTAATTCCCTTTCCCTTACTACCACCCATAAGTTCCTTTACTTTCCTTTATTATATGCACCTGCTCTTTCCCTCTTCTTGGCATTTCTCTAATGCGTCGATCTGTTCTCTCCACCGCGACTCTCTTGCTTTCTTTGCTTCTCTTCTTAGCTTGTTGTTCATTGCCCGGAATTTTATCTCCCCTGGCTCTGAGTTTACGGTCTTCCATTTTCTTTTCCCCTGCATCTCCATTAACATCTCCTTCGTGATCCACGGTTTTCTTGTTTTATTCGTTCGTACTCCACCCAGTGGCGGATACATATGGGGGGCGCGCGCCCCCCCCTTGCGGGGCCGCCCGCATTGCCGCCCGGATTGCCGCCCCCGCCAGTCAGCCCGCACGCTATTCGTTCGTGTCTTTCGTCAGTCGACTCTGAGTCGAGTTATCGAGTAGTTGTACTTTCTTATGTAGCACGCGCGCGCGTCCGCGTCATCGTATTTTATACGTTTCTTTCCGGCACATAGATAGCTAACCTAGGAGAAAATTCGCGGCCATTCTAGTGATCTCGATACGTTATTCTGTCTGGAATTTGTTCGAGAAAATTCGCGAATATTCTACTGTTTGTATTTGTTCACACTCCTTTAAAGTCTGGAAGCGAACATTCTGGCACCGAATGTTCTCGAAACAACCGAGCCACATATGTAAGGGAAGCAGAGTCGCTGCCAGGCAGTAACCCTGAAGAGGAGAAATCCTAAAGCGGGGGCTATTGTTGTAAATTATATATGAACTAGCTGAACCCGGCAGACTTTGTCCTGCCAGTGTATATTTATTTCATCTTTATACAGAGTCATCGAAAGCGTTGTTCGTGATTTCATTTGTAAATTACTCGAGAAATAATTATTATCGAGGCATCAGTATGAAATGGATGCGTGATTGAGCAGCACCTGTCCGAGATTTGATGTCAGTGTTGATGTTGAAGTCACTTCAGCATGTCAGCCAGCATCTTCACCGAAAATTCAACAAATGTAGGCCTATTCTTTGGTTTGATTTCATGCCTCAGTTGAATATTGTAAGCATGCAATTTAAGACTTCATATATAATTTTGAATAGTAATTTTAGCAATGCCAAGTTCCAAACTGCGTCGAGAAATGGACATCTTAGGACTTCGTATACATGACTTTCTCAATCGCTCAACATTCTCTTCCGACGCGAAGTGGGTGGATTCTATATAAATCTAGCGAAAATGCCAGGCTTCGCTAGTAGTAGTAGTAGTATTTTAAAGCCGGCGACCGACAACTAAGTTCATTTGCGCCAAGGGAAACTATACAGAGAAGAATGGAGGGACACCTGGCGTCGGCATTAGCCTACTCTTGCGAACGGCGCCAAGGGGTCCACAGTTTAACATCTCATCCGACAGACGGTGTACTGTACTTGAAATGCCCCCAGCTTCGCTCGAGGTCATTTCAAAATATATACACGTGACGTGGATAGTTACTCAATCAGCATAATAATAACAGTTATGCATAGTTATTTATCATGGGTAAATGTTTAAATTGAAGTTTTTCTTCATTTCAAATGCCCTATTTTTAAATTTCCCATTGCAAATTGATATATATTTTTAATAACTGTACCTGTCCACGTGTTCCAGTGGCACAGTCTGATTAAATGGAAAATAAAGAAAAATGAAATCACTCGTTTTTAATATGTTAAGATAGATATAAATATAAAAAAGTCAGAATTTAATGTCAACCAAATGACTTATTTTCTCCCATTCAATTTGAAATCACACGAATCTCAAGGTGTTATATGTGCATTTCGATTTCGATTGCAAGATCGATGTTTAAGTATAATCACAGGAAAAAAATGCCTTGTTCCTATTTCTTTGCTGTGGCATCAGTATTTTTTGTCAATGCAACGCTGTATGATACACGACATTTTTTGTTTTGTTGTTTGGCGCATAAACAAACAAACCTGATGATTTTCCGACACGGGAACAGGTGACATACAATTGACCATGCGAGAAGCATGGATTTTCAAGGTTAATGGCGCAAACACTCAATGACTGCACTTGCGATTTGTTTATTGTCATTGCGAATGCAGGCCGCACTGGAAACTGCAAGCGTTTGAAGTCGAATGGCATGTCGGTTGGAATCATTGGGATGCGTGGTATCAAAACGTCTTCTCCTTTGTACTTTCCTTTAATAATTGTTGCTCCGATGACTTTGTTAGACAGTTTTTTCACCGCAAGCCGGGTGCGATTACAGAGACGTGGTTGGTTGATATTCCGCAACATTATGATTACCGATCCAACTTTTAATTGGAGATTGCGAGGTGGCAATCCGGGCAATTCCGGTGAGTTTAAAAATTCGGTTGGATAGTTGACGGCGACATCTTGGGTAGTAACGGAATCCATCGATTTGTACGTCAACAATTCGCCAGGAATTTCGCTTTGAATCTCTAAATTCAATTCGTCTACATCAATGTTTTTCGTAGCCAATATAGCACGTTCGCTCAACCAAAAATTATTTTTGTAATTTTGAGCAATGTTTGGGAACACTTTTCGGATGAGTTCGGTCTTTGATTCGGTGAACTGGCAAAAATCGACGGGGAACGTAATGCAGCCAGTGGGAGTGTCAATGGGTATTTTTCCATTTCCAATGTCCAGCAATTGTTCAGCAAATACCTCTCCAGATTCGTCTTTCTGCAACTCGACACGCATGTTTGTGCCTAATTTGAGAGTCTTGACCTTTTCCACAAAACGGACGACTTCAAACATCCATTTAGTTCATCGACTGGCGTTGACCGTGGAATCACTGGCAATGTTTGGCGAAAGTCACCTGACAACAGAATCATTGCACCACCAAACAGATTTCGGTTGTTTCTTAGATCTTGCATCGTTCGGTCTAATGCCTCTAAAGATTTTTTATGTGCCATCGTACATTCATCCCAAACGATCAATTTGCAATGCTGCAAAACTTTGGCCATTGCACAGGTCTTTGAAAGGTTGCACGTTGGAGTTTCATTGATATGTATATTCAATGGTAACTTGAGTGCTGAATGAGCTGTTCGACCGCCTTCCAACAACGTAGCAGCAATTCCTGATGAAGCAAGTGTGAGTGCAATTTCATTCTGCGATCGAATCGTTGCCAAAATCACCGTGATCAAAAACGTTTTTCCAGTTCCACCGGGAGCGTCCAAGAAGAAAACTCCGCCAGTTCCACCATACACAACTTTCATGCACTTTCCGTGCACTTTTTGATATCTCCAAATTCTTGGTTGCTACAACAATAATAAAAGAATCATTATTAATAGCCCTGTAGCACGAAATGCGGTGTTTGTTTACATCGGAAATGGATCGGAGACAACAATGAAAGACCCATTTAAAGAGCTACCAATATCGTTTAAATTGCGTAATTAATCGTTAACTGGATGATTTATCATAAAAACATCGAAAGAATAAGATAGTTCAGAGTTTCGAAATTCCAATGAAGGAATAATAAAAGCGATCGGTACAAATTCAAGTATTTTAATGAACGAAATATGAAAGCACTGCAACGTGAAAAATGTAAAACTCCGTGTAATCTTATGGGAAAAATTGTAAATGTACTTTAAAATTCATGTATTATTCCTACACTGTATATTATATCCCGTTTAACGTTCCAGAACGGGGATGAACAAATTGTGAAGATTTCAGCGAAATCGGTCCAGCCATTATCCAAGTTAACCGCTTACCAACAAAATGCGCAATCCATTTTTATTTATAAGATTTTAAAGATATATGTGTATATCTGTAAAAACAATGAGACAATAGGGATAAACACCTTTTGAATTGAATTACTTCCAGGCAGCCAGTTTGAAAGCTACAATCGTCGCGATAACTTGCTTGAGTTTTTTCTGTATCCGCCACTGACTCCACCTACCGTTGCTTTCACCGCTGCCACAGTTCTTTCTATCAAACTTCACCATTCATCTTCCACTGAACTCACTCCATGATCCACATCCATGGTTTTATCAACCCGATCTCGAAACTTCTTCTACATTGCCCCAGATAACTCTTCTGAATTCCACACTCGTACCCTCTTACCCCTTCTTATCTTTTTGTAAATTTACGAACCATTTCATGACTAATAAGTTGTGATCTGAGTCTGCATCATCCCCTGGATACGTATGCAAGTTTCTAACACTATTCCTGAATCAGTGTCTTAAGAGAATCACCATAATCAGTAGTCATCAGTCCAAAGATTGATCTGCGGTAAGCTCTCCATTCCACTCTCATCTCTGCCATCCGCTTCAAGTCATTATAATTATATTTACTTTGTAGTCATTCGTGATTTGCTTAATGTACTCCATTCTTGGTCTTTCTCAATAACAATTACAATTTCTTTCTCCGTCCAATACATATATCATTAATTAATCTGCTGTGCCACATAATGTGTCCATTCAGTTTGACTCTCCTTCTAAGCAGAGTGTTCGTCACACTTCTTTTTTCTCCAGCTCTTCGTAGAACTTCTTCGTTAGTGATTCTATCCGTCCATGCAATCTTTATCATAATCGCATCGCTCGACGCTCTTAATTGCTTCCTGGAGATAGGAATTATTACTTTCATTTTAAAGCCCGTTGGCATTTGCCCATTTGAATAGTGGTCACATATCAATATGTAACAGCTTATTCAGAGTCATCACTCCTGCATACTCCGAGGGAATTTCATCGACTCCTTATCGCCTTTCTCTCTCTCTCTCAAATCCTTTACTGCAGCATCAAACTACGATCTTAGTATGGAGTATCCTTTCTCATCTTCATCCACAGTGTCTCATCCTCTAGTATCCTGGGATTAAGTGCCTTGCCTATTGTGTTGCCAGGTAATATTTCCATCTCCTCGCTGAGGGTACTTTGATATGGACTAATTGGTGCTAGGAGCTTGTTCACGGAGAGCCGTTGCGTTTGCCGCCGAGTGAGTTTTTGTCATCGTAGTCAACACACCACCAACAATTCCAAATTTTTTGACATACTCGTCGTATGCAGAAGTTGCGGCATTCAAAAATAATTCGGCACGGTCTAAGACCAACTTTCGTATTCAAAGGCCTGGCCGCTTCATCACATGTGTTCATGTGAAATAACGAAAGGTTCACTATAGAGCCACCGTACGGAGGTCCTTTATAAAGGCGTAAAGCGATATCCCGGATATTATGTCGTACGATTAAAGAGGACGGAAAACTCCATGGGCAGCGGTCAGCAAAAACCGACTTATGTTTTCGCCGACGAAGACAATCCAGGAGGAAAACCTACTAAAGAGAGCATCCAAGCAGACGGAGATGTTTGTTTACCAACTTATATTTTCATGCAACGACTCGTCTCGGGAGATGGGTCCACTTCCCCAATCGATTAAATAATTGGATTCCTAGCCAACCAACAACGCCTCATTACTTAGTTTTGATTCCTTATTATTTTCTTCATTTCAAAACTCCCAGCTTTTTTCACTGTCCATAGGGTGATATAGCAACGGTCGGAGGCCACATACGTCAAGACATTCCAGCAAGGTCTAACGGTTTGTCGAGCAGATGCATCAGAACACCAACCCTCGGCGCACCAGGCGATGAACCAGTATGTGAACCCGACACCGGAAGAGAGTCTGCTCTTCTACTCCTCGAACGCCGTCACTATGCCTCGATAACGAATTAAGTTCTACAATAAAAATAACTTGTAACCCGGATTCTTTAGTGTTCCACTTCCGCAACATCAACCTGCCCCACACTATATCCATGTAAATGTAATTGTCATGGTTGCCAAAGAAATTGCTATTGTAGAAATAAGGGAATATTTAGAGCTATAAATGCAATCATCTCTACAGAACGCAATGCTTTTTTATGGGAGTTTATCAATAACGGTGCATTAATAGCCCAATGAAATTGTTGTTTTTTTGCGGTTCCTACTATTTTTAATTAGTAAATGGGCCATGACGTTCATTCGTGAGAAGTCTCGAAATCCTGCCTTTTGAGGAAGTACTTAAAATGTAAATACAAAAATGAGAACTAACAGACAACCGACCATGCAGACATTCTGCTTAATAAATAAGGTAAGCTACATCTGACCATACATATTTTATCGTGCATATATTCGCAAGTTGAAAGACAATTTTTAAATTTAAATCCAGATAAAAATATTTTGATATCAATTATTATGATGCACAAACAAAAAATATTTAGTTTGTATGTAAATGGTTTAATCATCTCAGATAGGAGAAAAAGAATCAAGACATACATCGTCAAACTTCAAGCACAGGACTGTATGTATGAATATATGGCTAGTGCTTGAGACAATATAGAGCTGCTATTAAGAGCATCAGCCGTTGGGCGATCGTTATTCACTTGGGCATGCATCTCTGGTGGAAGAGTTTTGAAATGCAAAATCCCGACATCCCCTGCTCACCTTTATGCCGTAGTTGGATTCCTCGTAAAGTATGGACACGTACGACCAGTTCATCCTCCGAACTATCTCCACCATCGCCTTCACCTGGTAGTGGTCCGATGGGATGGTCCTCGAGAAGTACTCGAATCTCTGCTTGTTGCTGAGTTCAGGGCTCGTGGAAAAGAAGGAAACCTAAAAAGGGAAAAATAAATACAGTTAGGTCTTTGAACAGAAGAGCCAACATTATTCAGATTCACCTTACGATAGAGGGTCGCGTAACACTTGAAACACCGGATTATCCACAAATCCTTCAGCGCCGGTTGCTGTCACATAGACAGACCACTTCTTGTTTTTTCCTTCTTTTATGGATATTTTTCAATAAAATGCTTTTTAAATCAATGATTTTATGAATACAAATAACTGAATATTCAGTTGGAAGAAGTCGTAAGATGAGATTTTTAAAAAAATAATAAGAGGTATTTAATTACATGCATTTCAGTGCTTTAACGTGCTTTCAGTTTTACGCCATTAAATTAGATTTTGACATACTAGAGGCAAGTTATCTTTCAGGGAGAATCTAAAGTCTGTTAAAAATAGAAGTATAACAATATTCATACGCTATATGGGCAGTTAAAGGGGGTGATTTATTTGCATTAACATGGACCAGTTTTTTGACACGAAAAGAATATTACATTTTTTATTTTCCTACCACACCCTGACATACCCTGCCTGCCATTTCCCACGAGTGATTTATATTTGCATTATCTATGAGTGAAATACCCAAAAATAGTCTCGCACCTTCTTTC
This sequence comes from Pyrrhosoma nymphula, assembly GCA_963573305.1. NCBI lineage: Eukaryota > Metazoa > Arthropoda > Insecta > Odonata > Coenagrionidae > Pyrrhosoma > Pyrrhosoma nymphula. The sequence continues at coordinate 6,203,856 of OY754329.1, forward strand.
CAGCCTATTCAGCATTTCCTGACATATTCTACTCTCTCCTGAGTGTGTTCATAAGCGGTTGCAAGTGTCGCCGCGAGACAAGTGGGGTCGCTCTCACCTCCGTTATCCTTTCCGGACGAGCACAGGCCTCGTGTCTCCAGTTTCGTGAATCACAGTTTCGTCTCGAGTCTCTTACGAGCCTCTCGTTTAAATAATGAATGAATACATTTTTGATTTCGGAACAGGTAGTTTTTGTGCTGGATACAGTGCCTTGAAAAAGAAAAATAGGAATTAGCAATTTCTACATGACAAGAGTTTTAGATAAATTAAAAATGTTAGAATGTTGAATTAAGACAAGAAAAAATAGATAATATATGATCCATAAAAATTCAATTTAAATATGGAAATTAAATGAACTCACTGCCTTAAAGCAATGAAACCATCAAAAGTAATGGAGCGAAATAAAAACCATGTCATTTTTGGGTGTTTCAAAAAATAAAGATATTTAGACAGAATAAAAGTTTAATGGTTTATTATATCTCTAGACGCTTTGAAGGCATACCTACCTACTCAAGCAACATCTTGATTTTAGGGCTAAGTTGCATTAGCTAACAAGTTCAGGTAAGCAAACCCTGTATTTTTCTCATTTAATCATTATGAACCGTTTCCGTGAAATGTGTTTCTGTAGGAACTGAAATCGGAGCTGGGAAGTTAAGTATTACATCCAAATCTGGAAAACTGTTCCTTCTATCCTTCAAACACACCAATATCTCAATGTTATCTAAAAATGATACGAGTTAATAATCACGTGCCCATTCGCCATTTCGTGCCAATTGCACTGATATTCGAACTGCACATTTTTCTCAATCGGCCGTGCAATTGTTTTCGATTAGAGCAGGGGCTATTTTGCCATCTTGCGCTCATGCATTCACGCATGCGTTCTAGAAATTTGAACGGCTTTACACGATGCAATTTGAAATGCACGTTCGGACGTAGTACATCAGATATGGTGCAATGACGTGCACCGTGTAAAACGGGCTTAACGCTTGTGAAGGCATTTGACTCTCTTGCTTCTCATTTTTTCGCCTCTCCCCAACCTATATTAGATGAGATGTCAATAACTTCCGGGAAGCAAATCTGAAGCTCTGTGAGAAAAAAACCTAAACCTCCATCTCTGTTTTAGAGTCACCCGATCCTAGCTTTTTATTTTGATCCCACGCAACACTTCGTTCCCTCAACGTTTTATTCCTCCGGACACCATGTCGCACACACTCAGTGATTCAACCCGAAGGTTGGTTTGGATAGTTGATGATAGAGCTCAGCCCAGACTAAGCCACAGGCGTGTGAATTTCACACATTCAGGGTAGGGGGGCCAGTTCCTTTCCCTGGGCCACCTCGCACTCCGAAGATTTTTTGTTTGTTTGGGGACGTCCAAACGCTTCACCCGGATATGAACCCGGGTGAAGCGTAGCCAAGCGCTCTACCCACTGCTAGGCCACCACGCTCCTAGCACCACGCCAGACACCACAAAAAATCAATTCTCCACATGAATAGGATAACACATACATCTGAAAACATTTGGCACACGGTTTTACTTTCAATTTTCTTTATTAGACCATAACAAAAACTAGTAAAAATAATTCAATATATCAAACCATATTCCCAAGATACTCCTCGTAGCGGTATCCTTCATAATGACTGTATATTTGGAATTCTCTGTCTGAGAAGTCTTCTACGCAATTGGATATGCATTGATCCTTTTCATAAAAGAACTATAAAGACCATATTGCTAAGGCTTCTGAAAGAATGCCGCTAAGATAATCCAAATAACTTGCCCCCAAGAGTGGACTTAATAAACAAAGCACCAGGCAAGATTATTTGCTGACGTCAATGAAAGCGAAATGAAATCCAACCCTAGCTTTCAATCTGTCTTCAGATACCCATTCCAGCCGAAATGTTACTTGACGAAAAAGGCGGAAATCGTGAAAGAAGGTTCATCCCGCAAACCGATGTGAAGTCATTATACGTTGTCCCTTCTTCACACCCGCGCACTTCCAGTCAAACCTCTCTCAACGCTATTTCGAAAAATTGCCAATGTTCATTTCACAACAAGTCAAGAATATATTATCAAGGATGTCATATCATAAAGATTTATTTCTTTTAACGAAATAATTAGCTCATAAATATGTCTTAGTTAGTCATTCGTACGCAGAAGTTAGTGTCGACTGTGAAATATGTATTTCCTCAAATAATATATTTCACCAAGCGATCAGGGTCATTAGACACTGTGCATGACAGATGCATCATGGGGGCTTGTAAAGAAGACTTAGCGGACTTTTTTTTTGGATTTTCGCAGCTCATTGTATACCTTGCTATTAAGGCGGAAGACTTAGCATAAGTGGCAGACATTGTATTCGTAACATACTCAGAGAATACATCGCGCTATTACACATTACATCTCTAGTTCCGACAGAAAAGTTGAAGTTAGGGAGTTGTCGAACAGAAAGGCACACAAATTCGTTCTTCCCACGCACGATAAGTGACCACAATAATAAGAACTGAGATCCAATGAAAACACTCCCGAGAAACACTTCGCCTATTCACCTCCCTATTATAACATCCTCCTTCACACGGTGGGTGTCCCCTCTGCAACTCGCCCATATGCACCCTCTGAAGCTCGCAATGTACATGTGGATAAGTATACCAATAAACGGCGAGGGGTGATTTGCGAACTCACGACCCCTTGGTTAGCCCGTCACGACTTGGATAATCGCGGCCAGTATATCATTTCAGCCTCTTGAATCATTACAGTAGATATAATATTCTCGCGTAGGTACCACGCACCCCTTGCCACGCACCCCCGTGTATGACGCACGCTTTGTTTTTAAGCAATGAATTTTGGAAAAAATATTTTGAAAAAATCGGGAAATATTCTTCATGGGAAAAGTAACAGCTTAGTTTGAATACAATTGAAAATTATTCAACTTTTTCACGGAAAACCAGCAAGACAATAGACCAAAAAAAATCAAATGATTTAGCGTCAATTTTCTAGTGTTTAGCGCCAAGTGATTTGTCGGATAATTTTTTTAGGGAAAAAAGCATGCAGCCGTCCATGAATATACATATGGATCTAAATCTTTGGCACCACTGTACGGGTAAAGGCGTTGCTTAGCTTTCCGCAAAATATAGGTCGCGCTGCAGTCGGCATGGTTCCGCTTCTGTGTGTCAAAAATGGCCGGTTTAATTTGGAGGACAATTCCGGTACCTTTATTTCCAGTATCTCCATTTAAATCACGGCAGTTCCTTATGAGTGGCGGCGCTACAATCTGCTTGGTCCTGATTTTCGGGTACATACGGAATGTTTGGCAACACCCACTGGGGGAAAGTTTAGGATCCATACGTATATATTCATTCAGCCGTCATTGAAATTGAAGCAAACAAAAGCGAGCAGAACAAAGTAGATGGCGCAAGTGATCAGCTCCAATTCGAGCCGTGTTTACGTATATTATTGAAATAAGCCCTTTTAAAAAAAACAGCTTATTGTAGCAATTGAGGGACGTTAATCTGGCCTCGCTACACCTTAAATCCAAAAGGACATTGATACAATAAAGATAGAACTAGAAAATTATAAAAAGCTACTGTTGAGAAAAGAAGGAAAAACAAAGCGTTCAAAAAGATTAAGGAATGAGACCAGGGAAATTTAGAAAAAAACTTCAATAGAAAGTCGGGATCTAGCAAAAACTTAGCACGAAAGTTAGAAATGAATCGATAGTTCAAGATTGATTATTTATACTTCATAATATTGATTTTTGAAAATCTTAATAATAATATTCGGCAGTTTTGATCTCATGACAAATGTTCTTCACCTTGGGAATAATTCGGATTGCGGTCAATATGTTTCTCTTCTTGGACTCTTGGAGATATCTCACGATAACGTACAAAATCCATCCACTTAATTTATCATCGTCAGCCGTCCGATGATTGATTGGTTGGCTATACTCTTTGGCTTTCCACTCTAATCCCAATTAATTGATTCGCTCCTGTCCACTTTCAGTCTCCGTTTAAACACATCACTGAAATTTGTTTCATAAATTCCATTCTCCTCCAAAAATTTGCCTTCATTAAGAACTTGCTTAGAGTGAGAGAGAGAGAGAGGCCATACTTTCCATCGAATGGCCAGAGAAGAGTGAAATCTCTGAGAATGACCATTCATTATTAGAGAGGAATATTTACGGTGAAATTCTAAGGCAGTAATAAATAAGACAGAAACATTTCGGTTAGCCAAAGAATGACATCGCCGTTCTTAAGTCTTCTTTACTTTATCGCTGAAAATCGAACCAAATTCAGGATAACTACTGAAAATCGTTTTGTGTCTCAATAACATTCGATGAATCCATTGATTTCTATTTTCAGAACTGAAAGCTGACATAAGAGCTAATATCGCATTGTCATCAACTTATGAGCCACGACTGATGTCGGTGGTGGTACTTATTTTGCCCCCGAGTCTCGCATCCAATCTCTGTTTAGTTGAACGTTTCAAAGAGAAAACGGAGACGGACTAAAATCAAATGAGGATTATTTTCATCACGAAGCGGTCTTGTGTCGTTTGCAATGAGTTATCCAGTTCTGGCAAAATGTGCTCCTGGACCAGGGACTGTGCCTTAAAATTTATCGAAGACCCCGCCAATAGGGAGTGATTGAATAATAAAACATCCGTAAAATATTTGCGAATGTATGGACCATAAAAACAAACAAAACAGTTCCTGAACATTCCGGTGTGGAACAGCAGCGAAGATCGTATGAAAGGGTCCGTTCAACGTTTTCAAGATCCAATTTTGAGTTTGTTGATTTTAGTTTGACTGTCAGCACTGAGGTGTATATCGCGCAATACGACCTTTCCAGGAAGACGCTCACAAATGATATGTGAACCAAAAGTCGATTACTTGAAACACTGAGGAACATTTTCTAGTCACTGAAGTGATTTAATAAATCACTCAAGGCCGATTCCATCCAAAGTTAATTCGACGCTTGAATGAGAGTGGGTTTGATTTGGGTTCTCCGCCCCCGCCCCTTACGCCCTCCGGGGGCGAAATAATTAAGGAAAGGAGATGTCCTGCGATGGAGGGCGTGGCACCCTCGTCCTTCCTTAAGGCGTTATCATCAATCCAATTATAATCTTTGATCGGGACTCGGGCGATGAGGAAAACATTAAATTCGTTCGTTTCTTTGGCCTCATTTTTCTCAGCTCATTTCAAGAAAGAGGATTCCCCGAGAAAAGGAGACCTTTTGAACGTAATTTAGAAAGGAATATAATCAGATAAACTATAATGATGGTGATGAGGGCAGATATGCAAGCAATTCATAATTGAAAAAATAATTATTTCAATTATCTCAATACTGCTATATTTTATTAAAGAGCAAAACCTGATTCAAAATTAAAGGGGAGAGTCTCCAATACAAACAGTAAACAGAGAGTAAAACAATTGGTTCCACTCGTCAGAGATCACTAAACTTGCTGTAGGCACGCGTGGCTGGGAAAAGGCCGTGGCGCGTGACCCACGAGAATTAAATAAAACAAAATAAAAAAATGACCGAGGGAAGAGAAGGGAAGTGGGAAAATGACTCACCGGCCGTTGGAGGAAACCATTGCTGGACTGACGTCTCAAAGCCCAAAACTGCCCAGACTTGCGGGACGTGCGCTGTCCTGCTCACCAAAAATTGTACTCCTCGACTCCGCGACCAAAAAAGTGCCTTCGTAGACCGCCCCTCCCCTCCCGCTTCGAAAACAAACCCCTGTTTCCCCACCCCCCAGACGGCACGATGGGTAAGGGATGGGAGAAGGTCGAGGAGGGAGATTTGAATACAAAAAAAAGAGCGTGCATAGGCGCAACATCCCGCCCCCCGTGAATTTCCAATGAAATTAACATTAGAATAAATAAAGAGTTAATATTAGCCAGTTGAAGAAGCGAAACACACGGGAGAAGTATAAAAACGTCAAACAAAAAAAATTGTTGCTACAACAAAAATAATAATAGTCATCTGACCACATTGATCCACCCTCAGAATATGGAAATCGACACTTAAAAAAAAAAAAAAAAAAAAAAGGTGAGGGAAAGGAACTAAACTAGTATCTTCACTCTCAGAGGCCCGTCAAAGAGACTAAATGGGGAATTGGGATGGGCCATGGGAAGGTCAATATGGAGGAGAAAGGAAGAATAAACGTTCCATCCTGAACATAACAGCGAGAGTGGGTCAATCGAAATATTTAACAGCAAAAGAAAAAATAAAAAAAAAATAAAATAACTTAGTTTGAAGTTGGCAACGGTACCAACTTCACGACTGGTCTTTTCAATGTACCCGAAGACGTTTTTAAATCCACAACCCTAATTACGCCTGTCGAGTCCGGAAATACCTTTGTGATTCGCCCCATTTTCCACAGCGCAGGTGGGAGAGTTGAGTCACGCAGAAGCACTAAATCCCCAATTTTGACATTTTTAGATTTCCGCGTCCATTTTGCCCGCTGCTGTAAGGTGTGTAAGTATTCCTGAGACCACCGACGCCAGAATTGTTCATGTAATTGCTCAATGAGCTTCCATCGAGTAGGCAGATGGAATTCATCGACTGAAGTGATCTCAGGCAAACCTATCAACGGTTGACCGACTAGAAAATGACCAGGGGTCAGACAATCTATCTCGCTTGGATCCGGTGATTTTGGTGTCAATGGTCGGGAATTTAAAATGGCTTCAATTTTTGAAAAAAGCGTAGCAAACTCTTCAAAATTTAACGTTTGGCCGTTGAGGAATCTGCGCAGGTGATACTTACCGATTTAATACCGGCCTCCCACAGACCACCAAAGTGTGGAGCAGATGGTGGATTAAATTTCCAACTGATTCCGGATTCTGGATGGATTGAGGTTAACGCTTCCCGATGGGAGGAGGACCTAATTAGTCTGTACAAATCGGTCAAAAAACGATCAGCCCCGACGAAATTTGTACCGCAATCCGAATAAATGGCCCGGGGAATTCCTCTCCGAGCGATGAAGCGCTGGAAAGCCGCAATGAAGGCAGGGGTGGATAGCGAGGTGACTAATTCTAAATGAACGGCCTTTGTCCCAAAACAAATGAATAAACAGAGATACGCCTTTCCAATGGCAGAGTTTTTTCTATTGCTCAGTTTGTAGGAAAATGGCCCTCCGTAGTCAACACCCACGCATGAAAATGGCCGCTGTGGCACTACCCTGGCGGAGGGAAGATCTGACATGATTGGTTGTAAAGTATTGCCCCGATAACGCGAGCATACAACACAATTCATGATTTCAGATCGGATAACTGATCGGGCAGACAATATCCAGAATTGCCTGGCAACCAACGCCTCCACAGCACGAGGACCGCCATGGAGTGACACCAAATGATAGTGCCGAATAATTAATCGAGAGAAATGCGAACATCTCGGCAGTAAAATAGGATGCCGAGCAGACTCAGATAAGAGGGAATTCTGCAGTCTGCCTCCCACTTTCAGCAACCCGTTCGAATCCACAAAGGGTCGTAATCGACTAATTGACCGGGGAAATAGGGAGCAAGTTTTGATCGAATCAAACACAGATGCAAAATAAACCATTTGCGTGGCGAGAGCCAACTTTTCCAAGGCATGTGTCCACTCTTGAGAGGACATGGGTGTTTGAGGTTGGGACCGCTCACCCTTGAAAGCATTTAAAAATCTATAAATATAAGCGGTCACTCTTACCAAACGAACAAAAGAGGAAAATTTTTTGAACCACGCAACAGAGGATTCATCTACCTGTGTTAATCCCATGACAATTGAATCCCCTTTCCGCTCTGGTAGCTCATCTGTGGCAACAGGTACAAAATCAGCGCTCGGCCAATGCGCTTCACTTAGATGAATGAAAGGAGGACCAGACCAATACAACTGGAAATTGAGAAGTTGCTTGGGTAGTAGGCCTCTGGAAATGCAATCGGCGGGATTCTCGTCGGAGGCTACGTGTCTCCACAAATTAGAAGGAATTGTTTCAGTTATCTCAGATACACGGTTAGCCACAAAAATTTTTAATAGATGAGTGGTCGCTAACCAGGATAAAACTATCCGAGAATCTGTCCATGCATAAATCTTGTGGATACAAACTCTGTCCCGAAACGTATTCCTAATATTAGAGAGCAGTCGCGAAAGCAATAGCGAGGCTGACAATTCAAGTTTAGGGATTGTGACCGTCTTTAATGGAGCGATCCTTGATTTAGCTGCCAGAAAATAAATTTTGACGTCTCCTGATGGAGAAATGACGCGTAAGTAAACCACAGCTCCATAACCAGCTTCAGAAGCATCAGAAAATCCCAAGAGCTGATGCTCAGTTGACTTAGATGGGCCGATATAACGCGGAATACGTATTTGGGAAATCAAATGACTTTGAGAGGAAAATTCATGCCAAAGATAGGCAGCTGATAATGGCAAGGGATCATCCCAACCTAATTTGAGGACCCAGAGAGATTGAATTAGACCCTTAATCTTTAGAACTATAGGAGACAAGCACCCCAATGGGTCGAAAATTCGCGCGATATTAGATAAAACGGCACGCTTTGTGTTAACTGAATGATCCAGCGTAACACGATAGGAAAATACATCGTGATAAGTATCCCAATAAAAACCTAACACCTTCACACATGAATGTTCAGGCGCATCAAAGTCAAATGTAGACTCTCGTTCATGTAGGGGAGATTGAGCCAAAAATTGAGAAGAATTACTCGCCCACTTCTGCAAAGGAAAGCCCCCCCGAGCTAATAATTCAATCAGTTGACTCTTTAATGCTAGCGCATCGTCGAGAGAAGAGGCTCCCGTTACGATGTCATCGACGTAAGTGTCGCGTAAAATCACCGCGGAAGCGAGGGGATAATCTTTTCCCTCGTCTCTGACTAGTTGGTGAAGGACACGGATTGCCTGAAATGGGGAAGAAACGACACCGTATGTTACCGTATTCAACTCGAAAGATTTTAATTTCTCAGTCGGATTTTCTCGCCATAAAATATGCTGAAATTTGCGGTGGTTTTCGGAAAGTAAAATCTGCCTATACATTTTGACAATGTCCGCGGTGAAAGCAATTGCGTGGACGCGAAATCCTAATAATATTTCGAAAATGTCCAGCTGAAGTTTGGGACCAGTCATCAGCAAATCATTCAAGGACTTTCCCTGAGCTCCCTTGGACGACGCGTCGAAAACCACTCTCAATTTAGATCCTGACGGAGTAATTTTCGTCACGGCATGATGGGGAATGAAAAAGGCACCAGGACGCGTTGAAAGGGACATATGCCCAAGGTTTAAATACTCCTGGAGGAATTGGTCATACTGTTCTTTCAAAAGAGGTTTGCGTATCAAACGTTGCTCTAGTTTACACCAACGATTGGCCGCTTGATTGTAAGATCCAGCCAAGACCGCAAAATCCTCTTTGAAAGGGAGCGAAACCTTATACCGACCAGTTTCATCTCGCGAAACTGACTCTAAAAAGTATTTCTCGCATTGCTCATCCTCCGGACAAGGGTGACGTCTAATAATGGGTTCCTCTAATTCCCAAAATGATTTTAGTTGCTTGACCAACGGAATTTCCTCCACCACGCATAAAGAAGTTTTACGTGTGGGAATTTTCAAAGAACTATCCAAAATGTTTCCCATTAAAATCCATCCGAAAAGGGAATCAATTAGAATCAAGTCGTAATTGTCGAATGTTTTCTTCCCCCCAAGGAAGATCTTTGGGAATAAGTCCATTCCCAAGATAATATCCACAGAATCTGGCTTATCAAATCCCGGATCGGCCAAACAAAGGTGAGAAATACTTTCTCGAATACAGGGTGGAAGTGGGACTGGTGGAAGTTTGGAGGTCAAGTGAGGAAGGATTACCGCCTTGGTATTTAACACCAACAGTGAATCATGGATCGGCGAGAGCGACAAAGTGATACAACCCTCCGGCCGCCTTAGAGGGGTTTGAGACAACCCAACAAGAGAACCATGATAAGGAGACATGGGGAGCTGCAACCGCCGAGCAGCTGCCGCGGAAATAGCTGACACTTGACTACCCGAATCGATCATTATACGAAGGGGCACATTTAACCCATTACCATCCCGCACATGAACTAACGCAGTTCCGAGGACAATTAAATGTGCAGGGTCACAATTAACACAAGACGAAAGGGCAGTCGTAGAAGTTTGTGATTGCGAACGCACAGGAGACCCAGACGCCTGACTTAGCGACGCTGACGCCTGAATTGGAGACTGCCTAGAGTTCAGCTCTGAATGCAACGTGGTATTATGATACCTTTTGCAAATATTGCAACACATATCCTTCTGCTGACACCTAGGAGCCCAATGACCTGGCTTCAGACAGTTAAAGCAAAGCCTTTTCGAGCGTACGAAACGCGCACGATCCGTAACGCTCATTTCAATGTATTTGGGACACTTCACTAAAGAATGAGGAATCTCACACATAGGACAAGTACTGACTCGATCGCATTTCTCCTTACCCGGGTGGGTATTGTCAACGGATATCGGCAAGACGACCTTTGCAGTGAGCGTGGATTTGCGGCGAGAAACTGAATCTTTCACATTAGGACCAAATGAGGTTTGTAAAACCTTGATCCTTTTTTTCACAAAGCTCAAAAGATTACATACAGAGGGAAATGGCTCATTATTTAAGGTCTCCTCGAAAAGAGCCAGAGTTTCTGGATCAACGACACGTGCTGCTAATCGGAACAAAATAAATTCCCCCAAATTAGGAATATTTAACGTGCCCAAGGCAGCATGAATCTCGGAAAACGTGTTCACAAATAATTGCATGGAAGACAATGATCCCGTAGATGAAACCGAAAATTCCAGAATTCTATCGAGATAGTCAAATCCGAGGATTCTAGGATTGTCGTAGTGCTCACTCAACTCCCTCCAAGCCGAATCATAATGAACTTCGCCAAATGGGACGGACGCGATGAGCGCCGAGGCTTTACCTTGTAGAGCCGCCTTTAAATAAGTGAATTTCTCAACTGAGGAAATATCCGTTCTATCATGAACAACAGATCGAAATAAGTCGCGGAACCCTACCCAATCAGAAAATGCCCCAGAAAAACGAGGTAATTCAATGGTAGGAAGACGAGACCTTTTACCCTGAACGGTTTCATTAGCCAAATGAGCAGACTCATTGACGGCGGGAGGATTTGATACCTTACGAAAAACGGAAAGAATAAAATAATACTTTTCTTCCACTTCCTCGCCAAGGCTCCTATCCACCAGACATGCATCGCTTTGATTGCACTCATGGCAATACTCAAACAGTTCGGTCTGAGCGTCACAAAATGCTGAATACACAACTTCCAATTGAGAACATCGTGCAAGAAATATATGTAACTTACAATGATTGAAAATCTCCAGACCGGAAGCATTGAGCTCCTCAGAAAGCAAAAATGCTGCACTAATTGTGGATTTAAATTGATCACGTTTAAAACGCAGTAACTTTGAATGCGAGTCAAATTGCTCCCGTGTGACCGGCGATTTACCTTTCGCCCCTTCAACTGGCATTTTAAGAACAAAAGGAAATAACTACTCACAAAAAACGGAATGAACTCCCTCTAAAAGCTCCCGGAGAATTCCCGGGTTTCGGCACCAAAAAGTTGTAGGCACGCGTGGCTGGGAAAAGGCCGTGGCGCGTGACCCACGAGAATTAAATAAAACAAAATAAAAAAATGACCGAGGGAAGAGAAGGGAAGTGGGAAAATGACTCACCGGCCGTTGGAGGAAACCATTGCTGGACTGACGTCTCAAAGCCCAAAACTGCCCAGACTTGCGGGACGTGCGCTGTCCTGCTCACCAAAAATTGTACTCCTCGACTCCGCGACCAAAAAAGTGCCTTCGTAGACCGCCCCTCCCCTCCCGCTTCGAAAACAAACCCCTGTTTCCCCACCCCCCAGACGGCACGATGGGTAAGGGATGGGAGAAGGTCGAGGAGGGAGATTTGAATACAAAAAAAAGAGCGTGCATAGGCGCAACACTTGCTGTGTTGGTTTTCCGGGATGGGACTTCCACAGCGGAGACGACCAACCCCAGCCTCTCTCCACCAGAATACACTCCTGCGATAGTTTACGGGAAGGATGCCTCCACGCCAGTGAGTATGAAACTATCACAGGAGTGTATTCTGGTGGAGAGAGGCTGGGGTTGGTGGTCTCTGCTGTGGAAGTCCCATCCCAGAAAACCAACACAGCAAGGTTAGTGATCTCTGACGAGTGGTGCCAATTGTTTACGGCTATTGGAGACTTCCTTTAATTTTGTATTTGTCTAGCCGTAAGAGCTCACCTCATTATTGTAATTGCAAAACCTGACCTTTGGCACTTCCGTTTTATGGCATATAATACCTACAACGTATATATTACGCGTATTATACAACTTTTATTTAAAAAGTGTATTGATTACGGTTAAACTCGATTATCTGGGGCCGAGTTGAAATCAATTATAGCTCATGCTCGAACCAAGTTTCTGTCGTCGGACACAAATTGGCTGCTTCGCCCAGCCATCATTTGGCTGCTCTTCCGCAAGATGGTGCTGGAGGACGCGCTTCCGCACTGGCGGAAACCGCGTAGAGGCGTTTTAAAAGTTCATTTATGTGCCGGCAGCGGCACTTGCAGCGTGGTGGGAGGATATATAATAGAGTGGGCGTTCGTTTCCTTCGTCCGTTGATTTGCGCAAGTGTACGCAATCCTTGCGTCTGCATAATCCTTGCTCCATTGCCGCGCGCTTACGGCTGACTGGTGTCCTTTGTTGGCTCGGCGCGAAAGTATGCACATCATCCACACTGGGATCCATCCTCAGTGTCAACTGCGGTTCTTTTTTAAAAGGACTCTTTTGACTTTCGATGGCGCAAGGTCATGAATAAAGAGGCAAGGGCGAGAGGCAGCAAAAGGTCATTTAATTCAAATGGGCAAATTAATTGGAGGCCGAGAACGAGACGGAGAGGAAAAATGGAACAGAGAGGAGGTATTACGGAATTGAATTGCAAATGCCTTCGTCATGCAAATATAATAATTCTAATCCCATGCAAGCCCATCGTCAGTGGTCCTACTTCGTGGAAAATGGTTTTAAAATTTTAATGTAAAACAATTTTAAATGGAAAATCTCGAGTATTTCAATGAATTTATAGAGCAGGAAATACGAAGACCACGAAACAAATGAGTGAAAATGAATACATAATTATTGACGGAAAACATTTGCATCGAGTATTCCGCAGTGCTTTGTTTTTGAAAGAAGGCGCAATTACAACCTACATTCTGTCTCCAGTTCAAACGAATTGAAAAATACCATCGTTGACATTTGAGTGTTACTTATGAAAGGAGGCGTGTTACATCACTTGACGCATAAACGGCGACTTGGAAGAGGAGGAGGAGACACTCTCTCTCGTTTGTGGCCTCGCTTGTGTTCCCGCCGACGCAATTTCATTTCCATTTCGACCGACTGACTTGACTGCGGTGATATGCAAATGGAATGATCCTTTCAAATTTTCCCATTGATATATTGGTAGAAAAATGTTAATTTTTCCATCTGTGCTGTAGCAAAAATTGTCCCTAACAATGTACGTAGCAAAAATAGCAAAGACATTTAGTGTGATAATGATCGCAAGAAAAGGTGAGATAATACACCCAAGCCATTTACGGCATGACTTTGAAAGAATCTTGAAAAGAAAGCATTCACTAAATTTGCGTTAAAATATTTTTTGTGGAAAACTGTGAGTGTTTGATTATATTATAATGTTTGAAGTTTTCCAGCTGCTATGATTAATTTTGAATAACCCAAAAAAGCTTGACTTCTTTCAACCCAAAAGGTGTAGAGGGTGGTCTCACTGGTTTCATTGGTAGGTTTTCTCACTGGAGTTCCGATTCGGTAACATTTTTCTCTGGTGTGATTCAATACCGTGGTCCGTCAGCTTAAATGCAAATGCATGTCGTTGTGTCAGATGCACTTACACAGGACAAGGTTTCAAAATGTGTTTTCAATGTTGTTTCATGAACACCTTGGATGTAACGTATCATTACATGTTGGCCTAGTTAATTATTACTGGTCAGACGGAGCTTTCAAAACACAAGTAGGAAGATCGCTTGCGGGGAGGTGGAAGAATTTGGGTGGGGCGGAGGGGTAAGTGGAGGGGTTGGGAGGGGGAGGGGGGGTAAAGGAGGCGAAGGGAGGGAGAGAATAGTTGTTCGCTTCGACTCCATCTTTAATTTGATACAAGTCATCTTGCATTGCATTACATTTTATGCGACAAAACAAAATGTTCTGAGATCCTTATCTCCAGCGTCTGTTGCGTGGATGTCACTCATGATATGTACAGTCGTCGCATAAAGTCTGGCGACATCGACAAAAGCACCGAATAAGCGAAAATAATAATTTTGTATGGCTCCACTGATTCAAAAGTGAGGGGGTGAGGAGGAGGGGAGATAGAGAGGGGAGGGGTGTGGGAGGGAGGTGAGAAAGTGGCCAGAGTAGTCGTGAATCGGAACCTCGTCTTAGGGGGCTACAGTGAACTAAGGGGATTAAGTTGCCGATGTCGCCAGACTTTATGCGGCGACTGTACAATTGAGGGTGGAAGTGCATTACAAGGGTGTTCGGAGACCAGCCTTGACGAAGGAAGAGAAGTTGAAAAGTAAATAAAAAAGTGGAGTGGCGAAGTGGGTGAGTGTGTGAGTGCTCATTAAGTGTGTCTCCAAGTGGGGATAACAGCCAAAGAGACCCTGGATTGTTATTTTCCGATTTTCCACACCGCTACTCACACAAGTATTGCGAAGTCACCGCATGACTATTAAGAGCCCCTCTATCGCGCGTAACTGGAACTGAAGTGATCCATTATACATCCTCCTGCGTTAACGATCCAAGGATCAATTTTCGAATGTCTTTTTATGTATTCATTTATTCAATCTTTTTCAAGGAATACACAATATATGATACAAATACCAAGGGTGGTATTATACGACTCCGACATTAAACTGACTGATGAGTTGTTCTAGGGTTTCCCACCGGCTTAGGCTTTCCATGATTGCCGACGTTTCGGCAGGAGACTTTCCTGGCATTTTCAAGGATGTAGATTATCCAGAGCCTTGAAAATGGTAGGAAAGTCTCCTGCCGAAACGTCAAGGCAATCATGGATAGCCAAACCCCTGTGGGAAACCCGAGAACAACTCATATCAGCATCATTCGCCGGGAAAGCCTAAAATCATGCATCATTAAACTGACTGCAGATGTATTGAAACCTCTGAAAAATTATCTGAAGGATCTATAAAAATATTTCCACCATTTTAATCGCTTTAATCGAAAAACACACCACGCAACGATGAAAGCTGGAATCGATATGATGAATGCTAAAGTTGATACGACGGAGAAAAACAATAAAAATGCATTTGTATTCTTTCTTTCGTCTCTTTCCACCGATGATTTCACCGATTAAAGTCACTAAAAATGGCTTGTAAAATAGCAATTTTCACTAAGAAGTCTTTAGAGAAGATAACAAACCGACAAACCATGTCGTAGTGAGTATATCACTATATCCCAGCGTCAGTAGGGAATTGAAGCCGAGTGCCCAGTCGTCCCGTAGACAACTTCCCTGCGACGCGACGCAATCGACAAGAGCCAAAATGGTCCTTAATCGAGATGGGAGGACTTACTGAACTGGACTAATCATCGAATGACACGGTTCCGTTGCCGTATATGTACTGTTTCATATCATTATGTACGCCAAATACCCCACATATTCACAAAAAAGAGAAGTCGATTCCTTCGACGAAAAATAAATTAGGATAACAGATTGAGACAATGGATTGATGATACATTTTCGTAAGTATTAAGACCATTTTTGTGGCGGGAAATATAATTAGCATTCTCCAGAATAGATCAAAAGGTGGCCGTTCACTTTGTATGACAATTTTTTTCGAACGCATCGTGTACTTAGGTTACCTGGGAGTAGTTCGTTATGACACATTTGGATCTAATCCGTTTCCTACAGAGGGGAAGGGAAATTATAAGTTGGTTCGTCTCCTTGATCGCCTCGTAAGTAAAATGCTCGCTGCAATGCCATTTTTCGTTCCTAGAAGATTGCTGCAATGTAAGAGTCAGCCCCGGTGGCGACGGGGCCTGCTAAACTGAGGGTCGCGGGTTCGAGTCCCGCCTGAGTGGATTTTTCACCACTCAGGACATGGGTGTCTGTGTTCGTCCACTGTTACATGTACGTCCATTGTTACACCCGATGTAAAAGGCCGATCGTGCTGTTTTCGGGGATGTGGAAATAAATAAAAACGTGACCCACATGTGTTGATATAAACTTGATTGCTCTACGCAGTGTTTTCTTTTGGGTAGTGTCTTCGAAAAACAGGAGATGATGGCTTTGCTTATTTTTCCTCTTTCTTTGACGTATATTGTGTCTGAACTTCAACTTGTCCTATTCCACGACTAGAAAATTTCTTCCGTAGGTCAGAGGTCATATTCCGGCGAGTCTTCTCGTGGAGTTGCGATAGTTACGGACTTAGTATCAGTGAAGGGACATGGAGGATTAGACGATCTCTTTGCCGTCCAGGCCACGTCGTCGTGTGTAGAAGGTTTGGCGTGTTTCTTGTGTATCCATCTGGAGGGAGGGAGGGTATTTCCTTATTCTGGTGGGAAGTGTGGAGGGGGAGGATAATCCCCCCTCTCTCTCTCTCTTGCCAACTCCTCCGATAAGGAGCTTTGTCGCGACTCCCCGCTTCTTCGAAGACGGGGAACGGTCGCTACTTCCGTCTTTTAGGCACAATGCCATTTCCTTCAAAGACGAAATTCGGTGAGAAGTTGGTAATGCCCTTCCATTCGGCCTGTTTTCTCTTCCTCAAGACTTCAATCCGAGGGGGCGGGTGGTTCAAAAAAATGACCTGAGAGTGGAAAAGTTGAGGTATGAAAGTAAAAGTCCCCCAGGGGAGGAAGGGACTCGAGGGGACTGTGTGTCGTAAAACTGCGCTCTCCCTCGAATTATCCCATTTCTCGGAAATATAAACACGATATATATATATATATATATATATATATATATATATGAGTTCGTGGAAAATCACACACGCGATAATTTAAATAAAAATAAACTTTGCCACAGGTGGGGTGGAAATAAATATAGAAACACAAAAAGAACACAATGAGTGTTCTTTTTGTGTTTCTATATTTATTTCCACCCCACCTGTGGCAAAGTTTATTTTTATTTATATATATATATATATATATATATATATATATATATATATATATAAACAATTTATAAAATACTTCGTCACTAGGGTGACTAAAAGGAAAAAAAAACACTTAAAAAAGAACTCACACGTGTTCTGAATATTTCGGTGGTCACCGCAACCTTCTTCAGCGAGAGGTAAAGGAAGAATCTGTCCTCTCGCTGAAGAACCTCTCGCTGAAGAAGGTGGCGGTGTCCACCGAAATATTCAAAACCAGTGTGAGTTCTTTTTTTAAGTGTTTTTTTTCCTTTTAGTCACCCTAGTGACGAAGTTTTTTATATATTGTTGTGTTCACGCTCATGTAAGCTTCCAAATATATATATATATATATATATATATATAATATACCAAGAGGGTGGTCGATAAAAATATAGAAACAAGCGAAAGACAAATTAAAACTTCCAATATTTTGGGGGTATTGGCATCCCCATTTCTCAAGGTAAAGCGCAGGAATGAGGAAAGGCATACAGATTGAGGTATGGGAGGGAAAAGAGGGGGAGACGAAGGTGTAAGAGTGGAAGGAGGGGAAAGAGGAAGAGCAGGGAGAGGGTGAGCGGAGGGGAGAGAGGAATAAAGGAGAGAGGAAGGAAGTAGAGAGTGAAGAAAGCAGGGAGAGAGGAGATGAAGGAGAGGGAGAAACTAGTGCGATTTATTGAGTCCAGGGGGCGAGTCCAGGGTCATTGGCCTGGTGGATCAAAATACAAGAATGTTCAAGATCATTGAGCTGAAGGGGTGAGGAAGAAGGGGGAAGGGAAACAAGTAGACCAACTTTAAAGTACTAAAATGAGGGAGGGGGGATCGTTAAATGAGGAGCGGTGCCCATTCATGCGAATGTTAAGAGGAGTGGTGGATAAGCCAATGTAGAAAGAGAGACAGTATTGACAGAGGAGGATGTAAACAATGTTTTGCGTGGTGCAAGAGGGTGAGGGGACAGAAGGGAGGGGAAAAGCGAGGAACTTGTCCGGCAAGGGCTGGGTGATGAGGATGGCGCAAGTTTTACATCGCGGGCGGTTGCAAGGGGTGGGAAGGGATTTGGTGGGTTTGAGTGATTTGGACAGGGGTTTGGTAATATTGAAAATGGCGGATAGATTGGGGGGGCGTCTGAAGCTGAAAATATCTCCATTACAATAGCTGCCATTCCTCACTAAACTCCATCAATCTCTTCTTCGCAGAGGATATCCAGAGCACCTTCTCAATAACAAAATCCTCAAAAAACCACACTCCCCCAAACTGCCTCAAACCAATAGCATTTCTCAACTCAAAATCTCCCTCTGTACCACCTACTTCCCTGGTGTTGACTCCCTTAGACGCATTAATAAAAACCTCTACCATATCCATTCAGACAACGTAACCACTTCAAAAATATTTCCCCAATGTCCCTCTCTCACCTTCAGACGCTGCAATGTTTTCCGCCATTTTCAATATCACCAAACCCCTGTCCAAATCACTCAAACCCACCAAATCCCTTCCCACCCCGTGCAACTTGCGCCATCCTCATCACCCAGTCGGGGACACCTTGCCTCCGTAGCGGGGAATGCAAGGCTTCTGCGGTCGTCATCACACGAAATCCTTGCACAGCATCATCATCGGCGGAAACAAGGAATAGGGGGGAGAAAAAGGTCAAGAGGAGGAGGAAAACAGTGGTAAAAATAGGAACTTGGAACGGAAGGACCATGATGAGGGCCGGGAAGCTTGAAAATATTAAGTAGGAAATGGAGAAAGGGAAAATAGATGCTTTGGGATTGTGCGAGGTGAGATGGAAAAAAAGCGGGGACTATTGAAGTGATAGCTACTGGGTAATATTTAGTGGGGGAGAAGAGAGTCAACGTGGGGTAGGTATGGTACTGAACACAAGATTGGGGCTGAGGGTGGTAAACATTGAACAGGTGAGCGACAGGATACTAGTGGTAGAAATAAAAACACGCCCAACGAATTTCGTACTGGTTCAGGTATACATGCATACGAGCAACCATAGAGAGGAAGAGGTGGAAGAGGTGTACGAACAAGTAGAAGAAATAATTAGAGAAGTGCCGGGAAAGAAAAACCTGATAGTGATGGGTGACTGGAATGCAGTGGTGGTGGAAGGGAGGGACGGATTAGAAGTAGAAGGGTTTGGGCTAGGAAGAAGAAATGATCGCGGTGAAAAGGCAGTTGAATTTTCTAGAAGAAATAAATTAGTAGTGACAAACATTTGGTTTAAACATCACCCCAGGCGTAGGCACAATTGGAAAATGCCAAGTGATACTGGGAGATACCAAATTGATTATATAATGGTAAGACTGAGATTTAGGAACAGTGTAAAAAACTCGCGTAGCTATCCAGAGGCGGATGCGGACTCAGATCATAACTTGGTGATGATGAAGTGTGAAGTTAGATTCAAAAGGCTTTGTAAAGGTAGGAAGATAAAGAGGTGTAACCTTGAAGCATTGAAGGGTTGAAAAGGAGGGAATACAGGGAAGAGCTGGTAGAAAAGAACATATGCGAAGTAAAGCGGATGGGAACAATAAAGAGAAGATGGGTTATTATCAAAACAGGCATCGCAGAAGCGGCAGAGAAAACAATAGGAACGGTGGAAAAGAAGAGGGTTAAGAAGCAGTGGGTTACGGAAGAAATGATAAAGAAAATGGAGGAGAGAAGGATATGGAAGACCGTCAACACCGACGTAGGCAAGAGGAAGTACAAGGAATTGAAAAATAAACTCCGGATAGTGACCAATCGGGCAAAAGAAAACTGGTGGAAGGGACAATACGAGGAAATTGAAAAGCAGTAGAAAGAGGGGGAAGTGGGCGATTTGTACCCAAAGGTGAAAATATTATCGCGTGGTAAGAGAGGTCAAACGATACCAAAGGTTAAGGACAAAGCATGGAATATATTAATCGAACAGAAAGATATCCAAGAAAGATGGAGAGAATACGTAGAAGAGCTACGTGACAGCGATAATAGGCCCTTTAGCCTAGATCTAGAGGACGAAGGAACAATAGATAAAGATAACCTCGGACCAGAGATACTTGAGAGTGAAATAGAGAGGGCACTAAGAGAGATGAAGGGTAGAAAAGTCGTGGGAACCGATAACCTACCTTCGGAGCTACTGAAGAATCTAGGTAGTAAGGGGAGAAAATCGTTGTTCGAACAAATTCGCCTTATCTACGAGGAAGGAGTATGGCCAGAGGATTACGTGAAAACAGTATTAATACTTATCCCGAAGAAGAAGAAAGCGTCAGAATGCGAGGAGTATTGAACAATCAGTTTAATTTCACACGCGGCAAAAGTTGTACTGAGAATTATAAATAGAAGATTGGAGAGTAGAGCAAACAACTATTTAGGCGATGACCAATTTGGGTTCAGGAAGGGGAGGACCACCAGAGACGCGATTGCGGTAATGAGGACACTTATAGAAAGAAATATAGATCATAATCAGGATGTTTTCGCTTGCTTTGTGGATTTCGAAAAGGCGTTTGACAGAGTAAATTGGGAGAAACTAATGCAGATATTGGGGAAAATAGGAATAAATTGGCGTGATAGGAGACTCACCCGAAATTTGGGGCAGAGGGCTCAGGTGAGGGTATCTGACGGTGAATCATGGTGGGCAGTTATAGGTCGTGGGGTACGGCAAGGGTGCCCGTTGTCGCCTTTGCTTTTTAACATCTATGATGAGGAAATGGCAAGAGAGGCATGGGATGAGCTACTAGGAATGAAAGTAGGAGGCCAGCGGATGAAGTCTGTTAGATTCGTAGACGACCAGGCGTTAGTCAGTCGGTCATCGAAAGGACTGCAAACTTTAGTAGATTCATTGGAAATGCAGTGCGAGAAATAGGGGATGAAGATTAATAATAAGAAAACAAAAGTAATGAGATTCTCTAGGACAAAGAAAGCGAGGCAGGTGATAAGAGTAGGAAGTCACAAACTGGAGCAAGTAGAACAATTTAATTACTTGAGTAGTACGCTAAAAGATATTGGACATAATAGGAAAGACATTAGGAGGACAATAGAGCGTTCAATTAATAGAAGGGAGCTGATGACGGGAACCCTAAGTAACGATGTAAAAAAGAGGCTGGTGAAGAGCTTGATATGGAGTGTGGCGTTGTATGGGGCAGAAACGTGGACCTTGAGAAAGGAAGACGAAAATAGGCTGAAGGCTTTTGAGATGTGGGTGTGGAGGAGGATGGAGAAGGTGCGTTGGACGGAAAGGAAGACAAATGAGGAAGTGCTTGACATGGTGGGCGAGGAGAGGAAACTTATAGATGAGATTAGGGGAATGCAGGGTAGGTGGCTGGAAGGGGTAATGAGGGACGATGGTTTGCTGAAGGTCGTGATAGAGGGAAGGATGTTGGGTAAGCGGGGAAGGGGAAGGAAGAGAATAGGTTTTATGGACGAGATGAAGAAAGGTAGGACTTATGCTGAGATGAAGAAAGAAATACTAGAGGTAGTAAGGGCACGGCACGTGTAAGAGTTCGTTGGCTATTCTCTGACTTTCATCATAACCTACCTCTAACCGGTAGATTACTCCAATGAATATATATGTATGTGTGTATGTATCCCTACACTTATATACCTTGCCATCGCAACCCGCTAACCTTGCCATGTCTTTTCCAATTTGAACGTGGATATATAATACAGAGTATATAAAAGAGAAAACTTTAGATCGTTTAGGATAACTAAATTTTTCTTACAAAGGACTTACACATTTGACGAAAATTACGAAATTATAGCTATAGGCATAGAGATACAAGGTAAGAGGAAAGTCCTTCTTCTTAAGAAGAATCCATAATGAAGAAATAAACAAATTTATTCAAATATAATAGTATGGATACAAAGCCACGCTGCTCAAAAACTTCAGCCTGTGAATTTTGTTTATTTAAATTGATGAGCATCAGCTGAAAATAGTCCCATTTGTTGTCGCGGTCTCGACTCGAGGACAAAGCGTGCCAGCCCACCACGAACGAGGGCCGGCCGGCGACAGCCAAACGGCCGCATTTTCCCCGAATTCATTCAGCCGCGGACTGCCAGGGAGGAATTCACGTTTGTCCGGAATCTTGGCATCCAAAATGCCAAGCACCCTTTAACATGCGAATGGGTGTCCGATGGGATTGGCCGCGGACACAGAAAAGACGGACGCATTAAGCTTCTCGTAGGTCATTGGACCTTTTCAATATTTGTTCTATGTGAAAATGGAAATCAAATTTTTTTATGTACATACCTTCTTAATAGTTTTAACGCATAGTAGTTTAAGGAGTACAACTAATAGATGTAATTCATAATTGGTAAAACCTCCTCAGACCCAGAGAAAAACATAAAATGTGCATTGAAAGTTTGACAGATTTTAAAATAGAATAACTTGTATTTAGAACCTGGGATCCCATGTCCCCTGGGTTCAGGTGGATACATAACACTTATGAATTAAATGGCAAAAATACAAATACATACAAAAATAAAGATAAAGGCCTCGAAGGGCATCTGAACAAATGTTGAATACAAAAATAAACCAAAAAACACATCAAACGACTATATATCAGTAGAAAACAGGTGTAAAAGTAAACAACTAAATTAAGTGAAACGTTTCTTTCAAATCGAATACTAAAAAGTAAAATGCATGTTTCACAAAATAAGACTCGACTCAATGACAGATCATTATTTAAATTATACAAATCAGTATATTAACAGAAAAATGTAACAGATATTATGAGAAAGACGGAGTGGGGTTACGAAGGTAGTGGAATAATTTTGTGTGGAATAAATTCACCGATGATGTTTGACGAATACCATATGGTGGGAGAGAATTCCATAGTGTTAACTGCTTCTACCTAGAAGGAGTTGTGGAGAAGAGTTGATCTATATGGGTTGGGATATAAAGTGCATCAGGGGGGGGGGGGGGGTGCGGAGGTTTCTGTTACGAACCTCGGAAGTGTATGTAAAGAGTTAGGTTAAATAGGCAGGTTGTTTAAACTTGAGGATTTTGAAAATGAGGGAACCTAAAAAGTATTTCCTGCGGTTCCGTGTTGTAAGTAAATTTGCTAGTTGGTAAGCGTGGGATATATGGTAGAATTTTGGAATCAGATAAATGAATCGAAGGCAAGCATTCGGTGACCTTTGCAGTTTCAAATAAAGGTCTTCCGGAACGGTGCAATAAATTACGCAGCAGTAATCGAAGATAAGTAAGATAAGCGACCTGACAAGTTTGCGGCGAATTTGGGTAGCAAGTTCCTTTTTGTTATGCTTGATTATGTGGAGGATCTTAAAAACTTTGCGGGATACCAGAGATACTTGTTCAGTCCACGTTAGCGTTTGATTGATAGTTACACCTAAGTCGGTAACCGAAGAGAAGTATACAATGTCAGTTCCAAGTACGTTTATACTGGGAATATTGTCAGGGAGAGAATTGATATTTCTTGGACTGCCTAGGATGATTGATTTTGTCTTGGACTGATTGATGATTAATTTATTATTTGAGACCCATAAACATATGCCCACGTGACTGTTTGGTTAATTGACTGAAATCATCTCGAGCGGTAGGAACACAGCAGGCCCCAAAGTTTTCGTGGCACGCAGCCTTTTATCGCCCAACAAAGACGTTGTTGCACATCATGTCAGTAAGTAAATTAACAGCGGAAACATTACATATTGTTCTAAATAAATTAATGGTTGATTTGGAAAAGACTGGTCTTAAAGGCAATTGCTGGTATATCTGATAAAAATGCAGTGAACAAGAAAGCATTGTATATCCACACCCTTGTGATCCTTCTAGCCCCATTTTTTTATGTTGTGGACGCTGCTCATCTTCTTAAACGTGTGAGGAACTATTGGCGGAATCAGAAAAATGATGGTTCACCTTCCCTGATTTCAGCTCTCTATAATTTACCAAAGCAACACCTTTCTCAGTGATTTAATAATATATAATCTTGAGAGAGAAAAAATTTTGAAATACGGTTATGGTTTATCCCTGAAGGCACTTTGACCATTGAATTTAGAGAGTCAAGATGCTAAATTCGAAGTTCAAATATAAGATGAATACGTGATGGGTGACAGTAAGAAAGTTGGGAATAGAACATCAAGTTACCAACTATCAGGGCACATCTAACTTCATTCATGTAATTAATACTTTGTGGAAAGCTGGTAAGGGGCCCAGATTTAATGATTCAGTGAAGGACACCTAACTAATTCGCCATCAGACACAAGGCCTGAAGTTTTGAGTACATTTATTTCTAGGTTAAAAGCTTGGGAAAAAAAAATAAGCCAGCCACCGGTATTATTAGCAAGGAGGCTCTCACTGCTTTAAAAATGTCAACATATTCCCTGTTGGAAATCAATAATTTTAGCGAAAATGAGCTGCTGGGGTTAAAATAAGTTTTGCAAAGAAGACAACATACAGACGTCCTTAAGGATCACTTTGGTAGATACGGTCAACTTTCTGGGTCGAAATACACATGACTCCATCCGTAAAGGCAGAAAACAAGTTGAGGCTCAATAGCGTAATGAGAATCTGCTATAAATTCCAATTACGGAAGCTCGATAGAAATCACTGGCATTGATCTTCATACTCCTTGGGATGAATTAAAATTTGATGTCCCCTTCACATTTAAAATTCAGCAAGAAAGTTTAAGTAACAGATGACGATTTTACTAATTCTGATAAAGGTTTGCCTGTAGCATCGTACGTTTGGGGGATACTGTGCAGTGTGCGTATATTCTGTCTCAAAGAAATTGCGCAGTCAATTTTACAGGGACTTTTTATTAACTGACAAAGAACTCGATTCATCAGTTTCTGAACTGATTTTTCAACAAGACAGAAGGGGAATGTTGCATCCCCAGTTAGCCTTCATTAATGCAGTGGTGTAAAACGTTGTAAAAAAAACTCATGACTCTAAATTTGAGAGACTTGATTTCCTCCAAACTGACAAAGGACGGCATACTCTCTGGGGAAGGAATTAACTGGGAGCATTGCAGCAAAATTCACGCTGCAGAGGATGTGATGCAAGTGATTATTTGGTCCTGCACTAATTCATTCAAGTATTCTACCAGCTGATTGGTAGGTTCTTGGACAGTCCCCAT
This sequence comes from Pyrrhosoma nymphula, assembly GCA_963573305.1. Taxonomy (NCBI): domain Eukaryota; kingdom Metazoa; phylum Arthropoda; class Insecta; order Odonata; family Coenagrionidae; genus Pyrrhosoma; species Pyrrhosoma nymphula. Next base: position 6,229,150 of record OY754329.1, read on the forward strand.
TCTGCATCCCAACCTCATAGACATTTTCTCACTTTCCCTCCTAAGGATGTTGAAAAACTATTATGAAAATAAAATAAACATGAACGTGAATTCATCTTTCAGGAAAAAGGAAATTATCTACGCTGTTGGATTTATAGTTCTTTCTGCACAAAATGAAAGACATTAACACCTTGTATTCCCATGTGGAAATAATAAAAATGCTACCCACAAATTTGATATTTTTGTCATTTTCGTGAGTTGTTTTCCTTATATTTGATGAATGCCTTTTTGTCATTTTTATAATAACTGAGTTTTTAGAATGAGCAGCCAAAATCTAATCTTTATATGGGCTGTCCATTCAAGGTGTTGTAGTTAGTGCACACTAGGACACACATGAGCGCACAAGAACGACATTTATCAGAGTCCTCTGGATGGCCATTCTCAACACTAATCCCTCTTAGGGTGTAGTGTATTATCGGCAATCCAGAGGACTCTGACATTGATTGGAACGATGAGCGCTGGCGAAATGTTTTCAACCTGCCAGTAGATGGCATTCTGTGGTCGAACAACAGCCACGGCCGTATTTTTAGTTTAAATTTGTTGAATTCGTTCAGTGTTAGTATTTGAGAACGTTTGTTGCTTTTTCGTGCTGAGTAGTTAAAAAATTCCGATATGCATTTTTGACGCCTTTACTAAAGATCCACAAACTTTCCAACAATCACGCAACCACTATCGACGTTCTTTTGTTGTTTAGCGCGCAACCACTGGGCTCCCGATCTATTCTGAAGTGCGCAGGGTCTGAATCACGAATGGAAGGGAATTGCGTTGTTATTGTGTTGTGCGAAGTGATAAACGCTCTATTATGCGAATGGAAAGCACACCAAATGTCCCTTTTGACAACCACACTTGAACACTTGACCATACGGTTGCAATAATTTTGAGCGTGCACTAGGATGATCTTTGAGTGTGTGTGTAAGTTATAATGTAAATAAGGTGTGAGTACATAATAGTGATTTAAATACATTTAAAAAGTATACCATCTCGTCGTCTGCGTCTGTGTCCCTCTGTGACGTCACTAAACCTAGTGCGCAGGCCCGTATGCAGTTTGTTCAAATATTCAACAACTTACCGTCAATGGAAGCACCTTACGTCTCATTAAATTTCTCGTATGACGAGATCATTAAGTATGTCATAGAATCTATAAATACGTATCCCTTAGTAGTACTAATCAGTTTTAATGCCTTGAACTCCTTTATTGAATGTATGAATGATTTTCAACGTAGAACTCTCCTGGTAGCTTCTGGTTTAGCCGTGCAATTCACTTGCGATTGCTGTTTGGTCCTTGGACAGGGGAGCGTGCAATGAATGGACGAGTCTGGCATGTCTGACGTAGAGTAACCCCGTGCCACACTCCGTGGCTTGTACGGCACTTTGTTGATGTTAATCCCTGTACCTACTCCAACGAGAACGCTATCATTCGTTCTTGGGTTTTGCACGGAGGGGTTGAGCCTTTTCCCTCATGCCCTGTTCTTCCTCCTTCGTTTCATTTCATTTTTCCAAAATAAATATCTTCCGCTTGCGGTACCCATATAGACGCTTGAACGATTAATTAAAGAGATTAGTGGTGAGAAGCTACGGAGATTAATTGGAAGTGATAAGGGTCCACCGCCAATGGATAGGATTCACTGAAATGAGAACAAGAGAATGTTTTGGGATGTTCACGTCCTTAACACACCAGAGGCCACTCTTTTTGGCGCTCGATGACTATGGCGTAGATTGCAGGTGGGCTTGACGCCACAAATATTTTACTACCGTCCGCTATATCGGTTAATCTCCATTCCCTACTGACTTCCCACGCCGGCAAGTATAGTCGACGCGTGTTGAACGAATAAAACTACCTTTGCCTGCCTCGGTGAATGAAACATGAGCCCATCTGTCAAACTCAAGCCTTAGATACAGCATTTTTCAAAAGTATCCAACGTTTTTCAGCCAATATAGTGCCTTCATATTCCTAAATATAAATCTCTGCTAATTTTTTTATAGAAAGTAAGTGCTCTGCTTATGGCTGCATCAATCTCAGTGACATAAAATATATCCATTGGTGATAAAAATAAGTACATATTTATTTACTGCACTCAACTATCCCCATGATAAATAAAATGTAAACGATGAAAGGTAATTAGTAAATTCATAAATTGTAACGCATGCTCGCCTGTATACGTACCCCTGCCTGAAAACGGCAGCAGAATAAGCGGCCGAAACGTTGGTCATGGACCTCCAAAACGTAATGGAATCCCGAGAAGACTTCCAATATATTTAAATTTTATTATTTTATAAAGTTCTTACTGTCACCTGTCAAATGTATTCAGTCATTTAAGCAGAGGGGCTTGGATGCCCGAAAATCCTTTTGACTCTCCTGTCAGACAACTTACTATAACTCTCCTAAATGTCCCTTCCACACATTCAGACGACCAATAAACCTTTACTGCTACCTAAAAGCTACCAAATCTCTTTTCAAAACAAAAATCTGTTAGCCATCCTACAACGCCACCCAACCCCTGCCATCGCGCAAGATACAAGATCTTGCCCTATCCTCACATCCAAACCTCTCCCCGAAACATTCCTGGCTTTTCCCTACTTTTCCACCCTTCTTCCTCTTGCAATACAAATAATGTTGTCTATATGAGCTTCTTTTGTAGATTTTCGCATCTCATTGTTTATGGTATGCAGGCTTTTGGTTCTGCGATTAATTATTTAATACTATGCGCAGCAGTTTCGCCGTGCTATGCTGCCGGCTTTGTCGGGCTTTTAAGAACAACTATGGTCTTTTTTCAAAAAGTAAATAGACAATTCCAGCAGTTGATGATTTTGAGAAGTAAAAACTTAATTTTGAATAAGTCTCTTCCAATTATAAGGGAGTTTATAACTATCCTCTCTATTGATATTATTTGGTCTTTTTTTAAATTTCAATCGCCTCCCTTACGAGCCGCGGAAAGTACCTGCATTCTTTGTGTAGTACTCTTGCCGTCTCGATGTCAATGGCGTGACCTTCCTCTAACGTAGTGTGCTCAGCCACGGCAGATTGATACCACTCTTTCTTCCGTATTACACGTTGAAATAGAAAAAAAGACCAAATAATGTCTATAGAGAGGATAGTTATAAACTCCCTTATACCTGGAAGATACTTATTCGAAATTAAGTTTTTACTTCTCAAAATCATCAGCTGCTGGAATTGTTTTTTTTTTTATTTTAAAGACCATTGTTGTTCTTAAAAGCCGGACGAAGCCGGCAGCATAGCACGGCGAAACTGTTGCCTAATACTAAATAATTAGTAGCAGAACCAAAAGCCTGAATACCATAAATGTTGTCTATATATCAATGTACTCTCTGCCCCGCGTCGGTCTCACTGCTCTGTGCATCTGGATGAACGGCCACCCGAGCACCCTGAATTGAACCCTTCCCCCCTCCCCTCTACCACCCATTGTTGCTTCTGTGTTGACGCTTGAACGATTCATTGGAGAGGAAGGTGGCGCGAAGCTACCTCCCACAACCTCAGATTCGACAATTGGTTTAGCACAGGCGCCAATAAATTCCATATCTCTTAATTCATCTCACGAGTACTCCTGGCCATATATATTTCATTGATAGACCTTCACCTTCAAAATTTTCTCTTGCTATCGAAAACCATCACCTTCGTTTTCCCGCAATATATCTCGCACGTAAATGTCATAATAATGTCATTTCTGAAAATACATAAATTTCACCCCAACAGATAGTACAAAAAACTGTCCTCCCGGTACGCGTGACAGCGATGGCGGCGGGCATCTCCCTCCCAACCGAAATACACACTTCCACCTGCCTCTCCACATGGACAGGCCTGACTGACACTTATCCTCAATCGTCTGGCGCCGCCCAACGAACTCTCCAAGTCTTGCCCAAATATAACCCTCCACAATAAACCAGTCATGCCATACCCGGTCCAGTGCAAGAGTCGGATGTCCTCAACTTATCCTCTACTACCCTCACTGAGAATGTTGTCCCTATTTTGAGTTAATTACTCGTTTTTCTCCCCACCCCTGGAGCTAACCACATCCAATTGCTCTTGGATATCATTAGCTTCTGCAGGAACCTAAAATGGCGCCACTTCTGGAAAGAAAATGGCGACATCCCCCAAATTTGACCTCAGTCATTATCAAATTTTGTCCCAAATCAAACTCCAAAGTCTTTGGCCCAAAACCATGCGATAAAGGTATTCTGCGACCAATTTTTAAGTCGAGTGTCCGATCCTCTTTTTTTTAATTCCCTCAATTCAGCCAAACCTTAGCCGAAAGGAATAATCATCCCTCAGTCGCGTCAACGGCCATCAATCCAAAGAGAGAGAAAATTCAGCGATTCTGATATAGGATCCACTCTCTTTTAATTCAAAAAGAAGGAGCCACGACATTGATGAAGCCATGCGACATCTGAGTGAAGCTTTATCGTGCTATGCAGCGTTTCAGGTAGCAGTTCAAGATTTTCAACATTTAGAAGGCCCCGGATGAAGGATTCTCACGATCCGACATCAATATCCTCTCTCCCGCCTGCTTCAAAAATCCCCACATACTAGTAACTGCCCTTATTACCCCTAAAATTCATAGACATCGCATCCCTGGACCTCCGATCATTTACAATCGAAATTCTACCACCCAGAGAATCTCAGCTTTCGTTGAACTTCACCTGCAGCCCACGTTCACAAAACTCCATTCCTTCATTCGCGACTCTTATAACTTTCTAGACATCCTAAATACAGTAGAAATTCCCTCCGACAAAAGCGACATCATGGATAAATTAGATATGTTTACCTCTCTATTCCTCGTCTATTGATCTGATATCACCCTCTTTAAATGCCTTCATTAATTTACTCTTCAAGTTAACAGAGTTTAATCTGAAACGTAACACTTTTTCTATCGATAGCTGGCTCTTTCTTCAAGCCAAGGGGCACGACAAATGGCCCCTTCTTGTGCAGGGAATTTCCTTGCCACCCAGGGGTATTAATACCAGAGTAGTAGGTTAGGTTGAACGATGATAATTTCATCATTAAATCCACGGCGAGGAATCTTTGAAGAGTTTCCACAATTATCTACGTTTATAAAGTGCTTCTTCAAGCTTAGGAATTAGGGAACTTTGGGTTACTTTGGCGTCGAAATACACACAACTGGCTGTGAGTACCTACCTCCCCACACCAATTTTAAATATAAAGAAACTATAGTTTCAACGTTTATACGGTTTTGCCAAAGGAACAACTCTGAAAATGTTTTGTGAAAATTAAAGTTATACATACATACATTTGAAATTGATGCACAGTAGGTAAACCAAAATCGATGAAATATCATTATGATTGAAAGACATGTTATGAAATCCAAAGAATCTCCGGCTAGAATTTTCAGAATGGAAGAGTAACTTTGGACTTGAATCGAAAATAGTAACCATGATGTTCAACAAAATTTTCAAGCAAACTTTCAACCACCTTTTAGATTCCTTAGAGACCAAACCACCTTAGAGACTGGAGAATCGGTTAAATACCTCTGAGTTAAACTGACTAATGATCTCTCGTGGAGAAAAAATATTCGAGAAATTACCGGTCAGGCTAATCGTAAATTGAGATTCGTTGAAAGAGTACTTGGCAAGTGCGACGATAAAGTTAAGAAAATCAGCTACTTCTCACTCGTTAGACCTCACTTGAAATATGCTGCCAGTATTAGGGATTCTTATGAAATAGGCTTGGAAACTGAGTTAGAACGCGTGCAGCGAAGATCGGCAAGAAACGTTAAAGGCCGTTGCGATAATCTTGTTAGTGTTACTGACCTTTTGTAGCAACTGGGATGGGAAAAGCTTTCAGACCGTCGATTAAAATTTAGACTCAATCTATTATGTGAGTACCAAACCGGTCTATTCTCTGACGACGTCGATAATATTTTACGAAATCTGACATCCTACGGTAGATCAGATCATGAGAATAAAATTAGGTAACTAGACTGCAGAACGGACAGATTTAAAATGTCATTTTTCCCTCGAACGATAAGGGACCATAACAGCTGCCAATGAGACTTTTATCTAGGTTTGTCGTTAGGTAGTGTAGCTCTTAGTAGCAGTAGTACTCCCTAATACTTGAAGCTGTCACCTAGTACTAACAGCACGCAGTGCATGTTTTCTACATTAGTCTTGAGTCTCTGTCCATTTGTGTAGCTGCAAAATACATATATATTAACGGTCCCCCTCCATTGTGACAATATCTGCAGTCTGGTAGTACATACTTGTGAGGCTTCGCCTCTGGACAAGCATTAGCGATTTATGCTAATGCATGGTTAGTCGTAGTTACACTAACTTTAGGGTAGATTGTAATGCATGTTGGTGATTACTCACCCCCTGCCATACACCCCATGAGGTGGCTTGCAGGGCATTTTGTAGGTGTAGACGTCACTTTCAAAATTATTTCCCCACAAAGAAAGCGCCGAAGAGAGCGTAATGAAACGAACATTTCCCTTCCTCCCACGTACTTTGTGGTGGGTATGTGAATAACAAACGGCGAATAAAAACCGCGGCGTTTGCCTCGTGACCCTCGAGTGGGAAATTTATAGTCCGGGTCGTATTATTGACTCGTTGAAGGAGAGGGGTGAGGTGGGAGGGGTGATTCAAGGGGCGAGGAGTGCAGAGTGGCAGACTGGCCCTGTCGGTTTTTGTTCGCGCGGAGCACTTTCTCGAGAGATAGAAGCCGTCGAATCCTTGGTGATGGAAAAGGCCCCTTGCCATCTTTCGGGGGCCGTTTTGACCGCCTATGGTGACGGGGGTCCTCAACCTCTCCTCGGAAGACTATGTCAAGCTACGGGTGGAAGAGGCGTGGGCGTCCTATTGAGTACATAGTGGATAGTTTTCCAACTCGTTAATTCTCCGAGATGCAAAACAATTCCTCGAATGATCTATGGAGGAGAAAGATGGATTCAGGCGGACTGCAGGACCCCGAGGGGAAAACAGCGCTACAGCGCTATTGAGGCCCGCAGAGTAGGGATGGGCGATTATTAAAAAATAATCGATACTTTGTAAATCGATTAATCGCAAGCTGCCGATTAATCGCGCCCAATTAATTGCTTTTACTAATCGATACATCGATTAAACGATTCGATTATGACAACATCCAAAACATACCTTGCAAGGTTATGGTCCCTCCATAATAAAGTAAAATAGTTTCATTTACATTTTATAAGGTTAATGTTATCATAAGTACAACTTCTAAAATTTAGGTAAACTTCCAGGAGGCGTGTCAGGGAACAGAGTTGTGAAAAATTTCTTAATTCAATTTAAATTTTGGACGATTGCCAAATGTTTACGGGAGCTGAAGCTAAAAATTGCAATTTTGATAAGTGGGTACTGGTAAGGCGGCTTCTCAGATCAGATTGTATTAGACTCATCTCGGAAAAGTCTCTCTCTGACGGAACTGATGTTGCTACTCCTGGCTCTGGATATCCTTGTCAGTCATTTTCTTCTTCTTATTTCATGCCCTGCTTCCGAAGGGATAAGATATAAGTTCGTCCCTTTCTTCGCCTGCGTTGAGCAACCAACTGCACAACACTGAGGCATATTGACAACCAAATATTAAAAAACCGCTACGCTGCTCCAGGAAAAACACAACAACTCCAATGCTTTCTAACAGGCAACTGACGACAACAAAACAATAGCGTAGGCCAAACATGTAGGGAACCAATCAGAAGCCTCGATTGTCGCATCGCATATGTCGAGATCGTCGAGATCAACCGTTGTCCATACTCTCCTATCAAGAGCTTTATGCTCGCCATGCCCAGTGTTACAAGATTGGGCGGTTTTCCACCACATTTTGCGGGAAGCCGCCAACAGTGTAGAAAAAATATTTCTTTGTAGCGACCTTTGTAAAAGCATTTTTGATAGCATGGAGAGGATACCAATAAACACATTCAAACCGATAAAAAGATATAAATCCTCATTGTAACCAATTTTACTATCAAAATAACAAGCGAACATAAGACAAAAAACATCTGACACATGACACGTGAGTTCCCGGCAAAATGTGGTGCCAGTTGTGTTACGTGGTTACGTCATGCGCATTCTATATTCTATTTTGATACCTCTACGGCGTCATTGCGCAGAGTTTAGCCACAGTCAAATTTTCGAACTGAAGACGATTGTGAACCACTCTATCCATCACAGTTCACAAGATTGCGTAATAATCGGTAATCGGTCAAATTAATCGAGTATACATAATCGATATCATCGATATCGCCTGTTGCATTAATCGATTAAAAAATTTCGATTAATTGACAAAAATAATCGATTATTCGATTAATCGATATCGTAATCGCCCATCCCTACCGCAGAGGACGGCGTAATATGACATCCTCCTCGGTCATTACCATTGCAGAAATTCCATAAAATGTACACTCTCGAGGATTTACTGAATTGATCAGCTGAATGACCTTACCATATGAGCTGTCATTCGCATCAATCCCAATTTTGAGTACTTCTCCGCTGAAACTTGTCTAATTTTGGAAAATATAGCGGTTTTATATGAGTAAATGTGGTTGAAATTAACTTACAAAAGAACGCATGTCGTGCTGCACCATATCCTAAGCGCCGAATGGCAAGAACAGCGTTTTATTGAATCTGATAGCATACAACCTAGGCAACGATGACCCCAACATACTGTGAATGGCCTTCTGACACATCGTCCATGTGAATCTATTCCATCAGCATAGCAGTAGCTAGAGGAAAAGTATGGCCTTCCTCCTTGGCTAGATGTGTAACATAGCAAATATCTAGCGAAGTATGGAGAGAACGCCAAACCATATGTAACAGGCCTAAGTAATAAGGAGAGCACAAAGTCATTAGAATCAAATCTCCAAAACATATTTTGCAAATGCTGCTCTCTTTCAACCACTATTATTTTGTCGATGTCCACTATAAAGGCAAAACGGTAAGTTCTCCAACGTAGAACAGCATCACCTAAATTAGGTCACAAATTAACTCCTAGATGCAACCTGTTGATGCTCATCATCTGTTAGATATAGATAGTTGAACGATCTACGGCCATTGAATGTTGAAAGAAAATAAATTCCCCAAGGCCGTACTCTTTATTGGACACAAAAGGGGGGGGGAGGGATGGACAGGGTGTTGGAAGGTGAGTAAGGACGTCAACGGGGTAAAAAAAGGTTATGTAAACTAAAAACACAATAACACACACAAACGTACTAGCTCACTCAGCCAGCAGACACGTCAAGGGGGGGGTCTGCGTAGGTCTCCCAATCACGCGTACACACACACTCAGGCCCGCTAAGGTGGCGCCAGTGACCTACTCACACTAGTTAGGCTTGTCAGGGGGACAAGTGTTCCTCCAGCTCAGGTCACAATCATGCACACACTCTCAGGTATAGGAGGACCTCACCCACGCCGGTGGCTCATTCACACCAGCACTACGAAGTCCCAACACACACGTCCAGTGACCAGACACTCTGCACTCGCACGCTTCTACAAAAATTCCGCGTGGGGTTCAGTCACACGCACAAACACCTTACAAAGTTTTCACCTACGGCAGTGACCACTCCACAGCCAGTGACCGTCAAGCACACGGGGAAGAGGAGGGTTGGAAGTGCCCAGTGATGTTCTCCGGTGTTTCTCCTGCCAAGCAGGCCTCCTCAAAGGAGAATGTAAAAATCTGAGTCGGGTAGATGGAGTTGATGGATTATGGTGACAGGGATGAGTCAATTGGAGTCTAGGGCCGGGGGAGGGGGGGGGGTTTGGAGCCAATGGTGGGGAAGGGGGGGGGGAGTGGTGGAGTGGGTAGAGGAAGACGTTGGGAAATGTGGGGGGGGGAGGAGATATGGAGAGGGTGGGAGAGAGCCGTTACTAAAAGTGGTATGTGTCAATTTTTTGTTTGAAAGCAAGGAAAAGAAACATGATGTGACCGGTCCTTGGTCACTGTTCATGCTGTTGCCCTTGTTTTTAGGAATGTAGATGGATTCATAAGAGTCTAATAAATGATCAGGTGAGTGTTTTATGAGGTTGATATAGGGTATATTTATTTCACAAGGCGGATTTCGAAGGCTTAAAACAAGAACTATTGACCTCGTATAAAAAATGTAGTGATATTAGTGAAAACCGTTGTACTGACTATACATGGAATACTTTTCGTAACATCACACAACTAGCCATAACTAGCGCAATACCTAGTAAATTTAAAAAGGTCAATACTGAGCCTAGGTGGTATAATGCGGACGTCCGGAAACCTCTCAAGCGACAACGACTACGGCACGCAAAAATGAGGAACGCACGTCAGGATCTCCCCGAAGAGGAGTATAAGAAGTTATGCGACAAATACAAGAAAACAGCAGCTAAGGCGGCCTTTCAAAATGCATTAACGAATTTCAAAAATAAAATATTAGGCGAATATTTAGAGGATAACCCAAAGTCATTTTGGTCATACGTGAGGGAGGTTCAAGGCTGCAAATCAACAGTAACGTCACTAAAGAACAATCTAGAAGAAAGAGCAAACGACAAATTAGATAAAGCAAATATCCTCAACACCTTTTTTCAAAGCGTCTATACAAAATGCTCTCCAAACGACACCACTACAATGCCTAGGCTATATAACCACCCAATGCAGTCTATTAAGATCAATAGTCGTGGAATAGAAAGTCATCTGAAATCCATTAATTCCAAGAAATCACCCGGTCCCGATCAAATTCCCGCCCGAGTTTATAAAGAATTAACATCAGAAATAGCACCGTACCTTAAAGTAATCTTTGAAAAATCTCTAACACAACATCGTGTTCCTTACGATTGGAAAATCGCGAACGTTACACCAATATTTAAAAGTGGCGATAAGGAAGAGCCCAGTAACTATAGACCGATTTCCCTTACGTCTATCTCGTGCAAGATATTCGAACATATAATCGTCAGTTCAATTATGGGGTACTTGCATAGTCAAAACTTGTTAACGCCAAATCAGCACGGATTCCGGAAAGGCAGGTCTTGCGAAACACAGTTGGTCCTCTTCCTTCATCTATATCTACAAAATACCCTGCAAGCCACCTCAGGGGAGTGTGGCAGAGGGTGAGTAATCACCAAAATGCATTACACTATACCCTAAAGTTGGTGTAACTACGACTAATTATGCATTAGCATAAATCGCTAATGCTTGTCATGTTCCTTCACGACATTCTTTCCTCGGGAGAAAAGCTTGTCCAAGTAGACGCAATATTTCTAGATTTTAAGAAAGCTTTCGATAAGGTCCCTCGTTCAAAGTTACTCGTTAAGTTAGAAGCATACGGAATACGCCACGACGTAATATGTTGGATAAAAGAGTTCTTATCCGACCGCGAACAGAGGGTAGTTCTAGATGGCGTTAGCTCAGATGTAGTGAAAGTTACATCAGGTGTACCTCAGGGAAGTGTCATTGGTCCCTTATTGTTCCTTTTGTACATTAATGACATCAATACCGTTGTTACTAGCAAAATTCGCCTCTTCGCAGATGACGCAGTGTTGTACAGGGATATAGACAATGAATCCGATAAGATTGCGTTAAAAAAAGACCTAGATGCTATAAATGAATGGTGCAATACTTGGCAGTTAGAATTGAATTTTAAAAAGTGCGTTGTTATGAATTTTTGGAAAAAGAATAACTCGGTCAACGATATGTACACAATTAATCAAACAGACTTATCAAATGTAGAGTCAGTTAAATACTTAGGTGTGACCCTTACTCAGGACCTGTCTTGGGGGAAACACGTTCGGGAAATCTGCGGACAGGCTAGTCGCAAATTGGGAATTATCAAAAGAATATTAGGAAAATGCGACGAGAAAGTTAAAGAGCGATGTTATTTTTCACTCGTGAGACCTCACTTGGAGTACGCCGCTAGCATATGGGACCCTTACGAAGTAGGACTAATCTCTGAAATAGATAGAATAAAACGGAGAGCAGCAAGATTTGTGAAAAGTTGTTACGATAAACGTAGCAGTGTTACCGAATTGTTGAAGGAATTAGAGTGGGAATCTTTAACTGATCGAAGGGAGAAATACAGGTTAAATCTTTTGCGCAAACTCGGCAGTTTTTTGCCAGACGTTCAACATATACTGCTAGAGCCAACGTACTACGGTAGAAGCGATCACAGGAATAAAATAAAAGAAATTGACTGCCGAACCGATAGATTCAAAATGTCATTTTTCCCACGCACAATAAGGGATCATAATAGTTGCGATGGATCAATCACATGAAACTCCCACCCTCAATAGGTAGAGTAGAATTTTCACTTGTGCTTAATAACACTACATCATTACTAACTCTTCACACCGGTCGATTAGTCCGGCATTATTTTATTTTGTTCTTTGCATGAAGTAGCATCTCGTAGTATTCATAAATTAACAGTATCAGTAATATTAACCACTAGATGCATGTTTGTATGTTCTTTTACGTATCACTTTCCAAGTTTCCGGTTGGACTGCGCACTGTTCTCTTGACTGCTTTTGGCCTGCGCCTAGCGCCAGGGGGAGCGTTCGAGGTTCTGATTTGTTCTGGGACGAGTATGCCTGGTTTGGAATCACCCCGTGCCACACACCCTAGTGGTGGCTTGCACGGTACATCGTAGATGTAGATGTAGATATCGTTGATGGTAATGGAATGAGCATTGGAAGCCATGTGTTGGTCAACAGAAGATATTTTGAAGTGACCGAGTCTAAAGCACGCAGCGTGCTCCTTGAACCACGTGATTAAATTTCTCCGTTCCTGCCCGATATATGCGCTATTGCACTCAGGACAGGTGACTTTGTATATTCCCGACTTTTGGAGGGGTTAAATCGGGTCTTTGGGGTTTCCAAAGAGAAATTTTAGTTTATTGTTTGAGAAGTAGCTCGGTTTTATGTTGTGTTTGCGGAAAATACTTTCAAGTCCTTTGGTTGCCTTGGGGTCGAATGGGAGTTGTAAGTATTTTTCCTCTTTGGCTGGGGGAAGTGTGTAGTGCTGTCTTGAATACGTTTTTTGTGTTTCTGTTTCTTGAGGATTTTATAGATGAGCTGTTCTGAATAACCATTCGATACGGCAGTATGTTTTATGTATTCAAGTTCTTTTTGAAAGTTGATTTTACTCAACGGTACGTTGAGAAGCCGGTGAATAAGGGCATGGAAGGCTGCGTGTTTGTGGCTGCTGTGGTCGAAGGAGGTGTTGTGTTTGTAGTAGTTTGTGTGAGTGGATTTACGGTATATGCTGAACGAGATTTTGTTGTCATCGCATCGGAAGATTTTAATGTCTAAGAAGGGAAGAGAACGTTCCTTTTCAACTTCACACGTGAAGTTTATGGAAGGGTACTGAGCGTTGAGCTGAGCAAGGAAGTGTTCAATAGGGCAAGCGTCTGAGTCATAAACAGCGAAGATGTCATCAACGTACCTATACCAGACTCGTGGGAAGTAGGGGAATTTTTCCCCGTCATTGTTCTTCAAAGAAGGACATAAACATGTTGGCCAGGAAGAGGGAGAGTGAATTACCCATCGTGGAACCGAAGTCTTGTTTGTAGCAAGTCCGGTTGTACATGAAATAATTATGACTCATGACAAGGTTGGCAAGACAGATGTATTCGTTTATTTTGTCATCTACATCTACAAAATACCCTGCAAGCCACCTCAGGGGTGTGTGGCAGGGGGTGAGTAATCACCAACATGCATTACACTACACCCTAGAGTTAGTGTAACAACGACTAATGATGCATTAGAATAAATCGCTAATGCTTGTCATCTGTGAGGCCTTTGGATGTTAACCATTGTTTTAGGAAGTTCAAGCCAGATACTGGTATGGGAACATTCGGGAAGAGAGATTCTACATCAAATGATAAAGGAATCTCGGATTTTTTTAAAGTCGTGTTCTGAATTTTCGAGATGAAATCATATGTATTTGTCAAGTTGGAATTACTGTGAAATTGGAGTTGTGAGAACTCCTTAGAAAGCCATTTCGATAATTTATGTGTGGGAGAGTTAATGGCTGAAACTATTGGTCTGATAGGACAATCTTTTTTGTGTATTTTGGGAAGACCGTATAAGCGTGGGAGGTGGGGATTGGAAACGTAAAGTTTGTACTTAAGAGATTTGCAGATGAGATTATTGCAGCTGGACATTGTGGCCTTAGTGTCCTGGATCAATCGGTTAATGGGATTTTTTGGAAGTTTGGCCCGTCTTCAAGTAGGGATGTAATGTTCTGATGGTATGTGCTCTAGTCTAGTATCACACAGCTGTTGCCTTTATCTGATTTAAGGTAGAAGCATTCTTTTGATTTGAGAGATTTAATTAATGGAAGGTATTTATCGGGTCCTGACGCCCCGTGTTTGTGTTTTGAAATGTTGGATTTGATTCTTCGTTGGCAGCCTTTTCGGATGTGGTTCTTTGTCTCCATATCGAGATATTTGATCGACGATTCGATGTTGGCTATTGGGTCCTCAATAGAAGATTTGGTGGGAATGACACTAAAGCTGAGACCGAGGTTTAAGAGCGACAGCGACTTCGTCTGAGAAGTTGGTGTTGGAGAGGTTGTGGAAATATGGAAAGGATCGGTTGTTACTAGGGGGTGGCGTTTCTTTTGAGGTTAACAGGGAGGAAATTGTTTTGGAAATACAACATGCTTTGTTCCGACATTTGTGTTGACTAACACGGTGTACTTTTCTGTCGAAATCCATCCACAAATGAAACTCGCGGTCATTGAGGTTTTTGGTGAGTTTGAGATGAAAGTTGTAAAGTTCCAATTCTGACTTGCCTCTCTTTGAATAGAGGTATTGGGTGTCCGATTTCAAAATGTTTTTCTTTATCATAGAGTCGTAGCGTGAGAATTGATTTTTTCCGAAGGTGGAAGATGAAATGAATTTCGACAGAACTTCATAAATTTGACAGTTTTTTTAGGAATTCAATATCAAGGGAGATTGTGTTAAGTTTAGTCTTAAGCCGGTGGCACTTATTTCGTTCAGATGAGTTGGATGCCATAGTGATATAGATAGTTGAACGATCTACGGCCATTGAAAGTTGAAAGAAAATAAATTCCCCAAGGCCGTACTCTTTATTGGACAAAAAAGGGGGGAAGGGATGGACAGGGTGTTGGAAGGTGAGTAAGGACGTCAACGGGGTGAAAAAGGTTATGTAAACTAAAAACACAAGAACACACACAAACGTACTAGCTCACTCACCCAGCAGACTCGTCAAGGGGGGGTCCGCGTGGGTCTCCCAATCACGCGTACACACACACTCAGGCCCGCTAAGGTGGCGCCAGTGACCTACTCACACTAGTTAGGCTTGTCAGGGGGAAGTAGTAGGAATCGGGATTACACGGAAGAGTCTCCACCACGGCCGGGCCTCGAACCCTGGCCCAAAGGATGAGAAGCCGGTCACCTGCTCTAGCAACCACACCAACCCGATCCCCACCCAGGTGAACTTCTTCACCTGTTCTTTTTTCAGGCCTGCTTCATCGGTTTACCATTACACTTGCTGAAGATATTATCGCGGCTCTTAGCACATTTTCCTTAAAATTTCATTCGTATGCAAAGAAGATGAAGTATGCACTATTTTCCCCCTGTATTTCTGCTATTCTCGGCCTTATATCCATACCACTGCAATTTTAATTTAGTAAAGAAGTATTGTGAATAGGTTATTTTTTGTTGATGTTATCAGATAGAGTATGGTAACAAGAGTATAAACAAAGGAAAAGCGAAAATTCACCGCATTTTCATGGCCATATTATGGTTTTTTTAGAATCTCTTAACCATCTCACAGCGCTAATATAATATCGATAGTCCGGGCTCCGACCGCCGCTCCGCCGCCGGGATCCTCTTGTGAGGGGTCCCAAATAAATGACGCCATGGATGGGGATTGGCTCGACTTCTGTTCCGTTTTGTGGCGTACCTATGGCCCCGTTAGGCGGTGAGGGTGTCGTCTCTCGTCGTCTGAGTCACAAGATGCTGGGGAAAGTGAAAGAGAGGGAACTACGTGAAAGCGTCGCTGATTATATGAAGAAAGCGTGGGTGGACCCCCGCTGAAGACTCGAAACACGAAATGCATTCTTTTGGGAGACAAGTAGATGGAGATCTTAAGGTTAAGGACCGTGCGTGGGAAACTGTCATTTATAGAATCAGAAGTGTCGTTTATAGAATGAAACCACGTTTAAAGGCGATAAATCAGGTTCGTATAGGATATCTCTGGATGGTTTTACTGTTGTCAATCACCATTATTATACTCATATTGTACATGGTGAACTGCTGGCTCGTCCCAGCCACTTTATTTTGACTCATGAAACGTCTTCTATAACTGGGATGACGTCTTCCATGACTCGGAATGGACGAGCAGGGGTTCGTCCTATGACGTCCCGCCTCGTCCCGGTGACGATACAACAAAATTGTGTGTTGCCAAACATTTCTTTGTATCTCGGAAACTAAAAGAGAGATCCGAAGGATTTCTATTTGTAAGAAGCAAATTGTAAAAGTAAAATAAAGCCTCTTTGGGGTCGATGACGTCATATTAAAGAAGAGTATGACCGCTGAATCAGAGACACATTGGCGGAATTCTCAATTATTTAAGAAAATGCAAGCCTAGAGAATCGCAGCGTCTACATTCTACGCTCAGTTTTTTTCCAAGAACCAGAAGTTGAGCATCTTTCAAACTTCTGACATTATTGAATATCGCCCCCCCGCGGATAATATTATTGAACACCCAAAGTCTCGGGTTCAACTCCCGATCATACAGATCAAACCAAGTCCGTGAGAATAACATGTATGGTTCATTACAATCACAGGTGAACTTTTAAGCAGAAAAAAAGAATGAACGTTGAATGTGCTTTCCTTTTATATCATGGAATTTAGTTTTTGATCCAAAATTTAGAGACATTAAGCAAACTATTTCAAAGTTACCTTAAATTCAGTTTATTATTTTAATGTGTCCCCTTTACAACCTGTCACACTGTAGAAGTATATATGAGAGATAACGCTCAAAGGAATCACTGGAAAAATAAATGTTATCCCAAGCAGTCTTTATTATTATTTAAAAATAAATTAAAAGGAACGAGAGGTGCCATTAAAAAGAATATTTGGTGCTGGTCTCAATTTGTACGAAGACATTTATAGTTTATTTCTTAAACTCCTTGTTTAGTTACAAAATGATTTATTTCTGTTGTGATTAAACCGCTTTAATCATGCTGTAAGTTATAATTTCTGCTTGAGAGGTAAAGTTAAAGTAAAATTAATTAGAAAGTTCTCTCAAATCGGAAATTTTGAGTATGCCATTAATTTTATTTCAAATTAGTTTACGCTGGCGTAAATTCAAGAGCGTGGGTTCACTTGAAATCGTTTTAATTGGTCCAAGTGACAAAACAACTATGAATAATCGAATCCGCAAAGATAAAATTAGCCGAGAGACTTAAGAAAAAATGAAAATTTTTGGCATTTCAGGGAAAATGACGAAATATCGATTTGAATGATGATAGTAGGTGATAGTGACTAGGAGGGAAGAAGAGGGATCGCAGAATAAAAGAGAATAAAGTGATGGCTATAAGAAGCCCAGAATTCCCTCCGTGGGACAATCCAGAGATTTTTGTGAGTGGCAGAAACATGCACAACCCAGATGCCTCTCGAGAAGTCGTTCGGCCATGGGGTGCGGGACACACACACTTGGGGTGCAAGGGTGCGGATGGAGCATCCACGGTGCGCCACTTTAAGAGGAAGGAGCATGAGTCCTTAAGCGTGATGTCCTTTAAAAGTCTCGCCCTCCACCCCTCGCCGATCCTCCAATTAGCCCAATCTTCCCATCTCGGCAGCGCAGCAGCACTAAGAGCCTCCTCCTCCCTTGTAAGATCCCTTTTCAAAGACTTCTCCACGACTCCCTCGCTCGGCTCATTTCATTCCTTGACCTCCTTGGCACTGATTAGCGCGAAGGAGAAGTTATTATAGAGTTCAGCGTGGTTGGCTTGTGCTGGCATCCCCTCCGCTACCTCGTACCAGCAGGTACCTACGTGGGTTGTATGTACGTCCACCGCTGAGCGACGACCTCAAAGCAGTCGGGGGAGAGGTTCACGGCTAATATTAGGAGAGTACTACGTTGACAAACATGCTTACAAGCAATAGCGTAAAGGAGCCTAATACGCAGATACACACACTATATTTTTATGATTATGTAATCTATAAACATCTGAATTGATAATGTAGTTGGAAAATGCTTATGATATTAATCTTTTATTTTGTAGTTAATATACTTAAAAAATAACTTTATTCTGACGCGTGTGAGGGAAGTGTATGTTTATGTATTTCTAATGAAATGCTACCTAATTTTGTGAAAAGTGTATATCTATTTGGTATTAAATAAATACAGGAAAAAAGCACAAGTAAATACGTGATATGTTCCACTTTTTTACTGAAAGAGCAAGCTGAGGAAATCAATAAATAATAGATACTTTTTTCAACATTGACTAGTCTATTTATCGCAACTGTAAATAATCTGAAAAAATAATTTTTAAGATACAGAAAATAGGTTAGCATTTCTAACCCTTAATTAAAACTCACATTACACGGAATAAAAATAAATAGTGTTTTAAGCTTATATAAATGTGGGCACCTTACTCACTGGAAGGAATGAAAATATTACACATGCAAATAAAGTAAATTACAGGTTCGCTTTCGTAAAATACGTGGTTAAGAGTAAGTACTGCGCTCGTTTTCTTTTCTTCTCTTAAGGGCACTGCGGCCATCACAGGTGCCATAAGTCCTTTCTTCACCTTTACGTGGCTTTGTACATATATAATACTTTTTGGCGAGCTATAAAACTATTCAGAAGTGTGCCGCGTGTTATTCGGTGTTATTCAGGCATACACCAGAATAGTTTTATAGTTCATCATGAGCCGCGAAAACTTCAATGAAGAAATACTTTGCCGTCGCTTTTGATGTTCCTTATATGGCCAAGCCAAATCAGAAACTATGTCTCTTTCGCCTTTTGTTGGAATGCCATGTAGTCACCAGCAGAGTTGGCGGTTGCTAGGATTTGATTATTTGGGTCGGTGACTTTTTGATCTTGTTGGCTTCCTTATCCAGTTTCCTATCGGAGTTTTTAGGAGTTTATTAAGTGAAGATAGTAATGAGGTTTGAAGCACCTGCGTGGAGTAGCTGTCTTTTCAATGTCAATCTCCATTTCCCTGTGGATCAGAAACTCTATCAGTTAGCCTCCGGACGGAGCCCATATCTCTTGGGGAATGGCACTTCGACCCAGTGATTCCGCAGGACTTGACAGGACAAGCAATCACTGAAAAAAACATGACCTTTTTCATGTTTTTTAGACATTGCTTCCCCAAATGTTATCTAGAGCATTGTCTGAAAATGTGTTTGTTTGGAAGTTCTCTGTTGGGTGTTCGTGATATAATCATTGAACTTTTCCTGTCAAGTTCTCTTAAGCTCCTAACATCAACATCGACATCCATAGGCAGGAGTACGTGTTTGTTAGGATAAGGAAATGTCAAGTTATGAATCTCATTTCGAGGAGTCCCAGTGCAACTTCAAGTAGAGTGACGTGAGTTTAAGAGTTTATCCACATGCAAGAGCGCGGCGGGTCTTGCGCGATTTCATTCAAGGAAAGACAGAAATCCCTCCTCCTTACAAACAGTTCCTTTGTAATCCGACACTTCTGTAAGACAAGCGTCGCGTCGGGTAGACAACCCCTCCGCTTTCTACACGTGATCTTCAAGCTTTCTTCAAGGAGACAAACTTAAGTGTTTGATAGCATCGACAAGCTTGTCAAAATAATTGTAAACGTTCACCATCCGATGCAACTTTGCAAGCAATCACCCTTTTTTACTTATTTCAAAGTTAGTCCAAATCCTAGTTCCCGCATTTTGAATGTGATACTTTAGTATTTAAAGTAAACAATTTTTAAACCTTTAGTAAATTAGGCGCATTACCAAAGTGGATGAAATTCGTCATAAAAAAATGACGAATGACGAAAACGGAAATAACAAATTGCACCGTCTTCGTTCTATATCATCGCACCCGTGCGCGTCACTGCGTGTACCACATCATTTGTGTAAATGCAATGATTGGAAAATTTGTCAAAAGTTAGTCGTTCTAAAGCAAAAAAAATGTTGGTTTTCTTCTCCGCGACCGCGGCATTCTATGCACGACGACGTATCCTGTCCTCTACAATGTAGAATATGGCAACGAGAACAACACTTGTTCGAAACCCTCTCCGCTAAAATTCACCCTGAAATACTATATTTATAAAAAAAAAAATTCTTTTAATTTTTTCGAAAAAGTTTGCTAAATAACTTGGAATCCGTTAGATATACCTGAAAACTTGCCCTATACTTCCTTATAAATTAAGTACTAGAATGACAAACAAAATAATGTACAATACAATGTTATTCAAATTTAATACCTTAATTCAATATATATATATTTTGTCAAATACACTAATGTAAGCCGTAATATCATAATAAAATAATATCTTGCTGCCATATGCAATAATATCCAAATTATTTGTGTAAATTCACTTGTGATTACCGATCACTGTCGGAGCACTGTCCTTCACATACACTAAGTTTCGTACATCATATTCCCATTTTAACACATTTACAAGATGTGAATGATATGCGGCAAGTACAAGAGGTAAGTTGTACACAGTGTTCTGACACTTCTGGAATTGTTGTCCACACAGGCCGGTATGATCCTCCTGAAGTTACCATCCATCCCCACTTGGTTGGCGAAGGTATTGCGTACAGTGCATTCAACGAGGCTGTTGTTCCAAACTCTTGCTTGGAGAGTAGCTCGCTTGATATTAAAAAATCTTTTGTAGGAGGTATGTGTTTTCGATTACTCGATTCATTCTTGTAATTAACACTCGTCTGCAGTCATTGATGCTCTGAAGATCTGATGTTTGATCATAAAGTAGAATAACAGATGACATTCATCATCAATATCAGAGGTGACTGTACAGAGCTGATGTCACACGCAATCAATGTCACGAAATTACATCCAGACCTTCCAAGAGCTGTCTTCTTGCCAACGCCACAAAATGTGGAAACTGTGTCGTAACCAGTTACAGAATGAAAAGCTGACAAATGTCTGAAAATTTCCGGTCAGAGTATGGCGCAAATCTCATGAATTTTCTGTATTTCCCACAACCATACTCAATCCATAGTTCATTATTATCTTGTATTTGTTGGAACGGTGATATTGAAATAACCACTACATCACGAATCCACAGTCCGTATTAAGATGCGAGTATGTCCACTTTCTACTGCATGCGTAACATGGAGAAGTAGGCGGCCATCTGGTTCTTCGTGTGACGCGGGAGAAATGCTTGATACATCCATAGTTGTTGACGTGAGGACTCGGTCATCATAAGTACAGACAACATGTTTCCCTGGATACTCGTCTCCCAACATTTTCTTAGCTAGCAACTGGAACAATTGTGTCTTGTTTTCGTTGACACATAAGAATTGCTTCATAAGGTTATTCAAGAATTGTTCATATGGTAATTTTCTGACAAAAAAGTATCGGACAATTTTTCAGCTATGTATAACGGTTTCCAAGTTATTTATCAAAATATTTCGAAAAAATTAAAAGAAAACATTGTTTTTAAATATAGTTGCAAATATTTCTGGTATTATTAACCTAAACAATGTTGTCAAATATACCGTTGGAAAGCGCGTTTTCTCCTGATTAATAATCACTAGCAATATAGGTTAATATTAAAATACAAACCCGAGTTATATAGAGAAATGTAGAAGCGTGTCACAAAACCTTGGTAGCCATATTGATTACGTCATCAGCACCGCTAGAGGGCCAGGAAAACTTGTGTCCCGGGCTTTTTAGACTCGTCTACCTATATGTATATGCTACTATGTGAATCCAAAGTGTCGCATTGGTTGCCAGGTGTGAAATAGTTATGATATTCAGCTATCACACCACACTACCCAGCCCGATTTCCCCAAAGCCCAGTCCGAGTTCACCAGACACACGCCCTAACCCAAGCATGTGAACCGGAAAGAAATTCCGACAGAATTTCACTCTGCGAAGGTTTTACTCCCACTCCCTTCTGGAGCGAACGAATCGTTTGTCACAATTATTCTTGGATAAAGATCTTGAAGATACTGACTCATGTATATTGAAGATAGTAAGATATTATATTCAAGTTGCATATTAGAAACGCAAAAAATGGGGTTTATAATTGTATCCTTAAAGAGTAAGCTTTCAAAAAGAGCAACAATCGGACTCTCGGATATCTTAACCGCGAACATCTTACGCATCTTAACAATAGATACCTTACTAACCTCAGCAAAAGGAACACGTAACACCTGCGAACAATGTAAAATATAATAAATACTTTTATGGGAACCAGTAAATCATGTCAAATACGTAGTTCAATTGCAACGGAGCATTCAAGATACATGATCGGAGTAATGTGGTTGTAATGAGAATGGCGTCGAACGAAAAAGGACTAAAACTGGAGATGGACCGCATTTTTACTTTAATTATTTTAAAATATACCCTAATTAAATACATAAAATGTTATACAATTATGACAATCACATCTCAATCCAGCGAAGTGCACATGACGCGCACCCTCGTGGCTATATCGACAATTAATGGTTTAATACTAAGAGAGTGAATTTTAAATAAGGATTTTTCAATAGTTATGTAATTAATTAAAAAATAAATGCCAAAAAGATGTATACAAACCATTTAAACAAAATTAAAACTTAATCAATAAAAAAAGATAAATGAATTGGGAGCGGCAGGCTCCTTTGAATAATGTGTTGAACCGGACAAATATTTGCTTGTTTGGGCACATCACTTGTAATAACTGAGGAGCCGGGGGGCGATGAGTAAAAGTGCGATATAGTATATGCATGTATACGACATCATTCAAATAAGGGTAATTGCGAAACAGCATTTGAGACACTGTGCTGAAATGTCCAGTAGATCGTCCTTTTGTTCTCAAAATGAAGAATCTTACAATTAGGGGGTTTAAAGTCACTCGAGTGCTAGTTTTCCAACAGTTGTTTGACGAAAATTAACGCCGGATTTTCCTGCCTTCGCTTCATTTTCTTTCACAAGGCATGTCCCTTAATTACTTCCCCGTCTGCCCAACGTAGCAAACGTCTGCGCACTCCGACCTCTCACACCCCCCACTCTCCTTATCCCATTTTGGTGAGCGGTCATTATGTAACAAAAAACGCGGTTAATCGGATGGAGAAGGTGGCGCTCGTAGTGACGAGGACACCAATTTCAGCACTCCATTCCCAAATCAGCTGGTGGCGTTGTAGCCACGTGAGGCACGCCTCTTGAGGCTGTGTGGTGCGATGCCTAGCATTTTGAGCATTTTAACTGAGAGCTGAGGGCTTATTCTCTAACTCGAAGCATCGGAGCTTTCTGGCGGAAAGATGCTTCAAGAAGCTACTTGCTCCCATCGGTATTCTCTATCATGGAAGCTACCGGAGAAAGAGCAAGCAGAAGCTACCGGTAGCATATTAGGCTCCCACCCATATTCTGTAAATGTCACGAAGCTACTTCCGTAGCCCCAATAAGTTCCCACGGTAGCCTCACGAAGCGCGACCTCCGAATACCCTGCTTAAATATTGGTCATTTTATAACGCTTGGCTATCTATAATTATCTAACGCACGGGTATGCTTCTTACATTTATTAAATGCGCATTCCTTGCACTTTCACTGGGTTACTTTGTCATTTTTGCCATTTGCGGGATTTTTCACAACAAAGATATTAACTGGAGTCACGGAAAGCCATATTTACCTTCGGTAAGTAACGTGATTCCAGCCCATAATGGGATACTTATTGGGCCGTGGTAACGTGTATCACATTCGCATTTCTTTTGAAAGCTTCATCTTCGTATATTATTTAAATGATTTGAAGAAACTAGTAATTGACGAAAGCAAATAGCGCGAATAATATTGAACCATATCATCGACATGAACCCTAATTCCCAAATATATTTACGAACAATCTTATTTCAATTCATCAAAACAGCCAAGATGGACGTCATGCTTACGTATTCACGAGATTGTTCACGAGATTAAGCAATCAAAAATAAAACATTTGAGAATATTGCTCGCATAATTTTTAATGCGTGGAATTTTTCGCTAAACACGATGCACGAACATCTTCACCGTCTAAAATGGCCTTTTCAGGTTTCACCAGTTTTATCCACGGAAAAACATTGAGACGAGCTTTCCCATTGGTTCTAAGAATGACGTCACCAGAAATGAAGTTTCCGCGGATTTGGTTTAAAATACTCTTATCCGTCTTTCGCCAAACCTCTCTCCACTTCCTATTACATTCTTGAGAAAGCTCCCGCGAGTTAGAGAATACGGTTGGAAGCCAATTCTGGTAGCTTATTCGAAGCTCGGTAGCTTCGAGATAGAGAATAGGTAGCTTTCCTCCGCGAGGGTGCAGCACCTACCTCATCCTCCGGATCCCATTTGGGTTGGACATGCGGGCGCACGCCTTCATTTTTAAATTCGTCTGAATTGTTATCCCACGATCACTCGTAGATTCTGAAGAAACTCTCAGCATATTTGCAGAAGAATTAGAAGGCACTTCGCGTGGCCTGGAGACATTGCTGTGGAGGTCTATATCTATGTACAGACGGCACTGATAAGAACTGTCGAACACGTAATGGACGAAGTAAGAGAATCCAATACGTGATCTCGCTTAACCCAAATGAAGTGTCCACACCGCATTTGCGACCTCCTTCGCCCCCAGGTTACACAACTTGTTCAGTCATTCTGTCTTCGCCCATCCCTGAGCCCCAGGGGCGACTCATGACCAGAAGGGGGCTGGTCTCTGGAGGTATGGAATATACTTCCCAGGAAATAGGGGAGTCCGGGGGTCTCTCGTCCCGGGAAATAGTTACAAACCATGTGTAAATTGAAAAAGAAGCTCTTATGTAGCATAAGAAATATGCCTACAATCGTGCTTCACAGCATAAAAAAATTTTGGCTTTTAGTTTTAGGTCAATGAAAAAATAAATAAAATACGCAATTGCTCCCTCGATTGGAGCCCCGACTCTCTGGGATCGCTGCGAGTCGCTTCAAGCTCCCTCTAGGAGGAGGTTCCGCCCCGACTGCGTGAGTCAAAACAAATACTAAATTCCACATTTTTGAGATTTTGTCAAAATAAATCCTGATTTCAATGATGCAATACATTACCTATAGAAACCCCAAAGTAAAGTAGAAAAAATGCAGATTATTATTCCACGAATGAATTTTAAAATGAGCACTTTTTTCCAGCAATAGGAGCCGACTGCAGCGCCATTTCCTACGAATTACCGCACTTCGATTTCAATTACGGCGTTAATTCTTCAAAAACTAAAATAATAAGGTGGTAAGATGCCTGTATTTTATTTTTACTCAATTTCTCTGGATTATTTCCTTCTTAGAGACAGTTTCCACGAAAATGGCATGTATATTTTATGGAAAAATACTATTTTCCCCGTTTTTCTCTCATTCCCCCATTGAACACCATGTAATTTCAAGTTTAATTATAGAATAAAATAGCGTGGAAAGGTATTTTTGTTGTTGTTCATATCAGATAGAGGACAGCGTTTTCTACGTTTAGACAGAATATGAATAAAATCAAGTTTAAGTTATTTTACGGAGGAACAACCTTAAACTAAGCTCTCTTCATTCAACTGGCCACGTGCCTCGCTCCAAACTTCCATCACACTGTCTCGTAATCCTCTCTCCTCATACCACTGGCAATTTATTTTTCAAGCACCCGAATCTAAACCTCTATGTCTATTACTATTCTACGGAGGTACTCGCCTTTCATTACCTGCACTAAGGCACTCCATTTATCGATTTTCTGCCGCGAAACGATGTTTTTGATTCGGAAATGTGTAATAATATTTATAATATTGGGAAATGCATACTACCACTGCTGAGGGTGAATGGCGGAGGGATGTCGGTCCGTGGGGCACTGGAAGATAGCTGCCCCAATTCATGCTGTGAGGTCCACTCTCGAGGAGATGGAAAGATAACAGCGCGCGGCGGGCGGGAATGGAAATGGGGAAGGGTCGTTCTTCTCATTCCTTCAATTCATTCCTGGCGCACTCCCCCCCCCCCCCCGAACACGGAATAATAGGGAAGATGGACGGAAGAGCGATGCTCTCAAAGAAGAGCGTTCTTCCAATTCACTTCACACCCTTGTGCACGGGGCAGCGCACCACTAAACACTTCGCGGAGACAGAGTTGGTGCGTGGTGCTAAGCATTTAAAGAATTTTGACACTCGTCTCCACGCTTGTTGCTTTTGTGTGTTGGTGATTGGGAAGTGCGTCAACATAGATAAGGAAACATCTTTTGAACTCAAGAGGAAAAAGCTTTTTTAATACGAGTTTTTAATGAGTTAGGCTACTATGCAGAAACGTTTAGACGTGACCATAACGTGTGCCCACAGAACGGCTGGTTAGCGAGCGTATCGCTTACAATCGTTGGTGTGCGCTTAATTGCGCTCACGTTACCCCGTCTACGCTTTCCACTTGCGCACCACGAATGGAAAGCCCTCGTTGGCTGACTTCTAAAGGTCACGAGGCGAACCAAACCGAGGGGGGGGGAGGCGATGGAGGAGGGGGGGGGGAAACAGTCTTGGAGGACAGGAAGGAGGGAGGGTGGAGAGAGAGAGAGAGAGAAACAGAGAGAGAGTAGAACGATTTAAAACAATGAAAAACCATTTAATTATGTCAAATAATTTAAAATCATCACGTTTGGGAAATTTATTGCATGGGCCATGCGCCAAACCAAGCCGGGCGACCACGTTTATTTAAGAAGAGAAAAATGTTTATACGAACATGTGGCTCACGCATTGCGCAAGACAAATCGGACACAATTGGCTCTCAAATCTCAAAGTTGCCGTGCCGGGGATAAAAAATCAATCTTGCAGCTTTGGTGTGAAATAAACATTTCGGCGAAATGATGTAGGCTATACACATATATATATATATATATACGTACGCCAACCCGATTGAGACTTTTTACTTTTAACTTAGTGATGATTTCAATGAAATTCGCGATTAAAACATTTAAACATTAGCGCTCAGATGGTGCCAATATTGAAAATCTGAATTAAGGAGGACCCGCGGCGGCTGCGTGAGCCTGAACGAATTCCGTTCTGAAATGTTCCACTTTTATATATTGTGTTAAAGATTCCGCTTTCACCGATGACATCCCTAAGCTATCAGAAAACAAAATGATGGTACAAAAAATGGAGATTACTCGACAAAAACATTATTAACGATAACTTTTACAGCAATAAGAGTCGAATGCATCATCATTTCCATTGAATAAACGAACTTTAACTTCAACGATTGCAGTAATTTATAATTAGCTAAACAAATAAGATATATGAAGATGCCTATATTGCATTTCCATTTACTACGTACCAGGGGATATTTGCTTAATGTAAACAAATTCACTTTTCACAAAAATGGTATTCATAGTAGACATAAAAATACTACTTACCCCAATGTTTCATCCATTCACACATTAACAAAACGTACTTCAAGTACAATTTGCGACAGATTATAGCGGAGAAATATAAGACTTCGTTGTTCACAGAAAAAGGAAGTTTCTCTAAAAGTAGTCAGGAAAAGAATAAAATGACATTTACGAGAGAAGCACGTTTAACTCCTAATTTACAATGAGAGCGATACGTAAGACATTGAAACCGATCTCTTAATGAGTGTGAAATTATTACACACCTTATAAAGGGTATCCTTTCGTCCAGATCGTGTTTTAACGTGGATGTTAAAGGGTTTGACGTGGGGAGGGGGGGGAGGAGGAATTTGACTCTCTCCACCTCACCACCCTCCCCCTACTTTGTTCTCCCTCTCCAACAATGGGCGTGCATAATGCATTATGCATCCATCCTCCTCCTCACTCTCCGTGTGAGGGAAGCGGGGGCGACGGGGGCGCCAGAGGGCGGGCAGAGCGAATACCATATGCTAAAGAAGAGAGCCGATGGCTTCTTGTCTTCGCAAAATTCTCTCATCATTGTGTTGCCGAAGGACGGAATGTTCTCATGACGTCTACATTACACTTCTCTCTTTGCGCTTCGTTTCCGCCTAAGAACTGCCTTTTTAGTTCCTTAACCGTGCGTTTTGACGATTAAATATCTTTATTTGAGAGAACTTACACAGTGTACTTAAATAAAACTGCAGTAATTGTACTGTCCACTAAAATTTTAATGTAAATATTACACTACACGTGTTTCGACGTTTCTTAGGCCGTCATCATCAGGTCTACCTAATGATGACGCCCTAAAAAATCGTCGAAACACGTGTAGTGTAATATTTACATTAACATTTTAGTGGACAGTACAATTACTGCAGTTTTATTTAAGTATTAAAATGCTATTCCACCATATATCGCCAAAGACTGTCGAATTTTCACAGTGTAGTACATTAAGTGGCCATGAATTCTGACGATGTTGAGAATGATACAAAACAAATCATCAAAATAGTGTTTAGCCTGTTTTGCGAAATATGAACTCGCTAACATCGCTATCGAGCAAAGTTCTTCCATATATGTCATCAATAATGCAGGGATTTTTTAATAATTACTTCGATTTTGCATTTTTATTGTAAAACCATTTCGGAGGCACGACGACCATTTCGATCGTTTTGATGCCATGATGGGTTTTCATGGCGAATACATTCCGATCCGTACAAAGATGGCCGATTGCGCATTTAAATGGCTTCTTCCCCCGTGCCATCGTCCCGCTTGTGTCCACCTGTCGTTCTCCTCTAGTCTACATCGTCTATATATGGGGAATGCCACACCACCCCACCCCCCCCAGCCCCTAACCCCCAGCCCCCACCCCACCCCATCCCTCCCTCCCTTCCATGTTCTCTTTCCATTCTCCAGCAGAGAGCAGATTGCCACCGCGGTTGTTCATAATTTATTCGCAAGAGAGCGCGCCGATCGTGGGGGGGGGGGGGTGTAGAGGTGGGGAGCGGAGGGGGGAGGAGATGGCGGGTGAGGAGGTAGATACATAATATAATTCCCCCACCCCCACCTATGGACCACATCATTACGAGACAGACAACCACTTCAAGGTAGGCAATAACAAGTCTTCCTCTGCTAATATAAACTCACTCGCTTCCGTCCGGGCCAATGCAAGAGCAGAGCCACCTATTATTACCCTCCTTCCCTTCTCCCTCCCCCTCCCCTCCCACTTCCCCTATCTCTCTCTCTCGACTCTCATTGCCACGATGCATATAGAAAAAAAAGTCGGCCAAAAGTTCGCGAAATTGCCGCCAGGAGGGCGCCGTGTCGTTTCCATCATGTCGTGGTGTGTGTTTTTTTGAATGAGAATCCTTCTTCTTCGCTTGCTCTGAAACTCTTCTGAAAATGGTTTCGGAATACTTTAATAATTTGGTCGCCACGGGAATGATAGTACATTTCTCAAATGGTATGATTTCCTGCCGACGGAATCGTGTGTCGCGCAGGTGTTCCCATGATGGCCGCTGCGCGAAATACACCTCTCCTAGTTGAACATCCTCATCGGCGTCAAGTGCGCCTATCTCGTCGAATGGCGCCAAGAGCAATGCAATGGATAGTAGTGGTGTCGTTGGACGGAGGAGGGAGTAGTACAGCCTTCACTCTTCGACTCAAAAGTCTTTTGATTTACGTGTAATTCGCCAGAAGAAGACGGACAAGGGTTACATGTGATGTAAACTCCGTCATAGAATTTAAGTACGGCACTTTGATTGATCGTATAATATGGCGCATGGAATGCGATTGTCCATGAGAATACGTTCATGTCGGCTAGTTGCTTTTTTGTGAATAGCAATTATTAAATGAATAGTTTATTAATCTATTCATGTTACTACTTTACTATAACGCGTGTCTTGATTGACTGTAAACACCTGTTCAAAGGACATAGGGGCGCCTTGGATCCAGGGGTGGCTCCAGACCAAAGGGTCTCGTCGCGGAAATTCTTAACTAACTATATAGTGTAATGGCGCGTTATAAGTGGCTTGGAAGCAAATGTTTGCCTTTTGAGATTTTACAATAAATGCATATTTCCGTTTTAGATTACCACCAAGTTTCGACTAATTCCAAAATTATTTTAATTTAAATTCACATTTAGCTTGCGGTTAAAAAAAAAGTTTTAGTGAATAAAAAAACTCTAGTGGAGCTTAAAGTAAAATAACCGAAACTTAAATGACAAAAAAGCAACCAAATAATTTAGGCTTTTAATTTAAGGTCTATGACAACAGTCGCCCGGTATATGGGGTGGGTTGGGGTTGGAAATTGCACCCCCCCTTGGGGCCGCCAATGCTTGGAATATTTTAATAGGTACACACTTGAACGTACTAAATACTAGGGAACCCCACAGAGTCGATGGGCGGATAATAGGGAATAACCGGCCAATCACATTCATTTCAAAACTGAACCAGCCTATCGCGTAATAATGTGGTGCGAATCAACAATAGCGACAAAGCAAACGAAATACATTTAGTTAGCGACGAATCGCGGTCGCTATGAACAATGATCGAGGGATGGAGGGGGGGGGGTGGCCCGGAAGGGAGACGTCGCCAAAGTACTTAAAAGAGTAACACGTGCACTTTGGAGAACCTTCCTCAACTTCGTATCCATGGAAACGAGTGACACGTATGAGCGAGTGAGGCCATCTACAAGAGAGAGAGAGAGGGAGTGTTAGAATCACGAGTGAGTGAGTGATTGAGTGAGTGATTGAGAGCCGCCCGCCCGTGGACTCTCCGCGCCCGCAATGGAAATTATTTCAGTGTCCCTTTGGTGTCGACGAGAGTAAATCCCCGATTGAGAAAGTGGCAGTGTGGCACAATCAGATGAGTCATGATGGTCAGAGAAGCCGGAGGCATAACAACAGTCAACCAACCAGATGAAACCTCGCGGAACACGTATCAGGAGATGCCATCGCCGAGAAGTCGCATCCAGGACGATGACGAGGAAGGGGATTAGGTACCGCGGAGACACACTGCAAGACGGATCTTATGCACGCGCATTAGTCATTATGGGGAAGATTCACTCGCTCATGAGTGAAATTTTGAATTCACATTGCCACGATCAATCCCCTAAGAATGAATAATGTGCGCGACTTTCTTGTTGGGCGAAACAATGTTCCTTCTGGCTGTTAAGATAAAACTTTGATTGTCACCGGTGACATGAATTTATATATTTTAAAAAGAACGCCAAGCCTGGATGATTATGTAACCATTATGTCGAGTCATGGTCTGGATCAATTAAAAAATACTCCAACCATAATTATTGGATATAGTCAGACTTGTCTTGATCATATTTATCTCAGATGCCGTAACAATAATAGGTATAAGTCTAATGTTATTCAATCAGGAAGAAGCGATCACGATTGGACAATTTGCGCACTTGCAATCGATATCTCCCAGAGAGTAAATAATCGGGAAATTAGAAAAATTGATCACCTTAAGCTGAAATTGTTACTGAGAGGCGTAGATTGGTCATGTACATATAATCAACGACATGTAACATTAGCTTTTGAAACTTTCCTAGAAAAGCTTAAACAAAACATAGAAAAATCTAACTTTGTGATACAAAACAGGGCCAAGTATACGCCTATTCAACCTTGGATGACTGTTGCATTGTGTAAACGACCAATGCACAGAAACTTATTATACAAGAAATTAAAAAAAAAACCAGATGACAAAAAACTTCAGAGATACTTTAATACGGTTTCCACCAATGTTAGGAATGATATGGATGCATGAAAGAAAAGTCATTACTTATCTAAATTTGTTTAATAAAAATAGGAATTATATGAAAAACAGTGGCAATTGGTCAAGAGTGTACTTGGTGAAAATGGTGGTAAGACGATGAATGAAAAAATAAAATTCCAGAGACCCCAGATGTGTTCTTGTCAAGTCCTGTATACATTTAAAATAAATGCAATTATTTTATTGTTGACGTTGTAAAGAAGCTGAGGACTACAATGATCTCTACAGACAGTTTAATTAACTAGCCTTATGCGCCGTCTTTTCCCAAAAAAACAAGCTCAGCACTCGTTTTTTATGTCTCCAACCAATGCATATGAAGTAAATTATGTCATTAAAAGTTTGAAAATAAATAAAATACCTGGCATTGATGGAGTTTCAGCCTATACTATGAAATGTATTAGCGAAATAATTGCTCTTGTATTTTATTTTGTAATTAACTTGAGTGTTGAGTCTAGTATCTTTCCTGAAAGTTTGAAAGCTGCTGTGGTAATACCAATTTTGAAAAAAGGCTATGAAACTAATATAAATAATTGCCGACCGATTTCACTGTTGTCGGTGCACTCGAATACTATCGAAAAGTTTGCGAAGAAACGCTTATAGGCTTCTTTTCTAAAAATAGTAATTTGTCAAGTAACCAATTTGGTTTTGTGGAAGGATAGTCCACTGAAGATTATTTGTTAAAATTTTGTTCTGAGCTATTTAAGGGGCTAAATAATGGGCGTCGCTTGTATCAATGTGGACATTACAAAAGCATTTGATTCCCAGGATCATCTTATTCTGGTAAGTAGGCTGAGGGAAGCTGCAGTCAGAGGTGTAGCCCTAAACTGGTTGCGTAGCTATTTGAGGGGTAGAACGCAGTGTGTAAGGTTCAAAGGGTGCTATAGTATACCTATACCATGGTGTTCCTCAGGGCTCAGTTCTTGGCCCAATTCTATTTTTAGTGTATGTCAATAATTTATGTAATGGTATATTCAATGGGGAATTGACATTTTTGGCTGATGAAACTGCTTTGTCCTACTCTGAGAAAGACCTACCGAAAATTCAGCATCAGATGCAAAATGACCTGGATACACTGAAGTATTGGTTTTCTGCTAATAAACTCGTCTTAAGTGGAAAAACCAAATATATGCGTTTTAGTTTAAGAGAAAGGAAATACTATATTGATTACTTGTATATTAAGTGTGCCAGCTGCCTATCTTCCAAGAAAAACTGGTGTAAAATTTGTCTCTTAATAGAGCAAGTCAGTAACATCAAGTATTTAGGTCTTGTTATTGATGAGAACTTGTGTTGGAAGCCTCATTTTCAAAAACTATATGAATATTGTACATACTAAGGAAGTTCACATAGCCTCATCTAAGTCGGTTAAAATATTTCTAAAAGAATTAAACACAAGGCTGTTTTCTGTTACAAGTATTGTAGATTATTTTTAACTTTAAGAATAATTTCTGTTACTATGAAAAATATTTGATCAATTAACATTGTTCCAACAACATGGTACATAAATGTTTATTTTCCATTGTTTCCCGGTGTTTGATTGTGCGAACACACTTTAAAATTCTATTTATTATGTAACATGCTGAACTCAACTGCAAAATGAATTTTAATATTTTTATGCTGTGGCCTCGCACTAGTCAGTCATTTTTGGTAAATTTAAATTGTGACAACCCCGACACGATGTTTTCTTTTACCTAAGGGGTGTCTGTTGTTCCACTAATTAATTGTGTACCTGTATTCTTTGTATGTATTAATGGTGGAAGAAATACTAAGTAGTGTCATATCATAATTTTATTTGAGGGCATTTTGTTGTACGTACTTTGAGTTGAAAATGGTTTATTTTGCTTGAGACCAACCCGATGATTTTGTTGTAATTCTATCAACGGGGCATTATAATCTGGATTACTTTCATCGTTTGGTTCAATATATATATATATATATATATATATATATATATATATATATATATATATATATATATATATATATATATATATATACACATATAATTGTCAAACTGTGAGCATTACTTCAAATGCGTGTGGGAATTCAACTAATTTTCTTCTCTTCTGATAAATATGTGGGTATGTATGTTGACATTTTGTTTGGTGGCCGGGCATATCAACCGCTTCAGATCAAGGTGAGAGTGAATTGCGCTTGTGATAAGAGCAAGAGGATTGAAGGCACGTTGAATACTCAAAGCATTAAATCATAAGAAGGAAGCGAATATTTACAGTGCGGCACACATATATATGTAAGGGGCGATTTGTTGGGCAACACAGGGTACGTGTATGAATAACATCGTGAAAACTAGATGCACTCAATCCAACCCTCCACGTCTTAAACAGAAATTTTCCACTCGAACTACTCGGGCCCTCGAACCACTAATGACTTGGCATCCAAGTGCACGAGAAGAAATCTCTGATGACAATGATGTCATTTCCAAAAGTTCCTGTTCACCAGCTAAAAATGGGTTTTCCGCGAATCCAACCCGTCTGGCAACTTTTAGAATCTAATTGTTTGAATCTTACTTCGCAAATCTTCAGAACAACGCTTTCATCAATACTTCAATTCGAAATGCGCTCCCGTAATTGTCGCGTTAATAAGCAACGGAAATGTGCGATTCGAATCAAATGTGGCTTTTGCTGCGGTACAGGTGTAATTAAAACCAGAGAGCTATTCGCCGCCATTCCCTCAGTGAAGTAACCAACCCATGACTTCCGTTGAGGATTAGAAATAATTCGTTCAGGCTTCATATGGTGTCAAATTTAATATCAACACTATGCTTGAAACATTTTTAAATTCCTTTCTTGAACTTGAGTTAGTAAACTGCCATTTATGATTACTCCACTCCTTACTGCCATAAATTACTCCACTGAGGTTAGCAAAAAAAAAGAAATCTTAAATCACCTGAATCGGAATAGACTAAATTTTCGAAAAAGCTATTGTCTGCAGATATTGCTGCATCTCATTTACCATTAATTTAATTTTTATACAATAACACTTGAACAGCAACGGACGCAGCATTGATGCTGGCCTCAAATTCTCAGCGGGGAAAAGGAAAATGTGAAAATATATTTCAGCAGTCATTCGCTTCATTCATGGTTAGTAACTGCTTCATATACAGTAAGAGATGATGAACTCTGATGATGCCAGCAAGTTCTGTGGGAATCCTGAGAAATAGCTGATGGGCACTGAAACTCCACCATATAACTATATTACCCTGGACAAGGGTTTCATATTCACATTCGTGCTTTGCACTCTTCTCCAATATATTTAGATCGCACGTGAAATTAAGTTCTTCCTCTTCAAAATACAGAGAAAACAATGCATATGGTAACCTATTCGTAAGCAGGTGGTGGTGGTATTATTCTTACTTCGCTTTCATCAATTGCACCTAAAGTTTAACATTACAATCCGCGTTCTACCGTCGAAGCTGCCATAGTTTTAATTGAGGCTAGATTTGCGGGAAGATAGGCACCATCTGGAGAAATGTATGGAATACAGGCTGGATGGTCTTTTTTTTTACTTTTCCATCCTCCAATGAAATGAACAAAACACATATTTTAGAGTTCCCTCCACAGTGCTCCCACAGTGTTCTCTCACAACTCATGCAACTTAAGTGTTATTCGTATAACCGCACTTCACTTTATCCAAAACACTCGTATTTCAACTAGTATGAAATAATAAGGAGTTTATTAGTTGCAAATCATTTATCAAGGCAAAAAAAATGAACACAGGCCGTTGATCAGCGGTTTCAATCAATCAACTTATTTGAAATATGATTATGATTGTATTTCTATATCATGCAATGTATGATCGTTAAGATAGGAATGATATAGCCTGAGATTGCTGCAATCAAAGGTTCCCTTTAATAAGATATAATAATAAGGAAATACTCTACATAGTAAATTGCGATAGCTTTAATGAAAAACTTCATTTACCTCAACAAGAAACAACGGAGTGGAACACCGAGGAACACTCCGTTGACACGCAATTTACTTTCGTCCTCTCCTTATGCCTCATCCTTATAATATTCTCCATTCCTTATTCCACTTTCACGATTGGCAAAACGGCGCCTCCTCGCAGGGAAGTACGAGGAAGTAGATGCAAAGAGACGACACACTCGATTGACATCTTCATCTTCATGTTTGGACAACGTTGCCAAGTTCACGGCCATGCCTCCGGCTCCGTTTTCCCAAGGGCACGACAAAACGACGGACAAATGTCATAGCTTCATTCATTATATAAGCATCTATCCCAGTCTATTGCGACCAACTCGACTATAACCGTCTCCTTCCTGTTACTTGGAGCCCTTCTAAGGTGCATCGCCTCTCAGCATTCGGCTGAGATCTGCCATTACCTCGCCACACCCAAGATTCATTGCCATAGAACATAAGATTACCTTTGTTTTGGCCACATTTACATGCAACTACATCTACGATGCAGAAGTTAAACTGGATAGTGTAAAAATTGTGATAGCATAATGTGGTTGCATAGCGTATTGAAGAAATTGAACTCTATATTAATAATAGATAATAGTAGCTGTCACAATAGGAACTTGTACTACTCAGGAGAGCATTCGTCAATCTGCTGCTTTGGCTAAGAGAACTCTTCTACTCAAAGTCGCGCGTTAGACGTAAATAAATATGCGCGCAATATCCATGCATGCCAAATGATCAACTCTGGAGAAATTGCGTCATGAGCCCTCTTCATTTTGTGCGTCTTACGAATGCAATTCAATAACACTGTGAGACTGTGTCCTTTGAAATTAAACGGGACGAAGAAAAATTAAAATTATTGCATTGGATAAAAAGGATTCTTTCAATATGACGTGGAAAATGCATGTACCACGTGTAGGAATTATTAACAACCAATGGAGAGGATGGGTGTGTAAAATTCCCCGAAGAAAATACCACTTGAAACTCCCAAGATGTGATGGATTTCCTAATATGCCATATTATGCTAATGTCACATGCATACGTCTCTATTTAAAACCTACCCTTTGACTAAAAAGAAACGCTCCAGGAGTGATATGGTAGAATATCACAATTAAAGAAAATTGCCAATTGTCCACAATAGAGCGTGGAAAATATATCTATATTGTAGAAGATTGCCAATTTTCTTTAACTATCCTTCTACTGCCAAGGAAAATAAAACTTCTTTTGTTAAAATGGTAAAATGGAATCTTTAAACAGGCGACTGGTGGTCTAAAAATACAGTGTTGCACAATAAACGTAACCGCAATAATGTGTGTGATAAAAAATAACGGGGGTGTATTTAAATTTCGCGGGCTTCATAATTCCGATTTTCAATAATTCCGAGTTCCCGTCACGTGGTCGTACGGTCAATAAGGAATACTACCTGGAAGGTATTCGTGAAGAAATCCGACGAAAACGCCCAGAATTGTGGCAAAACAACTCTTGGAAATTGCACCTCGTTTAATGCTCCCGCTCACATCTCACTGCTTATTCGTGACTTTTTGGTAAAAAAACATAGCCCTTTATTTAACCTCAACCACCATATTCGCCGGACATGGCCCCCGGTGACTTTTATCTGTTCCCAAGACTGGAGAGAACCATGAAAGGACGACGTTTTACCACCATTGATGAGATAGAAACAGAATCGCTGAAGGAGCTGACCTCTATATCAAAAAGTGAGTCCCAGAAGTGCTTCCAAGATTGGAAAAACCGCTGGCACAAGTGTATTATATCTAAGGAGAATTACTTTGAAGGGAACAAAATTGATATTGATTAATAAATGAATATTCTTAAAGAAAAACGAAAATGTCCGTTATTTTTTTATCACACCTCGTAGCAACTGTGCTTCAGGAGTTTCTGGAAATAGACAGTGTACAAACCGTAACTAAAGGCCTTATTTCTATAAACGTTGAAATTTTTTATTACGATGGTTTATTTCCCACAAGTTAACTTATTACAACTCTGAATCTCAGGAAATATGCAGAGATTTAAAACCTTCAATAATAATATAATGCTTCATTTTCTTGTAATGTCTCCGCGGACGCTTCTATCGAATATGTTATAATCTCAGAAAATGGGAAACAAACAAGTTATAAATGCATGACCAATACAAGTCATGTGAATAGTGGTGTACAATCATTTGGTGATGATAGGTAATATTATAATGGTTCGGAGAGGAGGTGTGAAGTAGGTACATATATATAAGCACAAGAGAAAAGAAAGTTAGGAGTGGATTATAGACGTTAAACAGTTACCACATTAATCTCATGCGAGACATGTTCAACGCCAGCGCTGTTTATTATTGATCACCTCCGAACGTGAATTACGAAATTTTGTGGACTGTATTTCTTAACAAAAAAACGATAATTAGTGCCGACACAAAAGGTTGAGCCAAGAAAAGCCTCACTGGCAAATGCCACTCACCGCATGCAGGTCCGACCGATCGACGATTATGCGTCATGCAGCACGATGACTCAACGGACGATCTCGATGCACTCTGATGCACACTGTTCAGCATTCAAACGTAGACTCACACAACAGTCATACAGCATTCACTCACTTCACTCACGACAACAAAACAAAAGACAAACGAAAATCCAAGTCTAGTGGCACCGCCAAGTGGTGGCGCGGCTCAACCTTGATATATGAACTGAAAACACAACTGAACATTCCCCCGCCCTTGGAACAACGTTCCAAAGGAAAAAAACCAATTAGACAATAATTAATTCAAAAAATTTCAGAAATAGATTATCAAACAATTATAGTTCTTCCCTTTCGGATGTGATCATATGCTCCAAACTAAATAAATCAAACTATGAGTATGGAACAAAGGAAAAAAGAAACAAAAAAAACAAAACAAGGAAAGGATTGGTCTATCTTCACTCCAAGGGGACTCATTAGGAAAGACTCATCAAGGAGACTCATTAGGAAAGGGAAGCCCACGGAAAGGTTCACAAATACTAATAGCCAACGGTCAACTAAATAAACGCACCTAACTTTACTACACTACCGAATCCTACTCACTAACATTAATTATCCTTTATTGGTAACGGACATATGTCTTTCACTGACCGTCTATACAGCCCTTGCTTGGTTTTAACCTCAGCGACTCTAACTAGGCCATCCGTCCCCGGGAAACAATTGCTTATTCGACCAAGTCGCCACCTACAAGGGCTACGGTTCGGTTCTTTCAATATCACTAGGTCACCCTCCTTGATATTGCTACTTTTGGTAGTCCATTTCTCTCTCCTCTGAAGATTAATTAGGTAATCGTCCCGCCATCGCCTCCAGAATGTCCCCACTACTTGTTGGAGTAAACTCCATCGTCTTTTATATCCCCCTTGACCATGATCCGGTTCTTCAGGAAGTGTGTAAATTGGCTCTTGTAGAAGAAAGTGGCCGGGAGTTAGAGCCTCGAAATCGGAAGGATCCGAACTAAACGGAGTAATAGGCCTCGAGTTCAATACAGCTTCTATTGAACAAGTACTGTGTAAAATTCCTCGTACGTCAGTACTTGATCGCCGAGTGATGCTGCCAAATGTTTTTCACCGACTTTACACCGGCTTCCCATAGTC
This sequence comes from Pyrrhosoma nymphula, assembly GCA_963573305.1. Classification (NCBI taxonomy): domain Eukaryota; kingdom Metazoa; phylum Arthropoda; class Insecta; order Odonata; family Coenagrionidae; genus Pyrrhosoma; species Pyrrhosoma nymphula. The sequence goes on from OY754329.1 coordinate 6,268,486, forward strand.
CTCCCACATGGGGGCTACCAGGAGGTATGAATTTCCATGCGATTCCTCTATCGCCCAGATACCGCTCGGCTCTACTATTAAAGTCAGCCGATGACGTTACTTTCCTCCAAGTCGCCAACTTTCTCTGCGCCCCTACGAAATTCGTCCCATTGTCGCTATGTATTTCTGACACGGCGCCTCTTCGAGCAATAAACCGCCTTAATGCGGCTAGGAAACAATCGGAGCTTAAATCCGAAACAAGCTCCAAATGTATTGCCTTTGTTGCGAAACAAACGAACAAGCAAACATATCCATTTAAAATATTTGCATTGCGGATTTTTCCCATTCTTAGTGCAAACGGTCCACCATAGTCCACGCCTGTTATGCAAAATGCATTAATTTTCTCCAATCGAGAGGGAGGTAGATTACCCATAAACTGCTCTTTCGGTTTGGGGTTTGCACGAAAGCATTTAACGCAGTGCAATATTCTCCGACGAATAACTTCTCTAGCATTTATGATCCAAAATTTCGCCTGGATAAGGCAATGCAAATGAAGTGACCCAGGGTGTAGGTGGATCTCATCATAATAATCAACAATCAAAGTCGTTAAATGATGAGACTTCGGAAGCAACATTGGGTGTTTTTGGTTGAATGCAATTTTGGCATGCTTCAATCGGCCTCCAACCCTTAGGACTCCTTCCTTATCTACAAATGGGTTCAACTTTCTTAACCGGCTGGGCACTACTTCTTTTCTTAATAAATCTAATTCCCTTTTAAATTCTATTTGTTGCACTAAAATTATCAAACGCACCTCAGCCTGTTCTAATTCTTCCGTAGTGAGATAACCACTATGTTTCTCATTAGAGTGCCTACAATTATAAGTGAATCGCAGGCAATATGCTGTAATCCTCTTCAAACGAGAAAATGAGGAAAACCTCAACAACCAAGCCAGTGTATTTTGCTCTAGTACCGTATGGAGATTAATTGTCCGAGCTTCCACTTCAAGGGCATCACACTCCGTGGTTAGCTAGCTTGGGAGCCCTTGGCCACCCCTCCACTGGTTGACTCAGCCATAACGGGCCCGTCACCCAACTCGCGTCCTCGATAAATTGACGAGGAAGGGCTCCTCTTGATGCTATGTCACTAGGGTTAGAGTCTGATGGAACATACCGAAATTTGTTAGGAGATAATTTCTCTTGAATCATCGTCACTCTATTTGCAATAAAGGACTTCCAGCGGTGAGGGGACGACTTTATCCACTGGATAGCAACCATAGAATCACTCCATACGACATCTGAAATTACGCAGTGATGGTGCAATATATCTCTGACGTACTCAATAAGGTTAGTAGCTAAAACCACGCCTAACAATTCTAATCGAGGCAGTGATATCCGCTTGATCGGTGCCACCTTTGACTTAGCTATCAGTAATGAGGTAGTAACCGCCTGATCGGACTTCACACATCGTAAATAAACCACCGAAGCATAGCCCCTTTCTGAACCATCCGCAAAGGCATGCAATTGCAGGTCGATTGCCGAGTCTAATTTCAAGCAACGACGTAATTCAAATTTCGAAATAAGTGGCAACTCATTGCGGAATTGCTTCCATCTGGCGACTAATTCCTCTGGAAGAGGGTCATCCCAATCAAGTCCGCTATGCCAAAGATACTGGATGAGCCATTTTCCATAAAATGTGACAGGACTAATAAAACCAAGCGGATCGAACAAGCGGGCAACCTCCGACAGTATGATTCTTTTCGTAACATCACCAAACCCAGCATCCAACTTATACAAAAAGTTATCCTTCCTAGGATTCCAAGTCAGACCCAAAATTTCCGCGGCAGGTTGGTTTTCATATTGAAAAGTAAAAACCTCAGGCTTCAGAATGCAAAATTTTGAAGGTACATTCTTTAGCAGTTCGACCTTGTTGCTCAACCATTTGCGCAACTCAAAGCCTCCACGATCCAAAAGCTTCGTTAATTGACACTGCAATTTTAACCCTTCGTCGATGGTTCGAACAGAGGAAACTATGTCGTCCATATACGTATTTTCTCTAATTATTCGAGATGCAACTGGGTATTCTATACCTTCATCGCATACCAACTGATGAAGTGTACGAATTGCCAAAAACGGGGCCGATTTCAGTCCATAAGTTACGGTGGTCAAGCAGTACTCTCGTCAATCCTCCTCGTGACTAAACCTCCAAAATATCCGTTGCATATCATAATTGTCCGGGTGAAGTTTAATGTTTCTATACATTTGGCGGATATCTACGATCACCACAACCTCATGCAATCTAAATCGCATTAATATATCGATTAGATCCACTTGCGATTTGGGACCCTTATACAACACATCATTCAATGATATGCCATTAGTGGTTTTCATTGAACAATCGAAACCACCCTAAATCGAGAGAATTCTTCATTAGAGCGATAAATACAATGGTGCGGAATGTAGTAAGACAGTACCGATGGGGCACCAGCTGTCACAATCATATGGCCTTGCGTAATATAATCCTTCATAAATTCATTATACTTAGCGCGTAAAGCGGAGTTTTTCTTCAATCTGTTTTCAAGCATATAAAATCTTTGCAGGGCTAAACCATAACTTTGCCCCAATTCTGGTATCTCTGTGATAAATGGTAGCCGAACAACATATTGTTTAAATTCACGAGCTATATTATTCTTATAGTGTTGTTCGCAAGCATCATCTTCCGGACTGCACTGATGTCTCCTCGGAGGTTCCTCATACTCCCAGAACTTTCGCAGTAAACTTTCAATACCCTCACCTAGTGTTGAGCATAACACCTGTACTTTATTACCCATATTTTCGATTTTTCCAATCAGGCAATGACCAAAAACAGTGGGTAAAATGTCTGGCGTCCCTGGTGGCCCAATTATTGGCGCGTCAACTACCACGCGCGCAAACCATTCGGCGCCCAATAGTACATCTATCCTTTCCTCATCGTAATACCTCGGGTCTGCAAGTTTCAATCCCACAATATGCGGCCATGTTCTATTAAAGACAATATGAGGAACCACCATAATATCATATTTCAACGTGCTTTGGGAGGAAGGCCTTATTTTCAAACTGACCATTCCAGAGGATACGACGGCATTATTATTTCCAAACCCGAAAATGGGCGTTCTAATTTTATTGGAATTTAGCCCTAACCGCTGAACGCAGGATTCAGTGATAAAGGTTCCCTGACTTGCGGTGTCAAGCAAGAGTTTAATGGCACGAACTTTGCCATTAGTATCCAATACGACTGCCCTAGCAGTTGCAAGCATCACTACAGACCCCGACCGACGAGTACAAGTTTGAAGTGTGGAAACCTTGCTGATAGGAATTTTTTCCGTGTTACCTGGGTCCGCGCTCGCTAATTGAGGGTTTTGCTGTCGTTGCTCTCCCGTAGCATTACCCTTAGCCTCAAATTTCGAACTTGAGTTCCCACGATTGGCAAAACAAAGTAATGCATTATGTCGCATTTTACAGTTAGGGCATGGCAATTTGAATTCACAATCTTTTAAAAAGTGGTCTTGGCTAAAACAAACTAGACAGCAACCTTTTGCTTTTACTACTCTAAGCCGAGAATTTGGACACAATTTCTGGCTGTCCGTGTTAACAACCATACTCGTAAATTTTCTAAACGATTGTGCTGGCTTATAGAGCCTTTTATGCAATCCAGTTTCGGCATGGCATGATGAAGATGCTTCCAAAACTTTGGCTTCCTCATTCAAAAAATCAAAAAAAGCTTGTAAAGACGGCTCTACAACTTTCAATGCTATCTTTTCCCATCGCTCTCGCAACACAGAATTGAGTTTACGGCACAACAAAAAAAGCATTGGGACCGACCAACTTTCGACATTGTGCCCCACAGCGCTTAACGCACCGACATACTCTGTAATCAATGTACAAAAATTGCGAATAGCTTGAGCTTCCCTGCTGATTGGGGTCATATCAAACAAAGCCTCCAGATAGGCATTTGTCAGCCTATTAGGATCCATATAGCGTGATTTCAGACTCTCGCACGCGACCGAATAATTCCCCGAGGACACCGGTAAGGATGAAACACAGGACAATGCTTCCCCTTTAAGAATAGATTTGAGGTACAAAAACTTCTGTACGTCTCTCAAGGAAGGATTATCATGTACCGCGGATAGGTATAAATCATAAAATGCCTGCCATTGCATTAAATTACCATTAAACTCTATCAAAACGAGTTTAGGGAGCGCTACTGCATGAGTAACATTACTCTCCACGGCAGCATGATGCCCCGATAACCTTAAGTGAGGCTCAACATCAGGGAAATGAGTGAGGAGAATTGCCTTTGTATTGTAGAACATAGCCTCGAACTCCTCAGTCGACTTACGCAATTCTTTGTCCTTTTCAATGGGAGGGGACTGTTTCGCGTACAACGCCGCTAATTTCGGAATGCCCTCATTGAAATCCTCTGCAATTTTATCAACCTGGTCTGTCATAGCTCGTAATAAATTCCTCTGTTTTAAATCACTCGCATTCTTTTCGAACTCTCTAGCGACATTATTAATACGACCCATCTTCGCAATGAGAGATGCAATACGAAACTCTAAGTCATCGATCGGCGGCATTTTCAACGTTACCCGTAAACCAAGCAAGGGTAAAAAACCGACCGAATCTTATCGATATCTACACTGATCTTTAACAATATCCGGCCCAAAGGACCATATGATCAACTCCGAACGTGAATTACGAAATTTTGTGGACTGTATTTCTTAACAAAAAAACGATAATTAGTGCCGACACAAAAGGTTGAGCCAAGAAAAGCCTCACTGGCAAATGCCACTCACCGCATGCAGGTCCGACCGATCGACGATTATGCAGCACGATGACTCAACGGACGATCTCGATGCACTCTGATGCACACTGTTCAGCATTCAAACGTAGACTCACACAACAGTCATACAGCATTCACTCACTGCACTCACGACAACAAAACAAAAGACAAACGAAAATCCAAGTCTAGTGGCACCGCCAAGTGGTGGCGCGGCTCAACCTTGATATATGAACTGAAAACACAACTGAACAATTGTAATCCTCCAGAGTGTTTTTGCACACTAACTTAATTTAACATCCAATTTTATTTTTTCAGGCTTGAATTCGTTGAAGTGAAAGATATCCAATATGAAAAATAAAGCTTTGTACTTTTAAGCACTTTATTTAAAACTGTGAGCGGTTTGAAAAGAGGCATATTTTGGCATTTGGACATAAGGCCTTATCAAGGTGAATACGGTCGCAGTTGTAAGTAAAGTGCGTAAAATTACTAAGTTTTATTTTTCACATTGGATAATTAAACATTATTGTGAAAATGAAAAATGATCGCCGCTTGAACTAAAATTATAATAAGTTTAGAGAGAAATATTACAAAACCAGGCATGTCTATTTATACAGGAAGTCCATCCTTTTGGATTTTGTCTCTGCAAATCAATGAATAATCTTTTCGTCAAATCTTTTATCCGCATGACAAAGTCCCGTTTAATGTAGAGCATAGCAAGAGCAGATAACCATTCCTGAGACCTGGAATGTCCTAGAAATATTTTAATCCGTTTTTGAGAGTATAAATACAACGTTCAATCACTCACGCAGACTTAGGAGAAACTATTAATGCCGTTAAGAGGTTCACACACTCACTGAATGATCCACAGAGATTAAATTCTGTTGCATAAAGTCTAGCAAACTCAATTCCCCACTCGTCGTCGCCCTCAACTCCACGCTGCCGTAAGTGCCGGTTCCGTCCGAAGTCAATTCACGTCCGCAAATGGGTCCACATTTTAGAAATTAAATTAAGTCTCTGGAAAACATTTATTGAAATTCACAAATGCATCTGGCTGAAACAAAGATGGTGCGACTAGATGTCCAGTGACGCTAAATCGGTCCTTAGCCTGATAAATAATTTCGTCACATTCCTCTACAACGTCTCTTTCCTTAGCAGAGGTTCTTCTCTTCACTGGCAAACTCGAGACAACTGGCGTGGCTTATTTTGGTGACATTATTTCTAATGTTCATTATTTTACGCTCAAAGGCCTGAAGATGATTTTTTCATTGTCGATGGATCATGTTCGCGTTTTGTGGCTGACTGTATAGAGGATATCATGCCAAACACATTATACATATCACACACACACCATTACCCTATTAAAGAATGACAGCCATAAACATGAAATTGTCATTCTTTAAAATTTCCATCATGCCTGATGCTTGGGCTATCGTAGCAGTTTTCATATTTCACCTCCAATTTGCTAGTGAACAAAACGAAACATTCGATGGGGGCTCCTCCTACCTACAGACATAAATATGAATAACACTTCTGGATAAAAAATTCCACCGCACCGTAACTAATCGAAGCAATCTTTTCTTCACAACGTCATCCAGAAAGGTAAGTTCTTTGTGGAGAGATTAAAAGCATGTGCATATGCTTTTAAGATTTGCACAAAAATATCCTTAAATTGGTATAAATAGATGCAGAATTCAAAATAACTAAATTATGTTGGTGAGCATGACAGTGAACATTTAGGATGAATTTGAATTAGTTTCCTATACAAAAGCTTGTACGCTGTGAAATGAGCCGCTCATGACAGCTGCTCCGTCGTACGCTTGAGGAGATAAACTTGTCTCTCTAAATCCCTTAAAAATGACGACGAATGGGTGACAAACTGTATTCCGACTCTAAATTTCAACTTCCTTGCTCACCCGATAGTCCATCAAACAGGCGTGGCTACAGTTTGACAGAAATACGATAAAGAATATTAGAAAATATGCATAAAATGTATTTATCTCAAACACTAAAGCAATAATCTGAAACACACTTGCAGTGCGTTTAATTAAAGTCCTTCCTCACGCGGTGACCAATAAAACACAAGAGTGTTCTCTGAGGAGTAAAATGATTGATAAAAATTAAATAAAAGGTAATACGTTTCTGACTAGATAACCCGTGCGAAAATTTCGCACTTTCACGCTATCAGGGAATGAGTATGTTAAGGAAACGGTGTAATTGGGTTTTAAATAGAGAAGAAGGTGTATCATAAGGTACTTTCTTTATACTTGTTTTCTTGCAAAAATATACAAAACATGAATTCAATACAGGCAAGAGAGTTTATCGAAACTTTTAAGTCAAATTAATGGGTAAATAGTGAAATTTGAGATTGAGATTGTATTTTTCGTCAGAAGCCGGTGATTCAACGTTTAAAATGATACCTCATTTATCACTGTAGGTGCAGTATATTAACGGAGCATATACGGAATGACAGAAAAAGACCTTTCTGTGATAATATATATGATGTTTCTGAAGTGCAGAGATTGCAATGTGAAATAGGCTCAACATCTGCCTCATTCATTGCGTGGCAGTCACGAATGCTGAATTTTCTTTCCTAATGTTTTTCTTCACCGCGCCGAGCTTGATCTCTCGGAGACCATTTTCAATTCTCTTCGTTTTATTTCTCTGTGCAAGCAACCCGTTGAAAATGTTTATCATCCCTGAATGTAAGATCCGTAAAAGTGTCGACATTCTCAAACAATCTTCTTCGAAAACCCTCTGCTGTGCCGCTCCCTTGAGCTTTCACCACTCAACTGATCCTTCTTTTGTTCCTCAAGCCCTCTCCCCACTCCCCCCACACCCCCCACCAACAATGACAGCAATCAACAATGAAGAAGTAAATATCCCCTGAGTTATGTGTATGCCATGGATACTAGGTTTTAAGGATAGCAGACATGTGCAACTTCGGCATGATACCTTCATTGAAGCTGCCAACATCGAAAAAGCCACTGTCATTTAGTGAGGGCTGGAACCAGACGATCCCAACGTAGTCAAGTCGTAGGTAGTTTCGCTTATTTTCCATTTCGAACTGAGATACCAGCACAAACACGGAAAACCTCTTCAATAGCCTATCAATGTTTCAATAGCCTATCAGCTGCAGTGACGAATGCGCTTGACACTGGAATCCGATTGAGTGCAGTGACGAGTAGCTAGGCTTGTATTGCCTGAATATATTGTATCTTATATGTTTGTATCTTCAGCTGAAGAAAGGCATAAAAGGCCGAGGACGTCTCGTCCTTGTAAGACTTCACTTTTCACTTTTCTTTCCTCATAACGCGTTAATTATATATTATTTGTGATCTACTGGTGAACCTTTCTTTGTGTGTGTGTACAATTAAATAGAGAGACTGATTTTTCAAAGTTTGGCGATTGGAAACGACATTCTTAGGGGAATGGGATTCGATGATTGGTTGGAGTGACGCTGACCATTCATTCCTTATAGAGGGCGGGGTAATGTATTCGCCAACATGGAATGAGAGGCAGACATTGAATGAGAGACGATATCGGAAGTGGAAGTACAGTTGGCTGCTGAGGCTGGGATCTGTAGGATGAAGAAGGCGCGGCAAAAGAGCGGAGGAGGGAGCGGCATTGCATTTGCATCTAGGACGGTTGCAAGTTGAGGAAAGCGGTGTAGAGGAGGCGGTCGGTTGAAGGGGGGTTATCATAGATTTTAGGATGTAACGCAGGTTTGCGGAAAGGAATCACATTGTATTGCCATTAAACGGCCTAAAAATGTCCTTTTTTTAGGCAGTCTAATATTAGGTAGTAATATTCTACATTCTCCATGTTTCACCCACTCCCACATTTAATGTTGATTTTTTTTGCGATGGATGTTTTATTTCATGTTCAATTTGCGAAGAAATAGCGTGAAAAGGTAAGATTTGTCTCTTCAATTGAGACAAGAAGGACAAGGATATTAGTATTAGTAACCAGGATATGAATTAAGTACCTAACGTTTTAGTCACTCGATGGATGGAGCCACTATCGGAGCGCAACGCCGCGGTGCTTCGACATTGGGTGTGACGTCGCTCGTGCGTCGTTTCCCGAGGCTCTCGTCAGAGGGCAGGGAAATAGGGTTGAGGAGGCGAGGAAATGAAAACGCCGGGATTCATATTCTCCTCCTCCTCCGTCGTGCGAAACTCGAAACTCTTTCTTTGCCTTCCTTCTTCCCCCAGTTTGGAAGGGGGGGTGGGATTTACCCCCACCCCTAAACCCCTTTTCGCTGCCGCTAATAAGAGGGAGGGGGGGTGGGTTAGCGGGAGGAGGGGGTGGCAATCCTGCCGCCGCCGCTGCTGTGGCGAAATCTCGTTCTTTTTTATCCTCCCCCTCCCTTTTCGTTCCCTTTTCAGGTCGCGAGGAGTAAGGGTGGAGGGTTGAGGGAGGAATGAGGGTGGAATTGGGGGGAAAGGGGGAGAAGTGCTTTTGATGAAAAAATAATCACCGCTGTGCGCACGAGGAGGTGGTAGGGGAGAGAGGGGAGGGGAGTGAGGGGAGGGGGTGGGGAGTAGTGGAGGGGAAGGGGGAGATAGACGGTAGACGAGAGAGGCGCATTACATTCAGAGGCCAAAGTAATCATTCAACCGAAGCAAACACAAAAATCTCCATCTCAAAACCCCCCCATTTTTAAGGGGAAGGGGGGATGGGGGGGGGGGCGCCCAAAAAGCAACAGACGGGGGAGGGGGTGGGAGGCAGGGGTGGGAGGCAGGGGAGAGCAAACGGGAAAAAATAGAAAGGAGAGAGCCACCCGCCCGAGGCTCGGATATATGGAAGAATAACAGCCTCACAAAGAAAACTGCCTCCCCCCGCCCATCGAAGGGGGGATAAACGGGAGATAAACCCCTCAACTTGTGCCTCCCCTTAGAAAGCGAAATCGCAATAACAAGGCATGCAAAGGAGAAGGAAGGAAGGAGGTGGAGGAGGGGCGAGGGGGGTAAAGAAGGAATGGGATATGTGCACTCGTCTCCTCGACAGCACTGGTGGTGCGGTTGTTGGGAGCGGCTGGGCGGATGCGGTTCGCATGCATTCACATTGGGATTTACTGGGTGCTGCAACTGCCGAGGTGACGGAGCTTCGTGTGAAGAGTCGTGACGTCAAGAAGAGGACGGCTTGATTGGACGGTGGTGAAGGAGAAGTAAACATGGTGGTGGACGGCACGTAGCGGACAATGCTGGAAGCCAACAAGTGTACTCAATAACTGACTGCGGAAAAGTGTTTGCAGCGCATTAAATGTCAAACGTCATCACCCAAACAAAGGTACATCAAAATAAGTAGCTTGTATTTGTAACTCACTGGACCCACAAGCTCATTAAAACAAATTTGGAGCAACAGAGAGGACCTTATTGACAGACGAGAAGTATTATGATTCCGACAACGAAGGTTTGCGACACCCTGGGCACCCTGAGAGAGTGGACATTATGGACACCCTGAGAGTCAACGAAAACTCTGATTTACTTCGACTCTTGACGACCCTTATCAGCTTCCTCCCCATTTCGTTGAGAATCCGACACTAAAGTGGGTCTCACGTCAGCCGGTGGTGGAGAGGCTGCCTGTGTCGGGGAGGAAGGTCTGGCCGGTTCCTCTGAACTGGCGGCGGTTGGTGGAGAGTTTACTTTTTCCGCAGGTGGTTGGCATAATCGCTCAGATTCTGCTGCGATAGGTGGCTGTGCTCTGGATTTATCTCACACCAAAAAGAATGTAACCATGTAACCTCAGCGATCGGGCTCGGTGGCAGCATAATAAGGTCGCCTCTTAAATATTCCGTCCGCTGCACACGACCTCCATTCTCAGATGGCTCTACATTCGCACAACCAACCCCACTGGGGCCCCCATCCGAGAGGGGCCGGTTGTGGGTGGCTCTTCTGGTTATCCTGTTAGGAACCAGTAATACTGCGTGTTGGATGGTTATCCCCACGTGCAGACGTCCAGCATTATCCGGCAAAAGCTGTCACAGGGTACGTCACGAGGAGGATGGTGGTCCGTCTTTTGTACCCTACCTCCCTTTTAAATGAAGACGATATTATTATCACGAAGTCAACAATTAGCACTTTGCATATTATCTGTATCAAAAAAGTATCATCCTCTGGACAAACATCTGACCCTCCAGTCTCCTTTTATGACCAGGTATACATTAATTCTATGATGGCAGCCCCTGCTTTCATACCAAACATGGTCACCCAGAGATTTTAAGTGATTTAGTCATGAGAAATTCTCTTGTGGCCTTTGCAAAACAAACTGGTGTGTCGTTTGTGAACTTGGTTCAGTTGATGAAAAAGTGGAGATGTTAAATTTTCTGCGCCTGAAGACCCACGATAACCATGAGGACCGGCTGCGTTAATCCATCCTCCAAAGCTTGCCAAGGAAATAAAGACAGAAATTAATGGAAGAGTTGTGGCTCCGCCTTTGTTTAGAGGCATCAAGGACACGGCTGATTACACAGAATACGAAGAACTGCGAAAGCGAGTTAAAGATATGATTCACAGAGCCAAAAGTGGAAACATTCAAATTGCCATGGAAGACAGACAAATAACAAAACAGTGTGGAATGCAATTCGTGACCTTGGTATAATGCAGCGAAAGCATAATAATGCTATCAACATTAATTTAGATATACGCAGTAATCTTTTTTCAATTAATGAAAGTAGCAATTAGTGCAACACAAGCAACTTCCCAGAAAGCCATAAAAAACGATTTCGGCGGAGACCAGTGTCATTTCTCTCAAATTCCTCTCTCTATCTCTCTTCAGAGTCACGAGCGCATGCTCAATGGAAAGATAATCACCTACAAAAAGCAAATGGACATGAACTTGTCATTTCTGAGGACCTCCTTGGACATGCGAAAAATTTTATAATTGTTTTATGGCATGAATATTGTTTAACTATCTCGGAAAGTATTTTAGCATTTGATTATTAGATTAGCTGTGTTAAATGCTATGTAAAGTTATTGTTATTAATTGCAAATATCAACTGATGTTATGTTGCGACATCGCGACACTGTCATTAAATTGAGGTAAGTACTGAAAATGTACATTAGTATGAAAATTAATATTACCGCCTGGATACATCACTGTCCCCCGATCCATGAATACCCACCATGCGTCAGTCATCATCCTCACCTGTGATGTCTGGGTCATATGCATATATATGTTTCCAGTCAACCTCCTTTCCTTTCAATGCACTCCTATTTTTATGAATATCTGCTTATACTTATACCAATTAACTCAGTCAAAAGACTTGTCGAAACCATCGAAAGAAGAAGAACACGTCACGTGATTATACTCTCTTATGTTCCTTTCTATTGGTGTTCTCATCACCGCAATCGCATCCTGAGCTGCCTTCCCCTTCCTGTTCCCAAACTATTCAACACCTAAGTAGTCATTGCACTCTAGCCTCTTAACCTTTTTTATTCATGATTGTGACAATGAGTGCATTATTTTCCTGCGTGTGGGATAACACTATTTGCTCTGGTGTCTTCACATTCTGAGGTGTTTTTCTTTTTCGGGATAGGAAGGAAAACTGTTTTCTCGAAGCCTTCTGGCCATATTATCTCCTTGTTCTTATTCTACGCAATAGTTAAACAAAAGTATCATCTGTGCCTGCAGCTTTACTTTTTTAAAGTTCACGTAGTGGCTTCTCATACATTCGAGACTATCATTCTCTACTTTTATTTAATTCTCTATATCGAAGCTCACAGGTCTACCAACTCGGTCATGTAGCTCTTCCACGCATTCTCTTCACTTACCCTGGTATCTTCCCGTTCGAACCTACCCTTTTTTTAACTTTTGGTGCCATCTTACCCTGTGTTACCCTGTATCTTTTTTATATCTGTATTATCTTACAGCGCACGCACTAATCCCATCGCATTCTCCTTTCAACAAATTTTCCATGTCCCGGTTGGTTATTCGCCGGATCTCACAATTCAATGCCTTTTTAATGCCTCCTGGCTAGTTCAGTACTGATGCAATTCCACTCTGCCTTTTCTCTCCTTATTTTCTAATGATTTCCTCTGTGACGCATGACTTCTTAAGCCTCGTTTCCATTTCGTCGTATCGTATTATAAACGGCTGTTACTATCCCTGAATTGATGCGTTCTATTTTTATTTAATTGTATAAAACGTCCTGTTTCTGTTCGCCAACTCCTGATATTCCTTATTTTTATAACGTTTTTGAAAACAGTCTTCGTTCAACCTATTTATCATTCTACTTTTAGTTGACCTTTTGAACCTGAATCACATTTCATAAGCTCTTAAGTTGTTATCCGAGACCGCATCTGCCTGTCCTCAAGGTGGTGTACGACTGACTGACTGACCATGATATCCCTCGGGATAGAGATGAGAAATGATACTCCATATTATTAAGATCAGAATTTGATGCGGCAGTAAACGATTTGAAAGAGAGAGAAAATCACCAAGAATTGATGAAATTCCCTCAGAGATCCTTAAGTTTGCAGATATGTGTATATTTTGATATGCGACTTTCATTCAAATGACTGACTTTAAAAATAATGTAAAAATACATACGGCCGATCATAAATTCGTGGCGCGAGCTTATAAAATATTCTTCGCAGAAACAAGGAATTTTGCATGAAAATCACTGTTCTGCTGGACCACCCATCCCGGCCTTCCTGATCAAGCTGAGCGTTTAGCTCTGAATATAAATGGATAAGAACGCGAAACACAAGGAAGTACAGCTACTTAATGCATTTGAACCTTTAATTTACAGCTGCCAACAGATTGGGATTTAGGAGGATAGTCTAGGTGAGGTGCCAATGTCTGTGACGGGAGAGGTCCAACGAGGGCGAGAGGTCAATGAACGTGGCGTTCTGGAAGTCCGGGAAGTGAAAAGGTCTAACGGTAGAGCGAAGTGAAAATGAAGCTGACACCAAAATAAAATACAAATAGCTGATTCAAACGGAAAAATAAACCGTATCCCAGACGTAAACAAACCGCAGAAAAGAACGATCATGAAACAGAACCGACAGAGAGCATCATTTCTATTATCTACCACCAGGGTGCCACTGAAACAAGAGTGCAACTAGTACGAATGCATGACCCAAATTAGAACAGGTTTCATTTTATGGAAATGCACTCAAGCATACGTACAAGTTACTGTTTCTATTAAACCTTCACGCCATATTATGAACCTTGATATTTGCCAACAAACACGACAATGAACTGTTTATCCGAATGGCTCAATTTGGTGAATTATGGTTCCGTGAACTATTCCCTAAAGCCAACTATGATGCAGATCACTGTATGTGTAGGCCATTCTTAACCTAACCACCATCTTCATTGCTCTTATCTATGCTTTATCCACTAATCTCAAAATTCATAGCGTGTGGCGGTGTATTTATGCTAAACCCATGATCTCAACTACACAACTATATAATTACTGGCCCATTCGAAGCACAAACCGGTCTTCACACTTATGCGGTGAAAAACCATCCCCTGCTACAACACTCTCGACGAGGAATTTCGCCATAGTGGTAGCGAAACTAGGTGGCAGTGGCGAAGATGATTCATTCCAGTCGAAACGTCCATTGCCTACGAGCTGACTTTGCACGGTTGATAAGGTGGTAATACCCCCACGTTTCATTGCCTCCTGAGTTTCCAAGGTTGCAAACAATCACTATCAACTTCAAATGCTCTACCTGTAATTCCACTTGTAATGCCCTCTCTCTCTCTCTCTCTGCCGCTCCCAATGTTATTTCTGCGACGGCTCTCTCCCATGGACTTCGAACTCTGTCCCTAACCCTACTACCTACTCGGATCCACATTAGTGCGGACCGTTCGGTGGCACTTCGGTGCAACGTGTTTAGAAACGCAACTGCAACGCTCTGTCTCAGATTATGTTGGCGGGTGAACCTCTGTATCTCCTCTTCCCCTCCATCTCCCACTCGCTTCGCCCAGGTGACTGCCACCATCTCTTGCGATGCACTCTCGCCCTGCGCCTGGATTTCAGCCCCTCCCTCTCTCTCTCTGAGGGAGGGATTTTACAACTTGGCTGACGTTACGGATGCGATGGACTTTCGATCGAGCTCTCTTTATACGAGCGATGACCGACGAACGATGTAATAATAGAACGGCAATCGCACAGAAGAGCATCGAATGTTACGGTGCTATCACATGGTCAGCATATTTCGCACTTGTTCCTCTCGTACGCATGGGCAATGACCTACATTTTCAACGATTGCACTTGTTTTGAATCATTCTGGATTTAATAGACCATTGTAATTACTGCGAAATTGAACTACTGAAAATTCTTCCTCACGAATATTATACACGGCCCTCACTGCGCTCTCATTTTAATTAATAAATTCCTAATTACTTGTCATACTAAGAACTTTACGGATAAACGACTGAAATGTCTGCCTCTATTGCCTCCTAAAATATTTCATCGGGACTATAATTGTCCTAGCTACAGCTAAGAGCAGGTGAAAAATACTACATCATTGTGTTATTGTACCTTGAACTTCTTGACTGGAAAATAAAACACTTAAAATAGAGCCTTTCTAACCGGCGAGCAGCATTTCCAAGTTCAAAGTGATTAATGCAATGTTATTGCCTTTCATCGACAAAATTCAAAGGAAATTATATAAAGGAAGGGCATTAGTCTCCTTATGTTCACAGCATCTTGTAATTCACTCGAAAAACATCGCTTTCCCTCAGTTATGAACCTTGTCGCGTACTGAAAAATGAATAACATTTACCTAAAAAAAAGAAGACAGAAACTGCAGTTTTACACTATCATACCAGTGGATTTTTGCTGGTGGAAAATGGTAATTTTTGTCTTAATTACGTTGAAATTTCATCTCATCACGCCTTATACTTCTCGTCATCTAAATAAACTAAACTTATGTTCTACGATTCGCTTAAAAATCATTTACCAAAACTACGCACAGAAGTTTAGGACAACTTGGCATATAACTTCTTACATAAATTGATTAGGCTATTCGTTGATACTTGAATACTCTCCTCCAGCTACTCCCCAACATTAACGTACTAATCAACCTTCATAACTATTTAAACACAACCTTCGCGCTATCACATCGAACAGATATACCTCTGTAACTTACATTTACAAGTCCGTTTGCCGACTATCCAGGACTTTCATGGTATTTCTTGTAGCATATATGATTACCTAACGTGGTAGTGCCTAAATTTAAGGCACCTTTATATCATATCCACTTTTCTCCTAGGGACAACCAATGGCACTCAAATAAAGGAACAAATCCTTGCTAATTACATTAACGCGAATAATTCCTCTTAATTACATGGCATCTTTTTTCTCTTGTAATTATTTTTTATTTCTTTCTGGAGATATAGGTCAATTGATTTGTAAATTATTTTTTCTCTGCACCGATATGTAACATTTTTGTACAAGCTTCTTGAATTAATTCTGAATGAATTCTCTCTCTGATCCCTGATGAAGCATTTAAATATAAATGTGTAACTTCGCCAAGGAGAATACATAATTTACAAATTAATTGACCTATATCTCCTGAAATAAGGATTAACATGAAAATTAAACTTTCGACGTGGAAGGATTTGCTGAATAAAGCGTAATGAAACATCATACCTACATTGCTTCAGTAAAGAAAATAGTAATCTTCCTGTCACTTGGACGTAAAAAATCACACTCTTAATTTAAGAGGCTCTAATACAGCAACATAATTACGACCAAGGACAAAGCCAAATGCCTAATGCTAATTCATCATTACCTGCCATGAACGTAAATGGATTAATTATCTCAATAAAATTCTATTGGACTCAACTGCGCAATGAAATACAAATATGAGGGGGGGGGGCAAAATTCGCTGAATTAAGAATAATAAAACAATACAATCTTTATCCTTTCACTGGAACGGAAAAAAACGACACTTACTATTCAAGAGCAATCCACACCAACTTCAATTCAATTCACATAAATTCGATAGGTATCTTAATATTGACAATCGCAGAAACAACATAACAATTAATTTTATGCCTTCTCCGACACTTTCTACGTAGTTGTAACAATTTAAATACAATGCCCGTCATATTTCACTATTTAAAGAGATCTAGAATGTCTAGCAGACGTAAACCTTTATACGTAAAAATGTCACCACTTACATACACGCAATCCATCGCAGAATATAAATAAAAATTGTAATCGCTGGCATGCCACAATGTATTACCTAGTGCGCAGTCACATGACACGCAATAAACCTTCGTTTAGATATTACCACAAAAAATAACAACGTTGTTACTCGCAGATTGAAAGTTAGTGAAGCAAACTCTAATTAAAAGTTGAAATGAAGTGCTCTAGTCGGATAATTTACTTTAAATCGTCACAATTAGAGACCAAAACAAGACGTGGGATAGAAACTATCTTCCACTATAATACTGCACGACAATGAAGACCACTTCTCACATTTGAAGTCCAAGAATATTATGTTTAATAAATGATTTGAGGTTCATAAAATATACCACACTGCGTTGCTTCATAAATTATGTTTCAAAATAAAAACCACAACAAACCGTTCTTCGATCGATCATGGCCATTTGGGGCATGCCAAGAGGACACGCTTCTTCGATGCCAAAGCCATGGAGTCGAGCGCAGGGCAAAAAATGTTCGAAAGTGGAGTGGAAAAATCGCGATCGGCAAATTGTTATCGAAGTATTTGCCACAAATCAGCGGGAGTGGACTCTCTCTTGAACGACTCGTAAGTTGTAAAGTCAGTCCTCTAGTGCGAATCGCAAAGCTCCCGTCTTGGCAAAGAAGGGGTAGGAAGGAGAGGGGCCTGCGGCGGCGCCCGCCTCAGGGCCTGGTCTGGCCGGCCCTGCCCCCGAACCACGCCCACCCACGGCTGAAAACCCTTCTCTCGCGTGAACTAAAGCGCGTGCCCATGTGTGTGTGTGTGTGTATATACATACACATACGCGTCCCTCTTTCCTTGCGCGGCCCCGCAGCCTCGCGTGTTCGTGGAAAGGGGAATGTATTGAGGCGAAGGGGGAATGAAGGGGGGGAAGGGGAGAGAATGGAATGGAAGATGCCGAAGAGAGAGAGAGCATGAATAATGAAAAGCAGAGAGAGAGAGATGCTATTCGGTAGGAAAAAGGTAGGATTGAATGGGGCAGGGCTCTTGATGGCCCTGTTTGACTCGACGCCATTCTCCTGCGTCGGGCCGAGGCGTTGAATGGAGAAAAGAAAAAAAAGACACGGCTGAAATCCCCCTAGTGGCAGTAATTGGCGATACACATTTTTCGATTTCGCAACATGTTGGGCTTTTTCCATGCTCTTCTTGGGATTCCTGCAATTAGCGACTCGTCTAGAACGCAAAGAGAGGAAAACAGGGGAACACGACACGTGACTCGAGGAAAAGTACCCCCACGATGTACCCCCACGCATCTGAAGCGTACACGACTCGGCGTCACAATTGAAGTAATTAAACCCGATCCGTTTAACATTCGAAAATTAACTTAAAAGTAATACAAAATTGTTAATAAAAATTCATCCTTTTCAACTGATCGGAAAAAGCCCCAGCTTTGTTGCAATGGATGTGTGTATAAACCATCAAGATAGTAATTAAATACGGAAGACCTCTACCTATCTACCTATCTACCCAATCTACCGTCTTCATCTCATTGTCAGCTTACGTCCCACCTCTTCATCCCTGCTATTCAAACCTTTCCTTTTTTATTTATTTCCCCCTTGCCTCTTTATCCGTCTCTTTCTCATTTAGGCCTTTAGTCATCATCCCATCATCACCACCCCTTTAACTACCTGCTGCTGCTGCTATGACGACCACCACCTATTTCGGCCTCCTCCATAATTTGCTCCAGAAGTCGGCTGGCCTCACCCTCCACACCGAACACTTCCTCGTTTGTCTTCCTTTCCGTCCACCTCACCATCCTCCTCCACACTCACATCTCAAACGCCTGCAGCGTATTCACGTCCTCTTCTTTCTGAGCCCAAGTTTCTGCGCCACACACCATGCACCCACTCTTTACCTTCAGCCTCTTAGGCCTTACCGTCGTCGTTAGCTCCTTCCCACTATTGCTGAACCCTTTGTCTTTCGCTAACTCTATTCTCCTCCTTTTGTCTTCTCTACAATTCACATTCTCTTTTAACGAACTATCCAAGTAATTAAAATGCTCCACTGTGCCCATAAGCATATATACAACCACCCTCGCTCTTTGTCTTCGAATTGTCTTTGTCTTTTGTATTCTTATGATTTATCTTCAATTAGTATTTTCCGCACTGAATTTCTCAAGCATTTGCCTGTAATCCCTTCGATAGTTTAGAGAGTGACGCCAAGTCGTCCACGAACGTAACCGACTTCAAATCATCTGCCCTCCCACTTATATTCCCACACGTTGCTCTATGGCCATGCCTATCTTATTATATTCTCCTTCGATTCATGTCGAATTCATCTGAACAACCCGTAATGTCTCTGGAAGTTACTAGTCTCCTCTGCTCATACATTTCAGCCCTTAGTCTTTTCAAAACTGGATTTTTGAATTCTTAAAGAATTTTCTTAAACCTAAGGTCTAACCGATGTAGAATGTGGCAGAAGGAAATATGTTCCTGTCTTGCAAAAACGACGCTCCAATTCTGATATGACTAATTTTAAGTGTCGCTGTGTTTCATGTTAACAGTATTACTTAAGACTGCTTGGCGGTTCAGATCACGAGGGGCATTAGGCGTAATTAGGGGGGGGGGGATGGATCAGATTGAATAACATACCCCACCTGGGGGTATGGGGGTTATTTTGTAATCTCACCTTTTTAGTGACTCTTAGTGGAAAGGCGGGAGATCCGTTTCCCTCTCTTAATGATCGGCTCACGAACGGTTCGTGAATTGTCGAAGCTTCAATTACCTTATATAAAATAAAAGATGCCGAGACTAGCGAATACCCAGATTGCTCAACATCTTACGGAAGATATCTTACACTGTACATTCCACGAAAAACTAAATACAGTCAAAACTACAAGCGACATGTAAGCGATCACTCAATATTAAAAAAAATTAAGCGCATCTAATTAGTGTTCGACTCACAAGCACGGGAAATATCTACCAAGAACGTAGATTTTAAGGCAATATTTGTTAAAATTATTGTATAAATAACTGAATTCCATTCTCCATGCACTGGCGGATAGGCACACGAAAACAAAGGTATCAGCAACATTGTTTGGGAAATTTTGATACGAAATATATATACAGATAATTCAAGCTAATAATAACATAATCATTTCAAACAAAGCATACCTTCAAGTGCCCAATATATTGGAGTATAAAATGCTGAAGTTCTTCACGTTTAGCAAATTACAACAATACGATTTAAAATCATTTGTATCTTACGCGCCCTTGTTTATTTTCCAACTCAAGCTTCAAGTGGAAACGATGGTGGCTCCATGTCACGTTCTTTATGACAGGTGAGATGGAACTAATGGCAGGCGGAGATAATGAAACGGATCAAGAGTCGAAAGATACGGATGAATCGTCTAAAAGACCAGTACATGACCGGCAGTTCACCGATTGAGATCCGAAGATGGTCACGCCGCCTGGGTGGCGGAGTTGAACTAGGAAAAAGTGAGATTTTATGACGTATTCTCACTAAAGTGAGATTCAAAAATAACCCCCCTGGGATGCATGTAGTCACAGGAAGAGTACATAGTATTTTAAGCAAACTGTAAATATTTGGATATAACTTTACATAGCAACAGTCGAGTGCCTTAGTTGCGGACTTGAATACATCTGCCATCGCCAATTCTTGCCTCTGAACTTCATTTTGCCACAACTTTAATTCAATAAATATGTCACCTGGGGTTAACCGCATGTCTCCGTAATAGAAATTGACTAAATAGTACAACTTCTCTTTATAGCTATCGTCAACAGGCTCAAATAAACATTGAAAACCCAGAAAAACAGACTCTTTTCTCCGTACGTGTTCCTTCACGAACTACAAGACTGAATGAGCTATTTCATTATGTACCACCACCCCACGCCTCACTCTGTCTCCAAACGGTCTTTCATCTACAGACTCCCATCTTACGTGCGATGCTACGTTGAAAAGTGTCCCCGATCCATTCCATTCATTCCGCATCTGTCGCACTCCTTCCTCCATCATCCCATATATAGATCCCCACTCGTCTTTCGCTCTCTGTGTCTGTTTGGTTCTAATATGTCCTCGGTGTTAAATGCTACTTTGTTATTACTTCATTTCTATTTTGATATATATGTTATATGGTTCTTTGTTTATTTCTTTGGATTAATGTTGTTGTTTGTCCATTTTAATTGGCCTTGAGCTGTTTTTGGACGAGATTAATAATTAAATAAATGTTGGTCAAATCTCTCACTGAGCTGGTTGATGAAAAAATCCAAAAAAACGGGATAAAAACATTTATTCTGTAGTGAGTTTCTGTGCTTCTGCTTAATGCTTCGTTATTGGGTGAACTAACAACATTGCTTCGATGTTTTTGTTTCCCACAAAGTCTTCGCGTTTTTAGGTCTACTTCCTGGTCATTTGCAACTGCTTGTACACATTTGAAAATGGAGCCAAATTCAATTTCAGAGTTTTGCCTTAAACTTTGCAGTCCTGCCAAACATGTCTTGGATAGATTAACCATTTACTTCAAGACAATAGCTTCCTTCTGGAGAGTTTTGCACAACGGTTTACAGTAAGCAAATACCGTTGAAACAATATGTACAGAAACAATAAAATCAGAATTTAAAATTCCCCACTCCGATGTACTTTTGTGTATGTAATGTGCCATCTTTCCAGGACGGTATTATAGCCAAGGCTTCAATTAAAAAATCTATAATATGCAAAAAATCTTGGATTGAGTCGTACTTTGACATCCATCTTGTTGTTGACATTCTTTTGACAGTTTTGACTCGAGGATTTAAACCGGACTCTTCAATACAGTTTAGTAAAACAGCTTGCCTTTAAGGTGTGTAAAAATTGTGTGGACCTTTTCTACTACGCCAAGGCATTTACGCATTACTTGCACTTAACATGCTTTAGTTACAGTCAGATTGAGAGCATGAGCAGCACAATACACGTATAAGGCAGCCGGGTAGTTGTTTTGTATAATAATGTGCACGCCATTGTACATCCCCGCCATATTGGCTGCTCCGTCGTAGCCTTGCCCCCTTAAAAACTTTAAGTCAACTCGATATTTTTGAAGACATCCAATGATTTGTTTGGCAAGGGATTCACCCGTCATTGACGTGTCTTGTTCAAATTGTAAAAAATCTTCCATTACAAAGTGATGGCCGCCAATTACTTCCACGTAACGGACACATAGCGAAAGTTGCTCGACAGTAGAAATGTCACTTGTTTCATCTGCTAAAATTGAGAAATCCTGAGCAGCATTAACTTTGTCTACAAGTTTCCATTTCATTTTTTACTTTTAGTGAAAGGTACTTTATTTTTCTAGTCTAACCATTTAACAGTTGCATTTAACACCTCGTCACCCTGACTGCGGTACTTAAATATGGCCCTTAAGTTTCCCTCATTAGATTCACTACATTCATTTTCAATGTTTATATTTCCAGAGTCACGGTGCCCACGCATAGTGATAGTTCCTGTCGACCGCATAAATACATCAATCAATAATTGGTTTTAAATTTGACCAATTTTTTTAGCAACCGCGTCGTGACGTGCTAAGTCGATTTTGTTAGCAATGAGTTCCACTGCCTTCTCTTTAAATTTTCCTAAGTTTTTAATGTCCAAAAAACAGTTTCTGTGATACTGGGTACTTTCACGGTTTTTAAAAGCTACTTTTGCTTTTTTCTAGTTATCCAACTTTCTTTTTACAAAAGCGCCTACTTCTTGGTGTTTGATTCCTACGCCATGCTTGGTAAATAGAAAGCAATATTTAAAATACACTCCTTGTTGTACTTGGGAGTACGCAAGCCAGGTAAACTCCGTAAACCATGTCTATTGAAACTTTATTTTCCTTGTTGTAAACTTTTCTAAAACAGGAAAAGTGTCGTTTGAAGGAGGTTGCCAACAATGTCTTAAAATTTCATATTTTTCGAAAACTTCCAATGTTTTATCAGTGTATATTAGTCCAATTTTGTTTGGGTGGAGTGGAGAAGGTTTAACTACATTTTCTGCAGGTTGAACAGCCGTAACTCAAGAACGACGCAAAATCGAAAAAACGCAAAGTGAAACGACGCAAAGCGAGGCCTGGGTGTATTAATTAAATAAACCTGTTAGAATTCGTTAATTATGCAAAAAACTACTAATTTGAATAAATTAGATAGGCCAAATTAAAACTAAAACAATTAATTACTTCATTTCAAACAAGTAGGATTGCTGTGATACGAATATGTTATATTATTAGGGCTCTTCTATCCCCCTCATCTCCCCCCCATTGTTACACCACTGACGAGGGGGGTACCTATTCGGCTACACGCTGCTTTAATCAACAGGGAGGTAAATTCTCCAGTGGTTTTAGAATTATGAAAATTGAGTGTACATTAGGATTAATGCTCAATATAAAAATCGGTCTATTTTGTCCAGCTCATAGGATAGACCAATGCGTAAAAATACTAGCCCCAAAGAATCAAACTCAATGACGTCTTAATTAAAAACACTCTAGGTACTTATTTCAGTGATTGGTGTGTGAAAGAAACAATCGAAAATTGGAGGAGAATTAGCTCAGGAATGGGAAGTGTAATTAGCATCAAAATTTGGTCAATTCTCAATTTAATTTGGAGATGATCAAGTAGTCATCGAATCAATGAACCTTGGCATCCAAAAGTGCATTCCTCACTCTGTCGTATTCCTTGGGTTATACTTGCGGGTACGCAAGGGTGATAAATAGAATGCAATCAGGGCAAATGCAGCAAAGTGGGAATGGTGCATATGAAAAGTATTTGCGGCAAAAGATGGTGGGACATGGTTGAGTGGGTGGGTGGTGAAAGAATGTGGAATGAATGTTGTGCAGTGCGTGTGTAAGTGGACGTGGATAAGGAGCGTTCTTCGTTTGTTTGGCCGTGACGTGGAGGGAGGAGTGGGCGGCGTAGTAAGAAGACAGAGGAAGAGGAGTATATGCGGTGGAGGAGACTCTTGAATAGTCTTAGAAGAGCGTGCATTATTATTATGCGACAGAAGCGGAAGACGTAGGTATGCAAGAATAGCATGGAGGAAGTTATTTACTCGGAGTCAGTTTTCCATGTCTAACGCCAACAATTAAGTTCATTTGACTGTTACTAATACCTCAAGAGGCCACAGAGTTACGGGTGGGTATGCATGATGCACATACCTGTCTGTTAACCTTTTTAACAGTGTTTAACCTCAAAATGTAGTTCCTTGGCCCCAACAGCAATATCTAGGATTTTTGACCGAACTTATGCCGAAGGAGGAGGACGTGGCGGGTATGTGTGTGTGTGTGTGAACTTAACAGTAGAGGAGTTTAATCAATTGTGATTGATAAAAAATTCGTCACCAGCTTTGTTTTAAGAATTGCTTCGTGCATTTCCCGAAGGGAATGTTATTTTGATCAAGAAAAAAGTGTTCCGCCTATTCCGACAAAAATGTGCCATAGTTTCCCATGTGGATCGAGAGGAGCGATCGTCGTCGGCGGAGGAGGTCGTCAGGTCTTCTTGAACGGAGTCTCGCAGCAGCACTCGAGATGGAAACGGTGAAATAATTATGCGAGAAGGGATAAGATCTTAATTCATTGGGACCTCTCTTCCTTTCGGACGAAATTGAACGATTCCTCCAGAATGGCCGGTTCCAGAATGGCCAAATCAAGCCTCTTGAATAATCCTCCCCATAAAGAGTACCACTCCCGGTTATGAAGGAAGAAATCTTAGAAGTTATCTTCGGGCCGTAGATTGGCAAAAGGGATTTCTTCTCACACACACCCACATTCATCTCGTGTATAGAAAGAGGGCCGCCGCTCGATCAGGGAAAGGGGGTGGAGGGGGGAGGGGGTGGGAGGGCAAAGAAGCTGAAGAGTGGAGAGCGAAGACCAAGGAGGTTGAAATTGACTGGAGAGGCATTTCCTAAGAGTCGTGGACATCTTGTGGTCAGCGCACCGCCATCTTTGTTTTTGTCTGCTTTTGCAGCTTTGGGTTGCCTTCCTTTCCTCCAACATAATTACAAACGTGAAGTACCTCTAGAGTACCTACTACAACAAGAGTTTAATGAACTTTGAATGAGAAATCCAAGAATAAATATCCTTCACGTACGTCAACACACGCTGAAAACTGCTTTTTAAACACATCGTGAATTCAGCGATTATGTTTGAAAACATAACCCATGAACCGGTGGAAGATCGTCTGGATTAACAAGGACAACGGCATGCATATAATTACATTTGTTCCATGTAGGAATGCGCTCACTGAGAATTCAGTGGCAGGGGAGTATCTTGACGCCTAATGCGATTTCGAAGGCAGAGAAGGCGTACACACCACAAAGAGAGCACCTCTCCCAACTCCTCGACAATCTCCCTGCACGGGTAACCAGCAAGTGACCTCTGCCCCTCCAATGCAGGTGCAAGTGACCTCTCATCCTTCGCCACGAAGAAGCAAATCTCTCGAGGAGCATATAACTTCTTCTCCCTCCGTTTTTAATCATATTTCAAAAAAGTCTACTCCCTTGCGGCAAACAGTCGGCATTGGCACTTCCTCAAATAATTACCTGAATTACACAGACGAGTATTTTCAAGTACTACTTGTATCGAACGGGTAGTACCAACAAAATAGTCTTGGAACATCGACATTTTTAGGTTTATTTATATTAATTATTAGCAAATTAACGTAGATTTCACCTAATTAGTCAAGTGTTTCCGTAGAATGGTGTAAATGAATTCCAGTACAGTAGATAATTACGCAAAGATAATCACTCATTATTTTTAATTAAAATTTATTATTGATTAATCTATGAATTGCCGCGAATAACTTTTTGACTTACAAATAACTTTTATTATCATGAATAATAAATTTAAGGCGGTATGAAAAATGTCATATAATATAGAATTAGAATTAAAAGAGTGCACTAGGAATTCCCTCTTGGGCAATGCTACACTGCATGTATTTTATATTTTAGCGACACACGTCTCTTTAACATCCCTCTCGTTGATGGACAAAGTCGTGCTGAGTAAAAATGTTGATAATATTGCGCGCGTTTGCTCCTGTTATCCAATTCAAGAACTATTAATGCTAGGTTCCGTTGATAATAAATTACGATAAATATGAATCAGTAGCAGATAGTGTAGAATCATCTGAAGTGTGAACCAAACTATGATCAAGTCCTGGAACGATCTCCTTGCGTATTATACTTAACCTCTTTTTTATGAAAATAACGTGGAAATATGTGGAACGAGTTTCCGACGTTTTTGATTTCCTTACAGCTAAGATTCGGTATAGTTAAAAAAGTAGTAATCTCCACGGAAATTGCATTTCCTCTTGGAAGAATGGACCTATAAAAATATATAAGAAGACCTGGGGTCCTTGGAGCTTTGGACTAAGCTGACATTCTAACCACCTCACAAGGAGGGAGAAATGCCGAGTTATTCAGGAATTAGAAAACCTATTTTCTATGAATTTTCTAGCAATTTGCTCCCCCAGCCTGACGCTGACCGATTTGATGGCTCTGTGCATAACAGTGTGATACTTAATTACTCAATTTTATTATGTAAATGCACATTTTGAAAAGAGGGAGATACCAGATGGATTATCACTAGGTGATTGAATTAATCCTTTAATGGGCTAATCTCCTTACCCCCAAGTTTAACCCTGCTACCAGAAGAGAGAGAGAGAGACGTTACAACGTTCTCACATTAGAACTAGAAATAAAATGGAATACTGTATTGGGGTAATGGAGAGAAATTGAATAATGGAATTAGATTGTTCTGCCAACCTTAACATTAGCGAATAGCTGGTCTAGGTTTCTCTGGTTGGCATTTCAAAGAGAATTAGAATTAAAAGGCACAGATGCGTACCTAAGTATCTTATTTATTCTCTTAGAGTTTTGCCTGAGTTGCCTTTTTAAATTGATTTTCTCGCTCTATCCTTTTAGGCAAGGGTCGCCTCATCAGGATACTTTCGTGCCTGCTCTGAAATTGGTCGCCATCATAAAGCGTCGAAAACAGGTTTCTTCACGCAAATCTTCAAACGAATGCCGTTTACAAGAAATAAAATTTATGTTTACAAGAATATATATATATATATATATATATATATATATATATATATATATATATATATATATATATATATTAATATTTAATAAAATATGTTTCATAAAATCATATGTTTTACGTCAACCTCGTCTATAAGTTTCTGAAGGTTCTAACCACGAATGACCATGGGATAAATATTTAAGTACATTTAATAAAAGATCATGTCTTCACATTACTTTCCGTAATGACCAGCTTGTTCTTCACGAGGCATTTTCGTTCACGGTGTTATTGATCTTCTTATGTTTTATTCGCAATGCAGTGCTATGCACTGTCAGCAAGTCAGTACAACGTAATACCATGGTTAATAAAAAGTAATACAGTGGAGTCGGTAGCTTATTCCACATCGTGCATTCCACCAGATGCCTATTTTCAGCATTACTTTTCCACGTCTTTTGATGGAGAGCTCATTTTCTATAAAAATTGTAAAGAGAGAACAATGATTCCAGCTGGACTTATTTAGAGTAACGACAACCGACTGTGTTCAAGATAATAGCGTAGTTGACCGTTATAAACGCAGCCAATCAGTAAGCACGTTGACAGCCGGTTGGTGAAGCGAATCACGTGACCAGCGGAGTATTTTTTACATCATACGATGTTGAAAACATCGTTTACCTTCCTTGACTTTCATAATCAGCATATTTCATCGAACAATGGAGTTTAAAATGTTGTTTTGTGTTTACGTAAGTGATTAGGCGTATTTTTGCCGCAATTATGATGCTGCTTTAATGTTTTGATGTACACATTACATAAGGAGACTGCCTCAGGCATTACTTGGTGGAATCTTTCCATAGTAAAAAGAGAGGGAATAAAACTCTGCCATTCCACATAAAATACTTTATTACACGACCCAGGATTCGTCTCTGTGCAACAATTTCAGGCCTACCTGAAGGACTAGCACTGCAGCGACACCTGGGTCATGTAATAAAATATTTTATGTGGAATGGCAGAGTTTTTTTCCCTCTCTTTTCAATACTCAGTACTGTGGGACAGGGAAAACTCGTCTCCGATAATTTGCGTATAAGTTTTTATAAGCTCGATCTTCTTTGCGATTACTTGTCGATAATGTTGTCTCATTTCGCCACATTCCCTTATGTGATTCTCGCCTATTCAATGATGAGAATTCAAAAGTGTCGTTCGTTGGGAGGCGACAGAATTTGGACATACTCAGCCGAGAAGTGACGCTCTCCCGTCATGACGTGACTCTTGACGCGGGCCGAGCATTATCCCTCAGGCATGTGCGCGACTGAAAAGGACAAGAAGGGAAGACGCTCCGTGGGGAAGGACACTTCAAAGAGAAAACACATGCGGCGATGCTCTATCAAAAACAACTTATCTGTTATAACAAACATCCCATAAGTATGGTGGGTGTGCTGCTGAAGCGCCTTTGAATTTAAATTGGGAGCATACGAACAGAATGCTGAAATGTAACTGGGGGGGGGGGGGCGCGCAGGAAACAAATGGACAGTTTCAACACGACATTCCGACATGGGCGGATTAAGGGGGCCGCCCCCCCGTAATTCCTGGGAAAATAGAAAAGATGGTAATCATTAAGGTGGTTCTCTAATGCAAGTTTTTATTTCACCAGCTCAATATGCAATGTTTAAAGATAGTTGGAAAATATGTAAATGCCACTTGTTTAAACAGACACTGCATCCTCAATGTTGGCAATAATTGTACTTTTGTAGGTCTTTTGATGAACAATGTTGATAA
This sequence comes from Pyrrhosoma nymphula, assembly GCA_963573305.1. NCBI lineage: Eukaryota > Metazoa > Arthropoda > Insecta > Odonata > Coenagrionidae > Pyrrhosoma > Pyrrhosoma nymphula. Next base: position 6,297,208 of record OY754329.1, read on the forward strand.
AACTTAGGTGCCGTAACTTAGGTACTATGTCTGCATAGAATCGTGCCGCGAGTTTGGGCATTTGAGCTGTAGTAGGTCTGCGAAAAGGGAATACAGTCTCCACGCCCTCCTACAGCATTGTCTATTATTATGCGACACCCTCTGCTCTCGTGCTCGTCGCGACATATCAGTTGCCTGGCTCTAGCGAGTGTATTGTTCCAGTTGTAGAGAGTGACAAGTTCAAGAGTTCTTCACATGTTTAGAACTCTGCGTCCTTTTTCCTTTATTCTCTGATATATATGACGTGAAAATCAACCTTTTTCAGCCAGAGATGGTAAGTTCAATCGATAAATTACAACGATATAACTTATTTGCGCTTTCTCGCGCTCGCCATTAGGGTCGGACAGCCGGCTTTAAGCTCGGGCCCACATTAGCCTCTCTTGCTTTTTATCTGCTTTTTGATCAAGAAATTGAACAACCGACCTATTTACAGGACTTTCGTTTTCATTGTGTTATCTTAGAAATACTGTAAGAGAACCACCGTAGTTTTGACCCCTCTCATTTTGATAGCAGTAAAATAGAGGACTCTCTAACAATAGGTAAAGCCAAATAATTTTCCAAGTATTACGCTATAGGATGAGAAAAAGATGTGCTTATAATTTTTTTTGCAACTCGTCGCAGAAGGAATAGCTAAAGCTTACTTTTGTTTACATGTATCTTCTTCTAGTAGGCCTGGTACAAAGCGGAAACCTAATAGTGCCTCTGCGGATCTTCGAAGCTTTTTCTCTCGCGTCGAAAAACAAAAGACGCCCGAAGCAGCAGGATGAAATACACAATTTGTTAACACCATTCCTTAATGCTGCACAACTGACAATGAGACTCAAGCTGAGTCCATGGTCCTTTTACAATCCCCTCCACGTAGCCACGAAACATCGACTGAAGCTTCAATTTCTTCACTTCCTTTGGCTGAAAATTTCAAAAGTAACGGCCGCATCGCGCTCCTTAGGAGGAGAGATGAACGCCCAATGAGTCAATCGGCAACCATGTCGCTCAAATGCACCGTTTCAATTTGCTGAGGAATATATCCGAAGAAACATCTACATCCCCCTTTTGGACTGGGATCTGGAGAACTTCTCCTCCAGATTTTCTGAAGTGGTTATGAAAGTAATCAGAATAAATATCTTTCTCCCACAGGCCATTTTGGCTAAGAGTGTCGTTTTAAAAACCGCAGACGTTAAAAGTGATTGTAACATACTTTGCCAGAAGTATTCTGACCTCTTTGGTCTCCAAAAAGAATTTGTTGATTTTCAGCTAAAATCAGAGTATGAACCGTAGATAGTGAAATGGAACCGGGATATTGATGATGGTAAAGTTATTCCATCAACTGTCATCGATGCGTGCATGCCATCCTGTCCTTTTTCCACTAATAAAGAAACTTTTCCTTGTCCTCTTAAGTTTGCCTGTCAGTATTGCAAATGCTGAAAGGTCCCTTTCTGCCCTACGCCTTCTGAAAAGTTACAAGCGATCAAGATGCGGTGAAAGTCGTTTAAACGGCCTTGCTATGTTGTAAATCCACCGCCATTTTCATGGATACAATGTAATAAACCGGTTTGCCGAACAGAAATAAACAAGAAAGCAAAATTTGCTGTTGTAATTTGTATACATAAATCTTATACTGCCAAGACCTAGGCTATATGCATTAAAGTTGGTGCTCAAAAAATTGAAACTAAACAATATTTTCTAAATTTACGTCATCCCGTATATCTGTACTTGTGAGAGCGACTGCATTACCTCAAAGCAAAAGTCAATACTTTGTTTATTTCATTAATTTTAATATTAAGTAGGGCCTACTTGTTTTAGTCGCTATTTTAAACTTTCATAAATTTATTCTACAGCCTGTTAGTTCTTTGAATGTTATCAGTTTGACTTTTGCTGATAAAATACAAATATCAAAGGAAAATAGTATTTTCTGAATAATAATTTTTTCATTTCATTCCAACCAATTTTCATTTTGTACGGCACTAAAGAAGAAAGGAGTTTTTAATCCTTGTGTAGGCTGCCGCGGGTTGATGGATGTGAAGATGCAGGTCTTCCGCGTTTTATACCGCTTTGATGTACGTTTCCTTGGACAACATTTTCGGCGACGTTTCAGTCGGCTTCTTCAGGTCGGGGAAGTGGAGGTGCAGCCATTTGTCGTATTATATAGATCTCAAGCGTTAGACCTGACTCCAACGGGTGAGATATATAATACGACGAATGGCTTCACCATCAATTCACCGATCTGAAGAAGCCGGCTGAAACGTCGTCGAAACTGTCGTCCGAGGAAACATGGACAAACCCGGAAAAACCCGGAAGAACTGCATCTTCACAGGAATGGAATTTTTTACATCGTTTGTTTACCTATGTTTTTCAAATGTGATTAGAGATCTTTACTCAATTATTTATTACATCTACTATGTAATATAGCCACACCAAAACTACGTTCCAAGCGCTTCGTTTCTTTTAATTTTCCGAGGGAAGTCCACCCGGACTCCCGTTTAATTGAAAGATATTGCATACCCTCCAGGCGCCGCGGAAAGTCGTGAAACGACCTTAATCCCAAAACAACGACCTTAATCCGCCCCCCTGCATTCCGATGAGGATATCGGCATCATTGGGGATGGTGTGACCATCACATCTTTCCTCGGATGATTGATTTAATGAAATGAGTTTTGCAATACCACTTGGCTTATTTAAATACCACTCGTTTCGGCGCCACAACGTCATCATCAACACGTAAGCAACAAGTTCAGATACATATTCCAGTATTTTCCTTTTTGGGATAAGTGGTACTTGCATGTGGGGCATAAACTTGGAAGGAGGAAGAGGGGGTGGGGGTTGGAGGGGGGGTTGGAGGGGAGGGAATAACACTCTTACTCTCAGACCGTCGTCATTGAATATGAAACCGAAAGATGAGGGGGTTGAAGGAAGCATCGAAGAAGAAATGCGTTGTTGAAGAGGTTGACGGGCAATCGAGAGGCAAAATGCTTGCCATTTCGCATAAAATCCATATTCAATTAGAATATTTCAATGGATTGCGACTGTTCTGGAAATTAGACGAACGACAAATCAGAGGTTAGGTTTAGAAGGGGCTAAAATTGCTTAGAGTAGGTATTACACCTGAACAACATTTGTTTTAGAGCATCTATTCCAGTTTGAGGGTCATAGACATTTCTCTAAATGGATCCAATTTCTTGGGATGATGACTTGAACTCGAGGCTCTTGGAAGACATTCCTTCAAGATGACGCTGTCGTTCGATCGAATGTCGGCGCTACGAATAGAGGCGACTGTCTGTCGATTTCGGGAGCACATTCCGAAATACTGAGTGTGGTATCTGCACACTCACAAAATCATTCCTAAAAATCAAATTTAAAAGATTTAAACTCTTAGCGCATGTCTTTTTTATTTATTTCATATAATTTTTCGACTTTTCAGTTACTATAAAAACATTGGTTACTGATACTGAGTCCTTGGGAAACTAGTCGTCGGCTGACGATCTTTTGCAAACCCTGACCTTATTCAACGTCAAATTATTCCTAAACTACGGACAAAGTGAAATAAATTTTCTTTGACAGTACAGTTTTCAATGTGACAAGCTTAAAAGAATATACTCAAGTAATTACGATTCACTAAAATTATTTCCTATAGTCGTTTTTCCAAATTCATTTTTAATATATGGATAAGGTATTTCCCGAAAAATATGCATTTGAAAATTTGATAGTTAATGTAGTTAATGCGGTTTTTTCATTAAAAAATACTCTTATCCAACAGCATGAAACATGTATGCCTCGAGGAAATTAGGACTGGACGAATGTTTCATTTTTTGCATTGATATACTTTTCCCGTTGCTGGTTTTTCTATATAATTTGCAGTACTCATGTCAGCAAAAAAAGAGGCTCTTCGATGCACTTAAAGCTGATATCAACCTTTTGAATTGTTTCATTGATTATTTGTGTGTGAACCTGAAACAAGCGCTGCTCAATTGAACATAATCGTAAATGTAACAATTTAATATATTGCAATTAAATTCTTGCTGTGGATAACTATTATCTCGAAGTAGATATGTCTGTGCTATGCTTCAAGAAGCTATTACGTCAGTCCTAGAATATGAATGTTTTCCATTCTATTAGTATTGCACGGGGGAGGCTCCCCTCCCATCACCCCCCGCCCACATTTGATCGCCAGCGCGATGAAATGACAGCCGAGCGCAGTTGCTCGGAGAGCGCTTTCCGTTCGTCAATGAGCGCGCTCTCTCTCCTCCAGACCCCATATCGTACCCCAAGAGAAGCTGCCCGGCCCGGCGACCTCACATACCTCTAGTCGTCTTCCGAAGCAGCGAGTCCTTCGTCTAGGTGCGAGGACGACGCCTTCAGCACCACTAGAGAAGGAGCTCGCCCATTGGACCGAGCCGCCGTGGGCCATCCATGGGTGAGCTGGGCTGTGCTCGTTCTCTCCGGGCACTATTCACTTGGGCCACTTGAGCGGGATTTCGCGTTAGCAAAAAATACTTGAGGAGTTTCCGATACCCATACCGCATTAAATATTAAACAAAAAATATGACACCATCATCATCGGTCTACAATCCTAGGATTGGTTAGACCCAGCCCTCCACTCAATTCTTCTACCTGCCAACCTCTTTCTATATTGACGTAACTCCTCTCATTTACATCCTTCAACAACTTGCTCCATATATATCTCATGCGAGGCCTGCCTTTTCCATTCTTCCCGTTCACTTTTCCCTCGACGATTGTCTTAATCAGGCCGTCGTGTCTTAAGATGTGGCCTACTAAGATGTCCCGTCTCCTTTTTAAGGTTTTCAGCAGACATCTCTTTTCTCCCACCCTTCTCTTAAGACTTCTTCATTTGTCACTCGGTCGATCCATTTTATCTTCATCATTCTTCGGTAGCACCACATTTCAAATGCTTCCAGCCTGGACTTCTCTGCTGCTGTCATTGCTGTCCATGCTTCGCTGCCATATAGTAGAATGCTCCGGATGTATGTTCTAATGAAATGCATTGCTCACTAAATTTAATTCTTACTATTCCTAAAATCTTTGGAGACGTTTTTAGGGTACGGGTGAGGTAGGCACGGGTTAACAAACATGTCAAGGTAAAAACTTGTACATATAGATAATTTTCAGTGGTCAGTTCAGTCACATGGACCAAGTTTTTGCGTTAATAATATAACTATAAGGTATATATACTTCATTATTCTTAAAGCTTCCTCTGTTTTAAATATAATTCACACTCGATTAAGACAATTACAGTCTCACTAAAAGTAACTTGCATGGAAAAGTGAAATAATTCACGACCCGCTGACAATTCTCCTAGGCTGCGAATATGGAAGTGGAATGAGAAATATCCTCACCCAACATCCGAGCACGAATATTAAGCGCGCATGGACATCAACCGTAATTAATTGAGTACCACGCACCGGTTGTTTATTTGATGGTGGAGTCAGGCGACGATTGGGGAGCCGTCCCTATTTCCGCCATCGAGGAGAGTGGGGACAGTTAACGTGGGTGCGGAATCTGCGGAACGGGCGGAGTGCGGAAAGGCATCCAGCCAATCACAGTGGAGTGAGTGGAGAAATGAAAAGAACGAAAATACTTCGCGCGCAAAGCCGCAGGAACTGAAATTTTAGTGAACGACCGCCGAGCATTGAAGACGAAGAGTAATAACCAAAATCGCACAGGAGGATAGCGTGGATGACATTTTAATCTCATATTCTCGGCAGCTGCTTTGGGATCCTGAATCATAAGCGCGAAAGCACTGGGCGGATTTTGGTCATAATTTGGGAGCTATAAGGGTGTTAAGGGACTTAAGAGACTGATAACATAATGAGTATGACAACATTTACTAGAATATTTGTTGGCAATCCTGTTGATGTTTCATACCCTTTCAAGTAGCATTATCTCCTTCAGTTTATATATACATTTTATCTACTCCAGACGCTATAAGTTGGTAAAACAAATCCAACGTTATCTCATTGAACATTTCCGCGACACATTATCTATGATATTTATTTTCTAGGCCCTATTATTTTAAAATATCCCTATATTCCTTTCTTATGATGAAAGATAGGATATTCGTATTTAGGGACTCGGAATCGGTTGTAAATTTTGTGGGAATGTTTGTAAATAATACGACTGAAGTAAACCCTACATGCGGAAATTGAAAAGAAGACAATTGTCCCGCCCTTCGTACCGTCGCCCTCAAGTGAACCCCAACAGGCCCCACTCTTCCTTTTATGTTCGGTCGATAAATATTTAAATGGTCGTATCACAGTGCATAGTTATTTCACGGGAGATATCTTTCGGAAAGAGCTGACTTCAGATCTCGGCTACAGCCGCGACGCGACAACTCTGAATCGTTGCACCCATTGGCGACGCCTTCTCACATATTTATTATCGTAAAAAACTGAAATTATCCACATGTCTAAGCAATTATTATTAATATCGGGAGGTTAATTATAAAAATGCAAAATCTACGGAATCCTAATCTAGAATCCGAATACATCCAATCTATTATTACATAATCAAATCTCAAATTCCGATTCTCCAATCGGAGCGTTGTTTTCACCAAATTACGTATCCTAGTTACCTTTCATTACCAACTCGTATGCATAAAACAAATACAAAACTATCACTAAATTTTATTTCAGCATAAAAAACCTTTGGGTAGTTTTAGGTCTTATCTCAAACTCTTTGAAAAACCCCTCAAACTCAAAGATGGAAATAAAACAACAGCTATTTCAATTCAAAAACACAAAATCTTATGAATTCTTAAATAAAGGCGTTTGGTGAACACAAGTAAATCATTATCTATTTTATGGCAATTTAAAATGAGAAGTCTACCTCTCTCAGCGTCAATTTTATTACTAACTTATCAAAATAATAGCTGGCAGTGTTGAAGACTGCCTTCGAAAACACCGCCGCTAGAACAGTGGGTGTTTTCTATGACACGGCGTGCAGTGGGCTGAAATGGGATAGAGCTGGCTAAAATGCCAAGTGTGGTTTTCTTCAGTGTGAAAGTTGACATTTGACATATTGACTCTCCTTTTATTTGTTCATGTGACGTGTGATTCAATTTCTCATCGTTATTGTGAATTGACAATATGTATGGGCTTACAGGTGCACAAAATATGAAAAAATGCCGGAATTCATTTGATATGAAAATCTCCATAAATAAGTGGATGTAGTTGCTTGACGGAATAAAACGCAATGAAATTTTACAAAACCGAATTTAATCTTTGACATGTCGTAAATTTAACCGATTCACAGCGATGTTTACTCTTTTAATACAACTAAATGGCGGACCTGATTACCCGCCAATTTTCTGCTTTTAGGTAGATAAGCAATTATCATGTCCCCGGGTAAACAGTGTGTTATTTATATGAAAAGATTCGCTGGATCGTCAGGAGTGTAGATCCGTTGAAACAATCTGCGACGCCGAAAATAAATTCGATTTTTCGATCGCGTGGCGGAGTCAAGCGTTGCGCGCCAACCAATAGGAATTACAGTGACGCGGCGAGGATTATCATACGATCTATGACGATTTTCTAACTCAATGTATTTTAAAGGACCACCAAAAGTGCAAAAATGGTGGTTTGAAAAGAGAATCCATTCTCTTTCACGTTGACCGATAGCCCAAGTAGTCTCTCTTTCATTCACGGAGCTAACCCTGGCATTTCGCGTTAACATTTAAGTCTTTGGATAGGATATGTTTAGCTTCCGTGGAGCCCATTGAACCCTATGTCCACTTTCTCCCAAAGGCACACCCCGCCAGCAACTTATGCCGGGTCTACACTAGCGCCAGTTTAGGTGGTTTGAGCGAGATAGTAGATCCCTAGTCATAATGGAGACCATATTAAAATTTTATTTTCTGATTTCAGCGTCTGTAAGAAGTATGAAATAAATATTATAATACCAATGGCGCAAAGATATAGTTATATATGACCAAAATTATCAGTAATTTAATAAATAAAGCTACATAAGTCACTACATTGACTCATTTTTTCCCGCCGTACGGCTGAAAAACAACAGGTTTATTTTGCGATTCTGTAAAAATTACTGTGGTGAGTGATAAGATTATTTTTTATAAATAGTTGAGAAAACATACAATATATACACCGCTGGTTTCTTCTAGGTGCTAGAAGTTCCTAATTTGATTAATATTCTCCCTCTGGAGCGCACAGCCATGTAATACAGCTTGTATTCTCAGGGAAATCGCTCGAAAATTAGTTTGGCACCGAGTTGACATTTTTATATCATTGGAAAGATGAGAGTTGTTTCTTTTTGAAATGAGGCCAAATTCATCAAACTCTAGGTGAAGTGATTTTTCGCTCTGACTACCTTAAAGCCCACCTTAAGTGAGAAGTTACCTTAAGGTGGTAATGTAGGTGTTCGCATCCCACTTTAAGGAGCTTTCAACTTAATGAGACCAAGACCCCCAACTTAAGGTGAGCGTAGTCAATTGTTCTCATGAAATGTCATTAAGCGCAATGTCGTCTACTTTTCTATTTACTCTTCACTCGTTATAAAATGCAAATAATGATTTTTCAACGACGCCGTTACATCCATAACAAGAATTAATTGTAAATTGCGACTCCCTGGAAATATACATTATAAGAAAACAAATTCTCCGTTCGCGGTGCTCGTCATAGGTCATGTTCGAAAATAGGTTCTATATTGTCGAAACCTTTCGTGGATGAAGAAACTCTTCCAAATTAACAATATTTTGTTTGGGACCCAGGCATCATTTACATATTCACTGGTGGTATCAAGAACATGAATGTCTAGATATCTTTTACTCTTAAGAACACAATTTAAATATTAAATAATCTTGTATTCTACGATTTTTAGTACGTATAGCGCAAGTGTGCCTCATAAGTAATCGTGTTGGTGGTTTGCTGCTCCCACTCTAATTCACTGATCGTTTGTCAATAGGCCAAATTGGGCCAGTGACATAATATCCCATCGTTAATTTACTTATTAACTCAGCAATATCCACTTTACACTGTGGATATCTTCTAGATAGCCTAATTCTGCATTTCTGGCTGATCTTTGTCTACTAAAGGTAAATATTATACATGCAATTCACAATTTCCGTGAAGGCAATTTATTGCGTAGCATATGCCAGTTTAATTCACACATTAAGATTCATATTGCATCGATTAGTCTGCACAGACGAGTACCTACGTTAAATCTCTCTGCTCCCTTAGGATAACATCCAACGAATTCCTAACGGGGCATGTCTTCTGAAGGATGGAGAGTCAACAGCGTCAAGTTTCTGATGTTACATTTATGAATAAATTCACTTCATCCTAGTCCTATCCTAGTCTTTTATTAATTAGGTGCTGGTAGATGAGCCAAGAAAACGTAAACATTCTCCCTCTAGTATTATTTCAACCGAGATTTCGATGATAATATATACTTGAACTTCGGGTGATGAAGAATACCTGCATTTATACATTTCCTTAGATGCAAATAAATACACATCAGCTCCATAAGAAGCTTAAAATACCATTTTTAAGCGCCTTGATCAGCAATTCAAACACTTCTCTCAGGCCCGCCATGCTAATCGTCAGTTGTTTAGTTTCATTGTTTTTCGTTTTTATTTCTGACGCTGTAGTCGACTTAATGCTCCTCTAAAGTGCATGTGTAGACAGCGTGCAACACTTAATGTAAACCTTAAGTGAAGCCACTTAAGTTACATGTGTAGTATTACACAAGGCGTTACCCCTAGAGGCCCTCCTAATAGAGGGGCCTCTACTTACCCCACTCCCCACTGCCCACCTATTCTCTTCGAATAGGGACGCTTTCTGCGGAACCGTTTGTGTGGTGGTCGGTTTTATGTCAGCTACTTTCTTCCGAATTGGAGTTCTAATTGAAATTGAAGTTAAGTATAAATATTACTCATTATTACTCATGTGTTCCGTTGTTATCAATATGTAAACCGAAATTTCATCCAAACTGTACTTTTGTCTACTCCAACAATCAAGTGGCTTTCAAGCAATTTTGAGACTGCATTTGTTTTAGCTCATATTTCCTAATTTCGCCAGTAACAATTCGTTGCGTCATTAAGTAAATGAAGAGGCAGTTCCTCATTGTCTGCACATTGTCATAAGACGTTCTTTTTCGCGCCACCCTCCTCGGGGAGTAAAGGCGGAGGGTGTAGTTCGAGGTGGGGGAGGAGAGGGTGAATGGAAAGAAGGATATCCCAAATGTTGCCCTTTTTATGGAAAACATGCATGGTACCCCGAGAACCCACATTCTTTCTCATGAGTTGAAAGACGAACATCATTTGCAGCATGATTCCGAAAAAGATCCAAAGAAAAACAAATGTACCGCAGTTACGCGTGCACTGATCCATTCTCTCGATCCAATATCCTCGCAAAATCTTCAGTTTAGAATCTTTAGAAATCAGTGACCACATGCATAACCAGGAAAAGTTTAATTCGAGGAGTTAATGTCCACACAACTTGAACAATCCAATGGAGGCACTGTATTTCTAGGTCCCGCTGCACGGAGCAGCCGGGCCGCAATGTGCGATCGATAAATTGAGTTTATTCACGGCGTCGCAAACTTTTTTCAAATATTTTTACGGAATAATCTAGAAATATGTTTAATTTATACTTTGATGAAGTATCCCAGATACTATTTTCCGAATAAGGATTATATTGTCTACTTTATGTAAACTTTTGTCTAAAAAAGGTCCGCTATTTTGTGACGTAATAGCACTCAAATATGGGCAAAAATGTCTAAAAGTAATGCACAGTATAGAGAAAATACCCTTTTTACAAATGGTATTTTTTAATTTCATAAAAATTCTTCCATTACTCAACTTTTAAGAATTTCGAAGAAAAATGAGAGTGGGCGCTTTTTTGGAAATTTTGTCGTGTTTGAGCCTCTGTGTCTAAGCAAAGGGTAAGCCTTATCAGAAATAACTTACCATTCCATAATCACCAATCACTTGTGTGTATATTTGCCAAGTGTCAAGACGTTACCTAAAAAACAAGCAATTTTGGACTTTTGTCCGGCGATTTTTTATGTGAGCCCACTGTGCAGGGGCTGAAATGATACAGGGGCGGCTCCTACGTCTAATAAAGGTAACATCAAGAACCAAGGAAGCAGTAAGGATGCGAAAACAATATGGGCATTGACAGTCAAAGGATAAGAAGAGCCAAGTGTACCGTCAACTGGGGATACCTACGAGGTATATTTTTTGGAAGTTCTTTGAAAGAAACGCAAGTTAAAATACGCGGGTCAAAATTTTGGAATAAAACTTTTTCCGTATCTATAGTTAAATTTTATAAAAGCATGATTACTACTATTGCTTGAAATATCGTCTCATATAATTTATCGCTTTATTTTATTTATGATCCCTTTGGTTGTCAGTGGAGAAGAAATAGGTGACGGAAAAATGACAGCCGCGAAATTTCCATGTGAGCGACTCATGGAGTAATAAATTCGGGAAAGTCAGCAACGTGGTCCTGCCATACATGTAATATGTATTCTGCTCCAATCATTCATGCATTGCATATTCCAATGCAGGTAGGGACTTGGCTGGACCACGAAGGATAACAATAGTTTCTTTTTAATGCTAAGCATCCCTCGCGCGGTGCAATCCACGCTCATCTCAGAAAGAAATGAAAGAGTCGCAGGAAAGTAGTAGTAATAGCAGCAGCAAGAGAGAGAGGCTTTCGTCAATTAGGGGAGGTGGGGGAATGAGATGACGCCCACCTGTGGGATCTTGAAGAGCCGCAGCAGGTTGGCCACTTGGATGGAGGTGACGCTGGATGCGGCGCCCACGACGCCCGATATGACCTTTCGCACCGACGAGGACGAGCGGTTGTTGCAGCTGAAGTCGGAGGCCGCACCACCGTCGATGTTGCTGATGGACCCTGGGAAGAGTTGAGGAGGAGAAAAACGTTTAATGCGCTCCCCACAAAGAGTAAGTATAATATAGGTTATTTATAAAAGAGTTCTGCTCGAGTGTATCTCAGGCAAACATATGCACTCAAAAACACATCTGTCGAACAATTTACAATAAATTACGAGTGGAACAAAAAAACGCAAGTCATAAGTTACCGAGACCAAAAACGGTACCAATCAACAATGAAAACGAATGAATATATATAACTCAAGGAAATGCTCTAAAATGAAGTAAAGAATCACAAAGAAAACAAACAAGGATATTCTAAATTAAGTAATATAGTCACATATATTGGTACAAAGAATACTGACGGCATAAAATATATATAGCAGGAAAATTAGTTTTTATGAGTGAGTTCAAAAAAACCTGATATCACTAAATTAATAAATTGTATAACCTTTGAATGTATTGTAAAGAAGTAAAATTTCATATTGTCAAAGGAAACAAAGGACATTAGACAAAGACAAGATTCAGCTTTATGGACAATATGGATTGACACAAACATATCTCCGAGTTATGGGCGCAGCAGCGCTGGAGGGGCAGGCATGGGCAAAGACTTGAAGCTCTGCCAGAGTCAGATCATGGTCTTGAGCATGGAATGTAAAGAGGAGGGGTTTTCACTGCAAATAAAATATGAATGAGACTAGTAAATATTTTCTCCGACCACCACTTGGGACTCATCGTCGCTCGACCCTTAACCTACTCGAAGGTAAACGTATGTAACAAAAATCAAAGACCCTAGAAATAATAAGAAGCCATGTTCCTTAACGGTAAGCCGATTCCACTACTTTGCGTTTCCCTGGTGAAGATTCGTTTCCCATTGGAATACCTGTTCGTCTCGCTCGGTGTTGCTTTATTCAGTATCACCGTTATCTGTGATAACCGTCGATTTTCCCCGGGTAGCTCTGTCTTCTGGCACAATCTTCTGGTTGCTTTACGAGAACCAGTTGGAACGGATGAATAAATGGAACATGTATCCGTCACTCAATGTAAGCGCACACATGCAAATATCCCACTGTGTGATAAGATCATAAATCCGCGTCGGATAGTTGAAATGATAATTTCGTTCTGCTTGCAAAATTTATTCATTTCTCCCTACTACGCGTTTCAACGCCTCAGCGTCCTCGCCAGATACACTGTGAGGAGGAGGTGGTAGCAGCAAAGGCGCACCTGAGTCACGTGACGCGCAGAGGCTTTGAAACCCGTAAGTGCTTCAATACTCCCTCCCACTTGTCCAAAACCAAGACCCGCTTGTACCATGTAAGGCACACCAATTTTAAGACGTACAATGAAACCAATGTCAAATAAGGAATTGTTTTAAAAAAAACTTTGAATTCGCGTTGAAATACAAATAATAAACACATCCAATTCTGCTGCAAAAAGTTTAGCGATTCGTAGTTTTTGATTTGAAAAAAATTGTCTTCCTTGTAAAAGAACTCAGCCTTGAATGAATGATTATAATCAAGTTTCAGTTGAGCTTCGCATTGATCTAAGAGTTAAAATTTGCATTAATTTGAAATAAATACTTAATTTGGATATGAATTCGATCTTTTTGTTCTACTTTCTTTGAAAATTACTTTCTTAAAATTAGTGAACCTTCCATCTCTTGTGGCAGTCGTAATACTGGGAGAGGGAACATCCAATCAGTCGGATAAATAATCGAGCCGAGAGTATCTTCGCTTCGCTGAGAAGAGAAATTCCCAAAACCTCAAGCTATTACTGGGAGAATCGAACAATCGCGAGAGAACTACGCTTTCAACAAGCTTAACTTTAATCCTTTCGCGCATGCGCTCCTCAATCGTATCTTGCCCGCTCATCAATCCGCGTGCCGTAGATATAATGACAAAATTGTCACATTGATTTAAAAAAAAAGTGTTAACCAGTAGCTCCCCAATCAAGAATTATTTACCAAAATAGTTTGCCTTATGTAAACGTTAGCCATAATTCCTGTTTCCATCATAGCCCGCCAAGCCAGACATTTTTGCTTTCCCCGCTACACCATCCAAGCCTTATTCGGCTTCTTCTCCCTTTTGAGATTTGCATTCGAGTAATCGGTGTTGTAATGGCATATTCACTAAAGGTAGCCATTCCAGGAAGTCTCGCAACGATGAGGTACTATTGTGATTTAACCCGAGTGGAGTGGTCGCTAAGCAACATATATCACGCGAGAGGTCGCGTGTGAGACTTTTTCTCACACTCAGATGTATCATTGGTTATCTATCATAGAGCGTTTATTGAAAATATATTACACTATATTTAGATTTAATTTATTTCTCTTAATGTTTATTTGAAACAATGATTTCCACATTTACACAATTACTGACACAATTACGTAATCGTTGATAATTTAACTGGCGATGATACCATTGGGTATTTATGAAGAAAATTTCCATTCTCAAGAAGAAATATTTATTTACGAGGAAAAGCTTTCTCATAACTCATAAATTTGCATTAATATGTCTGCTCTCCACGAAATGAATCAACTTCGGCCGCATGTTGCGACAGTGTAACGCGACTGAGTGATACAAAAACACTAACGTCAGTGGTCGCGCGATGAAAAAAAGTCTCACACCTTGTAGCCGACGGTATCAGACATATCATTATTAGACGGTATCAGACACAGCTGAGGACGCTTCATTTTTAGTTTTTGAGACGGTCGGTCAATAGGAAGAGATAAAAAGTCAGCTAGAAGGAATGGAATCTTATTCTAACCCATTACTGCAAAGTGAGCACAAGTTTAAATTTGAAGTGAGAGAAAATCTCGTAGCGCGACCAATAATGGCGGGTTAATCAACCTTCAGTGAATCTCATGCATCGTCACTTCTTATTCCATCTATTATCGAACACCGTACTTAGAAAACTCACGTCCGCCATCCTCCACGCCCTTTGGCCTGATCTCCATGGAGCCCAACATTTGAAACCACACATGTGTAATGTGGACACACCGCCATATGTCATCATCATATTGCATTTATCGCGCCTCTCTGTGGGCAGTTGTTTTGGTTCATGAAATTGACTCAAATTCTTGGCAATCCATTTCTCTTGACGGTCGGGTCCTCATGAACTTCATAAGACTCATGACACTCTAAACATGTGAAGTGTGATACATGTTCCATTACGCTTTTGTCGATTACAATTTTAATACCGCGAGGTAGGCGACTATGAATGTATTTTCTTTTTTTTCACTGACATAAAAAATATTAGGTTGATGTTTTCAAAGCTCACTTTATTTAACTTCCTAATCGTCATTTGTACTTTTTTTTTTAATTCCTCCCGTTCCACCAAAAGCTATTAACAACTTCTGCTTTCATGGAATAGTCTTACCTATGATAATACAAGGGGACAATATTTTAAATTTTACGAATTATTGTTTAAAAAGTCTAATAATTGAGGCGGAAAAATCTCGCGCACCGCCTATATTTTTTGGAGCACTGTGTATGTGTGGAAGTGATTTTTTTATCGTATTTTCCGCTAAAATTTCATTTTAATTTTATTTTAAAGAAAATAGTCTACATATGGCAAAATTGCCAACTTAAAATGCACTTGTAACCAACTATAACATATTTCACTATACGTGATACTATAACATATTCCACAATAAAACAACAAAACAAAAAAGACAACGTAACTATGATAAAATGGAGATGCTGATGTTTGCTTATTATTGTCCAGACTTTCTGGTAAGATGTTTTTCGACCAAGTAAGTTAATATTTTAGGCGCTGGAGATAAGGGAACACTATCAGGAGGGGGGGGGGTGAATCTATTTATCATGTAATCATCCGTGTAAGAATCGTTCGATGAATTCCAAATACTTGCCTATTATTTGAAATATATTTTGTGATTACTGACAAATAATAATAATTTTTCTAACCATTTCCTTTCGTAATATGAAGACCCCAGTACATAAATACTAAATATTGTAGTCCTCAAAGGCACAGAGGAGAGTGGTAACGAACTGTGAAACGATGATTTCTTCATTTTTACGTGAATTATTCTTCCTTTGATATATTTTTAGTGTGATTTCTTTGTATGAAATGAGGTTAGTCATTGTGTTCATTGCATGCTTTGCTGTAACCCTTCTACATATTCTCACAATGCGTAGTGTGACACGCTGGGTGGGATGGGCAGAGGTGGAAGGGAGGTTTAGTAGGGAGTGACGTCTAGCATGAAGTAGAGGAGTAGGGCCGTTGCCGCCGCGCCGGGCGTCCGGGAAGGGGTTGCAGATATGCAGGTTGGGTTCCTCCTCTGGGTCCCCACAGGAGAAGTTAGAGGTTTCATTGTTTCCCCGAAAATTCAACAAATAATTCACTACAACAAATATATCTTTCATGATTTTTCGTCTAAATATATTTTTTAAACACCTACTCTACCACTATTCTCAAAAATATAGCCTGGAGTAAAAACTTGTTGATATATTAAATATAATTTTTTTTAAAATTGTTATTAAATTTTGAAATAAATAAATGCCCACAGTCAGCCTAATAAGTCTTCATAGATAGGTATCGTTACCAATTCCACTTATTCCATTTTGAAACTATTACAAATTCCTGCATATTATCGTTGAATACGTCTTAACATAAAATTAACCAGCAACAAGTTATGACATTACTGAAATATTACTACTTATAACTAAATTATTCATAATTAATTAATCTAATATGAACTGCATAAGTAAATATTTATTGGATTTATATCTCACTGTCGAAGATTCTATCAGTTTACTTGTATAATTACATAGTTTGCATAATTAAAATGATTTATTTAAGTAAATAATTGAAAATAATTTTTAAAACACTTCCTAGTTGATCAATAATCTGTCAAAAAGTTGGTTAAATTTTATGAACTAGAAATTATTTTGACCGCTTAAAACTTCCAATTAAAAAAGGTAAAAATACGCCCCGATTCTAAATTAAATACCCACCACGGGTGGGAAACACCGAGAATTTAAATACCCAGATGAGCGGTTAATCGACGCTTCTTCGAGATGCACCGCCCTCGAACGGAGTAGAAGAGAGTGAGGATGTGGAGGGGGTGGGGGTGGATTGGGTGGGGGTGGAGTGGGTGGGGGGAGTAGGAGGAGTGGAGGAGGAGGAGGATTGGTGAAACTCAATTGCGGTGCTTGCGACGCAACTGCCTCCGCTCTTGAATAATCACCCGAAAAGAGAGAGATTGAATAATATGGTCCGCGTCGGAAACTTCCTCCCCATCTTCCCACTCTCTCTCTCTCCTTCCTCCTCCCCGGCGGAACCGGCTTCGACCACCAAAAAGAGATTCCACCCGCAGATTCAATTCAGCGCGGGTGCCGCAGCCGGGCGGCGGTGGTGCGGGCGAGAAGAGCAGGGTGGGTGCGGTCACCGGGGCCAGCTGCGGCCGCCCACCCACCGACCCGCACGACGACCACCAAAGCGTCTCTCCGCCCACTCCCCCTGCCCCCCCCCCTGCCCCCCTCTGCCCCACTCTGCCCCCCACCGCCCCCACACAAGCAGAGAGAGAGAGAGAGGGAGGACGTCGTCTTCGGCGGTTTGCCGCCCCACTGGCTCGGAAAATGGAAAATTGCTCGGTCGAAGTGACGACGAGGGCGCACAACCAGTCAATCACACATTCTGGGTGGAGAGAGATAGAGAAAGAGGCAGATAGACGACGCCCGCACTCTGTCGGGAGAAGTGAGAAACGCACGCACCTGGCATCGGGGAGTGATTTTCGGCGGGCCGCAAAGGATGCTGGGAAGGTGGGGGTGCGAAAGGGAATGAATGCGTCACTCGTCTGACGAGAGACGAGGGATCCATCTCCACTTAAGCAGTCGTGGTTCATCGCATAGCGAGGGGGGAGGAGAAGTATGTTTGAAGTGTGAAGATCAGTGGAAGCGGGACGCCTTGATTCGATTTGTTGCCCATAGCACACTTTAATCAAAATATATCAAATGATCTATGCTATTAGATATATATTTCATATCCATATATTATTTCCGTCTCTTTTATCCCCAACATTTCTGCCTCTAACTTCACTTTCCTCGATGTTAACGTCTCCCTTTCTGACCATAACTTTAGCACCTCCGTCCAGAATAATCCCAATAACGAACAGCGCAATGCCTGTACTTCAATAGGTATCTGCAACCACTCTGCATGAAACAGTTCTTCCCCATTCCTCCATTTCCTTCCGCGGACACCTAATCCGCAATAACTTAATGACTCCTTTGACGGACTCACCTCCGACCTTCACAGATGTCTCCCTCGTAGAGGATATCCAGGGCACTCACTCCACATAATTATAAACCTTATTCTTCCAAATAATAGCATTTCTCACAGCAAAATCTCCCTCTGCATCACCTATTCCCTTGTGTTGACCCCCTGAGGCGTACCATCAAAAACCCCTTCCCTATTATCTCAGACAACCCACTGCTTCAAACGTTCTTCCTCAAAGCTCTTCCCTCATCTTCAAACGACCCTAACCTGCCCAGCATCTTCAAAACCACCAGATTCATTTTCAAATCACTCAAACCGAACAAATGCCTGTCAATCCTTTGTAATCGCGCGAGACGAAAACCCCTGCCCTTATCTCATTAGCTAGCATCTGCCGGGTAAGTTCCACGCGCCCATCATCCCCGCCTTCTTCACCCTCCTGCATTGCTTAGAATATATTGTTGTTATCATCTTCTGCCAGATTGTGCCCCTCTCTCTCTCTACATTTTGCCATCGACGACTGCTCTTAGTCTCCTCATGAATGGTGCTCTCTCTTTTGGCAACTATAGGTACTACCCGCCTTTCCTCTCTCTTTCTCTCCCTGCCGCCATTCCACTTTCCTCCCGCAACATCAGTTACTAAAATCTTTTTAGGTTGGTTTACTCGACTTATTTTCCGCTATTTCTCCCCTCTAACTAAATGATCTGCAAGTAGCCTGCATTTGGATGTTCCAGGATTTCTCTCCACCAGGTTCTAAAAATGTGCAAGTAGCCTCTCTCTCTCTCCTTCCATTCCTCTATTCTCAGCTCCCTTTGCCCCCACTCTTTCCGCTTGGCTTTCATCCTTTCCCCGTTCTTTTTCTTCCCCTCCACCCCTTCCCCCTTCTTAGTTTCTATCCTCTCCCCCCTCCCCTACATAAACCCCTCTTCCTCTCTCCTCATCCGCCCTATTCCCTCTCTCGAAAAATTCGAACCAGTATTCCGGGTCGAGAACCGGGTCGACTTCCAGTTGAAATTATTCTGTATTTTTATCCACCACCCTCCTGTGGCAGTACTCAGGGTGTTTCAGAAGTAATGTGCCTAACTTCTGAATGAGGTATGAGACGTGATTTGCAGATTTGTTATCCAATGGAAATGAGATCGTAACTCCTTAGTTACGGTTCCAATAATTTTCAACAGGAAAAGAAAAATACTAGTCTTAAACACACCTTATACCAGTTTCACTTCATTTAAATACCACGTTTAGTGCAATTTACTACTTTTTGACTTTTTCATGTTTCCTGCAAAATGTCTCTGAAAATTGTTTGCGTTGCCATAGCTCCGTAACTTGAGAGTTGCAACCCCATGTTCATTATACCTAAAATGCCTCAAATTATGCACCCTATCTCATTAAGAAGTTACACAGATTCCTCCTGAAACCTCCTGTTTATCATTGGTTAAAAAAACTATTTTAGAAAGAAAAGAGGAAATTATGAGTGATGTTTTGTTTTTGATTGCTCAAGCCCTACCACACTATCAGATGCTTTCGGGTTTGGATAAAATATAAAATCTAAAACATTCAATGGAGAATTAGCTACGATATATTCCTTTGAATCAGTACTACAAATATTATTTGAGTAACCTAATAGACTCGTTTTGATGCTTAGCACACATCAAGAAGACTTCTAAGAAACTTCCGGCAATGTCTTACATGCTCTCACTTTTCTTCTGGAATGAGGGTGGGAGGGGTTGATTTGAAGGAAGGGGAAGGAACACAACAAACTACTGGGGATATAGTATTAATGTTGGTCCTTAAAGAGGGTGAGCAGGGCAAAGAATGGGATGAGAAGAATAGTAGTGAGAGGATCAAGTAATGAAATGGTTAAGGGGGATGAGGTTTTCAGAGTAATTCCGTCTTTTAATAAATTTTTCCCATAAAACATTGGGAAAACCGTTTCCTGCATCCCCGTCACTTAAAAAAACTACTCCCAAAAAGGGAAAAACGGCCGTGCATATTGTTTAAAGGCGTATTCCGAGCGAGTTGAAAATTGTGAAACTCTCGCAAATTACTATTCTCAAAAATTATTTCGGAAAATTTTCAAAACACTAAATAGTAGACGACCGGCGGTTTTAAGTTTTAGGAGAAGATTTTATCTCACGTTTTAGAGGTCCATTCTCAATTAAACGATCGCTGGTGAGCGTTTCCATGTCATTGCGGTAAAGACCCTTTCACGATGCTATGAAGACACACGCGGGAATAAGTCAATTGTTTGTCCGACACCGACAGAAAAAAAGAGGACAGTGGTTTTTGGTCTCGTCGAGTCGATTTTTCATTATGTCGACCACAATGAGTAGCTTTAGGGTTTTGCTGTGTGTTTGCTGATTTAAACGCGTAGAAAAACCCTGAAACTGTGAAACCCTCAAATGAAATGGCATTACCCGAGCATTGTTTACAACTATGTGTCTCGAGGATCCAATGAACACTATTTTTCACAGAGGCATAGCTCCGTGATACATTGTAATTGCTTGGGTGGCCAGAAAATTATGCTCTCACTGTATTGAACTTTCAGGTAATATTTCCCTTAGACCACCCGATTTCCAACATTCAACGTATGTTGCTCTAAATTACATCACTGGATAACATCCGTTTCGTAGGGCATCAACAATGCCATGGCGATGAAAATAAAGTGAAAATAATCTATTTTTGCAAAAAGATTCACCCCAAATTATATTTTTGAGGAATATGCAGAATGGCAAAAAACATGCAATATCCTTTTTTCATTGGAGTATGAGTGTGGGGAGGTAAGAAGTTCGATGTTCGCTAAGAGGCTTTCTCGTGAGGGTGATGAGGATGAAGACTAACTAATAAGTGCGCTCATGCCTCCTCCGGCGCGTGAGAAATGAGCTATGTGCGCGCACATGGGGGAGGGGGGAAAGCAGGCGGTTAAGTTATGAGATAAGCGGAAGTTTCGATAAATATGTTATGTGAAACCCCTTTTCTCTAAGTTTGTCACTGGAAAAAACACCCTCCTCTTCAAAAACTCCAAGACATTTTTCAGGGTCACCACAAAAGCGCCTCGTACGTAGATGTCTTTTGATGAAAAATGTACCAAGTACTTCAGTACGTTATAAAATTTTCAAAGGCTTAAATTTTGTTAAATGAAGTAATACCAGTGTATAAAGACTAGTGAATGCAATCATTGGGTTTTTGGCAACCTGATTCAGTCGGTATGTGAGACAATTAATATCCAAGTCGTTTGGTACATATTTCCTTAAGTATGCAATACACCCATGTAAACGACCAGCCTTTTGTGGAAGTCCACCCGTTGCAACAACAGAAAGCATGTTATCAAGTGAAATTTTCTTGTCCTTGTAGAAAATTGCTCAACAATATGAAATATTGACTTCCCTTTCGTACATGTTTCTATCTACCTTGGAAACAACATTTCCTTTGTTAAACTTTCATCTTTAAATGAAGCGTACTGCGTGAGCACGGAGCGGAGATTCATTGCCTGGCAAAGATGACTCTTCTAGCTGTGATCATATTTCTGTCGCCATAAGTACAGTGCGCATTATATCTTCCATATTTTCAGCAGTTTAATGTATGCACCTTTGTACTGAGGTGTTACTTAAAGGAATACTCTTTATTGTGTCATGTGGTGGCTTGTGTAGAACAGTACTCAGGACTTCGCTTACCTATCACAAGCAAAATTAGTACTTCATCAACGCATGTGGCTTTCCAGACAATGAAATATTATAAGATGAACGCAAGCCATCGTGAATTTGTTTTGAAGCATTACACAACACAACATTGACAGTGTTCTTCGATTTTGCATTGTGCCACGAAGTGACTGAAAACATTTTAAATTTCTTTCAGTCCCGTCAGGATGTGCTTGTCTCAAACATGTGTCGAACGCTCGACTAGTCTGGAAGGTTGTATTGTCTTTTCATATATTTAGCACATTAAAAATGTGCTTGTTTGGAGGTAATTCATTGAAAATGCGATAGTGATACAAATTTTCAAGTCGGTATCATACTCGGAAAACTGGCTATTATCTAAAAAATTCCTCCAACATCACTCTAAGGAAGGATGTGAAATATTGTTAAGTGTTAAGGACCGAAATGTGTTCTATGTCGTGAATTATTGAATAAAAATTATTTGTCGGGTAATAAAGTCCGATTAATTGCCATTTCTCTTATATCCAGCCATTGAAGTCGCCCGGGTCAGTTAATAATTTCTAATAATCAGATTATTAGAAATTATTAACTGGCCCGCACTGCACAGTTGAAGCCTCTGGCCCTCTTGCTAATCTATTCTTAAAGAGCGAATGACGTAGCATTTGCGAATGGTACTACATACCATTTTACATACCGCATGACATCATGTCTTCCGGAAAGCAATCCCAAATTAGAAAAATAGCGTAAATTATTTTGGGACCTAGGAATTAATATATCCCGCGTAATATTCGATTCCGGTGTAATTTTAGGGGCAATCTTATTCCACGTACGAAATACGAGAGAGGAGGTGCAAGTTTTCTACAATCTATCAGAGTTTAATAAGCAGTGGGTTTCAATATAATATCGAAAGGGAACTGGCGGTTAACTATGTCAAGACACTTCGTCATCACTAAAAGGTGTAAAATACAGAAATACAGCAAAAGTGATTCCTTGCAATCAAGGAAAAATAGAAACCTAAATTGTTTATTCGCTTCAATAGAAAAATAACTCAGCTAGCCTTGCAAGAATAGATAACTTCTGATGATGCTGATGATACCGTTGCAACCAAACAGCTTGGAAAATGACTTTTATGGTAATTATTTGACTTGTGATCACCAAATCTTAAATTCTGTGGCACCTCACTCGTCTGCCCTCAGGATATTGGGGACAAGTTTTCCACCACGGAGGAATATGGCGAGACCAACTGAATAATCAGTGGCAGCGTATGTAATGAGTTATGTTCCGTGGTGCCTCAAAGTGCTTGCAGCAGGGGAAATAATCCTTTAGTTTGTAATGTGCTGGGCCACGCCAGTGTCAACCGCCCGCAAACCAACATCTGAGCCCAAATATTGACATTACAATAGTAAGCCTTGGCATCAGTAGATCGAACACCGCCTTCTTGCTTGTTCCTGTTTCGACGGGGAAAATTACGAGCCAACTGGCTCCGTTCCTTACATTTGTGGCACTTAAAGATGCGCCAGTTGTAACACAGAGGTTTTTTCAGCTCTTTGCTTTCCTTTCGCGCTACCTTCCCCCTTTCGACGAATCCTTGGCAGAAAAATGCATATCCATTCCCGAAAGTCTGCATTTCGATCAACGTAAGCCTTTTCGTCAAGTTATTCAAGGTCGTCTGCTCAATTGGAAAACTCTCCCAAGCGCTCTTGAACTCAAAAGTAGGGAATGATTAGTAGTCATAGTACATCCCATCAGAATCAACTCGGGAAGTTACGACTTGGAAAAATATTTCAATTCAATATGCAACTCGTTCGATTCACGTCTAAGTCGAACGATGTGATTCGCGATCCCTTTGATCCCATCGTCTGGTGCAAAGGAACTACTTACGTTGCCCATCAACCCCTTGACTAGAACTCTGCTCATAGGTAGCCATCAATTTTGTCCATATTGTCTTCGCGGTGTGACATGAAGACATGAGCTCTTCATTAGTCGCGTTCAAGGAATTGATAAAAATGAGCTGAGAAGGAAAATACATTGCGTCAAATAGCTCTTTGTATGAGCCCTCTTCAGTCATGGTCAAGTCACCGGTAGTGACGTCCAATATCTTCTGGTTTTTCCGTACAAGCTGTATTTGGCGTTTCCATCACTACCAGTTCTCCTGTCCTCCGAGATTTTTCCAATCAGTGCCTTGAAATCGTACGCTCGAACTTTCGTAGCATTCACGGTAGAGCGCAACTAGTGCCCGTCGCGATTGACCAAGTGCCGACAACAGTTCGAATTTTCACACATCGCGTGCGGAAAGAAAAACTTGCACTTATTTCCCTCGCAATGGTTCGCGCAAATCTGGTACCATAAACTTTTGAGGAAAGTTTTTCAAGTAAAAATGACGAAGGGAAAAAAATATAATGAGTGAAAAAGTAGCAACAGTAATAAACTAAAAAGTTAATAAGGTTTATGTCCTAGTGACGGATCCACAGTGATCTATTTAGCTTCATCAGTAGGTATGTGTAGAGCTATCACCTAAACTCATCCAAAGGCATCCGTGATTTGTCCAACCGTCACGCTCTTTCCAAAGGCTTGCACAAATGATTGAGTCAGATAAATCAGTCAGCCACAGAGGTTGAGTGATCGTGGAATGGGCGGTAGAAATCATTCCACAACACAAACCTCGTAAAAAGCTCTCAAACTCAAGCACTGAGTCCAGGAAACGCATGTCGAATAACATAGGCGCCGGATGACATAGGGACTTTGGATACTACGCAACTTGAGTTGCATCGTGTCACGACTTTCAAAATCGCATTAATACACCATTTGAAGTGAAGCATTGACTTTAATGGGAACTTATATATTATATACGGCCACAGTAATAGTAACATGTGTGCTCCCTTTAATTTCAATGTGTCACTGAAAATGTTGTCCTAATTTTATTTTGATGGACGTGACACGACGTGATTCAAGTCGCGTAAAGACTCTGTAGCGTAGGCAGCGCGGAATAAAGAGTCCTTTTTAGTTGGGAGAAGATGCTTATTCAACAGTTCTTCTCACAAGACTGCCTTGAGTGGCAGGAGAGACGACTTTTATGTTTGTGGCGAAGACAGAAGAATATTCTGGATCGCCACACCAGAACTCTATGGAACAATCCAGAAGTTTTCCGAAGAAATTGGAAAAAATATTTGCCGGCACGGAGAACAGAACACTGGCCGCCCGCGTGGGATGCAAGGGCGGATCCTCCGGGCCAACGCGTCAACTGTTGTAATTATAGTACGCGGAGTATCGGCACAACTCTAAGAAGAGGGTGGATCAGTGGACATACACTGCGTCAGAAAAGGGGTTTCCATCGCCAGTATTGCACGCTAATGGAAAAATTCCTGTTTTCAGAGGAAGAGATGCAAAATAGATGTTGGTTTGTTAAGTTGATACTAATCGTACCACATTAGAAAAATCGCAAATGTCATTAAAAATTTATTTATTTTTCAACGGAGTAGCACTCGGTTGTACGCCGAGATACGAAAACTAATGAACATATGCGGAGTGCAACGCTGCTTCACCTTTAAATTCAGCTATTTTTTTATAATATAGATTTAATATAAATTTGTGAATCACGATAATCAAAGGGGATTCCGCGCGCCTCCCTCGGTTGGATTCCGTGCTTACTGCAGCGCCGTTTTCCAGCCAGAGCCCCGCAGTACGCCCCACGCCAACCCATCCTCCAGCATTCCAGCAGTCTCTCGGCGAGTCCCGACTTCGAGCAACTCACACCGCGGCAACACTCACTATGAGTGAGTCATTTTTCCGCGAGAGCCTCGTACTACTAGTACGTACAATGTCGTCAATATTGGTCCTGGATTTGGAGTTTCGTAAACCGTTGGCAAACCCTTGATTTGTTGGTTCGCAATTTTGTTCGGTTTTTCAAATCATACTTCCTGATTTTAGTCGATGATTGAGTATATTCTTTTTGTGCTGCATTTTCATTTCTCAACTGCGCTCGAAAAGAGCGGAAGAAAAAATCATCGGCGAGAAAATCAAATTCCTTCTCCCGAAGCGCCACAGCCCTCACATTTGCATTTCACTCTCGCGTGTAATCTCTTGATGTCGCTTGTGGGGACCTCTTGCGGTAGCCGTTGGTCAGCGGGTCTCGGGGTGGGAACGAGGGGCAGCAGTCAGGGCCGCGCGGGGATCATCTCAGGGATAAGCAGCAGCTGCGAGAATTCCCACGGGGGTAAGGGAGGGAAGGTCTTCTGACTCTGAAGGGAGTGTCCTTTGGGAGGATATCGGTCTCTCTATCTCTGGCCGTGAGTGACCTACGCACGCGGAAACGAGGGTCCAATTCCCCTTTTTCCACCCCCCCCCCCTGCCGAAGGGGGTGCGAATTAATCACGCGCGGCCGTCAAAGAGGTGCAGCCAAACGGGTATGGGCCAACCTCCGGGCCAACTCTCCGCTCCTGGCCATTCCGCAGGCACCGTGTGACGAATCACACCCCTGGTTTGGAACCAAAAGCCCTCACTTACACAGGGTTCGTATCATCTGACCCAACTCCTCCTTTCGAAGAGAGCGAGTGCACTACATTGCAAGGCTTATAAAATTTAATTAGGATGCTTACTATTAAACCTGAAAAGTGTGCGATTGCTTAGAGCTAAATACATTGACCTCTGAAAAATGTATTATTTCTAGTATTATTTCGATAAAAATGGTCCTACAGTAATATTTTTTGCTTTTCCCTTCTTTGCTTAAATTGCTGTGCATTCATGTTTGCTTTGTATTATTTACTCCTCAATTTAGTTACTTATACATCTAGTTACAGAATCCTTGCAAAATTGAGATTCAGCGCGTGTTTAAACGTGACGCGGGGATATAATTAATACCCCGCACTAAATCGCTGGAATGGGAAAATGTGGGAGAGATAAGTTGCCTGACCGATTTTGAACAGAACTCTTCCTTCCATCACTGCTATATAAACTGAGCGAGATTGAACACCCTTCCGTTGCCATGGCTGCCTTCCTAACACACCCCAAGCTCCTGCGGAGGCTGCTCCCATATTTATATGCGCGGTAGTCATTTGTTTATTTTATCCTGTGCCAACATGTTGAATGGGACAAGTCAGTAAAGTACTATCACTTTCAAAAGTCGGTCCACGCGGTGAGCGCGGCCAACTTCGCATTTCGCTGAATTCGAACTTCGGGTATTGCGTATGCATTCAGCGACTACTAAGGGCCAACCTGACTCATTTCCACTCAACTATGACTTTCTCCCGCTATCGTTGACCAGCCAACTCCCCCGACTCCAAGTGGTAGGCAACGGTAGGCGGAGAATGCAAAAGGGAAAGGCGTCAGGTGGTTTTCACTCTTACGAGTAGCGGGCTTAATTGTATCCTTGATAAATCGAGGAAATAGATCGACGAACCGACCACCACAAAGCAATTTTTTGAGGATAATTCTCGACTTTGCGTTTTACCCTGGACAGCTAACTCCCCCGGACCTTTCTCCTATTGAGAATGCGTAGGGTAACATTGTGAATGAATGGCATTACGACGGAGAAAGAACCGAGTAAAACTTCATAAGCCTACATACGGGATGTTTGAAATTCTTTAAGCCAACGTCCCCGTGTAATAGAACATTTGGTTGGGTCTATGAAGTCACATTATCAAATCTTGACTCATTCCCATTAATTTTCGCTGCAAAATGAACGCCAACTTTAAGTTTAAACCACAACTTCTATTTCGTTAGGTCTTATTTATAGGGACGTCTTAAAAACAGATGGATGGATCTAGTACAATGAGACTTGAACAAGTTTGGAGTTTGAGGATGGCGAGCTATGACTGAAGACCGGGACACCTGGAGAGCTATAGTGCAGAAGACCAAGGTCCACACCGGGCTGTAGCGCCACCAGTAAGAAGAAGTCTACAATGAGGGCATAACTGTACCACACAAAAATAAAGTATACTTCATTCCTGTTAACATTTCGTCTGATGAGGATTTTTAAATTACCTACTCAGGAACTCACTTAAATTTACTTACTCACTTAAATTACTACTGAGGAACTTTTGATAGTGTCATAATGTAGGTACTCACGTTTGTATGAAAAACCAAAACGCTTAATTGACTCACATAACTTCTTTCCTTGCTCGATATCTTCTCAAGGGATACCTCATAATTCTCTCTATCGAAGCCGAAGAATAAATATCGTCAAATACCCTTAGTCGCGTTTAATTTTACCCCTTAGGGAGTATTGCGAGTGCATGAACTTTGAAGGTAAGCAAGTGAACTCTAGGCTCATAGCACAAAAATTTAGGGGCGGTTAAAATCCCCTTTCCAGGTCCGGGCTTGTGCATCAATAGACTCCTTGGAGCATCATGATGCCATTCTTTTCTTTAAAGGTTTTAACGAATATATTCTGAGGATCCCATGGTCTTTCTGTCTCATGTTAATGAATTCGGTTGTTACTTTCTTCATGATAGCCATGTCTTATTTTACCGAAATGGCTTCGGCAGCAGTCGTCTCATATACTGCATGACCCACTCATTCATAATAACTATCAATTCATGGCGGATGGGTTCCAGCAAAGCTATGCAGAAAAATTATTGGTGAAAGTACAAGCTATTGTAAACAAAACTGTTGAGTCGCAAGTACGATTTCTTTGGCAAAGAAGTAGAGCAACATTGCTCCAGTGTTGGATAATGGAACTCAGTTGGGGCTCAATATTTCACATGTTTGAGTGACTTGTACATATACATATACAAATTACCCTGCAAGCCACCTCAGGGATGCGTGGCAGGGGGTGAGTATTCACCAACATGCATTACACTATACCCTAAAGTTAGTGTAACTACGACTAATTATGCATTAGCATAAATCGCTAATGCTTGTCTCGAGACGAAGCCTCACAAGCATGCACTACTACACTACAGATGTCATCACAATGGAGAGGGACCATTAATATATATGTATTTTGCAACTACACAAATGGACAGAGACTCAAAACGTATGTAGAAAACATGCACGGTGCCCTGCTAGTACTAGGTAACAGATTTGCTTTGACTTATTGCTTAACGCCCATTCTACGAGCCATCTGCAGCAATAGATGCTGTTTATAATTAATTTCTACAAGTATCAGAAAATATTGAGTGCCTCCGTGAAATTTTCAGAGAGATGTATGATATCACCATCATTATACGTCATGGATGTACGAGAGTGTACCACCTGAGCGGAGCATATGTTTCGAAATTTGAGGTGCATTTGAATTCTATCGCTAGAAATAATCGATTTGGCGAAACAACGCATACGTTACAGCTGTGCGACCTGTCATAGCTGAGTGTCACTGGTCACAGGTCAGCTGGATCAAGCGCCGCGATTCTTTTTGCAAATCAAACATTTTGAAAGTACTAAAGGCATTTAGGTGGTAGGGTGAGAGAAGAGTCTTTGTGGACGATGTTGACGGGGGCTGGGCGTATGCTGAACTAGAGCGCGAAGTCGAATGAGAAGACAAGAAGGATCCTGAGCCTGCGAATATGTAGCCATGCTTAAACTATTCCACCCCAACCAGTAGACCACGTCTAATATTGATAACGATGGTGATGGTCTGCACGTAGCATCAATATTAATAATAACAGCGTATATTTAGCACAACGCTATTCCAAAATACTGTTTAAGTTGCATAGGGAGAAAACTTCCAATGCTCCTTGCCCAAGAAATGAATATTTCCTCATCCTAACTAAAGTTGCAGCGTCAAATGAAATGCCCGCTGGCGGCGAATCTAGAGCCGTCACGCATTCCCCAAGAAGACGCCGACACGCGGCCGTGGTCCGGTGCTGTGTGAATATAAAGATATATGTAGATAAATAAGATCGCCCGTGAACTGCTCTCAACAGGGCCGTGTCTCGTTCCTTCGTTCGTCGCCAGGGGGGCCCTTAAGGGTGAGTGGGCGATAAATTCAACTCCACTCCGATGGGAACGTCGAGGGCAGTGCCCCCCCCTCTCCTGGCGGAGCCCCCGGGAACTAGGGCCCGATGCACGCCCATTACAAGCCCTCCTCCTCGACTGCTCCTCTCTTCCAATAATCCCTTCCATTCCCTTTGGGTCGATTTCCGGTCAATCCCTCCACGAAGACATTACCTCTCTCCACCACTATACTATAACCACTACCTTCACCCCCAGACTCCACAAGCAGCTTACCACCCATTACTTTAGGTTTTTCCGCCAAAGTATGAAGGAGGGAAGTAAACAATGAATGCTTCAATTTCGAAAATCACCTCATGCGTTTTTCCACCTCACTCCTCGGGTTCCACGGGCGTCCTTGCAACTTATATAATTTTGCAAATAAATTTTGAACACATAGATATACACCTTTTTAAGCGTAATAAAAAATTAGAATTCATTCATTTCTAATAAATCAAGAAAAGAAAAAAGACCAGTCTTTCTCTCTTGCAAAAGACTCGATAAAGTTAAAATGTCTAGCAGTTGCATTTATAACTATAGGTACTCCTCTGGATAATTAGTTTAATGAGAGCTATATTCCCACCCGCAGGGTGAAAAGTATATCGATGGATGCGGTGCGATATAAACGCCAAATATAAATTCTACTTGATGGGAATATAGAACCCATTTCAATTATCTATAGCACTTGGAGTCACGGTCGATATTGCCTATCGATACCCCTTTTTGACCCCCACTGCCATACACGACATTGCTTACGCATCGCAGAGCTTCTTGAAAGCGACTTTAACGGCGGCTACTGTCGTAGAAGCAAGAACTTCCACGCGTCAAGTCGCTTTTAAAAGGCAGCTCCTAAAGACACGAGAAGGCGACGGGGCCATCACTTTCGGAGGGATCGTCTGCTCCACGAGTGCCTCTCCGTCAAGATGAGGCGGGCGATGAGAGGAGCGGGCGCGGT
Source organism: Pyrrhosoma nymphula (assembly GCA_963573305.1). NCBI lineage: Eukaryota > Metazoa > Arthropoda > Insecta > Odonata > Coenagrionidae > Pyrrhosoma > Pyrrhosoma nymphula. The sequence continues at coordinate 6,327,881 of OY754329.1, forward strand.
TGAATTAATATCTTGGTCCGCGCGCGGGAGAGGCTGGTGGCTCCGTCCGTTGGCAGAGGAGTGGAGGATGAGGAGGTGCCTACGAGCGGTGGTGCCTACGAGCGGTGGTGGTTTACGGTGGAAAGGGCCGTTCGTCTTGAGCCTTATTCTTCCGAGCAGCTGGAGAGGGGTAATTTCAAAGGGATGGGGGGGGAGGAGGGTGGCGAAGTTACGAAGCAAGGGAGTGGGTGGGTTGAGTTACTCGTCCCTTGGGGGCCAAAGGCGTTTCCATTCTGGAGGGTGAAGCGAGGGCTTCTCGCAAGGCCTTTCTGAATGGCGCAGGAGGGAAAGAACAGTAAAAGATCGAATTTGTTTAACCAGGTGTTACACATGCATGTATATGTAGTACGGTGTACCTACATACATACATACATGCATGCATACGCGTATACGTTGCCGTTGGGATGAGAGCGAGTGACCGGGCAGAAGAGACGAGAGAGCGTCCAAGGTGGCGTGCACTCTCAAGGAACCCTCGTCGAATTCTTTGGCGTCTCCACCCACGTGCGATTTCGGGCGCAACTCACGCTTCCTCGGTGAGAATCATCGGTTAGTTTCATTGGGTATGAGCGCTTTCAGTGTAAGAAGGTGGCGCTTTGTCCATGGTGGTTGGATAATTTGGTCTTGAACGAACGATTTGGATCCACATTACAACTTTTATTTTGCCTTATTGGGTTAAAAAATGAATATGTGTGAAATGAGATTTGCGTGCGCACTTTATCAATAATCGTAGTCATACGCAAAGTGGCCTAGAAGGCGATCGAGTCGTGCGATATGAGGCTCCGGACCAACTTTAGTTCACTTCAAATCATGGCAATCTCTATTTTTGAAACTCTCTTACTCTGAGGGTTTATTCATTACTTCCAGGAGAACCCTAGAACTTTGAGTGGCAAAAACGCGACTGGGTAAGTCGAAACAACAATGCTTTCTTTCACCCTTTCCTTTGTACCGTTTAAAAATACTGCTTTGACAGATGGCAAGGCGTAGCAGTGAGAAAACCAAATGTTGTGAAAGTTTGCCGCGAGATAACATTCATATTCGAGAAAAATATTGCCTTTCCCCGTTTTTAACATATTTTTGGATTTGAAAACCTATTATTTCAAGTTTGATTTGTGAAAAACATGTCGTGGAAAGGTATGCTTTTATTACATATATACAAAATGGCCGATAAGTATTTAAATAAGTTGCTATAAAATGAATAGTCAACATTCGGGTCATTTCACGGCGTCCCCGCTTCAAATGGTTGCCCCCCCCCCACGTGGATGCTGGTTCGGTGGAGCCCTGGAGTATAGCGGTGGTGGGTGTGCGAACCGATCTCTCCTCCTGTCGCCTCCACCCTAGGCACTCGTCGCCGTGAAATAGATCTGTGAATAGCCATTCCCGCAACACCCTTAACGCAACACCCTGATCTAAAAAACCAAAGTGAACCGATTTTCTTAAAAATTTCCAAATATTTTCCTTTTTGGATATTCTATGGAATATCTAAGAAAAAAACGGGGGATCATTGAATTACTTTTTGCGATATTTTAAATTCTTTTAACATGGAGCCTTATGGCGCTCTCCACTCCAATAGGATAAATTACGCACTTTCTCCATTCCTGATGATGTAGCTCTAATAAATTCAAATCTATTCTGAAAAAATCATTTGATACTATCGACTGAAGAGCCATAAACTGATGAGCCAGTTGATGGCTCATGAGAAGGTTCTCAAATACAAATGAAAGTCACCATTTTGTGTTACATTGTATATTTGCCTTCTCCTTAGTGATTATATCTATCTATAGTCCAGTGCATATGTCGAAGCAAAAGGCTTAAAATCGAGAGGATTCTTCGTAGCGATTTCATTGCGTACTAAATGTGTTGTAAAAAATTAATTAATGCGAGATAATAAAACTTTTTAACTAACTCGCATTTTGAAGTTCAAGAGCTTATCTAATAAGTTGTGAAAATGAATAGCCGAATTTTTAAAAATAAGGTCGTAAAATGTTGCATTTAAAAAATGTAAATTTTTGGCTTATAAACAAATAAAATATCTTTGTTATTTTCAATGTTAGAAATTTTTAATAAAAAGTATTGAAAAGCTGGAAAGTATTGATAGAAAGAAAGGCCTATCATCTCGAGATTCAAAAACCATTTTCCGCGTCATTGTTTTATTTAAACAATAAAATCGAAAAAGTAGTTTTTCCAAAATATTGGAAAAACTATCTGTCGCAGAGAAAAATGAATCACATGAGATTTGTGCGTATCAAACAAACTAACAATTTAGGACTAATAAAAATTCATATCGGTCATTAATTAAAAATGCTATTGCAAAAAAATCAAGAAAACTGACCTTTTTGATACTGTTATAACTTTTCAAAACATCATTTGAAAGCAATCAATCTATCTTCATAACATGAATTTTCATTATCTTAAAAGGTGAGCAAAAGATGGGCGATGTAGTTTTAATAGTTTTTGCAAAATCCTATTTGTTTATTCCACCTGAAGCAATAAATGCCAAATTTGACCGCTTGTACAGTTGCCAAATAATAAAATTTTTTATTAACTCGCATTTTGAAGCTCAAGAAATTATCTAATAAGTTGTGAAAATGAATAGCCCATTTTTTAAAAATAAGGTCGTAAAATGCTGCATTTAAAAAATGTAAATTTTTGGCTTATAAACGGGGGGAGAGAAAAGAACTCGTGAGTAAGAGGAGACGCATGTGACCTTAAAGACGGCGAAGCGCAGACGAAGTGATCGCTTGGGTGTGCTCTCCTCGAGTGTGCTCTGTCACCGCCGCCGCCGCCAAGGTGTACGCCTTCGCACACTCTTCCAACAACAATAACAACATCGGCCAATGTCTCGGCCCCTCCTCGCGTCGACACGGGAATGCTTTCATCAAACAGCAGCGAGTGCCGTGTCCGTGCGTGATTGTCGAGAGGAGTATTCGAGGAGTGTTTGAGGGGCACACGACGCCCCCCTTAACAACCATAATTGCCTCACACAGAACAGCGTGGGCGTCGGGTGGACACGGTGGGTGGCGTGAGATGCGATTCACCACCCGGCAACCAAGCCCACCACTCCGTTTAACCACGAGCATCTTGGAACACAAATTAATCGTTTATTTCGTCATCCCTCAGCCATTTGTCTCGGGATCCACAGTGCCCTTCTGGGCTTCCCTCGGAGCTGAGTACAACACGGAATGCTTCAACACGAGCCAGGGAAAGGGAAGGGATAAAGAATTGTAAGAGGAGAGTGGGCTGTAAACTAGCTGGAGAAGAGAAGGAGTGTGTCCTGCTCTGTTGAATACTGCATTCACTTGAGGGAGGAAAGAAGGAATTGCTGCTGTACCTCATTGTCAGTTTGTAATTTTCTCTCTTGTATCACTTTTAGGGATAAATTGCGGTGTAGGTGGAGATAAAACCCTCCGTGCCATCCTGAAATATTAGTATTTTGTTTAACTCGCGAACTTCATCTTCCTGCGCAGCGTCCCAAATACTAAGAATAAAAATAAGCACATTATCATTTAGGAGTGTGTTCATGCAATCAGACACTGGACTTTGAAAGAAAACTTAATCGCCTTATATTTCTCTTTATTCTTTCCTAACGGATGACGGGATTCTACTTATTTGCAACGTGATAATATAAACATTGTAAACTACCCCATTTGATGGTTAATGTTCGTATTTATAGTTTTCATAAGTGGTACCAGCACAAAAACTGTTTTCGTTTAGTTACATCCTTAAAAGGTTTATTTTAACTATGATTACATCTGGCCCACTGTAATGCCGAACTTCAACACCGGCGGCTTTTTATTTATACCTCCCACCCGGATGCACGATAAAAAGTCCAAGGATTGGTCATAAATTAAGTGTGCGTCAACATTCAAAGCAATGAGCCTGTATGACTGGTTTTCGTCTCGACTGTCCGATATTATGGAAGGTTTTCGCTCTGTAAAGCAGGCAACTTTTCCTTTGATCTGGGGGGCATATGTTTGCGAGGTGCTCACCATAGAATATGATGTTTTCGCTACTTCAATAGCAATCATCTCTCCAGTAAAAACGTTATAGAAAACGTAATATGTGTTGCGAAAAAAAAGAATAGGCTATAGCCATTAATAATAAAGTCTCACAGTAAATTGCGTAAATATTTAAATAAGAGTGAAGCAACATTCTCATAGAACCGCAATATAACCAGTTGGATGGGCATTGCTATTTTTCATGCATTGGTATTTGGAATGTGAGGCTTTGTTATGCGAGGTTTTCTTGACCATGGTTTCACGCAAGATAACTTCTTTGCGAAGTAGCTAAGGCGATTTATCTTGAAAATATGGTAAGAAGAAAATTTATCCGGGAAAGCATTCTACAAATCTCCCCACATTAATAAAACACCGATTTGTTTCCGTTGCTAATGCGAGAATTAATATGAAATTCAATAATTTACGGAGACTCAAGGAATTATATATATAGGAATATCCTACAGCATTTTGAATGATCAAAATTTAATAATTGAATAATATAAATTGTCTAAAGTCACTACAAAGGAAGCATTTCGGAATGCTTTCATGAATGAGTAAAGCATTAGTGGAACAGTTACAGGATAACCCAAAAGCATTTTGGTCATACGTAAGGGAAGTTCAAGGCAATAGATCAACCGTTATTCCACTACGAAACGAAAATGGCGAATTATTAACAAGCAGTTCGGACAAAGCCAACTTATTAAATTCCTACTTTCAAAGTGTGTTCACCAAGTCATCGCAGATTACATCCGTAAAGGTAAATCATCACTTCCAGCAAAAGATGCCGCCTATCGATATTTGCACTCAAGGAATAGAAAACTTGCTAAAATCTTTAAGTCCAAATAAATCCCCAGGTCCTGAAGAAATTCCTGCCCGCGTGTATAGAGAATTAGCTTGTGAAATAGCACCCTACTTGCAGAATATATTTAGTAAATCCATCAACGAACACTAAATACCCATGGACTGGAAAATTGCAAATGTCACTCCCATATTCAAAAGCGGTGATAAGGAACAGCCATCGAACTACAGTCCGATATCTCGCACATCTATCTCTTGCAAAGTCCTTGAACATATAATTGTTAGTTCAGTTATGAGACACCTCGATATGCAGAACTTGTTCACAAAAACGCAACACGGATTCAGAAAGGGAAGATCTTGCGAAACTCAATTAGCACTTTTTGCCCACGATATTTTAGTCTCGGGTGAACATAACGTTCCAGTTGATGCATTTTTTCAACTAAAAAAAGCATTTAATGAAGATTCCCATACAAAGTTGCTCATGAAATTAAAACCCTATGGGTTAGACGACGACGTAATTTCCTGGATTAGAGAATTCTTATGCAATAGCGTGCAAAGGGTTGTGTTAGATGGCGCTATCTCTAATGAGGTAAAAGACACATCGGGTGTCCTACAGGGAAGTGACTGAGGCCCACTTCTGTTTCTTGTGTACATTAACGATATCGGTGAAACAGTTAACAATAAGATTAGAATATTTGCAGACGACGCAGTGGTGTATAGAGAAATTCGTACCTTTAATGATAAGCTAGAGCTTACTAAGGACCTTGAGGCAATACAGGAGTGGTGCGATGCGTGGCAGCTAGAATTAAACCTGAAAAAATGCGTTGTTGTGAATTTTTGGAATCGAAAAAACGCTCCTTGCAACAGCTATTGTATAAAAAACAGCAAACTAGAGACTGTTGAATCGGTTAAATACCTCGGAGTTAAACTGACTAATGATCTCTCGTGGAGTAAACATATTCGAGAAATTACCGGTCAAGCTAATTGTAAATTGGGATTTGTTAAAAGAGTACTCGGCAAGTGCGATGATAAAAATAGGGACTACTACATCGTTATACCTCACTTGGAATATGCTGCCAGTATTAGGGATTCTTATGAAATAGGCTTGGAAACTGAGTGCAGTGAAGATCGGCAAGATACGTTAAAGGCCGTTATGATAATCTCGTTAGTGTTACTGACCTTTTGCAGCAACTGGGATGGGAAACGCTTTCAGACGGTCGATTAAAATGTAGAATCACTCTATTATGTAAGCTCCAAACCGGTCTATTCTCTGACGACGTTGATAATATTTTACAAAATCCGACATACTACGGTAAATCAGATCATTTGAATAAAATTAGGGAACTAGACTGCAAAACTGACAGATTTAAAATGTAATTTTTCCCACGAATGATAAGGGACCATAACAGCTGCCAATGAGACTTTTATCTAGGTTTGTCGTTAGGTATTGTAGCTCTTAGTAGTAGTAGTACTCCCTAATACTTGAATACTTATCTGTTACCAAGTACTAACAGCACGCCGTGCATGTTTTCTACGTAAGTCTTGAGTATCTGTCCATTTGCTTAGTTACAAAATATATAAATATAAATATATATATATATATATATATATATATATATATATATATATATATATATATATATAATATGCCAAGTTTATCGGCCATATTATATATTTATCACCTGAGTGATTCTCCAAGAAGTTTTATATCTGTAGTGTAGTAGTGTTGCTTGTGAGGCTTCGCCTCGTGACAAGCATTAACAATTTATGCTAATGCATAATTAGTCGTAGTTACATAAACTTTAGGGTTAAGTGTAATGCATGTTGGTGAATACTCACCCCATGCCACACACCCCTGAGGTGGCTTGCAGTGTATTTTGAAGATGTAGATGTAGATTAGTAGTATTGGTTATTCTAATCTTTTGTAACGTTTCAGCCCGAGCGCTGAATTCCTGCTAGCGCGTCCACTGTCCTAGCTTCGAGCATAGTCCACCTGGGGCCTTTGTCCTCTTTGGCTGCCTGCTTGTTGGTCTGGACCAAAGTGGAGGTGTCTGCCTTCTGATGTTCCCACCCGATGGCGCTCGAGTGCTCGGATGGGTGCCTTTCTCTTCGCAACCGAAACGCCCGTGTTTTTTCTCCCCTTCTTCTTCCGAAGGTCGCGAGAACTAATCCGCCGCCCTTCGACGGAACGCGGCTTTTTCAGATTGGATTGATTGATGGATTCCAACCTCATTCCTGTGACCTTTCGTTTCCGCAAAAAGTTTTTGGGATGCAATACTTCCACTACCAGCTAGCTATTCAAGAAGGGGCTTTTTTATGCCCGCGTCAGCAAGTTGCGTCAGTCAGCAAGTTACGCGAGTGAGCAAGTTGCGCGAGTCAGCAAGTTGCGCGCGACAGCATGTCCCCGCAATAATTTTTACGCCCGTTCAGTGGCAAGGTTCGTGTCACAGGTTTAACCTTGAGTCATGACGTTGGTGTGCAATATTTTTGGTACGATGACTTGTTTTGCGTGTGTGATAATTTCATTGCATACTTTAAATGAAGATACAGCGTTTCTAAGTGCCCTAGAATTGGGAAATGGGTTGGAAATCGCCCTTCAATATTTTGAACGCGGTAGGTATTTAGTCTTTTAACCCTTGGCTCAACATTTATCAACTTCATTTCATTATAAAATTGGGATCATTAACATGAACAAAACATGCATTAGGTTATGCGATAAATGATGAATAAAATTTGATTTAAATGCGTTTATTAGCAATAATAAAGTAAGAGTGAGGAATCTCAGCTGTATTTAGAAGGTAGCGAAATCTCTTGACAAACCACGGTACTATCTTGTGATGGTGGGTGACCAGCAATCCCTTCGATACGTAGCAGAAGCTCTCTGGGAATCACGGGAGTCTTCTAAGGCTGGTGTCCACAATCTAGCATACAAAGATCAACCGGGTGACAAGGATCCTCTGCCGCCTACTACACGTGCTTTGCCTCACCAGGCGAGAATATACGCCTCTCACAGTGGCGGCGAAAAAGCTAGGCAATCAAAGATGATATGGAAGAGGGAAAGCGGTCATGTACAAAGGCGTTAACAGATATTAACAGATGTTAACAGATAACAGGTGACTGTTGGCAGACAGTTATTGAAGTCACATATTAAGTCACTTAAAGGGTTATATTTCGGCCGTAAGTTACAATCCTTGATGGAAGTACAAATCAAATACTTTTTGCAACTGACAGAATATAGTGTATGCTTAATTTAGCTTATAAAACATGCGAACGTATTTCATTTATTTACTCCGTGCGTAGTAAATGCGAGGCAGCAATAAATGTTGTGGGACGTATCCGACTTAACGACTGGTAGAAAATCATTCATATTCCTTGGAATACATGCACTTCCGAATTTTCTGCCTACCTGCAATAGGCTACTAGAATGATTCATTGATTCAAGAAGAGAACAGACTGCATTTGGACGGGTCAAAGAGAAGCATGTTTTTAGCGATAAATGATAAACCTAACAGGGTTACAAGCGAGATTTGCTCATATATCATTCTATGAATAATAATGCAGTGCTTTTTGGGAATCAATTCCTTTTTGCACTTCTCTGCATAAACTATTACAGTATCTACAAACTGCATAAACTCCGCTACTAATACCTAGCATGTCTATAGTCGTACCGATTGTACAACCACGGATCCAACATCCATCATGACCAACTGAGCATTCTAGTGGCTTCAATATTCCCTATGGCGCTATATGTGCTCAACGCTTCCATCATTTCCCTTCCACTATAATCCTAGGAAAGGTTCTTTAGGAGCGATCCTTGAATGAGATTGTTCATTGAATCGCTGCACATTGAATCCACCATGGGAGGTACTCGCCGATTGGCGACGGGGCACATTGGGGGGGGGCGGCCCTAAACGGCCCTGGCTAGCCCACGAGCGTGAGTTTCAGGGGATTCCTCGAGGGGGCAGAAGCGATGAGCGACTACGGCGCACCTACTGGCAGTAATCCACACTCCCGAATCGAACAAAAGCCGCGAACTCAATTTCCGACGACGCACGAAAGTGCTGCCCTCACTCGTTTGAACGGGAAGATAACCTGATTATCCACGCGCCAGCGACCGAGACGCGGGAGCGCGCTGAATTATAAATGGTCGTCATGGAGAGGAGACTTTATTTGAGCGAAATTTGGGCGAGCAAGCGGGGTGGCGAAATTGCGGTTTCACGCGCGGTTTCATTCTCCGGCTGCTGCAAATGGCGCGCGCCTGTAGAGCCCGGGGGGGGACCTATCTGGCATATTTTTCGATGATAATGATGCACACGGTTCGCTGATTCGCAAAGGCGCCTACTTTTAATACCTAATGAAATAAAATATTCAAAAAAATAATCAAGCGCAGAGGAAATCCGAATGATATTCATCCTACAGAGTGACGCAATACAATTTTACCATTAAGTACTACACTATATGAAATATTTTCATTCACACAAAAACACATAGCCGTCACATCAATTTTCTTTGCGGGGTTTGGAACAGGTATTGGAGCTTAATACCTGGAATTGGGTCAATCTTACAGACTTTATCGTAATGGATTTCTCTATTATTGCATGCATCGCTTCATTCACACTCTCCCAGCACTCCTAGCATTGCTCCTCTTTAGAGCCTCTATCAACACATTCTCCCATCTCATTCTACCCGGCATGCCCTTTCCTCTCACTAAATCACTATAATTATCCATCATAAATACGTTCAGTTGTTTATTCTCTTAAAATAACCAAACCAACGAGAACTAACAAAATATATTGAAAAAGAAGAACACTCGAGGATTCCTACATGACAGTCAAATAACTCGAAACAATATTCTGTAACATGCGATCAAGCATGCTGCCAACGTTTAATTGCAAATATGCCCATGGCCATTTGGCCAATCATAGCTCGCGCCGTGCCAACCGTCGGTCAAACCGATCCGGTATGCACTCAAGAGGTGCCCATTAGTCAATTTGATGGATCGGAGAGAAACTGCTCCCTTTACTCTGATGTCAACTTGTAGCTTTCACGATCCTTAGCGATGAGTAGCTTCTAGTCTATGCAGGAGAAGATATCAGGGGAAGGAATACACAGTTCCAAGACACGAATAGCTGTGGTCGGAAGGTTCTTATGAAACAAATACACTATTAGGGCAATGTTTCCTCAGATAGTGTCTCAGACCAATAGGTTTATATCGTGATATTTAACTCAGTTCGTAATTTACTGAGATAAAAAAATAACGCAAAAGGCAAAGTTTGAATGCGTCTACAAATATCCAGATTCGAATATTTTTACTTGAATTTTAATATGATTCGGAGATGATAAATTATCGATTTCAGATAACTAAGTCAGGGCAAAATTTGGAATCATTATCACAAAAATAATCTAGTATGGCGACGATTCCCAATTCAATACACACCGAATTGAATTTGTTTCCGCTCATAACATCAATTGCTGAATTTACTAAAAATATTGCACATAATAAGCTTTCCTCTATCCCGATAACGTTTATAAATTCATGCAATTTGTGACACAATCGATATAAAGGCACTTAAAAATAAGCATTATTGTTGTCATACGAGAACAGTTTCTCTGAGGCTAAATTATTTATAATGATGATGAAATTGTCGCTATTTAAAATAATGCTCTACATCTACGAAGTACCGTGCAAGCCACCACTAGGGTGTGTGGCACGGGGTGATTCCACACCAGGCATGCAGCACTCGTCCCAGAACAAATCAGAACCTCGCACGCTCCCCCTGGCACAAGGCGCAGACACCAAAAGCAATCAGGAGAACAGTGCGCAGTCCAACCGGAAACAGGGAGAGTGATACGTAAATGAACATACAAACATGCAAAAGAATGCCATACACGCATCTCGTGGTTAATATTACTTATGCTGTTAATTTATGAATGCTACGAGATGCTACTTCAAGCAGAGAACAAAATAAAATAACGCCGGACAAATCAACCGGTGTGAAGTGTTAGTAATGATGTAGTGTTATTAAGCACAAGTGAAAATTCTATTCTACCTATTGAGAGTGGGAATTTCATGTGATTGATCTATCGCAACTATTATGATCCCTTATTGTACGTGGGAAAAATGACATTTTAAATCTATCGGTTCGGCAGTCAATTTCCTTTATTTTATTCCTGTTATCACTTCTACCGTAGTACGTTGGCTCTAGCAGTATATGTTGAACGTCCGACAAAAAACTGTCTGCTTCGAACTTGCGCAAAAGATTTAGCCTGTACTTCTCCCTTCGATCAGTTAAGGATTCCCACTCTAATTCATTCAACAATTCGGTAACACTGCTAAGTTTATCGTAACAACTTTTCACAAATCTTGCTGCTCTCCGTTGTATTCTATCTATTTCAAAGATTAGTCCTACTTCGTAAGGGTCTCATATGCTAGCAGCGTACTCCAAGTGAGGTCTCACGAGTGAAAAATAACATCGCTCTTTAACTTTCTCGTCGCATTTTCCTAATATTCTTTTGATAAATCCCAATTTGCGACTAGCCTGTCCGCAGATTTCCCGAACGTGTTTCCCCCAAGACAGGTCCTGAGTAAGGGTCACGCCTAAGTATTTAACTGACTCTACATTTGATAAGTCTGTTTGATTAATTGTGTACGTTTAGTTGACCGAGTTATTCTTTTTCCAAAAATTCATAGCAACGCACTTTAGAAAATTCAATTCTAACTGCCAAGTATTGCACCATTTATGTATAGCATCTATGTCTATTTGTAACGCAATCTTGCCCGACTCTTTGCCTAGATCCCTGTACAACACTGCGTCCTCTGCGAAGAAGCGAATTTTGCTAGTAACAATGGTAGTGATATCATTAATATACAAAAGGAACAATAAGGGACCGATGACACTTCCCTGAAGTACACCTGATGTAACTTTCACTACATCTGAGCTAACGCCATCTAGAACTACCCTCTGTTCGCGGTCAGCTAAGAACTCTTTTATCCAACATATTGCCATAGGTAATATACTGAAAATGACTATCCCAAATTATCTAGTACACTATTCTTCCAAACCTTATCAAATCTTGACTCATTCCCATTAATTTTCGCTGCAAAATGACGCCAACTTTAAGTTTAAACCAGGCTAAGAACTCTTTTATCCAACATATTACGTCGTGGTGTATTCCGTAAGCTTCCAACTTAACGAGTAACTTCGAATGAGGACCCTTGTCGAAAGCTTTTTTGAAATCTAGAAATATTTCGTCTACTTGGACACACTCCTCTCCCGAGGAAAGAATGTCGTGAAGGAATAGGGCCAGCTAGGTTTCGCAAGACCTGCCTTTCCTAGATTGTAGATTGGACGTTGTTACTTCCTATCAATAAAATCCCTCCCTTCCCACTGCGACGGCTCTTCCTAGGTGCCGGTCTCGGGGTGGCAGTAGGCACGTCAAACACCTCGGAGATTCCATCCGAAAGCAACTGGTATCTGTTCGAAACTGGAATGGGATTTGCCACAGCATCTCCCGATCCACGTTTCGGAGTGACCTTACCACCGCTCCGCCGAGATACGACCCTCCAAACGTCCGGTTTACGCAATGGCACTGTCCCTTCATCGGAAGATGGACCTCCCGGCAAACTCCTGATCGTCCAGCCGCTGTTTGCAATCGGGCGAACCCGTGCAGCCCGTAGGGCACGGCGACCTTTCGAGGAGCTAGCCAAATTCCCATCCACCTCAGGGACGCGCACCACTCTTTCAACCTTGGACTGGAGTTCCCGCAAGATTCTCTGCAACTTAGCGATGCGGGCTCTGAGAGCCGCACACTCGCCGTCGTTTTTGATCGTCGCAACCGTAGACCTATTCAAAGCCATCCTAACACTATCGAAATCAATTTCCCAAGAAAAAAGCTAACCTACAGCCACGTAGCTAAACACTGTTGCAATAAACGCTCTTAAACCAAACTCGTTCGTAGATGTAGATCTAAACTCTATTCAAATAAACTAGTCCTGTGCTTGGCAGAGTAGACTGACGAGGAGAGAGATAGAGAGAGATCTGTGTTTAACGGTGACCAAAGTGTGATAAATTTTACTAACTCTGGAGTTAACAATCCTTACTATCACTCACCACTCTGTACTAGTTGATTAGATTAAAATTTAAACAAAAAAGGAGTTAACAACACAACTACGAAATAGCTAGAACAATGATTCGACTAACTCACACCAAACAAAAAGTTAGACACAAATACTAATTAACTAATTACTAATAGCACAATAAATTTAATTCCTTAGTAAAAATAATATTCCTTCAAGTCTCATTTATTAAATGCATCCCTCTAATATCGTCAAATGCCTCACAATGTTTATAGTGTTTCTTGCATGTCGTTTGTTTAAACTAACTTCCAAATGCAACATATAATACAGATTTTTTGGAACACATTTTTATTAAAATATTGCCAATCTCCTGATGGAATTGTATATTGTTAATGAAAAAGGACAGTGGTCCGTAATATAGATTGTTATTTAAAAATGTGCGCATTTTGGATAAACCGAAGTAGAGCAGACTATGTAAACCTACTCGTGGTTTGCGACTGCTGTCCGCTTGAGACGTGAAACTTCAAACGAATGGGATTCGCGTTCATGGTTTCGGTTAACGATCGCCTGTCAACTGGATCTTTCGTCCGAAATCGACGTCCATCTTCGTTGATCATCGACTTGTTCTTGAATCCGCCGCGGTGAATGTAAACGTGACGATAATCTTATTTTAGTCCCTTACGATATAAGAGCATGAATCATATATCATTTAAGTACTGCTTTGTTCATCATCGGTAGGTATTTATTAGAGCACGGAAAATCAGTCAACAATTTTACGAAATAAGTCGCAAATATTTTTAAAACGTTTTTAACAAGCCCGATGTATTTTCTTGAATATGTTGCCAAATTTAAGGTATCAAAAGAGATAAGAGCCTAGAAATACTGTTTTTGGGTAAATTATATGGATTTTTGGGAAATAAACCCCTGTAATATTTTCAAAATATTTGATGCACAAACATTTTGAATAACTACTAACGATAACTCGCGACAAACAATATAAGTGAGGAGAAACATTTTTCAGTCCAGGCATTTTTATTCTTATCACAGCTGATGATAAATCCCTTTCAATGTTTTGGCGGGAGAAAACTAAAATATAAATAGGAATTTTAGATAACAGAGTTTATATTTAAAAATCACACCAGAAGATATTGGCAATATGTCCACAAATTCTCATTCATTTTCAGTTCTATTTCCTCGATAGGAACATGTAGTCAAGTGGTGACAGAGAAGATACCTCTATATATTTTCCCTAGCAAAGGATATGCGACGGTCGCTCCTCATAAGTCCATGGATAGGAAATGAGCGCTCAACTTCGCAGGTAGCTAAAGAGACACGACAAAGTGTATAGCGACTTTACAAACGGAAATGTTTTGCAAAACTTCCGTTATTCACACCGTATATTCTCCACCGAGAGTTTTAGACGTTTCAATCATTTACTTGAAGCCTTCATCTTTCGTAATCGATTACGCAATTTCTTACGAACACCTGCAGCGCGTGAACCCTTTGAATCAGCGAAAGATTTTTTATTCACATCCGTATTGTCGACACTGTGTCACTTAGGATACGACGTGAAGATTAAATATTTGATTATATAGACCAAAATCCCAAAGAAAGCTGTAATACACATCAGATGTAATGAAAAAAGGTCATTGCCCGAAAGCGTATTTTCTACGCATTCTTTGTTAACATGGGGATCAAAGTTTCGTAAATCCATAACTAAATGTCGATATCATGTTTTTCTCAAAATCTTTGAATGTGCATCTGTTAGCAAATCTTTTAAACATTGTAGCTCAAATATGGGAATAAGAAAATTTTATTTTTATTTAATCAAAATATTCAAAAGCCGCCACAAATAACCTATTATATTGAATATATAACAATTAAATAAATTAATCAACAATAATAAAATAAATCAAGAAAAAATAACAATAATGGTGGTACAATCGAACACCATGGAGAACAAACCGGTTCACATTTAAGGAGGCGAGAAGTTTTTTGAGACGAGCGACGTAAAGGAGTGACGGAAGGGAGGTGGAGAGGTCAAGTAAGGGGTGATTGAAAGAAAGCATGTTGAATAATTTCTGGAGTCTGAAGAAAAGAGAACGCTGGGAGAGTGAAAGACGGAATTTTGGGTACAGGTGAAGGAGGAGATCACTGCTGCGGGTTTCGCGGCTTGGAATATGAGGAAGAAGGGAGGAAACAAAGGAAGGATGGTCGGTGGATGAGAAATTGCCGTTGATTGCAGAATGGAGGAAATTTAGTTCATGAACTTTTCTGCTGGTTGACAAAGGGGAAATTCCAATATATGACATTATTTTGCTATGGGATGAGCTGCGCAGGTGGGGAACACGGTGATGGACAGTCGATGTGAAAATTATAAGGGGACGCTTCTAAAGTTTTAACCTGGTGGGACAGGTAGTTGACCATATGAATGAGCAGTACTCAACAATGGGGAGTATGCAGCCAATTAAGATCGTTTTTAGTGCTTCGGGGTCTGATATTTCAGTGAATCTTTAGAGGATTCCCACAACGGACATGGATTTCGACTTAGTCTCTCTGAGATGAGCATTGAAGGTAAGTTTACTGTCGAAGGTAACGCCGAGGTCCTAATGCAAGGTGGTGACGGGGATCGTTTTGCCTGATAGTTGGTACTGGTTGTGTAAGGCTTTTGACTTTAACGGAAATGACATGCACGCTGACTTTAAAGGATTAATCTTGAGTTTCCATATATTGCACCAGTCTTCAAGTGAACGGAGTGCAGATTGGAGAGATCGAGAATCGGCAGTGGTGTCAATTCTTTTGAAAAACTTCCAGTCGTCTGCAAAAAGAAGAATTTCGCAGGCATTAGAGAGGGTGCAGGATGTAACGTCATCGATGTACAGGGCAAAAAGGAGAGGACCGAGGACGCTACCTTGAGGGACGCCAGAGGGAATAGGAAGAATAGGGGATGAAACACCATCGATCACCACTCTCTGCGAGCGTTGAGTAAGGAAGTGGGAAATAATGTCTAAGAAAGGACCGTGAACGTTGAAAGCATTTTCCAGTATATGTAATAAAAGTGTATGATTGGCAGTGTCGAAAGCCTTGGAGAAGTCAATGTAACACGCATCAAGTTGGGATGAGGCTTCGAGTGCAGAGGTGATGTGGTGGTGCTATATCGATAGATTGGTTGAACAAGAGCCCCCGGGAAGAAAGCCATGCTGATTCGGTGAGATGTAGGGAAGGGTTAAGGATAATAGACGGTCATGGAGAATACGCTCCAGCAAGAGAGAAAGAGTGGGGAGAGTAGATATAGTAGCTAGTAAGACTTTCTTTGGAGCCAGACTTCAAAATGGGGGTTACGCTGGCAGTTTTCCAAGATGATGGGAAGGTGCCAGTAGCGATGAAATAAGTTGCATATGGGGAGATGGAGATGTTCAGCAGTGCGTTTGAGAAGAAAGGAGCCGATTTCGTGTCTGCGCCTGTGGCTTTGCTTATCGGTAAGGTAATGAGGAGGGGGGGGGGGAGGGAGGGTTACCTGGGGGGGACACGGAGACTCTTAAAAGAGAGATAGTGAGGAATAATGGGGAGGAGATGTGAAAGTTGGATCTGTGAGTAGGGAGTAGCGATTATATTAGAGGAGAGAAGTATTCGCTGAAGGCGAGAGTGGCCTTTCCTCACCGGAGAAGTGTTTTAGGTCGGATGTGATAGTGGTGGGTAAGCGTGGTGACTTACGCCTGGATTTGAAAAGAGACCAAAATCTCTTGGGATTCAATCGCATATCCTCGGTTATGGCTTTAACATGGTTGCTGTAGTCACGACGGAGGAGTGTGCGTGATAATTTTCTAAGATCAGAAAATTATCAAAAATCAGGTGCTTTGCCTCGTTCGCCTGGCTACGCGAGAGCAAAGTTGGAAAAATTTCAACTGTCTACGTGTGAAACGCGTAGATTCGACAACATGGCTGCTGTGCGTGTTTTGCAATTGAAGATCGAATAACAACAGGACGAGAGGACAGATAGAACATGGCGTCCGTTGACGGAAAGGTTGACGAGTTCCTCGTGGAGAAAATAAGAGGAAAATACGCATATTTGTTTGACTTCAAGGACTATTGCCACCGCGATAAGGCCTTGAGACCTTACAGCTCGTAACCAAATGTTTATTTTTGGATACTATATCTCTTGAGGGGCGATATGCACGGTAGAGGCGTCGTACCCGATATCCTTACGTCATGCCGGTTGATACATTCGGATAGATAAAATGTTGCCTCGTCTGTAAACAAAACGTTTCAATAAATTGAGAGCCCCTGTCCATCATGCAGTCTGGCTGTTCCATAGCGAATGCCGTGTCGTCGTGCTTGGGTCAACTGGGTCTGATTCTCGAACAATTTCACAATGTAGGGGCGCAAACGGAATCGCTTATGAGGCACGCCATGCATAGTTATCTTCGGCAAGTTGAACTGCATGCCGGGATGCTCGGCGAATCGATATCTTACCGGCTTTACTTTATCCGTGCGAGAGTAATTACATTAATTACATATATTCATTGTATGCCGATAGACTCGTCCATCTGCTTTAAATGTAAATATATTGATTTAAAATATTATTTCGTGTGCGAACTACATGTTAAGTTACATGCATCAAATGCATAAGTTCCATGATAAAATAAAATATTAATGTGTGAATTGATTGATCGATAAATTAAAATGTTAAAAAATGTAGCAATAACAGTTGAAAATAAGGACCTCAGTGAGGTTATGAATTGTGAATAAACGATGATTTGGTGAATTAAAATATGATTATTAACCTTTTTATGCTTAATGTCGAATGACGAGTATTTAACTGAAGGAAGTCATGGCGTGGCAAATAAGTGAAAACATTGGCGTGGCAAATAACTGAAAACATTGGCGTGGCAAATAAGTGAAAACATTGGCGTGGCAAATAAGTGAAAATATTGGCGTGGCAAATAAGTGAAAACATTGGCGTGGCAAATAAGTGAAAACATTGGCGTGGCAAATAAGTGAAAACATTGGCGTGGCAAATAAGTGAAAATATTGGCGTGGCAAATAAGTGAAAACATTTGCTACCTTATAAATACTTTAATACGAGCAATCAGAGTTAGGTATAATCTCCGAAATTTTAAATTTATTTGTCTCAAGTTTTGAAATCAGAGTTATCAGATAATTTGAGGCTCTGTTCACTAGAAAACAGAGAAAAATGCGATGAGCACATAGAAAAGAATTTTTTCGCAGGGTTGATATGCTTAACCCCTTCCCTGACGAATTTTTTTGAGGAAATGGTTCCAAAAAGGATCATATTTTTTTATTGCATTTTTTAATTATTTATATGTTATAATGATGGGAAAACAAGTTTATTTTGAGTATTGAGCTTTTATTTATTAACAATTTCAATTTAAACCCTTATTGTTATAAATTGTCTAAAGTGAGAGAGATTCACTTCTACCTCAGCTAGAACAAGTATTTAAGCCAAAATATCTATATTTTTATTGAAAATTCTACAACCCTAACATATATCCAAAACGATTAGTACATTTTTTAATTGTTTTCAGATTTTTTTGTGTGGTAAGTCCTAAAACATGGTGAGAGAGAGCGTTACAACCACAGAGTTACATCGCAATCTGGGCAAAAATATCTGCTTTCCCTTCGAATAATTTTCCCGTGCACATCTCGATTTCTAGTACTTGCGTGTTGGGCTTGCCTTCTTATTAGTGGCTAGGATCAGCTCAGGAAAGTGCATTTCTAAGGGGCGGAGAGGGTGATGTGTTGCGGGTGGCCTACCCACTTCATGAGCAAAAAATTGGGGATGTACTCCTCAATAATTGTTTTCGATGAGGTCAAGTCTATTATTCAAATATGACTTCCTTCCACCTGTTCAAAATTTGGTTGATTTTTCAAATCTTATTCAGTTTTGGATTAGTACGTATTTCTGCGACATATTCCTCATTTTTGTGAAGTGTAAATTTTTCCAGATTTTTTTGCAAATCGGCGAATGGAATCGTTTCCCAAAAAACGGCGTACACAGAATCCACCGTGTGGTCCAAAAATACTCTTTGTCAGGCTTTTATACAATGCTCTGCAGCATTATTAGCGCCAAGAAAACTCGTATTTCGGGAGCACTCCACGCCATTGTTCTCTAGAACCAGAGCGTTTTTCACGAAGACAGTGATCAGCATACCAATTTTTCTCATCAGTAATTAGTTATATAAATGCATAGCCGAAGAACAGTTGAAAAAACTGGAGTACACCACCATCTTCTTGAACTTGAATGATCATGAAGCTCTGAGATCTTGAGATCATGAATGAACTCTTCATGAAGCACTTTCAAAATTGAACCTTGCGGGTGCAAGAGGGGGAGCTTCGCTACTTTTCATTTCTCTCCATTGGTCGTCTTCAATAGGCTCACCTTCGCACTCGGCATCTAATATGGTGTTCTCGGAGAAGCTCGATTCAGATCCCGAAGTTTCTAAATTTTCTTTTTCCACCGCAACACCCTTTCACTCTCACTTTCTGTTGCAGAATGAATAAAGCAAAACAGTAAAAAAACACTGAGGTAACCGAAAATTGCTCTCGACCTCTAATCGCATAAAAACGGATTTCTGTGAAACGTTGATGGAGAAGGGACACTTGACATGAATGCTCAGGAGAAGAGTGAAGTACTAACGTATGTCTCCGTTGAAAATTTAGGATAAATTGAAATGATTTTATGTCGACATCCTTTGATAAAGGTAAAAGAATTTCAGGGGTACATTAGGAATATCCACGGAGATATTGACATAAGCTTGTATACCATACCTTCCCGAAGAGGATAAGACAAATCGGTGAGATTTAGAGAGAAGGGAGGGGTATCGAGAAAGATAGAAATCAGGGGGAATAATAACAAAGGCGGAGTCTTCCTGCTCAAAGTCTTGCTAAATGCACGTCTGAGGGAAAATATGCCTTTTCCTTATGTGCGTCTTCTTCGCTTTCAAAGATTACCGCAAAACAAGCACATGAGGTCGTAAAGCAATGAGGATGAAGGCATTCTTTTCCACAGAAGATCTTTCCCATTCATAAGGGTCCGCTGTCCCACTTGAGTGAAGAAATTATGGCTCTATTATGACAGGCACCAAGCAGGGTCGGAAAGCGACCGCACGCCCAACTATTTTCCTGGGGCTTCTCAGACGGACAATGCACTCTTGGCGGGGCGCCCCTTATCTATTGTCCCTTTTTTCCCGGGTGACCTTGGAAGAAAGAGAGCTGCAGCGAAGTACGTGAGTGCGAGAGGAAACCTGTACGCCATGTAATGAACGGGAGAACAAGCCACTGCCACTTTTCTGAACATTTTTTGAACTACATGCTGTCGAGAGATTTCTTCCGATTTTTCCCGAAAAATTACATTTACGGGGGTTGGATATAAGATGACTATCATCGTCCAAATCTCAACCTCTAAAAGCCGTTTGTTGCATAAGTGGAAGCCACAAGAGACTGAAAGGTCTGAGAAATCACAAGTTTCACGTCAACACGGCAGATTTTATTTTACTGCAACACCGCATTCGAAGGACAGGAAAGGAAGGCTAAGAATTTGAGAAATTTGCTGTAATAGGTATGCATAAGTTCAACGATTCTTTCTACTCCCACACAATGTATTACTAGAGCATGAATATATCTAGACTAACCATGCGAAAACATACTTCACTAGTCATAGCTTTATCCGAATATTCCTTTATCCTGTATTCGCTTTTTATATGGCTGGTTGCATAACACCCCCTGCCACACGCCTGTGGTGCAGTTTACGGGTAGGTAGGTACGTAATGTATTGTTTAGAAGCGATTGTAAGGGGTTATTTTTATTTTTCCTAATACATAGTATCACCGTTACGAGTGTATATCGCGCGACTGTTATTTTTGCATCCGGCCAGTCGCCATGAATGTCGAAATCAATTATATTTAGCGTTTTGAACCCAAAAATAAAAACAAATGAAATATTTTTGTAAATGTTATAACATTTGAATGCGGTATACATGCATTGATATTACGCCTATATGTATGAATTCGATACCAGATAAATTTATCTAAAACAAGAGCAGATAATGCGCTAAATCTCACGTGTAATGGTCCCAATACCAAGGTAAAAATTACGAAAATTATGACGCAATTCCATACGCTAATGCAACGAAATAAGTCTCAATAACTGGCTAAAAATGAGCCAGTGTGTCCGCAAACGCCATCTGCTGCCTAGATATAGAATTTCTACAAAGGGGACGAGATTATTCGTCTTCGGAAGCTAGGAAGTCGAAAGAGCGGCCTTGGACGAGTTAACTCGTCCCTGACGCGATTTGACACACCTGGTTAGGACGAGTTAACTCGTCCTTGTCAGGGAAGGGGTTAATATGTAATCAGTCAATTAATTCGCTAAAAATGTTTAGCATGAAAACTCACCATAACCTTTAGAATTATCGTGAAATCAAAACTCGATTCCATTCAGTGTGGACAATTATAAAAAATATGCTCCCGGGACTAGGAACGTATTTTCACCTTAAACATCTGAATTCATGGTGAGCCACAAAAAATTTATTCCCTACTAACTCTCTATTAAGGAACTTCCTTTTTAAATCGCTCGCAGAAATATACAGCTTAACAAATAGCTCGCACAAGTCCAAAGCAAATTCTTCGCTGTTGAATGCAATAGCTTGCTTTTTAACAAACTGTACGAGCTCACAATTTTTTTTTAAATTTTTCAAGAGACTAATGCAATGAGCTGTAATGTGCAGTTTCACGAGCGAATTTTTGTCTTATGATATTTCGAGCAGTAACTTGAAAAATCTTCACATATCAAACTGAAATTGAAAGAGGTATCTTTATTTTCAAGTAAAAGTATCTTAAAAACGAGTTATTCGAAGTTAAAAACGTATTATCTAAGAAGCATTTTATTATTCATTCGTACAAAGTGATGTGAAACGTAAAGACTGAAATTCAATATGATTAACACGTAATTACTTTTAAAGTCTTATGGAGTTTTCTCGCTGTTCCCGTCACAAGCATTCCAGTAAATACTGTTATTTAATGCATGAAGGTACTTAAAAAGCGTAGTATAAGCAATCCGTATAGATACTGACAGCACCTATACTTTTATCTTAAACATTTTCTTCTCCGTATCTCTTGAGCAATACCGACGCGCAACACAGACAAGTGAATTACGGCTTTCACAACGCTCTGACCCATCAGTGAATGAAACAGATTTAACGCAACGCTTGGTCGCCTAGCAAAGAAAATAACATGCGCAGAGAATGCACATATACCGGCATTTTGCAATCCTTCATTTAAATGTTGAGTGCAGAGGTCACATTGTAGTAGTACGCTTCAATGCGGGCCCTGGGGAGGGAGTTCTTAGCGTACACACTTTGCTCGCCGGAAATCCTACATGATATCGAAATCACTGTTACAATTTTTCCTTCATTTTCTCGAGAAGGGCAGTAAGCCAAAAGTGTAGAGAACTCGTTTTTTCAACAGAACGCCAAGGTTCAAATAAGTGAGTTTAGAGTGTGGGGTATTGAAATGATTGACTAATTTACTTTATCCGTAGCTGTCATTAATTTTCATCTTGAGCAGCTGTCAGGTACTTACGTGCATAATGTTTTGCGGAGCACCCAACTCTTATCTGTGGATCACTACGGCTCAGTGGACTAACGACCAAGAAACAGTGATATGGAAACACCCAGTTGAACGAGAGTTCTCGTGACAGTCGCTTTATCATTCTCTTCCTTCTATCATGCATTTATAAAGGCCACGTTGTGATTTAAGGATAAAAATGTGCCATTTAAATGATAAGTCCCAGGGAAGTCTGTTTTCAGGGATAAAGTCCACATATGCCAAAAAGAAGTCCTTAAAATTCTCCCAAAAGTTAGTAAAACATTCTATTTATCGAAATTGATGAACAATTGTCATTAAAACCATAAAATCATACTTTTAAAAATGAATTTTTTCCACGCTCTAATCACAATAGTACCAGCAAATTATTGCTGCCGTGGAAACAAGGAGACAATGCAAAGGAGTAAAAAACTATATTCAAAGTGGTTAGAGAGATTTTTGTTCATATACAGATTTCGTGAAACTTTTCATGAGTGGGAAATATAGATGAAAGGGAAAAAAATTCATTTACCTATTTGGTTCCTCGGCTATTCAAATCTATTTTCACGCGTAACCTTGTGGCACATTAGATAGATTTCGTAATAATTAGATTAAATACGTACTGATTTTCTCCTAAATGCGAAATAATTCACTTCACATTATTTTAATGGTTGCTAACGAATATCAAGATATTATGCCAAGTTAAAAAAGTGTATTTAGATATGAATTTCGCTAAATGTTGAATTCCGTGCCGAAAACCAAAATCATATTTAATCGAAGTCCGCTTTGATTAAGGCGAAATGTTTTTAATATAATTCTTTCAATATTTAATTTAATGCATTTATGGCGATTGTTCTGCGCCAGATTCAAGATCAGATCTGCTCTTCTACTTCTTTCGATTGTAATTACTATGAGATCAGAGTGACAAAAGTGGTGAATGCGAGGGTGAACCACATCGTGGGCAACATGGAGTTCTGCGTACTTCTCATTACAGATGTCGCAGCACCCGACGTTCTGCCAGATTTAGTGGATTTAAAGACTTAGTGTTGGCCGATTGTAATTCGTGAGAGACAGTGCAGTGAGTTATTTCATGACGCAACCAGTCGTGAAAACTTTGGTTATCACGCTGACAATGCAGGAGATATTGATGGGAGTACCTGGAGAAAGGAAAATACACAAATTTCCACTGGGTCAGGGGTATTTGAACCAGATAGATCTGCTTTCCGCAAAATCTCGTGTATTGAAGTGTTCGAAAAGGTGTTTGATGATTAATTGCTTGAGTTTCTCATGGTCAAGACTGAAAGGCACGCTATGTTTCTGAATTGTGCACCTCCCAGAGTAAAAAAAGATGAGATGAAAGTATTCATTAGGATTCTCATCTTGTGGAGGTACAATAAACTCCCTTCAATAAGATCACTCAGGGAAGAAAGTCTGGACACTCACAACTTAATGGTGTCTGAGGCCATGCACCTAATTGTAAGATGCATTCACCGTGCATTCTTGGAAATAGCAAGATGCATTCACCGTGCTCACAACTCATAAGGTTGTGATGCAGATTTCTCACCAATTGGTGCAACACATCAACATCACCCTCTGATGGAAACCTGAAAAATCTACAGCATAATCATTTACCGGGTAAGCCTTGAATCTTACAACTCAAAAGATTGATCCAAATGACAAACTCCGGAAATTACAACCACTTGTGAACCGTGTATTCGAGAGCGATTTAACAAGATATTTATTCCAGAGAAGAATATGGATTTCGTGGAAGCGTACTACGGTCGCCAAAGTTTCAAGCAATTTATTCGGGGAAAGCCAATTCGTTTTGACGATAAAGTTTCGTGACTGAAAACACCCATTGGTTATCTTGTGGAATTTGACTTCTACCAAGGAAAAAAACCCTGTGTATAAAACAGAATGCGTTAGGTACTAGGATGTGTGCTACTCCATTATTCACTCTGCTGGACAACTTGCGTTATGACATAAAGCCACTTCCATACGCTATATATTTCGAAAATTAGTCAACCAGCATAAACCTCCTCATTGATGTAAATCAAGAAGAAATGGAGGAACCGGCACCATCAGAGAGAATCGCCTGCCTAAGAATTGTGAGCTACGTAGTAAGAAGGAATTGGAAGAGAGTGAAGTGCTTTTGATACCAAAAGAAATAAATAGGCAGGAGTATTGATTTCCCGCTGTCTAGACATTACTGACGGTTACTATGGCTGCAGAGTGCCACGGTGTAAATCATATGTCTTTGGCACTGCTCTCGATCAGAAAAAAAAAATGAAAATTAAAAGTAAGGAGTGGCGTTAAACTTTCATTCCCCTGGCGCTGGTAGATGCTCTATGGTTCACAACTCTTGGATTCTGGCACAAAACGCAGGGAACGACATTAGTCATCTTGAATTTGGAAGGGCCCAAACGCACTTGACAAGATACAAATGTGTTCCCAGATACGAGCGAAGAAATTCTCATTTCCGTACTGAAGCTGCAGAGGCAGAGGTTCGCTCCGAGACAAAGTTGCTCACTTTATTTCCTATGTTCCATTTACGAGAAAAGGAGACGCTGCCTAGAGGGAAACTATGCCGAACAACAAAAGCGAGAGCAGAGAATGCATAATGTATAAGGTTATCACATGTTTCATTGATTACCACGTGAAGGAAATATAATAGTGTTTCAAAGCTTACAGGATATCTTACAGAGTTGCAATTGCTTTGTCATCCGAGTTTTGATTTATTATTTGACCGATAAAAGATGGATTGTCTCACTCCATCCACTCATTTCTTGAGGATATTTTTACTTACAGTTGGGATGTTAAACATTTTAACTGAATAAAAACACAATTTTTAGTTATTAACGTAATATTGATTATGCAGCAAAAATAAATAGTATTACTCACCATTTTTTTTTCTATTTCTGTAAAGGGTCTTCTAGGCAAATAAAGATCTTCAGAGACAACTGTCCCGCCCAAAGCACCACATATGGTACGGGCTAGTACTCAGTAAGTACCTATGCATGATATTGAATTCATATTTTATGATAACTTTAACATTCATGAGCATGGAAACAGATCTAAATACCTGAGCAATCGGTTGAAAAATAAATGTTGGGCGGATTAGGGGTAGGGCTAACTTTCGCGTGCTTCTGATTGACACAAGAGGGTTAAGAAAAGTTGAACGATTAAAATCAATACCAACCTCGGTAAAGAGCAAAGATTTCTTTAAAAAAATGGAGCTCCGACGTGCGCTACTCATGGAGCAAACTCATACATTTAAATATTTTCAGTTGGCAACGTCTATCCCTTCACTTACCTAGATATCAAGTGATGGGAATAATTTCTTTCTTCCGGACGGGACTTTTGCTGCATTCAGAAGCCAATCGGTCGCCTATGTTGAAAATGATATATCTATCAATTTCAGTCGATCGCAACATGGCTGGGGCAGAGTAATATTGGCTGCCGTCGGTGCTTCATTTCGAAAATCATTATGATTGACGATGCCGACTACAACGACTGCGTCGCGTCAAAGCGCTTTAGGCGGGGGGATGGGACACAACTCGCCCCCCCCCCCACCTCCTCTTCCCCCGAGTGGGGGGGAGTGCCGTTGCTGTGGACCGAGTTCGATCCGCCGAATCACTGCCCGATTAGAAGGGAGACCGACCGACTGGTGGATTGACTCGGATCGCAATAATTCATCATTTGTCTCGTAGAGATGATCGCGATCAAATACAATAATAGATTGAATCATACGGTACTGCAACACAGGAGAAAATTAAAACCGTTAAAACGCGGAAATGAGTACTGGATAAGTGCCGAAGTCAAAACGACGAAAAATATGGTTAAAAACTGATTAAGTATTAATTTTGAATTGTTTCATCAGGCATTGTTCATCTTTTATGTTTTTCTATCTATTTTTTTAATTGTTAAAAGAACTGTAAAATGACCTAACTAGATCAGTAACTTTTATAATCCATCGTTAAGGTTTTATGAACAACATGTTCTATGTTACCAATCAGAAGAATTGTTCGTTGTGAATGTCTTTCCGGTTCCCTCTACATCATTCTGTTCATGACTCACGCTTTTTAGGACAAAGGTATTCAAAATTATTAAATTTTTTATTGAATAATAATTTTTATGTACTGATTTTGTTTCATTGTTAAATATTTTGAAAACTTCTAGGCCTGAAGATGTCAATAAAAAATGTCGAAATGTGCGTCCATGTCCATGTGAGCGTTCATTAGTTAAAAGAAAAAGGCCAATACTCAATAAAATATATTTACTATTATATTGTGGTCGATTAAAAAGAAGAATTTCCTATTTAATAGTTATATTATTTAATTCTATATGCTTGATTTTATAAGAAGTATTGTTTAGGCGACCGCCATATCCCCCACTTCACTTCTCTCCACTCCTTTAGTTAAGAAAAGACGAAAGACGGCGTAGTTGATAATAATAATTTCTATATTGGCAACAGCTAACGCCAATTACTACCAATTTAATATAAGACGATCACTAATAACCATGCTCTGGGAGGTGTAAAGTTTCCACCCAGTCGGGATTCGAACCCGCGACCTTTGGTTGGGCAGGCAAGGACTTTACCCCGCCGCCACCTGGACCGGCAAATGGATGGAACCCATGATTTATTTGGGCTGAATGTGTGATTGTGAGGTACTCCAAGAGAAACTCATTCGATTACTTCCTGCAAAAGACCGAGAGAGAAATTGTATCAGCCGTTAGCGCGAGGATTTACATAAACTCATCGCTCTTCAAAGGCAGGTTTTTTATCACATAAATCTCATTTGAAGCAAATGTTTTTTTCTCTTCTGTACACGAGAAAATTGTCAACTAATCCGATTATGCAGGGGAAGGAGAGTCAAAAAATGAAGTCATAGCCTGAGAAATGCAGCTCCTTACTTGTTCTTGTAGGAATTAATTGGAAGTTTTTTTTAGTGACATTCTGAGAATTAGAATAATTGAGTGTGTGTAGATACTTTTAAAATGAATTTTAAAGGCTAAGGAAGGCTATCTAACTTACATAATAGTTTGAGTATACTTTTTAAGTTTTAATTTCGGTGTGTAAGTGTTTCAATCCCAGTTGCTGCAAAAGGTCAGTAACACTAACGAGATTATCATAACGGCCTTTAACGTATCTTGCCGATGTTCGCTGCAAGCGTTCTAACTCAGTTTTCAAGCCGATCTCATAAGGATCCCAAATACTGGCAGCTTATTCCAAGTGGGGTATAACGAGGGAGAAGTAGCTGATTTCCCTAACTTTATCGTCGCACTTGCCAAGTACTCTTTTAACAATTCCCAATTTACGATTAGCCTTATTAGCTACCAGACACATTCAGTAGTTTTTCTTTAGATTCTGGGACGTTTTTATCCGTTGCTTCATGCGGGGAACTGCTTTTCCTCAGCTGGAAGAGAGAAATAAGATCGCTGACAGACCTTGCCGTGTGCATAGGCTTCTAACTGCATGATCAGACCACAAATTGACATGTTTTCCTTTGCAAAAGTGCTTTGCTGGGAATTTTTTTAATGCCAAAGGATTTTGGCTCAAATTGTACATTTGTCATCGTAGATATATATTTCTGCCAAATTCATATTTTGGAGAAATTTTCTCTATCGCAGATAGTCCTACCAGACGGTTCCTCGCAAACACCTCGAATTCATAGATAATGATTGGCCACCATTGGACATTCGACGTTCGTGATTCACGTGCTGTCACGCGGTGGCGTCGCGCCTCTTTTGAATTCCGGCCACTCTCCCATCACTCACCCGGAAGCAGATGGAAGTCCGCCAATCAACCCACGGATGTCGATTGCATGGAAAAAATGGAAGGTGCATTCCATTACCTCTTAGAACTCACCTCCCCACAGGACAGCGCAAATTGCTTTTTATTCGTTTCAGACGCTGCGTACAATTAGACTGCGGACTTCGTGAGCGATGGGGGAGAGGATTCGACGACCGTTGCAGTGCGAGTTGAAGCATTCAGTTGTTTCAGCAAACGTCAAGCTCCGTCAATGGCGCGATATCCTTCCCATGATTACATTCTGTGTTCAGAAAAAAGCCACCAAAAATATTCGGGATCCAACATCTCACATCGTGCTCCATCTAAGTGAACAAACCTCAAAGTAATGAATGTATTTCTGACTAACATTGCACGCCTCACTTGATCATGACACTTTTCAGTGATCATAATTTCAAACTAAATGATGTTTCGGAAAGGATTTGTAATAGAGAGCGTGAAAGTGGTCGATGTTCCTTTTTATTATTCTGCGGCGTCTCCATTTGCTTTGAAATCTCCTCGAAAGCAGCGCTTCCACCACCCGCCGCCGACAACGGAAAGGGGCGCAAGGATAAACCAGGATTCAACGACAAATTATTGTTGTCTTATTTTTTTTCAGAGCGGCGTGTCTCCTTTTGTCATCGTCCCACGCTCCCCTCTCTCGCCTGCGGAGGGGAAAGGGGTGGAGGGGGGAGGGGTAGGAGGGGAAGCAGGGGGCGAATGAAAAGGCGAAAAGAGAATCCTCCCCCACCCCTTCCCCTCCTCCGACCGTCGACTCCCGAGTGGATATGAGCATTCAAAGCGAAAGAGGAAGAAGAAGAAGACAAAGCAAGAACAGGCTCTCGGCAACCGCCCCACCCTTCCCCCAAGGCCACCCCCAGGCGGCAGCAGCAGCTATATTCGATTACCTCATCTCGCTTATCCCCCATCACTCCCCACTCCGTGCACACACACTCTGTGCTTCAACAGAGCGCCACGAGCCAATGGAGAGTGTTGGACTAGATTGGTTTGGACAGATTGGGTTGGAAGGCGATAGTGAACACCCGGGGGGGGGGGGGGTCATAGCTTAGGGTCGGAAGAGAGCAGTGCTCTCTCACTCCGCCGCCCTTCCTTCGCCCTTCCGAAGAGGTGTCTAACTACTGAAAGCATTGGTCGACTGCATATGCAATGAAGAGTTTATGTCAGTTTCAAAAAAGGGAATTTTTATCACCACATAGTTTCATCGAATAGAAAAAATGGAGCAAAATCAAGTTCCCACAAACACGCCGCTATTAATTCTATGGTTCATCGTTTCCTGCAATCCCCCTAACACTCACGAATTTCAACTCTGAACTATTGACTTCATGTCAATAGCTGCAAATATTGGTTTCAACTCAAATTTAGTGCACAAAATCCTTCGGAAAAAACAAAAAGCCCTAGCTTTAAAACAAATTTCCCCCGCAATAACAGAAAGACCAATTATATTCAAGTGGTGCTGCTCTCTCCCATTCATTGGTAATATAAGTCTTATAGAATTTTAAACCGCCTACCAAGCTCCATAGAAGCAGCTTTTTTACACTCCCCTAACCCTTTCCAAACTTTTATTCAACGGCAAAGACAGACATCATAGCTAGACTCCTAAATTCTAGTATTTATAAAATTAAATGCAATAGTTGCAATATGGCATACATCGACCTGAGTGGTAGAAGTTTTAGCACAAGTATCACAGAACACGCTAAATGTTATAGAAATATGGATTCCACCTCACCATTTGCATAACACCTTCTGGATAACAATCACACGAACGATTTTATACCAGAAATTTTACATGTTATTCCCAATGGCCTGAAAATGGACGCATTGGAACAATTAGAAATTATCAGACAGTCAAAATACTTTCGCAACGAATTATTATTTCCGCATCCCTCGCCCCTCCTTTCACATAACATTAATCTTTCCCGCCTCACCAGCGCTTAATCATCGTGTCTATTATTTTCATTTTTGTTTCACCTCAACCCTCCCCCAATATCTGGTTTCCCCCCTCCTCCTCTGTAAGTACAACAAAATATATCAAACTTGACAAAACCAAGTTGCCAAGAAAAAGAATTATTCATTAAGTATGTCATTATTTGTTCTCTCTGCATCATTGCGTTCATGACTCACGCTTTTTGGGACAAAGCCCTGAAGATGTCAATAAAAAATTGACGAAACGTTGGTAATATCAATGTGAGCAGTGATTATTAAAAGGCCAATACTCAAAAAATTATAATCTAATATATAAATATTGTGGTCTAATATATAAATAAATTATAAATAAAGTTAAAACAGTGAAATGGTTCTTCGCTCTTGATTCCTTGATGAGCTTGGATCTTTGGAAATTAACTCAACTTTGAATCAGTGGACATGACTGAGATCGCATTTGCGTTTTGGGGATGAATCTGGTTCATGACTTGGGAAAATAAAATAGCTCGATGAGTCATACTCAAAGTTGGTGACGGCGAATTATATATTTTCCTCACATTACCTGAAGAAATGAGTGATCAGTGTCTTAGATACATTCAATAATTACCATGTAAGAAGTAGGAAGTTCAATTATCAATTTGCAATGTTCATTGTGCACTTCCGTCGTACATTTTTACGGATAATTTGGGAGTGAGGCGATGCGCAGAGCGATGCGCAGTGAGTAGCGATACACATCGATACAAAGCTACTCAAAGAGACTTCAATGGAAACCATTTTCCGTGCGTAAAGCATCCTTCATATCGAGAAGAGGCAATATTCTACGCACTAATTATTTTTGCGATGACTAATGACGACTACGTATTGAGTAACACAAGATTCGATTTTGCTTATCGAGATGGGCATGGAAAACATACTTTCAGAGGTTTCTAGAAATTGGTGAACAGCGTGAAAAAGTTGTGCCACCTTGCTATCCCTCTCCAGCAAACAATTGCCGAAAACAATAAATTTACCAATTTGGCTGATACCAAGGTGGTCGATCCCACCGCCGCGCCGGGTCCAAGTAATTGACGGGCCAAAACTGGTTTTTCCTCAACGATCGCTTATGCCTGGTCACGAAGAAATTCATCTGCACTTATTCTGCGAGAAAGAGGTAACCCGAGGCGAGAAGGTTCACTCCTTCGTCTCATACTTTTTATTTTTATCTGCCATCGCCCAACTTCGCTTTCGCCTTCCAAGTGGCTTCCGCTAGGGGGCGGGGTCATCCAAATTGTGTTGATGCAGCCGATGCTCGAACGCATGGAGGGGGGAGCCGTTGTTTCGTTCCCAGTTCAATTCTAAATTCCAGTCTTGTTACACGGATTAAAGCCATATTTAAAAAATAGTTGCCTCTGTCACTTAAAATAGCAAAAAATCACTTTGAAAATTGATTTCTGATACCTCAGACGTAACGGTGAGTGTGACCACTACGTGCAACGCAATGACTTTTTAAACTTTCTAAATGAAAAATGGACTATTTGCTTTAGGAGGGTTTTCATAAGGATGAATGTTTAAGGGTAATTTAAAGGTTAAATTAATTTTTCATGACTTTTTTTTCGAAACCTGGTGGCTGGATCGCTTTTAACTTGACAACATACAGCATTAGTTGGTTTCGGTTTAATACGGTTTACTACCTCAGGATAGATTACGGTTCATAGAAGAAGGTCTCGGACCAAACATCGTGTATCCTTAGATGAGCACCAATTTGGTGCTCTTCTAAGCATAAGAAATATGGGCCTCACTTCTGAGTTATGTTCAAATTTATTAAGATATATTATATTCTTTAAAGTACTGGAAAAATTACAATCATAGATTTTTTTAAAAAGGAGTAACGATCTTAGAATTCAATGCGATGGCAATCTCAAAGAGTGTGATTACATTTATTACTTTAATTGATTTAACAATTGATTGATTGCTTTTTGGCAATTAATTTAATAATTTAGTCTACACTGAATAAATAAAGAAGAATACTTTTCGCATAGGAAAAATAAAATAGCAATGGAAAATATTTAGCCAGTGATAATAAATAGCTCTTAAATATAGGTAAAGTGTAGGATGACTATTTGCATTCCACTTAGTTTGAGAAATGTATTCCTACTTATTACTTCTACACATAAGTCGATAAATTATTAAATTGTATTTGTCAAAAAAGTTCTGAAAAAACGTACAGAAAAGAATTTCATTCGAAACGTATGTAGTTGGAGTGATTTAATTTCAATTTTCCCTCAGATAAGCCGACTTTTTGAAAGAGACGCCTAATGCAGCGTTGCCACATCTCATCTTCTTATCTCACTCTTGCGTTCATCGCTACAGTGTCTTACTTTTATCTAATAAAATATATTTTGTTGCTCAATGTTTGCTATTCATTCAAAAGTGTATATTACTATTTTAGCGTTCCTAAATTTAGATTTTTTTAAACCATAGACATGCCTCGTTTTTGTAAAATATGAATTAATCCTTGCCTGCTTTCCCCACATTCCACAAAACCAATGTATGATTACGTGAAATTTGATTGGTTTAATTTTTTTTAAAATATGCTTCAAAATGGTCCCTGGGTATCCATTAATGCTACAGGGTGTATGACATTTGCACGCCGTGTTGTATGGGGTTATATTGTACCACTTATTCGCAGTTCATTTTTTTCTTTTTTCTGTTTACTTGCATCAGGTACCCTCTATTTGTTTCATAAAAACTAGTTGATGCAACTTTTCATCTAGAGTCACGATTAGCCTTTTCGAAACGCCAAGGGGAACATTCAATGACACCAGTAGCTGTTGTTTCAGTCACTTATTTCGCGCCGAAAGAGCATTCCATAAGTGTGAATAATGCATGCAGTAAAAGACGCCATGATGCATTTAATGATTACGATGAGAATATTTGCGGACGCTGTCCTCATTTATAATTTATTCTCACCGGGTTCCCGGAATTCACAAGTGTAAATGATGGAGAATCGCAATTAACTTCGCTCGCGCGCATACAACCCACGAACTTGGAGCAGAGGTCGTGCTGCAGAGGTGCGCTTGCGAAAAATGACCACGAAATGCATCATCGGGTCAACGCGTAATGAGTGGAAAGCACACATTGCCCTCGTTTCCATGTTGATTATGTTTACGAAACAAACGCATTGCTATCAACAATTCGCTCGACGCAGACCGTAGTTGGAGTTTCAAAATCAACGAAATATTTAATACTTAGAGGTATCTTCCATTGATTAAAAATGGCATATTAGGATTGGTATTAGAAGGAAAATGGCTTCACCTAAGGAGACTTTTACAAATAGAACAGAATTAGGTAATTACAGGGTCTTTGAGTAATAATTTAAATAAAAGACTAGCTAAATTATTAACATGAAATGTATTGCCGGCCTCGGTGGCGGCGGGGTAACGTCCTCGCCTGCTAACCCATGGGTCGCGGGTTCGAATCCCGCCTGGGGAGGATTTTTCACTTCCCAGGGCATGGTTGTTTGTGCTTGTCCATTGCTGATTGTAAAAACCCCGATATAAAGTTCAAGGAGTGCTGTTTTCGGTGGTTAAAAAAATAAATAAAAAATAAATAAATAAATAGAGCAGAAATGTAGACTATTGAAGAAGGAATTCGAGAATTAATAGGTTACTGGCGATTGAGATGTGGTTGAGATGGAAAAGGGAGGAAGTGCGATGGACGAAAAGGTAGACAAACGACCAAGTGCTCGATATAGTGGGTCTACATCTAAGAAGTACCGTGCAAGCCAGGGCACGCCCGGCACCCTAGAGATTCGTCTTCTTAGCTCGCTGATTCCAGAGGTTATCGGACAGAGTAGCGTGATTCCACTTCCTGCTATCGAATTAGGAGCCAAGCAATGCATACCCGGGTTGTCACAACCACAGCAGAATAGCAAGGTCTCTTACGCACGTGAGGAAGCTAGTAATTTCCTGGTGGAACTGATGAAGAAGAAATACAGTCTGAGCTACCGATATGAAAAAGCGTGTCTACATGAGCATCATAGTCTTTTTCTATGAAAAAGGTTTTTCTACCAGCTGGGTAGATGTAAGACATTGTATGTAAGCAGCCAGGACTTATGCTTCATATCCTTATAATAAAAATTAATTTCACCGTGCATAAAATACAACCCGTTCCACAATGACATCTATTTCATACTACCATTTTTAAAATACAGAAACAATGTACCAGTCTCTTAAGGTCACGCATCACGCAGGCGTATCTCCATGGTTCAAATGAATTAACTATCATCGCGTTCAATTTGCAATCACAGACGGCCCATTTAAATTTTTAATCAGGGCTACTTTTCTTCACCATTATTGAATTGCGGTATAAATATCTATGGATGTGCTTTAAAATTCGAACCTTTGAAACTGGCTCTCTGGCGTATCACGCGATTAAAAAAAACAATTAGGAAGAAGTAATGAGAAATACATTTAAAATCGGACCGCATAAGTTTTGAGGACGAAAACAGTAAAGAAATATCATGCCTTCGTTATGCCTCGTCGGTTGGCCTGCCGCTGAAGTGGGCGAGATGCCGAGGGTGACCGACTCCGTACTAAACGGTGGCATCGTTTCGCCAAGCCGCTTTCGTTTAAAGTTTCTTAAGAAAGAAAGAAAAGAGTATCATAAAAAAACAAATACTTTAACCTCTCTTCTGTACTCGCTATATTGAAGACATACTCGTCCTCCGGCATCACGACAACGATTCTTTATCATCTTTCAATTCCACACTGAACTCTTCCTTCTCAGTCTCCTCCACACCTTCCATTTCTGACATCTTAATTACGTTCCTGGATATTAACCCTTAAACGCCAAAAGTGCCACGCAGTTTGGTGCATCTCACAGCCGAAAGTGCCATTTTTGGCTTGGACAAAACAAGAAAATTTTTAAAGGGCCAATTTAAATCCGGTAGGGAGGGACTTCTAAGGAAATTTAAATGCGGCGTTTAAAGGATTGTATCCAAATTAAGGGCAGTAAATTCATCTTCTCTGTCCACAAAAAACAAATATCCACGACCATACCTCCACTTTAACAGCTGTCATCCTTCTCGCACCAAACGCTCCATCCCTTATTCCCTCTCTATCTGCAGCCATCGGATCTGCAACAATGCCACCTCTCTAAAAGAATGCACTGAAAATCTTTATCGCTCCCTCTGAGAACGCGAGCGCTCCGAAAAACTACTTTTAAATAAATCCTGCCTCACACTATCAAATATGCCCCTCGGACCAAGATCCAACTTAACCATATCTCCACATTCTTCCCTGGAGCACACAGAATCAAAAACATGTTCAAAGATCTACATAATATCATAAAAACAACATCTCTACTTCCGTCCTCTTACCCTCATGTCCCAAAGCTTTTTATAAGCGTCCCTCAAACCTTCAAGACATTCTTTAATCCACTAGACCCTACCTTCCCTCCACCACTTTCCTCAACCTTCGAACGCCTAATAGGTGCCAATGCTGCTCTCTCCTCCGCCCTTCTGCCTCCTCCAAGATATCTAGACGATTCTAGACGATTCTAGATATCTAGACTATCCTCTACGGCCGATTGTACCACCAGCAATATCATCTACCGCCTTTATTGCAATTTCTGCCCTGCCTTCTACGTGGGAATATGCACCACCTCTCCTATTACTTGCATGAATAATCTCTGCTATTCCACCTTAACTCCACCTTTCTTTGACCTCATTCCCAAACATACCACCTCCCGCTGCCAAACCTTTTACGATTGCTTTTCTCTCATCATCATGGAAGCCCTTCCCGAATCCGCCACTAATCTGGTCGTGAATACTCGCGCGTATGCTCATATTTGGTTAACTAGGGCATTTGTAAAGCCCACTGAATATAATGGCCCAATAGCCACCTCTCTTTCCCCACCACTACCCATTCGCACTTCCCCCACCCTTTCTTCCTCCCTAAGGGAACAGAGCAAGAGCTTCCAGTATTCTTACGCCGATGGTGACGGCTTTACCGTCGAAACTACCAAGTTTTTTGTAAGTGTCCTTGTGTTTATAAGATTTTCAAGTGCATCGATATATCACGTGCAGCTCATTTTGAGTACACCATCTTGATCGGCAATTTGTTTATTTTCCTTATCTCGATAGTCTAGCGAATTAATCGGGGTTCGAATATTTCCACCTTGTTCTTCTGCTGTCGATCGCGTGTCCAATGGCTCCATGTTCAGCTACTTCAGACTTCGTTATTTTTCCCAGACAGATTGGATCTATTCCACACGTTCGTAAACACAATGTCAACGGCACTCTGAATTTCCTACATTTGTCAGTCTCCGTCACAGGGCAAAAACATGAATTTTCAATATACAGAAAACCTTCTTACACCGATGCCATCATACCAAGCGACTCGCTTCACCATTTTTCCCACAAACATGCAGCTTTTAATTCTATGGTTCATCGCCTCCTACACATCCCCCTAACACTCACGAATTTCAAATCTGAACTGTTGACTATCATGTCAATAGCTGCAAATATTGGTTACAACCCAAATTTAGTGCACAATCCTTCCTTCGGAAAAAACAAAAAGCCCTAGCTTTAAAACAAATTTGCCCCCACGTTAACAGAAAGACCAATTATATTCAAGTGGTGCTGCTCTCTCCCATTCATTCGTA
This sequence comes from Pyrrhosoma nymphula, assembly GCA_963573305.1. Taxonomy (NCBI): domain Eukaryota; kingdom Metazoa; phylum Arthropoda; class Insecta; order Odonata; family Coenagrionidae; genus Pyrrhosoma; species Pyrrhosoma nymphula. The sequence goes on from OY754329.1 coordinate 6,364,766, forward strand.
ATATTTATTATAGAATTTCAAACCGCCTACCAAGCTCCATAGAAGCAGCTTTTAACACTCCTCTAACCCTTTCAAAACTTTTAGTCAACGGCAAAGAGAGACAAGATAGACTCTTAAATTTTGGTATTTATAAAATTAAATGCAATAGTTGCAATATGGCAAACATCGGCCAGACTGGTAGACGTTTTAGCAGAAGTATCAAAGAACACGCCAGATGTTATAGAAATATAGATTCCACCTCGCCATTTGCATAATATCTTTTGGATAACAATCACACGAACGATTTTATACCCGAAATTTTACATGTTATTCTCAAAGGCCTGAAAATGGACGCACTGGAACAATTAGAAATTATCAGACAGTCAAAATACCTTTGCAACGAATTATTATTTCCGCATCCCTCCTTTCACATAACATTAATCTTTCACGCCTCACCAGCCCTTAATCATCGTGTCTATTATTTTCATTTTTGTTTCACCTCAACCCTCCCCCAATATCTGGTTTCCCCCCTCCTCCTCCGTTACTACAACAAACAATAACAAACTTAAATAACAAAGTTATGTATATTATATTTGGTAAATCTGGCGATGCCGTAAAGCGGCGAAACGCGTCGTGCTATAATAAAATGTTGTAGAAAAGTACTAAGCTATGTTAATTATGCGTACAGGGTTCTTGTTGCTGCTACTAGAGTGATTGCCATGTTCCATTATTAATTCAACGAAGTTCAGGGTAGAAGTACCACAAGAAATCATTTGTAGTCTTGTGTTCTGTAAAATCCTTCGAACTCCCATCACTCCCCATTATCATAAATGGTTCCCATTGGGCACTGCGGTAATGGGGCTACATCCCACGAACATGTTCAACGGATGATGTTCCTTCGTACATCGTAAGCAAAATGACTTGAGCAGGCAGCGCGAGTGCTTTTCCACCGATACAATGATCCCGCTTAACGAGCACTCCTGACTCTCGGAGACACAAACGTGGAAACAATTAGGAAGTGGTGTTTCATGCTTACCACTCATTTGACCCAACACACCTATGGCATCCATTTTCAATAAAAAACTTGGTACTTTTCCACACACACTGTGACCGGTTTCACCTTAATAAGGCACATTCTGAAGCTTAGATCATACAATATATATATCCAGAGAAAGTTAAAAAAGATGCCTTATTAAGGTGGCCGTTTTTAAATAAAGTGTGGAAAAGTACCACGTTTTTTAATTAAAAATGGATATCTATCACTTCCACGAAGTGAAGCTTGAAACAATAAAATGTATACCTATGGCATTTTGCGGCTCATTCCAACGATGAAGAGGAGCTTTCCAAGGCCGCTTCATTTAGGACGGCCGGTGTCATTTTCCACTTAAGCCGCTCTTGCATTAGCGAAGTGGGCACAGCGGACCACAAGACAATTTTTTGCAAATGACATGGAGTTATCGTTGTGAAAATGCGCTCGGGTGCTGAGAAGTCGCAGAAGTTTCAGCGTTTAAGGCTTAATATTTAGTCACAAAAAAATAGGAAACCTTGGAACTTGAACGCATCACGAATTATCATCGCGGTGGTCAAGCGTTCACAAGCTGTAAGTATTTATTTTGGAATCAATAATTTCAAAGCGAGTTTGTATTAAGATATAATTCCAGGATATGTAAATTATGCATCAGAATCTAATGTTACGAAGGATGTGTTTTGGAATATGTTCACAGAACTAAATAGAACTCTAGTTTGGACAATTAATAAATAACACGAGAGCTTTTTGATCTCTCGCAAGAGAAGTTAAAGGAAATAGATCAACGGAAAATTCACAACGAAAATAAATGGCGAAATATTAACGCGCAGTTTCAACAAAGCAAATTCATGAAACTTCTACCTCTAATGGGTTTGAACTAAGTTTCATTACAGAATACATCCGTCGCGGTAAAATACCATTTCCTGCGAACGATGCCGCCAACTGTTAAGGGAAGCCATCAAGCCGGTCCCTTTTCGGGGTAGGCACAGCCAAAAACGCACAATTCTCAGAGATAAGACTGTTAATTGTTACGATTAAACTATTCATATAAAAATAAATAAATAAAGTATTTTGGTTCGTGCCGGGAGAGGGTGAGGGGATCGATTGGGACGAGTCCTACGTGCCACGTGGTGTGGAATCCACCCGTGCCACGCACCCTGAAGGTGGATTGCACGGTATTTCGTAGATGTGGATGTAGATGCAAAACTGACTCCAATATCTTTCTCCAATACATTCTCTACTCGCATGCCTCATTTTCTTAAGTTAAACTTGCGCATTACTTCATACTCGCTCTCCTGAGCCAATCACTCCTTATTTCCCTTTCCTTACGAGTGCCACTCCCTCATATTAAACCATGGCTTTCTAGAAGGCCTACAACCACTTCCTTTCACACCCTTCACTTTCCTCTATCGTGAATCTGGTTGCGTTGTTTTTACAATCTCATCCATTCTCTCGACGGGGCCAAACCAACGAAGTTTCAACCTTTCATACGTGTCCAGCACCAAAGCATCCATTCCATATTCTTTCAAAACCCACTCCATCCTATCCCTTCTGCTTTAACCAAAACACAATCCACTCTTGGATACCATATCCTGCATTTTGAGAGCGCGTACCACTTACAACTTTCCTTATAGTATTCACACGCATTTGAAACCCCGAACCCCATCCTTCACATACCCTTTGACTAGGCACATATTATAGGCACATAATTCTTTTGGTCAATTATTTCACCATTTGTCTTCATCAAACAATCATCCTCCCCATTAAGTTGAATAAAAGGACTGAGTCAAAATAAATCCACAGGTTCTGAAGAATTTCTTCTTTTGAATTTGAAAAAAATATGCAGGAATGAATTTTAGGTAAAAAACCCATCCTCCTCATTGAAGCTAAATTGCGTACAGCATATCAAATACGAGAGAAATATCTGACATCAAATCAAATCCACGTAAAATCTGTAAAAAAAACCTAAGATTTAAACTGACTCATGATCTTTCATGGGGTAAAAATATATTCGGGAAATGGTTGGCCAAGGTAATCGTAGTTCGGGATTTGTTAAAAGGGTAATACATAAGTGCCACAATGAAGTTAAGGAACTCAGCCACTTCTCCCTCGCGGAGGAAATGAAAAATAACTTTGTCAATTCCACTTCATAAATTTTATTTAAACGACCTGGGTTTTGGCTCTTTGTGCCATATTCAGGTCAAATAAAGTGTTAAAACCCGGGTCGTGTAAAAAAATCCATTAAGTAGAGTTCACGAATTTTTTTATTTTCTCCGTAATGGATAAGGATTTCAGGATTTATTTTACTTCCGCGGAATAAACCCTGAAACTGTTTCCCTTATTCTTTTTCAGACCTCATTTGGGTTATGCTGCCGTTATTTGAGATCTATGTGAGGTATGCTCATATACCAAGTCAAAAGTATTCACGATAATTTCAATGGCGTTACAAGCCTACGACAAAAACTGCGGCATCTGGCAATCACCATCAGCCGTCGTAGACCGTTAAATTTAGACCGTGTTCTATTCCATGGAGGCCTTACGCCCTTTGGTCTTAAATTCTGACGAACCATCTGTTCTATTTTGTTCTTTCCTGAAGGTGGTGCCTAAGTATTTCAGTGATATATACATGTTGATGTACGCATTCCGTGTTCAGATGATTTGTTGAACACGTTGGACATAGCATGTATTTAAGAATGTTTGCAAGGTGATTGGATGATAATATAGAAGGTGATACGTCCTTCAAATGTGGGCAAAAGACATTTTCCTGCCCGTTTCCAGTATGAATGGAAATTGAACACCGTTACGGAATTAACAAGTGCTATCGATTCGGGAGACGAGGCGAAGAGTTTTCGTAGCATCATTATTACCAAAAGAAAGCCTATTTTATGTCCGTTTAGGCTGAATGCCTATTCATCCGTAACAAAGCACATGTTAACTCGTAGAGTTTAAATCTAGAGAATCACTGGTGTTGAAAGCATATATCTTTCAGCAATTTATTCCATCTCTATTCAAAGTAGCTGCTGCTAAAAAACAACATATCACCCACAGATTCAGTTGAATAATTTCACTTAAATAAATTAAATTACGGAGATATATTCCATGTTAGGCAATATTAGCACTATTCTCTACAGGGCAAGATTCACTCAACCACTCATAATGAAAAATGTTAAACACAAAATAAATCTACTCCCATTATTCACGATATTTTCTTCGCCTATACACACATCGCATTTAAATGAGAACCCAAGCAATTCCCACCACCGTGAAATGACTTAAATGTCATTTCATTCATATTCTGTCTACTTGTAAAAATGTTGTCCTCGATCTGATATGAACATCAAAATAATACCTTTCCGCGCTATTTTATTCTATAATTGAACTTGAAATTACTACATGGTGTTCAATGGGGGAATGAGAGAAACACGGGGAATAAAATAGTATTTTTCCATAAAATACAAATGCCATTTTTGCGGAAAACTATTTATAAGAAGGAAATAATCCAGATAAATAGGATAAAAATAAAATATAGGCATCTTACCACCCTATTATTTTAGTTATTAGGGAATTACTGCCGTAATTGAAGTCAAAATGCGGTAATTCGTATGAAATGGCGCTGCAGTCGGCTCCTATGGCTGGAAAAAAGTGCTCATTTAAAATGCATTCGTGGAATAATCTGCAAATTTTGTACTTTACTTTTGGGTTTCTAATGGTAACGCATTGCATCAATGAAAGCAGGATTTTTTGGACAAAATATAAAAAATGTGGAATTTAGTATTTGTTTTGACTCACACAGTCGCGGCGGAACCTCCTTAACTAAATCACAAGCTAAAGATTGTGGAATGACTGATGGTCTCGCAACGCTTTAATGGTTAAGCCGTCTATCATAAACCCACTAAATTCCCTCCCCTAAAGTCCCAACGTATCGAAAACCCATAAATATAAGAGAGCTCCCGAGAAACTACCTTTTAAAATAAAAAAAATGTACTTTCCACTTAATTATTCCCAGCCTCACCTAACTTAGAAAAATAATATGCTCCGAAAAACGTGTTTTATCCTCCTATATTCATGTTGCCCACGATATCCCATTACTGTTAATTCCATGCTACAATTAAAGATGAAGCAGTTTACAGGTGCACATTTTTATGGTATAGAAAAATAAATAATTCACATCCATTCACAAAATGGATTGTTTAGCATTCATACTAAAAAGCAAACTCCTTTTCTGCTTCCGTACCGCGGTATAACTTTAGGGTATAGTGCAATGCATGTTGGTGAATACTCAACCCCTGCCACACACCCCTGAGGTGGCTTGCAGTGTATTTTGTAGATGTATAAGCTGAAAGAACTCGTGATCACAGGCGCGATCTACTACGGTATAGTATAGCTCATTGGTTTAGTGGGTGGATAAGGGATAAGCACGTCGTGGAACTCTTTCGCCTTTGTGCTCATCTCGGCATTCGCCCTTAAACGGATTGGAACGGCACTGCGTGACGTCACGTCAAAAAAGTGACGATCGAAATAAGCGGATAAGGGAGGGTCAGGTTAAAAATTTAATTTTTCCTGCGAGCTTTGAGGATCTACGATAGCAGCCACTGACATGCAATAATTGCGTAGGTACCTATTTCATTAGGTACTTTAAGTCATTACTTGAACTGATTTGTAATGCTTAGGTCATAATTGACCACAAAGTACCACCAGAATTCATCCTCCTGTAACACACTTCCATCTCTGTGCGTTTATGTAGTTGAAAAATATACTATCACTCATAATTTTTAGAAAATGAATAACAAAGGTATTATGTAGTGAATGTTGGTGAAAATTCGCCTCCTGACAGGCATTTGAAGGTTTTTGCCAATATGCATTCACAGTCGCAGTGTCATTCGTCCATTTGGAAAAGGTTGAGTGCAGTGAATTTTGGTGATAATAAAAAATGTCACACACGATTTAAGTGATTTATAGGATGTGAGGATGGGTGCAATCATTTGAAGAAAGTTTACATATAAATTACCTCATTCTCACGACGAGCAAGAAACTCGCTTTCAAAGGAAAATGCAGAATGAAAATCCCTCCTCTTAGAATCGATAAAATGCGTGCGAAGTCGATTTCATTCCTGCAATCACGGATTATTAAATCACCTGTGCCCTCGGCGTCATTTACATTCATCAAATTTTTAATATACTTTCTGTCATCCCATTGGCCTTGCGGTTATTGTTTAGGCGAGGGGATATTATCCAGCTATTGGCTACAATAACCTCTTCCAGGTGTAGATTTGATGAATGCTCAAATAATCATTTGAGGATAAATAGCATATTCCACTTTGTTTTTCATTAATTTTAAAAAGAAGCCGAAAGAGAAACAAAAATTAATATTTTGGAAAGACAGCGAAAAGAAAGTTGAGGATTGTGAGCGTCTTCGTATCAAGGACAATCCTCTTTCAGCCAAACCCACAAAGACAAGATTGAGAATTCTCCGAATGATGGAATTTAGCAAGTATGTACCAAGATTGAATACAATGAAGATAGAAGGAATTGAATACAATGAACTTCAAGAAAAAGAACGCCTCTCCTCATCACCCCTATAGCATACAGCAGAGCCGATTAGATACCATGGGAACATCTATCAATTACCTCTGAGTCACGACAGAGGAGCCGAGGGCAGCATGCGTGGTGCGTGCTGGAATGGAACCGCGCCGCGCACCGAGGTTCTTTCTCGATGTAGCCGATCTCTCTTAGTCTAAAAGTACTCGTGAAATAACTGGTCAAACTAATTAATCGTAAATTGAGGTTTCTAAAATGAATACTAGGAAAGTGCGACGATAACGTGGGAGAACTTAGCTACTTCCCGCTGGATAGACCACAATTAGAGTACGCTCCCAGAGTATTGGGATCCTTAAGAAATAGGATTAAGAACAGAGTCGGAACGCATTCAGCAAGATCGGGAATATATGTCAAATGCAGTTACGATAATTTCATTAGCGTTTCAAGTCTACCGCATGAACTACGATGGGATTCGCGAATTAGAGCGTCCTCGGTTAATATTTAGACTTATGTTAACTTTAATGTATGCTCCAAACCGATTTATTTTCTGGTAACGTAAATAGCATTTCGCAGGAAACTCTAAATACTAGAGCAGATCAAATAATGGGAACGAGGGTAATAGACTGAAGAACGGACAGTTTCAAGGTATCACTTTTCCCGCGAATGATATGAGACCATGATAGCTGCCACTAATGCTTTAGTATTAGGTATTCCGGATGTGGGTAATTACTTGATTTTCACTGCAATTCTCGTGTCATGATTTGCTACATAACCACTAGTCTCAGATGTTTCCAGTATAACTGTTCCATATTTGTGAGTTTATGTAAATGCAAAATACAATAATACTCAGCTTCTATAAGATTGGTAGCTTAGCAATAGTGTATTGCATATTGGTAAACATTCACATCCTGCCAGGTAATTTTCAGGTTTTACTAATTCGTCAATTGCTATAATTTCATTTTGTAGGGTATAGTGTAGTGCAAGTTGGTGACAACTCACCCCCTGCCGCATACCCTTGAGGTGGCATGCAGGGTACTACGTAGATGTAGATTCAGCATTTATTCCAGGTCATGAGCCGAGTCACTCTGAATCTCCGAGGCCTCCCAGGAGTCGTTGGCAAACCCTCCCGACAGAGAGGGTGCAGAGAGGGAGAGGGGTGGGGGTTTTGCAGAGGATTGTGGGTAGTCCACGTGGGCTCCTAGGAGGTCACGCGCATAGCAGCCGTCACCCGCCACAGGCGCAATTTCGTTAGTGTTACCGTGGGTGGAGTCAAGGTGGTCACCCGGATGAGCGGCGCTGACATATTCCGCGGAAAAAACATCTGGGGACATGCTCACTAACTACAACATAAATTTAATCACAGGATCGCCGGAGCACCACTTTTCATTTCCGAGCGACAGAGGACAACGCCCCTCAATCTCCGACTCTCCTCAATGAAGCCATCGTTCCTCTGACCCCCACCCAACCCACGCGTGGGGTCAGAGGGCTAAGGTCAGTGGGAGAGAGAAAGCTGAGAATTCTAACAAGACGCCTCCTCAGCCGGAGGGCAAATCGCCTTCCCCCCTCTATCTCTCCACGCTCTTCCCCACCCTCCTTCCGTGGAATTCTGCGCAAGATGGACCTACAATCTTTTGATCTTCAATATAATCTCCCTTCTAATAGATTCCCGCATCGTTATTTGCGAAATGCCCCGAGGAACTGTGGCGGGGTGTCACTGCAATGGCCATGTTAATAAATAGAGATCACTCCAACGATTTTCTCTTAGGCTCTTCAATTTTGCTGAAAATTGGTTCACGGGTAGCTGATCACATCAAACGAAAATAAGTGAGAAACGTTCTTTCAGTCGTCGAATCCAAGCATTGACTGGGCATTGATGAGTTTTGCTGCTTAAGGCTAATGGAAATATTGCGTCAAATGCTCGGAGATCATAAAGCACAAGAAGGCTTGCTCATAGGAAAGTATGTGTTTCTGTGCCTTGATGTGACGCCATCATGTGTAATGGACTCAGGGAGCATTGCTTAGCTTGTCATTACCTATGACTCCTCGAATTATTCACCTTGACAGCCAGGACTTGCTAATAAAAGCACAACTTAGATTCTGAAAGGTACAATATACAATAGTGAGTTCAGTTATGACATACATCGATAGCCAGAATTAGCTAATAAAAATTCAACTCGGGTTCAGAATGGGTAGATCTTGCGAAACCCAATTACCACTATTTTCCCACGATATATTTGCCTCGGGTGAAGATGACACTATTTCTCTTGATTTGGGTCGAGCATTTGATTGTGATCCATTGAAAGTTACTCATAAAATTAAAATATAATTAGAATTAGGTAACGATGTCATTTATTTGATCGTAGAACTCAAAAGCGATCACGTGCAGACGACGTTGATTTAGGCGGCGGCGTTTCCTCAACGCACGAATTTCAAGGGGAAAATACCATCCTCATTAAAAGTAATGCACGAAGCAAATCGGATTAGAAAGCGTAAAATCTTTTAAATATCTAAGAGTTAAACTGAATCATGATTTTTGTGGGTATAAATATTCAAGAAATAATTGGTTGGGCCAATTGTAAATTGATATTTGTAAAAAGTTTATAAGTAGAGTGCGACGCTAAAATTAGGAACCTAATCTACTTCATATACGTTTACATCAACGAGGTGCCGTGCAAGTAGCCTCCAGAGTGTGTGGCACGGGGTGATTCCGCACCAGGCCTAGAATACTGGTCCAAGTTCAAGGTCAAGTCCAAAGCGTTCCCCCGGCCGTTAGGAGTAGACGAAAAAGCAGTCTGGAGAATAATGGACGGCCAAACCATATGTCAACAAACATTCAACTCTTCCTTGCAAGGGTGGGATTTTCATAGAAATGATCTATTGCAAATATTATGGTACCTTATTCTTCGCGGAAAAATGGCATTTTAAATCTATCGCTTCTGCATCCCATTTCATTTATTCCTGTGACCGCTTCTCTAACGTAAACGTTGGCTCTGGGAAAATACTTTGAACGTCCATCAAAAAGTCGTCGGCTTCAAACTTGTGCAAAATATTTACCCCTCATTTCTTTAATTGGTTGGAAATTCCCATGCCAGTGCCTTTGGCAATTTGGTCACACTGCTTAGTTTATCGTAACAACGTTTTACATATTTTAGCTGCTCTCCGCTGCATTCGATATATTTCCTAAGAATTGTCTTAATTCGTAAGGGTCAGCGGTTAGGTCTCACGAAAGACATATTACATCGCTATTTAGCCTCCTTGTTATATTTTCATAATATTCTTTTAATAAATCCCAATAAACGATTATCTTGCCCGTAGATTTTCCATACGTGTTTTTTCCGAAGACAGGACATGAGTAAGGGTCACACCTAAGTATATAATTGACTCTAAATTTGATAATTAGGCTTGATTAATCGCATAAATTTTGCTGACCGAGTTAATCTTAAAAAAAAAATCATAACCACGCATTCTGTTAATTTAGTTCTAACTAACAAATATTGAACCATTCGTTTATTGCATTTGGGTCTTATTGTAACGTAATCCTGTCAGACTCATTAGTAACATGCTAGTAAAATACTACCTCATATGCGAAGAAGCAAATTATACTCGTTACATCGGTAATGACGTTTTTAATATACGGAATGAACTATATGGGACTCATGACACTTCCCTGAGGTAAAAATAGTAATTAGCAAAATGTGCGGAAATTTTGAAGCCAGAAATGTTTTTTTTTCAGAAAATTTGGAAATATTGGGAAAATAATCTTACAATTACTATTGCCAGAAGAAATAATTATTATCCGGCTTAAATAATAATTATAAAAAATGAATCCAGAATCAGTAGAAATGGTCAATTAGAGCACTGCAAACAATACTTAGATTATAATGAAAATTAACAGTTAAGCAATCCTGAATATCCATATAATACGAATACCTAAAATGGATAAAACTGGAGAAAGATTAAATTTAGGTTGAGTAAGAGATATTTATTTTTTCTGACAATTACGTAGATGTTCTTTTTCACCAATAAGGTAACCACTTCCGAGGCTCTATAATTGTTGAATTAGAATGTGGAGTTCAAATTTCTGTTGCGGCTGGAGCATTGGTTTCCGCGCAGAAGGAAGTGGAAATTTTCATGGGAAATTTGATGTACTTTATGTAAGAGTACTTAATATGCACTCCGTCAGCCCACTGTGAAATATGGCCATGTTTTTCTTGCTGTTTTGCATTAAAAAGCAAGCTAGTGCCGGTTCCGACCCTCTATACTTTTTTCTATTCAGAGAAACATTGTGTAACTTTATCACTAATCGTTCCTAAATTAAAAGTCGAGATCAGTGCGACAATTGAGTGATATGTCCGTCACATACTGATATGTTATTTTTTACCGATAAATTTCCTCAACTTTTATAATCGTGTCCACAGGAAACAAAGTATATTTTTCGATTTGGATTGGCAAAGTTACAGAATTGACTCCCTGATATCTTTCCCCTAACGATCTGAGGTCAAGATTTCGTGTGTAACATACCTGAATTATAATAATTAATGAATCTGGAGCCACATTAAGAAGCAAGTAATGAGCCCCGTATATTGGATGAACGCTATCAAACCGACATATTTGAAACCCTCTTATTAAGTTTCAAAGTCTTCAAAACTGGAAAGGAATATTTCTACATGAGTTTTGATTGCCTTAATGTTAATAAATAATAATATGAGGGCAACAACGATAAATTCCGCTTATTCTCATCAACTTATAATACTGGATAATGTAAATGGATCTGGGTAAATTTGAAAAACTCATGGGAAACTGTGGAACCCTCTGATGCCACTTGTATTTCAAGCTGAAGCATAGATTGCTTTCATTTGACACATTCCTATACTTTGTGCCAAAGTAGAATGTTCATGCCAGGATATGAAATGAGCATCTTCTCTAAATTCACCAAAATAAAACAAAGGTGAAATAGCATATGGGAAATAGCTATGTACACGTCATCATAGTTGTGAGACCTTCAATATTAAAGTGAATGCAATGACGACTTCTGATGAAGATAACCGATGGGTAACGGTTTCATTGACATGGAGTCGAAACACGGGTCTAAGATTTCCTGGCCAGTATGCAATATTCAGGATTCCTCATCTCATCCCAGAAAGCCGAAGGTCAACGGTTAAATTTCCAGGCCAAGGAAGCCTCTTTTTCCTTAAATTATAAACAAATTACGTGCCGTTTATCGCGGCAATTCAGAATATGCAGCAATAATGACAAATATGATGAATCCCACTACAAATCAACGTACTTAAATTAGACGCGAAATAGAAAAGATTAAGTCAAATCAATGAAATTATAACTTAGATTGTGTTAAGGACAGTGAATTGGCATGGAAAGTTACAAAACATACCAACCCACCAATTTCGTAGACAGGCCTTCAAGGTGACAAGTTTTGAACCCTTAAGCAATTTTCTTTACAATTTCCCGTTTCTGCTGTAAATTTTCTTTATTCAATGCGTTGTGGGAATAGATCAAGTTAAAACTTAATTCATTTCTGCTGGCTTACTGTGCTTTGAAGGCAGGTGTTTAATGTGTTGGCATATTCTGAAAAAGGGTTTAACCACTCGCCTTTATCATTCTTAAGATTTTGTACCGTTAATTTACTTGAACTTTCCTTACATACAACCAACATGCCTTCGGAATATCGCTTAAGTATTCTCCCAGTATTTTACATTTTAAAATAGCAAGCACCCTTCGACATGTTATTTTCGCTACGATTTTAGATTGTCTATAATTTTACAGGGTCACGTTCAATGCGTCTTTTCGTGCATTATTTAGTCTATCATGAAAAATGTGCTATCGTTCTAATAACTTCCGAACTTCTCCACTTTACCTCCGAGACTAATGATTTTTTCCTTTTTTTAATTTCAACGGAATGACTTTGTCAACTGCTGTGCGCGTAACCTTGAAAATAACTTGCCGGGACCCCTCAGAATCTTGGTGCCAGTTTTCCTTCTGAAATTTTCTTGACGAATTCTGCAACTCCAGTTTTGTCGCGTTGAAATCAGCTCTATCAAACAATTAAATGTTCTCTGTGGTTTATGGTTTTGGCTTATGCTAAGGAAAAAGTTGCCTATCACTAAATTGGCTATGACCACACATCAGTGACTATTGCCACTGATTCCGTCATCATTGATTACATTTAATGCCTGTTGGTTAAAGTTGTCGCTAGTTAATTAAGAGTATTGTTTCCCCTGGTCAGAGCAGTAACTAACTGAAGCTGGGAGCGACATGTACATTAATATATTAAAGTGACTCTGACAGCTCCTTGATTTCCCACCCCAGTGATAAATCTACATTTGTCTTAGCTAATGGACGGAAGATTGAATTACACACCGATTATTTATTATGTTAATGTCATACTTGTATGGTGTTAATATGTTTACCCGTTTTTCTATTAATTGGTTATTATCGGAATCCGGCGGTCTATGGAATGTACATACAAAGAATCTCTTTGACCTGGTCTTTAAATTGGAACACCAAATATATTCCAGTGCACTATCAAAAGATCGCCCTTATATTGACGTATCTATATTTTTCTGAAATAAAATCACCTTCCCCGCAGCTTTCAGTGCCTATTACTATATCTGAATCAGTGCTTTCAACAAGGTAGTGGAATTCACCTACTCTATCTTTAAAGTCGGAGCTTGGACCACTATCATTACTTCTTCTTCGGTTGACTTCTTACAATGCCTAATAAGGTCGTTATAATTTCTACGGGCATAACCGAAACTGATTCACAACTATTCTCCAAAATTGACCTCTTAGTGAACAGTTATGAACTTGACGCTCTCGGAAACTCTTATCGACAATTGTTTTTGTCGATGAATATTTAAACGGCCCACTAATTGATTTAACTATAGCTTACTGTTCTAGCTAATTCGGTCGATAATGCTCCGGTATCCTATGCGCTGCCTACTGGGGTGCATCTTACGCATAGTAGACACACCGAGTGATTTTTTGCAACCCAACACGAAGTAAACACCGGCCTGAGGTCCGAGAACTCCGCTCCCTCGCTCCCACAGACTTCACTGAGTCTCCGGTTTATGCCTTCCACTTGGCTCCAAACCATGAAGCCACGATCCGTTCTAGGTACCAAGGTGCATATGATGAACCCAAAATTGACGCTAGACCCTCGACACATCTCCTACAGAGTCTAAAATATCCTCTGCTCTCCAAACCACAGCGTCATTGGTCCGTAAATGGGCAACCGCCACAAGCTTGGATCAGGTCTACTTGGTATGTAGGAAAAGTACTGTATGCGGAGCCCATGCTGGAAATAGGTAATTATATAAAACTCGATACGCTCTTGAAAGGCGCGTATACATATATAACGGGGTATTGTACCGCAATGCTACGAAGACAGTCTCGTCTGCGGGACGACAACCCCGTTCCATTTGAGAATTCAATTCCCTCTTCAAGTTGCATATTCCCTTTTTCGGTCGGCCATTCCTCCCCCCGATTGGCAGACGGCCCCTCGCAAGCACCCACCCCATTCCGACGGGTCGGCGTTGTAATGTCCTTGGCTGCCTCCGAGAAGGGGGGCGCGTTGCGATTGTTGACGAGATGAAAAGGCGGAACACTTCTCTCGTCATCTCATGTTCCATCGGAAATAATCGCTCTTTCCTTTCCTCTCCCCTCTCTGCTCCCAACCCAACCGCACTCATCATGCTCGGCATCTTCCACTCCCTCTCAACCCCTCCCACCAAACGCTCCCTTACACAAGTGAAGCCCTCCACCAAAGAGAAAGGGACGGCATTGAAATTCCATTCCTTCTACATCTACAAAATACCCTGCAAGGAACCTCAAGGGTGTGTGGCAGGGGGTGGGTATTCACCAACATGCATTACACAATACCCTAAAGTTAGTGTAACTACGACTAATTATGCATTAGCAAAAATCCCTAATGCTTCTCATGAGGAGAAGCCTCACAAGCATGCACTACTACACTACAGATTTTATCACAATGGAGAGGGACCGTTACTATATATATGTATTTTGCAACTACACAAATGGACAGAGACTCAAGACTTATGTAGAAAACATGCACGGCGTGCTGTTAGTACTAGGTAACAGATAAGGATTCAAGTATTAGGGAGTACAACTACTACTAAGAGCTATACTACCTATCGACAAACCTAGATAAAAGTCTCATTGGCCGCTGTTATGGTCCCTTATCGTTCGTGGGAAAAATGACATTTTAAATCTGTCCGTTCTGCAGTCTAGTTCCCTTATTTTATTCTCATGATCTGATCTAACTTAGTATGTTGGATTTCGTAAAATATTATCAGCGTCGTCAGAAAATAGACCGGTTTAGAACTTACATAATAGATTGATTCTAAATTTTAATCGACGGTCTGAAAGCGTTTCCCATCCCAGTTGCTGCAAAAGGTCAGTAACACTAACGAGATTATCATAACGGCCTTTAACGTATCTTGCCGATCTTCGCTGCACGCGTTCTAACTCAGTTTCCAAGCCTATCTCATAAGGATCCCTTACTGGCAGCATATTCCAAGTGAGGTCTAACGAGGGAGAAGTAGATTATTTCCCTAACTTTATCGTCAAACTTGTTATGTACTCTTTAAAGAAATCCCAATTTACCATTAGCTTGACCGGTAAATTATTAAAAATGTTTACTCCGCGACAGATCATTAGTCAGTTTAACTCCGAGGTATTTAACCGATTCTACAGTCTCTAATTTGCTGTTGATTATGCAATAGCTGTTACATGGAGCGTTTTACCGTTTTTCCAAAAATTCATAACAACACACTTTTTTAGGTTTAATTCTAGCTGCCACGCATCGCACCACTCATGTATTGCCTCGAGGTCCATAGTTAGCGCTTTTTTATCATTAAGGCTACGAATTTCTCTGTACACCACAGCGTCGTCTGCAAACAATCTAAGCTTACTGTGAAGTGTTTCACCGATGTCGTTTATGTACAAAATTAACAGAAGTGGGCCTAGAACACTTCCCTGTGGGACACCCGATGTGACTTTTACTTCATTAGAGGTAGCGCCATCTAATACAACCCTTAGCACGCGATTGCTCAATAATTTTTTAATCCAGGAAATGGCGTCGTCGTCTAAACCGTAGGATTTTAATTTCATGAGTAGCTACTGTGGTAAACTTTATCAAATGCGTTTTTAAAGTCAAGAAAAATTGCATCAACTGGAATGTTATGTTCACCCGAGACTAAAATATCGTGAGCAAAAAGAGCTAATTGAGTCTCTGAATTATTCAATTCTTATTCTTCCCCTACAATTATTCTCATATTTCGCCCTCCCTCTGTTGTTTTCAATAAACTATTTTGTGTCAAAATATATCCATTAAATTTGCCTCTTCGTCTTCTCAGCTTTCATTAGACTTATTTTTTCTCTAACACTTTGTAATAATAATCTGTAAGTATATCAATCTTCCGTCCGTCAACTAAGATAACGTAGCTTTATCACTGGAGGAAGACAAGGAGCAGTGTGAGTCACTTATACATACGTTTACAGTAGAGTGGGCCGAATAACACGAAAGTGGCCGAATCGAAGCGTAATAGCGCGGAAAAGTTGCTACTCGTCACCCTGATCACAAAAAAAGAAAACTTTTCGAAATCGGACCATGTCTTCCGGTCGCACATCTCGTTCGAAGTTTTGAAAAATCATAAAAAATATGACTTTTTTAGGGATTTTTTAAAATGAGTTTAAAATGGAGTGACCTTCCACCGGAAGGTCACTCATTTTTACGATACATGCTCCTCCTCTCCCCCATAAAAGAAGGGGGGAACGTAATTATATCTTTCTTAAAAGACAAAGGATCTTTTCAAGAGGCCACATACCGATTTTGAACGCAATCCGATCACTGTAACTCATAAAGAGAAAATTCCGAAAAAAGCTATGTTTTTACGATTTTTCGATAAATTGAACGCGATGAGCGACTCCCCCTCCCCCTAAAAGAAGGAGATAAGGGGTGTTACATATTTATTTAAGACAGAGGTTCTTTAGAAGACTCCACATACCGAGTTTGAACGTAATTGAATCACTGTAACTCATTTTTAAAAATTCCTAAAAAATCATTTTAAAAAATCCCTAAAAAAGTCATATTTTTTATGATTTTTCAAAACTTCGAACGAGATGTGCGACCGGAAGACATGGTCCGATTTCGAAAAGTTTTCTTTTTTTGTGATCAGGGTGACGAGTAGCAACTTTTCCGCGCTATTACGATTCGATTCGGACACTTTCGTGTTTTTCGGCCCACCCTACTGTAAACGTATGTATAAGTGACTCACACTGCTCCTTGTCTTCCTCCAGTGATAAAGCTACGTTATCTTAGTTGACGGACGGAAGATTGATATACTTACAGATTATTATTACAAAGTGTTAGAGAAAAAATAAGTCTAATGAAAGCTGAGAAGACGAAGAGGCAAATTTAATGGATATATTTTGACACAAAATAGTTTATTGAAAACAACAGAGGGAGGGCGAAATATGAGAATAATTGTAGGGGAAGAATAAGAATTGAATAATTCAGACGGACGGATTCATTCAATTCAGATAATTACAATGGAGGACGACCAAGAGTGAGTCATTACATAGGAGTGAAGTGTTTTGCTGAGAGTGAAGTTGAGAGCTGACACCAAACTAATCTTTGGAATGATGACTGCTGATAATAACTATATGTTGCGGTAATATTGAAACAGGGTACAGCAACATTTACGCCGAATTGGATGCGTAATCTGCGAAATTGCGTACTAGTTTTAAAAGCTTGGTCAGATTGGACAGAAGTATAAACGCCAAGTATCGACTATAGCTCAAAGTAAATCTTAGATTGCACCTTTTTGTGTTGTCGGTATGGTTTTATCTGAAGTCAATGACAATAGTCTCTATCCTCAAAAGACAGTACCACATCATTTTTCCGGCGATTTTAATAGTTTCTCAAAGAAGTTGCATCGTAGCGGAATTAGTTGAAATATTTACAAATATATTTTACGATAGAAATTGCAAAGTTTTTAATTTATATATTCTGAAATCAGTTCTAAAATACTAAACTATGGCAAAAATGATAACGTTAATGTAATCTTTCTAGGCAACAATAGCGAAAAAATAGAGACGAAATGATACAAACGAGGTTTTTAGTATTTTTCAATTGAGACATTTTACACCGACTAAAGTAACGAAATAGGATATCGTTCTTATAAATAGGCTTCGATTTTAAGAACGATTACTTATTCTATTAACTGAAAATTTTAAAAATAAGTACGCGTGGCCGGAATTTGCACTCAATTGATGGAAAAAAGATCTTGATTGTGGAATCAAGAACTCGAATGAAATTTCTCGAGGAAACAAAAGGAAGAACAACTCTTCGATCCACTCAGCATCAAACGAAAGAGGGAAAAAAATCCGAAGAAGAATACTTGTGCAGCCGATGGCCGAAATAATAATGAAAGTTTGCCGAAGGTAAAACGGGGCTGCGGCGAAAATATAAAATAGATTAAAAACATTTCTTTTCCCATTTCATAATTACTGGTGCGGAATAAAAAAAACAATTCAACTTGGATTCTTAGTACGAGACAATAATTGCAAAAAGAATCACTTAGATAGGCTGCGATGGAAAAAACAAATGAAGCATTCCTCCCACAGAGAGTTAAAAAAGAAGTTCCAATTCTCTTGAAAAGAGTCCCTTACAGCGTCAGCGAAACTCCACACTGGAAGTATATTCATAAGAGGAAGACTGTAGTTTTCTCAGCCAAAAAAATAATCTCAGGTACTCTAAGGCGGTGGAAGATGCATGCAAGCAGTCGAAGAATATTAAAGAGAACAAAGTAAATACGAGTTATAGAAAAAAGCATATCTTCCGAGCTCCCCTTTAGAATGCCCACCGTCCTCCCATTCCCACCTCCTCTCCTCCGAGAACAACTCCGATTACCATTATAATCGTTGTCATTCTTTGTCTCTTTGCGATTTCGCGAGAGGACATGCAAAAAACACTTCCACTTTAATCATCATCAGCAGTCATAAATCCGAATATTTGTTTGTTACAGCTCTTCAATATACTCTCCACACAGGTAACTACTTCAATCCTTCGTATTTATTCATTTTAAGGTCCTTAATTCAGTCAAGTCAGAAAATCAGACTTCCCTGCACTCCCCGTGGGAGTACAAGGAGATTTAGGAAAAATTTCACTATCTGAATATATTAATGATTTTGACATTAGTTAAGTTAAGTACTGTAATTTAGTACTGTAAGCGATCGTTTGCGATGGCACAGTGGCACAGATACTAGGTGGGAAAATGGTGGAATTTTCAATACCGAGGTCAAAAATCAGTGCCCATTGCAGTGGTTCAATTGTTTATTTGACTTCTTGCTTATTTCACTTCAATGGGATACAATTCAGATATTTGTTTGATAACCTCGACGAAGAGATGATGGGACGAGCGTCATTCTTTAGCAGTATCGGCAAACAACTGCCTGGTTGTGAGAAATTACCAGTATTTCGAAACAAGCGAGACCGAGGAAATAAATTTAACAACAAAATTGCATGAATATATAAATGAAACACTTAAACTTTGTAGTTCCACAATAATAATTTAATTTGCACGACCCGGGTTTCAACGTACTATATCGTCATCTTCAGGTGAAGACTCAACGAAATACTCGTGGTTATGCCCTCAGGAAGGGTTGGAGGGTCGGAAGGTAGGGGGGGGGAGGAGTTTGGGATTGGGTCAGGGAGGTATCACGTGCTTGAGGAAAATGGGGGGGGGAGAGAGAATCCCCGTAGGGAGAGCGCACTTCTGAGGCGAAGGAATGCGGAGGGAGGGGTACTTAGTCATACGAAAGAAACCATAACAAATCAAACCATAGCAAAACAAACCATAATACCCTGTTTTGCTGTCAAGGTTGGAGGGTGGAGTGAAGGGGAGGGTTTTATTCTATCTGGGTTGTTCGGATGAATAGGAGGTTTGGGAGGGAGGGGGAATGGGAGATTTAGGAGATGGGTGAGTGGGAGTTGTACAAAAAGTCATTAACAAAATTCTGCATGGAGCGCACACAATTTAAAATTTCTAACTGCTCCAATGCGTCTAATTTATATCCTTCCTTTTCTATAAGCTACACTTCAATTTCTCCAGTGACTTTGAAATTGAAGTGTTGCATGTAGAAAAGGAAGGATATAAATTAGACGCATTGGAGCAGTTAGAAATTTTAAATTGTGTGCGCTCCATGCAGAATTTTGTTAATGACTTTTTGTACAACTCCCACTCACCCATCTCCTAAATCTCCCATTCCCCCTCCCTCCCAAACCTCCTATTCATCCGAACAACCCAGATAGAATAAAACCCTCCCCTTCACTCCACCCTCCAACCTTGACAGCAAAACAGGGTATTATGGTTTGTTTTGCTATGGTTTGATTTGTTATGGTTTCTTTCGTATGACTAAGTACCCCTCCCTCCGCATTCCTTCGCCTCAGAAGTGCGCTCTCCCTACGGGGATTCTTTCCCCCCCCCCATTTTTCCTCAAGCACGCGATAACTCCCAGACCCAATCCCAAATCCCCAGGGGGGGGGGGCTTACCTTCCCTCAAACTCCTGCCCTTCCTGAGGGCAGTGTATAACCACGAGTATTTCGAAGAGTCTTCACCTGAAGATGATGTTATAGTACGTCGAAACCCGGGTCGTGCAAATAAAATTATCATTGTGGGACCACAAAGTTTAAGTTTTTCATTTATACAATGAAGAACTTCCACCAAGTAACGCCTGAAACGGCCAGTTAAAACCAAATTTCAGTAAATAAGATAAGGGAAGAAGTATTATAGCCTGGAGACACACTGAATGTTAGGAAATAGAGTATGCTGTTTTAAAAAGAGTTTAAAAACATTTTGTATTTTATTTACAAAACTGACTTACATTAGAAGAATGCAAAAAAATAGATTTGAACTAAGAATGAACAAGAAATGTTATAGAAAGCTATAAACTTGGTATGGAAATTATGTTTTAAAAGATCTTAGTTGATAAAATATGCTTGTAGTGGCTCGGAAACAATGAGAAATTAACGAAACGTTCTGCAGGTAAAGCGAATCCATCCCGAAATATTTTTAGAGGAACCTTCGCAAATATTAAGCTGATTATGTAACGCGGAAGGAAAAAAATTAATTTAAAATACATCAAAAGAGATTTTTATTCTACTGCTCTTATTATCGTCCGTTATGGTTAAATATGATGAAGTTCGCTCGCTCTACCTTTTCGCAATTCAGAATAGAATTCCGCTCCTTTATAAAAGATGCCATTAAAAAAATCTTAAATTAGCTTAAGTTTCTCACCTATCTAATTTCAGGGAGTTTGTCACTCCGCTGCGTATATTATTCTCCTTTTTAAATTCTCAGCTCTTTTTGATCAGCTCAAGTACCTACCTAATTAGGGAAATATATCCCTTTCCTTCCTAACAACGATCTAATTTGGTTGAAGTTCCATGCTACGCTCGCCCTGGCAAGAGATAAAACGAAACAACGTTGGTCTTTCACCGTTCATCAAGATCACATTTAACCAACACGCAGAAAGTACTTTCAATGAATCTTAAATAACCTGAAGCCATAATTACTTTGCTTAGTGAATAGAAAAAAAGCAAAAACCTCATCTGTGAAAGTAAAAAGAGCCCGTTCACTCATACATCCTCAGAACAAGTAAATGAGCTAAAACAACAATATTTTTTATCCCCACATGTGTGATAATAGAACAACACAACTATGAAGTGCATGACATACTCAAGGAATGCATTAGCTTTCGAAATACCACTTTCGAAAAGAATACATAAAAATAAAAGAAAGATTATAACGGAATACATCGGTGAAATGGATGGGATCTCCTTTTAACTGATTAGTAATATGTTGTTTGGGTTGCGGAGGAGCATAATATACAAATCCTTCTCAAAGATATCTTATATTGTAGAGCTTTAGCTATTACATTCATCGAAATCTCTGTTAACTACCATTGCAACTTTTCAATATTTTGTTCTATTTTCATTTCTTTGTTTCTATTGCAATTGAATGGGTCATGTCTTAGTGTCCAATACAAAATGCTGTCAAACCATTGTACTCATCAAATTATTCATAAATACATGATAGGCATTATTGTTATGTTAGATGTTGCACATGTTAGACTTAGAATTTCTGATAAATTTTCTTTTTGTATCATTTGGTATAATGTCTCTTGCATATTATTGTTTTATATTTATCAAATTGTTTTTGCTATTCTTTCTTCGCTGTACCTATTCAGTTCGGTTAAGTATGTTCTCCATTGTAAAACCACAGAGCCTATTGATGTATGTATGGAATACATGTTCCATAGGACAAATGTCCTAGAACAATAAATTTATATTTATTTATTATTTAAAAAAATCGTACATGCTCAAACTCACAACAGCTTACAACTCTTATTTGCTTTTGATGTTGCCTCCTCACTCCAGAGCACAGCACTTGACAAAATAATTATACTTTTAGGTGGACCGTGCGGCGTGAGAAATAGGCGGCGCCACTCCTATCCCAACGTGTGCAGTAGCTCAGCATGCACCAAGATGGGCTTAAGGGTACGCTGTCACTCCTTTGCACATATTAACCTTTGCTGAATCCTGCGTAAGAGATTACCGCCAAATGTAAAGTTCGTCATGTGATAAGGTTTCTGGTGCCTAAAAACTTCTCAGAATCTAACCTTTCATTGTTAACTCTATGCTGCATTCGGCGAAAACGTCACAATTGAATGTGTTGCTCGTCAATGGTTTCGTTTGTTTAAAAGTGGAGGAACTAACATTAACGTCGAGGAAACGAGAGTGGCAGACCATCTGTAGTTATTGATGAACTCGTTCAGAGAATCGATGAAAAATTCCGTGAATATCGTCGATTCACAATCTTTGAGGTTTTTGAGCAATTCCCGAAAATGCCTCAGACTGTTTAGTGCGGTGTAGTCACAGAAACGTTAGTCTACCGGATGATCTGTACTCAATGGGTACCCAGAATGCTTTCCGAAAACCATTGAACCTATCAAATGGGTTCTGCTTTAGTCAAATTGGATTAAAATGTTCACTAGCCAGACCTTTAAAAAGCCGTGTACCGTATTCAAATATTATTAGCCGTACAGCTCAGAATTACTCCTTGTGATTTTCATCGTTTTCTGCGCATGAAGAAGAGAGTGCTTTGATGATGGCGAAGAACTTCAAGATGCTGTGATGGGCTGGCTCCAAGTCCAGTTGGGGGAGAATTTTATGAACAGAGGATTTCCAAAATGGTTGAATGCTATGATAAATGTTTAAGTTTAAATGGTGGTTGTAGAGATACATTGAGGAAAGATGTAGTATTACGATCTAAATAAAAATACTTGTATCTATATTAGTATTTCATTTTTGTCAGCAGGAGGAATGAGAAGGATGTATATGAATTTGAATGTTGGACAACACATACCAACACTTCTTTTTGGTTGACCTCAAACTTTAATTAAAGTAATTAAAGGAGGTTATAAACAATAATACATTGATAACATACGAGAATAAAATTTTTCAGATTGGGAATCACCAACATTCTGACAAACTTGATGCTTGATCTGACAAACTTGATGATTGACCTCGTATAAAAAATGTAGTGATATTCGTGAACACCGTTGTACTGACTATACAAGGAATACTTTTCGTAGCATCACACGACTAGCCATAACTAGCGCAATACCAAGTAAACTTAAAAAGGTCAATACTGAACCTAGGTGGTATAATGCGGACGTCCGGAAATCTCTCAAGCGGCAACGAATCTGGCACGCAAAAATGAAGAACGCACGTCAGGGTCTCCCCGAAGAGGAGTATAAGAAGTTATGCGAAAAATATAAGAAAGCGAAAACAGCAGCGAAGGTGGCCTTTCAAAATGCAATAACGGAATTCAAAAATAAAATATTGGGCGAATATTTAGAGGATAACCCCTAAGGCATTTTGGTCGTACGTGAGGGAGGTTCAAGGCTGCACATCAACAGTAACGTCACTAAAGAACAATCTAGGAGAAAGAGCAAACGACAAATTAGATAAAGCAAATATCCTCAACGCCTTTTTTCAAAGCGTCTATACAACATACTCTCCAAACGACACCGCTACAATGCCTAGGCTATATAATCAACCAATGCAGTCTATTAATATCACTAGTCGTGGAATATAAAATCATCTGAAATCAACAAAAAGTCACCCGGTCCCGATCAAATTCCCGCCCGAATTTATAAAGAATTAGCATCAGAAATAGCACCGCACCTGAAAATAATATTTGAAAAATCTCTAACACAACATCGTGTTCCATACGATTGGAAAATCGCGAACGTTACACCAATATGTAAAAGCGGATAACCCAAAGGCATTTTGGTCATACGTGAGGGAGATTCAAGGCTGCAAATCAACAGTGAACTACAATTGTCCTCTAGAGAAGCATATCTTCATTTGAACATCGGTAAATCTATTTTATCACTTCGTGTGAGAGTATGTGACACTCTACCGTCTTAAATGACCGCATTCCGACGAGATTCCTTTAATTTATCAAAAATACCCCCTTCCCCCACCTCTTATTTCGCGACCCACTTCCTAATAATTCTAACGAAAATAAAAACATTGGTTGGTCATAGATAAATCAGATCACATGTGTACCTACCTCTTGCCACGAAAGTTTATATTTTAATCTTCAGCGATAAAATAGTAGCATAACATAAGAATAATCATCAATTATTTTTAACTCATAACTTATTTAAAAAAAACTATATTACGGTACCTTGAGGTGAAAAAATTAGATCGAGATAAAATATGCAATTATTTGTTATGGAAATTGATATTATTTTAAGGAAACTGTAGTGTAATATTACTTAGCAACTAAAATATGGTGATCAACAAAAAAGTTAAATGACATCCTAATACTAAAAATGTGGTTAACTAGTAAACATATTTATGAAATATATCTGGATACAGATATGCCTAATAACGATTATGTATATCACATATATTTTCCAAATATACACAACATATTCGTGAACGTGACATCTAGCGACGAGCATGGAAGCTTAAACGTAATAATGTTTGTCGATGAATATCTGTTACTAATGCCACTATTATTTAAATTAAGCGACCCGGATTTCAGTGAATAATCACCAACATCAGGCATTAATTGAGATCTGTTTCCGTAGTTACGTAACGGAAGGGGAGAAGAAGTTTGAAACGGGGAGGCCAGAATAGGGGAATAGGAAGGGTATTCGTTAATGAGGGTGTTGTCGTGGTCATTAGGTCAAATATTCATCGACAAACATTATAATAGAGCACCACAAAGTTAATTATGAACTAATGAATTTTAAACGTAATAGTTTAAAAAACTTATTTTTGCTAATAACAATTATTATGCTCAATGGACGATTTATTGAGTTATCTGTATTGGATGCTATCAGGTAATGGTGTATCTTACTTAATTTCTGAACATCTCTTCTTTTGTTATAGGTTGTTGGAGATTATGTTATATGAACCATCTCTTTGAATACCCCCTTTTGAAGGTTGGGTTAAAAATCTACAGGTTAAGCTTCTTTGAAATTAAAACTGTGGTTATTCGTAAGTGCATGATTAGCCAGAGCACAGGTCCCGGAATTAGTATTGATTGAGGATTTATGATCGACAATCCTGTTTTTGAAACACTTCGAGGTTCGTTTCATGCATGTATTTTCACATTCTTCGCAAGATATTGAATACGCAATGTTACTCTTTAAATACATGGTGGTTTGGCTATTTAATTTAGAGTAAACTACCCAGTTTTTGGTGCTTTATATGTTATCTTAAAATTGGTATTTTTTAAATTTTAGTTAGTTGTTCAGACTTTGAACAAAGATAATTATTCTATATTTGTTGACGGTTGATTATGGTTCTGTGTTTATTGCGCTGTTTTGAGTTGCCTTTGTTTAGGTTGCTGGAATGCTTCATAATTTGCTCGCTCAAATGAGGGTAATGTTCATCTGCAATATTATATACGGGTCGAGTATTGCTGCTACACTGAATTGATTTAATGAAGTTTTTAGGAAATCGCAGTAAAAATGTCATCTATAATTTTCAAATTTTTATTGTGATGTTTCCCATACAACACTGGCTTGAGATATTTTTATATTTTTGTTTTTTTGGCCAAAATGTTGTGAGAGGCCAAAAACTGGTAGATTTACTTTCAGCACAAATGTCGGAGTCACAGTCGTGGAAGAACCTTGCATATTATAATTAAAATAATATTTAATTATGCTCAATGAAATCGACTTCCAAGGATATTATACATATCTAATGAAAAAATGTTACAATTTTTCAAAACGGATAATGCAAAAAATGTTAATGTTTCAGCTATTATTCTGTTATATTACTTTCAAGCAGATGACACCCGTTGAAATTCAACGGGGGAATAAATTACTAAGCATAAGGTATAGGATTAAAACAACATCCTCGATATTTGCTGTTGAAAGCGGATAAGCTTAAAATTATGATTTCACACACTAAACCGCGACTGCACAGCATTTTTGTCGTGTATTCGATACAGCACTGTCAAGGGTTGTTCGCCATCTTAGTAGTTGAGTAATCCGCTAATGGCGCTAGCAGAAATGCCAGTTGATTCTCAACGACAGAGATGAAAGTGAAAAATGCCAAAGTAGTTCTTTTCAAACATAAGAGTAACTGACTTCTCATTCAACATCTTGGTTTTTTTAAGAAGTAGAAATCGCTCGTTTTGCCTCTTAACAATACATAGTACGAAGCTATTTTACTACGGATAGCCCAACATACTACGGGAGATCAGATCATGAGAATAAAATTAGGGAACTAGACTGCAGAACGGACAGATTTAAAATGCCATTTTTCCCACGAACTATAAGGGACAATAACATCGGCCAATGAGACTTTTACCTAGGTTTGTCGATAGGTAGAGTAGCTCTTAGTAGTAGTAGTACTCCCTAATACTTGAATAATTAAATGTAACCTAGTACTAGAAGCATGCCATGCATGTTTTCTACATAAGTCTTGAGTCTCCGTCCATTTGTGCAGTTGCAAAATACATATATATTAACGGTCCCTCTCCATTGTGAAAATATCTGTAGTGTAGTAATGAATGCTTGCGAGGCTTCGCCTCGTGACAAGCATTAGCGATTTCTGCTAATGCATAATTAGTCGTAGTTACACTAACTCTATGGTATAGTGTAATGCATGTTGGTGAATACTCACCCCCTGCCACACACCCCTGAGGTGGCTTTCAGGGTATTTTGTAGATGTAGATAGATACTGAAATTTTCCACAAGTAACTAAAAAATTATACCAGATTCACAAATGGAGGGCTTGGGGAATGTTGCCATTAATTCGAGCACATTTTCCCTCAAGTGATTTAGAGCGAGATTTTTTCCAGTACCATAAGAATCATATTCGAATTTCTATGTAAAGTACAAGTAACATGTTCCCACGCGCAAAATTTCAAGATGAACGGTTCATTACTGCATTCGATCCGGAGCTGAATAGAAAGTAATGATTTGGGGATTTAGAGCCGATTGGAACCCCAAACCATCCCACTTAAGCTGTAGGACGATATTAAGGCTTAACAGGCGTGTAATACGAAAGGTTTCTTGCAGTGTGTACAATTTTACGTTGTAATCGATATACTACGCACACCGATGGACTCTCATCATACGAATCAATGTGACGAGCGCTAAATGCAGACACTACGCAAAAGCCGTTGAGCGCACATGGAGAGGTTGGGGTAAAAAATATCCCAAATTAAATTTACAAATATTTGCTAATATTGATAATTTAATTTACTGTGAGCTATAAAAGTCTCGGACGTAATTTCCCGATCTTACCCAATGCTCAGGCTGCTAAGGAAGTATGCTATCGTTGAAATTGGAAAAATAATAATTTTGGAATTGAAAACGTAATTTTGAAGCAATAACGGAACGTGTAACAAAACCGATTGCAATAATTATGTGCCCCATTCTTTTTTCATACGAAAGTGAATATTTCAACTCTATATCTTGATTGCTAGAAATTTAAAAAAGCAAAAAAAAATACCTCTGCACTAATTCCAATGCTTTTCTTGCGGGAATAAATAACAGGGGCCCATTTGGGGCCTCTGGGGCCCTGAGCCTTTTTCTTATGTAGACAATAGCACCTTCTAGGCTATGCGCTAGAATCCTGCTAAGTTTCAGCTTAATCGGTTCACTGGGTTTTGAGGAGATGCGTAACTAACATACAAGCAGACACCACTACATTTTTACATATTAGTATAATTACCTACTCTGTTATTCTTCTGTTATTTGTACTTCCAGATACAAAAAGATACGTTTATTTTACATCGAAATTTTTCGTATAATGCTTTCATTTACTTTTTTGATCACCATGCTTTGTTACTAATGAATATTACATTATAGATACCATAAATAACTTCAATACCAGACAGCAACTCGCTTGAAACATAAGTAGACGAGAGTAAGAAGGCTCATCAACCTTCCCCGCAAGCTTCCGATATCACTATCCCGCTCGAAGGGCCAACAAATGCAATATATTAAACTTGTTCATAAATTAATTATTTGGCCCCGATAATTATCAAAAGGAGAGAGTAATCTATCCGAGAGGAGGACGTCATGGTCTCTCCTTATTCCTTCGCTCTCTGCACCTTCCCCTTCGTCTCCGCGGTCCGTCGTCGCTTTGCAAGACCCCTCTTACCCCCTCAACTCTTACCCTCCTCCCACATAACCCCCCCCCCATCCCCCCTTAGGCTCTGGTGGGCCACGATTTCTGGTGGCACATCTCTGCCCATTGCTACCATACACACACACTAACTACTCGAGTGATTCACTCACTCTCCTTCACTTGCTCCTATTCACATCTTTTCGTGACATCGGCACACGGCAGGCGTGTTGTATCCCAGTTGAACACGGGCGGCGGCGTGTCATTAAGGGATTCCGACATTCTCCGCTGAAGGCGTAGGTTTACCCAAATGGCTGAGCTCTGTTTTCATTTTATTCGGACGCTCCCCTCCAACTCCCTATCCCCCTACCTCCACCTCCCTATCCCCCTACCTCCACCTCCCTTACCCCCTCCCTCCACGCGCAACTAAACTGAAATAGAGGGAGAGTCTCGCATTGCTCTTCCTGTCGTGGGTTGGAGAGGACGTGTCCCCACCCCACCCCTCCCTCCTCGACCTCCCCCCCTCCCCTCTGTCTCTTGTGGGACAGGGCAAGGGAAGGGGTGAAGGAGGGGCAATAGGGAGGGGGAAGGGGGGGGGGGGGCGACGCGCGCGACCTCTCCCAGTGCGTCCGTGTATTTGAGCGTGCCACACTCGCGGTGGCGGTCGTGGTCTGGGGGGGTTGGGAGGGGGAACGAGGAGGAGGGGGTGGAGGAGGAGGGGGTGGAGGTGGAGGGATAGAGCGTCCGGTGACACGGACAGCGGAGGAAGCGATGGAGGGGAGAGATAGGGGGGGAGGGAGGGAGCGTGTAGGTTTTTCGGGGGTCGCCGCTGATTCCGCGTAACCATGGCGACGGCAGCTCTTCGGGGACAACCCCTCCCCCTTTCCCCCCCTCCTTCCCCCCACCCCCCTCATTCCGGGGAGGGGACAAGCACCCCCCTCCACACACCTTTCAATTACACTTCGCTCTAGGAAGAGGGGGGGGAGAGGGGTTAAAGGGGGTGGGAGGGGAGTGGCCGTCCGCCCAACTCCCCCTCCTCTCACTCTCATCCATCGCCATGGAGACGACCGAGCACTCCCGCCCCCCCCTCTTCCTTCTCTCCACCTCTCGGCCCACCTGAGTGCGGCCCGCCTGCCTCTGCCTGCGGTCCACCTCCCTCCCCCCTCCGCGAAACGCGAATTCACTCTCTCATTCCCCTTCCTCCTCCCTCCCCATTCCTCCCTCCTCCCTCCCCCTTCCTCCCTGACGACCCGTCCCCTCCATCCCTTTCTCTCTTCGGATATAAAAAGAGCAAAAAGAGACGCCCGACATAAGGTTTTCCATTACGCCCCAGCAAGCCCATCACAACTTGATACATGTTCACGCTCGTAATTGAGGCAAAACAGTTTCCCAATCATTCCTAGTCACTTTTTCTAATTAATAATCCTAAATCGATGCCTTTCTCAGGGTCCAGGCTACGTGAATCGATCTCCTGAATATCTGAAAGTTCAGTGGGTTTTTGATCGGCCAATCCTAAAGCAGTTAATTGTAATTTTGTTTTTGTTACCGTTAGTTTTCATTACGCGTGCGACATACTGAATTAGGCCCTGAGATATATTACATCCACTTCCAATCTAAAAGTATTACGGTCCCCTCAACCAATAGACACGTCGGCGATGATATTGAACTACTCCCTCCTAGAATTCCACTGACTCGTCAGGTCAAGGTCAGGCTTGCCCCACTACACCCTAACACGCATTGCTTTATTAACGGTCGCCTAGACTTCTTTTTGGCCACGATCCGTCAGTTACAGTAAACCCGACGTTTAGGGGCGTGGCCCGCCCTATCGCCCGACTTCATCCCAAGCCACATCCACAGCAGCTACGTGCTACGAGTAGCCTAAGAGGCGCTTGGCAGTTGCTGTTAGGACACCGGCCATGTGGGGAGGAATGGGGAAATGGGTGGGTGATATAGGACAGAAGTGATAAGTTTCTTGGTTTCGCCGCGTGCATTCCATTCCACCGACAGGAAAGGGAATTTGATTCCAAACAAATTATAAATAGCTTTTAAATAACGCGAATGTTCTCCATCTATACGTTGTTTTTTTCACCGGTCGGCCACGTAGTTTATTACTTCCCCTCGAGGGATGACTGTTTCGGAGGTTGAGTCTTCATCCCTTTAGAGGTGAATAGAACACAAAGCGAGCACTGTGGAGAAGGTTTTGCTTCTCGTTAACACTACCAACAGCACTCCATCGATCCGAAGACTGGTTTGATGCAGCTTTCCTTCCCCTTCTACTCTTCAACTTCAACTTCATTCCCATCATGTATTCCATTTCGGTCTTCCTTTGTAATGATTCCTATCCATTTCTCTTTCCAATATTATTTTTAATAGGATACAATGTCCCCAATTGCGTAAATTATGCTTGTGTGTCTTTTATCCCTCAGATTTTTCATTATATATCTTTGCTCTCCAACTTTTCTTGCGAATTGAAATTAAAATAAAATGTTGTTAAATGCAAGAATGAGTGAAACATGCAGAAAAAAATTAGATAGGATAGGTTTCGCACCAAAACTATTTAAGGTGTCAATGTGACTTGTGACAGGTGATGATTATTAATAGGATGTGACCGTCGAAACAAACATTTCATGGAATGTGTGGAGCCATATTTCATGAACTCTTAGAAAGAAGGCCCACAAATAAGACTATAAGGTTGTGAAGGTGTACAACTGTACACATTACAGCGACTCCGAGTGTCGGGTTTCTAGGAAAGCTGAACTAAGGGCCTTGGAAACAGAAGAGATGAAATGAATGAAAAACAAAAAGAGAATGCAAGAGTTGTCAAGACTATATAGAATGAGAAATCACATACGAGCTTCATTGGAGTTAAAAACTGCAACAGCAGGTCATCGCTACGAGACCCTCGGGTATTCGATCTAGATATTTTGGCGACCAACATACCTGAAAGCGTCCTTAACGTAGTAACAGTGAACGGAATTACCGATCACAGAGCACTAAAAGCTAGATTCCATACTAGTACTGACAAAAGGCACCCATAAGGAGGATGGTATATTTATTTCACAAGGCGGATTTCGAAGGCTTAAAACAAGAACTATTGACCTCGTATAAAACATTTAGTGATATTAGTGAAAACCGTTGTACTGACTATGCATGGAATACTTTTCATAACAACACACAACTAGCCATAACTACCGCAATACCAAGTAAACTTAAAAAGGTCAATACTGAACCTAGGTGGTATAATGCGGACGTCCGGAAATCTCTCAAGCGACAACGAATACGGCACACAAAAATGAGGAACGCACGTCAGGATCTCCCTGAAGAGGAATATAAGAAGTTATGCGTAAAATACAAGAAAGCGAAAACAGCAGCTAAGGCGGCCTATCAAAATGCATTAACGAAATTCAATAATAATATATTGGGCGAATATTTAGAGGATAACCCAAAGTCATTTTGGTCGTACGTAAGGCAGGTTCAATGCTGCAAATCAACAGTGACGTCACTAAAGAACAATCTAGGAGAAAGAGCAAACGACAAATTAGATAAAGCAAATATCCTCAACGCAATTTTTCAAAGCGTCTATACCAAATGTTCTCCAAACGACACCACTACAATGCCTAGGCTATATAATCAACCAATGCAGTCTATTAATATCACTAGTCGTGGAATATAAAGTCATCTGAAATCCATTAATTCCAAGAAATCACCCGGTCCCGATCAAATTCCCGCCCGAGTTTATAAAGAATTAACATCAGAAATAGCACCGTACCTTAAAGTAATCTTTGAAAAATCTCTAACACAACATCGTGTTCCTTACGATTGGAAAATCGCGAACTTTACACCAATATTTAAAAGTGGGGATAAGGAAGAGCCCAGTAACTATATACCGATTTCCCTTACGTCTATCTCGTGCAAGATATTGGAACATATAAACGTCAGTTCGATTATGGGGTACTTGGATACTCAGAACTTGTTAGCGCCAAATCAGCACGGATTCCGGAAAGGTAGGTCTTGCGAAACCCAGTTGGCCCTCTTCCTTCACGACATTCTTTCCTCGGGAGAAAAGCTTGTCCAAGTAGACTCAATATTTCTAGATTTTAAAAAAGCTTTCGATAAGGTCCCTCATTCAAAGTTACTTGTTAAGTTGGAAGCATACGGAATACACCACGACGTAATATGTTGGATAAAAGAGTTCTTAGCCAACCGCGAAAAGAGGGTAGTTCTAGATGGCGTTAGCTCAGATGTAGTGAAAGTTACATCAGGTGTACCTCAGGGAAGTGTCATTGGTCCCTTATTGTTCCTTTTGTACATTAATGACATCACTACCGTTGTTACTATCAAAATTCGCCTCTTCGCAGATGACGCAGTGTTGTACAGGGATCTAGACAACGAGTCCGACAAGATTGCGTTACAAAAAGACCTAGATGCTATACATGAATGGTGCAATACTTGGCAGTTAGAATTGAATTTTAAAAAGTGCGTTGTTACGAATTTTTGGAAAAAGAATAACTCGGTCAACGATACGTACACAATTAATCAAACAGACTTATCAAATGTAGAGTCAGTTAAATACTTAGGTGTGACCCTTACTCAGGACCTGTCTTGGGGGAAACACGTTCGGGAAATCTGCGGACAGGCTAGTCGCAAATTGGGATTTATCAAGAGAATATTAGGAAAATGCGACGAGAAAGTTAAAGAGCGATGTTATTTTTCACTCGTGAGACCTCACTTGGAGTACGGCGCTAGCATATGGGACCCTTACGAAGTAGGACTAATCTCTGAAATAGATAGAATACAACGGAGAGCAGCAAGATTTGTGAAAAGTTGTTACGATAAACTTAGCAGTGTTACCGAATTGTTGAAGGAATTAGGGTGAGAATCTCTTACTGATCGAAGGGAGAAATACAGGTTAAATCTTTTGCGCAAACTCAGAGCAGACAGTTTTTTGCCGGACGTTCAACACATACACACAGGAATAAAATAAAGGAAATTGACTGCCGAACCGATAGATTTAAAATGTCATTTTTCCCACGCACAATAAGGGATCATAATAGTTGCGATAGATCAATCACATGAAACTCCCACCCTCAATAGGTAGAATAGAATTTTCACTTGTGCTTAATAACACTACATCATTACTAACTCTTCTCACCGGTCGATTAGTCCGGCATTATTTTATGTTGTTCTTTGCATGAAGTAGCATCTCGTAGTATTCATAAATTAACAGTACCAGTAGTATTAACCACTAGATGTGTCTATAGCATTTCTCTGCATGTTTGAATGTTCATTTACGTATCACTCTCCCAGTTTCTGGTTGGACTGCGCACTGTTCTCCTGACTGCTTTTTGGTGACTGCGCCTAGCGCCAGGGGGAGTGTGCGAGGTTCTGATTTGTTATAGGATGAGTGCTGCATGCCTGGTGTGGAATCACCCCGTGCCACACACCCTAGTGGTGGCTTGAACGGTACATCGTAGATGTAGATGTATTATAGTTTCTTCCGACAAAACCTTCGGCAACGGTCATGTCTGCTCAATTCACTTGTACTCTTTAGACTCCGATGCTTCTTGGAGAGCGTTTTACTCACAATATTATTCCCCATCGACGACGGACTCTGGAAGAATCGCCGAAATTCATGGTTATCTCAAGGACCTCGTCCCTCTTGCGGAGATTGAGGTTCCCTCTGTCCCAAAACGAGGTCTTCGGTAGAAAACCCTAAGGCTTACTTGACGATTGGCTTTTTTCCTAGGCTCCCCGTGGTGTTTGATGTGCTCCGGGGTGTGGGCACCATAAACCGGGGTGTGGGCACCATTTGTGGGCACCGGGGTGTGGGCACCATTTTCACCTTTTGATTTTTAAATA
Source organism: Pyrrhosoma nymphula (assembly GCA_963573305.1). NCBI lineage: Eukaryota > Metazoa > Arthropoda > Insecta > Odonata > Coenagrionidae > Pyrrhosoma > Pyrrhosoma nymphula. The sequence goes on from OY754329.1 coordinate 6,398,878, forward strand.
GATTAAATTATTTATATACATGTAGGTTAGACCGCTGATATCTAGTAAAATCTAACATATATAGACTGTTAAAATATCGATAGATTTTCTAGCGTTAATCTACTTCAATACATTTTATTTAGGTTGAATCGTACCTAGTTCGAAGAAAGGGTAGTTTTTTTCCCCTCCAAGTTACTAATCAACTGGTAACTTATTATATTTTCAACACAGTCTTAGGTCTACCAACTGACTACTATCATTCGTGTAGAAACTAGCGTTAGTAGAGCCTTGCGAATTTAAAAACTTTTAAACTCTAGTCCGCCCCACACGCAAAGTATAAACAGGCTTCTATTGTTCACCCCTTACACCTGTGCATAGAACCCCTCCACAGTTCACTTGCGTCATCTGTCCTCCAACTCCCCCCCCCCCCCCAACAACAACACTATAGGAGTGAAGTCCGTTACCACCCGCTGTCAGCCCATTAGCCCATCCCCTTAAGGGAATAAAGTCGTAAAGCCTTCTGCACTCGTGAAAGGGTTTTTTGAGAATAGAATGACTCCCATTAGGACTGCTCTTAACCTCTTCAGGGGCTCACCCGATCGCGAGTCCTTGGTGGCCCGGATCGCTGGGCTTGAGAAGACGGTGGACGAGCTCCGTGCTCTGGTGGAGCGGCTGGTGGAAGGTCCTGGAAGGTCGCGGAGGAATGAGGAGGGCCCTAAGCGCTCCAAACGCGTCAAGGCCAGGGGAAGCCCAGGCTCTGTCGCGGGATGGAGAGTGGAGGACCTTTCTCGGACTTCCGTGCCTCCGGTGTCGTCTCCCTCCGTTGCTTCGGGGACATGGAAAGTGGTCTCGAGGCGTAGCCACGGGGTCACCCTCCGAAAACGAGGATTGGCAGGGGCGGAGGCTGAGTCAATCCCCGTCAGCAATAGGTTCGATGTGCTGGCGGAGGCTGAGCCATCGGAGCTAGAGCTGGGAGGTGGGTCGCCGAGTGGGAGTGGAGAGGGAAGGGAGGGAATTTTAGTGATAGGTAGCTCCAATGTCCGGCGTATAGTGTCCCCGATGCGTGGAAAGGCCCGACGGGAAGGAGGAGAACCACGGGTCACCTCCTTGTGTATACCGGGAGGAAAGGTGCCACAGGTGACGAAGGCGATGAAGTCGGCGGTCAGGGGCGCGAACTGCTCCAAGTTGCATGTGGTTGCCCATGTTGGGACCAATGATGCCGTGTTTATGGGATCCGAGGGGATTTTAGGCTCTGTGAGAGACCTATGCTCCGAGTTCCGCCGTATTCGCGGAGAATCTGGTACCAACTTGAGGCTTACCATATGCAGCTTGGTACCTAGGACGGATCGGGGTTCGATGGTTTGGAGCCGAGTGGAAGGCATAAACCAGAGACTCAGTGAAGTCTGTGGGAGCGAGGGAGCGGAGTTCTTGGACCTCAGGCCGGTGCTGGATTCGTGTCGGGTGCCTATAAATCGCTCGGGTGTCCACTATACATACGAGGCATCGCAGGAGGTAGCGCGCAGGATACTTGAGCACACTCGTCGAGTTTAACATAGACGGTAGGCTACAGGGCAGGTCAATTAGTGGGGTCAATAATTATGTGTTGCCAGTTAGTAATTTAGCTAAGAATACTCTGAATATAGCGTCCAAGAATAGCTTAATTGAAGACAGCAATCTTGAAATTACCCCGAATCGCATAAACAATAATCATGAAGCATTAGTCGTTGCAGTAGTTAACTGCCGTAGTTTAAAAAATAAGATTCCAGAATTTCACCACCTTATTCATAGCACGGAGTGTAACGTCATTATTGGCACAGAAAGTTGGCTGACGGACGATATTTCTGATAGTGAAATATTTCCTAAATCATTCAAAGTTTACAGAAAAGATAGGTCCAACCGAACCGGAGGCGGAGTATTTATAGCTGTAAAGAAAACCATAGTCAGCCGAGCGGAAACCGTCCCAGATACCAGCATAGAATCTGTATGGTGCTCTATTAGATGCCCTAAATCAAAAACAATATTCGTGTGCGCATACTACAGGCCACCTAACACCGACGTCACCTCAATTTTAGAACTCGAAGCACAAATAAAGAACATCACATCCAGGAACACCGAAAGAAATTTAATCATAGGTGGAGATTTCAATACGCCCTCTATAGATTGGAGGACCTACAGTTACATATCAGGAGGAAGAGACAAAGATATATGCGAGTCCCTGCTGCACACGTTCTCATCCAATGCCCTACATCAGATAGCTACGACACCTAACAGAGGGGACAACATTCTTGATTTATTGGCAACAAATATACCGCAACAAGTAATTAAGGTAAACACTGTTGAGGGCATTAGTGACCATAGAGTAGTTACCGCAAAGTTCTCCTTGAGTTTCATTAAAAGTTTTAAAGAAAGAAGAAAATTCTACATTTTTAAAAAAGCCGATTTCAATGCGTTTAAGAGTCATCTAAAAAATTCTCTTCCCGAATTCCAGGAATCAAGCTTAAAGTTAGACACTGAGGGTAGTTGGAAAGCTTTTCTTTCGATTGTACATTCAGGGATCAGAAAATACATTCCAAGTAAAGTAAAAAAAGAGGGCAGCGAACCAAGATGGTACAATGCTGAAGTGAGAAAATCCTTAAGACGTCAGAGAGTATGCCACGCCAAGATGAAAAAACTCCGTAGAGATTTGTCCTCTAGTGATCAAAATTTAATATTTGAAAAATACAAATTGTCTAAAGCCACTACAAAGGAAGCCTTTCGGAATGCATTCATGGATTTTAAAAGAAAAACATTAGGAGAACAATTACAGGACAACCCAAAGGCATTTTGGTCATACGTAAGGGAAGTTCAAGGCAATAGATCAACAGTTATTCCACTACGAAACGAAAATGGCGAATTATTAACAAGCAGTTCGGACAAGGCCAACTTATTAAATTCTTATTTTCAAAGTGTGTTCACCAAGTCAACGCAGAGTACATCCGTAAAGTTAAATGATCACTTCCAGCAAAAGATGCCGCCTATCGACATCTGCACTCACGGAATAGAAAACTTGCTAAAATCTATAAGTCCAAATAAATCCCCAGGTCCTGAAGAAATTCCTGCCCGCGTGTATAGAGAATTAGCTTGTGAAATAGCACCCTACTTGCAGAATATATTTAGTAAATCCATCAACGAACACGAAGTACCCATGGACTGGAAAATTGCAAATGTCACTCCCATATTCCAAAGGCGGTGATAAGGAACAGTCATCGAACTACAGACCGATATCTCTCACATCTATCTCTTGCAAAGTCCTTGAACATATAATTGTTAGTTCAGTTATGAGACACCTCGATATAGAAAACTTGTTAACAAAAACACAACACGGATTCAGAAAGGGAAGATCTTGCGAAACTCAATTAGCACTTTTTGCTCACGATATTTTAGTCTCGGGTGAACATAACGCTCCAGTTGATGCAATTTTTCTTGACTTTAAAAAGGCATTTGATAAAGTTTCCCACATTAAGCTACTCATGAAATTAAAATCCTACGGTTTAGACGACGACGTAGTTTCCTGGATTAGAGAATTCTTAAGTAATCGCGTGCAAAGGGTTGTATTAGATGGCGCTATCTCTAATGTAGTAAAAGTCACATCGGGTGTCCCACAGGGAAGTGTCATAGGTCCGCTTCTGTTCCTTTTGTACATAAACGACATCGGTGACAAAGTTGACAGTAAGCTTAGATTATTTGCTGACGACGCAGTGATGTATAGAGAAATTCGTAGCTTTAATGACAAGGAAGCGCTAACTAAGGACCTCGAGGCAATACAAGAGTGGTGCGATGCGTGGCAGCTAGAATTAAACCTGAAAAAATGCGTTGTTGTAAATTTTTGGAAACGGAAAAACGCTCCTTGTAACAGCTATTGTATTAACAACATAAAACTAGACACCGTAGAATCGGTTAAGTACCTCGGAGTTAAACTGACTAATGATCTATCGTGGAGTAAACATATTCGAGAAATTACCGGTCAAGCTAATCGTAAATTGGGATTTGTTAAAAGAGTACTTGGCAAGTGCGACGATAAAGTTAGGGAAATCAGCTACTTCTCCCTCGTTAGACCCCACTTAGAATATGCCGCCAGTATTTGGGATCCTTATGAGATAGGCTTGGAAACTGAGTTAGAACGCGTGCAGCGAAGATCGGCAAGATATGTTAAAGGCCGTTATGATAATCTCGTTAGTGTTACTGACCTTTTGCAGCAACTGGGATGGGAAAAGCTTTCAGACCGTCGATTAAAATTTAGACTAAATCTATTATGTAAGTTCCAAACCGGTCTATTCTCTGACGACGTTGACAATATTTTACGAAATCCGACATACTACGGTAGATCAGATCATGAGAGTAAAATTAGGGAACTCGACTGCAGAACGGATAGATTTAAGATGTCATTTTTCCCACGAACGATAAGGGACCATAATAGCTGCCATGAGACTTTTATCTAGGTTTTTCGTTAGGTAGTGTAGCTCTTAGTAGTTGTAGTACTCCTAATACTTGAATCCTTATCTGTTACCTAGTACATACTAACAGCACGCCTAGCATGTTTTCTACATGGGTCTTGAGTCCCTGTCCATCTGTGTAGTTGTAGAATGCATGTATATTGAGGTCACTCCATTTTGATGACATCTGTAGTGTAGTGTTGCATGCTTGTGAGGCTTCGCCTCATGACAAGCATTAGCGATTTATGCTAATGCATAATTAGTCGTAGTTACACTAACTTTAGTGTATAGTGTAATGCATGTTGGTGAATACTCACCCCCTGCCACACACCCCTGAGGTGGCTTGCAGGGTATTTTGTAGATGTAGATGTAAAGTAATCCTTTATCTACTGTAAGTGATTCAACAAGACCTTTACTAGCAGTTTCCCTAGCCTTTTGGGTCGCAATGATCAGCCCAAAGCTTTCCGGTGCGGGAGGCGATTTCCCAGGCTTTGGAAATCTTTATGGCGGACACTACGTTCGGCCAATGCCATTGAACAGAATACTGATGATTCGAATGGAATGTGTCCCGCAAGTGAATTAAGGTGTGAGCAGATCAAGGCTTGAATGAAGCGATATCGCCAAAACCTGGCAAGGTAATCGAAATACAACTGTTAGGCATGGCATGACTTCCAACAGGGATGGCAATCGAATCGAAACGAAAGTCAAAATCAGAAAATTTACAATAGTTTCATTGCTGGGAGCGAAATGTAGAAGCGAAACTAAATGGAATGAAACCCGAGGAGCTAAACTCAGGACGAAACGAAATCGGAGTCGAAACTAAACAAATGCCCCGGAACGAAACCAAACACGAATGAAGTTTCACACCGGTGGGACCATTTGCTTCATCTTCGCACCGTTTAGTTTCGCATCACACGTCGAATGGTAATTATTGACTCAAACTGACGCGTGTATTCACTTGTCTGTGCACTGTGAAGTGATCGTGCTTTAGTTAAACTTCGTGCACTAGGATACGGAAGCTTCGTTAATGTTGGGAGGATCCGTCATGACAATTGTCACAATAATTTATCATTGCTTACTTCAGGGTAACGTGATGTACAATAATATAAAGCTAGGAACGTTAAGCAGTCCACTGCATCTTTGCAACTGAATTATTTTTCGTTAGAAAGCCGGTACCCGCAATCAAACAGGGAAAGGACGAGCATACGAAACCTGATTTCAAATAATGTAAAAGGCGAGGTGGAAAAAGAAATAAATGACATATTTCTGCTTATCTAGAACCAAAATATATCTTTGAATATTGCATTTCATTTGTATGCATGACCAAAAAGACATTCCCCCACAGTCCTTCGGAATCTATGTCCGTTAAAAATTATCGATTCACAGTCAATGAACTCAAAACTCCCCTCGAGGTGAGTGCCTATATTCAGGATTACTGATCCCAACCAATATATATTCCTTATAACATTTGAAAAACATGAAAAAAATTGTAATTGTCTGAAAATCATGTTTTTTGCTGCAAAGTCTCACATTCATCTCTGAAATCAAAAATAGCAAATTTCCGTGACAACCAGAGATTCAATTTTCAAAGAATATTCACGCCTCTAGCATTTACTTTTCCTGCAGACCCATGAGAGCACGTAGAAAGAAAATCTGTATAAGAAGGACCCACAGTCCCAAGAGTCCCATGATAGATTGCTTCGGGGAGTAAATCCCAAATTCATTGCATATTTACAAGTATACTCTTCAATGTCTACTCTCAAAGTAGCTCTCATAGGGCCACTGAATGTACAATTATGAGATAACACTTACATAGTAAACGATACACATTAAGGAATTAAACGTGCAAGAATATTTACGTGCAGTGAATTGTAATGGTAATAATGCCGCTGTTGCTACAACAAGCATGGCGTGATTTATTATCGTCTAATACTCAGATGCATGACAGGTAGTGGAACTGTCTGCCTCTTATTGCGACTGCGAACTGTTTTTTGAAACCAGTTCCCATATTAATAACGTTACGAGTTAATAATGTATGTTTAAAGCTGTTAAACTGCAGTTAACTTACATTCACTCAATCATAGAGTTGCCTATTCTAGACTCTCACCCGCCGCTGTGTTTCCCCTCCTTGGACTTAAACATATATCCATCAACATGCCTAATAGAAAAAATAGTAACCTTTCCAAAAAATCTTCTAAAGCAAGAGGAATGTCTTCTTTGCGAGTAAATGATTCCTTGCATGAAAAACGACAAAGGTTAGACTTGGATGCTCAATGAAATGCACACTAGCGATCTCATGAGCATCTCTCCGTGGTGTTTCTCGGATTACGTTAAGAACCGCACAAATTTCATCCTAACCCAACCTACTATAAATCTGGTTCAAATATAGACACATTTATTTCGAAACTTCAATCTGTTTTAAAATGGCGGAAATTATAATGACGTCACTACATGTTTCTTACCCGAAAGAAGAATGGAAATTTTGCGCAATGAACGACATCCGTGCATGAAAATTGGCAAGTGCACTAAGAATCACCATAGATTTATTATTTAGCAACCGAAAACCAATTATTATGGCTTCCCTTTATGCCGAAGGCGCAGTCCGGGTGTCGTAGGATTCAAAGGTCAAATTAACATGATTTCTGCTGCCATTACTCCTCTTGACGTTGTCAACCGCTGGATTGTACCCTACTATCCAATCCTGATTAAAACACTCAACGCACATATCAACGTTGACTTGCTCAACTCAGTTAAGTGATTGAATGCAAATATGTTTACGTATTCAAGTACACCGGTAACCAATCAAGTTGTAAATCACTCAGAAGACGGCTCAAGAGAACCGGAGGGACGAGGTGACCATCTATCAACCTTTGCTATTTAAGTAGTAATGAGTCTGCGTGGCCCATTTTTCGGTTTCCCGTGCATGAAAGAGGACCAACAGTCACTCATCTCTCCGTGCACCTGGAAAACGGTCAGCGTGTCTTCTACAACGAACACAACGTACAAGATAGTTTAGGAACTCCTAAAATGACTACGCTGACAGTTTTTCTTCAGGTTTTGTGGTTTTCTTATTCAATAAGTTTAATGTTTTTCACACCCGTTGAATTTCAACGGGTACCTTCCACTCGTATATTTATAAAATAGAATCATTTGGTAATTGTAACGCATATTATCTCATTTGATGGAACGAGACATTTCGTTATCTGAAGAATCTTCATTAGAAATGAGAAAAATACAAGAGTAGACCAATATATATCTATCGGTATATCTCTATCATGGCATAATTTACATGTTTTCAAGCTCTATCGTTTACAAACGAGTTGCAATTAGAGTTTTGGCGAGATATTCTTAGCCGTACTTGCATTTTGTTTAAAATGCTTCAAAATACAGAATATCACCTCTACTCTGGCCTTCAATTCTTTTACCGTAATACTGTGAGCGATCCTTGAAGAAATCTTTGCATACTCGACGTAGTATCACCGTATTTCCTCGCTGAATTTACTTCTCGATCTGTGTGAATCATATTACATGTTGCACTAAGAAAACGATATTGAAGAAATTGCCTTCAATATCCATTTTATGCAGACAACGAACCGGAAGTAGGAAGTGCTCTCGCGTCGCAATCAGAAATCGGTGGGCCGCAGGGCCCATCGCTGGCGTGGGGGTGCGGGGCAGGGGGGTGCGGGCAGCAGAACGGCCGCCCCTTGACCCGCTTGGATGGACAGGCGGAACCGGATCGTCAGGGCCCTCCCAGTATTCGCCATTCCATGAAGCCTGGGTACCGATAAATTTTTTACAAGGAGCCATAACAAACGGCCGCTTTTAAAATGACAAATTGGATGAAGAATGCGAGGTGGAATGTGCCACGATCAATAAAATATGGGCTGCCATGAAATTTCATGGAAAATAAGTTTCCTTGACACTGAGAGGCCTTCAGGCATTGCTATATTTTTGCACATAAAGAAGAAAAAAGTTTCTTTTACAAATTGGAAATATTAATTCATTTATTAGTAAAGCAAACGCATTCAAGTGAATGAAAAAAAAACCATTCACTCTGAGGGAAAGAAAAATCGGAAACTATAAAGGAGAGATTCCAGAAATTTTTCTAACTTCTTAGAATGTCACGATTTCTGTACTTCGTATTTTGCAAACACCTGAGACCAATAGACTTGGGAAGAATGGTTTGAAATTTTCATATGAATTGCTGCAATTTGACAGACTTCAATCACGTGAAAGGTGAACTGATTACACAAAAATTACACCAAATAGCATAAGTTCCTATGAATTCATTTTTTAGTATGGACAGATTCACTATTTGAACACCTGTGGTATACAAAAAAAATGGACATTTAATCTAAGATTTTGAAGTAACTCAACCCGTTTTCGACTTCTTTTGTTGTTCAAGGTATTTGTTTCCTCAGCTCAATGTTTTCAATTTCATCCATCTGCAAAAAAATCGTGCAGTTCAAAGAAATCACAGCAATTGTGAATTTTCGATCGTGAATTATTTGCTGTGCAGGGTGAGTTAAGTTCGACAAGGATTTATATTTTGCATATATTATTCACCTACCCTTAATGAAGAAGCAATGCCGGCGTGCAACATTTTTAAATGTGACTGCATCCGCTTTGCCTTAAGCTTTTGTTTGTAACCATTCAAATAAGAAATATTATCAGTAGTTCATTACATTTCGCGTCAATGTTAGAAGGACTAGGTTGGTAGCAGCTATATATGTATTAGGCTAGGCCAAGGGCACTTGATATACAAAGATCAGGAGATTTTCAGGATGAAACTTTCGAAATTAAATTTTAATGCGATTTTAATACGCACTGTATCTCCAGAACTGCTGGAAATAATTCGAGCCGTACACTGCCCCACTGATTGGAACCAAGATGTTTTCTTTCCGCCCCCACCGTCAGCGCCCTTAACAAGAAACAATAGGACTTCACTAAAAGGACTCCGCTGACATGTTATTCACTTTCATCCAACTTCTTCTCTCCTTCCCTCAATTCCACCCCGTTCTTGCAAGGGTCGAAGGGTGTCCTATTTAACTCGCCCCTGCTCTGAGGTTCCAAAAGTATATCAAGATGAAGAAAATAAAAGGAAAGAAAGTAATTTGTGCTCTCAGGAAACTGAAAGGAATCTGGTTGATATCTAGCGTTACGTTTAAACTATAATAATAATGTCCTCTTTATTTTCTAGCAAATTTAGGCCTACATAGAGATTTCATACAATTCACTCGTTACCACACACCTATGCCCTGAGATGAGAAAAACGTACCCAACCGGGGCTCAAACCCGAGATCTCCGGGTTAGCAGGCGAGGACGTCACCCCCTCCGTCACCGAGGCCCCAGATGTCACAAAATCCTTTGGGAACACTAAAGAGAGCGCGGCATGTGCGCCGTTGCCTTCACCATTCTTCAAGTTGGTTTCTCTATTTCGCCCAATTATGACACTTCGGCGGGCACTTTATAGTTAATCAGGAAAATCATTAAGTTTAAAAGACCAAAGTTATTGAAAATAACATTAAAATGATTCGAAGAAACAAAATCTGAATTTGTTTACAAAATTGTAAGTCTGATGCGCATATTCACGATAGTAACTACATATATCTACCAAAAAGTTGCTGAGAACCTATTTGGAAATCACATGATAAGAAATTGGTAGAAATGCTGGATTGAGTTTTTTTAATTGTTTCATAAACACATATTGAAATACGCGTCTGAATCAGGTTAATATATGATGCCGGAACTAGCGCAACTATGGCCGTTGAACTTAAACTCAAACTTTACTACAAAGTTATATACATATATTGGACAAAATTATTGATGATTAGACGTTAGATGCTAACTCTGCGAACAACGACAAGATATTCATTTAAAATAGAATCATTTTTATATTATGTGATAATGAGCAATTTAAATGGTATGCTAATAACAACATATTTTCAAGCAGAAGTAAAGAGTAAATAATGCAGGGATATGCTAATAATGAATCTCAGTAGCTGCCAGTAATCACTTAGCCTGTCATGCTGAAGTGGGTACTGCCTAAGATAACATATAATCACTCACCGACCTTTATATAGTGGTGGCGCTTGCTAAATAGGCTGCAAAGATTATCATGAATTTATGTTGGAGTTTGAAGCAGTGGCTTATCTCTCCGTGCTCTGCATATAATTAGTGAATTTAATTTGAACGCACTGTGATGAGAATAGTCTGGTTCCAGCAAGATGGAGTTAAATGTGGATCTCAGCGTGGGAAAACATATTAATACCCCAAAGATATGCACAAAATGTTTCCAGAAAATTCCAGGAATAATTTATAAAAAAACATTTGCTTGCATTTCAACTGAAACTACAGATTAAAGTGACATACGACTTTTGGCTTTTTATTTTTTGAGAGGATTTGGCAAGCTGGTATCTCTAACCAAAATGATCATCTAGATTCAAATGTTTGTTTTCCAAGTAGAAGCTCCTAATAGAATTCGAATGAAATGGAATAAAAATGGAATTTTAGATTAATTTTACTAATGAAGATGAAACCAATTTTCCTCAGTGTAATTTCCCCTACAACTGATGATTTAGGAAATACTTAAATTCTACAAATTTTAATTAAATATCTCCAAAATTGTCCAAATGTGATCTTACACGAACAACTTCGGATTCTACTCTATCCGGTAACCGAGCATTGACGAAATGCTAACCGAAGAAGTACCCACGGGTTTTATTTATCAATTACTTTTGCGGGAAAATCAAAACACTAATTATCATTATATCATTTTTTTGGATAGTGTCTGTCGTTTCAGCACAAATCATTTATTTTATTTTCACATGGAGTTTAATACCATCGCTAACTAAATTGTGAAATCAAAGGTCTCCTAAACATTCAGACCAGTCAGGTTAAGGTCAGCGTGGTCAATAAAAATGAAACAATCCATGGACATGGATCTAACGATATTCAAGGACATGAATTGGACACTGGCCAGCACCTAAGGATAATTCACAATGCATCTTATGCACAGCACTGCAAATCACTGCTTGTTAATAGTGAAATTAAGCCTTTCCATAGTAAATATATTTATGTGAATCTATTTGATGTTTAAGATAAACTTGAACATGCAATAATTAGGAGAGATGTCCATAATTATAATAATAGAAATAATATGAAAATCGATACTGAATATAAGTAGATTGTCTAAAACGCAACAATAACGCAAGATTTTCAACAAAGTTAAGATTTTCAACAACTAACCATTGACTGCAAGGACTTTGGATAAGACTGTATAGCAGTGCAAAGTCCAAAAGTGGCTGCTTTTTGAAACCTTCTACTCACTGCAGGAATTTCTTGTCTGTAATCTAAACGACCTTAAACTGTGAATATATTTAGTTTACTGTGATGTAATATTTTATGGAGTATAATGCCGGCTCCGGTTGCGGTAGGGGATCGCCTGCTAGTCCTAGGGTTCCGAGTCCCGCCCTGGGTTGGTTTGTCGCAATCCCACGGCAAGGGTTATTCTGTTTCACGTTCTGGTGGTAAGGGGCAGGAAGAAAACTGAGATGACATGCCAATGGCTTACATCGGGATCATCGAAGGCGCAAACGGACTTCCAGAATCGTCCGAGAAAGCAGAAAATAAATAAATGCCATTACTCTATTTTAAAAGTGTTATTCTATCCTAACATTACCGATTTCCATTGTGTTTAAATCCTACTTAGCATTGCGGTATGTAGTTGTGTTGAGGAACGGTATGGGATTGCTAGTTTCCGGGGTCAAGGGGGTATTGAGTTACTTATGATTTACTTTTTTCTTTTTTCCCAGAAATGAAGGAGCCGTCCCTCCATAATTCCTGGGAAACTTTTTCACTGCCATTAGTTCATCATAATTTTTTAACATTGAAAGATCGACTGACAACTTATCCTTAACTTTACATAACAATTACCGTAGCCACATCAGTAATGAGTAATGTTTTTAGCGACATTTTCCTGAATATCTAGCACATAATATGGCAGCGATCTATTTTAATGCTGATGGTTCATTCATATCACTTTGAATGAATGTAAAACCATTTATCAGACTCAATACTATAGTTTCATTTAATAAGCTTTTGTTAGCTTCGAGTAGGATTGCCTGGACTATTCAGCCACCTGCTAAGTCAAAAATCTCATGGCCTGGATTCCTAGCCAAGTAAATCAGCGAAATCCTGACGAATTGATTTGATCATAGTAGATTATACGAAAAATCTTAAATTTTTAAGAAAAAATATTAAGGGCAATCAAAGACCTATATATTGTTACAAAGTTCAGTAACTATTTTCAATCCGCTAGTTTTTCTGGCAATTAGTTTATTTTGGCGCTAAACATCTTCTTTCTCCTCCATCGACTTCGTATCAAAAGGGGTCGTTCTTTTACATAAGTGTCCTCTACTCCTCTCTGTCTACACCCTAGTCCCCCGTAAGACCTTTGATACTTTAAATAAACAGCACCTCCACGTTGTTTTAAGTCTCACTCGGATTCTGTTACCTTCAACACTCGTATTCAATGTCACTTAGTCACGTAATCCCCAGGTCTTTTCATTATGTACCAATGCGATTGGAACATGCTTTCTTTCGTATTTCAGGGACATTCAGGGTCTTACTAACAAGACCTATCAAAGCGCTAACTAAGGACCCCGAGGCAATACAGGAGTGGTGCGATGCGTGGCAGCTAGAATTAAACCTGAAAAAATGCGTTGTTGTGAACTTTTGGAAACGGAAAAACGCTCCTAGTAACAGCTATTGTATAAACAACATAAAATTTGAGACCGTAGAATCGGTTAAATACCTCGGAGTTAAATTAATGATCTATCGTGGAGTAAACATATTCGATAAATTACCGGTCAGGCTAATCGTAAATAGGGATTTGTTAAAAGAGTACTTGGCAAGTGGGACGATAAAGTTAGGGAAATCAGATACTTCTCCCTCGTTAGACCCCACTTAGAATATGCCGCCAGTATTAGGGATCCTTATGAGACAGGCTTGGAAACTGAGTTAGAATGCGTGCAGCTAAGATCGGGAAGATACGTTAAAGGCCGTTATGATAATCTCGTTAGCGTTACTGACCTTTTGCTGCAACTGGGATGGGAAAAGCTTTCAGACCGTCGATTAAAATTTAGACTGAATCTATTATGTAAGTTCCAAACCGGTCTATTCTCTGACGACGTTGATAATATTTTACGAAATCCGACATACTACGGTAGATCAGATCATGAGAATAATATTAGGGAACTAGACTGCAAAACTGACAGATTTAAAATGTCATATTTCCCACGAACGATAATGGACCATAACAGCTGCAAATGAGACTTTTATCTAGGTTTTTCGATAGGTAGTGTAGCTCTAAGTAGTACTCCCTAATACTTGAATTCTTATCTGTCACCTAGTACTAACAGCACGCCGTGCATGTTTTCTACATAAGTCTTGAGTCTCTGTCCATTTGTGTAGTTGTAAAATACATATATATGAATGTTCCCTCTCCATTGTGATAATATCTGTAGTATAGTAGTCCATACTTGTGAGGCTTCGCCTCGTGACAAGCATTAGCGATTTATGCTAATGCATAATTAGTCGTAGTTACACTAACTCTAGGGTATGGTGAAATGCATGTTGGTGATTACTCACCCCCTTCCACACACCCCTGAGGTGGCTTGCAGGGTATTTTGTAGATGTAGATGTAGATGTCTGTCAGTCTGTCATTCTTGATTCTTTTCCTTCCTTATTTTGTCGAGTTTTATTTTTTATTTTGGTCATTTTGCTAGGTAAGCATATTTTACTGTATACTTGTCATATAAGCTAGTATGAAATATAATATGATTAAAGTACACAATACGTTCCATTCAATACTTTTATTTTAAACACAACCGACCATGATTTCGGCACTCTGTCCCATCATCAAGGTGCTTCAGGTCATTGGTCGATTTTGTTCAAAATAAAAGCTTAGAATAGAACGAAGAGTGTTATTTAATCATCTTAGATGTTAACATGTCTCACCAAGTTACGCCTTAGACTTTCTCTTATAGTTAGGAATACTCTGGTGGTCAGTGTGGAAGTTATTGATGCCAACGAAGGAGTTAATAACAGCAATTATATTTTTTAGTCATTAAATAATAAAAAAGGATCTTTTAGCAGCCAATAAGCTAAAATTAACTCACATTCAGTAGTAACGCCAAGCAATGAAAGTTAATATGGTGGCACAGAACATGAGTGCTATTTGAGCAGAAACTGAGATGGATTAAAGACAATTTCTTCAATAACTGCATGCTGAATGGGCTTTTAATAAAATAAATAATTGCAATTAAGTTGAGTTAATTTTGTACCATAAATTAAAAAATGAATGTGCAAATAAAATCTTAAGAAAACGTCAATGCATTGTTTCATAACAAATCCGCTGCATATTGCATTGGTCCACGTGGATTTGTTTTTTGTCTAGTAAGAGAGTGCAGGCAATTAGAGCAAATCACGAGTCTTGGAATAAGAAACATACCTTTTATCAGCCCAGATCTGTAAGTGAGCATTACGAGCGAAGAAAATCACGCGAAAATAAGGCAGCGCTTATCACGCTACTCCCGAGTAACAATAGTTACCAGTGAGGGGCATGCCACATGCAAAGGTAATCACACCAGAATATTCCAGGCGTTAAACGCGGGTGATATTTAAACGCACTTAGCTGTGATGGGGTATTTAAGCGCGACGATAACACGCCTCGGGAGTCTTTCATTAAAGATTTCTGACAGGTGTGGAACATTTATACGTTATATCGACTTCTGAATTCCATGAAATAACTTTCATCTACTACATCTACGAAGTACCGTGCAAGTCACGACTAGAGTGTGTGGCACGGGGTGATTCCACACCAGGCATTCAGACCTCGTCCTAGCACAAGTCAGGCGAAACCGGTCGTGCATTAAATGTCATACTCGTGGAAATTGCTCATGTTTCATTTACTGCAGTTATGTTCCGGTTCCACTCCATCACGCCTGAAACCTCAGATTTTGTAGAACCTCGCACGCTCCCCCTGGCGCTAGGCGCATACACCAAAAAGCAGTCAGGAGAACAGTGCGCAGTCCAACCGGAAACTGGGAGAGTGATACGTAAATGAACATGCAAACATGCAGAAAAATGCTATAGACACATCTAGTGGTTAATATTACTGATGCTGTTAATTTATGTATGCTACGAGATGCTACTTCATGCAGAGAACAAAATAAAATAATGCCGGACATATTAAGCGGTGTGAAATGTTAGTAATGATAATGTGTTATTAAGCACAAGTGAAAATTCTACTCTACCTATTTAGAGTGGGAGTTTCATATGATTGATTTATCGCAACTATTATGATCCCTTGTTGTGCGACCGAAAAATTACATTATAAATCTATGGGTTCTGAAATCAATTCTGAAATCTTATTCCTGTGATCGCTTCTAGCGCACAAATCGCTTCCTCATGAATGATGCAACGATAAGTAAGTATCTTGTTTTTAATGTTTCCTGTAAAAATAGCAACAAACCCGTTTCTTACGCCGGTCATACTTTTTCCCCAGTCTGTTCAAATTGAGACAATTTTATCGAGTGGAATATGTTTTCCAATGCACTCAATTGCTATTTTTCTATAACTTCTCGCGTTTGGCCTATGAGTGCCAATAATCCTAAAAGTTCTTTTGAAGGACCTGTAGATGAAATTAATTGTACAAAAATATACCATTCTATATTTGGAAAATAAATTTAAAGGGTGATCTGTGTATTTACTAAAGAGCATTTCATGGTATTCATTAAAGTGTTGGTATTTTGAGCGTAAGTTGTAAGTTGCATAGTTAACTTTGAAAGAGTCATTTCATAATAATTCAAGGCCAAGAAGCCAAATATTCAAAGGATTTATCCTGAATACCTTTATCTTAAAAAATTTTTTTGCTATTGGTCATTTCCAAGTGCCTTAACAGATATCATAACCAACGGCTCATCTCTTTTGGGTTAAAATAGTATTATTGAAGTCATTGTTTTAATTGAACCACTTAGACATAGTATTTAAAATGTGTTAAAATTGGTGAGTAAATTTCTTTGAAAGCGTTATACGTGTATTCAGAATTTACATCAGAGAGCGACCAGGGAAAGGATATAAGGTATCGAGACGTGTGGGCTAAGAGACACCGGTAACGTACAGATTGACGAAGGAAAGGTCGATCCAGTTCCATAGAGGGGTCGAGTAACCATGCCATCGTGCCTCCAATGACGCTTTCAGAACGTCGATTAGAATTTAGACTCAATCTATTATGTACATTCCAAACCGGTCTGTATTCTCTGACGACGTTGATAATATTTTACGAAATCCGACATACTACGGTAGATCATATCATGAAAATAAAATTCGGGAACTAGACTGCAGAACGGACAGATTCAAAATGTAATTTTTCCCACGAACTATAAGGGACCACAACAGTGGACAGAGAGACTTTTATCTAGGTTTGTCGTTAGGTAGTGTAGCTCTTAGTAGTAGTAGTAATCCTAATACTTTACAGCGGTGGTAGCCCAGTGGTTAAGGTGAGCGACTATTATTGGAAAGGTTTTGAGATCGATGCCCTATTAAGGTAGATTTTTATGTATATTCGATACCAAAAAAGTAGATATCAGCTTCTTCATAGAAAGACAGAAAAATATGAACAGTTCAGTTAATTTTACTAGCGAATTGAAAGAAATTAATTCACTACCATTTTTAGATAAACTCGCCTTTTAAAATCGAAGCTCCTTGGAGTTTAATATCTTCCGAAATAACATTGTCAATCCACACAAAATGTAATTCTCAAACCCAGCGTACACCGTAATAAAAAAGTCTGCCTTCAGCTACTTGGTAAATAGACTTCTCCTTTTCACCATAAAAAGTAACATAGAACAAAAGAACTATAACGCATTAAAAAAATAGCTCGAGATAAACACTGATTTTATATAAAAAAAGATTACGAGCAAAACACGTAGGATAAATAACACACCCTCCACTTAAATTTCACTTGAAACAGACACATAACGGAAATACATTGCCCTATCTTACCGTCCAAGGAAAACAAAAGGTGTGTATAAAACCTTCAAACAAGTTTACTTTCACAAACCATAATACTATTCGAAACTTACAAAAGACTTGACAGACAAGACAACTTGTACATGAACATCTGGCAGAAAAGACTCCACACCATCACAGAGGTCAGGAATTCGTCGGATGGAATAAAGCACACGTGATCACTCGCAATAATGGACAAATCCATCGCTATATCCCACAGTCAGGTTCAAAGAACACCTAGCACACTTAAGTAAGAGCGAGCACTTCGAACTATAAGCGAACGGCGAACACTCTAAGTACAAGAACAAGCGACCGGTGACTTATAGAGGAGACGAGAATATGGGACCAGGCCAATGACTCATCCTCGAAGACACCCCATTATGAGAGAATGACGTCACTACACCAAGAAAGGCAAAACCCCGCCCCATGCACTTGGACGTTTAGCCTTGGGCAACACACGCGTGTGCACGAGTTTAAGAACCTCTACCAGTGGTAGGTCACCTGGGTGACCGAAATGCGTGCATAGGAGTCTATTTCCTCCGTTTCTATTGACAATATGGCTCACCTTTCAATTTATTTTACTTGTCAACTGCTCTCTTCTTAAATTATATTTTTGTCCTGGAGCCAAATGGGCTTACCAATTGCAAATACTAAAAGTCAAGTCACTAACTCTCGCGGCGTACATAGCACGCCGTCTGAAACATTGCACCCCACAAGAAATTAATTCCTAAATTTATTCTTGTGAAAGCACTGAAAAACAATCCAAATGCAACGAGAGCCATATTATTAAAAAAATGTTCTGGATCAACATTGTTATAAGCAAAATTACGCTTAAATTGCCCATGACGAAGAATTATTTACGATCCACACCCACATAACACGAAGAAACTTGGATGATTCAGCTTTCAAAATTTCACTGGTCACAAAAGCACAGACTGAGGCTAGGTTAAAGCAAAAACAAGAAATCTTAGGCCAAATATTTATGTGCGATGACCGTTACCATACCAAAAGAGCAGCGAATCCAATCACACGTCCGACCACTGAATCCACCATTTCACAAACTATTTCACATGAGATTAACGTACACAATAAAGGATAAAAACACAATGTACCGTAATAGATAATCTAAATACATGATCTGGTAGCACACATAGAAACTGGCAATAAATTTCTTTACGATGGAAAGAAATAGTTTATCATACTTTCTTGCCAACTACAAATAAAAAAAAACTTGACTAAACTTTAAAACACACACCAACCGCAATTTTTGAGGCATCATAGCAAAATATTGTCAATACCTAAAGTTTGATAAAAGAAACACCACGTTATCATACCTCCTTATGAGATAGGCTTGGAAACTGAGTTAGAACGTGTGCAGCGAAGATCGGCAACATACGTTAAAGGCCGTTATGATAATCTCGTTAGTGTTGCTGACCTTTTGCAGCAACTGGGATGGGAAACGCTTTCAGACCGTCGATTAAACTTTAGATTCAATCTATTATGTAAGTTCCAAACCGGTCTATTCTCTGACGACGTTGATAATATTTTACGAAATCCGACATACTACGGTAGATCATATCATGAGAATAAAATTAGGGAACTAGACTGCAGAACGGACAGATTTAAAATGTCATTTTTCCCGAAAACGATTAGGGACCATAACAGCTGCAAATGACACTTTTATCTAGGTTTGTCGTTAGGTAGTGTAGCTCTTAGTAGTAGTAGTAGTACTCCTAATACGTGAACCCTTATCTGTTACCTAGTAAATACTAACAGCATGCCTAGCATGTTTTCTACATCTACGATGTACCGTGCAAGCCACCACTAGGGTGTGTGGCACGGGGTGATTCCACACCAGGCATGCAGCACTCGTCCTATAACAAATCAGAACCTCGCACGCTCCCCCTGGCGCTAGGCGCAGTCACCAAAAAGCAGTCAGGAGAACAGTGCGCAGTCCTACCGGAAACTGGGAGAGTGATACGTAAATGAACATGCAAACATGCAGCACAATGCTATAGGCACATCTAATGGTTAATATTACTGGTACTGTTAATTTATGAATACTACGAGATGCTACTTCATGCAAAGAACAACATAAAATAATGCCGGACTAATCGACCGGTGTGAAGTGTTAGTAATTATGTGGTGTTATTAAGCACAAGTGAAAATTCTACTCTACCTATTGAGGGTGGGAGTTCCAAGTGATTGATCTATCGAAACTATTATGATCCCTTATTGTGCGTGGGAAAAATGACATTTTAAATCTATCGGTTCTGCAGTCAATTTCCTTTATTTTATTCCTGTGATCGCTTCTACCGTAGTAACTTGGCTCTAGCAGTATGTGTTGAACGTCCGGCAAAAAAGTCTGCTCCGAGTTTGTGCAAAAGATTTAACCTGTATTTCTCCCTTCGATCAGTAAGAGATTCCCACCCTAATTCCTTCAACAATTCGGTAACACTGCTAAGTTTATCGTAACAACCTTTCACAAATCTTGCTGCTCTCCGTTGTATTCTATCTATTTCAGAGATTAGTCCTACTTCGTAAGGGTCCCATATGCTAGCGGCGTACTCCAAGTGAGGTCTCACGAGTGAAAAATAACATCGCTCTTTAACTTTCTCGTCGCATTTTCCTAATATTCTCTTGATAAATCCCAATTTGCGACTAGCCTGTCCGCAGATTTCCCGAACGTGTTTCCCCCAAGACAAGTCCTGAGTAAGGGTCACACCTAAGTATTTAACTGACTCTACATTTGATAAGTCTGTTTGATTAATTGTGTACGTATCGTTGACCGAGTTATTCTTTTTCCAAAAATTCATAACAACGCACTTTTTAAAATTCAAATCTAACTGCCAAGTATTGCACCATTCATTTATAGCATCTAGGTCTTTTTGTAGCGCAATCTTGTCGGACTCATTGTCTAGATCCCTGTACAACACTGCGTCATCTTCGAAGAGGCGAATTTTGCTAGTAACAACGGTAGTGATATCATTAATATACAAAAGGAACAATAAGGGACCGATGACACTTCCCTGAGGTACACCTGATGTAACTTTCACTACATCTGAGCTA
Source organism: Pyrrhosoma nymphula (assembly GCA_963573305.1). Classification (NCBI taxonomy): domain Eukaryota; kingdom Metazoa; phylum Arthropoda; class Insecta; order Odonata; family Coenagrionidae; genus Pyrrhosoma; species Pyrrhosoma nymphula. The sequence goes on from OY754329.1 coordinate 6,419,472, forward strand.
ACGCCATCTAGAACTACCCTCTGGGTATTTTCTACCCTCTGGGTTTTCTACATGGGTCTCGAGTCTCTGTCCATTTGTGTAGTTGCAAAATGCATATATTAACGGTCAAACTCCATTGTAATAATATCTGTAGTGGAGTGCATGCATGTGAGGATTCGCCTCGTGACAAGTACTAGCGATTGGTGCTAATGCATAATTAGTCGTAGTTACACTAACTTTAGGGTATAGTGTAATGCATGTTGGTGATTACTCACCCCCTGCCATACACCCCTGAGGTGGCTTTCAAGGTATTTTGTAGATGTAGTTGATTCCATAATAGTAATAATCTAGAATGAGTGACGCAGTGTTGCTCGGTGACGGGTCTTATTCCATACAAGAAAAACAAGTGGGAAAAACTAGCAAACATCCAAAATTACGCCGGGGTCACCAAATTTGTTCGATCACGGGACTTATTCCATTCGAGGAAAACAAGTGGGAAATGGGTGTGACGTGACACGAAGGAAGGAAATGGGAGATGGGAAGGGGGTGATGAAAAGAGGTGGGAAGGAAGGAAGAGAGAGAAAGGGAAGAAGAGAGCAGCGCTCGCTCACCGACGGCATCAAAGTTCCTTTTCCCTTTCCGGCCCATCGCGCTCTTCTGCTCTTTCGCTGCCGAGTTCCAAAGCGAAAGAGTGTGTGCACACTCCGGTATCTCTTACCAGAGCGGAGTACATGTGTTTAATAAAAGTGACACCTGTCGACAGAAACCAAAGCAAAAATTACACTTCTCGTGAGTGCCGAAGAAAAAGAAAAGAAAAAAGGGGAGGGAAATTCAAAATAACAAGAATCATGAAATTTCGAATGGCCTCAACTCGGCTCCAATAAGACCATTATAACAAAAAAAGAAAAAAATACAGCATTTACCATAAGATATTCATACAAGAAGTCCATCTGGTGGTCAAGAGTGAATAAGGCAGAGTCGGTGCTAGGCCGCCGCTAACGCAGGACGCCTTATTGCCCGACCATAGGGGTCAACTCGGAGAATCACATGCAAAGTACAATAATGAAAGCGTAAAAACACTTGTAAGATTAATTCAATGACCTTTTGAGACAAGAGACTCAGGTAAATTAAAGCTACGGCTAGTGTCAGTTTCGTGTGTCGGCTGCCGGGTCATATATTTATCCTGAATTGGTGATTTTTATCACCCAAGGTAGACCAAATGCGAAATGAGATACACATTTACGCATAAATACCCAACTCTCCATTTTACTCTTCTTTGAGCGAATGAAAGATAAAAAGAGTCTGCTGGTAGTCTTGGAATCGTGCCTCAGCCCTCTTTGAACTGTTACACACACGTCACGTGGCCCATTTTGATGCCGTTTTTCACCCGTCTCGCTAAGCCTTGGGCGCGCCATATAATTATCCTTATATCTATGAATCCCCTAGGTTGGTATTCCATTCCATATCGGGTAATATCTATACTTTCTTTCGATGCAATACTGGTATCGATACTCGTCATTTTATTCTTTCAATACCCGATGATCGATGCTTCCACAATATCGTCCATCCCTAATTCCCAAGTTTCCAAGACCAGTCAGGCTGATGGTCGGATCGTCTTGGCAGCTATATCCCTAGGACCGCGTGCGGAATACCTTATTCCGTATGGTGCTTGTTGATAGTTGAAGCGATTCCACAGCCTCTCAACTCTGACCTGACGCCGCGCCCGCCGGGAGTTAAGACAGCCGGAGCAGCAGGACACGTTACCCAGACTTACAACGCGCTCTTAGAAAGTACTACTCCCAGCCGTAGGTGGAGAAAAGCGGTGCCTTTGAACCCGCGAAGCAGCGAGGAATGCATGGGGGCGTAGCAAATCCATAGGGTGCGCTTTTCCCTTGAGCTCTTCGTTTCACACGTACTACACCATCCCCAGTGGGCCCATTACCACCATATCTCCCCTCTCCCCCCTCCTCACTAACAATATTATCTCTTGAGATTTAAATAAAGTAGGCATACTGCTAAAACTACTAAACGATTGAGGTCAAATGTGAGTCAATTCAATGAACATGGGGCTGCGCTCTGCCCCTGTGGCTGAATAAGTGTTCATTAAAAATATTTTCTTCGAGTAGTAGGAATGCATTATGTCTTTCTGTTGGATTATACCAATTCTATGTATTAGTATGGTTTGTTGGTGTGGTTGTTACAAGAGTAAATAAAAGTCTAGATGCTGCTAAAAAGTATCTCAGATATTATCGTGACATTTAAATGAACCATTTTCCATTCATAAAACCTTTTAAAATATCACTTTCTTTTGTTTTATAATGGCTAAGGCATCTCATTAGTGAAAGAATTAATATTTGGATATAACAAGCAAACAGGCAAAAATTCCTTAAAACTTGTTTTGGCTCACGAAGTTGCGGTGGAATCTCTTTCAAAAGATATCTTACAAATAGAAGCCTGCAGGACGATCAATTAACGTGCGGTGGGATTATAAAAGGCGCAATAAATCTATTTGGTCTAGGCATTCGATCACTTGATTTACCATGTCATGGTTATTCCCTCACTTGTACGTACATTTGACGAATCCGTACATTTGACGAATCCGACGAATTTGATCATATTTTACGACCGCCAACGTACTATGGTAGATTAGATCATAAAAATAAAATAAGAGAGATAGACTGTAGAACAGATAGATTCAAAATGTTTTTTCCGCGAGCGATAAGAGACTATAACGGCTGTGTAAGGACTTAGAAATAGATTAGTTGACTGGTAGTGTAGCTTACTAACTTATGTATTTCTTAAAGCATGTTTGCGGAGTTTTATGGTGATTCTAACAGCATGTTTTGCATGTTCTAGCTTCATAGGCAGATTGCCCTCTTAAGTAGCATGTAGAATATTATGTGTCATCGTACATGTGTGGCGTGCATGTGGGGATTCTCTTGCATGCTGTATGATGGTTTTTAGTTAATGATGGAATTGGTTAGTATCCTTAATATTCATGACCGTGCGGTGTGCATGTGGCGGTCCGCTTGCATGCTGCATTTTGGTGACTTGTCACCCCCTGCCAAACACCCTAGAGGTGGCTCGCAGGGTAATATGTAGATGTAGATGTACATTATACCAAAAAGGCTTGGGACTCGACGCACACTCAGACATTTGCCAAATTGCGTCAGTGTGCACTTCACCTCTCAGAGATACATTTTGTGAAAGGGACAGTCTTATACTTCAGTTTTCGATTTTTGAGAACATTTCGCACGAAAGTTACTCCATTCTATGGACACTACGGCCGTATTCATAGTTACGTTAGACTACGCCTAACGCAGGTTTAAGGAAGTTAGACCGGCGATGTCGTTTAACTCATATTCATAGCTTCGTTTTAGCGCTGATCGACCTTAGCCCCGGCAGCTTTAGTTCGGAGGAAGTTAAACCTATGGAATAATGGTTTAACGATGAGTCTAAGCTCCGCGCGTCGCCACTTTTTCTTCAGTTTTTGAGGTGATATGATTTTCGAAGGTTTTAAGTGATTAATCGCGAGTTCTCCAAGTTTGAGCTATTTTAAGTGGTATCATTCCTCCCAGAAATCTGGGGCCCTGCTGTGTGTGTGAGTGAGTGTTTTGTGTGATTGCGTGTGTGGTTGTGTAAATAACTTGGCAGCCTTAGTAGAGTCACTACAGCTCTCCGAAGGATCCCAGGTTATAACCCAGGAATCCTGAGCTAGGTCTCATTAGCCTACAAAGGATTCCAATTGGGTTGTGTGTGTGTGTCTGTGGTAGTCCCTGGCGAGGAAATTTTTTTTCCCGTAAACTACCACAGGAGGGTATTCTGGTGGAGAGGCTGTGGTTGGTCCCTGTTGTGGAACCTCATTCCCGCAAACCAACACAGTAAGTATTTAATTTTTTGACGAGTGGTGCATATATTTTACGGCCATTGGAGAAATATTTTATCTGTTTAATTTTTTAATTAGTTTAATTTTATCGGTAATCGGGTTAGTTAATCAACTTTATAATTTAGTAAGTAAATTTTTTATTAGGTATTATCGCTCGCACTGATTAAATTTGTTTTCACATCGCTTAGTTGTGTTCATTTGTTTACATTTCGTATGGTGAGTTTTGTGCAATGACGATAATATCAATAATATTTCATACCTTTCATACTTTGTAGCATCCTTTTGTTTACATTTTACATATTTAGTTTTTGACGTTCATTTCAATTAGCTGTGCGTTTTGATGAATAACTTGTTTTAGTGAATTTATTATTTGTGTAGCTAAATTAAATTACGTGCATTGTACGAAACAAAATCGGGTGATTATGTTATATTTTTAATAAGGATAATAAACTTAAATAAAAATAGAAAAATGAATTGCAACACGTCCAAGTCATAAATAATTACAAAAATGAAATCGAAGATATCCAAAATGCAGGGAGCAGGATTTCGGGCCGATTTCAGTGAGCAAGAAAGTCCCACGAAGCAAGTATTTAGTGGTAAAGGCATGGGTAAAGGGTTCGCAGGCAACGCACAACTCCCCAGAAGACCCAAAAAACCAGTTCAGAAATTCCAGGAAATACCCTGCTACTTGACGAATAGCGGTGTTGCCACGCGTTCCATCCTCGCGCGGTAGGCAAGTCCCGGACTCCGTTAGTCCCCGAGGCTATCTCCCTCGACCCAAGCTATGAATACCAACTTTTAGTACCGTTCTAAACCGCACTTAGAGCGGACTAACCCCAGGTTTCACTCGAAATCTATGAATACGGCCGTAAGGCTCGTTTTCATAGTTAGTGATCATCGTTCAACGGAAGATGGCGTTGACTCCATGTTAACTCTTCGAGTTCGGGTTTTGCATGGTACATGCATACGTCGGCCTCTCGGTCAGTGGATATGAGCATAATCAACGTTTCAGCTTCAGTTTCTTACCAGAAAATGTTTTAGAGAGATTATGAAACTGCGTCCTATGCAGCGTCCTGATTGCTTGTATAGGGAGGCGACCGACGGCATGAAGGACGAATGGGTTGGTTTCTGAGAGAAATGCCAATGGGAAATGGAGGAATCAGCCTGCTTCTTAAGGGAAGGAGCCAAGCGAAATTAACCACCCCACCCACGAACGGAACACTGTTTTTCGAGCGCTCTTCACATGAAACTAAAATAGGGATCAGTATTTCACTGAAAATATCCTCCTGCGCTGGGATTTGACACCATGGAATCCACTGGGATGCCAGCATTCTAGCCACTACCCCAAACCGATCCTCCCACGGGGTCTCAACATTTGTTATTCACTGCCAACCACCAACCGCTTCGATGCACATAAATTTTCTCTACAGATCTAACTAAAAAACCTCAATGCATTACAATGTGTCGTTGGTGAAATTTGTAATCAAAATACAACCAATATAATTCATATTATAATGCAAAGTAAAAGGTTCAAACTAACCTGACTTATTAGTCTTCATTAAGAACAGGACACATAAAAAATTTGCTGAATACATCGAATTTCACCAATCAATTATTTAAACTCTGACGAATTGACCCTGACATCAATGATATAATTTTCATTTAACCCCATCGTTAGTGGTTGAAAATCCCTTGTTTGTTACAAAGAGATACTCCGTCAACACACTGAGTCACAATAGGGCTTGTTTAACTTGAGCACAAATCGACCTACAAAGCACGCCTATTGATGACGCAATGAACTGAAACGGAGACGTGATGCACAAATGTATGGGAGCTGTCCCTTCAAGCGGTCGTTTGAAATTAGTGCAGATCGGAACACAGACTAGGAATGAACTTCCGCGCTCGATGACTGGAGCCACACGCGTATGTCATGAGCTTTCGGTACTCGGCCTTCGGCAGGCAGCATTCTGCGCGCACACAATAGTCACGGTAAAATATTTTGTAAATATTGAACGAAATAGTACAAACCATAACTTTGGATACTTTTCACTGCAAAGTAACCCAAACCTATAAAATATCCATGTTTGACGCCTTCACTGTAAATCAACACGTCATCACACGTCAGCACACATCAACTATGTTGCATTAGACGGCGCTATCTATAATTTAGTAAAAGTCACAGCAGGTGTCCCACAGGGAAGTGTCATAGGCCCACTTTTGTTCCTTTTGTACAAAAACGATATCGGTGAAACAGTTTACAGTAGGCTTAGATTATTTGCTGACGACGCAGTGGTGTATAGAGAAATCCGTAGCCTTAATGATAAGCTAGCGCTAACTAAGGACCTCGAGGCAATAAAAGAGTGGTGCGATGCGTGGCAGCTAGAATAAAAACTGAAAAAATGCGTTGTTATGAATTTTTGGAAACAGAAAAAATCTCCTTGTAACAGCTATTGAATAAACAATAGAAAATTAGAGACTGTAGACTCAATTAAATACCTCGGAGTTAAACTGATTAATGATATCTCGTAGAGTAAACATATTCGAGAAATTAACGGTCAAGCTAATCGTAAATTGGGATTTCTTTAAAGAGTACTTGGAAAGTACGACGATAAAGTTAGGGAAATCCGCTACCTCTCCTTTGTTAGACCCCACTTGGAATATGCTGTATTAAGGATCCTTGTGAGATAGGCTTGGAAACTATTTAGAACGCGTGCAGCGAAGATCGGCAAGGTACGTTAAAGGCCGTTATGATAATCTCGTTAGTGTTACTGACCTTTTGCAGCAACTGGGATGGGAAACGCTTTCAGACGGTCGATTAAAATTTAGACTCCATCTATTATGGAAGTTTCAAACCAATCTATTCTCTGACGAAGTTGATAATATTTTACGAAATCCGACATACTACGGTAGATCAGATCATGAGAGTAAAATTAGGGAACGAGACTGTAGAACGGACAGATTTAAAATGTCATTTTTCCCACGAACGATAAGGAACCATAACAGCTGCCAATTAGACTTTTATCTAGGTTTGTCGTTAGGTAGTGTAGCTCTTAGTAGTAGTACTACTCCTAATACTTGAATCCTTATCTGTTACCTAGTACATACTAACAGCACCCCTAGCATGTTTTCTGCATGGGTCTTGAGTCCCTGTCCATCTGTGTACTTGTAGAATGCATGTATTTTGACGGTCTCTCTCCATTGTGATGACATCTGTACTGTAGTGGAGCATGATTGTGAGGCTTCGCCTCGTGACAAGCATTAGTGATTTATGCTAATGCATAATTAGTCGTAGTTACACTAACTCTAGGGTATAGTGAAATGCATGTTGGTGAATACTCACCTTCTGCCACACACCCCTGAGGTGGCTTGCAGGGTATTTTGTAGATGTAGATGAAATGAATGGAAAGCAGTAGCACCGCGCCGTCGAGCTGCGAGAAAAGTGAACTGCGAGACAGTATATCAAAAGGGCGATTGGAAAGAGCGAATCACGTCTCGTATGTGGGAGCACACCGCCGCATATATTCACTCTCCACGAAACCAAGGCGATTAAATCACAACATTTTCAGTCAACGCTCACCAAACCTCAAGTCCCGGAAAACATGCGACTGTATTCCGTGGAAATATTGGGGGCGATAGCGTCATCCCTGCCGTAATACACGCCCCCCCCCCCAGCCACGTACGAGCACCCTAAAGGCTGGGACACAATCAACGTTAACGTATGACGGGAACCGTATTATGTGGGACGGGAGACGTAGAAATGCAGAGCATAAGTTTCCCCACTAAAATAACAAATCGCAATGAAATATTCAGCCTAGAAGGGACAAGGGGAGACTGCGTACGATGATCAGCCTTTTTTAAAGGCGTCATTTTTGTGTGATGCAGGAAGATGCAATTGTCACGCTGATGTGCCGTGGTATTTCCTGAATACGCCCTTGGTATGTTCCGTGTCTTGCTATTTTCATTACGATTATCACCCCAAAGGTTGCTCTCCACTTCATGCTAGAGCAGTGAATAAATGAGTAAATGCTATTTTTTGGTCGATAATATTGTTTTTTTTTCATTTTGTAAATATATAAGTAGTGAAGTTACTGGAAGGATTATACCAAGTCCCACACGGTCCGTCTGTTATTTAATAACCCTTAACTTTGTTTTTCTCTGAGTTTTTTTATTCCAAGATTATATTGAGGTAGTTTCCTATTCGTACCTTGGCAATTCTAATTCCGAATGTAATTGCTCGCTACATTCAAGTCCCGCACGGTCCGTTTGTTATTTACAAACCCTTAACTTTGTTTTTCTCTGAGTTTTTTTATTCCAAGATTATATTGAGGTAGTTTCCTATTCGTACCTTGGCAATTCTAATTCCGAATGTAATTGTTCACAACTTTCACCTCTTCTTAATTATGACAATGTAGGTAATAGAAGCAGCTGGTGTTGTTGTGTGTTAGATTAGAGTTTATACAGGATTGACAGACTATTAAATAAGCAATCCATCACTTTTCAAGTGAAGCTATCTGCCATCCAGTTATCCAAACTGGTTATACGGCACGGAGGCAAGTGAAATTAAAACATTTGTGCTGAAGTACTGGTACGAAATGAAATAATTCGATGGAAAAATCTCTCGTAGCCTCACCAAATAGAAAGGGGGAAAAATGCCGCCAGTGAGATTCGAACTAGAGTCCTAGCCTTCCCGATTCTAGCACGTTACCAACTAAACCAACTATACTACGACAATAATACATTGTTCCCTTTAAGTATTAATACTCAGCATTCAAAATGGCGGGTCTACGTACGTAGTCTTCGCTTGTCTGACAATATAAAGTTATTATGCCGCATCAACTAAAGATAAACACTGCAAAACACGATGTCTTTACATGTGAGTATACATATTTAAACTGTGAACTTATCTTGTATTCACGCATTTATAGACACCGAGCAACGTGGTACAATGACGTTTGGTCATACATGACGGCTGGTGAAATATATTGAAAATTTCAAATAAAAGCTAAATATGGACTGGACGTCCGCCATTTTCTCAATTTTTATCTTCTGTGATTTATATTGGTTCTCCGTGTACGGGAAACGTGAATAGAAGAAAGTTGTCCATCTCTCACGTTCCAGGTACTCCCGGTACACGTAGGCTGTGTCCGTTCCAGGTACTTCTACCCGTTGGCCATCTCCACACGTATTCCCGTCAACGGCTCGCGTCACACGTTAACGTTGATTGTGTCCCAAACCCTTAAACCCTTTCGAAAGGGACTCGACTCCCTCCCTAGTCGACCTCCCATCCCTCTGCACCCTCCAACACACACACACACACAGACAGTAAATAATAAAGGCGAATAATGTCCTCCATCTCTCTTCAGAAGAGCCACGCGATCTCCTCGTTCAAGGGATGGCGAACCAAAATATTTACCCGATGTAATGTCATCACGGGGAACCTTTAAACAATTTGGATACAGTCAATTCCCGTAAATCCCAGCCATGCTAACGCGAAAATCTAGAGGTAATCCGAGCAAAAGCTGCGAATCCGAGGCCCCCGTCCCCCCCGAGCCGAGAGGAGGGAGGGTGAGAGAGAGAGAGGTCCCCATCATCATTCGCACGCTTCGCTTTTCAGTTCGCCTGGCCACCTAAGCTAATAAAGAGCCATATTACATACGCACCTTCGCTTTGCCTCTTCGACGCCGTATCTCGCAATCCGAGCCTGCCTCCTCCTCCGTCTCATTTCCTTTTCGGACTCTTAGGCATTCATTTAATAATCCTGATCCATTGTATTTTGATTTGCTTTATCTAAGCGATATTTCCACCTCCCTGCATCTTGAAGTTGTCGTCATATGTATTGCTCAAAAATATTTCATAGTCGTTTCAAAAATAATCTTGGTTATATTCCACACTGAATTTATTAATACTCTACTGGTTTCGACCTTCTCAGATCATTTTCAAGAGGTAACAAACAAATCGATTGACAGACAGGGCGGTATATATACATGTGTAGGGTCTCACAACGGTTGAACGGGGGGAGGGGGAAGAAATTGTATCTCATAGTTTCACCTTTGGTACAAGCTTTTTCCATAAAATTGTCATTGTGAACCGCTCACAACTTATATTTCCTTCTTTGTTTACTTTCTCCACTACCGCGCGTCGGGACTATCTTGAATTTTGAGGCTCTGTGCATAATTTATTTTGCAATGTCTTCATTTGGAACCATTTACTCACATTAGAAAAATCTGGAAACAAATGAAAGAGCACAATAACTCAATCAAGGGAAATTCGCGAATGAATGGAGTTTCGGTAGTTCGAAAACATTTCCTAGCTATTATTATTAATGAAATCTCAATAAACCCTTAAGAGCGTTCTTCGTCATCCAAGTCCTCCTTACGCTCATGCTGTTTCTCGATGGAAGGATCCCTCGAGTGAGGACGTAAGAGGAGGTATGAAGACATATTTCGAATAGATTGAATTTCTGCCCCGAAGGAGGAGGAGACCACACCCCCTGAATCTCGCCCCCCCCCTGAATGGCCGCCTCCCTAACACCGCCACTGTGCGAAATTGATGAGAGCACGAAGCAAGTCGACGGCTGCTTATTGAATTTCGAACATGGATGCGCCCATTAAATGGCGGGAGAGGAAGAGAGGATCCTCTCTCTCTCACACACAACTCCCTCCCTCATTCAATTCAAATGAACATCCACTCTCCAACGGCAAGCGTGAGAGTGTGTTGCATAATATTGCGCGCTCGGAAGAGCAAGGAGCGATTCAGAAGACGGCGAATCATCGTAGATGTAGACCATTCGGCTGCAAGTAAGTTGTTGATCCAACGAAAGGTGGCGGAGTCCAACCCCGAGAAGAGTTCCCACTTAAGTGTTCCCACAATGTTTACATTCGAGAGATTCCGACTGTGGGATTCAAAACCAATACTGAATTATAAATTTTCGTTTTTATATATTAGATTGTTATAAACATTGCTCTATCACCATTGCTCTCATCTCTTAACTATCATTATACACACTTAAGTGATAATATATGTAGTGTAGTAGAGCATGCTTGTGAGGCTTAGCCTCGTGACAAGCATTAGCGATTTATGCTAATGCATAATTAGTCCTAGTTACACTAACTTAAGGGTAGTATAGTGTAATGCATTTTGGTGAATACTCACCCCCTGCCACACACATCAGAGGTGGCTTGCAGGGTATTTTGTAGATGTAGATGTAAGGTGATAAAATTTTCGGATTATTTGACGAGCATATTTATCAATGAACACTTTTTCTAGGCATTGACATCAGGTGACTACAGCGTCATTTCTATAAAGTTTACGTTTAGTGACTTCATTGACGTAATCAGAAAGTAACTCAAAATATATGATGGGCACATACCAAATTCTTCTTCCCAATGAATCACCCGTTGTCACATTTAACACCTTGTAATTTCAAATTCAATCAGAAAAAAAACAGTGGTAGGAAAGGCATGGGTTGTTGATGTGAATTATACGTCACTGAAATATACCAGTAGCCAGCATATGAATGTAAAAGGTACTATTGGGGGCGGGTTCACCTTGGTCAAGGGCATCGGTCCGACAACCTATCGGAGTCAACACGGTTGAGGTCGGAGGAGTGTGGTCTGTTACTTGCTCGCCCTTTGTCATCCGAGAGCTCTCTGCCTTCTGCAGGTGACGAGGGTTCACGGCATCGAAATGATGGCATTGTTTCGATGAAATACGTTCGGATTGTCTCTAAAGGTAAAGTGAAAATCATCTATCGCTAAAATTGGATGGAATCAACGCATCGGTGATATTTTTATGGTTAGGACGTACACCACCACCTCCGGGCATAGGGTCTCGTCTTCAGGAACTGTTATCGATGGAAAGAAGTGCATTTCGCCCATTTGACAAAACTCCTTCTTCTTCACTGCATGAACTAGGTCTCAATTTCGTCTTTTCCAGAACCCATGTTTTCCTCGGTATTCCTACGTCTTTCCTTACTTTCGGCCTGTACTCAGTTTTGTAACTACATGTAATCTATTTTCTGCCATTCGAAATAAATGTCGGTACCATTCACTTTTATTTTCTTTAATCCTCTGGTTTATTTATTGCATTCCATGATACTTCTTATTGTTTTGTTTTATTTTCCTGTCCGATAGAGAACATCTTTTTGCACATCTAAAATATTTCACTTCCTCTTCTTGAACTTTCTTTTCTTCCATTTTACCAGGGGTCCAAGATTCACCCTCATATAATAATGTAGGAACAGCCGTTATTTAAAATTTCAGGCTTGTGTCTCTTCCTGTTATATTCCTATGTGCTGTATCGACAGTTCCAAATATGTTTTGAAACCTGGATAATATTGTCTTCCAATCAATATCTATTTCATAAGATATATTACACCACCAATAATTGAAGTGGGCAACTTGATCTAGAATTTGATTATCTTTCACTTTTTTCATTTACGTCTAATTTCCTTTGAAAGCCATAGCTGTTCATTTTGCGCCAGACATTACTCAACCTGTAGCTTTTTGAAATACGGTTAAATGAAAATATTCCTTATTGTAACTGGTCTTCTGATGTTTTTTGTATAATTGCTCTACCGTCTGCATTAAGTGGGTAGTTGAGATCAATCCTTCGTTTCAGTGATATTCCTGAGCGAAATTGCTTAAAAGAAATTTTTTCCATTGCAGTATAGTCTGCGGTTGTCGGAGTTCATAAACCTCAACGTCTGATCCAACTAACTCTATCAATGTGACTCACCCAATGCAATCAATGTCAGCTAAAAATGAGCAATTTTCAATCATTAGATATTCAATACCAGGGTAGTTTTACTGTCACATGTGCCACAGCGTTAATTTCATACGCCTCATAAAGTCAGTGCAGTCGGAGAAAATTCGTATCGGATGACTCATACCCGCTGTGATCTAATTGAAGTTGGCCCTCATTATCCTCAGATCTATACTCTGCTCTACTTCACTCACTAAAACCGAGCATCTTCCGGGAGTATTCAGTGCGCGGATATTTCACGGCACTTTGGCCAGCGGCAGCGTCTCCCGACCACGTCAATGCCATCCCACGAGAAGGAATGTAGATGGCTGGGAGTGGCCCTTTGACTTCCGCCGTTCTTTGCTCTCATCTTATTCCCTTAGCCGTTTAGACTCTTTGTAAAATGAATTTTAAAATTGATTCTGTCTACCTGATGCAACTCTAAGCTTCTCAAGGTTGTTTTACGCGTTACTCCATCAATCTCTTATCGCGATATCCCTTATCTTCCGTTGACTCAGCTACGACACTTTCTTATTTTTTCCAAAAAATCATAACCTCAGTATTTTGTGTCCCATGCTGGTGGTTATTTTTTCGATCGCTCAGTACATATTTAGGCCGTTACAGAGCGTGGAGTACATACATATGTATCACTCGCTCCCACGCGACGAAAGCGAAATGTGCTGTAGGGCCCGTGGAGCGTTGGGAGATAGGGCTTTGAGTGCAGGTGCAAACTGAAAACAGCCCCCCCGGGCCACGCCCCCTTCCTCCGCCCCCCCCTGGAACCACCCCTTGACCAACCACACCCTGCACGCTTTGCGGCGCTTGTTTGCGAAAGGGTAAAGAGGGGTGGGTGTCATTCCCCCTTCATTCCTCATCGCCCGGCCACCCATGCCCCCCCCCCCCCTGGGAGACTACCTCAACCCCTTAGCCCTCGAGTCGTACCCTCGGGGTTCTCTCGTCGGGTAAGAACCGTCCCTGATTTGAAAACACGTCGGGATTCACGGCGGAGTAAGAACATGCGTGCCATGAGTATGTCAACGGCGCCGCCTCCGTGATACTCCGAGAAGGAATCACGAATATTCTACGCTCCACTCTACGCGGTGAGTCTTGAGACGTACGGCATGGTATGACACAAAGTAATATATATATGTCGAAGACGATGACGGCCTGCCCGTCGAAACGTCCCGATAATTATTTTTTGAGTGTCCTTTTAATTTTCGTGTGCCTGTGTTTTCAAAGCATATTTATATTTGTGTTTTTATTCGCCGAGTGCGTTTTCTCAGAAGATATTATGTATATATGTATATTTATATATATATATATATAATAAAAACACTTGACAGGGGGTGGGACTTTTTCTATAGCTGAAGAAGGGCCTACATGCCCGAAACGTCCCTGTAAGTCTTAACTCTTTTTACTTTTCTTTCCCCACCCCCTGTCAAGTGTTGTTATTATTGTGGCCTATTTGCGAAATTTTCGTTTTGTGTGTATATATATATATATATATATATATATATATATATATATATATATATATATATATATATATATATATATGTGTGTGTGTGTGTGTGTGTGTGTATATAAAACTTCTAGGAGAATCACTCGGGTGATAAATATATAATATATATAAGAAACAGAAGTGGTCCTAATATTGAAGCCTAGGGGCTCCAGATTGGATAATTTTTATTCCACTGCAGTGATAGAGAATTTTTACAGGTAACTTTCTATTAGTAAGGTAGGATTCTATCCAGTTCATAGGTAGTCCACGTACACCAGCCCGTTTCTACTTGTTCAATAGTTTGTGAATATCGACAGTATCGATGTCTTTTCGGAAGTCAATAAAGACTGCGAGTACGAGGTATTGTTTGTTTAGTTTTGAACGAACGTTCTCGCAAAAGTCTTTACGTAAAATTTTGGTACTTTTGTGGTGTTGATATCCCTATTGGTTTGGTTTGATTATGTCATATTTCTTCAGAAAGTTATTTAGTTGATCTGCGACGTAGCGTTCTATGATCTTGTCTAAAGATGGAGGAATGGAGATAGGGCGACAGTAGTTGGTGTCGCTCTTTTTCCCTTCCTTGTACACGGGTCTAATATTAGCTACTTTAAGATTTGGGTACATCGTGCCTTCTTCAACATTTAAGTTAATTCAGACTGCAATTATATTTGAGATATCTTGAGAGAATATATAGATGTTTGATTCGAATTTTATCATGATCTGGGCTTTTATTTTTCATATTTCTTAAAATTTTAAACACATCACTTGTTGCGAGTTGCTGGACTGAAGGAAAAGGTATTGAAATTCCTGTGTGGCCCATTATTGAGGAGGATATCAGAACAGTTAGTTAATATTTTTTCAATATCTTCGGTGAACTGAGTAGCGAATGCTTCGCAGATACCTTCACAATATATAATACCTACCTAATGTTTTCAGTTGATTTTGTACTAACTTTGATACCCGTGACACTCAGGGTCTCGTAGCCAAATAGAAGAATATACATACGTCATGGAAGGCTATTCAAAGGGTTTGCCACCGAGTCACTCCTCTCATCCCTTATGCCGACGTTACGGACCTCAAGTCGAGGAGATCCATCCCCCGGGCTGAGGAGCCAAACGGCGGCAAACCCGAATAGCCTTCCATGACGCTATACGCCGGTAAAATATTAGACTTAACTTCAATTCACATAGGATTTTATATTTTATTCATGTTTTGCTCACTGTGCCAGCTGAATATAAAATATTAAATTAGTGAAGAGGTTTTTTGAATGTATTTGCATTCACCAAAATCGGTAAACACCGCTGCAAGACCCTTAGCGCGGGGACCGCACCACATAAGCACTCCCACCGTCGTCCATCGCTTATGAGACGAAAGCACGTTGTTAATGGAATGAGAGCCTCTGGTGATGTGGGAAGAGTGGGTGGGTGGGCGGAGGCGGAATCCGTGGGGTGGTGAGTATCGGGTATGGCCCTGCAGGAGGAGGAACTATGGCCGCCGGTTGAGAGTGGACGGGAGTAAAAGCGATTGCTTCATCTCAATCGATGCTCTGAAGGAGTGACGGATACATCTCAAGTTATGGTCTCAAGTGGCTGCGACGGTTTTCATGGCGATGCTTGGATGAAGGATTCATTTTTCCTGGTTCCTTCCGCGTTTGTTGACTTTGGATGGCAACAGTTTCGGCTTCATTCAAAGAGCCCTCTTCATCGAATAGATGGGTGTCTTTATCTAGAGTTTCTAGGCAATGGTCCAATAAATGCAGTACGTTAACTTCCCTCAAACTGTTTCAAAAAACACCATGGATGAGCTGCCTCTTGCATTGCGGCAGTCTATGTGGTTCCAGCTCGAATGGAGCCCCCGCACATAATGGACAAGTCGTTAGGGAACACTTAAATGCTGAGTAAAAACAAATTAAAAATATAAACTAGTTTTTGTTTTGCAATCAATGATGGCTTATTGTTTGGTGTGTGCATTAAACTCTCTTTGAAGTTGGTTAGAAAATGTATTGACCATTTCATTGTTTTAGTAGGTATGCAAATTTAATTGATACGATTTGTTTATTGTTGTTTGTGTGTATTAAATTCTCTGACATTGGTTTGAAAATCTGCTAACTATATCGTGGCTGTAGTAGGTATGCAAATTTTATTAATACCATTTTATTTATAAATATAAGGCGCAACGTTTTCGTACATGATTTTTTTAAATTCGATTTCTGCGTGCGAAGATATTAAAGATTAAAATATTTGATTGTCCACCAATCTGAAACTGTATATCAGAAAATAATTAAATATCGCTGGATAGTTTTAAGCAATACCATCAACAGCTATGCTAAATTTCAAGTTTTTTTCTAAGATAGATTTATATTTAGCACGGTTTCCGTGAAAAACCCATACAGACAAATATGTAGGTAATGGTGTGTTTTCGGATACATGTCCAATTGATTTTTTTTCTCATTTTGATCTGCTTAATCATATCCTATAATACTACAGAGTCATTACAAAACACCCTGTGTAGACTCCATGCGCGCGGCAGAGAGGTTTGAAAGGTGCAGCAAGAGGAGCGGAAAGAAGGGCGGCACGCCGAAGGGTGCATGAGGAGAGGAGGGCGGTGCCATGTACGAGTCCGGGGGGGTGTAGGTGGTGTAATGATGAATTATAAAAACAGCTTAAACCTATAACACTTCAATTTTCTTTCCCTAGATGGTCATTCCCAAGCCCCAACTTTCGTAGGTAGCTTACAGTCACATAATCAATGAAAAAGTATAAATTGAAATAGAGTCAGCTGAATACTTAGACATTATTGGCCTACCCAAGACATCTGCAGGCAAGTTAATCCCTAATTAAAGAATGCTAGAAAAATGTGACGAAGCGATGCCATTTTCTATCGTAATACCTCAATAAGAAGTATGACACTAGAATATGGGACTTTAGAGATGTATCGTCATTGGTTTTTGCGATAGACTTGGAAGTGTGACTGAATTGTCAAATAAATTACGGTGGGAATATGTCTGGTCAATGGTAAAAGAACAGGCTAATTCTTTTTTATGAGATTAAAATAAATAAATATTTGGCGGTCGTTAAAGACGTTTTAGCGAAAGCCAACATATTACAGTAGAAACGATCAAGAAAATGGATTCTAGAACGGATGATGATGAACATAATGCTCTGGATGATAAGACACGATGATAGTAGTTGCGATAGATCTTTTCGATGAAACTTCCTCCCTTGATGGGCGAGCTAGAATTTGTATTTGTGCATGATGACATATCATTATTATTAACACCTCACCCCGATACAAACATCCCGCATGATTTAATTTTCTGCATGTATCTGCTAGTCTCTTCCAGTATCTATGAAATAATAGCATTTGGAATACTAATCAGTAGTCGTTTCTTTACTTGTGTAGGTACTTCGTGTTAGCATTTTCGCTGAAGTAGCATTGCCCTGGCTTCGGGTTTGTCACGCATTGTTCTCTTGAAAGCATTGTAATGGCCGTGGGATCCTGTAGTGTTCAACCTTCACCTGGGAATTAGTATTCATGCCTGATGTGAAGTCATCCCGAGCGTTCGGCTCCTGGTTATGGCTTGCAAAGTACTTCGTAAGTTTGGACGCAGAACATGAAATACGTGAAATTTAATAAAGGTAGGTTTACACGTTCACTTCCAATACATTTGCCCAGTATTTTTTCCGGTAAAATGAAAAGTTCACAAACTAATCATACCGTCAAAACTAGTTTGTTTTTTCTGAAATTAAAAATAAACAATATTCTTATTCAATCAATAAATATGATAGATTCCTCGAAAGGATATAGGCTGCTCGATTAAATAAAATATTCGAATAATAATGCATGGGTTCAAAGCAATAAGAATACCGAAGTTCAAAGATGGATGGGGTGTAGGGAGAATCAAAACCATTGGGCGTAAGACTCTCCCCGTGGGTATTATATTTAAGAGACAAAGGCCACCAGGCCAGGGCACGCTTAACAATAATTCTTAGGCAAAAGCAAAGAACCTCCGGGATTTGTGAAGTCAAGTGCCGTCACAGATTTCAAAGGAATCGGATCATCCCTTATATACGGAATCCGCTTCGAGTTTCCCGAGAGTGATTTTCAACTCGCATTCCACTCCCAATGAACCCAATGCAAAGCACGAAACTTGGCTTTGCGTAACTCCACCTGTAATTTATGTAAGCTTCCTGCTCTCCCTAGGGAATGAACACGCCTCCGGCGAACATTTAAATTCAAATGAAGTGCCCCCATGTGTTAGGGCGGGGAAAGAGACGTTCTGAGCGGCAAAAACTCCTTCCAGCCTTCAAAGGTCCTTTATAGTATATATATATATATGCCAAGAGGGTGGTCGATAAAAATAAAGAAACACACGACATAGACCTACAAGTTAAGACTTATTACATGACTTAAGACTTAGGTATATAAGAAGTCTTAGACAAAAGTTAAGACTTTTCATTCAGAAGTCTTAACTTATGAGCGCCTTTCGTGTTTTCATATATTTTCATCGGATATTCTCTCGGCATATCTAGTTTAAAATATCACTCTTAGTAGAAAACAATTATAATTTTCAATCAGCAATGGTCTGGTCTTCTTCAAGAGGTAAGCGGATGCGTAGGGAAGGAAAGGGTTAGGCAGGAGAAAGGAAAAAAAGGCAGGGGAGGGAAGGGTGAGAGGGTGGGGGAGGGAAGGGGGAGAGGGTAGGGGAGGGAAGGGGGTGAGGGTAGGGGAGGGAAGGGGGAGACAATGTCGGGGAGGGGAGGGAAAGGAGAAAGAAGGAGTTGGTGAGCTTGATTGATTCCCGGAAAAGCGAATGCTTGGTACAAATAGATACATACCTGCTCGAGTCTTTAATTTAAGAGGAGAGACCGATGGAGGGAGAGAAGCAAGGACGCCTACGTTCACACAAGCGTCGAACTTGAGTAGAGTTGTTGGGTGGAGGCGGAGGTGGGGACGGGGAGAGAGAGAGAGAGAGGCATTTTAGGAGGGAGGATTACATGAAGCTCTGTGGCAGTTGATACGGAGGCTGAGAGGACCAGAGGTGAGCCCATTCTAGAACGCCTCACACATACTGCAAAGGAGAATGTAAACCACATGATTTGGTGATGCATGAAGGAGAAGAAAAGATGGTTAGATGAGAAGTTTGAATATTTGGGGGAGGGGTTAAGAAATGAGGTTGGGACTCGTCTTGCATCTGGAGCGATGGCATGGGTTGGGTGGGGTTTTAGTCTAGGTAATAGATTTGGAAAGAGGGTTGGTGGTTTTAAGGATGCTGGAGAGGTTTGCGGGGCGTCCAAAAGTGAGAAGGGGACATTTCGGAAAGATTTTGGCGGTAGTGAGGTTGTCAAAGAGGATAAAATGAGGCTTTGGAGCGTTTGATTGAGAATATGGACGCAAGGAAAGCAGGTAGTGCATAAGAAAAGGGTATAGTGGTTGTTAATGTAGGGCGATTTTGGAGAGTAAAAATTTTAAAGGATTTTCTTGTTAAGGACATCATCTGGATAGCCTCGTCCGAGAGGGGATAGGTGTAGGTTAGATAGGACTTTATTAAGGGATTCAGGGTTGTTGCAAATGCGGTGACCTCTGATGGAGATAGAGAGAGAGTAGGAAAGGGATCTTTTCGTGTGAGAGTGGTGGCAGCTGTTGTAGTGGAGGTATTGCTGTTCGTTAGTAGGTTTTATCTACAAGTGGTGAATTTGTGGTTGGAGAGCTATATTAACATCAAGGAAGGTTACAAGGGAAGAGGATATGTGGGAGGAGAATTCATTAAGGGAAGAAATTAAGGCATTTAATGAATCGACGTCGTGGGGCCAAAGATGTAAGATGTCGCCAATATAACGGAGCCAGAGAAGAGGTTTGAGGGGGTGTGAAGACTCATCTACAAGGCCCAGGTTGGCATATGAGCTGAGGCTGAATCGGTTTGGCGCAAACTTTGACAATGAAATGGTATAGGTCAACGAGGAAATCAGAGCTGGGAATTCAGAGGAGGAGGGTAGTGACGAAGAGAATTTAGGCCTTTGTAATGCGGAATTGCTGTGTAGGGGGAGGTGGCCATCTATTGTTGCCATTAAGATGACTGTGTCTTAGGGAAGTGAATTGAAGTCGTTCAAGGAGATGACACGTGTCATTGGTATTGACTTTCTGTGATATTGCTTTTCTGTATCCTTCTCTTATCTGTACGCTTCACTTCTATGTCCTTCCTGAAATCCACAAACCTAATAATTTAAATGACAAAAACTATTTTTAAATATGGCTATGTTCACGCGTAAAGCACATTAGGTTGTTTTTTGTTTTGACTCCCTTCCCAACTTCCCCTACCTTCCCTTGTGGCGCTGGAGAGGTTCGTGAGGAGGAGGGGGAAAGAAACCCGGCGTCAGTCGGTCAGTCGGTTTTCAGTGCTCATCGAAAGAACTTCGGGTGCTTCGGTCTTCAAGTGAAGGCGAGTCGAGACTTACGTCTCCTACATTTCTTGGAGGAGCTGTCATTCCTCATCCTTGGTAAGCGCCAATTCCCAAGATTCCTTTTCCCATCTCCCATTTATGTTACTTTCTTTTTCTGTCCCTTTTATTTTATTTTATTGAACTTTTTTATTTGTTGCGTTTGTCGCACGTCACGGTCCAATTGACCACGTGTGCCTACATTTTTTGGTGCCGAAACCCGGGACAATTATTGCGAGAAAGTTTCATTTTCTTTTCGGGAGTTTCATTTTCTTTTCGGGAATTATTTCGTGAAAGTTTCTTTTCATTTTCGGGAGTTTTATTTAATTTTTTCATTCAGCCATGCCTGAAGGTGAAGGGGCGAAAACGAGGGGCGCGTTGACTCGAGAGCAATTTGATTCGCAGTTGAAGTTATTACGTTTCAAACGCGATCAGTTTCGTTGCACTTTGTGTGCAGCTTTTTCTCTTGCTGAGGAGCTCGACGGCTCCGGATCGGAAATGTTAAGTCATCCCAAGCTAGAGATATTTCTAATACGCTGCTCCCAATTGGAAACCGTTTATTCGGGATTCCTCGAGGCTCAGAATAAGATTTTTGAATATTACCATAATAGTAATCAAGCCGATGTCTGTGCGGAGGATATGCGTGCGGGCGAAGAGGCGGAAGAAAAGTTTTATTTTAATCCTTCTATTTCCCGTCGAGCAGTGAATCCTTCCGCCCCAAATGAGCGTACGTCTGCGGATAATGCATCCACGCAGAATAAAAGGTCGCGTCTTCCCACTATAGAATTGCCTCGATTTTCAGGGGAATTTTCGGATTGGGTCGGATTCCGTGATTTGTTCAAGTCTGTGGTGCACGATAGAACCGACATTGCGTCGGTGGAGAAATTCTCCTACTTGAAGGCAGCTCTTCAAGGAAGGGCCTCCGCGCTTATCGCTTCAGTCCCATTTGGCGAAGCCCATTATTGTTCAGCATGGAAGGAGTTGTGCGAACATTATGACAATCCTCGAATTTTGGGTTTCGATTATTTAGATAAGGTTCTGGAATTCCCCGTTTCTTCTTCGGGGTCATTGTCAGTTATGCAACAATTTGTTAATACTTTTTCCGAAATTCATGCCGCTCTGAGAACTTTAAATATTCCAGATTTAGGGGAATTTATATTATTTAGATTAGCTGCTCGTGTGGTTGACGCAGAAACTCTTGCCCTCTTTGAAGAGACATTGAGTGATGAACCTTTTCCCTCTGTTACTCAACTTTTAAGTTTCGTTAAGAAAAGGATCAAGGTTTTACAAACGTCGTATGGCCCTAATCCGAAAGCCTTTGTTTCGCGCAAGTCTCAGCCAACGGCAAGAGTTCTAATGCCGACCTCTGTTGGCGAGACGCTCTCCGTGCAGGAGAAAGGCAAACGAGTTATTCAACGCTGTTCTCTATGCTCATTTAATCATTCTATTGTTAGATGTCCTAAATATCTCGAGATGACCATTGCTAATCGTGCGTCTTTTGTACGATCGAGAAAACTTTGTCTTAATTGTTTGAAGCCAGGTCATTGGGCTCCGAGGTGTCAGCAAAGGGACATGTGCTGCACAATTTGCAACAGATATCACAATAAAACGTTGCACTCTGAACAAAATTTGCAGCAAATTAATCGTCCTTCCATTCCGTCGTCAGCCTCGCCGAGTCATACGGCCGAGCTTCTCCCGCCTTCACAGACGCAAATCCCCTCCTCTGCTCTTGCGTCTTGTGTTAGCTGCCAACCGACGCACTTGACCGTTCTCGGAACGGCAGTAGCTCATGTCCGAAATAATCATGGGCTAATCGTTCCTCTTCGAATAATGGTTGACCCTGGAAGTCAAGTGTCTGCTATTTCCTCGGCAGCGGTTAGGCGGTTGAGTCTGCCCGTGTTGCCTTATCATGGATCTCTTTTTGGGTTGTCTCAAACCCTTCTGAAGCGGCCGGAAGGTTGTATTGCGTTATCGCTTTCGCCGATTCACACTTCTTTGCCGGTATTGAATACCCAGGCTGTAATCCTACCCCAGTTAACTTCGGAGCTTCCTCCAATTCCACTTCCGCCGTTTATTCGAAGCATTATTTCTCATCTTCATTTAGCGGATCCAGATTTTGACAAACCGAATTTGGTAGATTTCATTTTGGGAATGGATTTATTCCCTAGGGTTTTCCTTGGGGGGCGGAAAACTTTAGAAAATTGTGAATAATTTTAATCAATTCAATTTTTGGATGGATCTTGATGGGAAACATTTTGAACAGTTCTCAAAAGTCTCCTTCTTATGAAACCTCTTTATGTGTTTTAGAGGAAATTCCTATGGTCAATCAATTGAAAAGGTTTTGGGAATTAGAGGAATCCGCGGTTCAAGTCGCTCAAAATCTTGAGGAGGTTAGATGCGAGGAGTTGTTTACGAAAACTCATCGAAGGAATGTTTCGGGAAGATATATCGTCTCCTTGCCATTCAAAAGTGAGCCACCGTCTTTGGGAGAATCTTATTCTCAGGCAGCAAAGAGGTGTACGAGCTTGGAACTTAAATTGTCAACCCCTCAAGGTCAGAATTTAAGGGTTGTTTTCGATGCTTCCTCTCGCTCCTCGAATGGCAATTCACTTAACGATGTATTGCTCACCGGTCCCAAGCTCCAAAATGATATTTTTGATTTGTTAGTGGCATTCCGAACTCACTTAATTGCGTTCATTACGGACATTTCCCATATGTATCGCCAAATATAATTATATCTCCTGAACACCGTGGCTTTCAGCGCATTTTGTGGCAAGAAGATTCCTCGCAAGCCCTTCAAGAGTTCGAATTAAATACCGTGACGTATGGAGTTGTCTCTGCTCCTTATCTTGCCATCCGCACTCTTCATCAATTAGCGAGTGACGAAGGAGGAAAATTTCCTTTGGCCGCTCAATCTCTTCTTCGTGACACGTACGTTGACGATGTTGTTACGGGAGCCAATTCAATTTCGGATGCTTTGGACTGGCAGCAACAGCTGATCGAATTACTTTCTTTAGGAGGATTCCCTTTGGGCAAATGGGCAAGCAACTCTGATGAATTATTAATTAATTTTCCGAAAGAGGAGTGTGAAGCCACTATACAATTCGAAGCATCAGAATTTGCTTCACTGAAGGTATTAGGAATGTCTTGGGCCCCTAAATCAGATATATTTTTTTATCATGTTGAATTTGATCCTTGTGCCAATACTAAGAGGATGATTTTGTCAAGTATTGCGAGAATATTCGACCCAATTGGCGGTGCCAGTCGTTTTTAGGGCAAAATGCTTTTTACAGTCCCTTTGGACTTTGCAAATTGGTTGGGATGATCCACTTCCTGAACCCGCTAGATTGAGATGGACAGAATTTGTGTCCCAGATGCCATTGCTTACCAAAATCCGCATTCCTAGGTATGCATTTTCTCCAAGCGCGCAAGAAAATCAGCTCATTGGTTTTTGCGATGCGTCCGAAAAGGGTTATGCTGCGGTAGTGTATGTACGCGTCTTAACTACTAGTGGTGTAATAAAAGTCAGTTTCTTAGCTGCTAAGACGAGAGTAGCTCCGATTAAACCAATCACCATCCCAAAGTTAGAGCTTTTAGCTGCGCTTTTACTCGCTAAATTATTTAATCGTATCCTCAATATTCTAAAAGATCGAATTCACATTTCGCGTACTGTTGCCTGGACAGATTCCAGCATTGTATTAGCTTGGCTGAAGACACCTTTATATAAGTTAAAAATTTTTGTTGCCAACAGAGTTTCAATTATCAATGATTATTTTCCATGCTCCATATGGCATCATATCAACTCCGCACAAAATCCAGCAGATTGTGCTTCGCGGGGTATTTCACCTCGCCAATTCCAAGACTCCACATTATTCTGGGAAGGGCCCTCTTTTCTACAGTGGTCAGAAGATCAATGGCCCGTAGAAAGTGGCTTGGACCTAAAATTATCTTCGTTACCAGAATTGAAACCAATTAATTCTATTGTGAGTCTTGTCAGGCAAGATAATTTTTTGACTTTGATGAATAGATTCTCGTCTTACATTAAATTGGTTCGATCGTTCGCGTATGTTCTGAGATTCATCGCTTCAGTTAAGGGGAAATCATCTCCTAATGATTTTATTATATCGGGATCAGAATGGTCGCAGGCTCTGATTCAATTAGTAACATTGGATCAGCATCATCATTTTCACAAGGTAATTGAATTAATCCAAAAGGGGGGGAAGCACATTCATTCCAGTTTGGCACGACTTCGTCCATATTTAGAACCCCCTGGAATTCTTAGGGTGGGTGGTAGACTCTCACATGCTTCTTTGTCTTCATATATCAAACACCCTATTTTGCTCTCCAAAGATAGTCACCTGTCACGTTTGATCTTGCGACATTATCATTTGGTATCGCTCCATAGCGGTCCTCGCGCTGTGGAGGCTTTAGTTTCCAGACAATTTTGGATATTGTCTGCAAGATCAGTCGTTCGGTCGGAAATTCTGACATGCGTTGTATGCTCGCGATATCGGGGCATGACACTACAACCGATTATGTCAGATCTGCCAGCGCATAGGGTTGTGCCGCAGAGATCCTTTTCATGCGTAGGTGTGGATTATGGAGGACCATTTTCGTACAAGTTAAGTACTAGACGGAATTCAGCCATTGGAAAGGCGTATTTATGTTTATTTATTTGTTTTGGTACCAAAGCGGTACATCTAGAATTAGTTACCTCGTTGTCCACTCCTACTTTCCATGCGGCGTTCCAACGCTTCGTAGCGCGGCGAGGAATCCCTCGTATCATCTATTCTGATTGTGGAACTAATTTCGTCGGGGCGGATCGATTTCTAACTGAGTTGTATCATTTAGTAAGATCCTCCTCCCATAAGGAAGCCATGACATCAGTCTATCCGGAGTCGGGAATTATATGGAAATTCAACCCACCATCCGCTCCGCATTTCGGCGGACTATGGGAGGCAGGAATCAAATCCGTAAAGTATCATTTACGCAGATATCTCCACGGCCAAATTTTTAATTTAGAAGAGTTTTCTACACTCTTTTGTAAGATTGAAGCCATATTAAATTCACGACCTCTGACACCAAAGTCATCCGATCCTGAAGAGATCGATTGCTTAACCCCTGGTCATTTCCTTGTCGGTCGTCCTCTGATAGGTTTGCCGGAGAGCATTTCGGGAGATGCGATGAGTCTGCCTACTCGATGGAAACTCATTGAGCAGGTGTGTCAACATTTTTGGAGACGGTGGTCTCAAGAATATTTGCACACTTTGCAACAACGGGCTAAATGGACGCGAGAAGTAGAAAACATAAGAATTGGTGAATTAGTTCTGCTGCGAGATTCCAATCTTCCCCCTTCCCTTTGGAAAATAGGAAGAATTATCAAGGTTTATCTCGACTCAGAAGGTATTGTTAGGGTCGCAGAATTAAAAACTTTATCAGGTACTCTAACTAGACCGATCAAGAAGTTGGTACCATTACCAACATCACAATAAGTTATTTATTTACTTTTTATTTTTTTTTTCTTCAAATTTATGTTTAGTCAGTTGAGACGCCCTCGTAGTTTTGGTTTGGAGTTAGAACCTATTTTTTCCCCTCTTGCATTAATCACCCTTCCACGGCCCAACCCATATTCCCCTTTAAGTCTCTCTGATGGGCCTCTGAGAGTGAAGAGTAGCTTTAGTTCCTTCCCCTCACACATGTTTAGGGCCTTTTTTTTGTGCGAGAGCGTCCCAATCGGCAAAAAGGTCTATTTTAGTTTTTCTTTTTCGTAGAAAATTTATACTTTCACCATATCTCGCCATTTCTCTCGTGCGTTTCGCCTCTTCACCTACTGCTTGTTTAAGTAATAGTTAATTTCTAAGAAATTCACGGGGTGCGGTTATGTTCACGCGTAAAGCGCATTAGGTTGTTTTTTGTTTTGACTCCCTTCCCAACTTCCCCTACCTTCCCTTGTGGCGCTGGAGAGGTTCGTGAGGAGGAGGGGGAAAGAAACCCGGCGTCAGTCGGTCAGTCGGTTTTCAGTGCTCATCGAAAGAACTTCGGGTGCTTCGGTCTTCAAGTGAAGGCGAGTCGAGACTTACGTCTCCTACATTTCTTGGAGGAGCTGTCATTCCTCATCCTTGGTAAGCGCCAATTCCCAAGATTCCTTTTCCCATCTCCCATTTATATTACTTTCTTTTTCTGTCCCTTTTATTTTATTGAACTTTTTTATTTGTTGCGTTTGTCGCACGTCACGGTCCAATTGACCACGTGTGCCTACAGGCTAGGTTAGATATTAATTTTTAAGCTGACACAACTGGACTATAACGGGCAGAACGTGATTATTTGTGACTAAAAATAAAACCATGGGGGTGACGCCAACGTTTGTGATACAGATAAAAAGTTTCTAGTATTCTAAGTTGTGCAGGACCAGGAATTTCCGCAAAACGAAGCTTGCCTCAAACTTAACTGTAATCTGTTGAATAGTCTTTAGAGTATCACGAATTGCGATGAAAACTAAGAATGTCCAGCAAGCGAAGCTTGCTTCAACCTTAACAGTAATTTGTTGAAAATTCTTAAGCATTAAAAGTTGTTATTAAGACTTGGGTGTTTCCGGTGAAAAGTCTTTTGCATCAAAAATGTTGGTCGCGCCCCCAATGGTTTCATTTTTAGTCACAAATAATCTCGTTTTTCCTGTTGTAGGCCAATTGTGTCAGCTCAAAAGCTCATATCTACATGTTAGTAAATGTTTTGGTTAAACCATGTCTTTTGATTATTTTAAAAGGTAGTTTATTTTATAGTTTTAATATTTTTGCTTAAAATTTTCATCCAATTATTATCGTTATTATATGGATTAATTATTTATTTATTTTTAGTGAAATGTTTGCTGAAAAATAATAGAACAAATTTGTTTTCATTAAATTAATGTTTAAATTTAGTGTCAATTTGTTTAAATTGAGAAAATACTATATTGCCATCTACAATACACAGGTGGGAAAAGTTTAAAGAACATAGATATGGTGTGATTGGGTGAAAAAATTGATTACAGGATTTGACCCAAACAAACAGATATGTCAAGTGAAATAAAACTATGTAACATGCTGTTGTTACCGCTGTACTTGCACGGAATCGGGCATCTTACGTTGCTTCTGAGACCTAGTCAACCGAAAAAATACCACAGTGAAGCCTCGAGCCCAAGACACAAAGTAATACATTCGTACAACCGCCACGGCAGACCTTGGATGCCGTGGAGTAACGCAACTCATTTACATGGAACGAAATTCTGTAGTATAAATTTTCTCGTGAACCCAGGCCAAAGAGAGAGAAAGCCATGACACTTATGTTGTAATATATTGTTTTGTCGTTGAAGATACACCAGTGTGCCAAATTTGATGGAAGTGTGATCAGTAAAAGTGGGTGAAAAACCGATTAACAGATTCCACGCAATCAAACGGACAGACAAAGCAACTTGAATAAAGGCACCCCGGGGCAGCCTCTTCCCGCTCCACCACCTACCGCCCTCCTCGACGCATCTCCGCTTTCTTAGACCATTAGATACCAATTGTCCATTTCCTACCCTCTTATATGAAGGACACCAACAACTTCCTTGAAAGTTTTTGCTTTGAAATATTAATAATTAAGGAAAAATAAAAGTTTAAGCTAATAAATATTTTAAATATATTTCGATTATAAAAAACGTCAATATCATTAGAAATTCCATCATTAGATTGATTGAGAGTAGCTTTTTATTTTTGATCTGTCTGCTGCTAACTCGTTTATGCCCTTGTATTTATTCGATTGTCTTCCTTGTCAATGGCATCACTGTGGAGAAATCCTTGCACTTGGGCTTCTGCGGAGTATTTCTCTGGAAAGATCTGGTCTTATCGGGTTCGCTGTACCGCGAACGTCCATTTTTGAGACAGTGGTTTCGCTGGCGTTGCAGTCGGCGGCGTCTCCAGGTCAATTGACAATTACAAATGCCGTCTTATGCACATCAACCGTTAGAGTCAGGTGTGCGGTGATTGGTTGATTTCCAATTATTGTTAAACAGACATTTGGAAGCTAGTAACCAACTGCCCTGTTGAAATTATTATTTTTTATTACAGAAAGATTTTTGGTCATTTCAATGGCTTTTTTCATCAGACGAGGAAAGTGACGATTTTTTCTCTCCTGGTTATTAATTTTGCCTCGCCAAAGTTGATGATGTGCGTGGGTCCCGATCAGATGTGTTCTGCCACATCGGAAAGGCGTGTATGTTGTCTATCTGTAGCACTTTTAGTGTCCTTTCAAACGCCATTTCAATGCCCTGGATGTCTGACCAACATAGACACTACACTGCAGCAACATTTCACTTCGTAGACACACCAATTTGAATTTCCCTTGGTCCAACATGGTCCCCCCGCCTTGTAGAGTAGGCTGGCTGCCTTCGTTACATCACAGTTGAATCTGGTGATAACGTCGTGTTTAGCGAGGACTCTGGCTATCTTTTCCGACGTACTGTCAACGTAAAGGATTAATGCGTAGACTGATCATTTCTTTCTCTCTTCCGTCTCGAAACGGTCCTTTTTATTTAAATATCGTCCTTGCAAATTTAATCACTGGAAAATATAGTTTTATTCCTCGTCTGATGAGAAAAGCCATTGATATTAACAACATTCTAAATGATTTCAATAGGGCAGAGACTTACAAGCTTTCAAACGTCTTTTTAACAACAATGGGGGGTCAAAAAATCACCACGCACTTGACTCTTCTAACATTTGATTAACATAAAGACGGCCCCGTATTTTTAATTGCCAGTTGAGCTGACTGCAACGCCTGCGAAACTCTTGTCCCAAAAAATGGAAGTTCGCGATAAAAAACCGCAAAGGCCGGATATTTCCATCAATGTGTAGAGTTTGGCCTCGCGGTCCTCTCAAAAGATGGAAATTGGCTGTTTTTAATTAGTGAAAAAAAATTATTTTAAAATATTTTTTGTATGTTAGTCAACAACTCATTAAGAAGTTTTATTATGGTACACAGAGTATGACTGACGCTGTTTGTTCTGTCATATTTGCCTCTACTTGGAAAAACTGATATGAATGAGAAAATTACACTGACATTAATTGAATATTCACAAGGCATTTTATTCATTACTTGAACACGTCGTATTCTATCTCATGCTAACGCATGAGAAAGTGGAACGTTAACAGAAAGTAAATGTGTGTTGGCTGTGACTGACTAAAAAAATGTTGGGTTTCCTGCGATAATCACCAAGTTTTTAAAATGGAGTATTAATACTCTGTCATTGTTTCAAAAATGACAATTCACATGGTAGAAAAAAGCTTCTTTAAAAGCCTAAAATTATTTTTTATTACACTGATACACATTAAAATTTGTTCCATGTTTAAACCATTGTAATTCTTTTGGGACGTTTGGATATGATTTAGTTGTTTGCCCTGACTTGGAAATTCCTCCTTTCCGTGGATAAGAGTAACAGGGGGGGGGGGTCTCATTCCCTCTGCCATGTATCTATCTCCATGGCACCACGACATGCGCGACGAAACACAACAATCTCGCATCAAGGGTCGTTGAGTCCGGATCGCTCGGCCAATAGGAGAGACCGCGGCGCCGCTTGGACCCACCCCCCGTCCACATGGGTCTTCGAATGGCCAATTTAGCCGAGTCGTGGGCTTGCATTTATAAGTGAGCATATGACACCATGCCCACAGAATTTTAGTGTTCATAATCAACTCTTTGGGAGCAGCGAAACAAGAGACGAGAACACCACTTGGTTTTGCTTCTGTTTTGTTTTTTTTCAAAATTAATCCACTCTGTATAAAGATGTATTTTGAAGGAAAGACTATCCATTCAAACAAGTATGATCATTCTACAATATTTATCTTGCCGTGCTGAGCATTTACGTATTTCGTGAGCATAGCAAGTAACATCTAAGTCAAAAGAGCATACGAAAAGTAGCATGCTGGCCAAAAGCGAAGCAGGACACTTATCTGCGTACTGGCCGACGGAAAACATATGCCCGTTGACAGAGCAGGTTCTGCGATAGGTACCACTCTCTGGTGCGACTGGATTGTGCTCAAAGATGAGGTATAAATACGAAAATAAAAATGGAAATTCCACAACATTCAAAAGGATTTCTCGAAGGAGCTATGGAGATGGTGGACGGGGAGTCAACTTGGGTGGAATGCGGGGTTCTGGCTCGGAAACGGTGATGCCTGCGCGCGGAAGTCATTCGAAAAAGGCTCAAAACATAAAGCTCGGGTGTCATGATTACAAGTATTCCATGTTGCTATAAAGCCTTCGAGAATGGCTGGATTCAAAAGTGAATGAACATTGTGTGGCGCGCATGTGGTAGTTGGTTTTTGGTGTCACTCCCAATTACCGAGTAATGCTCCGTTGAGAAGAGTCTGTTTGTGGCAAAGAATATATTAAATACTTTGAGAAGTGCCGTAGTGTACTCCGGAGCAATAAACCGTCACTGATAGCTGTAGTGCTTCGTAGTCCATTGGAATGTTTTGTTATCACATTATAAGGACACGAAATCTAAGGTGAGCTATTTTATGTGAAGAGATTTCCATTTGAAATTTATCTGTAACAGGGTTGGAAAAGATTTTAAAAAAATACGTTTTGCTACTATTTAGCCACTTCCTAAAAAAAGTTATAGACACTTCATTAGCTACAAATTGAAAAAAAGCAGCAGCTACACTACAGCTACTTTAAAAAAGGAGCATTTAACTGCCTTTGGCTGGCACTTATTTTTACTAAAAAAATACCTTTGGTCTAATTATTTAAGTAGGTTATAAACTGTAGTTTAGCTTAAATTTATTAGAGCTATAAATGTTTAGTTCAAATAAAAGTTTAGTTGAGAAAACTGAATAAAATTCCTACGCATTTATGATAGATATACAACACTCTTTCAGACCAGAAGGAATTTGATAAACACAATATGAATGTTAAAATACCGTAATAACTCAAATCAATCGTCTTTTTATTTAGTACTTGTGATTAATTAAAATAATTCGTAATTTTCAACAACTTTTATCGATATTTTCGTTTCACCTATATACATACTGCATCTTCAAGTACAGAAAGTTTGTTAAAAAACAAAGTACGAAGTATTTTAACTAATCATGAGTACTAATATTATTTACTTCTATGAAGTTAAGCCTACTACTGCCAAATTTATTCAAATTACTATTTTTCAACATTTACTCAATCGATTCCAGATTAAAATTTAGTATTTATTAACCAACGCGTTTAGGGTATTCCCATTTAGACAATTAATAACTATGATGTTTTGTTCTAGATGACAGATGTTTCCTTTGAGCGAAACATGTCTTAATTTTGAGATAAATTTTATAACCACTTCTTTTAACTAAGACAATTAATATTAATAAAACTTATCACATTTATAGTTAGTGCAATGATACACGTTTTGTAGAATGGAAATTGTAAAATAGTAGTTCTGTCCTAACAAAAAATTGTGCCTTCCGCTGCAGGGCCCAAAACCAAGGCTCTTTTCTTTTTTAAATTTAATCACTTAAAGGATGCCTTCCAATTATTGTAACTATCATTTCAAATCTTTTGCCTAATATATAGTTAAATATGCTATTTAATTATGAATCTTTTATTTTCATGCGGTAGCACCGAGCCCAAATCCCCCTTTAGGCAGACAAAAGTCCAAACATTTTATAGTCAACTCAAAAGTATGCATGCATATGTTGTTGACGTTGCTTTTCAGCAACCTATAAAACCTATAAAAGAAAACGAATATGGCATCAGTTTTGCTAAATTATTATTTTTTCACATTTTATCTGTAAAAAATTATTTTTCAGTGAAAAATCAATGATAATGATTTTGAAATTCTTTAAGGACTATCCTCTAAATTGGTCAAAAAGAGCGAACACCTTACACTGTGTTCCATGTTTGCCTT
This sequence comes from Pyrrhosoma nymphula, assembly GCA_963573305.1. Lineage (NCBI taxonomy): Eukaryota > Metazoa > Arthropoda > Insecta > Odonata > Coenagrionidae > Pyrrhosoma > Pyrrhosoma nymphula. Next base: position 6,451,925 of record OY754329.1, read on the forward strand.
TATCCACGTGTATTGTGGCGCTATGGACTGCTTCTGTGACATCATATGTCCGGCCGTCCAGAACAACTTGTTCCGACAAAGCCCTCGAAAATCCACGAAGGGTAGGACGACGCGGCTCGGTAGCGTACTAACTGGCTAAAGCTCTCGGCGCGAAATCGAGGGATTAGGGTTCGAGTCCCGGTCAAGGCGAATGCCATTTTTCCTCCGTGAAATATCGCATTCATGTGCACTTGCGGGTGACTCGGTAAAAGGTGATACCGTGGCTATTCCCGGTATTCTCAAAATGTGCCACGGGTAAAATACTCATTATTTACTTCTAGCTGATTGCATTCACTATCTACATATATCCTTACTATGTAAGAACGAAGATTTTCGCGGTGGTTTACGATGAACTTCTTCATATTTTCGAGTTCTACCACGTTGGTTGCTGTGTACCGCGTTGTTTCCAAGGCAACCAACGCGGTAATCCCGAAAATATGAAGAAGTTCATATCCTTACTATGATTACAGGTACGTGCCTGCTTTTCAAAGACTACTTCCCTACCAAGCTTCCCGTCCCGTTATGAGTGCAACCCTTCGCTGCCTTTCATTTATTCCATGCGCATATTCTGATTCTTGTGTTCCTCTTCTGTATCATTTTTTCCTCTGCTGCGTTTTCCACAACTTCCAAGCAAGAATGTGGTGTGATGACGACTACAGGGCAGTCCTTTGCTACCACCCACCGGACAGTGTCCCGTAGTTGCCAAGAATCATGTAAGAAGTGACCATGATTTCAAAATTTTAATTCATGTTGCTTATCTCATTAGCGATTATTACGTGACGACACCACGTGAGAGGCCACCGCAGTTGGGTCATACACCATTTGCAGCCTCCTCACGGTGATCCAGACGCAGCGTGGACTACCATTCGTCTGCCTCCTAATCTTACAACTATCTAGCGTCGGTGGCCCTACCACGAGCAGTTTACGTTGATCCAGCCACTATAGTTGTTATCAGACCACGATATCCCTTCCACCACGGCAATGTTGGAGTCCTTGAGTAGAAGATAATAACAACGGTTGGTGGGGAAGTGATCAGTGCCGTGACTAAAAGCTCATCCTAAACGTGTTTTGTGTGTGTGTGTGTGCAGCCAAGCCTAACCAAAGGAAATAAATAGTCTTAAAGGCATTTCGAGGATTCACCAACTAAAATGGTTCTGGACTTTCTATATTTCATGTACGGATTCCTTTTTTATAGTGCTTGTTACACACAGTGCGTGCGTGCACGAAATCAAGAAATGGCAAGTGAGGAAATCAGAAGAGAGAGAGGTCCTCTTACGAGAGGAAGAAAACGGCTAATTAGATAACTTTATTGTTTGTAAATGAGTCTCCTAGCTGATAACCCAAATCCTTGCGGTTGTGGAACATGAAATGAGTGACATGCGCCAAGATGGTTGTTCCAGAATTCGGAGCCCCCGTCTGAAATAAAATCAGGTAACACCTTTAATTAAAAAAAAAACTACTTGGAATCATTTTAATAACCATGTCAAAAGGATAGTTACTGAGTTAGCACTCGTGCAGCGAAGATCGACAAGACACGTTAAAGGCCGTTATGATAATCTCGTTAGTGTTACTGATCTTTTGGAGCAACTGGGATGGGAAACGCTTTCAGACCGTCGATTAAAATGTAGACTCAATCTATTATGTAAGTTCCAAACCGGTCTGTTCTCTGACGAAGTTGATAATATTTTACGAAATCCGACATACTACGGTAGATCAGATCATGAGAAAAAATTAGGGAACTAGACTGCGGAACGGACAGATTTAAAATGTCATTTTTCCCACGAACTATAAGGAACCATAACAGCTGCCAATGAGACTTTAATCTAGGTTTGTCGATAGGTAGTATAGCTCTTAGTAGTAGTTGTACTCCCTAATACTTGAATCCTTATCTGTTACCTAGTACTAACAGCACGCCGTGCATGTTTTCTACATAAGTCTTGAGTCTCTGTCCATTTGTGTAGTTGTAAAATACATATATATTAATGGTCCCTCTCCATTGTGATAATATCTGTAGTGTAGTGCATGCTTATGAGGCTTCGTCTCGTGAATGGCATTAGAAATTTACGCTAATGCATAATTGGTCGTAGTAACAATAAGTTTAGGGTATAGTGTAATGCATGTTGGTGAATACTCACCCCCTGCCACACACCCCTGAGATAGCTTGAAGGGTATTTTGTAGATGTAGATGTGGATAGAATACCAATATACATGGGTAGGTTAACTTGGTGGCAGTCTCCTGTTCTGAGTATGACGTCAGGGAGGGTATTGCCTGCTTGGATGGGGATGGCTAAGGATCGCAAGGGAGAAATAGAATAATGTTAATATTAAAAACCTTGGCCAGAACGGGCTGGAAGTTGTCAGCAGCAACGTAAATGTTAACGATCCAAACAAATCTGTATCAGAATACGCTGATAATGCTCGTAACTCATTGGAGAAGCCCATCCAAATAAAATCAAAGGAACAAAACAAAAAGCATCATCTTTTAAAGCTGATGTGAAAACAGATTGAGCATTGTGAAGGTAGCAACGCAGGTTTACGACGCTGTGAATCCCGACAGTCAAACGCGGAGGCATTTGACTGTCACACTGTAGAGAGAACCCCTGTGCGGGGCCAGAAATCCATAAAATGTACCCTTTCTGCGAAAGATGTCCTCTTCGCACCCGCTACCATGTTCCACTACCACTGTAGAGAGAACGGTCGGGGGTGTGGAGGGATGGGGTTGGGTGGAGGGGGGATGGATTAAGAAAGAAATGGAATTGTGGGACATGAAAGGTGGGCAAGGGGGTGGTGGGGTGCTTGGAGGAGGGGGGTGCACGAGTAGGAATGATCACGTGACATTAACGGGAGGAGGAGAGGGGAAGGGAGGTAGGAGTTCACGCGAGTACTTTACAATGGTAGCATTAATTTCACCGGCCACTCCAAAAATAAAAATGGCCAACAATTACTCCAAAAATCTCGTTTATTTTCCCTCCGCGTGTTTCTCGGAGGACATCAGTCGGGAATTCCGTGAAATGAATGATTGCTATCAATTATACGCTAGTAAAATCTATAATTTAAATCTCCCATACACCAACACTAGTGTTTTTGAACGCACGCAACCGACCGCCACTTGCCACTCCCAGCTCTCCCTCTTTCTCTGCGCACAAAGCACTGAGAAAGGGTTTTTTAGGGTACGGCATGATTCACGTACGCCACACCCGTCACTACTGTGTGTGTGTGTTGTGAGTACATAATAAAGAGTAAGTGTAAGCTGTCAGTTGTCGTTCAATTTTAAATTATCTTTATCTTCTCTTTAGAAAATACACTAGCTGATCGATATTTTATCGATAGATCGATCGAATGGAATTTGATAAAGATTTAACGGTCTCTTCAAGCATCGGATATGTTCTTGATAGAGTAAATAGTAGGTACATTTTCTCAACTTTTGATCTAGAATGATGACAATAATTTTGATATTATTACCATTCTGAACAACAATGATTTTATTATAGATGCATGTTTTCATAATTTAGGTTAGAAGTTAGAATGGATACCAGACTGTGTACGATTCACTCATAGAAATTCTGACAATTAATGGTGTTGATGGAGAAAGGAAACCATTCGGGTCAATCACTACAAGTGGGTTTCCTGAAAATGTAAACATCATGTCATCCCTCGGAAATGTCGATTGTAAAAATCCAATAAGCATCAATCACTCCCTTAATTTTTCACGCAAAATGAATTGACCAGCAGTTTATTCACTATTCATAATTTAAAAATAAATTGCCATCTAACCGATAGATATATATTCATAGACATACAATTTCATCAACGTTGATATTCCAGTGAGCACGTATTGCAATAGGGGGTCCTAGGAAAAACAATCACTGATATCCACGTTTTCGTTTATAATTCGGGTTTGAACACACTTACCGCTTTCACAAATGACATACGCGTTGACTACTAGAAAGTAGAATAGTTCACGAAACAAGTAGATAAGTCAACGAACATTACTATTATTAAATAATTTTTCCAGTCATAGTAGCCGAATACAGTGCCAATTCCAATGAACATACGCAAAACGTATCCAGTATATGAATTAAATGACAATTGAAATCATTTCGCTGTGGGACCACCGCTGTCAAGACTGGATTTGATACTATTGAGCACCCGGTTCTATGACTCCGTTCAAAAAGCCCGAGTCTTCTTTTCTATAATGTGAAAATATTTATTAAATGCAATACAAGCATGCATCGATACACTAACCAAAACCTACCATTCTTAGCGAATGTATGTGCAACACACCTTACAAGACATGTTACAAAATACATACAAATATTTTCGTTGCATACGCCGTAGAGTTTCCGTGACGCGATTCACGACCATCTGCGACGTATTACATACATCTGCGACATACTACCCATCAAGTGGTTAGCAGTGCCCTCTCTAAATATTGATGAAAATCCGCGTGATACTTGCGCTCTCGTCTGTTTTCGAGTGGCGCCGAATAAAATGGTTCTTCGCGGAGCAAAACAGCACCCACGCAAATAACGAGAAACTTTTTTACTCAAACCTGACCTAACGACCTCGTCTGAATCTACAAAACACCGCCGAAAAGGGAAAAAAACAACCTTATCGTCCAGGAGGGCAACAGCAGGGAGCCGTTTCGTCGGCAACGCCCAGGCCCAGGTCCCCCCCCCCTGATAAAAAAACGCCCCCTTCTTTGCCGCCCCCCCCCTCTTGACAGCAGTTATATAATGACGATGGGGTTGACCCCCGTGGACTACGGTGCGTGCAATACGACGACATTCAAGGCACGGACGTGGTAAGCCACAAACACGCGGCCACCGGATTCCGATATTGGTCAAACCCATGGGTCAGTCCCTTTTCGGGGTGCCTTTCTCGCAAGCCCAGACGTGTTATACCCAACACCGCTTTTGGAAGTCCAGGTGAATGCAAGGGGAGCTTTTTTGTCATGCTGATATATTTTATGGACGAGGCAATACGAAAACATGCTTAAAAGAAACTAAAGCGTCATTTTCAGCTAATAGAGCTATTAATTATTTGAAAATATGTATCTTAAGAAATAGGTTCTTAGTTGGTGTGCTGTTCTGATTTTGAGCGCAACAGTTGCAAGAAGATGATATTATAAAATATTTCCATATGTGAAGAAAAAGGCAAATCACGAATCTTTTTACCTCTCCTACGCCTTTCTCCAAGTCAACATAAAAAGAAACATTCAAAGAGCGCTTTGCAGTTCGAGCACAGTTTCTCTTTGGACGAGGCATAAACACCTACTGTTTTTGTATACGGCCGTTGAGGCTGAGGAGAACATAAAGCAATGTGGACAATGATAAACGAGTTGTTGTCTGTATTCGTACTATTAAGTCTAAACGGGAAGTAAAACCAACATGGCAGTGGCTCGCTACAGGTTCATTGATTCGCAACCACGCGGAGCTCTCACCCTATTTCTCTAAAAGCTCAAAAGTGTGAATGTGCGGACAATGCAACCATAAAAGACCCGAAATGGGATCATATGGGGTCTTTTATGGTTGCGCTATGCATTGGGATAGTGAGTAAACATGTTTCTACGGGAACAAATAATGCCAAGCATTTTAGGGAGTTGAAGCCATGTGATGCCATCAATCGTGCTGTTTATTTCGTACTTTTCCAATATTTTCCCCTGGCATCGGCAACCTGCCGGCAGAACTGATCAAAGCAGCGGGTGAACACACCTCAGACACCCTCTACCATCTTGTTCAGACGATGTATGAAACAGGCAATCTCCCAGATGATTTGAAAAAATGCATCATTGTCCCCATACCGAAAAAGAACTCGGCGAAAAATTATGAACAACACCGCACCCTAAGCCTAGTCACGCATGCTTCTAAAATAATTACATCCACCATACTGAAGAGAGTTGAACCTAAAGTTGACGCACTTTTATCCAATGATCAATTTGGATTTAGAAAAGGAAGAGGGACACGCGAAGCTATTCTCTCGCTCAGAACCATGATGGAAAAACAACTGAGAAAGAACAAAGACACGTTTGTGGCCTTCATAGACCTAGAAAAGGCTTTTGACAAGGTTAGTTGGGCACCAATGTTCCAAATGCTGAAAGAAGCAAGAATTAACTACAAGGACAGGAGAGTAATCTGGAACCTATATGAATAGGAAAAGGCAGTGATGCGCTGTGGAGAATATGTGCCGGAAGAAAATATAAGGCAAGGGGTAAGACAAGGATGCTCCCTATCACCGATTCTCTTCAACTACTACATACAGAGAGCTCTAGATGAGATCAGAGAAAAGGTAGGGGAGCTAGGTGGTGTCAAGATCCATGGAGAAAAACTGGATGTGCTGAGATTCGCTGATGATATTGCATTACTGGCTGAGAGCGAAAACGATCTGAGTGAGGTACTTGAGGTAATGGAGGACATCCTAACAACAGGATATTATAAGAATATAAATTTAGAGAGTACCAAAGTACTTAGGGTTAGCAAGCATGGGGGACAAGCTAAAGTGTATTTAAGGGACAGGCGAATAGAGAATGTAGAGGAGTTTACCTACCTGGGAAGCAAAATAACAGACGATGGAAGGAGCAAAAGAGACTTAGCAAGTAGAGTTCACCAGGCAAAGAATGCGTTTTATCAAAAAGGGAAACTCCTAACATCTAGAAATATCGGCCTAGACCTAAGAAAAAGCCTTCTTGAAACTTATGTGTGGAGCATATTTTTATATAGCAGTGAGACCCGGACGTTGGGCATGGCAGAAGAGAGGAGGGTGGAAGCATTCCAGATTTGGTGTTTCAGGAGGATGTTAAAGATTCCCTGGGTGGACAAAGTCATTAACGAGGAGGTTTTCAGACGTGTGGGGGAGACTCCTTGTCAGCTGAAATTACTGAAAGAGAGAAGAAATATGGGCACCAACTAAGGCACGAAACCTTGCTGGCCACCATCTTAGATGGCACTGTGGAGGGAACCAATTGCCGGGGCAGGCCTAGGTTGGAGTTTATGGGGCAAATAATGAAGGAGTTAGGCTGCTCCACTTATGTGCAGTTGAAAAGAATGGCACAAGACCGTAGCGTATGGAGAACTGTCGCCAACCAACCTTTGGGCTGATGAAGAAGACAGAGCTTTATCCTATCACTCCCCCTTTTTCATGGCTGGTGTTGCACCAGCCTCACCTCTGTAGCTCCTCATTGGGTAATATGTAGATGTAGCAATAATTAGCACTCACCTATAAGCAGTAGTTTGCCGTAAAATCGGAGGATTGGGCTACGTTGCCAACGAGCATACCTGGAAAGAAAGAATACTGATCAGACATAGACACTCATTGAAACTTATCTTGCCTTAAGTAGACTATTTTAACTTAATCGTACTGGATATCAAACAACTAGTTTACCCATGAACACCGGAGGCCGTCATTATGACTGCTTTTTAATTTTGTGCTACCTATATTCTGTGCACTAACTCTTTTTATCTTTAAGATTACCTGCCTTTGCCTAACTTTGCCAAAGGTGTTAAATGTTTCAATATTTGTTCCGTGATTGTATTTGTTTGGTGTTGGGCAATGTTTCTACTTACTATCCCGAAATCATTCATTTTGACAGCTCAAAGAATTTAATTTTTATTTGGATCAGTAATGAAATGAATTCTTTCGTAATAATGGGGAACTTCCATGGGTTGACGATTGCTATAAAAACTATTTTGAAAAGGTAAAACGGAAATATTAGCTCGCAAAAACACCTAAATTTTCTCCAGTCATCATCAGAAGAAATAAAAAATTGACTTAAAAAATCAAGCAAAATTTCTCTGAGCCGACCACTGCGCGAAGACACCCGAGCTCTGCCGAGGCCAGGTGTGACGTCAACTGTGCCTAATCTGCCGTCCGAGTCGGGAAATACACCAACGCATGCTGTAAACATTGTTTTGGTGGAGGATTTAGTCGCTCATCGTCACTTGTTCATGTGCTGTTATTCTTGGGTAAGTTTTCCTATTGTTATTGTGCCACGATTATTACTTGGGATATTAAAAATGCACTTTCGGGATGATAAAATACAGACTGTTTACCTCGAATCTTTCAGGTTTCAGAAAAATGGATGATTACGTTGCCGCTCGTTCGGATAATATTCCTGAAATTGATGCCATGACCCTCATGGAATTTGTTATGACAAATGATTGCTATACGTCGGCGGAAATGCGCAACGTAAAAGCAACTCGGAAAGTAGGAGGATAAAGATAGGTTTAATCATGCATGAATGCCTCAAATTTCCCGGTTTATTGGAATGTTCCATGCTTTGATGCATTTCCTAACTATCACTCCGTTTACTCCATTTTCATCTAGTTTTATGTAAAGGTCGAAATACTTATTAGTTTACCCACTTGTTGATAATATTCAAGGGTTCTTCGGAAATTACCTACGGTTACGAGATTTACTGGTGGCAATAGTTGGTGTTGGCCTCAATAATTATATACCAACACGTCTTTCGACGCATCGACTATGTTTCATGCGTGAACACAAGGTAAACGGAATTTTTAGTTCACAGTTTACCTGAAAATATCTCAAGCGAGGACGAATCGTCTGCAAAACTTCAAACATCGATGTTCAAGTTTTGCATGATCATGAGGAAAAGTCGTTTTTTCCATCGCATGAAGGGAAAGATGAACTGGAAATGAAGGTCACACAAAGAAATACAACACAAATCCTCTTACATGGGAGCGGTCACGATAGGGAATTTACTTCGCTAGTTTAGGTTAACACGATTCAGAAATGTGGGTTACTAAAAAATGGAGACGAGTGCGATGTTAATATCCTTTCCAAAAATAATTCATTCATTTGCAAGCAAATTTTAAGTCTTTCCCACAAGACTGAACTTGCCGGCTCAGAGAAAATTCCACCAATCCGGGCACCAAATCACGCGTTAAAAAGCCATTTTAACAACATCAAGTAAATCCGTAGTATTTTTAACAACATATCCCTAGTTGAACGGCTTATCACATAATTTTCGTAGATTTCAATACTTGAGTTGAAATGATCTTCACAGATTAATCCCACTGTTTTCTTCGAAATATCCCCCGGATTTCTGCGAATGGCTCTTAGCCACAGGCTTCTCCTTCTTGCGTTTGTAGGCAACCTAATAAATAGTTTATTAGGCACCTTGGTTGAGGTATTTTTACAGCCAGGTGTTAAACAATACTTGTACCTCGAACTCATCTCGCTGGCTAATTACAATGCTAGTGAGTTGGGTCGATGTATGGAGCTTTCGAGATTTCGACTTTCGCTATTGATCTTTCGAGATTTAAACTATATTGCCTGCATATTACTCATTATTGACGTGAAATATCAACTATATACCATTAAATGATGACCTACTCAATTAAAAATCAGAGGTGGGCTCACTTTTGGGTTGATTAGGCTCGCTTGAATCACCCGTGTTGGTGCGCTCGCTGTTAGCCCAGCGGTAGACTGCTTCGGGCGATTTTTAGGCACAGATGACGTCATCGGGGATTCTTCAGCAGTGGCTTGGGGGGGAGGGAGTTTTCGGCGCGCTTTAAAATTTCGCTATATTTAGCATTCAATATCTCGCGAAGGAAAACTCAGATTTACATGCAGTTTTTTTTGTTGAATCGAGAAAATAATTTTCTATCCGCCTGTTAAATAAAAAATATTCATGCAAGTTCCCCATTGCAGACAGCAGTAAGAAACATTCATAATGAAGGATTTTTCTAATTTATTTCTATTTTGAAGAATAAATTTAAGTTTCCCTCAGTGAACACACGAATCTAAGTCCACGTCCCAGCCATATTTGCCTCTTTGGAGCTAAGCCGCCGTCATCTCTTTGTATGTATGTATTTTATTTTTACTGACCTGGAAATCTGGAAGCATTGAGGATGAATCTATAGTACTCTGACATTCCTTAGAAAGTTACCAACGAAATGACAATTGTGAGAAGCGATTATTATATAAAAACGAGAACCTTAGTCCAGAGGTAAATTTACGACAGGCTCCAGAAGTTCTGCGGAGTACGGCACCAGATAAAGAATTGGAAATGATTGTGATTAATTTGGTAGAAGACCTAAATGTATACAATTAAGGATGCTGCAGGTCCAAGGTATAGATTTACTCTGATTCACATACTAGACTATCAGTTTAGGGAGACTTGTTATCAATTAGACTGCATGACCCAAATGAGAAGAACTGGACGGCATAACAAGAGCGTACCTACAAGGGTATTTTGCATTGACATGTTGAGGGTGTCTTTGCAAGAGTTTCATGTTTCAATAGAGCTTGCTTCAGAAGAGCTAGAAGAATTACAGTTATAAGTTTGATGCCAGAGAAAGGGAGTCAGAGTAGCTAAAAACGACAGATTTTCTCCCCTGGTCCCTCAGTGATATTCGAAATCAACAAATATTTATTCTGCTAAATGTCGTTTATCATTCCTTAATTTGGATGACGAGGCAAACTACCTGAGGCGCTATTACATGAAGTGGAAGCGGAAATTAAGTCAGCTCAAAGAAATACCAGTTTGTGAAGATGACCGCAGAAAACAGAGTCAGGCAATACTCTGCTTAAATATCAAAACGAGCTCTGTTATGTTCGCTTTGCAGGAATCTATGCTTTGGGAAAATGTACAATCCCGGCTTTAAAAACACGTGTGAAATTTAGAGCAAATCAAGACTAAAATTTATGTTTCCCTACAGAATGCTGCGAAAATTCATGCATATTATTTTACGAATTAGTCGATATAATAATTAAAACAATGTTATAAATGTTTTCTACCTCTTTCTCGTCACTCATTTGTAGTAAACGAGCTGCTGTAACTGAAAATTCCACCGAGGAAAAATCATTCGCCTTGACCGGGATTTGAACCCGGATCCCTTCGATATCGCGCCGAGTGCCGACGGATTTTTGAAGGCTTTAAAGGAACAAGTTGTTTAGAACTCCCAGACACTTAATGTCACAGAAGCAGTCAAAAGCGTGCGCTTACCGCCACAGTCCGCGAGGACGCATCCAAACATAGAACACAATGATGTGTTCGCTCTTTTGGACAATTTTTGAAGATACCGGGACTAGCCAAGGTATCACCCGCAAGTGCACCAATTTGTGACATCATATGCCCGGCACTCCTGAACAACTTGTTTGTCTAGCAGTCCTCAATAATCCTCTGGGGAGGACGTCTTGTTAGCTTAAGGATGACTCCGTAAAGGTATTACCGTGGCTAGTCAAATCTAGAAAATTTGTCCCATGTAAACTATACGGAATTAGACCAAGTAATTGGCATTTAACAATTAGAAAGTATGTAAAACATATTAAGAACATTGTTTAGTGAAATTCATCCATGAAAATCCAGTGAAATCTTGTTTCTTAAACAATATTATGGTGGAAACAGTTCCCCAGGCTGAATGATTATAACTACAGCATCGATGGAAGGGGTTAGGACTTTTGGGAATCAATAAACGGTTGATTAAATAAACATATTTAATCTATTTATATACCACTAAAAATTCATCGTCTTCCTCAAGTTCATCAGTTTTGGTGACTGGATCATCGGTTTCATCATCGGACTCATCGTTCTCACTACCTATTTCTTTATGGAAATTGGTGCACGAATTTGTTAAGAATGAGGCACACAATGAAGTACAGAATAATCCGTTCTTCTTCATTTGTAAGGCAGAACAATCATAACTCACGTTCATTGCGCATGTTCGAATGACATGTACTTACTTTGCTTATGAATGTTCTCCATCTCTAAAACTGAAAAATCTTCACCAACACTTCACTTTTACTAGTGAAATTTGAAAACTCCGAAATGCCGGTATGTAAACACACGTCGAGTTACAGCAATAAACAACCGGCTTCCACCGTCTCCCGCAGCGCGGCGCTCGCGCAGCACGGTGCCTGAAGAAATTATCGCCTCATGCAGTCGAGAAGAGGACTTTTGTTGGGATGAGTTATTTTGTCCCGATAATCCATATGCATATACTCACTGCATGGAACATATTGGGGAAATCGTCCTCTTGCGTTTCCACGCACGACATATTATCCCGAGTCCTGTAGTTCGATAAAATTCTAATTTTTCTTTAACTTTCTTATTGACCCGTTTATTCCCTCATGTTTGAGAAACATGACGCGTACCCGTGACCTCATAAAATATCAAGAAGTTAAAAGAAACTCATTATAAAACATTAAATATAAATTTATGCATTTTTTATATTTAATGTCTGTAAATTTACAATTATGAAACCAAAACAGAACTGTCAATCATTTATCATCATACATCATTGTTTACAGCCCAGAAGATGGATGAATAAACATCCGAAACATCGGCAAAAGTTTAAAAATAAAAAATCATTTGACCTATACTCATGAAATTTGCACCACTGTAGCTATATTTAGTAGCTCAACTAAAGTTTCCCGTAAAACTACCCTGAAAACAAGTGAAACACATACTCAATGTTACCAAATTGGGAACTTTTTCAGAAATATGAAAGCCTATGGCTTCATGAACATCACGCACTTTGGTTTATGAACATCCAATGATATTTTGTAGAATTATGACGGATTCCGTGGGCCGGTACGATGGGATGATTCATGTATTTTTTAACGGCGCAAAACCTAGGAGCCCCGCGCGTCATGAATATACTCAATGCCATTTCCTGACGAAATAAGGTACCTTGGTGAAAAATGCATAACTACCTTGTTTGTCGAGAATTTCACGATATTTTGCATTGTTGAATACAATTTGGAAAATATTTCATACTGTTCGAGAAAAATGGGGAAAACTACATTTTTCTGCTTAAATTCAAAAAGATTTTGGGTTCTGATAACCGAATTTCGCGAAACATTTTTTTATAAATTGTATACGCCTTAAACTATATTCATGCCAATTTTCAGCAAGTTATGTATTTTGTCCGGGTTAAAATCTCCATTGATTAACTATTTAAAGAAGTTTCTTTCCTGAGGTGCTGCGATGGTTTGGACCTAAAAAATACCCAAAGAGCTTCAACTGAGGAACTTGGTGTTGAGAATAACTGAAGCACCACAAGCAATGACGCGGCCGCGGTGTCTTATTGACAACTATTTATGTATTATGAGTTCTATGTAATTGCCAGTAATCTTTATAAAAAACTGTGAAAGATTGGCACTGTACTTTTAAATGAGAGTGGAAAATTTATCCTCCGGGAATAACTCCAGCGACAGTATGAAGCACGAAGTACGAAGTTTAAAATACAATGAATTTATCTTGAATAAACGCTGGTTAAAAATAAGCCAGTTATCACTGAAGCTGCCAGCAGCAGTCTTTTATATGAATAAGAATTTAAAATATAAGCTTAAGAACAAAGTGAGGAACTAACATTTAACGCCGATAGTTGTAGCTAACATAGACAAATGATTCGACATGTTATGGTGTCCACTTATTACTTTAATGTAGTACATTGTAAACGACAGTAATAATGGTTTATTTATGCATGTGGAACCGTAACTCAGCAAATTTACATCATGATTGGCTTACGTTTCCCCCTATTAGCGTGGTAGTATCCTTTGTGATTTCATTTTTATAACTTGACAACAGTTGTACAAGAAACGATACAAAGTTCGTATAGCTACAAATTCATCTTATACTAGGGTATAACTGTCTAATTTACAAGTATATTTAACTCTTGCCCGGATGAACTTTGAATATGTTGAAGTTTATTTAGATGTTTGCATCGTCATGGAAAATACGTAATGGAAAACGTCTACACCGACCTACTAGGCAAAAGAAGGTTTGAGGAATAAAATAATAAACTCCGACGATAGACCAATTGGGCAAAGGAAACCGGTGGAAGGGAAAATGCGAGGAAACGGAAGAGTGCAGGAAGAGGGGGAATGAGAGTGGGTGCTTTATACGTTGAAGTTAAAAAAGTTATCTGGCGGTAAGAGAGGGAAAACGATATCAAAGGTTAATCCTTCCTTCTCTTCCTTGAACTACGACCTTGACGTGGTGGAAGGGCTTGTGCGTTCCAATGACCCCTAGAGCTGGACTGGCATGAGCAAGTACATTGCTCCTGGTAGGGCCACCCATGCCAGATAGGTCGAAGGGTAGGAGCCAGACGAAAGGTAGTTCCGTGATGGTGTCACGTTAAAAATACCGTTGAGTCGCGTGGGATACCTCTCAACTATCACTTCCCAGAACATGAAAGTCATTCAAAGAGATCTGATTCCTGGCAACTACGGGACACCGCCCACTAGGGCGGGTGTCGTGCCCGGCAGCGGGGGAGGCAAGGCCTCCGCGGTCGTCATCACACGAAATCCTTGCACAGAATCAGAATCATCATCAGAAGATACAAGGGAAAGGAGGGAGAAGAAGAAGAAAAAGAGGAGGAGGAAAACAGTGGTAAAAATAGGAACTTGGAACGTAAGGACCATGATGAGGGCCGGGAAGCTTGAAAATGTTAAGCAGGAAATGGAAAAAGGAAAAATAGATGCTTTGGGATTGTGCGAGGTTAGATGGAAGGATGGCGGGGACTATTGGAGTGATAACTACAGGGTGATCTATAGTGGGGGAGATGAGAGTAGGCATGGTACTGAACACAAAATTGGGACTGAGGGTGGTAAACATTGAACAGGTGAACGACAGGATACTAGTGGTAGAAATAAAAGCACGCCCGACGAATTTCGTACTGGTCCAGGTATACATGCCTACGAGCAACCATAGGGAGGAAGAGGTGGAAGAGGTGTACGAGCAAGTAGAAGAAATAATTAGAGAAGTGCCAGGGAAGAAAAACCTGATAGTGATGGGTGACTGGAATGCAGTGGTGGGAGAAGGGAGGGACGGATTAGAAGTAGGAGGGTTTGGGCTAGGAAGAAGAAATGATCGCGGGGAAAAGGCAGTTGAATTTTGTAGAAGAAATAAATTAGTAGTGACAAACACTTGGTTTAAACATCACCCCAGGCGTAGGTACACATGGAAAAAGCCGGGTGACTCTGGGAGATACCAAATTGATTATATAATGGTGAGGCAGAGATTTAGGAACAGTGTAAAAAACTCTCGTAGCTATCCAGGGGCGGATGCGGACTCAGATCATAACTTGGTGATGATGAAGTGAGAAGTTAGATTCAAAAGCCTTTGTAAAGGTAGGAAGATAAAGAGGTGGAACCTTTAAGCATTGAAAGGGTTGAAAAGGAGGGAATACCAAGAGCTAGTAGAAAAGAACATAGGTGAAGAGAAGCGGATGGGAACCATAGAGAAGAGATGGGAGGTTATAAAAACAGGCATCGCAAGAGCGGCAGAGAAAACAATAGGAACGGTGGAAAAGAAGAGGGTTAAGAAGCAGTGGGTTACAGAAGAAATGATAGAGAAAATGAAGGAGAGAAGGATATGGAAAAACGTGAACACCGACGTAGGGACGAGGAAGTACAAGGAATTGAATAATAAACTCAGGCGAGTGACCAATCGGGCAAAAGAAAACTGGTGGAAGGAACAATGTGAGCAAATGGAAAAGATGCAGGAGGAGGGGGAAGTGGGCGCTTTGTACGCCAAGGTGAAAATGTTATCGGGCGGTAAGAGAGGTCAAGCGATACCAATGGTTAAGGACAAAACAGGAAAGATATTAATCGAACAGGAAAATATCCAAGAAAGGTGGAGAGAATACGTAGAGGAGCTATATGACAGCGAGAATAGACCCCTTAGCCTAGATCTAGAGGACGAAGGAACAATAGATAAAGATAACCTCGGACCAGAGATACTTGAGAGTGAAATAGAGAGGGCACTAAGAGAGATGAAGGGTAGAAAAGTCGTGGGAACCGATAACCTACCTTCGGAGCTACTGAAGAATCTAGGTAGTAGGGGGAGAAAATCGTTTTTCGAATTTATTCGCAGGATCTACGAGGAAGGAGTATGGCCAGAGGATTTCGTGAAAACAGTATTAATACCTATCCCGAAGAAGAAGAAAGCGTCAGAATGCGAGGAGTATAGAACAATCAGTTTAATTTCGCACGCAGCAAAAGTGTTGCTTAGAATACTAAATAGAAGGTTGGAGAGCAGAGCAAAGTGCTATTTAGGCGATGACCAATTTGGGTTTAGGAATGGGAGGGGAACCAGAGATACGATTGCGGTAATGAGGACACTTATAGATAGAAACATATAGCATAATCAGGATGTTTTCGCTTGTTTTGTAGATTTCGAAAAGGCGTTTGACAGAGTAAACTGGGAGAAACTAATGCAGATACTGGGGAAAATAGGAATAGATTGGCGTGATAGGAGACTCATCCGAAACTTATGTATGGGGCAGAGGGCTCATGTAAGGGTAGCGGACGGTGTTAAGGGTGGGCAGTTATAGGTCGCGGGGTGCGGCAAGGGTGCCCGTTGTCGCCTTTACTTTTTAACATCTATGCTGAGGAAATGGTAAGAGAGGCATGGGATGAGCTAGACGTGGGAATGAAAGTAGGAGGCCAGTGGATAAAGTCGGTTAGATTCGCAGACGACCAGGCGTTGGTGAGTCGGTCATCGAAAGGACTGCAAACTTTAGTAGATGCACTGGAAAAGCAGTGTGAGAAATACGGAATGAAGATAAATAATAGGAAAACAAAAGTAATGAGATTCTCTAGGACAAAGAAAGCGAAGCTGGTGATAAGAGTAGGAAGTCACAAACTGGAGCAAGTTGAACAATTTAATTACTTGGGTAGTACGCTAGAAGAAAGAGGACATAGTAGCAAAGACATTAGGAGGAGAATAGCGCTAGCGAAGGAAGCGTTCAATAATAGAAGGCAGCTGATGACGGGGACCTTAAGTAAGGATGTAAAAAAGAGGCTAGTAAAGAGCTTGATATGGAGTGTGGCGTTGTATGGGGCGGAAACGTGGACCTTGAGAAAGGAAGACGAAAATAGGCTGAAGGCTTTTGAGATGTGGGTGCGGAGGAGGATGGAGAAGGTGCGTTGGACGGAAAGGAAGACAAATGAGGAAGTGCTTGACATGGTGGGCGAGGAGAGGAAACTTATAGATGAGATTAGGGGAAGACAGGGTAGGTGGCTGGAAGGGGTAATGATGGACGATGGTTTGCTGAAGGTCGTGATAGAGGGAAGGATGTTGGGTAAGCGGGGAAGGGGAAGGAAGAGAATCGGTTTTATGGACGGGATGAAGAAAGGTAGGACTTATGCTGAGATGAAGAAAGAAATACAAGAGGTAGAAAGGGCACAGCACGTGTAAGAGTTCGTTGGATATTCTCCGACTTTCATCACAACCTACCTCTAACCGGTAGTTTACTGTAATGAAATGAAATGAATCCTTCCTTGCCCAAGGTATTTCACAACTTCCATCGCCCAAGGAGGTATTTCAAGTACCCCAATGCGTTTTTCTAAAATTAAACGCTTTAGGAACGAATAATAACAAAGAAATTATTTGTATTTAGTTGTTGTACATTTGTTTTAGCATAGATATTGTAACTATGATGCAACGGTATGGTGCACGAGAAAAATTTTCAGTTTAATTCAGTGGCATAAAGACATGATTTTGATAAAATTTCAAGAATAAATTTGACAATTTTTTTCATGCTGGAAAGTCCTTTAACCCTTAACTAGGCGCGCCCCAGTCTGACACGTTAGTGGTCGCGTGGCGCACTCTGTGCGCCATTGGCTACAAAGGGAAAATTTAACTTTTATTTCACTAAACAATCAACTATGGTAATGTTTTTCATTAAAAAGCCTTGATTTATTTAAGTATCATTTGATATTTAACAGCTAAATGAATAAATATTCATGTAATGCACATATTAGTTTGAAAACAAGGAGAATTATTTTGAATGATGAGCAAGCCTAGTCACTGATATCATCATTACTCTTAATGCAGTTCATACATGTATAAGTAATATTTACTAGAGGATTTATGCAAATGAATTTAGCACATCTGATGCATTTCAATGTCGTGTTTTTGTTCTTACTGCGTTCACACTTTGCACAACAACCTCTCTCTTTCTTGCCTTAATCACTCACGCGTCTCCTTTTACCTGCCTCGCTTCTTCTCTCATCTTCGTCCTTGAAATCTTGAACACCTCCTAATATTTTAGATTTTATGCTTGGCGGTAGATTCTAATTCATTCGTTCTTTCAAGAAATGTTTCAACACACTCAATTCATATTTCTTCAAAAATACTCTCCTGTACTTGTATGGGGAATCTCGATGAGCTACGTTGTACAATAGCATAATACAAGAGCATAATAACCAGCCATGTTCAGAAATTCAAAAAACAATGTCATTGCCCATCTTCTGCTTCTTCTCGAAACGGAGAAGTTACATAATGAATAATGAATAATTTATTAATTGTCCTGGGGATATACCCCTTAAGAACAAAAGCAATTAAGATTTACATTTTTTGAGCAACATATAGATAAAAATCAACAATTTGGACAGTAACATAATGAAAAAATTAAAAATAAATTAATACAATTTTAAAAATGCTGAAAGCAAAGTATTATGGAAATCATGCCCTATAACAAATTCATCTGCATACATTTTTAAAGTTAACAACAGAAATACAGCACCTAAATAATATTATTAAATACGCAAAAACAACTACTACAAGCAATTACAACAATATGAAAAATAATAACAACATTTAGTGGTCATAAAGTAACATATTATAATATTTCATCTTAAAACTAGCAACAGAAGAACAATTTTTAATGTTTTTGGGCAGGGTGTTCCAGAGATGACACGCAGTGACCAAGAAAGAATTTTGGTACTTCGTTGTGCGATGACTAGGAAAGTAAAGATACTCAGGATCACATATAGTGCACATATCCCTAGCGGAAGGTTTTACGGAAAACATGTCGAATAAATATTCAGGGGATTTTTCTTGAAATAAACAATACAAGTAGAACCCGAGGAAATATTTCCTTCGGGTTTTAACATCGAGCCATCTAAGTTTATTGTAGTAGGGGGTCATGTGGACATCTCTGCGAAGTTTAAAAATAAACCTAATGCATGAATTTAGTGCACGGTGTAGTGTGGTGTTATCTTCTTCATTTAAGTCGTTGTAAACTAGACAACAGTAATCAATAACGGGGAAAACCAACGATGAAATGAGCATTTTCCTAGTGTCTTGAGGAAGAAATTTAGAATGCAATTGAAGTTGGTATAGGATGGTGTTGATTTTACGAGAAATATTATTAACGTGATTACTCCACGACAGACTTGAGCTGATAGTTATCCCAAGATTTCTAACTGAGTCAGAGTAGGGAATGAAGGTGCCATCAACACAGACTTGAGATATATTTCCATGATGGAAGCGATTTTTGATCTTGGGGCTGCCAATAATTATTGCTTTGGTCTTATTTGTGTTTAGAACAAAGTTATTTTGCAGGGACCAAGCAGAAATGGCTTTTATATCCTCATTAATTTTGTTGACAGCGTCGGCAATTTCACTGGGGAAAAAGTGATGATATATATCCAGATCGTCTGCGTAAAGCATGTATTTCGTGTGTTTTAAGTTATGTGGAAGGTCATTAACGAAAATAGAAAAGAGCAGGGGGCCAAGTACAGAACCCTGCGGCACTCCACAGCTGATTGTGGCCCAGCTGGAAAGATACCTTCAGGTGTCCCTCACGGCTTGTCGACGGTCAGATAGATAAGAATGAAACCAGTTGAGGACCGAACAGGAGAAATTCAACTTCCTCATTTTCTCAAGTAAAAAAGCATGGTCTACCCGATCGAAGGCCTTGCTGAAGTCGAATAGCACGAGTATCGTCACCATTCTCTTGTCAAACGCACTTCGAATGTCATCGGTGATTTTCAGAAGCGCAGACTGAGTGGAAAATCCGCGACGAAATCCAGATTGAAATGGGTCAAATTTTTTGTTTTGAGAGAGAAAATAAATAACTTGGGAATGAACAATACGTTCTAATGCTTTGGAGATATTGCATAAGATGGATATCGGTCTGTAATCTGACGGGTTCACTGGATTTTTAACCTTTTTTATTGGTGTTATAAGTGATGATTTCCAGAGGGTAGGGAATTTAGAAGATTGTAGTGAAAAATAAACAAATCAAGGATTATAGGCATTGTAACAGGATCGGATGTTCTTAGCATTCTGTATGATATTTCGTCTATGCCGGTGGAGTTAGATTTAGAACGGAAAATAAATTTACTGAGGGTATCGGTATTGATAATTTCGAAATAGAAATTTGAGTCGCTGAATGGAACGACAGTATTAGATGTGGTGACTGAAGTAGGAAGAAAAGAGGTATTGCTTGGACCTGCTTGGGAGACACTAGAGAAGTAAAGATTGATTTGGTAGTGAAGTAAAGTTTGGAGTGAATTAAAGTTACCACACATTTGGTCGATAGTATCAACGCCTCCTTTCGTTATGTTGTAGCCCATTATAACTCCTGTTTTTTTCCTCTTTGAATGGTACTATCATTGTGCATTTTTGATAATACTATCACTGTTTTGCATATAGGGCACTAGCGTGGCCTTTTTTTTGAAAACCAAATATCGATTATTCTTTTCCTCTGTTTCTGCTTGGGAGAAACTCATTTGGTATTTTACTTTTATTATTTCTGACTGTGCCAATAAAAGTGATTTTGTCTTTGAGTAGCGACAATGCCTGGGGATAGCTGGTGTACCAATTGTCACATGTTAGGTTTCCATTGGAACCTTTCACGTAGTCAAACACTCTGTGAACAATCGATAAAGGGTTGTTGTCTCCGCTATACGGTCCTGAGGGCTGCTTACTACAATACACATCTAGGTTACAGGTATGAAATGTTTTCACATAATCAGGTACGAAAATCTTCAACCCATACTTATCTGGTTAACTTGGAATATACTGTATAAAACTACCCCAACCTCTGAAAGGCTTAAGTGTTTCGTCCACTGTTAAAAATTCACCCGGTGAATATAAATCCTTCAAGTACAGATCTTATTGGTGCCAAATTATCCAATTGTTTTCTTTCGTGTCTCGTACTTATATTGTCAAATCTCATGCAAGACAATTAAAGCAAAAATCGTTTGTATGTCATAACAGCGTGGCGCATTTCTAGGCTTGTTCCATCGTTCGTCCACAGTACATGGAAGTTAGTATGTTGGAATTTATTTTACTCCAGTTAGATATAAAATACCAATAACAGCTTGAATTTCACTTTTATTTATATATTTGATATCTCTTATCCTAGAATAAGTGTAAGTTGAGCGTTTCACTTGAATTTTCTGATTAGTATGATACATTATTGTTTCAATGACATAGGTGTTAATGAATTTTGAAAAAGGTGATAACTCATCTTGGTCCCTTTTCTTAGCACTGGGAAATGTTTTTACTAAATTACATGTAGCAGTTCTAATAAACTTACTCTTAAAAGGTTTTTATTCCGTAAAGTGGTTTTATTCTGACTATAATCCGTCATTACCGTCGCTCATTTTCTTCCACTGACGCTTGCAATTCAAATTCTGAGCCATGTTCTTCCTCGATTGGCAGTTCATATTCTGAATCTGAATAATCCGTTCGTCATTGGCAAATCTTCTAAAACCTACGCTACCTCATGCTCTGCCAAAATTCTATTTGACCTATATCAAAATTACATACACATTATGAACAAATGGCAATGCTTGAAATGTATTCAAATATATTACATTTTCAGCAAGTGTCTTAATTTTTTTCCGATAATTAGTAAATCATGTACTCAAAACAAAAAGTCAGCTCAGTTATAAACTATGTAAATTATGAAAGAGAAATGTCAGAAGAGCAAAATTCCCTTTGGAAGCGGGGAATATAAAGTCAACTTACATGATTTGTAAACTGGTCCGTCGGCACTTCAATGTCAAACGTGTTGTGTTTGATACAGCTAAATTTATATTGTTGGTACTAAGGAACTTATCTAGTTGACGAATGAGGACTAAAATAAGAAAATTAATACGCATCATAATATGGTGCTATAAATAAAATTTCGATCTACTTCATAAAAAAATGGAAAAATCCTACATTGGCGACCAGAACCAAGGATGTTCTTCGGAATAAACCACATTATATCTAACGATTAATGCCACAGACAAAGACTGGGATAAGAATGAAGGATATCCAGATGTCTCCGCTAATGTAACAGTTTTAATGTAATGCAAATCCTTGAATAATAGACACTCTAACATTCTCAGCTCTATGAAATTTGACTCCTTTAAGTGGTCGCGTGGCGCACAGAGTGAGCCAGAAGGTACCTTGGTTTACAAAGATTCGTCTAAGGATGAGACGAAACGAAATTTAGTATTAACAACGTTGTGTATACATGGATGCCTCATAGGGTATATGGCACACTCAGTGCATGTAATGACGATTTTGTAGGAGTTTTGTTACTTTTTATTCAATTGGCGCACTCCGTGAGCCAACGCGACTACTTAAAGGAGTCAAATTTTACATGAACATTGTGAGCAAAGAAAGCTTTCTGTAATAAGACCTAAATATTTACTGTTACAAACAATTTTTTACGATTTGATGATTTGTATATCTTTCCTACGAACATTGTAAACTGGTACCTTGCACTCCACACATGCAAATCTCGTTTTCCTGTCTTCTTCTCTTGGACCTAAAGCTCACCTAATACGAGTGGATAATAGTATTTTCATCATAGAGCCCTTGAAATTTATACCCAAATATTCCAATTCTTCAACATTTGCAAAATGCAGACCTCTTCTTCTAGAACCCCTGTCCTCAAAATGGGGTCCTACGGGAGCCATGCTCAGCTCTTGCAAGAAAAGTTTTCTTCTACTCCTGCAGTGGACATTCCATTCTGGATGTTTATGAGTCCATATAAGATAAGTATTTAATGCTGTCATGTCGATTATTTAAAATAATCCTAAGTGGCCACTTGCAATCTCTTGACTTTTTATCCCCTGTGTCTACCTTGTGTGTGTATATACTTGGTGCTGTTATAATCCATTATTGAATTGGGTTTCAGTCTATCCTGCTGTCCACTAACCGATGCTTCATGATGCTGAGTGATTCATAAAATAACACTTTTACGTACTTTTTGTACGTAGGAGACCAAATTCATATCCATGGTAAAACTAAAAATAGAGGAAAATTCAGCACGAATTTTATTTGGGAGAAACTCTTTTGGTATATCTGCTTCATTCAGCCTCATTGTTCCAAGTGGGGTCAGATTCTTCTCCAGAAGACATTCAGTAAGAGACAAGACATAAAAATGTTATCCACAGTGACCCCTCATTCCACTTCAAACACATGGTTTTCACCAAGTCGAGAACTACACGCTGCCTTTGATTCACCTCATGAATATTTCCATATTTCCCCAAGTACAATTCTGCAATCAAAATGTAAACAGTTTTCGAATCGGCCCACACCCAAATATTTTATCCCATAACGTCCTGGTTTGGATTTTATATACACACGGAAGGGACACTTTCCAAGAAATGTTGCTAGCCGTTCGTCTATTGTTATATGCACATTTGGGGAAAAGCGACCACCGCCCTAATAGCCTGCAACTTGTCGCATGAATTTTCCATTCTTTGTGTTCGAGTGGATTTCTCGTCTAACCGTATAAATCTAAGAATGCTCTTTACCCATTCTCTTGACATTACAGCACTAAAGAAAGGAATTTAAAAAGCCCTGCACTGAGTCCACAGATCAGCGTGCTTTTAAGTCCATGAACTTTTCCGGCAGCAACGAGAATGCCAAAAAAGCAAGTAACTCTGTCTGGGTAATGTTTATCCATTTCATTTAACTATTAGGATGATTGTGATTGTATTTTGAGTACACTCTAGCCGCTTCCCTGTTTGCCTCAACACACATGGTATCTAACACATCCGGCGTCAGGAACAATAAGTATGAATCCTTCAAATTCACAATTCCCGAACTACAATCAGTTTACCCATGTTTACCCATCAGTACCCATGTTTTGCATTGAGACTGTTTCTTGACATTCTGCGACCGACGTGATACGGTTTTCTGTTCCATTTCCGTTCTGACTTTGCTGTGAAGAGTTCTTCCTCAGCTTCTAAAATTCTTTCCTCGTCTTCTGATTCAGATTCGCAATGAAATTCATCACAGCCTTCCCCCTCTTCTTCCAAAGCATCTTTCTCTTCAATTTCAGAGGCACTTTCAATCGCAGGTTCATTCTCGTCATCTTCACTCAAATCTGAGTTGCTGCATTCGTCTTCGAAAAGAAGTCTCTTTATCGGAAAGTCCTCGAGAAGCCATGCTGTAATATGCAAGATATGACATCAGTATGCTTATTCTTTGAGCACCGATAATTTTCATGAGAGTGCAAATATATCATATTTCCCTTTCTATGGCACTCGGAAGTGTATCCAAGCCTCCTCCAAACCCCACCTCCTCCTCTCCAAGCTTGTGTATTATAAAACTCGACTTTTCCAGTATTTAGTGCCTGATGAGGATGTACTACCTTGAAATCTAGGTCTGAATAAATTCATTTATTCAGCGGAAACTTGCATTTCTATTCATCAATTTGCAACAACGAAAGTAAAGGCTTGTCAGCGTAGCTACACTTTCCGAGGTTCTCACTAGGTTCCGAAGTTCTTTACGAGGTTTTCACTAGCATTACATAGATCCGTATGATATTTATTACTTCGTGCGCAAACGAAGGAGCTCAGATTTTACTAAGAAAAGGTCACAGCAGAAAAAAAATGAAATTGAAATATGAGCCGCAGTAGCCCAAGAGTTTACCTACCCCAGAAGTTAAAATCAAAATATTTTGAAAACTTGGATACAAATGCTCTTGTATATAGTATATTTATATGTGCTTCAGTATTAAAAACAAGTGACTAGGACCGTTTCCATTTTCTAAATCATCGTGCTGAATAATAATAAAATAAAAAGGCTTAGGGTAGTTGAAATACCGCCTTGGGCAAGGAAGGGTTAAGGACAAAACAGGAATGATATTCATTTTGAGGATACTACCGGGACTAGCCACGGTAGTTACCTTTACGGAGTCACCCGCAAGTGCACATAAGTGCGATATTCCACAGGAGAAAAATCATTCGCCTTGACCGGGATTCGAACCCGGATCCCTCGATATCCAAATTTTATATCCAGGATAGGTAGAGAGAATACGAGATCTACAAGACAGCGATAAAATATCTGTTTTCCTAGATAGGTATAGGGGATTAAAGAATAATAGAGAAAGATAACCTCGGACCGGAGTTATTTGACAGCGAAATCGAGAGGACATTAAGGGAGATGAAGGGTATAAAAGCAGTGGGAGAAGAAAACTTACCATCAGAGTATAATATTTTATATAATAGTTTAATCATAATTATTAAATACTTATTTCAGGTAAAAACCACATCCTGGAAGACCAAAAATGCGGTATTGCGTCGTTCGTTGTCCATTTGTTACTATTCGTTCATATAAATACCGATAACACATTTTGAGACTTATTTAGGGAAAAAGAAGAAAAACATTATCTCCTACCTCTGTTCTCTTATCACTTTTGCTCCAACCAGCCGTGATCTCCGATGTGAGACATTTTCAGTCTCAATTGCGGACCACTACTTTCACTTGCGGTCTTTAATTTCACGACGAACCAGACACACATGAGTACATGGTAGGTCGGGGGAATGAGCATCACATCTGGTGCGCTCAGGTTCAAGGCTTGGCTATGGCAAGGATTTTTCTGGAGATGCTGAGATTCTTACTGTGTACTTTGTGGAGATACGCCAGTCGTCAAGAGCAGGATAATTACGACATTGGTTTTTACTCGAATATTTAGCCGTTCACAAATAAATCATACCTATACCAAGCCACCGCCATGAATTCAATGGTGACAGCGAAATATACAAATGTAAAATTAAACATATTTTCATCTCGCTTCACCGCCATAGCTCCAGAAAATATCACAGCCCAAAAAAGCCCCCCCCCCTGGGGATTTCATAAATTGCGATAGTGACAATGCGTAGCCACACAAGGTGCTGTGAGCTCCGTGACTGCCATGACACTTATAGGCATTATCCTGCAACTCACTAGCAATCGGGCTCTGTTGCCATTGGTGAGAACAGGAGGCCTTTTTATACTCTGGTAATCGAGCAGACAGTGAGGAATACACTAGACCATAGTTTGAAGTACATAGTAGACATGCCCACATGAAACGAAATGAATGTAAAGCCTAGTTTAGCGAAAATTAAGACTCCAACCAACATGGTTATTGCGTGCAAATTGTCCAAAAATGTTATGAGTAATGCAGGAATTTTTGAGATGCTTCCTACTTTACATTTCTCTGGATAAATCACTAAGGCACTTCGACAATTGCGCAGCTAATGCCTAGTATGTTTATTGATAACATGATATTTTTATTAACACGACGCGGGTTTCGACGTAATACAATGTCACCTTCAGGTCACCTGAAGATGACGTTGTAGCACGTAGAACCATAAAGTATTGTGGAACCACAAAGTTAAAGTTTTTCATTTATAGGTATTTACTTCTCTATTAAATATGGCCAATTACGCATTTTAATTGCCTCAATTTTCCGGTCTACTATCGCACCGTAGGTTGAATCTATTCTTTAATCAATGCACGGGATGAACAGACACTACTTTCGTATGAGTATTCTAACATTTAGGGATTGTTTGGGAGCAGAAGAGCTTCTACACGCTTAGATACAGATAGAGGCTATAAACCATCACTAGTTATATATATAAAACACCACAGCTACCTCCTTCGCCTTCCATTAGTTCCTCTTGTGCCTTTCATGTCCCACTCGAGAAGCTGTTCTCTCTCTTCGCTTCCTGCCCTCCATCGAGGAGGCCTTTTCGACGTCTCATCCCTCATTCCATGTCTTCCATTCCTCTACATTCCTTTCGCCACCGACTTCCTCGCTACATTTCCCATGCCAATATTTACTTCTTTCTTCATTTCAGCTAGCTAAGGGGACCAATTATAAATTTTCCTCAGGCATTATTTGTTTCCAAGAAGCGCATAAGCCTAGAAAAACAAGCCATGTTCGCTTGGAGAAGTTAGATTTACGGCCACAGAATTGAGTTACACTCTGTAACTAACCGTGTATTTCGCAACATGAATGAACGCAATCCGTAATAAATACAAGCTGTGTATGCTGTCAATTGGAATGCTTCAGGCGGGGTGTAATCAAACGTCATCATATACCTTTGAATGAAAAATATTGCTTCATCAAAATGTAGAGACATGGATAGGAACTGAGCAGATCCGATACTTAAAGAGTATTAAGCAATGCAAACTTAATAAAACCTGAAGTATGCCTTATAAAAATCAGTGGATAACTAGGCCTGTTCCGTTTATGCTGAAAAAGAGATTAATTGCAATGGGTTTGGGTTGTAAAAAGTTAAAATGAGAAAAAAACCCAGTGCCATTCACATTTACAGGTTCTTTTCGAGGGAATCTGTGATGAGTAGGAGCTAGTACGCAACAAATGAGGAAAAAGCTATATTATATGTAATTTTCTACGTCATAGCCAAGGAAACTGAACAAAGTAATTACCAAACAAAGCCAAATAGCAAATGCACCGGCCATATTACACATTTATTATGCACCGGTTTAGAATTTTGAGTTTCAGTGTTTCCATCAAAAGGCAACTTCTTAAGAGGCTTACACAACTTCTTTAGCAATTTAAAGAGCTTCGAGCCTAAAATATCGTTCTTTTAATGTCTGATAGAAAAAACGAGGAAAATATAATTTGGGAAGACAATGCAGACATCCTGAATCGTGCTGCCACTTGAGGAACATGCGGAAGTAAAGGAAGTTATGCTAAAAAATATCTTTAGCTTTAGCTGTAAATATTTAACAATTTAAAGCAGTAGTTTAAAAAATATATTTTCACGGTTCTTACTCATAAAAATATACATCTTTTGAGTAAATTGGTCGCATCATAGTACATGGGGACTATTACATCCACCGGCCTTGTATGCGTGCAAAGTATTGCCATGCTCAGTTCATGTTGGTTTGCTCCACGAATGTGATTTCGACATGCGCTCTATGTGAGAAGTGGGATTCGAGAAACGGCATGCCCTTCATGCCCTTTTGCGCTCACGGATGAGCAAAGTTCCACGTTAGAGTAATAATTGGCGATTTTAGAAACTTAATCTCCGATCTCTCACCTAAGTGTGACGAGGTGAGCTCGAACTCCATCACGACGAATGTTACGAATTATTCACGGCTGTAAGCAATCGAGAAGGACAACAAAGGAAAGGTGCAGGCCTGCAATGTGAAGCACTACTCGTCAGATATGACCTCTGACAATGCATTGTCGATGGATATAAACCAAAGCCGGAAGTGGGCGGAACTGATCCAAAATCGCATGCATGGAAGATTATGGACCGGAAAGCAAGGTCTGATAAAACCTTATGTATTGATTAACCCATCTGAGCTTAATAAATAAATTTAAATGGAAAAAATACATTAGGAAATGACTTAAGGAAGCTACGAATTATGCTCATAAATTTTGAAGGCGATTTAATACGCATTTGGGTTGCATGTTTTATCTGGAATAAGGGGATAAATGTACCAAGAATTATCGAACAATATTTCGGTCCATACCTGTTAGGGAATGGTAGTGAAGTATATTATTCTCCACACTACACAAATATCTATAAATACCATTATCAAGAAGCATACATTTAATCAAAGCAGTAAAAATGTCATTGTTTTCCAGGTGTTTTAAAAAAATCCCTTTCGGCATTGGCCTACAGGAGCAGGTAGATTTTGAAGATCATATTTTTAAAATAAATACTGGCGAACAAAACGAGTAGCTGAATTGCACTCGGATGAAGTATGCGCGCAATTTTCAGCGCAATCAACTTGATATTGGCCGAGTTGTGACCAGATATGTGTTGCCGTGCGCCACCTGGTTGGTAAAATTGTGTGATTCTGTAACACGATGAACATTGGAGGCAAATAAGCACTGAAGTAGTGCATTCATGAGCTTTAGATGGCGGCGGAAATCAACCAATGAGTACATGTCTTTCGAAATCATGACGTCAGGACGCTCTCTGCCGCTGACTAGCGCTGAATCACCACAAAATATTCACCCCGACTGAAAGTTCCAGGGGCGGCCGCTTCCTTTCAAAACTGAAACCTCCTTCGGTGACTAGTGAGACGTTATTTATTCCTAAAGGCTCCATTTCATCGACACTTTTTTAGATCTTTGGAATTTTATTTGTACTGAAACATAAGTTTATTAGCCTGCGTATTGCAAGGCTGGGTAACAATGAAATAAATACGTAGTGACGGAAATAACAAAAGCTCTAAAATTGCATAATTTTTACGCGAAAAGTTCAAACTTCTCAGTTTATCGGTCGATTGAGACAAATCGGTTAAATAAATTTTAAATTTTGAAGATTTCGCTTCATTTAAATCAAAAAAGCAAACTCGTAGCTCAATTATTTCATATTTTAATGAGAAAAAGAAAATTGATCCACTCGGAAATTTTTCGTATTTAAGGCTATGCTAAAAGACTATATAGTACAGGATAGATAGTGCTACTTTAACCTCAACCCGAAATGCTATAATTACTAAACAATTTCTTGACCAGTATGTTCATACATCCCTGGAGGTGTCGTGAAAAAAAAGTCCCACTCCTTCCCAGGTGGGCTAACCGAAATATCCTGGAATTCCTGGAATGTCCCTGGAACTTGGATTTTACGGCTAAAAATGTTGCATTGTAACAGAAAACACTTTGTAAATATTTCCACACCAATTTAAAAAAAAATAATTGTGGAAATATTTACAAAGTGTTTTCTGTTACAATGCAATCTGTGACAATTTTCCACAAACTTTCGCCTGATACATTAAAATCGGCTAAAAATGTGCCTACATTCGTGGCAATTTTTGTTTGGCTACAAATTTACGTCCGATAATGTTAAAAATAGGTATTTAGGTCCCCTGTCAAATTAAAAATCCCTAGAAAAATAGTCCCCTCTCAGAATCCCTGGAATTATCTGAAATAATCCTGGAATCGGCGTAGATTCGTGAAAAATAGGTGTATTAGGCTAATCTTTTTTTTCATTTCTGTTAAGCTTATAGAGCTAGCGGTATGCTAAACCATGTTGCAAATTGTGATACATCTACAGATAACCCTGCAAGCCATCTCAAGGGGGTGTGGCAGGGGGTGAGTAATCACCAAAATGCATTACACTATACCCTAAAGTTAGTTTATCTACGACTAATGACACACCAGCCAAAATCGCAAATGCCTGTCACGAGGCACAACCATGGCCAATGAAACGCCCAGGTAACCGTTCTTTTATTTAATTGAATACGACGAGGGAACGACGAGGAGAATACTTTCACTTTTTCAATAGAAATATGTACTGTCTCTTACCTCATGCCATATTTCCTTACAGTAAAGGCAAACTGTTTTGAAAAAGGTAAACCTTTTTTGTAAGACAATATCATAAAACAATCTACACGATACCTGCTAACTGAATATTCCAAATCAAATGTTTACTTGGAACCACCGTTGAAAGTTACTTCCCCTAAGTGCCGTGGTGATTTTTCTATTCACCAATATGAGGATTAAATCTGGCTCCTCCTTGCAACTCAGCTCCGTGGGTAAATGAGATGCATCGGCAAAAATGGCGATTACCATACAGCCAATTTCAAAGCTCCAGCTGTCTGGCAAGATCCCTCCGTGGAAGATGTTGAAGACGCAGCAAAATAAATGCATGGGTACCTTCCATTAGCAATACTCTTTATACATTTGTCTGCAAAATCCTGATACACATGCTTATCCTTCTTGAATTTGCTATAAGACTACACTAAGACTACGGCGATTCCCTATTGCTCACTCAGCTCTAGTGGACCAAATTCTCGTAATACATGCGAGAGAAGGGAAACGAGACTGTGCCACAATGGTTTTGAAAACAGTAAAAAAACACTTGTTAACTCGGAAATCTCCGCTACGGAAACGATGCTAGGTTCTTGGAAAGAGCATTTTAAATGCAAACCAACAAAACTAAAGGATATACACTCAGAGGAGTCGTCGTGAAGGTCTCGTCGGAACGCAACAAAATGCCATGTAACTGTCCAATCCTGCCCACATCTTCATTACTTTGGCAACATATACAAGAACTAATCATGAAATTGATTAAGTATCCTAAGCAAAATTAATTTGTTCAATCGTCTTCTTAAACAATGAATCTCAGCGCCGACGATCAACAATTAATCCATGGAGATAATCTCCGCTTGAGATCTTTGTTGCCGCTTGATTGTTTACTTCATTTGGTTCACAAAAATACCTCCAATGTGGTTACTGTATTTGGTTATTCTTTTCAAAATGTTTAAATATAAGTACGATATCTTAGATTGGTGAAGGTAATAGTCATTTTCGGTAAATCGATACCAGTTCCATGCACGGAAGAGAGCCGTCGAAAAATGTACTCATGTAACGATACCGTTTAAGGTGGCATGTCTTGGCTAAAAATTATGATATGAAAATAATTTTACCAATTTTGGAGATTAAATACAATTTGCTAACTTTTGTGTACCTAATAAGTTTTTCACATATCTAAAAAAAGTCATTCAAAAAATAATGTTTTGAAGAAGAAAAATTGTTATAATTTCAGTTAGCGTCTTGGAAAATGTAAGCAATATGCGTAAATTTAGGCTAAAAAAGAAAAATACAAACTTTAAGTACAACTTAGACCGGTTTTTGTTTGTATGTTTCGCTGGATGCCACTGCTTTTGGGGGTTTTCATGGTAACTGCAGAAAGCTTGTGACAAAATTTTTGCGTTGCCATAGATCGGTAACTAAGGAGTTGCGAACCCATGTTCATAGGACCAAAAATGCTTAAAATCACTTCCCCAACCTACTCCAGAAATATTTCACCTCCTAAATCACCCTGTATATATGTATACCCTGTTTCACCCTGTTTATAAAGAACAGGTGGTGTATGGGAGGAGCAGTACGCTCCTCCCACAACAGTTGGATGTGTCGTAGGATCAGGTCTTTCAAGATTGAAGTGAACGTCTTGTAAACAGTGTGGAGGTTATAGGGCGGTAGTTTTTCGGACAGGATAAGTGTACCATTTTCAGTTTCAGAACCGTGCCTCCATCAGTCAGCCAAATTGGTTTAGATTCTACGCCAGTCAGAAAGGATAGAAATATTCTGAAAAGGTGTCTGTGGGTGAAAGTAAACAAACATTTTATGAAAAATTGTACTTGGCACTCAGCTGTTTTCTCACTTAAATTCGAAATTCCTCCAATGAGTTTTCTTCGCAGCTTTGCTAGAATCCACTCTGCTAGACTAGCTAGTTAGGTGATTTATGTACTGGAAAGAGAGATTTTACAGATCAGGAGGAAAAGAAGCAGGTTATGTGGGATGCGTAGAATAGTTAGCAAGGAATGAGTATGGGAAGAACTTGGAAATGAAACAATAGTTTGTGGGGAAAAATGATCTCCAGTTCAAGATATAGTGCCAGTTCCTAAGGACAAATGTGAAAAAGTGTTCATATTTAAATATAACATTTCTGGAATGGGATGATGTACCAGAAAAACTATTTGGGCTCCTCTGAAAATAATATGGGAAGGGCTCGAATTGAAATGTTTTAACGTTTTTAAGAAATAGTTAAGAACATTTCAAATGCGACGCAAAATTATAATGAAATTAGTTCGTTCTTCTGTATATAATTGTATGTCAACATTATTACCATTGCGTACTTTGATATTTAATTTGGATTTTTATCATCACCATTGTACCAATATTGTGCATTTGTAACAATGTATGTATTAGTATTAATAAAGAATGAATGGATCACGTAATGTAAGGGAAGAGTGCTTCCGAACATTTCGATAAAATAAGGGATAGCTATCTTGAAGAAAATATCAACCGAATACATAAACGTGAGATAGGCTGTAGAATTCTCAGGCTCAATTCGTTAATTAGTAGAAGAAGGTAAGAATGGCATCATGATTCTGTCAAGAGAATTGAAATAATTGACTGAAATAAGAGCCGCGAAGTGGAACTTTAAGCATCTCTAAATTTTGGCGCTGTGGGTTTGCTGTTCATTTGCTTGCCATCAAAGATCAGACGACCGCAATAGTCCCTACCAGTTAATTTAAACGCAACTAAAAAAAAACATTTTTCACTGTAGGTCGGAATACTTGCATTTTTTGGCCGATCCCAATTTTCCAACATTCCCACCATGCGTATCTTAACATTTCAATGTTTTCTATCTTCACCACTGCTTTCTTATTTTTTTGCTCCTTCTTCTCTGTCATCGTCGTTGTATCGACTGGTGGGGTTGTTTTTGCGTGAGAATATCGAGAGAAGGCGACCGTGGAGGCCTTGCCTCTTCCACTTCTGAGCACGACACCCGCCCTTGTTGGCCTGCTCCCGTAGTTTCCAGGATCCAATACTCTGTTAAGTAGGTACTTCGATGTTTAGGGGTATTAATGGTTGGGAGGGGGCTTACATACTATTTAACATATAAATGCAAGTATTTTACCTACCATTTACCCTGTTTACCCTTGAATGACGTATGGCAGACAAACGCGATCCTTGGATATATTAGTTAACTATCGCCGATGCACGAGTCAATCACGCCTGGGAACAGTGTTCTCCAGTGTTTCTACGTCATAGGCAATCCCCAAGAAGCACTTGTTTAACTTTATCCCCACAACATGCCCTCAATATATCAGATACGTTGAATTGAGCCAAATGTCTAGAAAATATATCCGGCATTTTGTATTACAACAGTTATTATTTCTCTCATTATATTTATTTACTAGAATTAAAATAATTTTCTCTTTTATTTCATAGCAACGATTATAAAACTACCTTTATGGTAATAGTATTTGCTAAGTGCGCAGTGCACTTCAATTGCCATGCCATAAAAAAAGTAAAAAATATAAATGTGTAATGGATCAAACGCTGATTTCTATATATTCTCCCTGCTCAACATCTTCGTAAAGTAAACTGTTGACGGTTGAAATAACAAAAATGCCTGGTAATAACGAGTCAAGGTCTTTAGATAAAGACGTTCCGTAGCATGTATAGTTGTGCATTTAATGCTGCATTTTCTTAAAAGAATCCTACTTAAAATTTGGGGGATCTTTAATTAAATATCTGGGTCTGATATTCTGTAGACGCTGGAAAAGCGTACATTAAAATATGTGCCCAGTGCTTAGTATATCTCAATAAGTAATGCGTTTTCAATAGGTTGAGGCGTCCTAAGATAGAAGTTGAAGACATTTTAGGGATTCTTTTGATATGTTGCGCAGTAGGGGTGCTTGGCACTGTGAGTAGCCATCGCTTCGGTGGTCGCACGGGGGGGTGGGGGAAGAGGGGAAGAACAGAGTGCCGTGGCGATTCTCACTTGTTGCACATCCCTTTGGAGAGCAGCGCCGCTCGATGGCGGGAAACGTGTGTATTGGCTGCGAGGGGAAGCGGAGGCAGCAACAGATAGCACGGTGCGACGCCTGACTTCCCTCTCCCCCCCCGGAGACTTAGGGACTGCCATCAGCCGCGTGGGGCGGACCCCTAGGGGCGGTGGTTTTCCGATTGGGTTGGCGTGCGGGGGCAGTGGTCGGAAAGGCCGATCTGGCTGGACTGGAGTCAAATTTCAAAGCGTGAGTGAAACGTGAGATAATGAGAAGCTATAATAATAAGCATCGCGAACAATATCATTTACATTGGTTGGACACTCCTTCACTCCCCAGAAAATTTGGCCGCTTTGAAATCGGCCGTGGTTCAATTCTAGTGTAAACGGACGAAATTTGCATTTCAGAATCAGTCACTTTGAAAAGATATCCTATTATTTTCAACCAATTTTAGTCTTTACGTTGCTTGTTATATTAAAATTATTTAAATATATATGCTGTTACAGCTGTAACACCCCTCCGAGTCCCCGGCAAGCATCAGGTTTCATTGCCGTCATAATGGCCGGAGACTCGAGAGGGGTTGGGCAGTAATCGCAGTCACGTCCGACGCCCATCGGATGAGTGGCTACGCTGCTGTCGGGTCATGCGTCCGCAGTAGACGGAGTGACCCCAGGATGATGTCCTTCTGCATGCGTGCAACTAGTGATTCCGCCTGTGCCACGCAGGATGGAATGCACTTGATGTTATTTAGCAGCGAGCCCTTAACTCCACCGAGCACACCTATGATGAGGACCACCAGTTTCACCGAGTGTCCGGGGTACATTTGCCAAAGTTTAAAAAGAAGGTCTTGATATTTCGTCCGTTTTTCTACCACCTTGGCATCCATGTTAGTTTCAGCCGGAGCCGAAAACTCGAACACGAACATGGAGCGTATGAGGTGGTCGAGGAGAACGATATCTGGCTTCGTCGCCTCCAACTGCATGGTGGTGGAGGAGTAATTCCACCAGATTGCGCATTTATCATTCTCCACGACGGACTCAATATCTCCAGGGTCATAGGGCAGCATAGATGTTTCGTTGATGCCATAACGGTTCCGTAGGTGAGAGTATAATCCCCGCAGAGCCGCGTTGTGCCGAGCTAAATTAACTGACCTTGCGTAATAACTGCAGCTGGAGAGAAGGTGATTTAAAGTCTCTGGCTGTGCTCGACACGCCCAGCATCTCGTGCCTGCAACCACC
This sequence comes from Pyrrhosoma nymphula, assembly GCA_963573305.1. Lineage (NCBI taxonomy): Eukaryota > Metazoa > Arthropoda > Insecta > Odonata > Coenagrionidae > Pyrrhosoma > Pyrrhosoma nymphula. The sequence goes on from OY754329.1 coordinate 6,487,469, forward strand.
GCCTGGAATATGAGGCGGGCGACGGTACACGATGATGATGATGTATGCATGGTTTGCCTCGAAGTTCACCGACCGGAGACCGTGTTTCCTAAACGTGAGAGACGTATGCATTCCCTTGAAAATCCAGTCAAATTGTTGCTTCTGTGGAAAGAACGCACTCTCCATTGGCTTATGGTGCCAAAAATCATTCTGCTTTGAATGCTTCGACGACGACTATCATCCTTAAAAATGTCACCTTTCCACATCCTATTCTCGGCTACGAATTTCAGGGCACTCTGAAATTCAATCTGATCCTTCGGTGTAATGTGGATTACACCAATGGTGCAATACATCGTCCGTCGGATGTGACGTTAAACCGCGGTCCCCTTGGCGCTATTCGTTGTGCGTATAATGTAACTTTCTTCTTTCTAATAACTTTCTTTTAAAAATTACCATAAATATAATTACGCATCAACTACTACATTGTTATCCAGGGCCGCTGTCCCGGCCGGCTAGAGTCAGCGCCGAGCGCTGGCGGCCCGGAATAATAATAATAATATTTATTAGACATAAAACAAGATAAAATTTGCATTAGTCTTCGCCATAAGTTAATATACAGAATTACAATCGTAATATTACAAATACAGAAAATATTATTATAAATATTATTAATACAAATACAGAAGATGTTAAATTATAAGAAAATCATATCATCCTTGTCACTATCGATGAATTCCTCAATGGAGTAAAAGGCCTTTTTTATAAGCCAAGCATACGCGACTCTTTTAAAATTTTCAAGACTAACAAGTTTGGTTTCGGCAGGTAAACTATTAAACAGGTGCAACTTAGTTATGTGGAATGATTTATAAGTTTTGGATAGTCAGCAATGGGGGAATACTAAAGATATCCATGTTTCTAGTGAAATGGCTGTGCACATATCCTCTTGTCTCCAGTTTAGATCCAGGTCCAGTTTAGATCTTGTGTCCAGGAGTTTAGATTTGCCTTTACGTCACAAAGACACTTCATTACATACATAGAGTACAGGGTCAAAATGCCGAGCTTGGTGAAGAGTGGCTTACAGTGATCCCTGGGCTGGGCACAAGAAACTACTCTTACTGCCTTTTTTGCATTTTAAATGGGCATAAGGAGGATGAAGAATGGTCCCATAGCTCGATGTCATAGTTTATATGGCAGTGAAATAAGGCAAAATATGCTGGGGTAATGTATTCTTTTGGGATCAGTGCTTTAATTTTGCGTAGCATGTACACTGCCTTTGATAGTTTACCTAAAGTGGCTAATACATGAGGTTCCCAGCTTAATTTGTAGTCCAGTTCAAAGCCGAGCAGCTTGATAGTATCATTTGAACATGCTGTATTACATAAGGAGAAAGCAAGTGATTGGGTTTTGTCATTGTTTAAAACAAGGCCATTGGCAGAGAACCATTTAGTTGCTTCAGACATAATCGACTTTGATGCGGTGCTGGTGTTGAGCAGAGTATTTGAGTTATAGATGAAAGTGGTGTCGTCAGCATAGAGTAACGATTTACAAGAAATATTTGATGGTAGGTCATTTATCACGATGAGAAATAAAAGAGGCCCAAGAAATGAGCCTTGGGGGACACCATACCTAATGCTTAGGGGTGACGATAGAATACCATTGATGTAAACACATTGACAGCGATCTGAAAGATATGATTCCATGAGTTGAAGCTCAAGATTACTGACACCATAATAGTGTAGTTTTTGTAGAAGAATTGGATGTGAGACACAATCGAAAGCTTTGGCAGTTATGGCAATAGATGATTTTCCCTGGAATGCGTCTAGTATTGATTTAACGGCAGACTCTACTGCTGAAGTGGTGGAATGGCCTTTTTACGGAAACCAAATTGGGAAGAAGAAAATAAATTATGAGTTTCAAAATGATTGTACAACTGGTTATGGATTGCTTTTTCAAAAATTTTCCCAAAGACAGGAATTATTGAGATAGGTCTGTAGCTGGAAAGCAAGGTTTTATCCCCTTTTTTATAGATGGGGATGGTTTTAGATATCTTCTGCGAATTAGGGAAAATGCCTGACTGGAAGCAAGAATTCAAAATTAAAGCAATGGGTTCATCAATTACATTGATAAGTTTTTTTTATCAAGTTGACTGATAACCCATAAACATCTGTGCTGTTGGAACATTTTAAAGAGTTAATGATGATTCTGATCTCGTGAGGTGTCACCCATTTCCATTTAAAGGAGCGGGTAGTACCTGGGAAATTCTTAAGAAAGTCCATTGCGGTGTTGTCAATTGAGTCAAAACTGGGGACAAGTTCGGAGATCGAATTTATAAAATACTTGTTTAGACGATCAGATGAGATGGGGAGGTCAGAAGCACATTTGGAACGACCAATTTCCTTGTTTATTATTTGCCAAGCAGCCTTGTTGTGATTAGTAGCATTGCTTATAAACTTTAAATTTACATTGCGTTTTGACTGAATTAACAAATTATTGTAAACCCTCTTAAGTTGCCGCCAGGTACTTTTATCCTCCTCACTTTTGGAGGCAACATACCTATGGCGTAGTTGGACCACCTGGGATCTCAAACTAGAAAGTTCTGGAGTAAACCATTTCTGAGATTGTTTAGTGGGAGCAGGATGCCTAATAAGTTTCTTGGGAAAGCAGTTATGAAAGAAAAGTAAAAAAATTTCAAAAAAGCATGAAAAGTTATCATTACCATCTGAGAATGTAAGTATGGAGTACCAGGGAGTATTAAACAATAGAGATTGCAATTCCCAAACCCCTTCTGAGGTGATAGGTCGACTAAAACTATGGGCGTTCTTAATCTTATTTTTTCCATTGCCTTTATCAATTATGAAGTGAAATTCGAGGGCAAAGTGGTCTGATATGCCGAGATCAATGACTTTGAATGGGTGAACGTGGCGACACTGCACCCCTTTGATCATGCGGTTCAGCATAAATATCAATCGATATAAATTAATCGCATTTTTTTAAATATTGAACAGTTACATGCTGAAAACGGGTGGGAAATGTGAATTACAACACGACCAAGAACGAAGTTTTACGATGATCCATTTTTGAAATGCTTTGTTTTTACACAATTAATTACAACGCTTTCATTATTTAGAATATTTATATTAGAAAATTATAGCATCTATAGAAAACATGCATATCTAACAGGTATTAGTCAAACCATGTTTATATGCGATCATTAAAGCGAATAACTTGGACCAGAAGCGTTCGTATATTTCCTATGTTAAATATCTCACTTCGTGATGCGTTACCATTAATTGATAACTACATATTTAGGTACATGTTCATTTTTGACTATGCAAGACACTGGTATTTTCAACATAGGACACTGTCTCTGGCGTTACTCGGTGGAAATCCTTCATTATGAATAAATCCCACTTGGTTATAGATATGAGCGCCGATGGCCAATTTTACGGCGGCGGCGTGGTCTGAAAATTTTTACCGATAGCCTACATAGCTAAATCTATACGCGATTATTTGCCGTTATGGTGAAATTTTCCTTAAAGTCCAAAGAATTAATTGCAATGAACATGATCTTAATGCAATGTTTCCTCGTACATTCATTCACTAATGGTTTGAACTTGGAAGATCTGTAAGTCTGCTCACCATTAATGGTATCTCTTAATAGCTAATTTCATACAGCAATTGTTAGACAACAGTTATTAAATTGAAGGCAACTGGCGTTCTCATTTTGACACAGATAACTGGGTTTTTCTCCAAGTAACACTTGTTAGCATTATATCGCATATAATGCTAACGAGTGTTATCTTATTCCCAGACGCGCATTACGTCGCTTTTGTATAAACCTACTTGTGTTTTATCCTAGCAGTAAGTGATTAACATTCATGATCACGGCGCATTACGCTCATCCTGAGGAAGCCGAGGCTGTTTACATCGGAAATATTTGCCGCGCGTATTTTTAACGCCTGAGATTCAAATGGTAGCTGGAACACACCTGCATGACAACAGCTCGTCGGAGTACGATTCGTCCGACAGGCCGGACGAGAGCGCAGATCAACTCATGCCACTGGCGATCACAGAATATGGTCCTTGAAAACGTTTTAAACTATCAAAAGCTATTTATTGCCTTATTTTTCTAGAGCCAAAATAACTTACAATCGGAACATGCTAAGAATACGCCATGTGATATTGTTGCATAAATGCTCACCGCGTAAAATATATCATTGAATTTTTCTTTTTTCGGCCCCATAGGCACAAAGGACTCATCTCCCGACGGCAAGCATTTAAGCAATGAGTGAACCCAGGCCCAGTTGCAGCCACCGTTTGTTTTACTTTTCAGGACTTCAACCAAATGCATACCGACTCACACTTACAATAAACTTTCTTCAAACGACAATACGCCTTGTCATTAATGAGATGACGATTATCACAATTGTGATACAAGGTAAGATAAAATGTAGCGACGCACCATACTTATAGTTCCCAAATATACATTCTGGACATCGCCCTTACGCGAAATCTTCCTCTGTACTGTCAGCGAGAGTCGTTGCGGCGCACGACAGTGAACACCTCCAGGAGATCTTCACCTTGGGACGCTGCCCCAACATCATTCCACTGCAGAGGAAAGAGGGAGCTGGGATGAACTAGAACGTCTTTCGACGGGAGATCACGGACCTGCTTGAACCCATGGCGTCGAACTCTACATCGCGGCCGAAATCGACACGCCTTAAGTTTGTTTTCATCTACATCTACATATTACCCTGCGAGCCACCTCTAGGGTGTTTGGCAGGGGGTGACAAGTCACCAAAATGCAGCATGCAAGCGGACCGCCACATGCACACCGCACGGTTATGAATATTAAGGATACTAACCAAATCCATCATTAACTAAAAACCATCATGCAGCATGCAAGAGAATCCTCACATGCACGCCAAACATGTACGATGACACATAATATTCTACATGCTACTTAAGAGGGCAATCTGCCTATGAAGCTAGAACATGCAAAACATGCTGTAAGAAACACCATAAAACTCCGTAAGCATGCTTTAAGAAATACATAAGTTAGTAAGCTACACTACCAGTCAACTAATCTATTTCTAAGTCCTTACACAGCCGTTATAGTCTCTTATCGCTCGCGGAAAAAACGACATTTTAAATCTATCTGTTCTACAGTCTATCTCTCTTATTTTATTTTTATGATCTAATCTACCATAGTACGTTGGCGGTCGTAAAATATGATCAACTTCGTCGGAAAATAAACTACTCTTGAATTTACATAATAGATTTAGTCTTGTTTTCAATCTACGGTCTGACAGTGATTCCCATCCGAGTTGTTCTAAGAGGTCAGTAACACTAACAAGATTATCGCAACGGCTTTTCACGTACCTGGCTGCTCTTCTCTGTACACGTTCTAACTCTATTTTTAAGCCTGTTTCATGAGGACCCCAAACACTGGAAGCATATTCTAAATGGGGTCTAACGAGGGAGAAGTAGCTTATTTCTCTCACTTTGTCGTCGCACTTGCCTAGAATTCTTTTAACAAATCCCAATTTACGATTAGCTTGACCTGTTATTTCCCGAATTTGTTTTGTCAATTTGTATGCCCCGTCGGGCACAAAATGTAGGGGGGACCGTGATACATTTTTTCCCGGATTACCTCTAACTTATTTACAAACCCTTTCCGTAGCAGCCATTCCCGGGGGATATTTTTAATGCTATATACAGACGGGAGGATACCGAGAGTAACTGCGAATGCATGACATATCGTCCGAGCCGTGACCTTGCCCTACAGCTGTACTTAACTTTTGCGGTCAATGCCTCGCCCTACATGCAGCTGGTGCCGTGCCATTCACGCGGGTTGGCGGCCGATCGCAGACCCGTATAAACTCTAACGTGTCTCTGACGCGTTGACCAAAAAACAACATCAGTCGATGCAGTACCATTGTCATTTTCCGATCATACGGCGTTCCTATGTGACCTCACCTGTCCGAAGTCGTTCCCCTTCACCTCCAAAACCCCCAATCATTCCCTGTGGCGGCTAAACACGATATTAATTGTGAATTAAGAGTTATATGAAGCAGTCCGAGCCCGAGTCCGAGCCCCCCCCCCTCATCACCTCCCTTCACTCACACCAGAACATTCTGGAGTCGTAGAAGGTCGTCTTGACACCGAATATCGCTTCCAACTATAAACGGTAGAGAATCGAACGCCGTCGGGAGATAAAAAATAACACCTTCTTCGCGATGCTCTAACGGGGCTTTTGAGCTTACAGACGCGTCCACAAGACTACGGTACGCACATATCGGACTTAATAGCTATCGTCCAGGTGATATAAGTGATGATATACGCCCCAATACTCTGGCAGAAGAACAAAGAGCCAGAGCCGCGCCAGGGCTTGCTCGTCCTCGCCGAGGGCTCCATTTAATTTCGGCGCGAATAGGACTCGTCCGATACACCACCCGACGCGGATTTCCTCGGCGAAGGCAGCCAGCCAGATGCCACTCAAAAAGTACCACAGAAGAGGTGGACGCTTCCGTAATCGCAGCCCTTCCAGAAGGAAGAGAGCCCGGGGCACGGACTGAATTCCATATGAATTTTATGTCAGGTGCTGGAGCATTTTTCGTTCAACCTTAGATGGTGTATTTCAAGCAATTTTAGCCATTGGTATTATGACCTCTAGCGAACGGGATGTTGTGTTTTCTCTGCTGACAAAGTACAGCCAATCGAGGTTTCTCAAGGACTTTCGTCCAGTAACGTTTCTTGGCTCTGATTAGAGACTATGAATTTTTCCAGTCTTAGGAACCGACTGCAGTGCTTTTTTAACGAATTAGCGAATATAGTTTCCATTGCATTCCTAGGAGAAATTTATGTCTTACTAACTGATTATTTTTTTCGAAAACGGCATTTGTATTATTTAAAAACAGTTCAATGCATCCCATGTTTCCCCATTCTCGCATTAATCACCAAGTAAGTTTTATGGGGGAACCAATAATGTGGAAAGGTATGGTTTCGTTGTTAATTTTTGTAGAAGTACACTGATTGTGAATCAAATGAAATCCAAGTAATTTAACAGTGGAACCACCTAAACATGCTCCATTGATTTCTTGCTCCGAATAGTTATTGTGTACATGTCGCGAGACATTAAAAAACCTTTCGGTCATTTCGGTGTTGGTATCTCCGTGACTAAAAGTTTTTCCATAGATTTCTTAAACTCAAGCGTAATAGTTTTCATTATCATTCAATCTTGTTGTCATCCCATAACACGTGTAATACAGGACGCCTAGCATGTTTTCAACATGGGTCTTGAGTCCCTATCCATCTGTGTAGTTGTAGAATACATGTATATTGACGGTTCCTCTCCATTGTAAAGACATCTGTAGTGTAGTGTTGTATGCTTGTGAGGCTTCGCCTCGTGACAAGCATTAGCGATTTATGCTAATGCATAATTAGTCGTAGTTACACTAACTCTAGAGTATAGTGTAATGCATGTTGGTGATTACTCACCCCCTGCCACACACCCCTGAGGTGGCTGGCAGGGTATTTTGTAGATGTAGATGTATGGAACTCTTTATTATTTTTATTGAACGAAATATTGATTATGGAACGCAAACTACGTAGAACACACCGCCGCCAACGACGACCAACTCTAATCAGACATACCAACACAATAGGCTTTCACTTCTTCTTGCGAGAGGAAAATGTGTAACTTTATATATATGTTCATTATCATTATTCAATCAGAATATCCTCTAATCCATCGTAAAGTGTTATCGTTCGCGTACTCACTGACGATTGGAGGCTCGGATTGGTGGCTTTGGACTCTGCGACGTTGCCATTTACCTCTGGGTTTAACTTGTCACGTGTTGTTTTTAAAAACAGAGTGTGCGTCGCGTAAAGACTAGGGATGGGGAAAGATTTCCGGTATTCTGTACCATCGGATTTTATTTCATTTCGGTACTAACGGTTAATAATGAAAATCGGTACCACTGAGTTAAAAAATTTCTTTACGCAGCAGAAAACACAAAAATTTTTAATAGTGGAAATTCAATAACATCAGTTCATTAAAAAAATATGTATGCATGCTTAAAAGGATAAAACAGAGTTAGATTCAAAACATACATACGATACAAAATAATAGATTTAGAGCCTAACGTGTCAAATAGATCACTAAAGGAAATGATAGACATTACCAAATATTTAGGAATCTGCAATAATAAAACAGACACCGCAGAGCTTAGCAAAATGTACCCATTACAATTTGAAGTCATAATATAACTTAAAAATGAAAGAATGTTATAAATAACTTAAAACTGTCAAAAAGTAACAAAAAATAAATAGCAACAAAAAATCGTTATCACATAAAAATAAATAGAAAGGAACTATGAGGTAATGTTTTTACATTCATACATATTTTTTTAATGAACTGATGTTATCAAGTTTTATAGACCATAATATGAAAACCTGTAACGTAATTGAATACAATATAAAACAAAATTAATCCTCATTAAGCCCTGAGTAAGGTTAGGCTTAGTCAGACATAACAAGCTAAAGAAACAAATAAGATATCGACCGCAGTTCGATAAACACTTCGGATGATGCAACCGCAGTAGACACTGCCATTGATTTACACCCGTATACTGTATTTCTCGTGATTATTTCATCATCAAAACGAGGATGGGTGGTTCTTGAATTGATAAGTTGGTCTGACAATAGTGGATACATCCAGAACTATCCGTTGTTTTACTAGCGTGTCGATAGATCAGACAGATGTTAGGAGACATTTCGCTTACATAAAACGCACATAGCATATCACCGTCCAAGATGGTATACATAGTATTCTTGACTAATACCTTGCTCTAGAAATCTGACAATAGACTAGTTAAATTGCCACTATACATTTTACTGACGATAAAAATATTTGTGATATAAATTTAAAAAAAACACGCAAAAATCGCGGCTATGCACTGATTATGGAACTGTAAATGCCAATAAATAACAATTGCTGATAATATTGGCGCAATTATCTACAGTAATACAAATATCACATACCAGTTTGCGGAAATAACGAATTAGGGCAGGTTTACGTCCACATTAAAAGAACTAATACAAATAAGCAGTGAACTATATCGGGTAACCGTGAGTATAACGTCGGTAACGCTTTAATAAATACTCGTTAGTTCAATATCGGTACAATTTGAGGCACTGCCCATGCCGGAATAATCGACTCAGAAAGAAGAAGGCGTTAGCCTCTTGGGAACACTCTTCTCGATCCGTAGAGGTTTACACTTTTATAATCTCGGGTTAAAACACATATTATCTCCATTTCACAATTATGGATAATACGTTCTCTCATCGTTAGAGCACACGTAAACGAACCGACATTCTGACATTTTATATAAAACCATAAAGCTCTGCTTACATCCAATTAACGGTAAAGCTACATCATCTTGTGCTCAACCAGACGTCATAAAATCGGCCCGAAGAGGAGCTTGCTTTTTTAGGCCTTGTTGGAAAAATTCGATACGCCGCCGTCGAAAATGGCATCGCCTTCTCTGGTGGAAAAACACATTGTAGTTTCTAGGTGGGTGACATGGCCTCTATAGTTTGGCCTCCCGGATTCCACGCCAACCGCACCCAGCCATTCCCTTCTCGTGTGACGGTGGCGTGGTGCGGGCGGGAAGGTGCGGGGGGTGGTGCTGCTCCCCCTCTGGCCCGCGCTGATAAGGGTTGGCGCTCGGTGGGTGCAGTCAGTAAGTCATGCGAGAGCGATGATGATGCGGGGCGCGGAAGGGAAGGAAGGGGGTAAAGGACCTTGGGGCGAGGCGGAGTAGGAGAGGTCAGAGGTCGAAGGAGCATTCAATTTTCCACGCGACAAGAGGGGCATCTCCCTTAGGCAGCCCAGTTGGCCCTCACAGCCGGCCAAGGAGATTTCGGATGGGGTGGGAGGGAGATGGGGGAGTGGGAGCCGCTTCCATGACGCTTCCGTGCGTTGGACGGATGGATTGGAGTCGTGTACGCACGATCTTGGTTCGCCAACGTCTGTCACATCTAAGTAAGCTTCCCTACTTGGAGCTATATTTTATTAGTCATCAAATAATACAAGTACAATAACTAGCACTCGATCAATTTTTAGCAAAATAAATTCCGAGTATGGATGTGTGCTTCTTCTTATGTGACTGATGTGTCCCTTTGTAACGCCGCTGGTCCCATTATTTTATCGCACGGACGCCACTTCTTTTCCTCACAGTTTTGCTTCAGATTACCACATCCAAGGGAGATCATTTTCGAGCAATATAATAGATAGATAGATAGATATTTAATGCTCAAAACTCATAAATAATTTATACAATGAATAAATAAATTGAGCTTTAGGTAGCTTACAAGAATAAACCTGAAAAAAGCTACCATCAGAAACTAAAGTGTTAGAATTCAAATGCTTAACATCCAAAACAAGGCGTAATACAAATATAAAAAATAAAAAAAATTTACAAAATGTAACCAACAAATATGTATGAATTGAGTACAAAAAATTTGCACAATATATACATGTACACATACATATATATATAGAACATTTAGGAGGATCAAACTGTTATAATACAAGAATATAGAATATTCCAGAAGAGAGTAAAAAAGGTTATAATACAAGAATACAGAATAATTCGAATCAATAGATTGGAGTTGAGCAAAGCAAAATAGCTGCATTAATAAGTATTCCACATTTTCGAAACAAAGGAGCCAATGTTTTAAATTAATAAGGAAGGTAGGTAAACTTGATTTTGTTTTTAGTGGGCGTGGAAGTTTGTTAAATAATTTAGGGCCAATATAAAGGAAACATCTTTGGAAAATCGAAATATTGGGCTTGGATAGGGGAACTAAAAGCCTCCTATCACCTCCTCCAATATGTGGTTTAAAAGTAAGTGCAGATATATCGCCACTACTGACAAAGAAGATACGTAAAACTTTATATATATATATACAAATGTCTAACAGGGAGCAACTTTAGACAAAAAAATTGAGGAAAACTTGGATGGTGCCGTTTTTCTTAGTGATGATTCTTATAATACTTTTTTGTAAGTTTAGCACCGGTCTAATTGCATTTTGATAAGCACCACCCCACACTGATATGCCATAAACAAGCTTTGAATTAACTAGAGCATTATAAAAAATCTTTAAATTATTCGTTTCACACTTGTTGCGGATAAAATAAAATTTTGCAGTTTGACATCGCAGATGTTTTTTGACATTAAACAAATGGTGGTGCCATTTCAGTGAATGGTCCAAAGTTACTCCAAGATAACCAAATGAATCAACTTTAAGCACTGGTACACAATTTTTACAGTTGATTGAATCACAGTTAAAATCGTGGAAAAGTAAATTCCATTCGATTGAATAGCGATTCCAAATATCAAAACACAAGAATTTAGATTTCTGTACATTCATGGATAATTTGTTATGAAAAAAACATAATCTTAAGTAATTTAGATCATTTTGCATATCATATCTTAGACGTTCCCATGTCAAGTTACTGTAACACAGTGCATTATCATCCGCAAAGGCAGTAACCTGACCACGAAAATCGTGGCTGTTATACTATGAAACAGAAATAACTGCTCAACTATGAAATAGTTACATATAATTTAAGACACTCTGAATATCGAGTGGCTGAAGTTGCCCAAATAGCCTATGTGATTTCATTGTATCTATGTTCATTCCATATTCTAAGCAAATCCTCCTTATTCCTGCCACCCTTCCACGTTCCATGCATGGGACGAGAAACCTTCTTCAGAGATTTATCTTAACCTCCTTGGTTCTGGAGCGACAAAGCCGGAAATGACGTGTTGCTGTTCGCTGAGCGCTGGCCATGCGACATCCACCGTTTTCGTCCATGCCTTTCTGTCGTTTTATGTAAACTAACGCGTGTAGGTGTAATTATTTGTAGGTTGTTCAAATTTAAACGGCGATGAAGCCCTGTTGTGTCGCAATTGACTGTTCTGATGTAGGAACAAGAGTTTATAAACTATACTCGCTTCCCAAAGGTTAGTCAATACTGAGTATTTATTTAAATGCCCAAACTCTTTCCTTGAATGATTGCAGTTGCTCAAATATTCACGTTCTAAACCACACAAATGTGCAAATGCATTTTATTTTTGCCATGCAATTCGAGCCCTAACTTCACGACAGTGAGATGATTGCGAAGGAAACAGCGAGAACGCTTTTCCTCGGATACAAGGCGCGATGCGAATAAAAAGACTGAGATGTCTAACCTGTCGCCACATGATAAATCCATGGATTTTTTGGGGATTGGTGGGGGAGGGGGGAAGGGAGATGAGTGGGGAGTGGGGTGTGGTGGTGACCGCGCCTCCCGCTCCTCACTCTCCTCCCGGTCGAATGAATCATCAGAGCGCGGGGGTCGAGTGAGCGTGCGAGGCAAAGCATTAAATCACAGAGATGCCGCCCCAATTAACTGAAGGGCGAGTCCCGTCCCGGGCGGAGGTCAAGGCCCCCCCCCCCCACGTTGATTTACGGATGACCTGCGACGCGGCCAATGAGTGGAATGGTGGGAAAGTGGGTTTGGATGATTCCGATCCAATGCGTTCCTCTCTGAGGAGTGAAAAAGGGAAACGCGCTCACCGACGTGCTCCGACTTTCCGACTCGAAAAACTCCAACATGAAGTGGAGCGACGATATTGTGCTTAATATATAATCCAAATTCAATTTTATGTGTATAATATATATTATAATAGTGAGAATAAGATAGCACTTTAATGAAAATCAAGCAATTTGGCCTCATAATGCAGAAAATAATCTCTTTCCTACTATGACAATGATTAGCCACCTAATGCACTACTTTCAAGCTACTTCCCCAATGCATTGAAATCGTTTTTAATGTGATGTGGTACGGCTGGACGGAGGGGCAACAAAAAGCGAAATACTTCTGACATCGATCTTTTTAAAAAATGACGCGTTTTTTATAACTACTTTTTAAAAAATAATCGCATTACTTAGACTCATACAACTAAAAAAAATAAGAAAAATAATCGGCTTTTGGGGGATTCCGGAGTATGGCGTGAGAAAAAACAATTTTTGAAAACCACATTTATTTAAAATTGGGTAATTATAAAGTAGTTTAGTCATTTTAACAAACTTTTAGCGTCGTAAATATATGTCCCTATAGTATTTGTGTGAGTAGTTATCAAATGTCACTATTCTAGATGTTAACATATCCCTCTCTGACCGCAAATCCAGCACCTCCGTCCATACCAAGCCCAATAACAAACAGTGATACCATTATTTCAATAGCTACCACCCCTTCCACCTGAAACGACCCCTCCCCTTTTCCCTTTCCATTCGCGGCAAACAAATCGCTAAAAGATTGGTTTTATTAATTCGATTTAAGGGTTAGAGGACTAAAATGACCCTTAACTAAAGCGTCAGATAATGAGAAAGGTATACCATGAGGAAAATTGAAGAGAAAGGATTGAATGGGAACAAGATTTAGAATTTTTTGCCTGCAAAGGAAAACCTTATCGTCTTATTTGCAAAAAAATACTCTCTGCAAACTGACTAACAGCGTCATTACGAAAAAAATCATTCACGATTTTCGACTTAACATCCAAAAAACTCATAATATCGGAAGAAGGAGAATGTATCCTCAAATGAAAAGTGGTTAAGAGGTGAAATGCTCAAAATCCTGCGATGAAACAACAAGACTTGGGAATAAATACTTTATTTAAAACGGCAAAATATGCCCATGATGGAGGAGTATTTCCGATTTGCCAAAAAAGGTGGTAAAGGAAAGCTATGTGTTGGTGCGAACCAGAGAGGCTTTTGGGAAAGTAGAGACAATGGTACAGAAATGTTCATGTCGGTATGGCTAAAGTAAAGAAAGAAAATTAGGAGTAAATTTTAATGGATAAGTGCCAACGAGAGATAAAAAGCGAAAATGAAAGAGCACCGCGGGATAATTGAACTTGAAGGTCGGAGTCAATTTTGAAGATCAATGCGGTGTTACGAACAGTCTGAAGAGAAAACAGAACAACTAGGAGATTATATGGCCCCCTTAGCATTTGTGAAGGAAAAGTTGGGCCGGGTAACTTCCTTAGTTCAAGATGAATATCCATCGAGATGAATGGATGAACAAACCAAGGTGTGGCGTGTGCTGCTGGAGCTCTCTGGGTGGTTACTCATTTGCAGAATGAAAATCCCGGTTTTTCTGGGTAATTTTCCTCTTGGATATTCGCAATGATATTCTAGACATTATCTTTTCTATACCTTAAATGTGGAGATGAGACAATATCGGTAAAGAACTACTATTTGGCGCATTACTATCAAGTAGCTATAGATTGTTAGAGGTGCATTCTCATGAAATAGATCCTAAGTATATAAAACGAAGTGTATCTTTAAGCTTCAATGTGAGCACTGTTAATTAGAGAAATCTTAAATTAGTTTATTCTGTTTTCTTCACAGGCTTGTAAGTGCGTATGCAAGTTACGCTTTTGTTCGTTAAAACATGTGCCAAATAATAATAAACAACCTGGGCTCGTAAATACACCGAAAAATCGATATATTCCGATCGTAATGTTAGGATTTTCTTTAATATTCCAGCTACTTGTCACTTTCGTTGCTGGTGAGACAAATGTTGTCTCCGATAATTTACTTGTGCCGTATTAGGCAAGATAATATTACTCATCATCGGGTGATTAAGAGAGGCAACGGAGAAACGGGAAATCCCAGGAATGGGATACCAGTTCAATGGTAAGACTTACTTTTTTCGACAGATCCTTGTAGGAAAATAAGATCTCGCCTCTACACGACAATTGAACTTCGTTCATTAGAGCATCAATATGGTGACTTAGAAGCGTCAAACGTGAACAACCTATTCCTCGCGTTTCATTTCATAGTTTCTTATTATTTTGAACTTTCGGCTTTTGATGTTCAGCTTCGTCCAAATACAATCATGTTCCTTATTTTATAACTATCATTCTCAACTGATGGGTACGGAAGGTGTCCTTTGGTGACAATTGCTCATGGTGACTGTAGTGTCACTAACATTATTTATAGTCTGTAGGATGATGCTTTCGGGCAATGCTGCGTTGTGTTCATTATGAAAATCTCAACGCTTCACTTCAAGCATCATCCTACATAGGTAAGAAAAGCTGCGAAAGCCTACAAAGAAAAATTATTTATAGTACACACTATTAACTCTGGAGGTTGGGGAGAATCCGGGAGAGATTTTTTACCCGTATTTTTTAATGGAACCTGACACATGCCACTTTGATGAGCCGCAAAGTACGAGTTTAAAACTTGTGTATGCCCGGTGTTCCACGTTCTATCACTTAGCCATCCCTCTCCTCTCTTGACCTTGACCTCTTGATACCTTGGGAGGGGACCAAACCCCTCCCAGCAAGCCCACTCTTGTCTTCCTTGTTTGGAAATTTTATTGCCCTTCTTAGGAGGGCAAATCCTGAAGATATCACACCATGTGTGCCTCCTTGACCCACTTTCTTCCCATCACTCCATGTCATCCCCCCTACGTCCCTCCCCCTACGTCCCTCACTCCCTTCCTTCGCTCCCTTGCCTTGAGCAAGAGACAAAGAAATGACACAGGGTTCTCCTCATGAACCCGTCATCACTCCACGCCCCGCTACTCCTCCTCATCCCCTCCCTCCACCTTCCTCTTTGTCGCTCTTCCCTTCAGACCGAGAAACCAACGTCCCGCCGCCGGTTGCTACCACCCCCACTCCCACTAGCATCAACTACACGCTAGGACGCTACACGTTCCGGTGCCTACAGGTTGGCTTATTTCAAATAGAACCTGGTCCACGCCCCTTGGTCACTCATTACATAAGGGGAGCCGTTCGGGAATAACCTGCCCCTGCCCCTGTCCGCCTCCTGCCTTCGCGACTACGGTCTAACTGGCGAAACTCCCGCTCCCACACCCCTCCCAACTCCGATTGAGGATGTCCCCGGAGGAAGTGCGGTGACCATCGAAAATACACCGCTCTCCACTCCGCAAGCCACCCTTCGGAGATATATATCGCGGTGCCTACCACATCCATCTTGCCTCATTTCCCAGCTTCTTCTATCCGTCATGCTTGTTGAGTAAACCTACTGTTTAAAAAAAAAGCAATCCACGAAATGGAAGGCCACCCTTTGAAACTAGAAAGGAGAGGGTGTTGGTGAGCTTGCGCTCTTTGTCGACGCAAGCAAAAACAAAAGAAGACGGGAGCGGGTGGGTGTTATAGCGGGAGTGGTGTTTCTGGTGAGGTCGACGTGGGATCAATTGAGAGGGAAGGAATGGAAGAGCACACGGTCATCATTTAGTTAAACAATAGCGTTAGTGGTCCCGTGTTGCACAATACATTTATAATTCATCCCCCATTTCCCCTAAGATTCGTGGAGATCCATTTGAAAGTTAAGCAAGATGGAGAACCGGAGTGCAATAGCCGGAGAGGAAGAATTATGGGTATTGTGGCAATGAAAGTGTAAGAGAGGATAAATGTTTTTGTTAGAAGATGAAAAGAAAAATGGATGCAAATAAAGACAAGCTAAAGGAGAAACGGAAAGCCGTGATGAGAGTGAGGAGGATGCCGGGAGACTGGAGCCGGTGGAAGGAAAGAATTTTGGCTGGGGAAATAGTGCCTACTGTGGCGTTGCTCCAACGCCGCTCGGCTCCAATGCGCCTCTCTGAATGGGAAATACAATTTAAGGATTGGGTATGCGTGGCGAGGGTGGAACCCGGAAAATACTCTTAAGACGCCGAGTGTAATACGGGTAAAGGTAGGTACCCTTATTACGCAGACCAAATTACTAAAATGACCACTCTCACACCCTCCGTGCTTGGCAAGTTGAAAGAGAAGTGTTCACCCATATGGCGATTGTAGATCGAGCAGTTTTAAAATGATGGGAATAGAAATGCAGTGCATCTTTTCTGCGACTACCGCGAATGTATTCAAAACGTAAAAATTGTCGTAATTGGAATAATAAAATAGCTGCCGTTATTCCCTGACAGTTAATTACACGACGGTTAACAAAACTATAATTTATTTTTATTTGTAATTACGTTTATATTGAGAGATATCTCTTTTTTTGAATAAGTATTGTGTTTCCTTAAATTAAATGAGGACATACTATGCTACAAGCAAAATAATATCATGGTGCAGAAATTATTGAGAAATGTGTGGCTCTTTAAGTCTCTTTCGTGGTAGTCCGAAACCAAGACTAGGAAAGTACATTGTCAACGACGATAATTATTGGCTGCACATGTATCGGAATTCGAGCGCTCTGAAAAACGCGAGCATCACGTGCACCGCTTGCCTCGCTAAGCGCATTGTACTGCGGCGCAAACCGCGTAGCCGACAACAATCGCCCGACCCATCTCCAACCGAAATCAAAGTAATCTTTCAGCTGTCATTGCCTCCTCCAGTCGCATTTCTCAATACGGGCATCCTCATTTTAAACGTTAGTGGATAGGCTTCTACAAAGAGCCAGTCACCGAAATGCTAGTTCTTAGACTGCAGCGTTAAGCTTCCTTAAAGCAGCACGTTAGGCGTCCCTAACTTCCAAATTATTAAAAAAAATTTTCTGTGTTTTTTCCTAAAGTTTCCATGCTTATTAATCACGTAAAAATTTACTTTGTTGTGATTTTAATTATATCTATACCCAGGAGTAAATACTGTTCACAAATTGCCCATCTATGCTTCCGACAGTGACTACCGTCTGACTGTAAGAAAATAGATCAAATAGACTTTAACGAATTGTTGGACTTGAGATGCCAAGCGCTGCACATGAAGATAACATCAACGATGATGGTCTTATATGAAAACTACTTCCATGATTCTCCAACGGAATATGTTTAGTTTTTACGGCGTTCACAACTCCGTGTTTGTGACACATGGAGTGCATTCCTATCTCCATCAGTTTTAAATGATCTCGTTGAGAGGAAATTTGAATGTCGCCAATAATCGCAAAAACGCATCCCATGCGCTAATCCAGACTTCCTTCTTTCAGTGAAAAATGCGTCGGTTGCCAATTTGAAACCATTTTCACGAGAATAAGATGGACGCTGGCCAATTTTTCCTTTATCACTTTTTATAAAGATACAGAGATACTTCCAAGAACTTATGTATGCGTAAGAATGTTTATGCATGGCCTTGCTCCAAATTGATGCAGCTGCCACCTGGTGGCGTACACCAATTACTGATTCCCATTCCGTAGGCAAGGAGGGAAAAGGACTGGCCCATGTGCCCACATTCCATGGGAAAGGGAGGAGGAAGAATTTCTTCTGTCTCTGGTGCTCTCAAGCATTGCCAGAGGGTCAGAGTCATTAAGGGGCAGGGGCAAAAACCCTTTTCGTCCTGATTGATGACTTCTCCCGAAATGAGCACGTTCTCGCAAGGGTCGCTTTTTTGTTGACTCCAGAGGCGTGACTAAATAACGCAGCACGAGCTATTTCCCTCTCCAACATCGCTGCAATACCAACCACACGCCAACGAGCGACATGTTAGGGCTCTCGCAAACGGTGTGCATCGCCTTTTTGATAAGAAATCGAAGGCAAAATAGTCATCGACGTTCAATGAATGTCGATTTCTGCTTTTTACAACAGTCGTTTTTGCCGAAGGATTTTGCTCAAATTCCTGCTCCATTATCTCAAACCAATTTCACCCCTTTTAATTAGTTGAGTACGTCACTTTTCATCCCTTCCACCGTGGATTACCTCTGGTCTTTCATTCTCACTTGTCCATTTAATGATCTGCGAAGCGGATTCGGTTTTAAGCATGCATCTCTGTTTTTTTGTTATTGACGTGGAAATAAAGTATGCTGTTGCATCTAAGCCTTGTAGTTGCTCGTAAGGAGAAAGCTGTGGATCACAGCCAAATTCCCTTTCCATAATTTTGGTGTTGAATTTGCCCAATGATCAAAATACCTAAGTCCCGTACAAAGAGGCATGACAGAAGATAATAGCAAGTCAATAGTAAAAATCCATACAATTCCAAACAGTGCTTGCAAATCATCAAGTCAGGCATAGTATACTTAGATCAATCTTTTGTGTGCATATTAAGATAGTGATAAACAGAATCAACACTAAGAAGGATTTTTCTAGTAGCAACCTTTTCAAAATTTGTAAAATAATTCAAAACTTCCATTTTTTAATAATTTAACTCTGCTGTTTTAGTGAACATGGAGTCAGCCCGTACGCCCAATTTCCTTTAACCTTGCTTGTTTACTTTGACCCTGATACCATGATGGCCATCAATGGCATGAATCAATCAACCATATTGTCAAATAAATCATTAATCCAAAAGGCCAGCGACTGATTGAATATGGAAAACAATATAATACAAACCAGTGCTCTTACTTCGTCCCCTGGTTTCCTATTCCCGAACTAACGTTTTTCTCTGAGGTATCGAAACACTCCTCATCACAGCATATAATATGTGCAAGAGTGAGTGCTCTGATACGGTGGTCAGCAGGCCCAACATCTAAATGCCAATGGTAATCAAGAACACACAAAAACTTCCCACTTGGGCGTGTTCAAACATTATATCTGTTGAGTTATCCGTTAAGAACCTGTATGGCGATTCACCAACTGAAATAATTAAAACTCCCTTTTGGCATTGGCCTACATGCGCAGATAGATTTCGAAGTTCATATCTTCTTCTCTTTATCTTATAAATAAAAATGGATTGCGCATTTTGTTGGTAAGCGGTTAACTTGGATAATGGCTGGACCGATTTCGCTGAAATCTTCACAATTTGTTCATCCCCGTTCCGGGACGGTAAACGGGTTATAATACATAGTTTAGGAATAATACATGAATATTAAATTACATTTATAATTTTTCCCATAAGATTACACGGAGTTTTACATTTTTCACGTTGCAGTGCTTTCATATTTCGTTCATTAAAATACTTGAATTTGTACCGATCGCTTTTATTTTTCCCTCTTAGGAATATCAAAACTCTGAACTATCTTATTATTTCGATTTTTTTGTGATACATCATCCAGTTAACGATTAATTACGCAATTTAAACGATATTGGTAGCTCTTTAAATGGGTCTTTCATTGTTGTCTCCGATCCATTTCTGGTGTAAACAAACACCGCATTTCGTGCTACAGGGCTATTAATAATGATTCTTTTATTATTGTTGTAGCAACCAAGAATTTGGAGATATCAAAAAGTGCACGGAAAGTGCATGAAAGTTGTGTATGGTGGAACTGGCGGAGTTTTCTTCTTGGACGCTCCCGGTGGAACTGGAAAAATGTTTTTGATCACGTTGATTTTGGCAACGATTCGATCGCAGAATGAAATTGCACTTGCTTCATTAGGAATTGCTGCTACGTTGTTGGAAGGCGGTCAAACAGCTCATTCAGCACTCAAGTAACCATTGAATATACATATCAATGCAACTCCAACGTGCAACCTTTCAAAGAACTGTGCAATGGCCAAAATTTTGCAGCAATGCAAATTGATCGTTTGCGATGAATGTACGATGGCACATAACAATCTTTAGAGGCATTAGACCGAACGATGCAAGATCTAAGAAACAACCGAAATCTGTTTGGTGGTGCGATGATTCTGTTGTCAGGTGACTTTCACCAAACATTGCCAGTGATTCCACGGTCATCGCCAGCCGATGAACTAAATGGATGTTTGAAGTCGTCCGTTTTGTGGACACACGTCAAGACTCTCAAATTAGGCACAAACATGCGTGTCGAGTTGCAGAAAGACGAATCTGGAGAGGTATTTGCTGAACGATTGCTGGACATTGGAAATGGAAAAATACCCATTGACCCAAGATGATGTCGTCAACTATCCAACCGAATATTTAAACTCACTGGAATTGCCTGGATTGCCACCTCACAATCTCCAATTAAAAGTCGGATCGGTAATCATAATTTTGCGGAATATCAACCAACCACGTCTTTGTAATGGCACCTGGCTTACGGTGAAAAAACTGTCTAACAACGTCATCGAAGCAATAATTCTTAAAGGAAAGTACAAAGGAGAAGACGTTTTGATACCACGCATCCCAATGATTCCAACCGACATGCCATTCGACTTCAAACGCTTGCAGTTTCCAGTGCGGCTTGCATTCGCAATGACAATAAACAAATCGCAAGTGCAGTCATTGAGTGTTTGCGGCATAAACCTTCAAAATCCATGCTTCTCGCATGGTCAATTGTATGTCGCCTGTTCCCGTGTCGGAAAATCATCAGCTTAGTTTGTTTACGCACCAAACAACAAAACAAAAAATGTCGTGTATCATGCAGCGTTGCATTAACAAAAAATATTTATGCCACAGCAAAGAAATAGGAACATTTCTTTTCTTTGATACTTAAACATCGATCTTGCAATCGAAATTGAAATGTACATATAACACCTTAGGATTCAACAAATTGAATGGGAGAAAATAAGTCATTTGGTAGACATTAAATTCTGACTTTTTTATATTTATATCTATCTTAACGTATTAAAAACGAGTGTTTTCCCTTTGCTTTATTTTCCATTTAATCAGACTGTGCCACCGGAACGCGTGGAAAGGTACAGTTATTAAACACATATAAGTATATCAATTTTCAATGGGAAATTTAAAAATAGGGCATTGAAAATGAAGAAAAACTTCAATTTAAACATTTACCCATGATAAATAACTATGCATAACTGTTATTATTATGCTGATTGAGTAACTATCCACGTCAAGTGTATATATTTTGAAATGACCTCGATCGAAGCTGGGGGCATTTCAAGTACAGTACACCGTCTGTCGGATGAGACGTTAAACTGTGGACCCCTTGGCGCCCCTCGGACCCCTCGACGCAGCGCAGTTTGGAACTTGGCATTGCTAAAATAACTATTCAAAATTATATATGAAGTCTTAAATTGCATGCTTACAATATTCAACTGAGGCACGGAATCAAACCAACGGATAGGCCTAAATTTGTTGAATTTCTGTAAAGATGCTGGCAGACATGCTGAAGTGACTTCAACATCAACACTGACATCAAATCTCGGACAGGTGCTGTTCAATCACGCATTCATTTCATATTGATGCCTCGATAACAATTATTTCTCGAGTAATTGACAAATGGAATCACGAACAACGCTTTCGATGACTCTGTATAAAGATAAAATAAATATACACTGGCAGGACAAAGTCTGCCGGGTTCAGCTAGTTATAAATAAAAATGGATTGCGCATTTTGTTGGTAAGGGGTTAACTTGGATAATGGCTGGACCGATTTCGCTGAAATGTTCACAATTTGTTCATCCCCGTTCCGGGACGGTAAACGGGTTTTAATATATAGTGTAGGAATAATACATGAATTTTAAATTACATTTACAATTTTTCCCATAAGATTACACGGAGTTTTACATTTAACACGGTGCAGTGCTTTCATATTTCGTTCATTTAAATACTTGAATTTGTACCGATCGCTTTTATTTTTCCTTCATCGGAATTTCGAAACTCTGAACTATCTTATTCCTTCGATGTTTTTATGATACATCATCCAGTTAACGATTAATTACGCAATTTAAACGATATTGGTAGCTCTTTAAATGGGTCTTTCATTGTAGTCTCCGATCCATTTCTGATGTAAACAAACACCGACTTTCGTGCTACAGGGCTATTAATAATGATTCTTTTATTATTGTTGTAGCAACCAAGAATTTGGAGATTTCAAATGGTGCACGTGACCCTTAATCGCATTGAAATGCCCCCAATATGAACGAAGATTTATAGTCGCAGACATCGCAATGCTATAAATCTAAGGAATTTTCGCTCTAAGCGAACTTCTGAGCAACGCGAAGAGCGAAATGAAGTTGAACGAAATTGATTATCACAATCACGTTCATCACGCATACAAGAAGGAAGAGAAAATGCAAACGAAGATGATATGCATCGAATGAGACAACATCGGTCGGCTCATCGAGCTGCATTCCGTACAACGTGACAATTGATTTCAGTGCAGAACAATATGTAGCTATTGGATCAATGAGTGTTGTGTGCCCATATTGTAAGGCATTGAAATACAGAAAAGAACCCCCTGGATTGTGTTGTGCAAGCGGACAAGTAAAATTGGCTCCATTGGTCCCTCCACCAGAGCCATTGCGCTCGTTGGTTTCGGGGACAGAAAAAGATTCCGCACATTTTCTGACACAAATCCAGAAATAAAACAGTTGCTTCCAGATGACTTCATTTGGCGCAACACATGTGGTTCGGGACAATTTCATGGCCACTTTCAAGGTAATTACAAAACTTTATTTATATTCCAATAATCTTTCAAATTATTCGACACTTCTACACTACACTATTATTCTACAAAATATTATTACCATTATTATATATAACGTTTACAGATTCAAGGACAAATATATCATCGAGCAGGTTCGCTATTGCCACCGTTGGATAAAGACTATACATTTCTGCAGGTTAATTTCATAGGAAATTCGCCACAAGAAGTAGATCAGCGTTGTGCACAAAACATTTCGGTGAAAAGACCAATTGTGGAACAACTGCAAACTTTTTTCATCGACATAATCAATTGATTGCTTTGTTCAAAACCGCACTGGACCGCATGCCATCTGATAAATCACAAAATTATAATCAGAGCCGATAAGACGCCTGCGGGAGAACACGCAAGACGTTTCAATGCACCAACCATTAATGAGGTCGCCATTGTCATCGTTGGTGAAAATTTGGAATGCCTAGATATCGTTCTACATCGGCGGGACGATCAGCTGCAGCGTGTGTACGAAACTCACCGATCATATGATGCATTACAATATCCCATAATATTTTGGCAAGGTGAGGATGGTTATCATTTTTCGATCAAGAAGATAAATCCACTTACAGGTAAATAGCACATCTATATTTGTTTGTAATATTATAACATTAAATCATTTCATTGACACAAAAATTCATTTACAGGCGCTGAAAAATAGGGCATTGAAAATGAAGAAAAACTTCAATTTAAACATTTACCCATGATAAATAACTATGCATAACTGTTATTATTATGCTGATTCAGTAATTATCCACGTCAAGTATATATATATATTGAAATGACCTCGATCGAAGCTGGGGGCATTTCAAGTACAGTACACCGTCTGTCGGATGAGATGTTAAACTGTGGACCCCTTGGCGCCGTTCGCAAGAGTAGGCTAATGCCGACGCCAGTTGTCCCTCCATCCTTCTCTGTACAGTTTCCCTTGGCGCAAATGACCTTAGTTGTCGGTAGCCGGCTTTAAAATACTTCTACTACTACTAGCGAAACCAGGCATTTTTGCTAGATTTATATAGAATCCACCCACGTCGTGTCGGAAGAGAATGTTGAGCGATTGAGAAAGTCATGTATACGAAGTCCTAAGATGTCCATT
The DNA here is from genome assembly GCA_963573305.1 of Pyrrhosoma nymphula. Taxonomy (NCBI): domain Eukaryota; kingdom Metazoa; phylum Arthropoda; class Insecta; order Odonata; family Coenagrionidae; genus Pyrrhosoma; species Pyrrhosoma nymphula. Next base: position 6,511,829 of record OY754329.1, read on the forward strand.
TCTCGACGCAGTATGGAACTTGGCATTGCTAAAATAACTATTCAAAATTATATATGAAGTCTTAAATTGCATGTTTACAATATTCAACTGAGGCATGAAATCAAACCAAAGAATAGGCCTACATTTGTTGAATTTTCTGTAAAGATTCTGGCTGACATTCTGAAGTGACTTCAGCATCAACACTGACATCAAATATTCGACAGGTGCTGCTCAATCACGCATCCATTTCATACTGATGCCTCGATAATAATTATTTCTCGAGTAATTTACAAATGAAATCGCGAACAACGTTTTCGATGACTCTGTATAAAGATGAAATAAATATACACTGGCAGGACAAAGTCAGCCGGGTTCAGCTAGTTTTTAATAAATACCTACCAGCGAACAACACGAATAGCCGAATTGCTCTCGGATGAAGTATGCGCGCAAGTTTCAGCGCGATCAACTTGATATTGGCCGAGTTGTAGCAGATATGTGTTGCCGAGTGCCACCTGGGCAGTAAAATTATGTGATTCTGTAACATGATGCATTGTAGACAAATAAGTACTGTAGTATGTACAAAAAAATGCTTGATACAAATGTTGTAGATATATTTATATATACACATATATAACCATTCAATCGCTCACTAAAACCACTCACAGGCGTAAATAATAAATATTTCGTTCAAAAAGATGGTGAAAGAAAGAGGTTAGGAAACATTAAATTTGACAACAAAATGGTGATCTGAAGATGGAATGATGGCCGTTTCCATTTGAAAAAATTTCGACTGCGCCGGGAATCGAACCACAAACCTTTCGGCGGAATGGAATCGGCGGGGGGTTTATATAAACCAAACACCCCCAAGATTAGCCCATAAATGTCGCCGAGAGATGGCGCAGGGCAATTTTACTCACGGGCAGAGAAGTAATTACGTACACAGAAGAGGAAAGCAAAGATTGAATCAGACACACAGACAGTGGTAAAGATACAGAAAAGGCGTTTCGAGGCTCGCAGAGCCCAAGAAGTAGAAATGAGCCATTATATATACCTATGCCATGGCCCTTGGTAACGACTACCATAGGTAGTCTTTCTTCATAATCTTCCTAATAACTATTTTTGATTCGCGTGTATGACGCAAGTAAGCGCGTAAAGGTTTACAGATGATTTAAATCCCAACTGTTTTGTTTGGGAATTGATTTAAAATTCCCGTCTCTTCCTTCCTCCATTCAACGGAAGTTCTGAGTGATAGGTGATCCAAAACGACGCGATAATAGTGAAATTAAATCCAATCCGCTTTTAACTATTCGACTTGTCACCACCCATCGTAAACCAGGCACCCGCACTCCCATCTGCTTTGGAATGGCCTTTTTTAACGGATGCCGGAATTCGTATTCTTTTTTTGGCTTCCCCGCTTTTTGCATTTTTAATCATAATTTTAAGGCTAACTGATGCTTGTGCTCAATTGGATGAATGAAGAGTAATTACGACGTACGGGTCGTGGTGTTTTTCAACAAAAGCATCCGGATCCCCTCTTTACTCCCTGGCGTTAATCCCTCCCAGCTCACCTGCCCCCCCTGAATCAGGGCCTCAGGCCTATCATGTAAGAGTGTGGAGAGTGGCAGTAAGTATGGGGGGGCGGGGGGAAGAGGGATTGAGGGATGGGAGCCATTCTGTGAGGTCAACATCGAGTCTCCGTCGAAGGCGTTGCCCAGCAACGAGTGATGCCAATCCCTCCAGCAGCTCTCTCCAAACTCATCATTGTGAACGGGATTAGCATTTTTTATAGATGACTATAATAGTGTAACAATTAAAAATTAACAGGGAGAAGAAAAAATATTTTTTACATCGTGGGTATTAAAAAAATCAAATTGAAACTTGCACTCAAGTTTTGAAGCGTATATATCCCCAATCGCGCCATCTCTTGAAACTGACAAATTTATAATTGAAATCAAAGCTGTACCCGCGATTTTTTCCATTAAAATGTTCAGAATTGTTTATAAATTGTAAATAATATTTGATGATGCCCTGATTTTCATGTACTCTACTCGCAGTCACGAATATTTTCAATAATTATCCAGCGAACCTTTTAGCTTATCCTTGAAATAACTCGAGTATAAGGCAATTCCTTAATTCGTCGGTGCAGGAGACATGGTGTACAGCATATACCGCTTCTAAATGGAGATATATATGACAACTTAGCAAGGTGTATTTTTCTGTCATTCTTTTAAGAGTCATCGTGTAGTCGGTCGGATAAAAAAACATGCAACGTCACTCGCATTAAAAGGACGCCTGCCTTATCCCATGCTAACTCCTTTACATGATCGTTGCAGCTCTTCTTTCTCATGTCCCTTTTGAACTGGCACATGCAGTCAATATCGCCTAGGCTTTTCTAGTGAGGCGTCACCTTCTAGTTTCAATATATATTATGTCTCACTATGAATTTGTTATTCCTCAAAGTGTAGGCTATTCATTTGGATCTCGTCTTCCTGATAGTGTTCCATTTCTTTGCGTCTTTTCTCTTCTTTATTCCTTTGTATACTTCCTCTTTTCTGATTCTATCCGTCTGTTTAATCTTCAACGTGTGCATCCAGCTCCAAATAAAAGAACGTTTCTCTTCTCCTCCAATGGTACATGTCTCCGAGTCATGTGTCGAAACACTCTTCACGGATGTTCTTTAAGCACTGCTTTCTTATTGGTATCCCATATTTTCTCTGAAAACTTCCGTTGATTTTTACTCATGAATACTCTATTGGCTTCAGTTATTCGTCGCTTGGTGCGAGATGAAATTCTTCCGTCTGGTGTTCTTCACAACTTCCATGGTGGTTGGAACGTAGTAGACATGCTCAAATAAATTCAAAACTGAGTATATTCCGCACTATTTTTGCAATTTGCGACTCAAACGGTTTCAACGCTCTTTCACCTCATGACGCGTAATTGACCCCTTTGTAGTGACGAGAGGGGATTGAGACCGGGTTAGGTGATGCATAACGGAATACAGAGAGAGTAATATTAAATAACAACCTTTTCATTTATTTAAGCAGCACTCAGTTGTTGAGTTGTGGTTTAGAGTCGCACAGGTCTCGCAAAGTTTTTAAATTAATGGAATGCATAATAACTGAACTCCTCGCCACCGGTTGTTGGGTTAAGTCACATTCATGTAATTCTTCGTCATACAAGAAACATTTATTACGTATGTGCATCCATGCTAGGATCCAGTGCCAGCATACAAACAGTAAATATATGTTCTACGGCAGTTGGTATGAGACTGGTCCACACTTAGAACGTTGAACGGACAACAAGCGCTTGTACGATCATATGGTAGCAAAAGACATCAAAGGTGAGCGATGCCAGCTGTCACCTTAGAATCACTGGTGAAAACGCGAATAGCGGTAACTTAGTCCGTCCGTGAGGAGTTTGTTGGGCAGCTTAGGAACTACATAATAGGTTTAAAACTTTAAAATGTTAAAAATTTACCCTCAGTATTACACCGGACACTTGCCATAACAGACGCTATCGCGAAATGGTACGACTGGTGGTCACTCTCGCCTCGCCTCAGGCTAGTCTCGCGCCTCTCGCTATTAAGATATTGGTCCTCAGGCTGATATAATGACGTCGTTTTCTGAATTAGATGAAAGTTGAGTGTGACCCAGTGCAGAAGCATGAAAGTGGATTGGAAGTGAATTGGAACTGGAATTCAAGGCCCTCGCGCATGCGCCCTTCCTTATTCTGTTCTCCGGTCGTCAGCGGGAGTCGCGATTGGCTCCTTTAATGATTAAATTCAATCTTGTCTTACCATTTCGTAGAGCTTCGACGTGTTCCCATCGTTCACTAATCCCTGTCTCATATTCAGGCAATTGGCTGAAGACAGGCATTGAAAACTTAGACACTTAATTAGTGTCCTTATGATTGACTGCTCAAAACTTCTCAACTGCAAATATTTCAAAATCGTGTCTTTCAGTAGATCGGCAAATCTTATTTCCTTCTCATTTATTAAATGAAGGCTAGGAATCTCTTTACTTTGCCTGAATTTTATGTATATTTTTGTGTTGTTGTGAAGTCGATGTGATGTCAGCTAGACCATGGCTCACTAATTGTGTGGAATAAATCGCACGTCAATGTATAAACGTTAAATAAGTAAATAAAATATATTGATAAGTTAAGTTTATGATTGATAATACTTGTGTTTCGTCATTTATCTCACCCGAGCTTGGAAAGAGTTTGTGTTTTTACGAGTGTTATCGGCGAGAAAATCTACTCTCTTCTCCCGATAGCGCTACAATGGCCAATTGTAAATTGATTATATAATAAATATCTTTATGAAAAATGAAAGCATTGATGTTTTAGTGAAGGAAGAACGTATCAAATAGCAGTCTGTAAGATCGACATCTATGTTTTCCGGAACCTTTCTCACATAGCGGGTTTAAGGTTTAAATTAAATCCGAATGTTATTATCAAGAGTTATTTAGTGAATTGACAAATGCAGTGAAAGAGAAAAGCAGAAATGCAGTGTCCAAGAAAAATGGAGTTTATTTAAGGAGGAAGTCCTAAAAGCTTAAAAAAAATGCAGTAGAAAAAGAGAAAAGATTCCATACAAATCTCGGATAACATATTACATTCTCTCAATGATGAAAGAAAGAAGGTGGTGTATAAATTTAGGAGACCAAACTGAGTGCAGAATATACAGAAACAAAATAAAGAGAGATGCCAAAAAAAGCGAGAGAAAGTTGGTTGGAAAAAAAAATGTAAGCAATTAATGAGAATGTGGAAAAGGGAAATTTAAAAAAAGCATACGCAGACATAAGATCAGAGTTCAACAGAAAAACAAAGACCCTATCAGTTATGAGAGATAAAGACGGTAAGTGATATCAGATGAATTAGAGATTATCATGCAGTGGCAGGAATACATTGAAGCGCTCTATAGGGGACAAGAGTTGGATGAAAACATCTTAGAAAACGAAGAAAGCATAGAGAGGATTTGATTGGACCACCATTACTATGAGAAGAATTTGACAGGGCTCTAAAATCGCTGAGGGATCATAAAGTTCAAGGAGTAGATGAAATTCCGGGAGAAATTTTAAAATCTCTTGGTAGAAAGGCAAAGGATTTTCTTTTCGAAATGATCCAGTGAAATGTACGATAAAGGAATAGTCCCAGGCGACTTTAAGAAAATACGTACGATATCTATTCCTAAGAAGAGCTCAGTACAAAAAAATGTGAGGATTATAGGTTACTAAGCCTGGTTTTTCATGCTTCAAAGATACTTACTAGAATAATATAACACCGAATTGAAAATAAAATTAAAGAAAATCTGCAAGATGACCAGTTTGGTTTCCGAAAGAGCCGGGGCAGAAGAGAGGCCATTTTAGCCTAAGACTAATTGTGGAAAAGATGATGAGACTTAATAAAAAGGTAGTCATAGCCTTTATTGACATTGAAAAAGCCTTCGATTATAACAGTAGGAACACCATGTTCAAAGTGCTTGATGAAGCTAAAATAGACTACCGATATAGGAGGATAATTCTCCAATTTTATCAAAACCTGGAAGCTATCCTTTTAGTGTAGATGGAATAAAAGCAAAGATATCTCGAGGTGTTGGGCAGGAATGCAGTTTATCCCCAATACTGTCCAATCTGTACATGGAACAGGCAATGAAGGAATTTGCAGAAACCAGTAAGAATGGGTTAAAAGTGAATGGTTACCTTTACCATATGGCTCACCGCACGCGCAAAAATCGTATATATTTTTTATGTAGTTCCGGAGGGATATCGTAGATGGCGAATTGCTGACAAAATATGACTTTTCTAGTTCTACAAGCCAGAAAATATATCGTGAACCAGAAAGGGTCGCAAAGTTTATTGGTGGCAATAATTAGTCGATTTTATTCATAACAATAGTTACAAAAAATATTTCCTTGAATTTTGGCTATTAACTTGGCTCTTCCGAGTTTATATTCCTAATCTAGTTGCCAGCAGACTGTTCTTAGTATTAAGTTGAAACTTACAGGAAACGTTTGTTGTACATTTTTATCCACACTGGTGCACTTTAATTTGTGCTCAAAACAGTTTCAACATTGTTATGTTTGTTTATATAACTTTTGGACGAAAAATCTGGAATTTTGCAAGGTAAAAAGCGAACGCCTGCTAACTTTCTTATCTTACCATATATGCTGAGTATGAAATTTGGTGAAAACTATTAATGTATTTTTGGTGAAGACATTGTGACTTTATCTCGAATACGAAAGGAGTTACAAATTTTTCATTTCCTAAAATATTTTAACCGCGCCATTATTTCAGCCGCTTGCTTTTTCGTGGCAATTTTCCGTGGCTATCTTCTTCATTCAATTGTCGGCTAACAGTTCTCAACAACAGTCTATAACTTGCAGGTAAAGTTTTTAATGCCTAAATTCCCATATCGGTAAGCCTTTTTATGTTTTAGCTGAGTTTCGACGTTGTTATATTTGGTTAAGTATCTTTGGGCCTAAACTTCCAATTTTTGTAAGGTGGGATGCTGTCTCATACTAACTGTAATATCATACGATATAAGTCCATATATGCTGCGTATGAAATTTGGATATAAATATAAATTTATTTTTGGTGAAAGAATTGTAACTTTATCTCAATTACAAAGGGAGTTAAGAATTTTTGATGGTCGCACCTCGTCAGGCTTTCCTTACTGGCCTGTGTTATGCGCTGAAGGCTCCCACCTCCCATGGAGGTCGTTTTGCCATTAGATAAGTTGGCAAGGTGAAGCTATATTTTTGACGAGGAAAAGATTTTCCGGTTTACCTCCATACCATTGGCCAAAAAACTGGCTAAAGAAAAGAAACTCACGCTAGTTGGAACAATAAATTCAACACGTATTGGTGTTCAACATGAACTAAGACCAAATAACCAATTAAAACCTCGGTCATCTCTTTTTGCCTTTCAGAGAAATAAAACCCTTGTGTCTTTGTTGATGCCATGGATCGCAGTACGAGGCGCTAGGCCGGTTCGACTTGAGGAATAGTTAGTAGTTGGGACTTAGTCACTATTTCTCCCTCTTTAGAATCACTATTTCCTAAAGATGGTTGTTGAGAAATGTGAAGAAGCGTATTGTGTTTTTGGTTGCAAGTTCTACATGAGCTAGATGGTAATCCTTGACATAATGGCCTGGTTTCAAACAATTTCCCCCTGCCACACACCCCTGAGGTGGCTTGCACGGGCGGATTAAGGGGGGGGGGGCGGCCGCCCCCCCATAATTCCCGGGAAAATAGAAAAGATGGTAATCATTAAGGTGGTTCTCCAATGGAAGTTTTTGTTTCAACAGCTCAGTATACAATGTTTAAATATAATTGGAATGTGGTGTAAAACCAGGGAGACCTGCATCTTCACAAGAATGGCATTCTTTACATCGTTTGTAAACGTTTTTCAACTGTGATTAGAGAGCTTTACTCAATAATTTATCACATCTACTTTATAATATAGCCACACCAAAACTAAGTTCCAAGCACTTCATTTCTTTTAACTTTCCGAGGGAGGTCTGCAGGAGGTGGCCCGGACCCCCGTTTCGTTGAGAGGTATTGCATACCCCCCAGGAGCCGCGGAAAGTAGTGAACCGCCCCCTCCAAAACAACGACCTTAATCCGCCCCTGGTGGCTTGCAGGGTATTTTGCAGATGTAGATGTAGAATCGCTGCATAATTTTAATCGTTTGACATCAGCGAGTCTACCCAGAACTGATTTATTCAAAAATGACTTGCCGCAAAGGTTGCATTTTAAATTAATTGAAACATGGGCTACATATGAACTCCGTTTGTTCTTATTAAATGCTGCTGAAGGTGTCTTAGTCCTACGATGGACGTCAACCGCTTCTAAAGTTTGGCATCTATTCTGCAAGAATTTCAACAGTGAATTACATTCAGACAACTCATTACCGTGAAGTGTTGCCTCCCACTCCTTAAATGTCACAGCATCTAACTTTATGGTAACTAAATGCAAAATGAACGCTTTTCAATGACCTGTTGGCTGACCTAATGCCGTAAGAGCTCTGATATTTTTATTAGTATCATCAACCAATTGTCGTAAGGCAGATGATAACTCCCTTTCTACTCTTGTCATGTCAAAGAGAGCCTACACATTAGTGATGGGCAAAGCCGGTATTTTGAGTGATTTCGGTCACGTCGATCACTCCCACTTGTGATTCGATCTTTGGTCTTCAATCAGAGTGACCGATTTTCCAGCTAGTGAGCAATTCAAGTTGCCTACGATCAATGATCTCTCAGGAAAGTCGTGATAGACAAAAAATCTGGTCGTTCGTGAGTTATATACTGTAAGCATGACCGAGGTGTACAGCTTAATGCTCTTGATAGCTATACAGAGCTTTAGTACAGCTACCTCGTTCAGTGCCGGTTTCCGTGGAGTTGAGGGTAATTCTTCGAAAACTATTGAAGGCACAATTGTGCAATACGTTCGAAGGTTTGTTTTGTTTTTACACAATGGTCTTGGTTTGTGATTTTAAGTACAGTTACGAAGAATATTAGAAATATCCCACTTGATTACAAAACTATTTGAGAGTGACATATTTTATGGACCACAAATTATTAAAAACTCATTATAAAAACCAATGATAAATAGTAGCATAGGATGCTGAAAATTTTATTTTGGAATGTAGTTTGAATTTGAACCGAACAACGTTTTCTTTTGTCTGTATGAATTTAAAGCAAATTATCCGACTTTAGCACTTAAATTCAATTTTAAATTACAGTCGGTATCACTGTTTCACTTTTGCAAGAGACGTAATATTTGTCGAGAATGTTGAAACGAAGGTTTATCGTGTGTGGGGAAGTCGGCACGATGACTCTCGCGGCTACGAGCTAGGAGAAAGCGGGGGAAATGGACCGCTGATTATCGATCGAACCGACACGACATATATACAGTCGTTATATAGTATTCATGGTAGTTACCGTGAGTTGGGGCGTGTTCCAACTTCATGTTGCCTATGTAATCCTATTTTGGGCCAGTAATGAGTAATTAGTAGTATCAGAAACTATAGTTTGTCATTGGCAAGGAATTAAATTTTAAATGAATATGGTCTAAGCTCCTGTGTACAAGCCATGTTGGAATACACACTTTGATGGATGATATGATGATTACAAATTTCCAGCGCTATTTTTTAATAGATGATGCTGTCTATTGCACGCAGAAATACAGTATCGGTGGTATGAAGTCACATATTGCCTTACTAAACATCTAAGTACATTGATTGAAGTAACTCCTTGCCGATTTCAATAGGATGCCCAAGGCTGATGTAATGGCCCACTTTCATTTGTTTGCTTACAACCAATTACAGTATTACGATATTTAAATTGTACCATTCATTGAAGCTGCACTCTGTGCAAATGCTAACGAAATTGCGGAAACTCATACTGATATTTTTTGATCAAACCTATACATTCTTTTAACTTACTATTCACTACAAAAGTATAATGATGGAAGTATATGAATCAAATTACCTGTGGGTAATCATAATTTGCAGTTATCATGTCTCGAACGGTGTTTGGATCTAACCTATATTAACCGGAATCACGCTATTATTCCCTGAATAAAGTTCTTCAAATACCATTCCGCTAAATAAAAAGGAGACTTATTGGCATATACGAAATTTAATTCTCCGAAAAAAAGGATTCGCTGGTGAGATTGCAGTTAAAAATATGTGCAAGAACACCAAAAGCAAACTGCATTCCAAAAACAATTCGGCGAAAATACAATACTGGATGAATACACCGGTGATTTTAACACGCCGGTACTTCGGAAGACAAATGGGAAGAAAATTCAGACGAAGGGAAAACCAACGCACATCCAATTAAGCACTGGAAACATTCTTGATTGACAGCAACACCATCAAAGTCTAGAAAAAGTGATTGAAGAGAGAGGAGCGGAGTTGAATTTTTTAAATGCATTGGCAATATGAAACACAGTTTTTATATAAACGGCCGGTATATATATGATATAGCGGCATGGGTATCAGGTTTGATTTCTAAGCGATCACGTCATTGACTCAGATATTTAATTATCACACAATTTACGACTTGTCGCCGCAAAGGAAAACAATTCATAGGAAATAGTATTGTACTATACTACTTACAGGTGACGATTAACCTATTGCACGTAATAAATAACGGCACTACATAGCCAACGCAGTAACAAATTATACATCGCTCGGCAAATTAACAAACGGATAATTACTTGGATTATGTTTAGTTTCCATTGCATTCATCTTGTATCTTAACCCAGTAGTCTCTTTGCCGGCAGTGTAACGGATTCGGTCTTCATTTTTAATTATGTAATTATTCTACTAAAAAGCGAGCCAGCAAAACTGGTAGAACTCTCTCAATGCAAAATATTTGTGTCGTGATGTAAATTGTTGACTGTTATTACGTTGCGTCTTTGTTTGCGCAACCGAGCGGAGCAACTACCTACATCTCACGAAAGAGCAAGTAACTCTCGAATATCTCGCTAAAAAACTCACTCAAGATTTTTTTGGCCGGTCTCAAGTCTCGTGATCGATATTTGATGCCATACAATCATTCCTGTCGTGATCGGTGAAGATGAACGCCTCGGTCATTGGAGAGAAGCCGTTCATCGATCTTTCTTTTAAGAGAACTTGCTGTCGGGATTCGATCACTCACGACCGACCCATCACTACTACACATGTCTGCTTATCAAATACCGCTTGTTTTCGTTCCGTTGTGTCAAACGATCCCAAGCAATTTTGTAGTTCTCAGCTGATACGGTTAATGATGCCAACACCTGAAGTGCTTCACCGCACAAAGCTGAACGAAGATGATGAAATTTTTTAATACTTGCGACTGCTTCGTTTTCATGTATTAGACTACGAAATGCATCGTGAAAATTCATCCACTCATCATAATTTCCCGAAAAGGAAAGTAAATTGATAACTGACAATTTCACTGCAGCACTTTATCTTGATCAGTTGACCTCCGCGCGGCACCTCCAGTATTCACATCAGGTTGATCATGAAGGAGAAATGATTGTGCGTGAGCAGATAATTCACAGTATGACTCCTCAAAAACGTCTGTTTCGCAGGTTTCAGGCGAGCTATACCTACTATTGCAAACTTTCAATTTCCGATTGTACGATTTCAAATGCTTGCCTAGTTTCCTCCAATTTTTCGAAGCGTACCTTAACTTGCATTAAGTCTATATCCTCCGAAAGGCTATCTAAGAAATTCTTAAATCTGGTCAATTTAGCCTTAATTTGACCTCGCTTGCTCGTTTGTTCCTTCAAACTTTCTGTTTAAACGGCTGCGACGCCAGTTGACAATCACTTGTCCATGCGAGTGAAATGTAACGTCTCAAATCAAGTCAAGCTCTACACGTAAATTAGAAAGAAAACATGCCTTATTGCAACATTGGGAAAGGTTACATCGGAAAGAAGGGCAGCAGAGGATATGAATGTATGATAATAGAAAGCACTCACTGCTTACCGCCTGAGAAAGTCCAATTCGTTGGCACAAACTGCTTTCGTTGGCACAGTTCGTTGATAAGGTTGGCACCGTTGATGAGAAGCCAACTTGTCCTTGACAACGGCGACGAATTTGCTGCTCGACACTTGTGTACTGGCTTCACGGTAGCGATAACTTCAGCTGCCAAAGTGTAGCCGAGAAGCGATGAATTCTCCTACTGATGTATGGCCAAAGTACGATGAATTGTGCTGCCAATGTGCAGCTGGAATCTAAGAAACGAAGTTCTGAAATGCGGGACTCAACACTTCGAAAGATAAGAATCGTAAAACTTATTCATCCGGCCCGAAGGACCAACAAATGTTGAATGATTGCAAAGAATAAGCCGTCGATGTTTTTAATGCCTGACAGTAACGAATAGCTTACTACAATCAAGAACGTCAACCAACGCCGCCGAGTCACGAGTGCACACTGGTCCTTCCGTGTGCTCGTCGCATGTCACCTCGCTCCATTCCGAAAAAATGGCTAGACTCGCTCAGCGGCTCCATCAGCCGGACAGTCGACCGCCGCGCCACCGAACCGGCCTAGCGCCTCGTACTGCGATCCACGGCATCAAGTCTTACTGCACGAAACCGAAAAAGGCAGTTATTTTTTGTCGATAATGCATCATGACAACGCAATAAATGAGTCAACTGGGCCAGAGCAAAAACACGAAATTGTAACATTTTATAACATAACGAAAATTGGCGTAGAAGTCCTCCGTCAAATGTGTTCTAAGTACCATGGTGATAATGTGTTAGTACCATGCCAAGTACAATGTTGCTCGTAATACCTACGAGACGCAGGCCATTGGTCGTATTTTTCGACCTGCTCAACATCTCAGGAGTTAATGCTTTGTGTATTTTTAAGTTCAATAACACCGAAGTAAAGCCGATGCCCACACAATTGAGCTTATCAAAGCACACATCTTCGTCAGAATGAAGAATGCCGCAATTTCAGTACAGGCGAAGAACAGGGGAAAGGGGCTTCTTGGAATTCAGGATAATATAAACGGAAATCCTAATCATCCTCAGGACAGCAGTGTAGGCAGCTGCTTTTTGTGTACGAGAGCAAAAGATAAATCAACAAGGAATAACTTTGAAAAGTGTGGCCACAAAGCATGTGTTGAGCATTCTTCAGTCATTTGTTCGACATGTTTTGAGTTTTGTGTAGAGTAAATTTTCTACTCAAAATCTATCACTTATCCACCACTAGTAGTTTGTTTTTTTTTATATGAAATTAATACTATTTTGCTCAACCTGGGCATCAATTTGCCTTACAATGTGGGAACAGAAACAATTTTGTGTGCAATGTTGGTCATTTCTATAGTGAGGATACCAAGCGAGATGCATGAAAGACGATAACGTGGTTCGAATTATAGGAAACATTTGAAAGGACAATAGGGAGTGGGAAGGGGAGTTAGAGGGGGGAGTAAGCAGTAGAAAAGAACATATGTTCCTATTTTGTATATTTCAACCTTGTTTCACCCGTCATTCCATGATTTCGGAGATGAAATTGCTTTCAAGCCAATTTCACTAGAATTCCATAAAACGCAGCTTATTTCAACATGTGTAACAAAATCTTTTCTGCTTGGTTTATCTGCACCACGAACAATTATTTCGTTTTATGTTTATATTTTTGCGCTGGCAATAAAATTTTCTTTTCAATGGTGTTTTCTAATTTACTAATAACCCTGGAATATATTAAAGTTACATTTCCCTAATGTCACGGAAAATATATTGACTTAAACTTGTTGAAAACGGATGATAGTTATTTTTTTATTTACCAGCATATTTTGTTTGAAAATAGCAGAAAAAAGGAATAAGCATGGTGTTGGATAGCTGAGGAAAACCCAACAGTTATAAAAATATTAAATTGTTGAAATAGTTTTATTATACAAACAAACTGTTTCTTGGGCCACAATGGTAGCCCACGCGCCTATCCGTGTTACAACAAGTCACGTGACAACTGCAAGGTTAAACAGCCAAGCAATAGCCAAGAAACAAACAGTTAAATTACTTGGAGTTCACCTTGACTCAATACTCTCCTGGAAGGCCCATACCGATATTGCCAGAAAAAAGTCCACTACGCGTACGGATCCGTCTTACCACTCATTAAACGCCATTGTCTCCTTGCAATAGAAACAAAACTTATCATTTACAAATCCATGATCTGCCCCCTCCTGTGCTATGGACATCCTGCCTGGGCCACGGCAACAGAAACGCAACTAAAATTGTACAAATCCTAGAGAATAAAATAATAAGAGCCATCGCAAACGCCCCTTGGTATGCAAGTAACGAATTCATCCACAATAACCTTAATATTCCTACCATCGCGTCATACCTCCACTCCATAGCTACATCTTTCTCCAAATCAATCGGCAACTTAGGAAACCAAAAAATAGACAATACATGGAAATACGAAAAAAAACCCACTTCAAGTACAATATAACAAAATTTGCAATAGATAACCACAGATAAGCACAGAGGGGAGGGCGGGAAGGAGGGGAGGGGAGAGGGGAAGCGACGACCTTGATGGGAGGCGTCTCTCGTCTCTTGCTCGCTACTCCCATGTACCTTGTGACCACCCTAATGTGTACCTATGGCTCTGTAATGTAACTTGGACTCTGTGAAAAGCAGAGAGGAAAAAGCTGGAGTCCTTTGAAATGTGGTGCTGGAAAAGACTATAAAAAATATCTTGGACAGAAAGGGTTACCAACCTTGAAGTACTATAAAGAAATTGGGAGGGACAAACACTGCTCAACTCAATATGTAAAAGAAGAAACGTAATGATTGGACACCTAGTACGTCACTCCGAGTGGATGACAACCTTAATGGAAGGAGTGGTAGAGGGCCGTGCTGGAAGATGTAGACCAAGATAAGAATACCTGTAGGAGATCTTAGCAGGAAGTAGATGCATAAATGTCAAGAGACTTGCTATGTAAAGAAGAAATTTGGATGCCCACCAACCGTAGGGTTGAGGAGAAGAAGAAGAAGTTATTATCAAGGACTACGACGGCATTTGAACTTCTACGTAAGTTGTCCTCTCGTTCGTGTGTTCGTGCACGTAGCAGGTTCACGTGAGAATATTCAGTCTTGAAACTATGTCCTAATGCCGACAGTTGGTCCAGCAGGTACTTACGCATCACGATGTTCGGAGGGCTTTAAATGCGAGCTTTAAAATATGAATAGGAAAGCTTTGTGAGGAAGATTGATGAAGGCGAGGAAGTGACAGTTGGGCTCCGAAATCTTTAGTGACTCTTGTGAACAATAGTGAAAAAATAAGGAATTATGAAGAAGAAGAATTGGGCAGTAGAGAGGGGAAGGCTTGAGACCGTCTTGTGAGCTCATTATGGCGACATTTGGGATGATGGGTGCAGGGGGAGGAAGGGGTGGGTGCGAGGGGGGGGGGAGAGGGGGGGGAAGGGGAGGGAGTGAGGACGGCGGAGAGAGGAGTTTGGTGTCGCTCTGGACGAAAGGTGTCGACCACCTGGGGACCACCGTTCAAAGATTCTTGCGTTGGAGGACGAAGGACCTGAGTTATTGCTCTCCACATTGCTCCATGGTAGAGATTCCACTGAAGAATATCCGTCATTGCTGGATGCGAACCCAGGACCTATTTGTTTGGAAGCAACTGTTCCTACTCCAGCCACGACACTCGCCCGATGCTCGGAGTGAAGGCGTTGGAAAGTGATGGAGGCGCGGAAATGCAATCACGAAGATGCGTGGACCATAGAAGCTGGGATAGAGAAACCTAAGGAGCTCACTACATGAGGTAAATAACGAGAGAACTGCCAATTAAATTGAGAATGGATTCAGACGAAGTTTACACAGGGAACTTTGCCGTGATGATAAAACATTTCATGTTCAGACATAGTAAGGGGGTATGAAATAGACGAGGAAAGAGTAAGTGTTGGAGTACGTGATTGCGTGTCATGAACATAACTCAGTCATGTAAGGGTGGAGAAAACTTCTGGGATGGATGACATTTTCCTCGAAATCACCCAAGGGTTCAGAAAAAAAGCCAGTCAGATTTTTAATTGACTTTCTCATAAAATCTATGAGGCTAAAGTTCGGCCGGGAACTACTTGAAGTTTTAATCTCTGTCCCGAGAGAAGAGAAGAGGGGTGACATTGGAAGGCAATGGAGTGATAACTTCATTATCTCACGAGCAAGGGTTGCGCTTAGTTTCCTTAATTTGGAGATGAGAGAGGCAAAAGGTTTACTCTACGGCAAAGAATTTAAGAAGCCTCCTCCTCATGACTCTCTTGCTTTAAGAAGATCGCCAAACGATATACTCCGTAAAAAAGGAATAAACTACGAATTCTTTTGATTGTTCCAACATACGCGGACGGAAACCCGAAAATGCTGGAATCATCAAATCGCCACGGATACCAACGGACTAGAATTACAGCTTATTTTGTTCGCTTTCTCGTGTTAGACAAAACATTTCACTAAGTAGATGGGAAAAAGTTAATTAATGTAGCTAAACTAATTAAAACTCTTAAATAAAAGAAAAACATCCTCATTATGCTTTGCTTTCGAAAGTGGAGTGACGAGTTCCTCTCGCTCACACGATCACGCGTCTGATTAGACGAGCGTGCGCCTAATTCCGTATCCCCCTCCCCCACCAACTCCTCCGCCCCCCCCCCTAATCATACTACCTCGCCAGTCAAAATAATATGTACTGAAATCCAACCATTCCGCTTGAATAGTTCAAATAAACTGATTTCACTTAGGACACGCGTTTGCTAACTAGAAATCAATTTCAAAATTATTTTCATGCTTCATTCTTGTTCCGCACTCAATACCGATTCGCACATTTTAATTCAATTTGCGAAAGGAATAGCATTGTAAGGTATTATTATGTTGCCCAGATTATTCAAAGTACGCGTTATATAACGTAAGGAGCATTTCTAAATTAGCAGCTACAATATGAATAGATGTCATTTGAAATTAATTTGCGGATGAATCACCCAAGCTTTCCGCTGTGGTATCTAGAGCCACGGAGTGCCTTGGTACGTCGACTGAAAGGAGAGTGGACCAGAGCCAAAAAAACCTTCCTTTAGCAATTCTTCAATGCGAGGCACTGGAAGTCAAGTGAGAGCACTCCCGATTCACATCAGCTCATTGCTCAGACGTTGGTTCTCTTTTCTTTGACGCACGGAGCCAAGGCTGCGATTGTTTCTCTCCTTTCGATATGAAATTAAATCGGCCACAAGTACGGCTAGAAATATGGCATTTGGTATGTCGTCCTTAGTTAGGCAAAACTCCGATATAGCCTAGGTTATTACATACATCGATAGACGGCACCCACTACCATACCGGAAATACTTTAGCAGACAACAGGAAGTTTCACAGAGCAGAGTTTAGCAGACAACAGGAAAAAGAAATTTAAATCATTTAAATCCACAATGGCAGGAAGACCACGTACGTCAACGGCTATTGTACCACCGAACGAAATACTGAGTGGAAAACGACATGTTAAATTAAGTGTGGCGATTGTCGTGCATTGAAAGTTGACCGCTGGTGGAGCTCCGTAACCGTAAGAAAGGGCGCGAGTACTTCATCAAAGGCTGACAACCTTGCACACTTCATTACTAATCACAGTCAACTGTCAAAGAATAGCGTCGAGTGGCCGAAGCCACGATGAGCGGCGGAAGCTGTACAAGATTGATCCATCAAGTGACGGACACTGCAGTTCGAACTATTGGTACTTGGAATATGAGATACGTGAGTGGAAAAGATTGACGAGTGATGAATCAAAAAACACAACTTTGTGCCTCGACAAAACTCCTCTCCGGAGTAATTAAAAGTTTGGTGGAATTTTACAAAGCTGTTTTGTTCTGATAAATTCTTCAAATTGAAGCCAAAAGTTACCTCGATGATTGCGGAAATTTGATGAATGAAATGAAAATTAGATGATTGAATGTTTGGTGATTTTGTGATACCGATCGCAATGGTCGCTCCCGATCCCGTAGTTACTCCTGATGACGGTGGATTGGCACTGTGGTAAAGTGTTGAGGGAACACAAGTGGAAGTGTAGGCTTGAACTCAAATAGGAAACCCACAATTCTAGCAAGGAAGAACGAACTAGTATAAGTTCCACTTGATAAGGATAATTTCAACTTGATAGGAAAAAAGGTACGATCCCGTTCACTAAATGTTAATAGTAGAAAATTATTTTATCTCTTATTAGTGAAAGCCTCATTTAATTAACGCCTTTCTTCTCCTAATGTCCTCATAATGTCCTTCTTTATTTGTGACCCCATCTTACTTTCTCCGAGCCACATGCCAATATTCAACTGGTCTCTTATCTCTCAAATCCGAATCCATGTTCAGCAATTCATTAATTGTCCCCAACCGACTCTGTCAAATCGAGATCAACGAAACTATTAATAAGCCCGATATATATGGCCCGACTTTATGATGTCTGGTTGACGTTGATCAAAATATGATGTCTTTCAATGACTTCATGTTACCTGACAGTGTGCGTTGGAAAGATTTAATCAGACTGTCGGGTAATTGACATGGGTGATATCGATGGAAGAAAGGCTTTCAACTTTGGTTTTCATGCCAAATAAATATTTTTTTTTCAGAAGGGGAAAAAGCTAATCTTTTTAATAAACATTTACAAATAACAGCAAAATTTACATTGTATAATATACGATATAGAATTGTTTAAATAATCTATGATACAAAATATAAACGAAGTATATCATCATGTAATAAATATTATTGGTAACACAGTCTTTCATCTCGTATAATTTGGTTATAGTTATTTGTTCATCTAGATGGATAAAATTAGAAATTTGATGAGAAAACTGCAGAAATTATAATATCCAGAATCCAATGAGGCAATAACGAAGAAAGTAGAGTAATAAAATAATAATACAATTTTGGTCTTTCGAAGCCAAAGCGGCTCGTCAGCGGGTGCCTTTTGTCAAAATTGTTTTTTTTTGCTGTGTTGTTTTAGGACAATTTTAACTAAGCAGCCACGCTTTTTGGTGATTTATTAAGAGCACGATATATTCATGAAATAATTCCTCGTTCTTCACGTTCCTTACTTTTTAATTTTCACCGTTTCCGTGTTTTCGACACACAATGTCACTAATCAGGGTAATTATGCCTTACAACATTTGCTTGAGAATGACATTGTGTGTGACAGAAACCATGGTCAGTGAAAATTAAGAGGTATGGAATGTACAGAGCTAGAAATTATTCAATGTGATGCGTTTCTACAAAGTTAGGCTTTGAACTGTCACTTATAAAGCAGATATACACATATAACATCATGCTTTTCCATAGGAAATTCATGTAACAACCCAGTGACTACGAGTTCCAAAGACCTCTGGCCATGGAGGTTAAAATTCTTGGGTACCAACAACCTGTTCATTCGTCGCAGTTGCATGACAGTATTAATCACACGTTGTCTTATTAATTTGCTATCGAAGACGTTTTCACAAATTAACACACATTTATACTGGTAATAAACTTAGATTTGGTATAATAATAAATAATAATAAATATATAATAATAAATACTCTTACTGGTAAAAAACTTAGATTTGTATACACTTCTCTCAATTTTTCTCCTTGTTCGTCAAATGCGCAATAATTTTATTATGTAAGGTAATACTTAGTAAGGTAATGCTGACCTTCGTCAACTAGGTGGAGTTTGTACTACCCCAAACCGTAACGTATTACGGCCTCAGCTAAGCCTTGAGCGTCATTTTTTTAACTCATGAGGCAAGGAGTGCTAAAAATTTGACATTTGAAATAAAATGCACCTTAGTTTGTCACACATATAGCTGATATGATTACTGAAATAAATATTTTCATCTAACATTATTTCCAAGTATTTTAGGTGTTTAACTTGAGTAGTTCTTGCACACGAAAGGTACCTACACCTTTCCCGGTTTTTCCCAGTTTCACGCAAATGGCGTAGCGCTATTCCAATAACCGGTTCATTTCGGAGCGTGACGAGGTCACGTTACAGAGGTTTGGCAAACGCACGATCCTCACTCCGCTAAAGCTGGGAGTCAACTGCCACCACCACCGACCTCCAGCCTCATTTCCTGAGACTTCCCCCTCCCTCGAACACAGCCAGAGAAGAAACCTCCACCCGTCCATCTGTCATGGGAAAAAATCAGCCCGGACTGCTTTTGGAACATACCCTGTATTGCACGTTTTTCTCGGTTGGCCACCCTGGTTGGAGTGTAAACAAAGGTGGGTGTGTAGAGTGAGGTTTATGGTTTATTCCTTTCCTTAACATTTAAAAACTGCATCGAGTAAGTCCTACTAATGTTAATTATTATTTTATTATCATGACACCATAATTGCAAGGAATACAAATCGTCGTTTAATTGCCGTGAGGCCTCCTCAAATCATCTGCTTGTGGATTGTAAGACAATGTCGTCTGCTTGTATAAAAATCTTGCAGTTTCTAATGTGTCGAACAATGTCATTTATTTATATAATTAACAGAATTGGTCCTAATATTGAACCATGGGGAAATCCAGATTGGATAGTTTTCATATGTGAATTTCATTAGCATCAAAGGCTTATCGTAAGTCGATAAAGACTGCGAGTAAAAAGTATTTTTTGTTTAGTTTTGAGAGAACTTTCTCACTATAGGCTTTAAGTAACATTTTGGTACTTTTGTGGTGTTGATATCCGTATTGGTTTGGTGTGGTTATGTCGTATTTCATCAGAAAGTTATTTAGTTGATCTGCGACGTAGCGTTCTATGATCTTGTCTAATGATGGAAGAATGGAGATTGGGCGACAGTAGTTGGTGTCGCTCTTTTTCCCTTCCTTATATACGGGTCTGACATTAGCTACTTTAAGATTTGGTTGTATCGTGTTTTGTTCAACATTTAGGTTAATCCTGTCTGCAATTACAGTAGATGTAGCTTGAGAGGATATACGGTACAATTGAGTGTTATCATGACCTGGGCTTTAACTTTTCATGTTCCTTACAATTTTTAAAACTTCACTAGGAGTTGCTGGCCCCTAGAAAAAGGGAACTGACATTCCTGAGATCCAATATTTAGAAGGTGGTCAGAACAATTTGGCAATATCTTCGACGTTCATGGTTTTCCTGAAATGTTTAATTATATGAGCATCAAGTGATTGCTTTTCACAGACTCCCCTTATATTGATAGAAACAAAACAAACTTTGTAAATTTTACAATCAATTTTATTCACTACGACCGGTTTCGACGCATAGGCGACATTTTCAGGTGAAGATGTCGCCAATGCGTCGAAACCGGTCGTAGTGAATAAAATTGATTGTAAACTTTACTAAGTTTGTTTTGTTTCTATCAAAATGGAGTTTTACAAAGTAACACCTGAGAGTATCGAGTTCATCCCCATATATTGTTTAGTAATTACCAAGTTTTCCTAATGCTATTTTTTGTTTGCGAAAATGTTTTATGATATAAATATCTTTCGAGCCTACTGGGTAATGCATTCACTTTATTTATTTGTGCTTTGTAATTTTGTTTATGTATCTCATTGGATGTGATTGATTTTTCACTTACTCTACGAAAGATCTCTTTCTTTAATTGTTGAATAAATGAGATGAGTCGCCCAAGGCTGTATGAATTATTCCCAATTTTTTTTTAACTGTAACTTTAGTGTATATGTCGTTGAAATTCTTTAGTAATTCCTCGTTTATGTATTCCGGGTCATTAGTGTCAACCAATCCAATCTTTCCGCATCATCTGGCTCTTGAAGCACATTATGGTAGTATTTGCACTCATATATCGGAAGGGGCTGTGTGACAGAGTGGCTGTGAGAAGTGAAAATTAATGCCAACAGGATAGTGGTCGAAGATGTATGTTTTGAAAATCAAACTATTGACATTATCATGGAAATCCTTAATATTTTTATGATCTAAATAATATTTTTAAACTTATTGTTTTTAATTTAAATTCTATAATATTTGTTTATACAGGCCATAAAACCATTTTTGACTTACAAATTCTTATATGTTATCACAGCTTTGTCCCTTGTACCTTTACAATTTAAATTTAAGTCTTCTATCAGGATGATATGTTTATATTAAATTCCATTCTTCCTTTACCTGTTTTACCTTTCACTGAATAAAGTGAAGGAAACGGCAGGGAAGGAAAGACGGGGACAGAAGAGGCGATCCACCGAAATATTCTAAACCCTTGTCAGTGACGTTTTGTGTTTTTCTCCTTTTTAATCACCCTAGTGACGAAGTATTATATACGTAAACTGGGAAATAAAGGGGATAGATAAGATAAAAAATAAATAAATACGGCGATTTTATGAAGATGAACGATGGCCGACTTCAAGTGGAAAGCGAAAAAATTCGACTGGACCAGGAATGGACACAAGGGTCTTTCTAAGTCGCATCATGTACCGCACTGCTATCCAGCAGTCTCAGAAACACCAGAGTCAACGGTTGTTTTTTTCCATGACAGATTACAGAAGATGTTCACAGTATCTAAGTTTGTTAACCTCCTATTCTAAAAATTTGCAATTAAATGTATAAGTAGAAGTAAACAAATGCCATTTAAAGTATTCACTTCCTTTTAGACGATCAAGAGTAGAGTCAAAAGGTCTCAGTGTCTATCTACACACTCCTTCAAGTATTCCGGTTCCCTTGGGTTAATTTTTTTAATTTTTATTTTCAACAATCTTAACAAAATGTTACATGATAGCTGATTATCCAAAAAAACATCTTTCAGCAGACTTTAGCCTGCATGATATAAAATGTTAAGGAATTATGTTTTACGGAAGAAGGGTAGAGAACTCTCAAAACACTTTGCCGAAAAAATGTTGAAGTAGCTCGTCGCAATTAACCTGCATATATTAGATGTTCAACGCATAAGATGAGGAAGTATGATGTCAGTTTAATCTAGAGTTGGAGCTCCTTCGCATTTCCTTGAGTGTTTGTTGCTAGGTTTGAGGCAGGAACGCACTCCAATGACTGACTCCGTGGTGGCAATATACACGCAACCAACCGTTATGTGACCGGAGCGCACATTGCATGGCCTCGTCGTCGGCTGCGCTCCGTGGGAATGTAGGCCACGTCTTCTGACTGCACATTTTTATTGCATTTAAGGTACTACATACTGATCAATTCAGGGTGCAATCGGAACAGAAGTCCCTTACGCTATCCAGGCTTTTGGTTCAGCGATTAATTATTTAGTATTAAGAAACAGTTTGGCCGTGCTATGCTGCCGGCTTCGTCGGGCTTTTAAGAACAAAAATGACCTTTTTAAAAAAATTAAAAAACCATTCCAGCAGTTGATGATTTTGAGAAGCAAAAAATTAATTTCTAAGAAGTCTCTTACAGGTATAAGGGAGTTTATAACTATCCTCTCTATTGATATTATTTGGTATTTTTCTATTTCAATCCCCTCCTTTATGAGCCGCGGAAAATAACTGCTTTCTTTGTGTAGTACTCTTGCCGTCTCGATGTCAATGGCGTGACCTTCCTCTAACGTAGTGTGCTCAGCCACGGCGGAGTGATACCAGTCTTTATTCCCAAAACCAAATCGCAGAACCGAAAGCCTAGACAGCATAAACAATGAGCTGCGAAAATCTACAAAAAAAAAGAATCTCCTTACCTTTAGCTAAATTGTGCAAAGCAGATTGGTTATCTAAATATACTTACACAAATATGAACATATTTTAAATCAATGAGCCATGAAATCGCCTCTAGAAGTTCAAACAATGCATCCAAGAGTTCGATCACATTAATGTGCCACCCCTTCGGTACTGCGAAGGTTCGCTCATGATGTGCCAGAGGGGTATCGCGACGCGACGGTGCCTTGTCAGGGCGTGGCGTCAGTACCTATACTCTTCAATATTGTGTCCGTGGCTCTTGGAAGAAACACAGGCTTATCAAACGTCTTTTTTATTAATTATGTACCGGTTTTGTTTCCGGCACATTTAAAACTCCCGTAAAATTCGAGTCGGAAGAGTATTTCATGGACAGTGCCGCTAAGGGTCGAGTGCCGACCGGAAGTTTTACTGGAGAGAAGAGGCGATCCAACAATGCAGTCAACAACATCAACAACAAAGCAAGCAGAGGAAGAGTTCTCTTTTTGGCGTACCACTTTGTGTTGGGAATCGGAGGACCTGAAAAGCGACTAGTTATTTCTCTAAAAGAGAGATAAGAGTGTGCGTGGAGATTGATTCAGAGTTTCTGTGTGTATGTTTTTTCTCTTTTTTAACACCATTGTTTACTGCATCTGTTGTATGTTGATTTCAAGCATCGTCTTGGTGTGCGCGTGGAGATAGGGCCAAGTAAACGTTTAATTTCTTACCACCAATATATCTCCCTATTGAATACATGGGAGATTAAACATGTTAGTAACCGCCTACTTTGAAGGTAATAGAAGGGATGGAGAGGACCACGAAATAGACCAAGTGACTATTTATAGCCAATAGATAAAACGGAAAATGAAACCGAAGGACACGTTGCAAGGACACAAAGAAGCTGTAAGGAACAGGGTAGAATGGAGGGCTTGCCATCAACCGTTCTTAGAATTAAATGACTAATGACGATGACGGGTAAACTGCACTCCATTAATTCGAGCCGTTGTCGCCTTTCCCTCACCTAGTTTTCTCCGAAAACAATTTCTCCCCACCTCTTCCTTAGTAGTCTTCCTCATTAGTTACCCTTGGGCAAAGACAAGGAATGGAAATGGATGCCCCAGCCCACTCGCTCTTCCCTCAACCTCACTTAAAGCAACTCGACTGGCTGTGTGCAGCAAGGCTTATAAGCGCGCGCGCTCCGTGACGCACAAAAAAACTGGCAAAACAATTACTTTCGGATCTCAAGAGAGTGGGGCGACCCCAAGCGACGCGACGGAGAAGCAGCGAGTCTTTAATTTTTTCCCATCGCGAACTTCTCTCGATTCCAGAAAAAAATAAGACTTCGGGGGACGGACTCGTAAAGAAAATTCCAATTGTTTTTTCTTAGAAAAAAGGCCAAAGAATTCAGGAAATGGAGGAACTTTAGAGGTGCTCTTAGAAGACCCCCGGGAGATTAAAGGGGTGGGCATATTTTTTATCTGCCGGAGGAGGAAAGAGCGTAAACGCAAGTTTGGGCAAATGCTCGGGTATTTCTGAATTGTAAACGACGGTGAGAGATTCATTGAAGGAGGTGATCCACCGTCGGTGACAAAACGACTCCATTCCCCCGCAATCATCCCCATCAATTCATCGAGCAATAACGGAAATCCACAACAACATGGCATACGAGGAACTGCGACCATAACAAGGAGTTTTTCTTAATTTGGCAACAATGTAGAAGTAAGCTCACGAAAGGAACGGAATAATTCGGGTAAACAATTATATATTTGTTTTTATATATTATATTTTTCAGCGGAATATATCGTAAAAGGCACCTTTAAACAAGATTACAGTCTGTCAGTGATGGTGACGATTTAGTGAAGATATAGGATTGCGAACAACTGATGTAAAATGCTAATTTAAATAAATAATCATATCTTTCTACAATCGTAGAGTCAATGACTCCGTAAGGGGTTGGGTATGAAGTGCTAAGGGGACGGAGCGTAATTACCGAGCTATGCACAAAAGATGATTGCATAAAAGTAAAAGCCATTGTTTAAAAGAGCCAAATCCTTAAATAAAATGTAATACACTAAAATAGGTGATAAATACTTCTTATGGAATAATGCCTGCAGTTATTTCTTGTAAGAGGGGTGGGTGAACCGTCTTCGCAGCACCTTAGGCAAAGAATTGAGCTTGAAGTAATTAGGTCCCTGTAAAGATCCCATTTACTTTATCAGGTCTGTTTTTACATAACCATTCACCAAAATTATTTTTTGTGTCAAATAATTTTGGAGCGCCATATATAGCAAAATTCATGGCGCCTAATTTGGAACCGATATATTTCTGAATGAAAAATCTATAAGAATGATCGTTTACGTGTTACAAATACAGAATACACTGCATAAAACTTTCAAGGGTATTACACCAGGTAATACGCTTCACTTCCGCCAACAGATATCATGTTTTTTACCTGGTCGAATACCCCTTTAAAGGTTTATATATAAGATTCACCGGGAAAATCTTAGATCATTATTCAAAATACCCTGCAAGCCACCTCAAGGGTGTGTGGTTGGGGGTGAGTAGTCACCAACATGCATTACACTATACCCTATTAAAGTTAGTGTAACTACCACTATGGATGCATAACTTTTAATCACTAATGCTTGTCAGGAGACGATGCCTCACAACCATACAATAATCTATATAGGTATCCTGCTACCAGTGTTAGAAGGAACATTAGTATTTTGTAACCACATAAATGGACAGAGATACATGAATAATAATGAAAACTTTCACGGCGTGCTGAGAGTACTAGTTAGCAGATAAGTCTTCTAGTATTACGGAGCAAATAAACTCACTAGCTACACTATCTATCGACAAATCTAGTTGAAAGTCTCATTCACAGCTGTTATGGTCTCTTACCGTTCGCGGGAAAATTGACATTTTAAATCTGTCCGTTCTGCAGTCTAGTTCCATAATCGTATTCTAATTATCTGATCTACCGTAGTATGTCGTATTTCGTAAAATGTTATAAACATCGTCAAAAAATATTGGTTTTCAACTTAAATAATAGATTTAGTATAAATTTTAATCTACGGTCTGAAAGCGATTTCCATCCCAGTTGCTGTAAAAGGTCAGTAACACTAACGAGATTATCATAACGGTCTTAAAATTATCTTGCCGATCTTCGCTGCACGCGTTCTAACTCGGTTTCCAAGCCTATCTCATAATGATCCCAAATACTGGCAACATATTCCAAGTGAGGTCAAAAGAAGGAGAAGTAGCTGATTTGCCTAACTTTATCGTCACACTTGCCAAGTACTCTTTTGACAAATCCCAATTTACGATTAGCTTGACCGGTAATTTCCCGAATATGATTACCCCGCGAGAGATCACCAGTAAATTTAACTCCGAGGTACTTAACCGATTCTACGGTCTCTAATTTGCTGTTGTTTATGCAATAGATTTTACAAGGAGCGCTTTTCCGTTTCCAAAAATTCACAACAACGCATTTTTTTCAGGTTTAATTCTAGATGCCACGCATCGCACCACTCATGTATTGCCTCGGGGTCCATAGTTAGGACTAGCTTATCATTAAGGCTACGGATTTCCATAAACACTACTACGCGGTCAGAAAATAATCGAAGTTTACTGTCAACTACTTCACCGATATTGTTCATATACATAAGGAACAGAAGTGGGGCTAAAACACTTCCCTGTGGGACACCTGATGTGACTTCTACTTCATTAGAGAAAGCGCCGTCTTACACAACCCTTTGTACGCGATTGATTAAGAATTCTCTAATCCAGGAAATTAAGTCGTCGTCTAAACCATAGGATTTGTTTCATAAGTAACTTCCTATGAGAAAAATTATCAAATACCTTTTTAAAGTCGAGAAAAATTTTGTCAACTGGTACGTTATCTTCACCAGAGACTGAAATACCATGGAAAAGAGTGCTAATTGAATTTCGCAAGATCTTCCTTTTATGAATCCGTAATGCGTTTTTACTGACAAGTTCTGCATATCGAGATGTCTAATTAATGAACATACAATTATATGTTCAAGGACTTCGCAAGAGATGATGCGATCGATATCAGTCGATAGTTCGATGGCTGTTCCTTATCACCGCTTTACAATATGGCAGTGATATTTGCAATTTTGCAGTCCTTGGGTACCTACTATATGCTCGTTGATGGATTTTCTAAGTGTTTTCTTCAAGTAGGGAGCTATTTCTGTTGCTAATTATCTATACATTGGACCAGGGATTTCTTCAGGACCAAGGGATATATTTGAACTTAGAGATTTCAACAATTTTTCTTTTCTGTGAGTGCAAATGTTGATAGGCGGCATCATTTGATGGAAGTGATCATTTACCGTGATGGATGTAATCTGTGATGATTTAGAGAACACACTTTGAAAGTAGGAGTTAAATAAATTGGCTTTTTCCGAACTGCTTGTTAAAAGTTCGTCCTTTTCGTTTCGTAGTGGATTAACTGTCGATCTATCACCTTGAACTTCCCTGAAGAATAGGCTTTTGGGTTATCTGGTTCTCTTAGTGTTTTTTGTAAACAATGAATTCATTCCGAAACGCTTCCTTTGATTTTGATATAGACAATTATGATTAAAACAATGTGAAACTAACTAAAGACACATCGCTAAAACACAACCCTCCCTCCTCCGTCCTCCCTCCCTACTTTACCCTAACTCCATTCTTTCTAACGCTGGCATCTTAATACCCTCCGTCGCACACCTCTATGGCCTAGTATTCTGTTAATATATCCCAGTTTGCGAATAGCCTGTCCGCAGATTTCCCGAACGTGGTTCCCCCGAGACAGGTCCCGAGTAAGGGTCACACCTAAGTATTTAACTGACTCTACATTTGATAAGCTGGTTTGATTAACTGTGTACGTTTCGTTGACCGAGTTATTCTTTTTACAAATATTTATAACAATGCACTTTTAAAATTTTATTCTAACTGCCAAGTATTTCACCATTCATTTTAAAACTTCCAGGTCTTTTCGCATTGTGATCCTGTCAGACTCATTTCTTAGTACAACACTTTGTCAACCGCGAAGAGGCAAATTTTTCTCGTAACAATGGTAGTGATTTCATTAATATACAATAGGAGTAATAAGGGACCGATGACATACCCCTGGAGTACACATGATGTTAATTTCACAGCATCTGAACTAAAGCCATCTAGAGCTACCCTCTGTTCGCGGTCAGCTAAGAACTCTCTTATCCAACATATTAAGTCGTGGTCTATTTCGTAAGCTTTCAACTTAACGAGTAGCTTCGAATGAGGGATTTTATCGAAAGCTTTTTTTAAATCTAAAAATATTGCGTCTACCTGGACAAGCCTTTCTTCCGAGGAAAGAATGTCGTGAAGAAAGAGGGCCAACTGGGTTTCGCAAGACCTGCCTTACCGGAATCCGTGCTTATTTGGCATTAACCAGTTTTGAATATCCTAATATCCCATAATCGATGTGACACATATATGTTCCAATATCTTGCACGAGGTATACGTGAGGAAAGTTGAGAGATTGGGCTCTTCCTTATCACTGCATTTAAATATTGGTGTAACGTTCGCGATTTTCCTATCGTAAGGAGCACGACATATTGTTAGAGATTTTTCACATATCATTTATAAATAAATTTTATTTTTTGACGCTAATTCTTTATGAATTTGGGTGGGAATTTGATCTGGACTGGGTGATTTCTTAGAGTTAATGGATTTCAAATAACTTTCTATTCCACGACTACTGACTTTTCTATAACTATTTGCTACTTTGCTATCTGTAACTAATTTATAAAAATAAACTGTCGTAAATACCGGTTTACCGATAGTATTGGTTGGCAGTTGGTACAAGTAATGATTTAAAATACTCGTCGGTTATATACCGTTACTTTTATTAGGAAGTGCCCGCGCCTATTGATTGCCACTATTCATAAATATTTTGTTTTTTGTCTTTATTGAAGGTATTGTTACATTTATATTTACAAGGTCTCCCATGAGATTCTCGTCTTGAACTGTTTATTTCTCCCGAGGATTTTACACGTCAATATTGTGGCTTTGAGTGACATGCTCGGCAACCGCTGATTTTTCTTGATAGCCCAGTCGAATTTCGGCACTATTTTCCTTGATCATCGTCCTCATAGGTCTTACTTTTTCCCCTGAGTAATCTTGATCATATATATATGTATGTTCAGAATGACAGTCGGTGCACTCTCTCCGTCTCTATTCTTTCATTTCCTTTAACTTCGTTCTTTTAAATCCCGAGGCGGATAATCCCAATAGTCCTTCATTTCTATTTATCAACTGTCTTTGGGTGTTTTTATTTTTTGAGATATTACGTTAAATTAAATTCTCTCCGGAATATACACAACTTCACTTGTGAGTAGTGTTACCAATCTCTCTCCTATTGGTTCTCACCCTTACAACAAGCCCCGTTGCCTCACTTGCCCAATCAACACCTCTTCCCGTTTCTTCACTACTCCGTAAACGAATGTCACTTATCAAATTATTACTCAAGGAACCTGTTCCTCGAGCAATGTTATATATCTTATAACCTGCAATCACTGCCAGGCTTTCTACGTTGGTCTCACCAGCACACCTTTAAATATGCGGGTAAATAATCACAGGAGCAGCGTGATGCAACAGTTGCAGTTGCCTGTAGCCGAGCACGCCAACTCGCATAACCTCTCCTTCAACAACTGCTTTCATATAAAATAATTCGCGCCCTCCAACCTGACACACCAATAATAGAGCTACGACACTGGGAGCTGTCTTATATTACCATTTTAAAGTCAACCTGCCCGCCCGGACTCAATCTTCGCTAGCTCCTTCCCCTCTCCCTCCCCTCCCACTCCACCCCCCTGCACTTCCTTCCAACCAATCCCCTTTCCCTAACAACCAACCCCTTACCAAGATATACCCTAAACTCTCAACTTTAGTGCGACATTCCTTAGCAGTGATCTCCTCCTGCTGAAGAAGTGTCCTTAGCCCGATAGCTAACCTAAGCATTGGACACCGGTTTCGACATGGATCATCTGCCAGTGAGTGTCCACTGATTTACTTTCCTATACTTCCCAAAACTCAACGCCTTTTTGCTAGCTTATAAATATATAAATCTGGGCTACGGCCCCACCTTCTTCACTTAAAGCTCCTTGAAAGCCCGTTGAATTTTTTCCTGTCTGTTGTCCGCTGCCGCCACAAGCCTTTCCGCAACTTTTCCCTCAATATGATTAGATCCTCTCTTGGTATTGCGGCTCTAGCTGATCGCCGTTTCCTCAATGACAGGATACTTCATAAATATTATTAATGGCAAGTACAGATCATCATCTAACCTTCTTTCCATATTCCCGCTTCGTGTTCCTTCGCGCACTACGAGGTTGAGTGACCTTTTTCACTGTTTCACACCCAACACGCCTTCTTTCTGTCTCTAAACGTTCTTTTCTATAATAGACTCCCCTCTTCCATTAACTCAAAATGTGTTCCCAATTTTGATCCTTTTTTTCATCCCACATCTATCTCGCACCATCTCCATCGTAATCTTCCCTCTACTCCTCTCTCAACCCTATTATGAATACTACCATTTTGTTTGTTATTTCATAACACTGTTAACTATTGTTTTGTTCATTGTTGTCTACATTTTGATTACTGTTTGTTAATTGTTTTCTTTGTCATTATGAGTCCTTTGTACTTGGCCTTGTACTGTTTTTGGACTGCATTAAACAAATAAAATAAATAAATATAAGCTAGCGCGTGACTGCTAGTTGTAGGATAAACACAGTCTTGTTCACAAAATAATTCCTACTAACAATCGCAAGGCCTTAAAAAGTTTCAAAATATTTGATTATTAGAGGTCAAACTCGACGCTTATTCCGAAATATATCCTCTTGTGGTGACGATGAATCTGACACCTGTTACTAAAAAAAAGAGAATCCGGCTCTGCTCGCGGATTACGGCGGATAAAAGCGAAAGTGCTGCCCTCGCTCGGATTACGGCCGGAGCGCGCAAGCGAGGGAGAGCAACACGTTGACACACGCCCCTGAGAGTGTCTAGCCCCCAGCCTACACCCAGCCCCCCCCCCCCCTGCCCCCAGCCACCACCCCCCGAGAGGCTTTTTGCTCTTCCGAGGCAAAGGTGGCGGCGCTCAAGCGAGCACGGATTGCATTATTAAGGTGGCTGAGGAGGCGTGGCCCCGGGGGGGGGGGGGGCTGAGGAGGTCCCGCCTCACGGCAAGAAGCCAGTCAGGGGCGCCCTTGGTGGAGGAAGGCCCTGTTCCCCATTGCGCATTCATGAGATCTAGATTCTCCTCTTCATCAACGAGGGCGAAAGTTTACAGAGTTGTTGCGCTCATTCACACTGGCCATAAATGACTGCTCTTACTTTCATGCTCAGTGGAAACACGTGTCGAGTCTAAAATACCACTAATTTTAGGTCCATAAGAAACGTAATTGGTGCAGCAGCAATGTTTTACTTATGACAATTAAAAACATACATTACGCGATATTATCAGAGAAGATACTGACCAAATAATCAATGTGCGTTGCTGGCATCGAAAGTTTAAGAATAATTCCTCTAGAGTTTCGAAGGCAATTCATGAATTAGATTCGAGATTAATGAGTAATTATGGATTTCAGGCTTTTCCGGGGAAGGTGTATGTCAGGGATTTCTCGGGTTTGACACCCAGGTCCATGGTGGCTGACGTTTCGAAGCTCTAATCGAGCATCACTCACCAATGATCACCTCTGCCCTAATGTCGACGTTCGATTCGACCTTCGAAACGTCTGCCACCATGGACCTGGGTGTCAAAACCGAGAGATCCCTGACATAAAAGAGCAATTCCGTTTGCACCTAGACAAAAATGCCTCCTTAAAGCTATTCACGTACGCAACTTTCGCATCAGTTTAATTCAGCGCACACGAACGACGATGATTGGAACAAAACGTTCAGTAATTTCCATGTTGGTAGAATTCTGATGGTATTTAATAGTCATGGCCAAATGTTTTGTGAGTTCACAAAAAATTCGTCCGCACCAAACGATTAAAGAGGAAATATTTTAATCACAAAGTAATTGAAAGATTTACATTTTCCACTTTCGACGCCTCTACTGCCAATGAACTCACAGGCAACGACCACAGAAGTTTTTTTCTTCCCTGAAACACTCACCGGTGACCATTAACAGTGCTCTCGATCTATGTTGGAGTGCGCCAAATTCTATTAAACAGCGAGTACATATAAAACGTTGAATTATTGGGAAGTTAGCAGCGCGTGCTATTGAGCGAAAGGAATGACTCGGTCGATCCCTTTTCCAATCCCTCAGTCAAATTGCAATTAATAATCAGCTTTATATTTTTAGGTTCTAACAAACAAAGGTGTCTCAAATAGGCTTTTAAAATAATAAATAAATAAAATTAGGCTTTTCCATTAACCAATGGAGGGCCGAGTATGAGCTTTATGCGGAAATGGCCGAAGGAGACTCAATCGCATAGTCAGTGCCACGGCTCGAAAAAGGGGCAGTTGTGTAACTTTTGCACAGATATTCTCTATAGGGTGTAAATCCGCATATTATTTACAGCGAAAGGGAACGCCCGAATCAAAATATTATGCAGCATTTCTACAACCATATTTTACATGGATTCCGCACGAATTTTCTAAATCCATTTCGTGATCAAACGACTTTTATTTTTGATTTGGAACCAACAAGTTACAAATTAAAGTCCTGATTGCACTAATATTTTCCAGAAAATATGACAACCGTGACTTGAATTTAGTCTTCAGCAAAGGTCACGATGGCGGCACGCAGACGAAGGCTATTTAGGTAGTTATAGAGCGAGATAGTAGATCCCTAGTCACAATGGAGACCACATTCGAATTTTACTTTTTTAATTTCCGCATCAGTACGAAGTATGAAGCAAATATTGTAACATAAATGGTGCAAAAATATATATTATATATATTATAAAATTATATATATTTCACAAAAACACTCAGTAGTAAAATAAATATATCGACTTCAGTATATAACTTGACTCATTGTTTCATGCCGTACGCCTAAAAAGCCTTCAAAACTGCAGGTATTTTTGATTGATTAAAAATGTCTGCGGTGAGTAATGGATTAATTTTTATAATGAGTTGATAAAACGTATAAAACTCCATATCTCCAATTTTTTTGACGAAATATAGGTGCTATAGAATCCAAATTTCTTTCCATATTCTCCCTCTGGAGCACACAGCCGTAATCTATCCCATGTAAGACAGCTTGAATGTTGAGGCAAATTGCTCGAAAATGTAGTTAGGTAAGGGGTTGCAATTTTGACATAATTGAAAATATGGGAGTTTTTCTTTAAAAATGAGGCCAAATCCATACCATTCCAGGAGAAGTGATTTTTCTCTCAAACTAAACCTGACCAAAGTCGGGTGCAATGGTGCGGGGAATTGACACGAGCCGAGGCGACATCGAGCGGGGATGGAGAGTATTAACGTCACTTTCATTTATTCTGTCATCCGCCGTCCACCAAATTCACTCGCGGCGCTCAATAAACCACGACAATCTGCGAACCCCATTTGTGAAGATTTTAAAATGGCCAGAACGAGCATTGGATAATGAAGACCACGCTTCGCAAGGGTCGCTTTGGTGCAGATGGCAGTCGCAGACGCCCGAATGCACGTGAATGAGAAGTGAGGGAGAAGTCGACGGACCGTGAAGCAACCTGAAGGCCCTGGCATGAGAGAGAGGTTGTCGGGAAAACATGCATCGAAGCAGGGAGGGCAATGTCACTCACTGGTGCGGACCGAACCAGCACAAAGCCACCCTTGGCTCGAGTGTTGGTGCTGTCTACTTTGCAAGATAGAATACAATAGATACAATGGACAAAAAACAGCAAAACAACGTAAAAAAACAATGATCAACAACACACTATTCCTGGAGTCCTACTATAAGGTCGCTGTGCTAGTTATTTGCAAAATGGAAGACGATTGTTCATCTCACGAGAGGTTTCTCAGCTCCTCAGTCACGCGTGTTTCCAACAGCCTCAAGTATGTCATTTCGACGAACGAGCGAAGCGTTAAAAAAACGGGAGCTAGGGAAGCAACGAGTGTTGTGATTAAATATTTTGAAAAAAACGATTGAACATAATTAGGCAGGCATGAGCAATTTCTCACTGTACATGATGAATGTTTCATGAACTATGTGGATTCTCAATACTAATTAACACAGTGCACGAAAGATCAGATGCTTCCCCGGCGGCGTATGCAGGTTGCAAAGGCTGTTCGGTTTCTCCACCAAATCAGTTCGTTCATCGCTGCCGACGTTTCAATGAACGAGTCAGCCATCATCTTCCGGGCTTCCTCTCTTACAGCTCAGGGGATGACAGAAACGTCGGCAGCGATGAAGGAATTGACCTGATAGAGTACCCGAACAGCCTTCGTAACCAATCAAATACACGACCGGTTTCTGTAACGAAAGGAAACAGTTCATACATTAAAATAATCAGAATAAATGTAAATATTTCATTTATTTAGCGACCATGAATTTACAGCGAAATCACACCATGAATGGACCATGAATTTACAAAATTGGGGCTAAGGGTATTAAACGTTGAACAGCTGAGTGACAGGATATTATTGATAGAAATAAAAGTACGCCCGACGAATTTCGTAATGGTCCAGGTATACATGCCTATAAGCAACCATAGGGAGGAAGAGGTGTACGAGCGAGTAGATGAAATAATTAGAGAAGTTCCAAGGAAAGAAAAACCTGATATTGATGGGTGACTGGAATGCAGTGGTGGGGGAAGGGAGGGACAGACTAGAAGTGGGAGGGTTTGGGCTAGGAAGAAGAAATGATCGCGGTGAGAAAGCAGTTGAATTTTGTAGAATAAATAAATTAGTAGTGATAAACACTTGGTTTAAACCTCACCCCAGGCGTAGGTACACATGGAAAATGCCGAGTGATACTGGCAGATATCAAATTGATTACATATTGGTAAGGCAGAGATTTAGAAACAGTGTAAAAAACTCGCGAAGCTATCCATGGGAGGGGATACGGACTTAGATCATAACTTCATGATGATGAACTGTGAAGTAAGATTCAAAAGGCTTTGTAAAGGTAGGAAGATAAAGAGATGGAACCTTGAAGCATTGAAAGGGCTGAAAAGGAGGGAATACCAAGATCTGGAGGAAAAGAATAGGTGAAGCAAATCGTAGGGGAACAATAGAGAGAAGATGGGAGGATATTACAACAGGCATAGTAGGAGCGGCAGAGAAAACAATAGGAACAGTGGAAAACAAGAGAGTTAAACAGCAGTGGGTTACGGAAAAAAATGATTAAGAAAATGGAGGAGAGAAGGATGAGGAAAAATGTCAACTCCGACCTAGGCAAGAGGAAGTAAAATGAGTGAACCATATCAAATGAAAATTACAATTGTTTTTCATTTCATATGGATGTCAAGTATTTCCACAGAGTTCAGCCTGATACGCTTTTATATGTACAAGGAGTTAAAGAATAATCTACGACGAGTGACTATTGGTCAATTGTCGTAGATTATTATTTAACTCCTCGTAACTCGTCGTGCAAGTGCAAGATATATCAATAGAGCAAAGGAAAACTGGTGGAAGGGAAAATGCGAGGAAACGGATGAGGCAGAAAGAGGGGGAAGTGGGTGCTTTATTCGCCAAAGTGAAAATGATATCTGGCAGAAGGAGAAAGCAAACGATACCAAAGGTTCAGGACAAAACAGGAAAGATATTAAGCCAACAGGAAGATATCCAGGATAGGTGGAGAGAATACGTAGAGGAGCTATATGACTTCAAAAATAGACCAGTGAACTTAGATATAGAGGATGAAGGAATAATAGATGAGGATAAACTCGGACCGGAGTTACTTGACAGCGAAATAGAGAGGGCATGAAGGGAGATGATGGGTAGAAAAGCCGTGGGAACCGATAACCTACCTTCGGAGCTACTGAAGAGTCTAGGTAGTAAGGATAGACGCTCGTTTTTCGAACTTATTCGCAGGATCTACGAGGAAGGAGTATGGCCAGAGGATTTTATGAAAACAGTAGATATTAATACCTATCCCGAAGAAGAAGAAAGCGTCAGAATACGAGGAGTATAAAACTATTAGATTAATTTCGCATGCGGCATAAGTTTTGTTTAGAATATTAAATAGAAGGTTAGAAAGTAGAACAAGTTATTATTTAGGCGATGGCCAGTTTGGGTTCAGGAAGGGGAGAGCATCTTGAGACGCGATTGCGGTAATGAGGGCACTTATAGATAGAAACATAGAGTACAATCAGGAAGTTTTTGCTTGCTTTGTAGATTACGAAAAGGCGTTTGAAAGACTAAACTGGGGGAAATTAATGCAGGTACTGGGGAAGATAGGAATAGATTGGCGTAATAGGAGACACATCCAAAATTATATAGGAATCAGAGGGCCCAGGTGAGGGTAACTGACGGTGAGGCAGTTATTGGTCGCGGAGTGCGGCAAGGGTGCCCGTTGTCACCTTTGCTTTTTAAGATCTGTGAGGAGGAAATGGTAAGAGAGGCATGGTAAGAGATGTGGGAATCAAAGTAGGAGGCCAGCTCACAAATTCGGTTGGATTCGCGGACGACCAGGCATTGATCAGTTGATCACCGAAAGGATTGTAAGCTTAAATAGATGCATTGGAAAAGCAGTGGGATAAATACGGAATGAAGATTAATCATAAGAAAACAAAAGCAATGAGAATCTCTAGGGCAAAGAAAGCGAGGCTGGTCATAAGAGTTGTAGGACACAAACTGAAGCAAGTAGAACCTTTAAATCCTTGAGCAGTATGCTAGAAGAAAATAAGCATAGTAGCAAAGACATTAGGAGGAGAAAAGCGCTAGCGAAGGAAGCGTTCAATAATATTAGGGAGCTGTTGACGGCATGTTACCGATTGCCGGAGCAACCGTAAAAAAAGACTGCGATAACCTTCATTGACACATGAACTTTATTTCCGTTCAAAATTACACGATCACACACGAAAAGACTAAATATTCCACACACGTGAATGTCGTGCCGATATACCCACTCAAGAGAAGTGAAACGACCCACCTCATTGCCGCTGGCAGACAGAATCGCCTTATGCTACTGTGACTCCGCTCTGTGCGGCCGGGCTACACCCCGAAACACCAAACAAATGAATAGCGGGGGCGCTAACCAAACTGGCATTCCGCGTTCAACAGGAGCTAATAACGGGGACCTTAAGTAGCGATGTAAAAAAGAGGCTAGTGTAGAACTTGATATGGATTATTGCGTTGTATTAAGCAGAAACGTGGGCTTTGAGAAAGGAAGACGAAAATAGGCTGAAGGCGTTCAAGATGTGGGTGTGGAGGAGGATGGAGAAGGTGCGTTGGATGGAAAGGAAGACAAATGAGGAAGTGCTTGACATGGTGGGAGAGGAGAGGAAACTGGCGGATGAAATTAGGAGAAGGCAGGGTAGGTGGCTGGAAGGGGTAATGAGGGGCGCTGGTTAGCTGAAGGCCGTGATAGAGGGAAGGGTGTTGGGTAAGCGGGGAAGGGGAAGAAAGATAATAGGTTATATGAACAGGATGAAGAAAGGTAGGACTTACGTTGAGATGAAGAAAGAAATACCAGGGGGGTTATTACTTAACTCATAAGGACGACGTTATGTGGTGAAAGTCTTTATCATAAGGACCCCCAGCGAGCATACCGACTTGAGCGATTTCGGAACTCATAAGGCCGTCTTTATGGAGTGAAAAGTCTTTATCATAAGGACCCAAAATAAAGCCAGCTCAAGAGGGGTCCTTATGAAGATAAAGACCCAAGATGGCGTATTTGCGCAGAGGTTAATTCTGCGAACTCGCGAGGTATATAATAATTATCAAAGCCTACGTGAAGAGTAACATTTAAACAAACAAGAGCTCACACTTAGGAAAGTTGCGAAATGTTTTAATAATATTTCCGAGTTTCAAATCAAATGCATTGGCGTGACTCGGGAGTACATCTGATGACGGTTCAATTCTGAGGACTCGCGAAGTATATTAATGTTAATAATCAAAGGCTATGAGAAGAATGAAATGACAAGAAGTATGATTTTACAATCAGGGGATTTGCGAAATGTTTTTAAAATATTTTCGAGTTTCAAATCTATTGAATAGCTGAGACCGGGAGCATTTATGACGGGTCAGCATACGGCTGAGCTTTGTCATAGTGTATATTTGATTGATACTACTCGTATTTCATGCAAAAGAAGATTATACGAAAAGGCAAATACAGATATGTCATCTTATTCTATAGTGGTATTATCCCTGCCGCTCATTTAACCCCTGGAAAGATGTAAGTGTATATAGTTTCTCATTTCAAAAATACGCGTCACTGTCACTTTCAAACCCACATTCCTCAAATGTTAACTCTCTGGGGAAATAATTACAAGATCAAGAAATAGACAAACTGTCGGTGCTTACTTCCTAAACGCATGATATGCTCTTTTCACAATTTTCTGTACGGTGACAATCAAAAGACACATTTGAAGGCAGCAACTTTAAGACACTCTTCGATCGTTTTCGCGCAGAAATGCACATTGATTCATCAGTCTCATACACACTTTTTAAAGTTTTAAAAACAAACTATGCACATTGTGTAAACTCATTTTTTCTGCACATTAGTCGAAAGAATTCTCTTTATTTATCGACTGCACGAAGCATACACCCGGAACGGTTTTCTCACTCTTTATTTCCTTCAGTGTAACTCACTAAAGATGCGATTACGTAATAATAAAGATAATTCAAAACTTCTATCAGGAAATAATGACTGAAAAACATACTCAAACTGCATCATTAAAATCAAGAATGTTTATTTATATTCCTGGCGAGGACCGTCGCTAAACGATACTCATTTTTTTCATGTTTACTTTTCGTGTTCATGCATTTGGTCCACTGTTCTACACAGGAACGTCAAGCATTTCATTGGTCGATACATATTCTAAGAGAGTTGCACAGACTTGAACGAAGAATTTGTCATAACACAGTCTTCATGGGGATAACGACCCTGCTCAACACTTTTACCTTGAGTTCCGTAATCGCTAGGGTAGATATATTCAGGCCAGGACAGTCGGTGTTTAACGACGTCTTTATTTAACGCCCAGAGTTCCGTAATAACCCCCCAGGGAAGATAGGTCACAGCACGTGTAAGAATCTGTTGGATTTTCTCTAAATTTCATCAGAATCTAGATTAAGAATAGATTGACGTGATAGGAGATTCCTTCGAAACTTATGCATGGGGCAGAAAGCTCAGGTGATGGTAGCTCAGAGTGT
This sequence comes from Pyrrhosoma nymphula, assembly GCA_963573305.1. Taxonomy (NCBI): domain Eukaryota; kingdom Metazoa; phylum Arthropoda; class Insecta; order Odonata; family Coenagrionidae; genus Pyrrhosoma; species Pyrrhosoma nymphula. Next base: position 6,551,178 of record OY754329.1, read on the forward strand.
GGCGTTGTACGGGGCAGAAACGTGGACCTTGAGAAAAAAAGACGAAAATAGGCTTAAGGCCTTTGAGATGTGGGTGTGGAGGAGAATATAGAAAGTGGACGGGAAGGAATACAAACGAGGAAGTTCTTGATCTAGCTGGGTAGGAGAGGGAACTTTTGGATGAGATAAGGGGAAGGCAGGGTAGGTATCTGGAAGGGGTAGTGAGGGGTAATGGTTTCCTGAAGGCCGTGATAGAGGGAAGGATATTGGGTAAGCGGGGAAGGGGAAGAAAGAGAATAGGTTTTATGGACGGGATGAAGAAAGGTAGGACTTACGCTGAGATGAAGAAAGAAATACTAGAGGTAGAAAGGGCACGGCAGGTGTAAGAGTTCGTTGGATATTCTCTGACTTTCATCATAACCCCCCTGCCACACACCCCTGAGGTGGCTTGCAGGGTATTTTGTAGATGTAGATGTAGATAACCTACCTCTAACCGGTAGATTACTATAATGAATGAATGAAACTGTGCCATTATATCGGAAGGATTATAGATTTGAGCGTGGGAAAACTTTTTAAAGACTGTTTCCGGGAAGGCGGGAGATCCGTTTCGCTCTCTTAATGATCGGCTCACGATCGGCCAAGGTCCGATGGTGGCTCCATTTCACGTCCCTAAGGACAGGTGAGATGGAACTAATGAAATGCGGAGCCAAATGAAACGGATCAAGAGTCGAAAGATACGGATCAAGAATCGAAAGAGCGGATGAATCAAATAAATAGACCTACAGTTCACAATTTGAGAGCCGAAGATGGTCATGCCGCCTGGGTGGTGGAGTAGAACTCCGGAAAATGACGTCATTTTCCACATTTTATGGCGTATTCTCACTGAAGTGAGATTAAAAAATAACCCCGCTGATCGGACGGTCGGTTGGATGATGTCATGAGCGCTATCAGTGCGAGAGAATATTGACTTAGGTTTTCATACCAAGATAGTATTTAGGCACAGATTACAACACCGAGCCTAAATGTAGAACTCCGTCCGTCGTTAAAGTGTGGACCCCTGGGCGTCAATAGCTTAGAATAGGCTAGTACTGGCGTCGGGTTCCCCTCCACCTTTCTTATCATTCCCTTAGTTTTCTACGAACCAATTCCAATACTGAAAATAAACACAGTAATCGGTCACTTTCCGATCATTAGTGAACGTTCCTAAAAAATAAATCAATAAAATTCATCAACATAAATCAATCAATATCATGGAAATACAGTTCATTTTAGCCTGTCCCTTGACAACTACTTTACGTCCCGTTTCGGCTGTCCAGTGCATTTGTCCTTCGGTCTCCATCGTCTTATTTCTCTGCTATACAATCTGTTCCTCACTCCACTGTGTTTGCATAACTGTGCTCTGCCATCAAGTGCGGCGCATGCATATCTGAAAATTGCATTCCTGATCCACATGGTTTATTCCTCCTCCTCCACTCTTCCATGCACTTCCTCATATCAAAACCTATCCGTTCATTTCTATCTTCAGCATCCACCTTCAGCACCGAGTTCCGACTGCCCCGCTATTCTCTTCTGTTTCTGCGTTCCAATGGTCCACGTATCTGAGCCGCATAGTATCCACTTGATTGTATTCAGGAAATACTTCCGTTACGTTGGCTATCATCATCCATTTGAAAGCAACGGTTGTTATGTTCACCATTAATGTTTTCTTGACATAAAATATTCTTTGCATGATATCCATTGAAAATCTTGAAACCCCTGACGTGCAGTAATGGCGGATTTCATTCGTTCATCTCCTTGCAGCGTATCGATTAAATTACAGCACATATGTTACAGCGCAGGTAAATAAATAAAGCAACAGATCACCGTGTTTTGCTTATTCCTGCCGGAGAGAAATGCTTGCGCGTGGCAGTGCACTCCGATCCACTCCCCAGAGGGCAGGCCGGACGGGAAGGTCAGAGGGGGGGGAGCGCGAGAAGGGAGGGTTGCTACGTAGGAATGGGAATCTCCTCGTGGTGACCTCTCTCTCTCTAACTCCCAACGGCGATGGCGATTCCGGATATATCAAGCTCCCCTTTTTGCCTCCACAGGGAGAGTATTGATCTCAGTCCCCCCAGACTGTTTGATTGAGAAAAATAAGGGAAATATTTCAGCTCACCTTCCGGATCCTTCCAATATCCCTTTCACCCTCTCTCCCAACCCCTCCATCCCCCCGCCGTCCCACCACGATGTCCGTGCGTCCTCTCTCACCCACACACAGAGATTCCAATGCCATGGGTGAGAGCGCGGGAGTGGGAGGGAGTGGGAGCAAACCACATTTGAGCGCAATTGAACGTCGACAGCGCGAGAGGAGGACGGCCTGCCGAATAAGGATAACTCGAGTTTCGAGGTGCTAGGAATGTTTCGCGACACACTCGGGTGTAGACCTCATGCCATCCCTCATTATGCATCCATCTACATGTTAAAGCTATTGAATACACAACAGCAAATTAGAGATTGTAGAAACACCTCGGAGTCTACCTAACTAATGAATTATCTCTCGATGGGTAAAAAAATGTTTCCTAAACATATACATATACGGGAAATTGCCGTCCAAACATATCGTAAATTGGGATTTGTCAAAAGAGTACTTGGCAAGTGCGACGATAAAGTTAGGGAAATCAGCTACTTCTCCCTCGTTACACCCCACTTAGAATATGCCGCCAGTATTTGGGATCATTATGAGGTAGGCTTGGAAACCGAGTTAGAACGCGAGCAGCGAAGATCGGCAAGATAATTTTAAGACCGTTATGATAATCTCGTTAGTGTTACTGACCTTTTACAACAACTGGGATGGAAATCGCTTTCAGACCGTTGATTAAACTTTAGACTAAATCTATTATTTAAGTTGAAAATCAATATTTTTCTGACGATGTTAATAACATTAATTGAAATCCGACATACCTACTACGGTAGAACAGATAATTAGAATAAAATTAAGGAACTAGACTGCTGAACGGATAGACTTAAAATGTGATTTTTCCCGCGAATGGTAAGAGACTATAACAGCTGCGAATGATACTTTTAACTATATTTGTCCATAGATAGTGTAGCTATTTAGTTTATTTACTCTCTAATTATTGTATTTTATCTGCTAACAAGCACTCACAGCACGCCGTGAATGTTTTCATTATAATTCTTGTATCTCTGTCCATTTATAGAGTTGCAAAATACTAACGATCCTTCTAACATTTTTAGTAGGATACCTATATAGTGTAGTGCATCCTTTGAGTGGCTACGCCTCGTGACGAGCATTAGGGTTTCATACTAATGCGTCAATAGTGGTAGTTACACTAACTATAATAAGGTATAATGTGCATGTTGGTGACTACTCAGCCTCTGCCACACACCCTTGAGGCGGCTTGCAGGGTATTATATAGATGTAGATTACCCTGCGTGCGGTCACAGGGACATGTGTCAGGGCACCAGCCTTGATAATGTGAGTGAATAGGGTGACGGAAAACTGATAGGAGTTGGGGGGAGGGACTAAAGCAAATTGCATGCCATCGGAGTGGCTCTTAGTGCCTCATCTTGTATTCAATAATTGTGCTTGGAAATAATGATTTTCTCTCCTTATGACTTCGGAAGTGTATTTTTTGCACTTTGTCGTTTCTGCCAGCTCCATAAAAACAGCGCAGGGTTAAAAATAATATCCTCCTTGATGTACTGAAACTAAGTTAATCTCTATTTTGAAAGTAATCAGGCCTTACGAGTAGCCCAGGAGTCACTAGTCACTTACATCAGCTGTGTAACACGTTCTGTTCGACCGTAGCAATTGTTAACACTTTACGTGTGGTCTTTTACTTGGTTTTTTACTTCGCCAACCAAACCCTTATGTGCATGGTACTACATCATCACTGTGGCATCATTCATGATCTGGCTTCATTTAGAGCAGAGGAGCTATTTCACTTTTTCATCGGAAGACCTCTTGCCACTCTTCGCAGGCCATGTTCGCAGGCCATGTTCGCCTTTCGTACTTGACACTCCGTGTAAGGCGGTGGTGATAAATGATCGAAAGTCTTGTTTCGATAAGAAAGGATGTAAAGTACCTATGTATGATACCACATCGAAATGCACTACTCACATTTTATTCCTGTATGCTCGTTATAAACAAAGAGATGGATATAGATTATTATATTGATCAAGCCGGCGCTCGTAGGACCAACATTTAATATTAATGAAAATTGTGTCTTTCTATGGAACGAAATTTTAGGACATTCTAGTCCTCTCTTACACTTAACTCTTTTTCACATCAAAACGCACGCAGCCCAATTTAGGATTGAGTAGGATTGATTTATCTTAAAGAGTAATCTTGAGTGGACTGTAATAGATATAAGGTTCAATTCTGAATCAATAAATTGATGAACTCGGGATTACCAAAACGGAAAGAGTGAACCCGGATTCCTCACCACGGCTGATGGACTACTGCTCATCGAATCTGCGCTAGCGGGGTATGTCACCCTGCTAGATGAGGGATACAGGTGTTTCTGGAACACTACCATGCTCAGACAGCTCAGTTATAAGGGGGGACGTGCCTTTTCCCTCCCCGCTACGCCTCCTGTAGTCGCTAGCAACTGATTCATCAACATCTACAAAAAATCCTGCTAGCCATGTCAAGGGTGTGTGACAGACATCCTCAATCAACAGAATGTGAATGACTTCGTGTGAGAACTTTATCTACTGAAGTCAGAAGTAGACATTTTGATTTATAGACCAAATGAATTGAACTTGGTGGTTAAAACCCGTGCGCGTATCTGAGCAGACGGAGCGGAACAAAACGTTTGTGAGTTTTTACACCGAAGAAGAAGAAGAAGACTTGTGTTTCTGCTGAGAAGTTAAAGGGTTGGTCGAAGAGATAGGAATGGAGACCAAGCCAAACCAATGTCGTCTGTTCATAGACGGTACCTCCCTAAAGCTAAAAATCGACCCTGACGCATAACGGAAACCAGTACCCCTTCCGTATCGTGTATTTAGCTCATCTCAAGGAAAATTAATTTTTAAATTTGTTTTTATTTTTATAATTTTAATTTAATTTAAAAAAACTGTTTAAAAATATTAAGGATATTAAATCTTGCTCGAAAAACTAAGATTCGTAGATCAGAATTGGAAAGTCATTATAACGTTTCTCATGGGCAAGCAAGGAGGCTAATGGGAAGAATCCGTACTGTCTTTGTGCATGTGTTAGCCGACCCGAGCCGACCACCGAAATTACAAAAATAAGAATTGGCCTTAGAGACTAGATTTTATTCTTGGAAAAGAGAATATTAAGTTGCAGCCATTGGTCGATCCTACTAACATTTTAATACCACCACTGCATATCAAGCTAGGCCCTATGAAGCAAATAGCAAAAGAATTGAACCATTAATCCGAGGCATTTCAATTCCTTCAAGATAAACTCCTTAGGTTGTCGAAGGCTTAAGTTAAAGCAGAGATATTTGTGAGGCTTGAGATTAAAAAGTCATAAATCTAAAGAGTTTGCAGAAAAGCTCAACCAGGAGGAATAGCCAATCTGGAGAAATTTATCGCCGTGACGGAAGGCTTCCTTGGGAACCACAAAGCGCAAGACTATCAAATCCTGGACAAGGAACTAGAGGACAGTTTGGGAAAAATGATATGCCACATGTCTCTCAAAATGCATGTGCTGGATTCTCATCTTGAGAGCTTTAAGGGACAATAAGGGCGACTTCTCGGAGGAACAAAGAGAAAGATTCCACCAGGACATTATGGAAATGGAGCGCCGATATGAAGGACAAGAACCGAGGAGCATGACGGGAAATTTTATTTGGCGTCTACCTCGCAAAAGTACACTGGATTTTAAACGAAAGTCAAAGACACGTAAATGTGTTTACAATCCATATTTTTTTAGATTTAGCCATAACAACATAAACATCTTCCAAACTATTTCTTCTCAAATTTAGTTCTTCTATTTTTATTTCTTTGGCAATTTTACATCATTTTTATGAATATGCGCTCTCACGAAAATGAAGCATGATCACAATGTATTCTCACAAAGATGTAATGTACACTTATAAGCTTTTTAATGTTACCGAGCGGTATATGGCGCTATATTCCATATGTATGAAACATTTACGCTCATAATACATGAGTAGATATCAATAAAAATTTATTTTATCCATCCATTTGCACTTTATGACAACGTAAAATTCTTTGTTTCGTGGAAAAAATACGAAAATTTACAAAACACAGCTTTCTATTTTTAATTAGATTATACATTTTTTTTCGCTCCGAGAGGGTGCTACTATTCTTTTTCTTGTGTATGGGACGCCATAATGCCTCCTACACTTGAGAGAACTTTAGCTAGTCGTGCGGATCAAACAATTGGTTAAAATTCGGAAAAAATTATAACACATCAGTACCCTGGCCGCAAAACAAAATCTAGATAATTAAATCATTGATTTCCTTTCGTTTTAGGAAGAAAGGATACAGTCAAAAATAGAAAACTCCGAGTCAAAAACAAAAAGTAGAATTGGTTGCCCTGCCTTATATAGCAATATAACACATAATAAATAATACGGTTGTATAATTGTATACGGGTTACATGTGTATACGGGTTCTGTATACGTCAAGATGGGAGGCCTAAGAAATAAGGGATATATAAATTTACTTACATTCTGTTTAGTGATGGTGGCATTCATTGCAGCCTTGAGACGTTTTATAACCACAATAGGTGAATGCAGTCACTAGCTAAGTGATGATGGCTCAAACTTCATCGGCGATGATCGAGAATTGAAGGAAGTTGAAGGAATCTCTTCACTAACGAACCATACGCAAAGAGTGCCTCGGAATTCCTGAATCACGAAGGATGACAGCAGAACTCTATTCCACCCCATCATATATTCAAATCATCAGAAGGGGCTTTGGGAAGGTGGGGGGGGAATCAATTAAACACCATTTGAGGAGAATTGAAGGAAGTTTATCATTCGAAGAAATGTGCACACTTCTTATCCAAATCGATGCCTGCTTGGATTCACGCCCACCGACTCCATTATCAGATGTCACTTCCACTCTTACTCCCGCACAATTTCTTATGGAGGACCCTTAACCTCATTACCCGAACATGATATTTGTGATGTAACTTGCCATAGGTTAAATATATCAGTAGCTGCAGCAGATGATCCAACATCTGTGTAAATTCTGGTCCAAGTGTGCATCCTGCACAGTGTACAACAGTGACGGAAGTGGACGGAGATGACAAGGAATCTACAACCCGGAGAGCGTGTCCTCTTCAAGGAAGATTACTCTCCTCTCCTCTCTCCCTCCTCGAAGAAGTGACCCTTGTCTCTTGGAGAGATAGAGAGAGAGAGGGGGAGAGAGAGAGAGAGCAAAAACAGCGAAGGCCCGGTGACCGCAATCCGCCGTTCGAGGAAGACGTGCCCTCGCGCGAATCAAAAGAAGGCCATGCTCCAGTCTATTAACGAACCAACGTGCCATCTCGAAATCATTAACGACTCCCCGCCCGCCATTAGGGGCGATCGGAAACGCGCGGTGTATTGGATATCGATCTCTTTTTTTTTGGCTGCCTTCTCCTCCAACGCTTTGCCTCCGAACCCCCTCCCCCCCTTATATGCGGAAAACGAAGAAATGCTAAACAGCAGTCGGATGAGGGAGGCAGAAAGAAGAAAGGGTGGCCATAGAGTGAAAAGATGAATCCGCGTTGACTCCACGCTGAATAACCTAGTGACGAATGATTCGGTGATTTGCCTAAGATGCAAGTGAGGTCTCCACGGGCATTCCACCCAGTCGGGTGTTAGGAAATATAGTCGGGTGTTTCGCATATCCCGAAAAGTCACCGTGTGGACTTAGTACACCATGAACTCAACGTTATTGTGTCAATGTCAGCTAATCTCGCAAGGATGAACCTATCAAAACTTATTTTGAGATATTCATACGAGCCTATCTCCGATTTCTTTTTCAAGTTTCTTACTTTCAAATGGCAATCTAACCGAATCCGATTCTCCCCCGAAGTGTACTGAATGCACCACACCCACACGAGAATGGAGATGACTGAGAGGACATATTCCTATGAATAATTTATAAAGGTATATCCGGAAAGCCAAAATTATCCAGCATTGAAATCAAGGGAGAAACACATATCTCCTAATCTATTTCGTATTTCAGGTTGAAGTGTGGGCTTATATGTTGGTATACCTTCAAATCCTCTAGATAGCCAATGGTATTATTCTAACACCAAACTTTGTAAGGATAGAAAGGGAACTGGGATTCTCGGAAAACGTTGCCCATTGGAGTATTTACCGGAATAAGCTACCGTGCACTTATCGAATGCTAGGCTCTGCTCAATTTGGTCCTGTCCTGATGACTTTTTTCTGAATTCATCAATTTTCGGGTGCAACTTCCAATTAACTTTCATGTTGGGCTTTGTATTTTCTTCAAAATGAAGTTATAAAATATCAAGAACACTATTTCTTCTCCTTGTGTCAATAACTATTGTGTTTTGCACATCACCGTCATTTTCCTTAAGGCATCACTTAGTAGGAAACCGATTGTAGCCCGGTAAAATAAGTACGGTAATAAAATATTTAATCTCCTCTTATGTAATATTAGGACATCCACAGCCAATTGTTTTTAATTCTATTTTTCCAACTCCTAGCAAGAAAATCAAAAATATCATTAGTAAAACAATCGGATTCAAAATGTTCAATGAAAGATTCTCATTTTGGAAAATCTGTCGCAGGTAAAAAGCCATTGACTTCACCAAGTTCTATTTATCACGTTGAAGCAACTTTCTGTGTTTCATCCAGTGTTCTTGGATGTGGCTTTTCCTAGACGAAATCTTCCTCCCTAGGATGATCCGCATTAGAAATGTCACCAGATTCAGCCGTGCAGAAAGGGGCCTCGTGCGATCTGCTTTTCCCTACCAGTACCACACCTACACGTCTGCCTGCCTGTCAGGCTATCAAGGATACCATTGGAATCTACATCAGCAAAATCCTCATTAGAAAAACAAAAGGTTCTAGCAGTTCAAGATAGATAGAAATCACCTATGTCTGTATTTTCAAGCTCCACTTCTTTGAGAAATTTAATATATCTGGAATGTTGATAACGTACTTTATGATATCCCACAGTGGAATTATTTTACAATAAGACGTTATTTCTCATAAAATATTGATGTGATTACTTTTAGAAAGAATTTTCTTAGAATCCCTTACCATGGGTTGGTAATAATTATTTTTAGCCAAGCAACGATAGCAAAAAACGGATCAGTTACAACGCCTACATAGTGAAGCATTTGCATACATATCCGCCCAATGTGACAATTATGTCACACCAAAATGCAGCGCGTTATTACTGAAAAACATGGTATAAATATACAAGCAATTTATATGATATAAAGTGCTCTGTTCATTTACTCTATAAAACCCGATAATAACAAGAGTAGTAGCAATATCCAATTAAAACTATGAGTATTGACACAAAGGGAACGTCCATGATTCCATAAAACATAAGAAGCTGAATTTCCAAAGCCATCAGAAGAATGTTTATTACTTCTCACTGGGAATTATTACTTCTCACTGGGAATTAGTGAAAGTACGTTAAAGCGGTTTGGGTTCCCTATCCGTACTAACATATAAAAGTAGATGATTAGCGTCCCATTCCGAAGAAAGAGCGATTAGTGTGGAGGAATACATTTTGTGACACTTATGTCACATTGGGCGGATCCAGGTGCAACGAAACCATTACAAGTAATATAGCGGAATTAAAATCATGGAATTGTTAGGAACATACTTCAAGAATAAAAAGAAGTATGATTGAAAATAAAATGTTCATGGTTTTTTATATCTTTGGAAGCATTATAGGCAAATAATAGCAACATTTTTTTATTTATACGGTTAAATTCGATTTGCCTACGATTCGGCAGTACCAGGTTACCAACGTTTTGATGACTAACTTAGACATCGTTGCCAAGGTGATTGATCACCTTGTCTTGACAACAATGCCAGAGTTAGTCATTGAAACGTCGGTACTCGAGATCGTGACCCGGTTGGAAAACCGTGAAGAATATCCACATGGGCATGCGAGTTTGTGCAAGGCAAACATTATTATTTATATTCGTCCGTTTAATCATAATGAACGCTGCCCGCGAAAGGTCTCCTGCAGGAAATGACATCGGAGCATCGGAAAACATTATTGCATTTTGTCCGAATCAGGAAATTTGCAATTACTATCCTCACGGTAAACCAATATCTTTAGTTTCTAAAGATCAAAGCGTTTAAAACTCAACGCCACGTACCCATCTTAGGCTGTTGACATTATTAAGTATATTGGCCGTCGCGTTTCCACAAATGCCGAAGAGATGGTGGAGAGCACACTAAATCGTATTACTCAGGCCTGGGCTGTGGGCAGCGAGAGAATCGCAAAGGGGTTCCAGGGGTCTGCGAGTCACAGAAGGGAAATGAAAAGGGCGTGGTGGAAAGGAGGCTGTGGAGTGCAAGAGAGCAAGATTAAAGCTGAATGACGCTTTCAGGAAAAGTAAACATATTTAGCGGGAGAGACACTCGGGGCGGAAGTAAATATTGACACCCGTATTCGAGATTGTCTCGCGCAAACTCAGTCGGCAATCCCTGTGATGGTTCGACCCAGCCAGATGGAACAATATATTAAATGTGTTTGAGGATCGCCTTTGAATACCACCGTATCTGTTACGGGTCACCAAGAGTGTCTATCTAAGTGAGCGCGAGCTGCTGTATGACCCCCACAGATGGGCGACGTAAAAAAAAACAAATTACCTCCGGAGCAGGACTTTAATTCATGGACTCTTTAAGCATGGGCATAGCGGACCAAACTTTCCTCGTTTGGTACTATGCAGACCATTTCGCTGCTGTGCCCGTCATCATCGCCCGCAGCACGGAGGACGCCTAGAGACTATTGAACCAAGTCATGAACGTCAATGAATGAAGTCAAGGCACGAACAAACTCCTCCTGGCTGGTGACTATAATGGAGCCACGTACTTTCGTCCCAACGTACTCCTAAGAATTTATCTTCAAAGCGATCATAGATATCTTGGAAGGGTATTAATGTTTCTCCCCTCGTTAGGGTCTCTCTCACCAACGAGTTATCCTTTACATGAGCTTGATTACCATTAGACATATTCATTAGCCCAAAGTAATTTTCTTAAGGTCTTAGGAATGCAACACGCCCCTGAACTGGGGACGTCCCACTTAATCCAATGTGGAATAACAGATTGTTTCAAATGTAGGTACACGTATTTCTAACCACCTCCTTCATTTCAACCCTCATTTCTCCAATGGCCACTATAATCTCCTCTACTTACTGCGTCGCTTGCATTGCCGAATGAATATTGTAAGTTTAAAAAAAAAATGAATTTTATGTTCTATCTCCATACGTATCAGTTCACAAATTTCATTTCATACGGAAGCGACATTCCTCTATTGTTTTCATAGCTTCCGCGACTTCATTCCGGACATTTCCTTGAACTTTCCATAATTCCCGATTAATACTGACCAATTTCCAATTTCTCTCGGCCTGCTACTTTTACAACTCTACCTTAAATTCTTTTCCTTCCTTCCTGAAATACATTTGTTGCAACATGCCTCCTCATAAACAGTCTCATCCATTATTCTCAAGCCATTTTTTCTTCAGTCCATCTAAGAGGTCGATTCTCATTATCATTAGCCAGTGAAAACATACAGTCTTTGAACTTCTTTCTTAGCGAGTCTATAGTTCATATTTGCCACTTTGATTGTGCACTCTTCTAAACCGAGTTCTTCTTTTTTACTAAATGCATTTCTCGAGTCATAATTGACTTCATATTTGCAGTAAAATTTCCCAGAATTCATAAAAGCTGTCAAATACCAAACTAATGTTGCAAACTTGATTGATAAAACTAAACCCGATTATTTAATTGAAAGTTTATTTTCTCCATCTAAAAATACAGCTTCAATTGCTTTTTTTTCAGCTTTAGGATAAATAATCTCATGTTTTTGCCCAGTCATGCTCCCTGACATGATATTATGACCTGAAGAAGAAGACCATAATTATTAACATTATTTAGTACCTCGGATCAGAGGTCCATGGTGCAAGGACGTGTTTTCGATCCAGGGTACATCAAGTGACAATTTACAGTTGAAAGATATTATTATCCTTAGAGGTTAGGTTTAAACTTTCAAATATTATGTAGTTTTACTTACCATATAATTCTGATCAAGATGGAATACAGGTAAATTCATTGTACAATTATTTTTGTCGGTAAATAAGCAAATTAAATTCTATAAAAAATTACTTTTAACCTGAAAAAACAAATTTCAAAAATGTATTAAAAAGCAAGAGCTGGGTGGCAAGCGAAAACGAATTTATACAACTCTCTAGTGAGTAGCGTACGAGTTAGTCCAACAGTTTGTCCCCAAACAGCAGTTCGAGGAGGAAGGGGTGATCCAATGTCTTCGCTATTATTATCCTAGCACCGAACTCCATGGAAAAAAGGAGAGCTCCCATTTCGACAGACATCAAGTCAAAACCCAGCAGAAGATGCAATTAAGGATGCTCCGAAACATAAAACAAAAGCATTTCTCATCCATAATAATAATATGTTTATTGTTCCGTGGGAAGCCACCTAAGAACAAATATAGAGTATATAATTTATCGCATCACAGTTGAACCATAGGACAAAAAAAAACGAAATATGATAAAAAAGTTGCAAATATTATTTTGGATTACCAAAAAGATTGTAAATTTTTTATAACAATCTCTATTTTTTAAAATAAACTAAAATGAAAGAGAAGTTTACAGGTTTTATCAGCGAGCTCACATAATACTTTCAAGTCAACTTGTAATAGAATATGCATAAAAAATACATATATATTAGAATTGGGTAGCTAAGCTAGATCAGTCGACTTCCACTATATTTAACATTAGAAAGATTGGTTGCGATGCATAATCAACAATTAACTGCAAATATTGTTGGCTAAAAAGGCTACAACTCCATATTACGGGACCATTTAATTGCATAACGTTTTCATCAGATAATCGTAATATTTCATTTTAAACATTGATATGGTACGGATACAAATTATACTCCTGGACAGTGAGTTCCATAATTTTATGGCATTGATCAGAAATGACTTTCCGCAAATATTACTTTTGTGGAAGTCAGAGATGATAAAATATGATGGAAAAGGCTAATTAGATGTGAGTAGATGGCACTCCACTCGAGTTCCGTCGTAATTGGCACATGAGAGGAGGAATGTCAATGGCATGTCAATCGGACGGGTGGCCCTAATAGGAGTAGTCGTCGTGGCAAGTGGTGAATATTTCGCTGAATATCCACCGCCCACCGTATCCGCACTCCCCGATGAGACTCGCTCTTAAGTAATCGCTCCTATTACGTGGAGATGATCCCTAGGCTATAACGAAGCGACGCGCGCCCACGTCTGGCAAACGGGCCCGAAAAGAGATATGCCTTCCGCAGACGATATCGCTATGAAAAAAAACAACAGAGACCCTTTCAAGCACCCAGAGGCATTCTTTGAAAACGGGATTTGAATTGAAGTGATCGAACGCTATTCAAATGTATCCGTATCAGGGATAGAAGGTAAACTTTGTACCCACTGGCAAAGAGTTTGCTAACAACAGAAGAACAACGGAAACAATCACACCGATCGCAAAAAAATCAACATCGATAAAGCCATTTTCCAAAAAAAGGTCCTTTTAAAAGCACCTTTTGAAACGCCGACGGAAATAATCCATTTTTAAAAACACAGATCCGCTACACGAAGCAAGTCAAGTTGTCCACCTTTGACCTTTGATACAGCCAAGTCCCCCAAGCAGCAATCTTCGGTGTGCTAAGGGGTTCTAGAGGTAAGTAGTAGTCGTCCTTAAAAGGGTCCAAAGGTGCATGAGGTTGAGCTACCGCCCTGAATTACCTTAGTTTCGCAACCCGAGGGGAAGGTGGGCGGGGCGAGGGCCAGGAGGGGACGGGGGGGAAGTGGGTATGGCGGACAGCCTCGCTTGAAAGATTAACTTCCTCGTCAAGCGAATGGGAGCAGCACCATCCAAGGAAGGGCTTTCCAATATCCACCGACTTCACCCATCTTTCTGAAAAGTGACCCCGGGTAGAGGGAGGAAGGAGAGGGGGCCCTAGCGAGGGTCATAGCACGCTCCGAGAGCAGCCCGCCTCCCATAGTCCTATCCAATGGCCCTTCTGGCACACCCACTCACCCAAGCCAATTAAAGCAAACTCCGCCATCGCCTCCCATATCGCTCTCCTTCCGATAGCTCTTCGACCAGGTTTCTGCGATCAACATTAAGGCATTGAAGGCGTTGGTGGATAAATTAGCGTCGAAATGAGAAGTCAATAGAACAATGGGTTTGATCTCACACGCGTCCAAGGTTGTGTGTAGAACTATTAATGGTCAGTTACAGAAAAGAGCGAACTAGTGCTTGGATGACGACCAGTTCGTATTCAAAAAGGAAAGAGCAAAGGAACGATGCGGCTTAGAAAGGGAAGGGCAACTCGGGATGCAATTGCGATTATAAGGGTACGTGTAGAGAGAAACGTTGAGATTAATGAAGACGTTTGTACTTGTTTTGCTTATTTCAAAAATACGCTTGATAGAATTAGTTGTCAGAAAAACTGGTGAAGACACGCATTCAAAAAAAGAGTTAATTAGAGAGATAGGAGAGTCGTTACTGACAACTGGTAATCATCCCAGACGGTACAGGTGTTGGTGAAGGAGAATCAAAGTGGCCAGTCAGGTTGGAGGATAAGACAAGGTAGCCCTCTGTGTCACCTTTGCTTTTTAACGTTTACGCAGAGGAAATGGTATCTCAGATAGACGAATGACTTTATTAAGTGGGGAAAAACTGAGACTCTAGAATCCCCTTTTTCTCTCACCCTACCCCTTGTGTGAGAGGCATGGAAGAAGTAATAAAGTTAGGACAGCTGATAAAGTCGGTTAGACTCGCTAACGACTAACCGTCAGTCATTCTACCATCAAACGTATGGAAGGTTTTGGAAGTTGCAATAGAAAATGAGTGAGGGAAATATGTAATTTTGATCAATAAAAACTATAAATATGAGATTTTCTTGGCCAAAGTAAGACATTCTGGTCTCAAAATTAAGAGCGCTTGAATTGAAGCAAGAGTACAATTAAATTTCTTGGGTATACGTAGGATGAGAATGGGCATGGTAGCAAGGAAAGCAGCATTCATAAATTGGAGGTAGCTGGTAACGGGGATCTAGTGCATGAATGTAAAGAAAAGGTTGGGTATGAGGTAAATATGGAATGGCGTTGCAAACATTTGAAACATGAGTGCTATGAGGTGCAAATGACCTCAACCGTCCACGCACCCCTGCGAAATCCAATTTAATAATAATACTGCATTGCATGCTGCAGTACGTGGACTCTGATAAAAGTGAACAAGTTTGAACAGAAGGCTTTCAAAATATGTGTGTAGAGGAGAATGGAGAGAGTGCGGTGAGTGAAAAGATGGACGCATGAGGAAGTAGTTCAAGTAAGGGGATGTGGGAGAGGAAACTTTTGGAGGAGAGGAAGAGTGGGTTGTCGGAACGGGTAAAGAGAGCGGGAGGAAGGGCTGCTGAGGGCCACGATAGAAGGGGCGGATGTGGAGCAAGCGGGGAAGGAGAAGGAAAAGGCTTTATGGAGGGGATGAAGAAAAGGGTAGGATGTATGCCAAGGCGAAGAAAAATCATGTATGGAGATAAGGGCCTTAGTTTGTAAAAATCTAAAAAATGTTTGCTCTCTTCCATTTAAACCTTTTAACTTTCCATTTCAACCGGTAGATTACCCTAATTACAATGGTAATTGAGGAATAGAACCCGGACGAGGGACATCCCTTGCCTCTAAAGGCGGCGTATAATTCATTGGTTACTGCGGTTGGTTTGCAGTAAACACAGTGCAGAATTGTCCCCTCTCATTAAAAATTGATCGTTCAGTATTTCCTCGGAGTGAAAATTTTAACCCTTCCTCGCAATTTCTGGGATCAATCTGCATTTAATGGAAGGAATACTTTGGTAGACCATAAAGCCACAGAGAATGCACCATAGTCATAGAGAACATGACTTATTCAAATAAGTGGAGGTTCTATATGGTACAAATGATATAATTTGAAACCCGTACTATCTTTAGGACCGATAAAAGCAAAATAAATTTGAACAATACACTTCCGAACTGACAGGTACTAAAATTCCTACTTTCCACGAACAATATCGGTAATATATTTTCTGTCAAAGACAAATCAAGGCACTATGACTCTCTGTAAGCACGCAATTGGCGTATCCGTCCACCTTCCACCCCTTTACACCCCCTCCCCCCAAAACCTCTTCCTTTCCCCATTTTGCCACGTGACCCCCACCACCCAAGTGACGACCGACGGCGGCGGTGCAGGCCTCGGAAGAAGCGGGCCACTTTCATCATCAACGCCCACTCGGGTGCCGCTGGACTCAAAGCGAGACGACGACACCCACCTCCTCCTGGGGTGTACGCGCGCGTCAGGGCGTCACATTCCACTCCCTCCTCCCGCACCCTTTGTTACCGCTCCGCAAAATACCTCAATTCCGTCGTACACACTTCTGGGATCCGTTTGCAAATTTCCATGCGCGCATACTATAAAGTTATAAATTAGGAAGCGCTGCGGAACGCGAAGACTTTATTCGCTTTCCAATGAACGCGTTAAAGTTGGTGCAGGTCAGAGCACATGAGCAAGCACGCAATCGACGGCTAATGGGACGATGTTGCGCCGGAGAAATGTTCGGCAATCTGTTCAGAAGGAAGCATTCTGTGGGTGCACTTTAGTCACGGCCGAATGCTTTGCTTTGAATTGCTAAGCTCGTTCAAAGTACACACTTTAGATGCTTAAATAGGCAATCTCATTACAGCACACCGATGATAAACTTAGTATTACCCATACATGACGCTTTTACTGAAAATCAATGCACGAGCAGCGATCGCTCGTTTAAATTATTTCCTCTGAAGCACACTTCAGCGCAAATTGACTGCACCTATTTTGAACCGTGCAGGGTCGGAAACGAAAAAAAAGTGGCTGAATTGCTAAGTGAGCATCACTAATGAGTTAAGGGTAGTGGTGCCTTTTATTGCCAGCACCGCAGGAAACTGGTTTGTCATTCCGCCGCATTACGGAAATGCAATACGTGGAAATTGCCTCATTTTATGCTAAACTTATGGACTAGAAAATCTCATCACACTCTATTTTGGCAAATTAAACCTGATATTACATGGTGCCATAAAAAAAAATTGGTGAAATGCGGAGAAAAGTGCCGTTTTTGTATCTTATACCCATGCCACTTCCGATAACATTTGGATTTGCGAAGTGAATTCACCAGGGAAGTAATTCCTCAAAAGCAAAAATGAATCTTCACATGTAAATTATTTTGATAACATTCGGTGAGAATACCCGTTGGCCCCCACCTTCCTTTGGGTTATTTTCATCAAATTGCCTAAAACTGCGAAGTATGTTAATGAGGCCTACCTCACATTCTGTCAGACACGGGTCTGCATATTTTAGAATCAAAATTCCCATAATTGATGTTAAAAGTCACCGATCTTTCGGGAAAACGGAAGAATCTACTTCCAAAATTAAAGCTGTAAATTATTCGGGTAACATTTAAAGATAACCCAGCTTCAGTTATCCACTTCCCATGTGCCGAGCTGTGTGTTTGTGTGTGAAAGGCAAGAAAAGGAGGAGTGTATGGAATGGGATTTACGATGATTTCAAAATGCATTTTTTGAAAGACTGCGATCGTTACGAAGATGATATTATATCCTGTATTTTTATATTCTGAAGAATGACCGTTAATAAATGTGTGAATCGTGATTAAGTAGTGATGGATCAACATTCCTCTCACAAAAGTATTTAAAATTCCGTCAGAGTGTAGCTGTCCGTAGAAATTGTATTTCTGAGATCTTATAACTTTGGATGCTTGCGGAGATAGGAGTCTACCGAGCAAAACCTACTCTTTCCTCTATTTTGCTTTTATTTCAAGTTTCCTCATATCTAAGTTTTCTAACCTCATGCGATTCTTTACTATTCCTTGTAATTGCATCCAAATGATTTTTTAAAGTTTAATCATATTTGCTGAGCAGAAATGTAATTTCCAAAACATACCATGATTTATAGATCTATCATTGGATGAGTTTGATTGTTCTGTAGATGCTCAGAAAGCAAGACTTTGTTTGCCTATTAATTAAAAAAAATCAACGATGAGTTTCACAATATGTCTCCTTTCCAAAACCTTTTGCTTCTTTTGCAATGAAAAAGTAGGTTATGAGTAGGTTTGTTCTCCTTTGCTGCCATGAATAAAGAGATGATTTAGAGGCTTCATTTTGTTGGATTCTTTGATGTACTTCCCTCCAATCTTCAAATCCTTTGCAAAAACTGGAACTCACGCTGCTATAGACCAAGCAAATGAGACAATAAAGTTTTTTATTTGTTTCATAGTACGACAGCCATTGTCTAAGAAAAAAAGGCGTCACTTTTTATGTAAAATATTGTTACCCTATGTGTGAAAGGCAATTATTTTCCTTGAGTATGCAGAAACTGTAGGAAAAAATCTGAAAGATCGTTTATGCTTGGCCTTTTGAAGTAATCTTTTGTGTCATCATACACAGACGGAAATTAATCTTTTCCCTTTGATTATATTTCCGATTGTATGAGAGAATGTGGAAAAGAGTTTTGCTCACAAGAAATTTTCAATACCAGGGTAGGGTCTGTTGTCACAATAAGATATTCATCGTTATTATATTCAGAATAAGCCGCTGAAATTCCACTGATATCAGAGTTTGGAACAGGATATTCTTTCAGACGGCCTTGTTACTGAGTCTATGGCTGTTTCTTGGCTGCATAAATAGAGGCTATCTTCATTTTATGTACAAGTACTTGAGTAAGATATACTGCTGAAACTAGTATCTAGCGACCTCGGCTGGACGGCGGGTTGCTACTCTGATGTTTTCTCATTCATAGAACTCATCGAAGCCAACGCTAGAGATCAAATGTTGTTTCGCGTTCCGTCTTTTGCCCCTTAGCCTATTCATGACTCTGGGGTCGGAAGATCCCCTTTCCCATACCCTTTTTACCCATCCTTTTTTTCCCTTCCTATTCCCGCAGCCCTTCCGTACCCTCGGTCATAGGCGCGAGCTTGCACACCGAGGGGAAGGGTTAGAGCCCTGCGCGCGGAGGACCCACGAACCCACTGCTGAATCTAGGAAGGGACAAGCTTTAGCCGGTTCATACAACTCCTCTAATCTTTTTAAATTCACCACCACTCTTCTTACTTTTAATACCGCCCATGTTTTATATTTCACTGAAGGAAAAAAGCATCAGGTAAGATACTATATTTGTACAAGCTTTCTTAATTCAAGTTTTTTTTTCTGTACAAGAAAAATGCTTGCACAGAAACTTATGCTAAATTGAAACCATAAAACTCAACTATTGACAGTGAGCCCAAATGCATGAATACCGTGTTAAAAATAGACTAACTGACCTAGTCAAGAAAGCTAGGCTCGTTTTATTGTCTTTTAACGAACAAAACCAAATATTACTAATTTAAGGCTAAACAATAAGAATACAACTTACCTTCTTCTATCGAGAGAACACAACAATGACCACATTCCAAAGGATTGAGCTGGGACAAAGTGCGTAGCACTAGCAATACAACACTGTACAGTAAAGCATGAGTTTTAATTCGCTCTGTTGAGCAATGGGTGGGTGAGAAATGGATCTCAGGGAATTCAAACTGATCAAGCCTTGAAACAATCATGTTTGGAAGCATCGCGGCAACACCGGCATGTTATCGGCGTATCATCTTTTTTGTTAAAAATGAGTTATTAAATGTCACTAAGAGTGTTTTTTTCCTCAAATAGGTAAAGGTGAATGTTGAGTCAGAGTGAAAAAATTTTTAATGCAAGACATATCGTGTACTGTGAAATAATGAATAGATTGATACATTTTTAGAATAAATATTGTTGTTGGAAAGGTATTGATATATTCGGTGCCACACGAGATATTTGTTACAATAAATATTCTAGCCAATCATCAGTAGAAAGGTACATATTTTTAAACATTAAATGAAATTGTATAGCTGGGTTATAATCCGTCCAGCTTTTGAAGCAACTTAATTTGGGTCTTAAGCACAGTTCGGATTTCATCCGCCAGGAGGCGTCCCCCATCGCAATTGACAAAGGGGAATTGATTTGTTCTCTATGGTAGCAGACGGTAGCCACTCCGAGAGGCGCTCGATTCCGGCAAGACAGCTGGCTACGCTTAGACAACGCAGGTTAACCAACCTTACATGCACCTAGGCGAAAACAATTCTTTAGCAAGGGTGGCCAACTGAGCAATTCAGTAACATCAGTTATTGTTCAAGTTAAATTTAATTTTGCGAATCACCATTTAAACACGCTTTATTATTATTTTAAAACCGTAATTAA
Organism: Pyrrhosoma nymphula; assembly: GCA_963573305.1. NCBI lineage: Eukaryota > Metazoa > Arthropoda > Insecta > Odonata > Coenagrionidae > Pyrrhosoma > Pyrrhosoma nymphula. The sequence continues at coordinate 6,571,656 of OY754329.1, forward strand.
AAATGTCAATAAAATAAAAAATGTTATTTTTTTCAATCCAAGGGCACTGTTTTTATCTTACAGGGAGGGGTGTGCAAGGGGGATACCCCTGTTCTCCTGAGTCAGAACTTGCATGACAGCACTCGGGAATAATACGGGCTAAAGCATTGGAGTTCATGCGATTTTAGAGTATCTCAAAGATTATCCGCTCCACTCCTTTCATTCAACATTATAGATACCATAGTATATTTCATAGTTAAATATACTTATTAGGTAATCTACCGGCTAAGATATGTTTCCATGGAAATGAGTAAAACTCTTCTGGAGTGTTATATGCACAGGGTCCTTATTTTCTTTCTTCATCCCAGCAAACGTCCTACCCTTCCTCATCACGTCCCTGAAACCTATTTTCCTTCTTACACTTTCCCCGCTTACTCAATATCCTCCCCTCTATCGTGGTCTTCAGTAACCCTTCGCCCCTCATTACCTCCTCAATCTATCTACTTTGCCTCATCCTAATCTCCTCAAGAAGTTCCCTTTCCTCACCAAGCACGCCTAGTACCTACTCATTTGTCTTTCCGTATCGCCAACCGCACCTTCTCCATCCACCTCTACCAATGCAATCGATGAAACAAAGGAAGGATTGTGCACATATGTAGAGAAACAGTTTTCATGCTACACACTACCAATGTCAAGGAGATTTGACCTTGTAGAAATTCTTAAATAATTTATTCATTGAATTTACTAAATTTTAAGATTCATTCAAAGACATTCAAACTAGTTGTTAGTTGAAAAATGCTAGGAAGCATCAGGCGTTTACAACGGAGGTAAGAGCAAGTAAATGAAGTTTGCTACAGTGGAAATAGAATCGTCACCAAAAAAAGAGTTAGCTACGAAAAATACTAAGGGATGCTGAGGCAATACTTAGTCGAGTTCAATATAGTTTTTGCACAAATTATAAGAACCACGGCAAATGTATTTTTGGTACACAAAAACCCAAAATCCAACATTCTATAGCAATTCGTTCCCTCCTTTTAAAATAATGAGCGATTGTTTAAAAACCATAGTTTGAGTGCACAATCGGACCATGTGGCCATGAAGCACGTCTGACGTCACACTCTATACTCCGCAATCACTTCGAATTTGTTTATTAGATACTTTCTAGGTGTTGTTGCCAGCCCTGAGCTGTGAATATTAAGTACATTAGGATAAACAGTTCCGAAATGTGTCAACAATGTGCCGGATAATATCCATGGCAAAATAAGTTCGAAAAATAAGGGCTAGAGAAGAATACTACAGGAATATAAGCCATAAACACCCATGCTGTATTTTAATGCTAGCAAATTAATTATACGCTAGTATTTTTATCGATCCTGCAAAGAGCCAAAAAACAGGGCAGGACACACACGATATCAGTATTTTTAAAACCTCAAGGTTTGAGAGAACGAACCCTCCCGGGACTCGAACTTGCGATTCTCTAACCGGTGTGCAACCATTTTACCCCACCACCAACAAGTGCATTGCCGAAGACACGAGCAGGCTATCACGTACAGAAAAAAGTACATAGTATTCTCATGCACAACTTGGATTTGTGCGATGTGAAGAAACTCATTTATAAATCATACGGGGGTCATAAAACATTTCAACGTATTATATCAAACATTTCAAAATGTAGCCATATTTTACATCGGTGGGTGCTGCAGCATCACACAGTAGAATTTTCGGATGAACAATAAGCAATGCCCGTGCAAAGATTCGCGCTCTGCCATCGCAGTCACCAGAGGGAGCGGATTAACATTTGACGACAGATTTCACATAGAACGTTAAACAGAACGCTAGCAAATAAATCGTTCCGAAATTACGGTTACCGATTTGAATCCTTTCTTTCAGGAAGGAGAAGAAGAGGAGGGAAGAGAGAAGGTGAGGAATGGAAATATGGAGAGGGGTGTGGAGAGAAGAGGGGAGAAGGAGGTGTTCGGTGCAGGGGGTCGAAGGCTTGGAAAAGCTTGCCATCTCTCGAGTACTGAATTACTAATTGATTGTAGAATAATACAAACTAATTAAATGCAGAAATTCAGCGATATAAGTAATTGGCAGATCCATTATTTACATTGGTCATCATTTATTTTGCGAAACAGCCAGAATCGATGTATACGCAGAGCCACATCCAGCTGATATCGATGTGTTCATCGAGACAATGCTACACTCGCCACATTTGGAAGACCACCTATGGGCTTTCGATGTCAATTATCGCTTGTGTCCATTCGATGCTCATTCGACCGCAGAGTCGAATGAAAGAGGGGGAGAGGGGAAGAGGGGGGGGGGCAGAGAGGGGAAGAGATTGGTGCCCGCATGTGGAAGCACCCCGAGACGCTCCCCCAACCACTGCCTGAAACGGGCCTCTCAAAGAAGGCGCCCCCAGCCGTTTGGGGCGAGGGGCGATGGGGGCGGGTGGGGGCGCCCTTTCCTGCGTTCCTTTTCCTCGCGAGTCCCGCCCTCCCGCCCCCCCTGGCCCCTTTATAAAGTGCGGCTGCCTTTTGTGAGGGCGAGCAGGGCTGCCACATTTCCGGGCCACGGGACTATCGCCCGCTAGGGCTCTGCAAATACAGTAGTATCCCTCGTTACCTACTCCGTCCTTCGTGGAGCCTTTTCCAAACGAGATCTCATGTGTGTCTGGACCAAAGAAAATGCCATTTCGTTCAAGAATGATGAACGATTTTGTTTCCCACCATTTAAATTTTGTAAAACGTACGCATTTATTCCGGAAGTGTGCAACATTTCATAAAAATGTCGTATTGGCCTACTATGTTTTTTCCTTGCGGTTCCCATACTATGTCAAAGCCTATCAAATACATCCACTCCTCCTTAATTATTAACTATATTACAACACGACCTCATGTTTCTTAGGAATAACGTCTACCTCGCCTCTGCAATGCATAGAAAAGAGCAAAAGGAAATTCTTATTTTTTATCGGTAGAAAGGAAACCAGCATTTATTCTTTGGTGCAAGAATTCTAATGACATAGCATCACGATTCTTTGTACATATGTACGCTTTGAAGACGTCAGATTTATTTCTCCGGAGAGTACCAACCATTGCGAGTTTCTGCGCCGCCAGTCTGTCGCTGAGTTCAAAGGATGAGAAATAAATATCCATAGTGACATTCCAGTTAATGCCGTAAATCTCTTTGGTGAGTTCCCATACCTACTTAGTCGGGAGAGACATAGAAGGATCTCTGATCTGCTTTCCTGTGTTCGGAATACCACAGCAGAGATCAAGGGTCTAAAATAACACATTGTTACAATTTTCAATCCATACTTGTCTGGCTTATTTTGTAAGTACATTGTACATGGACATCTTCCCCTCAAACCAAGCAAGGTTTCGTCAACTGTCAGCACCATGCTGTACAGCATGCACCATGCTACAGCATGCACCATGACCATGGAATTTCAGACAAAAGTAACGACTTCAAAGTAGAGATCATTTTAGATTACAACAAAACCAAATGTGGTGTGGATATCTTAGACAAACTAGTTAGAGAATACACATTGAGAAGTTGCATCAAGAAACGGCCCATTGTCTTTATTCCTTAACTATGTTGATGCCGCTGCATACAACGCTTTAATCGTATGGAATATGAACATTGGATTTGACACGTCAGTTGGAAGTAACAAAAAACAACGAAAAGGGAAGATATTGAAAATTCACTTACCTCTATTATACCACCGGGTGGACAATATTGAGACAAACCCAAGAGGATATGGAGATTCCGTCGTTGACGCAATCGAAATTTGTGGACCTATTCGACATCCCACTTCACATCTTAGGATGCGCGAATTGGGAAATCCCTTCGTCGGCCACACAAACACGCAAAGGGTTCTCTCGGCTACTCAAGGAAAAGGGTAAAGGCCCGAGTCCGAATCATTCAGCCAGAGGGAGGATGGGCAAGGGATGGAAGGGGGGGGGGGGGAGGGAGGGGAGGGCCCCTACCTCCCCTCATCGCTCCTTCACACACTGGGATATCAATATGCATTAATAGGGTGGAATGGCGGTTTAAAAAATGGTGCCTCTACTCCACTAGCATTTACATGATTTCCATTTTAATGTGGCAGAGATGCTAGTGACTCATAGAAAACGTTAATAAATCGCTATAAATATTTAAAGCAAACCCACGTACCTCCAGCTTTACTAAGCTGTATGAACGAGGTCGGCTTATGACTGATTAAGCATTTTGTTGCATCGCGTATGGTTGCTTATTTTACATCGTTTAGCCTCTCTTCCTGAAGGCGTCACCTGGTAAAGAGTTTTTGTTTGAATTTCGGCCGCTGTATAAAGTAAGTGGCTGCTAAGGCGCATTGTCAACTGCTGATATATTGTTTGAAATTCAAACCGAGCGCCCTGATTGACCTTCCTGAGTTATTTCCCTCTTCCACGTCATCGTTAGGGTGTGACCGTCTTCTCGGTTGAAGTTCTACGGGTTCTTCATAATCTCCACAGCTTCTCATACAAGTCCTGGAAAATATCGGTTCTCGCTTGCCAGCACTCCAACGTTTTCAAAGTTAATTTTCCGCTTTGGTTCTGACCAGACATGTTCTGCAATGGGGGAAAGACAGACGTTTTTCTTTTCCATGGCCCTCTGGTGTTCTTTTGCTTGGAATTTTATTTTTGTATACCTGTAAAGAATGAAGATTTTAATCAATGCTTCATCCTCTAAATGGATAAGCTGGCGTGTAATTCTTTGAGAACTTCAATTTCCTCTTCGGTGGATGGCTTCCATATATCTGCTTGACCCTCCACATTCAAACTTGCATCCCAACCAAATTTTGTTCCAACACATTTCAAATGCCAGTAACCAACGCTACCGCTATTGGGCGTTAGACAGTTGACAGTACGGGCACTTACGGCGATTAATTTCCTGTGTTTAATCTCCATGTAAGGCCGGAGGTGCGATATTTCCAAGAGCAACAGAAGGATTAACGTATTGCTCTCCAGTACACTAATTGGACACTAGTGAATCATCCAACGGGCAAATAATTCTCTCTAAAAACTCTCTACAATTCAGCGCAGTGTTGGACATGGCAGCCTACGTGGCCATTCTTGGTGAGCACATGGAGCGTAGATGTGGCAGCAGTGTTCCCGTCAAGGCCAACCACACAACTATATGTGGAACGCTCAATAGCTACTACGTCGTGGTCAAAGAGTGAAAACACTGATTGCGCCAGCAAGCGTTCACACGGTGAAATACTTAACCAGCGTCCGAGTTACTGTAAATTGAGGGGAGTAAACGGGGAACTGGGAGGGAGCAATGGGCTTTCGGCCTCACGAACACAAAACGCACGGCCAGTCCCTTCTCACGCGCCCCCCGAAAGGAAAGGACGAACGAGAGGAACAGAGAATAACACAAGGGGCTCCGGAATCCTACGGTGGGCGATGGGAGGGGTGGCGGAGGGGTGAAGGGGGGAAGCAAATATTATCATTCGGAAAGTGTGCCTGGGCCCCCGCTAGGCGCCGAGAAAACAATGACTTTCGTTAATAATGCCCTCGTGGCGAGGGTAGGAGGAAAAGGATCCTGTTGATAAAGGGGTGGTACTCCCTCCCCTCCTTCCCCGCCCCGCCCTCCCGTTTTACGACTAATTTCCAGGATGAGATGTAAGCTTGTGTTTCAAGAGGGTTTGAGAAGGAGAGGGCAAAGAGGGAACACATTAAATCGCTATTAAAGGGCCGCTTGTATCGCTTGATTCGTCTTTTGATCATCCCTATACTTGGGTAGAATCTTTGATTGCTGGGTTGCCTAGTGAGGAGGGGCCGGGGAAGAGGAGGTCGTAGCCATCGGCAGCCTCTCAGGAGCCATTAAGGCGAACTCGCTTTCAATTTGCCAAAAGGATATTGCTCATAGATTGAAGAAGCCAGTAAGCAGTGTCTTCAGCTTGACGCAAGAAGTTGAAACACGTCTGTTTGCAAAACAGGAATCATCTAATATAACTATTGAACGCAATTTTTCCATAACTTTAATGAATATTGCATTTATTTTTAGTAAAGATTGCTATTCATCATTTATCTGATAAACCATTAGGGTACCAAGACAATTAAAATACTAAAAAAAATGTTTCGGTGTATAAAATACACAACTGATCATCGAATATGCTGTGCATTTCAATGGTTTCAAAATTCCATTGTGCTATCGTACCGTATTGACTCCATCTATTCTCTTCTTAAATCTATGAAATTGTTCTTCTCGTTTTGAAAACGTTTATTCTCGTCAATCTCCACTCTTCTGAGGCCTATTGAGACCCCGATGTCAATAGAAATTATTAAATCCCTAAGATATTCCAGTTAGTTGTTACTTCATTGTCTTGGCCTCGCATGGAACACTTTAATACCTCACCTCTCGCTGTAAACGTTGTATATTGTGAGCTGTGATCATGCTGATTACAAGAGTAACTGTTTTATTTCTATATGAAATGCTCAAATAAGCAAACTCGAGGCTGGAGACAATGCAAAATATCAATTGGGCACATAGGATGAGAAAAAAAGGAATCTCACGGAAAAATAGAATAAGGGGAAATAATATGGAGCACTATTAGGGAGGCACTGTCCAGAAGTAGTGCAGAAGAAGTGTGGCCCGTCCGTATATACCTGGACAGAGCCATATAGACTGGCTACGCTTTGAGACTTACCCAAGGGCACACTTTGAGTGATCAACAATGTAGAGAGGATATTAGAAGCCTACGCCCCACGAGGATGGCCTGAGAGACAAATGCATAGGCCAGCTTAAGAAAAGATGGAATAGATGCCAAAAAAATTTGATGCTCGAGGCGGGTTCTGGAGATTGAATGAACAAGAGAGTGTAATACAGAGGACTAGAAGATGGGAGGAGAGAGTGGAGATAGGCAGGCCAGGTGGAAAGGCCACACTCTCAGTCACGACGAATAATTAGCACATGTGAGAAATGAGGCATTAGAAAGGAGATGAGGTGAACAGCGGGACAAATGTGTATACATTGACCAGATGAAACGGTATATTATACAAAATAGCTACAACGACACAAAAGGAGAAAAAGCAAAAGACAAGGAGAAGTGGATGGATGGCTGAAGTCAACCAATCACAAGACCAATGATTATGATGGACAACGCAACAAGTTGTAGGTTTTGGTGCAACGTGATTGTAATTATAACCTTCGGGCTGCTAATTTCTCTTAATAGTTATATATCTCCAGAAAACAACCAATGAGGCGAATGGAACGGAGATAACTCCGTAAAAGGTGATAACATAGCTCGAAGAGATAATGGCCAATTTTCCGAAAATGTTTAATTGTTCCCAGCTAAAACCACACCGGAAGATGTTTCAGGGTCCAAAGCGGTATCCTTGACAAAACACGGTTTGGCGAGGGGAAGTAGATGTCGGTACGTATCCCCAAAAATGAGAAGTTGGGAGAGAGCGTCTTCAGCATACAAGTGCTTCGCAAAGATATCTTGAATAATATCAAGTGGTGACACATTCTCACCCCTTCGATTCTTAGGTTTGAATTGAAATTGATTAGCTCAAAAGTCACACAATTCGTGCATTCCTGGTAGATACCTTTCATTCGAACTTGCATACCTCCTCTTAAGTGGTTAATAGGCATCCGTTGTAGGGATCACATTTGAAGGTCAGAGGCTGGTGGTTGGCGGACTAACCTGAAAAGAAAAAATATACAATTAGACACATTATTACTATTTTATGTTTTCCCTTCACGATTTAAAATGTATTATGACACTTTACGTGCAATTACATACTATATATTTATGACTCTTCCCACACACAAATGCCCAAAACTGTAACAGTCATCCTTTGATCCCTCCTGCTTGCAAACTGCAAGTTGCCATTTACTAGTTTACTGTATGCATAGATAAAGCTGCAAAACTGACTGACTAACTCATTGATACGATCCTGGGCATTTCTAATCGAGCTAGAGGTTTATTTTTTAGGGGAGATATGTAATTAACTGACGAGCCGGGAAAAAAATAAAAATATCCCGAGTTCGGGCCTACGGAAGATTTTGTTATATAATGGGATTAAAAGGGAGAAACGAAAAATTTCCGTGTGGAACATTTTTCTGTCACTCATTAAAATATGATATAATTAAGCAAGCAATATTTAAAAAAAAATGAAGTCAAATTATTAAAATATTTATTTTATCAAGCGTTTTTTCTCTCTGGATCGGTAAACTGAAAATGTTGAACTTTAGTACAAGATGAATGGATGCAAGTTTTCGAGCTATTATCACTTTCGTTGCCAAGGATGTTTCCAATTGTTGCCGAGGCTTGCAATACGCAGGTTATAAAGACTACAATGAATTGGAATTTAACTTTCGCGATGTATACCATAATGGTTAATAAAAATCTTTTTCCCTCAGCTTTCATGGGCATAGGCTTATGTATTATACTACTTTATGTCCTATTATAAATAGTTCATTACCCTATCTGCTTGTGAATTATGAATTATTCGAATTAAACTATGAAGTTTTTAACGATACAATACTCAAACAAGTATACAGGAGCAATACTTCGTTACGAAAACCCGCGGATATCCTACGAATTCAATTTTAGAACTAAGATAACATGACCACAATACTCAATACCTTAATGCATATTAAAGTTATCTGTCAGTCAAAGTTATTTTGCTACACTTGATGTGATTCCATTTCGTCATGAACTGCAAACGTGGTCTTCCTTCAAAAGATCCTTGGTCGAATAGCCAAATGGATACAAATTGAGAACTTAGCTGTGTAGAGGTGTGGTAGGAGGGGAAGGGAGGCGTTCTTGCTGAAGTGGCCATTCCTTATCTCCCCAACGACTGTTGGATGTAGCCTCAATTGAAAACAGATTCAGTAAGAGAGAACAGATCTTTCGTCACAATGATTAGTACAATGCCACTGTCAAGTCAAGGAAAAATACCCCTTTCATGTCACTGTAATGTCAATCAATGGCTTCTTGCCTGTGGAAATCTTGTTGCAATCAATCTCCAAAAGGAAGACTGATATTGATAAAAATATATTGTAAAAGAGGACGCTAAGTTTTTCTTGCAAAAATACCTCAGAGGAAAATACTTTAAAATTCTTCTTACTTATGACGATATTGAAGATATCGGACCACGGATATGAAAATATTGACAATGAGTAAAAACATAGTGTAAATGCAGTGTTTTACAAATAAATGCATATTTTTCTTCAATCATATACTATGCATGTTTATATTACAACTGGTGAACTCCATTTAGCCCCTAAAACAGAGACTATAACAAAATAAAATTGATCGAAATTGTCAATTTGAGTTAAAAAACAAATGTATGAAACATTTATATTAAAACTGTATTGTAAATTATCCATAACGACCCAAGTAAAACAATAAATATCTCAAAACAAGAATAATGTGAACTTCACCACTTTGGCTTTTATGCTGTTGAAACTGCTCAACGGGACTAACAGAGACACCATTTCCTACTCCTTCACAAGAGATACTGGGTAGATACCTAAATACAAAGTGTAAGGGAAAATAAACAAATAGCAACGTGATGAAAAATTACGTGACTTTTATAGTTTGGAAAAGGTAAAGTGAAAGTATTTCTTGAAGGAAGAAAGGATGGATTTCTTTGTCAAAGAGGAGCGAAGCTACCACATATGCATATTCTGGGGTGGGATCGCAGGGAACAGGAATGTATGAGGAAAGGTCGGACAGTTGTCCAACTGGCTTTATTCATGAAATCACTAGTGCTGAGAACGACCACCGTGGAACATTTTATCAGCTTGAGTAATTACTCTTACGGCCACAAAGGTCCGTCCGAAGGCTTGACAAGAAATGACATTTCCATCCTCTTCTCCACACACTTCTAAACCTCTCTCACTTCTACATCCTTACCCAGATCCATGGAGCTAACATCCCCGGCCGTCCCGTTGTCACTTTTTTATATTCTCTCACAGAACAAATCTCCGCTTTTGTAGACCATTAACTGCAGCCTCATGCTTACGCCCTACCATCTTGTATTATAAATACTGAACGCTTCATAAACTTCCTCAATTCAATCTCACTTCCCAAGATTTCACTACATTTCATGGCCACTATTAACGTCAATTCACTCTTTACACTTCCATTCTATACTCAGAAGACTTAATTTCTTTCCACCACTTTCTTATCAAACACCCGACTCCTCATACATATAGTACTGATTTCCTCTCAGAACTCTCTAACTTCACTCTTACCCAAAATTCTTTTTCGTTCAATGATCCTTTCTACCTCCAAACCAAGGGTTGTACCATGGGAAGAAGATTCAGTCTTTCATATGCCAAACTCTTTCTCGGTCTTCTCCAACAAAATTTCCTCTCTCCAAACCCCTTTAAAACCTTTTCTCTGACTCCAATACGTACGCAGGTGATATTACTTTATTTGTTATCATATCTTTGACTCACTAAATTCATTCATTTCTACTCTTAATGCATCTTCATCTGAATTTTTCATCTCAAATACCCCTTCCACCAAAGTACCTTTTTTAAAATGTCGATATCTCTGTATCTATCAGCAAATTCAATACCTATGACCAGATATAACCCCCAAGCAAACAACAGTTCTATCATAACGGCAGTTATTATTCTTCTCACACCGAAATTTCCCACTCGTTCTCTTTTTACAACAGAGGTTATCGAATTTAAGAAAAACCCCCGACTCCCTTTTTATCCAACCGACATCAATATTTTCTCCATGGAGGATATCTCGAAAACCTTTTGCAAATACAAATCCTCATAAAGTCTTACTTGCCACAACCATCATCCGATCCAAATCACCAGAACCTTTCCATACGCACCACATTCCGCCCATGCGTACAGTTCATGAAAATCTCCTCAAAGAATTATTTCCTCTCCTCCTCAACAAGCCAATCACCACTAATTTATTCCCCAAATGACCCTTTGTGACATAATACCCTCGAACTAATCAGATTTTTTTCAAGATCACCAAAATCTCATTAAATAAGTTATCCACTCCAAACATTCTGCCACCCATTGTAACACGCCAAGATGGAAAGCATGCTTGATTCTTACTACAAAATGTATCCCAAAAATTCCTTAAGTTTTACCTTCCTCTTTTTTTCTGGCCAGCACTACGTCAAACATAGCTTACGTACCTACTTCTATGTAAGCTATGTCTGGCCTTTTATATTGACCTTTGTAGCACACCTCTTACTTAATAATCATATGGCAATTCCTCCACCCAAAAGTTCTTCCTTTATTTCTCACTGTAGAAGGTGGGGGCGACCCACCGAAATATAGCACATATATTTGAGTCGCTTTGTGTGTAAGATGAATTTCTTTTTTTTCTCCGTTTCTCCGACGATTGCTTCGAATGTAGAGCTCTTGGGTTTCTTACTGGATGATGTTGGTAAGTGGTACCGAGGTTTCGAAGGTATAGTCTGCCATAATCCTCAGGGCGAATGGTTTAGCCAGAAAGATGTCATTTACTTAAAACTATATCACTGGAATCAAGTTGGTTTTGATTGGTCATCGCTTTCCGGCTCTTTTTTATTGGTCAAAGGGCGCACGCAATACTAAGCTGGAAACCTTCAACTCAGTTCATCTTGTTTTGCTTGAAGTTTATTTTAACAGTCTCTTTTTCAATCCAGTGCCAGTAGTGTTTAGCATGGCAAAGCAGGTTGGTTTCTACTAAATCGATCCTGTGATAATTTTCCACTGTCACAGTTGTTAGCCCATTTTATGTTACCTTTTTTTTGTCCTTCTATCTGAAATAAAACATGTATATAATATTTCGTTCAGACAAATGAGAAGGAAAGGGTTTGACAACTGATAAAATGGACAAACACAATTGTACTGCGAAAGATGGAACGATGCCCAATTCCTAGTGGAAAACTTCGACTGAACCTGCCGAAGTTTCGACGGATACATAGACCACCGTACTACACAGCCATCTTAGTAACACTGGAATTGGCAGGCGTATACATACATGAACAAGCGCCTCCAGGAGTAGCCCATAGAGTAGGTCAATAGATGGCACTAAGTAGGGCAGTACACCGACCCACCGACTGCGCTTATTGGGCTGCCTATCCCCACTCTTTTTCCTTCTGTCTGAACGAAAAGTTTACATAGTTCCGGCTCTTAGCGGCCTGTGTGAATAAATGAAGGGTTATAAAACTTCACAGAAGAATTATAAATCACGATTAATATTATATAGGGCCACTACCGATGACGTGATGAATATAAACGAGCCTCACACGTATAAATTTTATAACTGAAAACCAAAAAAAGACCTGTTTTTCTTCAGGAAGAACTTCCCGTCCTCACAGTTAAAATTATTGGGGTATTTTTAAATTTAAATTTCTCTTTAAGAAAGTTTTTTGAGGTATTTCATTTCTCTCGCGAATATTTTAGAATTTATAAACTGGATTCTGTGGTCAGGACCGGAGATGTTGTGCTGTGCATTTGACTATTTCCACCACCAAGATTTCTTTTGCTTTTTATTCTCAGGTACCATACAACTCATGGAATTCTTCTTTCGGGTCAGCGAATAGGTTTTCATAGCTGCATGGACTCATATAAAGCTTTTCTCTTGCATTCTTGCATTCTCTTGCATGAACTCTTTTCATAGCTGCATGGACGAATACATTTTCATTTCTGCAAGGACTCCTGCTGATGTCAGTAGGTGAAGTTTATCTTTGGCTGATGGTGAGATCCCCTCAACTTTGTTGACGGCTCGGTATGTAATCATTATTTTCTCTTTCCTTACAAATCTTGTTGTTGATCACTCTGTTGCATCAGCGAGGAAAGGAATGATGGACAACCCTGCAGATTTAGTAAGAGCGTCAGCACTTCTTGCTGTATCAATATTATTGTGTTTCTGATTAAACGACGGCTGTGGCCAATATTTTCTAAAGCTCTTATCAGGTTTTTTTCCTCGTTTCGCAGTTCCTCATATGACTGCTTTTAATCGGAACCTTCTCTTAATGTGTCTTCTTTTTCTCTCCTCACCAAGATGTCAACGAATTCAAGGGAGTTGTTGGTTTCTTATCCCTATGTAAATTGAGTACCAGAGTGGTGTGCATTTAATTTTATATGTAAATTCTCACGTTTGCCAATGCCACGAGGCCGTATGACGCACGTTTCTACGCCATACCGAAGTAATTATTTTGGTGGGTGGAGGGAGCAGCAGGATGTCAAGAATTTCTTTTCACAGTTCTCCATAAATAGGTACTTTTTACATGACCGGAGAGAAGGAGGGACCCATAGCTTCACCGTTTTTTCTCACGGAATTTTCCGTTCCAAAGGAAGTATTGCTCTTCAAGCAGAACTTCACCTTATTTCGGGTAGTATTTTGTAAGCCTTTCCGTCAGGACGGACACTGATTCCTCGACTCAAACTTTTCAAAGCTAACCAATATATCATTCAGTTACGTTCCTTTCCTTTCAATTCCGATGAAGTGCCCTGAATTTAATAAACGCATGTTTCTGTGTTTCCCACAAATAGCAACAGTTCGTGTTATAAGTATTTCGCTCTCTCATACGTCACTAGGTGATCCTATGAAGCCGATTATAGAACACAAAGGGACTATACTTTTATTATTATTTGGTAGTCCGTGGAGACATTTTGATGACGATTATAATGAATTCCGTCGGTCTTCGGGTAAAATAGATAACTTCTTCTTCAGGCTTCGCGGAATTTGAATCAGTTTTTTCTGTTGCATCACTCTCAACGAAAGCACCAAAAAAGTAAGCGAAACGTTTAATTTTAATTCTAAACATCACATGAAAGCCGAAAAATATTTTTCAGAATATTAGCTCAGGTTTTGGTAATCGGAAAAATATAAAATATAATTCATAGTTCCAGCGGTGCCTAGTTAACATTAGCGGATAGAAAAAGAATTTTTTGGCCAATTTCTCCTGACCAATACTTCAGGCTTCAAGTCTTCAGGCTTCAAGTCTTTAGACTTCAAGTCCGAGGCTTCAAGTCGGGCTCTGGGGAAATTTCCTTGACGATTGAAATGAATTTGGTTTTCTATATTTCTCGCTGTGAATTTTGCTATAGGTCATGTTTTACGTACTCAGTCAACATAGATTGAAATTGGTAATTGATCCTGGAAGCAGTCGTAGACTTTTTTTTGACCACGAATAATTTAGCGACGACAAACAAGATTCCCCTTTTGATTAATACATAGTGCTGTTACCCACCTCTATTCCAAATTGTGTTTAACTGTATGACCTAATTTTTTTCATATTAAGCATTATTTTATTTTAAAAAAAACCTTAAGTTGTTCAATCTTAACTAATTTATACTCAAATAAATATACTACGAGGGGGGACCCAAAAATAACCGGACGGCATTCTCTGCGTGCGTCGCTCTTGTAGTTCGGGCTTCTCCCACTGAATGGGTGTTAAGTAACCTCTCCTGAGTCAATGTTGCAAGCGGCGTCCTTTTACACGGTTGTAGCGAGCCCCTGTGACAGTTTTCGTTCGACGAGTTTATCGACCTCTTCGATTTTGGAAATGGCTTATATTCGAGAACAGAGTGCAGCGTAGAAATTTTTTTCCGGCTCGGTAAAAGGCCGTCGGATGTGGTTGATATGTTGTCTACACCTTATAATGAACACGCCTTGTAAAGAATTGGGTATTTTCCAAAATTTTAAATTTAACTAAACGGATCTTTATATTTTACTTTAACTCAAACAGGTTTGCGGAGTGAAAATAGTTTTAAAATTGATTCAATATTAATTGAGATATTTAAGATAAAAATAGTCGAAATTTCAAATTTTTTTACGCGGCTGCGAAACGAAATCTGATTGGCTTTACGTCATTTTCGCTGAGCGATAGACAGCTGTGAGGGAGAAAGTGAAGGACTGTAGAAGAGACCGTATATTTAAAGAGTCTTCATTGAAAACAAAGGCTATGGCGTGCAATGGTTTTATATTAAACCTCATCAGATAATTTACCCAAAGTATATATGTTTATGGTTGACGTTTTTATGAAGAAGGACGAGCGATTTACTGCTTCCGAAATTCGTGGAGCTAAAGTCCAAAAACTGTAAGCATTAAGTTTGCTTGTAAAATCGTCATTTCTGTTGTTTATCATTTTAATGCATATAATTATGTATTTCGTGTATGAGGTAAGAATTGTTTTTCCAATACACTCATAATTATTATAATACTTCTTCTTTATTTCTCAAAGTCCATACCAGTCCATGCAACAGTAAACAAACAGTACCTTAGTAACATATCAACATAACACAGTACTTGCCAAATCATTACGCTGCAAATACTTAACACACTTAAGACGTTAATTTGTGATTGTTTATAGAGGTTTCTATAAGTGGCTTCTCTGCTATAGAAAAGTCTAAAAATAGATTCTCATCTCTTTAATGTCCATTCAAAGTTTAATTTAAGTGTTGCTTTATTATAAAGATTCTCTTGAGAGTTATGGTGGTAATGCTATAGGATACGTCTAAGTGAAGAGAGATAGACCACTGTGAACAGTCATTGCAAGAATATGTCCAGAACACAAAGTGCGAAGTAAAGCATACATTGTGCAGGTGGATATTAAGGAATCCAAGAAAGACATTTCAAACATTCAATGTCGTGATTGCGTGAATGCATTTCTTGTTCGGTGTTTTCACCGATATATTTGTACATTGTGGCACAAAACACCATCTACATATGCCATTTAAAGTCACATCAAACACAGAAAAACGTCAAAAACTAATTTCACCGCACCAGTTTCCACCGTAAGCATAAGAAAACGCCTGGGTCTAAATGTAAACAGCGAAAATGACGTCACAGGTCATTCAGTTGTTTTCGGAGTGTTCTCGGGAGGATTCGTAACCTTCAACTTTCTTTTGCTTTTAAAGCCGAAATTCATACAATTTGATTAGAAAACTTTTAGCCAATGCAATAAGTTCAAGTAACAGAATCAGAATATCGGTAGTTTGAAGTACGTGGAAAATACCCAATTCTAGTTTATGAATGGTATTCGCGATTCAAACACGGCAACATGGCGATCGAAGAAATTCAACGCCCAGAACGGCCTTCCACGTCCAGAACTGATGAAAACGTGGAAAAAATTAATGCGCTTGTGTACCAGGATAGAAATCGTACTATTGATGAACTCCCTGAACCATCTGGTCTTTCGTGGAGTTCAGTGCAGCGCATTTGAGCTGAAGAATTGCAAATGAGACGAATTGAAACGGCGCGATTTGTGGAGGAGTGGGGACTGGTTCTTCCACCATGACAATGCACCAGCTCACACAGCCATTTCTGTGCGTGATTTTTTGGCGAAAAACCGCATGACACCGCTTTCCCACCCACTCTAATCACCAGATCTAGCACATTGTGATTTCTTTTTGTTCTCCCGAATGAAAAAAGAGCTGAAAGGGAAACGTTTTGCAGACATTCTGGAGGTGAAAAGAGAATCGAAGGCGGCGCTGCAAGGCATCGGAAAGAACGAGTACCAAAGGTGTTTCGCGAAGTGGAAAAAACGTTTGAACCAATGAATTAGCGTTAATGGAGAGTACTTCGAAGGTGACTAACGTTTCCAACTCAAAAAAATAAATTTTGATATTTAAAAAAAATTGTGTCCGGTTATTTTTGGGTCCCCCCTCGTACTTTAAATTGACGCTCATATTTTAAAGATTTACGAAAACACGCACTTGTAACTGCAAATTTCAAGACAGAAGCACAATGCGGATATGGTTTCTGTTTCAATGCAAAATAAACGTAATGAGAAATGAATTCAAGAGAGCATTGAAAGATCTGAAGAATAAAAAAGCGCCTTGGGCTGACAACATCAACGGAGAAAACATCAAGGCAACAAGAGAGCAAAGCCAAGTGTGCAGCCTGTGTGAAATAATCTGAGAGCTGAGAAATACGAGGAGCTAAAGAACCTTGAGTCTGATGTCACATGTGTCTAAAATAATTTCGCGAATAAGATTGGAAAGATAAATTAAAGACAACCTCTTGGAAAATCAATTTGGATTCAGGAAGAACAGAGGAACCTTATCATTATATTGGGTACAAAGAATTCGTGGTTGGTTCTCGGAACGACGTCACAATCTGGGAATGTGCGATCTGCTAATTAATGTGTTCACGAGACGTTCCTCTTTGGAAAGTCTACCTTAAAGTGCTACCGTGGGTGACGTTGGCTCTCGGAGACTGATAAACCGTTTCAACGAATCGGAAAGTGACTCTACATCCTCTGTTACATTGCCTGAATTAATTAAACTTATTAGTCATTTGACGATTTTGTGTAGAGTGGAAGAGGTATTTCTGCTCGTTGCAGTAATGTATGGTTACAAAATTTAGTCAAAAGATTGTCTTTTTGCAATATCTGTACTGTGCACCTTCCTAATTTACTTACTTGTAAGTTTTACGAAAATAATACTTAAATATGAATAATTAATTTAATTCCATTTAGCAACAAGTTTTATCATTGCTTAGTAATAAATGTGAGTACCAAGTCTGTTGTTGCAAATTTCTTGTTGCCTCCAGTTGTCGTCTGCTTCAATGATTGTATTAAGAAAGAGTATTTTGCTCGAATTTCACCCCAGTATATATTGTGTAAATATTCTTACTGTGTGAATGTATTTCTTTGTTTAATGACATAAGTTTTAACGTTTACCACAATATTTCCCTTCCCTTGAAATGCAACCTTGACGTGGTGGATGGGCTTGTACGTTCCAATGACCCCTAGAGCTGGACAGGCAGGAAAAATTAGTATTGCTCCTAGTAGATTCACCCATGCCAGATAGGTCGAAGGGTAGAAGCCAGACGAAAGGTAGTTCCGTAATGGTGTCACCTTAAAAATACAGTTGTGAAGTGGGGTGGGAGTCCCTCACAACTATAACTACCCAGAATATGAAAATCTTTCACAGAAAGTTGAATTCCGGTAACTACGGGACGCCGCCCACTAGGGCGGGTGTCGTGCCCGGCAGCGGGGGAGGCAAGGCCTCCGCAGTCGTCATCACACGAAATACTTGCACAGCATCATCTTCATCAGAGGATATAAGGGATAGGAAGGAGAAGAAGAAGAAAAAGAGAAAGAGGAGGAGGAAAACAGCGGTAGAAATAGGAACTTGGAACGTAAGAACCATGATGAGGGCCCTGAAGCTTGAAAATATTAGGCAGGAAATGGAAAAAGGAAAAATATATGCTTTGGGATTAATCGAGGTAAGATGGAAGGATAGCGGGGACCATTGGAATGATAGTTACGGGGAAATCTATAGTGGGGGAGATGAGACTCAACGTGCGATAGGTATTGACTGTTGCTGAATTCAAAATTGGGGCTGAGGGTAGTTAATATTGAACAGGAGAGCGACATGATACTATTGGTAGAAATAAAAGCACGCCCGATGAATTTCGTACTGGTACACGCAAGCAACCATAAGTAATCATAGGGAAGAAGAGTTGGAAGTTGAACTCGAAGGTAAACTTCTCTAATTATTTCTTCAAGTAAGTGGAAATAGTTAGAGAAGTTCCAAGGAAAGAAAAACCTGATGTTGATGGGTGACTGGAATGCACTGGCGAGAGAACGGAGGGAAGGATTTGAAGTGGGAGGGTATGGGATAGGGATAAGAAATGATCGCGGTGAGAAAGCAGTTGAAATTTGTAGAATAAATAAATTAGTAGTGACAAAACCTTGGTTTAAACATCACCCCAGACGTAGGCACACATAGAAAATGCCGGGTGATACTGGGAAATACCAAATTGATTACACTATGGTAAGGCAGACATTTAGGGGCAGTGTACAAAACCCGCGCAGCTACCCAGGGGCGGATGCGGACTCGGATCATAAATATATATTTTATAGAATTGTAGGTTATGTGTACATAACCCAATCATTAGGACCTAATTTAATTGTGAGAAGAGATTCAAATACATTGATGTTAGGGCAAAATTGCCTGCCCAGCATTTCAATGGTTAAAAAAATGGAAGAAAAATTGGCATTATTACAATATCAATAAGACATTGATAAGTACGTAAGTAACAATGGTCAAGGTACATCTTCATCATATTAAAACTAGCTGGGCCCGGCATGCGTTGCAATGCCTTTTTCTAGACGCACACATACAAAGCAGTTACATTTACATGTCAAATATTAATGAAATACAATGATTTTTTTGTATAAAATTCGAGTAGAAAAGATTTATTCAAGTAGTTTGGGATACACAATATTTTTGGTTTAATCCCCATCTGCAGAAACAAATAAAACCTTTCGGCTGTCCCACTCTGAGCATGCAACACATTCGAGATTGCTCGTAGTTGACCATGTAAAGAGGAAAGCAAGGAATTTCCAGATTTAATCCACACACACTTGAAGCGATTGACCCTGTTTGAGAAGGCAACGCGAACGGGGAACTGTAGTTGTTTTACTAAAACTATAATTTTACCCGCTGAACCTGGCATTTAAATGCTGCATGAGAGTGAATAGCCATTCATGAAATCGCTATTAAATGGATATTCACACCAGGTTGCCAAGAAAATTTCTATTGTTGAAAAGAAAAAAACTTGATGAATTTAATGATAAAACACAATACGTCGACGAAAACGAAGCGAATAAGAAAATTGAATGAAAGAATTATATACAACATTTGTTTATGCGTTCTATGATAAAAATTTCCATCCCATCTTTTGAGTGCATCTGCACCGAATTCATTGCTTTTGAAGTTATACTTCTTTGCGCCCGTTGGAGACTTTTGGGATGGGATGTTGGTCGAGAAACCGCGTCACGCTCTTTTCCGCGTCACGCTCTTTTCCGCGTCACGCTCTTTTTTGGGTGAGAAAAATCCACAATTGTACTCATTGATACGAATCCCTGGGTATTTCTAATCGAGCTAAAAGGATGAAATTTTCAGGGAAGGGTTCAAATTTGGTGTCGAGTCAGGAAAAAATCGAAAATCCCAATATTTTTCATTGGTTTCGAGTCCAGATAGGATTTTGTTTTTTAATGGGTTTAAATGGGAAAAACGAATAATTTACGTGTAGAGTAATTTTCATTCATTCATTAAAATATGAAATAATTTAGATACAAGTTCCATTCTTTGACTGAAATGAGGCCAAAAGATCAATGCATTTACTTCTTGCAACCGATGTTTCTCTATCGATCAATAAATTGAAATATTTGGAGTTTAAACGCAAAATTAATGCAAATTTCGATCTTTTTTCATTTTCGTTGCTAAGCAATTTTTTCATTGTTCCCGAGACTTCCAGTACCTTATACGCGTGCTATAAAGATTAAACTTAAAGGAATATAACATTCTCCGTGCGTATTTCAATCGCTTTTAACGATATTATGCCTTAGAAATATACTTTTTACAATGTTTTATAATTATATACATAAACTGTTTCGTAGCTTTGACACTCCTCCATTTGCTCATGCCTACGAAATCCGTTGGGATCGCTCCAGATTCCTCCATTTTGCTTCTGAAACACTCTTTACACCTTATTCCGGGTTTCCCTCTCTCTGTTTTTCCAGGAAACATTAATCCTTGCACCTACTTTCTGAAATGTACCTCGAAACTCCATTCTACAAGTCAAAACCATGTAAAATGATAATGTTCTATGATGCATTATCTCTTGGCTTTTGAAATTATGAATTCAAGTACTACGCCATGTGTTTAATATGTAAATTATAATAATTGATATCAGCAAAAATAAAATGAAATGTGAAAATCCATAGCATTTACTTAGCTCATATTGATTGAATTTCATACTGCCAAATAACTGTAATCATGTTTAAATACAAATATTTACTTCAAAATTGCTCAATGGCATGAAAATAAAAGGAAAAATATAGCGATTACTAAGAAGAACAAAGTACATATGTCATGGGACCATTCGTTTTATGCTACTATCTCATTATTATATTCTTAGGTCAAAAATTGACCCAGCTAAAATAATTTCCAAAAGAAGTAAGACCTTATTGCATTCGTTTTTAATGATTTACAATGTACTATCATACACTTTTCCCCTTTTGCTTGCAAACTGCAAGCACCCATTTACTCGTTTTGTACGTTCAAACTTTGAAAAGAAGTTTTGTTTAAAATAACAATATATCGAAGAGAAATATATTGAATAATAGAGAAAAAATGTCTTTTATTTCATTTATATATCCTGTCTGCCTGTGTGTGTGAGCGGGTGTGTGCGACCGGCCAAAGAAGTATAACTTCCACCGTCTGGTCCGACGCAGACCACGTTTTTTTATGGAAGTAAATGTTAACAATATTGGGGTAAAAACAACTCCGAAATTTGCATTTATATTATTAGGTAACCCCTGTGTATTCGAATGCAACGTTGTGTTAAATTTTCAAGTCAATCGACAGACTACTTTTCGAGTTTTCCGTGCACAAACATACGCCTAGGCTGAATTCTTATATATAAAGAAGAAGAAGATGACCAGTAAGTGATGGCAAAGAAATTTGGTGTAGCAAATACTATGTAAATATCAGTCGTACCATATGGAGGTTGAAGATGGGTGCAAATGAGTGTAGAGCTTACCAACGTCATGTAGAATTATAAGAAGCTAGTAATGCAAATGGGACATTAGCATTTTCCATGCTAGTTGCATAGCTGATGGCATGACTCCCCAAACAAAATGCAATAGAAGACTCACGTCCATGATTAAATTGAAGAAAGTAAAATGGCTGCGCAGAGAGAGAGAGGTAGACACCTTTTGGGAATGATTTGATCCGTGAAAGAAACCAAGCACATCTAAAGACTAAAAGTTTAATTGTAAAGTCATGTAGGTGACAAACAGTTGTCTGGGAAAATTGATTACTTTGTAGTTTGAAAGAAAAATATGACAATTTAACAGTCAATGAAGTCACAATTTAAAATAACGTCCACATAGATAAGAATGTAACAAATATAGTATTACGAGGGCATAACATGTTATCAAACGTGGAGTGTAACAAGAGTTGTGTTGTTTGTTTCTTCCAAGAAATTGAGCTGCAATATGATGTGTTTACTGGAATTGTACACAAAAGTGACTTGTATTGTAATACTACAATAGGTCCTCCGCTAATAATACTTTCACATTACTAGAATGAGAGTTACTGCAGAGAAAATAGTTTAAGAGTGCATACATTTTCGGAAACTAAATCCACCTCTGCAACAGTTTCACGCCTGGCACCTCATTCCAAGCATCATTCCTAGTAACATACAAAACATACAATTATTGAGGTACCCAATATGTTTGAGGTATCAATTTCATGAATCAAATAAATAAGTGAACGGCTTCACACCATTGATTCCACAAAATGATACCTACTATATCGGCACTTCCTACGATACTTCATACGACATGCGATAAATACTGACTGAAATCTCATCTCCAAGTTAATATTTTCAGATAGCGCATGGGTGTACACAATTCATTATCGCGCAATTATTAGCACAATTACGCTATTCTATGGTTGACAACAACCTGAGCTATAATCTTTGGATTATATAAATCTTTTCTACTCTAAATTTTATTATGATTTAACGTACGCGTATTAACTATGGTTATGTTACAAGGTGATTTGTGTATATATAACGAGTGCTATCGCTAAAATTCTCCCGTATTCTATATTAAATTTTATACATAGTTTCGTTACTTATGGATAATAACGTTTGCCGAAAATAATGTGTATATATAGTTGTCCACATGCTAACACAATATACTTTGATCAAAATAACATTTTCAATTACCTTCTACTACCTGCTCCATACTCGTTTGAATGATAAAAAAGTGCTAGATGAAATTTTATCATTGGCTCAGAGTAGATGGGCCGAGACGTAACTCAAAGGAGCATCAGCAATCTCCATTCCTCGTTCTAAGAAAGTATTTGAGTTGCCTACTGCATGGCGTACATGAGCATCCTCGTAACTCGTCCACAGTTTCACAAGTTTCGATTCCGAATTCTCGGAGATGGGAACGGGCAGTTGGTGGATAGGGCCTCAGGGAGACCATACTCTGGCAGAGGTTAATGGCAGAGAAAACGATACATAGGAGCAAGCCAATAAACGTAGAGAAAGCCTTCAACGACACTGAGTGAAACAAGAAGTTCAGGCAGTTGGAATAACTCGGAATTGCCAGCAAAGACAGACAAGTAATCTAGAAACATTACAAGTAGCAAATCGTCACAATGCGAATGAGAGGCGGAAAGAAAATGGAAGCTAAAATTAACCAAATGGTTAGGAAAGGATGTAACCTCACACCAGCACTGTTCAACATACGCTTATTTGGAGGTGAAAACAAGAGAAGCAAAATAAATGGGATTCAACGGATTTAAGGTCAACGGAGAAGAAATAAACATTCCGCTTCGCAGATGACATCGCAGTCAAAGCAGATAATCGCGATGATCTTTAAAGATCCTTGAACACAATGTACCAGTTTATTAAAGAACATAAAATGAAAATAAATAAGAAGAAGACAAAAATCTTAGTATGCAGAAGATAGAAGCTGAAAGCGGAAGTCACGTCAAAAGGGGAGAAATTAGGTGGACTTACCTCGGAAGCATGATCAAATGGGACGGAAGAAATACAGAGAATATCAAGCTTAGAATAGCCCAAACTTAGAAAGAATTCGTGTGAAGCCTGGATCAATATATGGATCGGATACATGGACCATTGGGAGAGCAGACCAGAAAAGAGTAGAGGAATTCGAATGGTGGAGGAGGATGTCGAAGATCGAACGGACGGATAAAATATGACATGAAGGAGTACTAGTATACAGAAGCGTAGAGTAGTGTAGGACCATACGGAATACTTCAGAGAAGACAAGAAGCAGTTGGATTAGGAGGAAGGCCTGGGGATACAATACGTGGATACAATACATGGACCAAATAAAGAGTAAGGTACATACATAAGAAGAAATACCCGGGGATTAGGGAACTAGCATTAGAAAAGGGAGGATGAAGGGCTGCTGTAGGAACCAATCATAGGATTGAAGGGCCATTGATGATGAGGGGCTCTCTTCGACCCATTTCACTCACACCCTGTCCCCTCCCCTACCGATCTACAATGGGTTGGGCGATCAGCAGCGTTGCAAGGACCTCCGTCCAGTCACACGATTGAAGATTCCCAACAGTTAACGGAGTGTCCACCAGATATTCCACTGTAGATGAACACCAACGGATACTGGAGGATTCGAGGGGTATTCATTCGTATGGGTACGAAGAAAACAAGACTGTCATGCTGCATGAAACACGCAAGAAAATGTTTGTTTGCTAAGTAGATATCATATTTGAAAGAGAAAATGGCGAACTTCGCTAATAGTGAACATTTTCTTCCTTATTCAAATGATCCCTCACCTTGGAATTCAATCATTTTTCGATTATGTAAGTTTCATGGAGTTTTTGTAAAATTGTTGACTGAGGAGGATGTCGTACACCTTCCATGGAGGGCTTCCGCGTACGGCAGCGCCATTTTCCCACCAGGGCCCCGCATTCCGCCCGAACCACCACAGCTTCACCAACACCTCTGTATCTCATTTCCCGCAATCCTTACGCATTATGGCGAAGTACCATTTGCCATTATTTGTTTTAAATATGCACTCCCTTAGTGCCGGAAACGGAGGGATATGTAGGCAGGAGGCACCTTAGTACCACAGCTCGGAGGCAGCGTCATTTTTACAACGGGGGGGCAATTAACCCTCCCGAATCCCAATGGCCCTGGCCCTCTCGATGCCTCGGTGGCCGGGAATCGCCAACAAAAAAGTGCAACCCGAGAAAGGGAAAAAGGGCGAGCGGGAAAACAAAGGAACACCCTCGTCCCAGGCGCTCCCGGAACACCGCTCTTCCTGCGACTCTTTCCTTCGGGAATGCCCTCTGACAAATGGATTCGGACACTTCCTTCCCCCTCTCTTATGGGGAGGGAGGAGGGGGAGAGGGGAGGGTAAGGGGTTGAAGACCGAGGCACCGCTTTGCCAACAAGCCTTGCGCTTGTTACATAAGATACACGGCAGTAGCTTCTTCAGCGGTAGGCTTATAAAGAGCAGCTTGCAATTTGCACTCCTATGCGTAAGCACCGATTAACATGGAATTAAGGGTCGATAAAAGTAGCTCTATCGACTTTCTATCGACCACGGTTTCCACTTGAGTGGAAATGAACTACTTCTTTTTTTGCTTTCGAGAAGCAAGTCGCTTCTGCGATTTTTATATCGCATTTCATCTCTTCTGAAATCCTGATCCCATTTTTGCAAGCACTGATTGAATATCTTAACAACAAATTATTTTGCCGATGGGATTTTTTGGCTTAAATAGAAATGGTTTTTACCTTTCAATATTTGTTATAGTTGACGTAAAAATGAGACTTTTGATTGATCACATATTTTGTTATTGTCTTAAATAAGAGATGAAATAAAATAATTCTAATTCTTGAGACGCTTTATAGATGTAACAATGTAGAAATTTAGCAAAATTTTTAGTAATAAAATAAATTCCACGAATGACATTGGCACTCTGAGGAGTGCGATGTGTAAACACTTTTACGGTCGAAATTCGACAGCATTCGACGTAGTCATTTCCATTGTTTTACCGATGTCATTCCTCTATTGTTGGTAGAAGAAGCCACGGTATTATTGCGTAAGCAAAACACGATGCCAGGCAAGCAGGGATACGCACGTCGAGACACCGGCTCAATTTCGAGACCGTGGAAGGCCAAGGACTCCCAACATGATGTGGGCGTGGCTGGTTTAGGGGAGAGAGAATGGTGGTGGTTGGACGCATTGCCGAAGGACTCCCAAAAGTGGTTTAGCACGAGGATGCTGAATTCCCGGGTAGTCTTAAGTGAAGAAAAGTTTTGACTTGCGTATCGCTACTTGCAGGACATCGCTCTTCTTACACGTCCGATACGACATTTACGCAAAAGAAAATGAGAGGAAGGCAAGAGTCGAAACGAATCAATGAATGTGGTGATTTCGAAAATTTCCAAATTTTGTGATTCGATATGTTTGTACATTGAACTTGTCGAGTTCGTGAGTCATTATTCGACTAAAATCTTCCTAAACTACACCACTACACATTGGCCTCGAAGTGTCGAGTAGAATATTAGATAGAACTAAATGTTTATGAAATAGTATGTGCCTTGTTGCAAATGGCGAAAGAGGCAGATCACTCATACAACACCGTGTGTGCTGTTGGCACATCACAATGCACATGGACAGACGGCGGACAGTCCTTCACAATATGACGTCACATGTGGACGAGCACTGAAGTCGACAACTGGATAGCTCTTGAATTTCGCCCCAGGTCGTTCGATATCTCGATCGTCTTCCTCCAAGCAGCAATGTATCGAACCAAACGACTCTGGATTACGCAAGGCTAGATATGCCCTCCCCGGAGAAAATTGTCACCGCAGCTGCTCTTCTCAGACACTTGACGTCCCAAGCGGAAACTCCGACGATTTAGTTACGGAAGAGCAACGCCCAAGTACCCACTTTCCGATTTCAATGATCTGCGGTAACCATGTTTCTATGCGTCTGAAAACGGGTGAAACGGAAAGAAGAATAAATCTTCTCAGTCGAGCGTCGTCACTACGAGGAAGGACTGCAGAACGAAAAACCTCCACTGTTTTCTGTCTCTTAGATTTTAAATGCTGAAAGTTAATTGGAAATATAAAATAGCTTCACCACCAAAATTCTGCAATCCTTAGGCCCAAAGGAAATAATGTCTGGTTCTGGTTGGTTGCCAAATGGTAACGTAGTCCTTGCTTTAACTTGATATTAACTGAGAGTACGGGTTAATTATAAGCCATCTCACAGTCGGTTAGTAGTCGCTAACGACATCGATGGGAGAACGTATTTGCACCGGTTTCAATCCAGAGAAAATGTTTAATCAGGGATTATAAAAGGAGAACCTTTAGAGTGCTTTTCTATTATCTATTCCACGAAATACATTGGGATCCACAACGCAAAAGACTACAAATATTAGCGTGCCCCACGTCACAAGACTGGCTCTAAGCACATATGAAACAGAAATCGTGGTCTCGTAGATAACTTACAGAGAGTTTACCCATTTATGGGAAATATTAATTTATTTACCAATTAATTAACCAAATGAATATTATACAATGCCTTCATTGGATTGAAAATGGCAGCAAATCCTAAGGTTAACTAACGACCTAACTTGCACGATATCAAAGCATATGAACATTCAAAAGGAAAAGAAGGTATGAAGATAAAAATTAATAGACCTCTTCTCGGTGCTATCTTTTAACAGCGTTCATGAACTATCGTATAGCGTCGAAATGTCTGTTCCCTTATGCTTTATACCCGAAAATTAATTAACAATGATGAGCGCGATATGACGCTCCAAGAGCTCCAAATGAACACACGAAAACATTAAGAGGAAATGTAGAGTTTTAAAGGAATAGGAGGTAATAGTGTCGGAATTTGAGACGAAATAAGGAGTGGTAGAGGTTTTTAGGAAACGAAGAGACACCTCATGACGAGCAAGTAATTTGCAGGTAAGTGAATCCCAGAAATAGGTTATTTACGGACAAAACTGTTCAAAAACCAACCAATTGGCAAAATGATGATGATGATTGCTCTTAAAATTTTTGCTGCCGGAGGAAATAGCACTGAGTGATATTTTCATTCACAAAAATAATCGAAAACAACTATTCACCTGGGTTATTTCTTAGCATTTTTCTGAGGCGACTTGTTGGTCTTAGATGAAAGTACTAGTTTCTAACGGTAAATAATCTCTGGGTGGCATTTTATATGCGATCCGATCTATAAATGGTATAAAAACCACCATTCACTCAAATTGACTGCAAGCAAAGTCGCGGGCATCAGCTATAGCACATTCATACACTCGAGACAAACACTGCGAAGTCCTTATTTACCGAGCCATGACTAATAAACAATAATTACAATTGATGTGGAAGAAAGACTTAAATTGCTGGCCTTGCATTTGATTTCAGCCAACATACACCAAATTTTAATGTATCAAGCAGAGTGCCAAAAAATATTTTGAAGAATTTTAGGTGAACCCGTGACAGAAAATGCTCCCTTTTCGAGACCCATATCGCCGTCTTTCCTAAACCGTCGGAAAACTAAGATTGCTAGAGAAAAGTTAGAAAAGTTCCAGTAAAAGTTGGCATAAAGATTCCAAATTTTAATGAAATCACTTCCAAATGGTTGAAAGTAGGTAAACGTAGTTTTTAAATATTCTATATTTTTGAGTAATTTCATGAGGAATATCTCTAAACAGAATTTTAGGAAGAAAAAAATGAATAGCCGGGGAGGCAGGAGAATGGAGGAATACGGTTTGAAGAATGCCGTTTTGTTCTCTAGTGTGAGCAAAGTGAAAAGCGCACTATAGCAAACGGAAAACGCCGTTTCCGTTTTTCCATTCTGCTCTGACGAAAATAGGAACAGAATACCCTTTATCGCCCTCGCCACTCCCGCAACAACACGCACTACTAAGCACGCACTTGCATTCACCGCCCCTCGACGCCACCTTCCCTCCAGCCTCACTCCCCCCCCCCACAACAATTCCTCCCACCCCTGGTGCGACCCCTGGAGCACCGTTGGTCGCCGCAGTCACCACCGAAGGATGCACCAAAGGATTCCTCCGCGCACCCCTTAATTCCTTTCAGGGTGACGTCAGAGCCGCTTCACATGAGAGACCCTTTGAGCTGCTTCGATTCAATACCTTTTCCCACTTCTAAGGCATATCGTGACACTCAATAAATTTCGGGAAGGCCAATCATTTCACGCATTCGAACGTTGGCACGGCCAACCATAGCAAATATTATAAATTTCAGTCAATGTTAGTGCGTAATTTAAAGGACAATTTTTGTTTACCATCTTTGATGTTCGTTCACTGGAAAATACATTATTCTGAATGATGAACCTCCAAAAAAATATATCAATCAGTGAGCGATAAGTAATGTGGAAAAATAATACTTGGGATTTTTATGGCACCTCGGCTGCAGTGACAGACAAAGGACTGAAGTACAATTTCTCTTAGGGTTTTAGCATTGAACATGCTGGATCACTCCGCCTAGGTTAAGATCGGAAGATTTTTTGTCGCTGAAATGACGGAAATCGCCTGTAATTTCACGTATCGAATAGCTACGCAGACTTCTCCACTCAGCTGCTTGCATTCCAATGATAATCACGTCCATTCATAGCCCTTATTTACCACTCATTGAATTCCACCGCAGTCCTATCCATTTACTAAGGACAAAAAAAAGGCCAGAATAAATGATTTTGTATTTGAA
Organism: Pyrrhosoma nymphula; assembly: GCA_963573305.1. Classification (NCBI taxonomy): domain Eukaryota; kingdom Metazoa; phylum Arthropoda; class Insecta; order Odonata; family Coenagrionidae; genus Pyrrhosoma; species Pyrrhosoma nymphula. The sequence continues at coordinate 6,600,865 of OY754329.1, forward strand.
ATTCAAATGGATCAACATCCTTGACCATTCAATCCTAACACCAAATTTATTGGATACTGGCCAACATTCCACCCTGTCCCCCTTGCTAACTCTTTCATGTCCTCGAATCTCTTCTGTTTAACATTGAATTTGACTGCACCTGTCTGTTCCTCGCTTTCCATTTCCTTATTAACACGATCCTCGCGAAACCAAGTCTTTTCTCTCTCCAAGTGTGGCCTATCCGTTTGGAGCTCGTCATCCTGATTCTAATGATAACTGTTCCTAATGTTAATTTTTTCTCATCGTAAATTTTTTCTGATAGCTTATTAAGATCTCCCAATGGAAAAGGATTGATCTCTTTTTGGAAGATAAATCCATCCTTTTCTTTCATACTTATAGATGATACTAAAGCAAATTGGTGAATCTCGCCGTGGCTAGCCGGTGGTTCCTCAGGTGATGACTGGACAGCACCAAGGGACCTATCGGGGTGGACTGCACCACTCCTGTGCGGTGCAGTTGAGCCGCAGCGCCGATTTTCCCCTCGCCTATGCCGAGCGCACCCTGCCTGCTTCCCACACACTATCATCTTGACTCTCGAGACGACTGGAAATCAGGACCGTAATATGGCTGCTCCCAATGGAAGGCGTGGATATCCCATTGAAAGCGTTCGCGCTACCATTCTTCCTTTATATTACATTTACCATTTATTTCTTCTTCCAATATTGTTTTCATTTGGCTGTTGTGCCACAAAATGTGTCCAATAAGTTTGACTCTCCTTCTTTGCAGAGTTTTTATTAACCTTCTTATCTCTCTAGCTCTTCGTAGGACTTCCTCGTTAGTGATTCTATCTGTCCATTTAATCTTCATCATTCTTCAGGACATACCACATAGCTCCATTGTATCCAATTTTCTTTACTACTGTTATTGTCCAGGCTTCACTGCGTTATAAGTGCATGCTCCAAATAATGTTTCAACTAAGTGCTTCTTTACTTCGAGACTTGTGTTACCAGCTGTCAGCAGACTTCTCTTCTGGTAGAATGCCTTCTTTGCTTGTGCTATTATGCTCACAATGTTCTCCTTGCTTCTTCCATCGCCTTTGGGTCATTATATGAAACAAGGATCTTTATTCAATGATAATCTTGGCCTAGGAACTGAAATATTTTGCTTGTTTCGTAGATAGTACGTACAAATCTCATTAATATGCAGCGCTATTTCTATCATATGATCAAAACTATCCGTTGCATTTAAAATGTCTTCAACAATTAGTTTTAATTAAAATTTAGTTCTAAAACGTTTCTTAAATTACTTCAAAATTATAATCATTAATTATTCAATTTTAAAAAATATTTCAAGAATAACATTTATTGGAGACTATATCCACCGAATCAAAATATTCATAGTACCATGATATATTGTAATTTAATACAAGTAAATTACTGTTGATAAAAAATTATAAAAGTTTTTTTCTTGGAATAAATTGTTTTTCTGATTTATTTTTGTAATATTTATAATTGCACATGAGTCCCCTTTTATGATTATGCGAGGCCTGACGTTTCCTACACACGTAGGTACACACATGCCCTAGGTTGAATATTGGATTTGGATACCTACCTATTGGATTTGAAATAAAAATTGGAACTATGGCGATTGTTTTCAACTTCATTTTTGCAAACCTTCTGATTTGTTAACGTAGCCTATGATTCTATTTATAATTCTATGGCCTGGTGGAGGAGGGTCGAGAATGTTTGGAAAACACTGGTTTAGACTGCATGTGGGTGAAGTTTCATCTCACGACGGGCGTTTGCAGGTGTTAGTCATTAATAGTCGAAGATTAATTAACTTTTGTAGGATATATTGTAGTGCATGTTGGCGATAGCTCACCCTCTGCCACACACCCTAGAGGTGGTCTTAAGGATAACACTTATGTGTCGATAACTCCCATTGTGATTTTATGTGAATGAAATGCACGATGTTTCATTCATTCATGAATGCTCTAACCTGTCCACATCAAAAACGTACAAGTGGCAAAAAGATCGCCATCTGCCGATTATCGACACCGAAGTTGTCTGGTAACACTTCTTAACAACACACAACGTTCTAAAATATAAATATTTTTTCTTGAACAGTAAATGAAAAAGACTAAGCTCGCGTCATATGATCCCGTACTGTGAATGATAGCACTATTGAATTTAAAAATATTTAATGACCCCACGAAGTCGATCCAAAATTTCAAATGCTTCCCGTAATTTAAACATGCGATAGCCGGCTGTTGAACGGCCAAGTGCGTGACCGCTATGCACACAAAGGAAATATCTAAAGCTCACATGCCAAAGTGGTTTTTACACATGTAAAGACAGCTTATTTAGAGTATAGTCAGCTATAATGAAGTGCGCTGATAATTCTTCACTTGTTCGGCTTGCTTCAGAGAGGAGCGACGGCCGGCCAAAGTCGGCTAATTCAATTTTCTCTTTCGATTGCGACGGCCACCAACGGTCCAGGGGGACCTGGCCAAGTTGTCCAATGCCTCAATGCGCTATGTTGGGAACATCTATCGATTCCAGTATGCCCTGCGCATCGGCAATGCAGCCGCTGTCCGCAATTAAATACGGCGGCACTCGGTGAGCGAGTACTTTCACGGAATTTGTGCATGTTCATGCTCGCTTAAGACATATTTATCTCAACTCATAATGAAGGCCGCTTTCAAGATTTCTTTAACCCGGGAGTGGTCGCTAAGCTACTTATTACGCAACCGGTCACGTGTGAGACTTTTTCTCACACTCAGATGTACACCATTGATTATCTATCATAGACCGTTTATTGGCAATATATTACACTATATTTAGATTTAATTTATTTCTCTTAATGTTCATTTGAAACAATAATTTCCACATATAAACAATTACTGATACAATTACGTAATCATTGCTAATTTTACTGGCGATGTTACCGTTGGGTATTAATAAAGAAAATTTCCATTCTCAAGAAGAAATATTTATTCATGAGGACATACATTCTTATGACTCATAAATTTGCATTAAAATATCTGCTCTCCACGAAATGAATCAACTTTGCTCGCATGTTGCGAGAGTGTAACGCAACTGAGTGATACAAAAACACTAACGTCAGTGGTCGCGCGATGAAAAAAAGTCTCACACCTTGTAGCCGACGGTATCAGACATATCATTATACAGATGCGAACGCTTCATTTATACTTTTTGAGACGGTCGGTCAATAGGAAGAGATAAAAAGTCAACTAGAAGGAAAGGGAACTTATTCTAACTCATGATTACAAAGCGAGCACAAGTTTAAATTTGGTGTGAGAGAAAATCTCATTGTGCGACCAACGGCGGGTTTAAATTCTGGCTGATGTAAGAAGCATGAACAAACTTGGTCATTGCGGAAATAGGATGTGCGTATATTGTAGTTATTTGAGATGTTGGTTTGGAGAAGGACGTAGAGAGTGAGCTGGGTGGCGAGAAAGTTCGAGGAGGGAAAGTTGAATGTTGGGAGAGTGGAAGTGGAGTTGGTGGCAGATATTCGGAAGAGGCGAAAAAAGAAGGAGGGCGGTGGTGAGGGGGGGGGAGGGAGGTGGGCGGGCGACAGGGGGAGGGAGGGGGGAGGAGAATTGGAGTCGGGAGCGACCAGGTGACCGCGGGCATGAGGAGTGGATGGACTGAGGGTAGTTGTTTCCCGAGCGGAAGAGACCTTTAGAATGCAGTCATGTGGGACTGAATTCTTAACTCCTCTTTTTAAGGATTGTTATAATGACTGATATTAGATTTGCCTAGCGTTCACATACCCCATTATATGCACTCAATCAAGTTATAATTCACAAAAAAGCATCAAAAAGGTCTACGTGCACACCTGGAATTAGGAGTGGAAATCGGAAACAGGATCTCCGGGATAGCCTATCGATAAAAATGAAAATAGCATTCATAATTATTTGAGAACATTATGCATACATTACCATCAAGTGAGTATCCGACAAGTGGAAGATTAAATGCGAAAATATAATGAAATTATGATATACTCATTAAAACAAAAGCAATATATTCAAAGATAAAGAACGAAAAAAATTAAAACGGAAAATTTTAAAGAATAATAAGATGGACGTATCTTTATAATATAAAAAGGCGTTTAATCTTATTTTTTCATTTGATGAAGATCAGAGACGTATTAAAATAGGAAGAACTTTTCGCTACGCTGGTGAATGCATTTTTGACCCAGAGAAAGCAAAAACATAGTTTATGTAGCATAAGCATTTATTTAAATATTCTTAAGCCACTGCCACATGCCATTCCTACTCAAAATATGGTTTCGACAAATGAGGATGTTTTGCGTAACAGTTCTCGGTCTCGCCATTGATTCTCCTCTTTTGATCGCGACGGCAAAGAAACGTTAATGGTGAAGGCATTTGGCATCCTTAGTTGAGGTTACATCTGTCCATTGATTTCCTCACGACGCTGTCTTCGGAGCGAGGACGTGGGTTCGGGTTGTGTTGGGTGGGTTGCGAGGGTCCTTTGTGTAAGTTGAGAAGAGTTCTCTAGGATTTTAATCTTTCCACGTGAGCGAAGAGAGATAGAGCTGTCGATATGGGTCATCGGGATGCGCTCGTTAAAAAACAAAACAAGGTAGAAAGAGGAGAGGGGTGTATGGCAAGGGGTGGTGGACGGCGTCGCCAATCAAGGTCGCGTATCATTTCAACAGACAAAGAGAAGAACGGATGACGCTCATCGGATTACGGGAATTGACGGACAACAAAGGGATGAAGGGGTTCCCAGATCCGAAAGGGCGAAACTTCAACCGACCACCATGTTTAGCGGAAGGTCTGTATTTCGAAAGAACAAAAAGTAAGCACGAGGATAACCAAACAGACGACCTACCCTGACCCTATTCGGAGCAGAATGAATACAAAGCAGATGAAAAAGTGAAACATGATTAGAAAGAAAAAAGGAATCGATCGGGAAGGAGAGCATTTATCGACAATCGGCCCAAGGGATTGCAAGTATCACTCGCGTGCTCCGTCCAAAAGGGGGCGTGGCCAATGAATGCGTTTTCAAGAGGGGGGGAGGGGGAAAGGGGGGAGGGGAACGAGAGGAGAGACGCGGGGATTGGTTGGTTTTGATATAGCGATTAAATGACGACCGGCAACTGAGGACATAAGCGTCTCCCTGCACACATCTGCCCATTCTGCTTCACGTTAAAATTTTGCTTCAGGGAGGGGAAGGGAGTGGAGGGAGGGGGAGTAGTTTTCCTTGAATGAAATATAGTTTCCAATTTTCCTCTTGATTTTATCTGCCTCTGTACAAATCTTCATCACGATTTGAATAAAACTGTACATCTGTATTATAGACGAACGAACACACAAACGTTATCCCTATTATACATTCCTACGCTAGTAAAAGGTGCTTGCATATAGCACAAGCAAAATAGGTAACTAATCTCGGAATTCTTAACTCAATACTGAGTCCATAAGGGACAGACTCTAACTAACGCTCATATATATCCCTATATATATAGTGAACGCGTTTTTCATTTGTTCGTCGAAATCCCAAAATAAGAAGTTAAAAGCAGTAAACTTATGTATGCCATATGAATTTTGCTGACAAATTTGTTTATATTTGATTCCAATAGCCACTAGCGTAGTTATAATCGCTAATAGGCAAAAAAACACGCAATTCATGAGTTCAAACTGAAGTGTCGTAATGTCATCACATGAAATGCCGCATGAAATTAAAATTTGAAATTTTATCAATATTTTAGTCGGTCTCATTTCTTAACAAGTGTTTAATTTATATTTTAAACCATAAAACATTAAATCCTGGATTAAATTCCCATTGGTTCCGATCTAGGTCCGAATATATTTTCTGGATCCACTTTTATTCTGGGTCCACTTTTCTAAGAGTAAGTATGTGTATGTTTTTTTTTAAGGAGTACTGACATTTTTGTGATGTATTTTTAAGATTTTTAGCGGAAAGTGCAATTTCATTAAATTACATGTATATGTAAAACACATTCTACATCGGCAAACGCGAATGACAATTTTTTTATTTAATTTTTCAACTTGATAGTTATCTTAGTGGTTTAGAGCAAAAATTCTTTTATATTCCACATTTCGATGGTCATGTTTGTCATGGTCAGCACATTTATAGACCTATATTTATAAACAAATGAAGTTCATTCACGCGTGCAAAAGAAAAGTTTTAAAATGGTGTGATTGAAATAATCATTTTGGAACAATACTTAAAATTAAAGAAATATTTTATCGAATTAGAAATTTTAAAACTTATCATCATATGCTGAATTTGTTCTCGTGTTGTTGAGCGCACATTTTTATTCCCATGGGCAATTCAATAAATGACCTTGTCACCATTTTAGCGTGGCAACAGATTAACCCGTAATTGCCGCAAGAAAATGTCAGGAAAGCACTTTTCACATGCTGAATTTGTTCTCAGGAGTCCAATGGAAAACAAAAAAAACCATACAAATGTTTTAAATCATTGAAAAGACAAATTGCAAATATACCTTGAACGCATTTTTGCAAATATAAAAAGCACTCACATTTCCCTTATTTAAACTGATATATGATGCAAAAAAGTCGTCCTTATTTGGCAATAAGTTGAATTTTATAATGAACAACCAAACATTCGAAGGACACATATCCACACAAATGTTTCACATTAATAAACCACAAATAGCTCTCAAGTCATTCTTAGCCAAGAAAAAAACCCTCAAATTTGCCTATAAAACGCATATAACCCAAAATGGGGAATTGCAACACATAATTTTAAACCCGTCGTTTGTACCCCGTCGGCTGGAAACGTAGAAAACAACTGTCTTTGGCTTGCACGAGTTTTCCGCCTCACCGCGGACTAAAGCGCGGTCCGAAGGCCACCAATTCCCAAACCTGCATCTGGGTAGGTTTAAACTGCGGCTTCTGTTGCTGAAGTATAACGAGTTAGGCCGGAATGTGAGAAGCAGACGTTCGCAGTGTTCATCAAAGTAATTATTTACCCGAAGTGGTGTCCTGTACCAGGAGAAATTAATTTATTAGAGTTGAGATTGATCGCTGTTTGGTATTTAATGAATCCGAATTCGTTCATAGATTCAGGCTCTCTAATTGAAAGTAAAGCTTTCATCGATTAAACAGAAGGTTAGCAATGATCGCTCTACACCAAAGACAGATGTGGATTTCATGCCTCAAATTTGTAAATCGCTAATGATAGTAATGTTTGACGTCAAGGTAAGATTTAATGATGCTTTGGAGCAGAGTGTGGCCCGTTGTTGGGGGTCGACATTTTCTAGATGCTTGCGGTAAGCTTGTTATTCTTTAATCTCTTAAAAGACAAATACTATTAAGTTTCCTATATTCTACTTATAAAAGCTAATAGCATAAATTATCTTTTACGGTTGTAATAACTGTAAAAATTTGATATCGCTACCACCAAATTCCATGGTAAAATTAATATTTTTATGTAAAAAACTCAATACAACCAACTCAATATAACATAACTTAGCTAGACTTAACCATTAATGTTACAAAAGCCTACCACGAATCTTCTATCTATCTTAAGTCCAGCTTTACTGACGGGATAATTCCAAGTGATTCTCTTCATCACCATAGGAACAAGCTAGCTTCTTTGAGGGCAATGGCTCATAGATAGGTAAATATGCCTCGGTGTAATTACAACAAAGAACGGTCCATAATTAACATGATCACCACCAGAAACGGTAATACCCAGGCTTCTGTTAACAACGTGATAAAACAGGTAGAAAAATCAAACGCTATACAATTGTTAAGTGTTAATCCCCCTGATAACAGTTTAAAAAATTGGTACCCATTGCCATTTCCCCAAGGTGCGGCATATAAACTTGAGTCACTTATATCGGACGAAATAAAATAGAGTATCATTTTACAACTCAGGTACTGTGGAGAAAATGCTCTTTAACTCAAAAGACAAATATGTGAGAACAGACAAATGTGGAGTGTATAAACTGAAGTGCGACGGTTGTGACATCTGTTATATAGGTCAAACTGGAAGCAAATTCAAAGACCGAGTGAAAGAATACAAAAACTGTTTTATAAATGCGAATGGTAATTCAAAATTTGCAGAACATTTATGCTTAAACAACCATTTTAGCAATTTTGATTATGAAATTTTACAAACAGTTGTCAAAGGCTATAAGCTGTATTTTTTAGAGCAATTTGAAATTGTTAACCGCCAAAATATTTTATGTAATGACCATATGTTCTCCACCCATTCTCCTCTCCTAAAAATCAGTGCCCCCACTTCCCACAATCTCCTGCCCTCGTAGTCACCAACAATCGTCCTTCACCTTGTTGTTCTCACTCCTCCACAAAAAGAACCCCAGATTGACTCATCCCTCCCGCTTCTTTCTTTCTAATTTCCCAGGATTACTCTAATCCCCTCACCCCCCCTTGCAACTCCGGCCCTTGCAACTCCATCCCTCCCCTTCCCACTCCTTTTACCTCCCTCCCCTTCCACCCTTAAACGTATATATACTCGGTCACCACACGACCAGATACCTTGAAAATGGCACTGAGTCGCCGAAACCTGGGTCGGTTTTTTCATAATTAAAGTGTAGATTTTTTACCAAGTGATTTTTTCAATATAAATATAAAAACTTTCCACAAAGTTACGCCGGAAATGTTTTCTCACATTATAAATATGTCAATCACGTCAATAAAAACTTGTTCTAAGTAGCATAAATTATGCTGAATAACCAAAATATGAGTATGACCTCACCCACGTGCGTAATGGTGGATAGAAAATTACAAATTTAGAGAAATTCAATATTGCATTTATGATATTTTCGCACTTCTCCCTCCTTACATAATTACCTCAAATAATTAGCTTTGCTTTAATTATTTTGTGGTGGTTTCTTGTAATTCCTAATGCAAAAACTTATCTTTTGGCCCACCGCTCATAGTCCTTTGCCACTGCTTTCATTCTGAAGTCCTCGAAGTTTCTTTACTTCGCATTAGCACACCGTTCAGAACTTTCGATTGCTTTTAGAGAGAAAAATGACTGCGTTCAAAGTTGCCAAATATTGGACAGAGTGAGGCTGCGGTTAACTGCGATGGAACCTCTCGTTCTTTCCATCGTGGAAGGACGTGGACACGGAGACTGGAAGACGGCTCCACGGTGCGGCGGAGGCTCCACGGTAGGACCCCGGTGTCCGAATCGCGGTGTGGACTCCATTTCTGCCATTCACCCATAATGTTCGGAAGATTACCTTCATCACCAGCCAAATAAATCGCATTGAATTTCGCCATTCTTTCAGTTGCCCTAGGTCTACACTAACTGAGTTAGTAAATCACTAAAAAAAAGTCTTGCACTACACCTATTGTTCACAATTTGTAAACTTTTTATTGAAAAGAAATACTGATTCCAAATTTTTCAGAAAAAAAACAACAAACTATTTTTCAAGTTGAAGAAAAACTGCATAAAAGTTAGGAATGTTAACCTTCTGCATCAGTGCGTCCATAAGCTTATACTTCTACTTCCCACATTATCATGAATCCAAGAGCAAACGGATTTTCAGATCTCAAAATATGTTCCAAGAGACTATTAAGATTCTCGCTGATGCCATGATTAATGGCATTGTTTATGTGTGCACTAAGGGCATCCTGATTATCCAAATATATATATATATCTGTCCATATTGAGACCATTCAAATTTACCATCATCATTTTGAGTAGGGTGAGCTGCTACATTAAGTTTGTGATAAACTTGACCACTAGCAATGTAACTATACTCCTCTACCGTTGACTGTTCGATCATCATCTACGGTAAATGAAGCCATTGCAAAACATAAATTCAAATTTCGAATCCTTTCATAAAAGTCATCATTAAATGGATGACGTCGAAGGAACGATCGCGCTAATTCGTTCGGAAATTCTGGATGTGATAAATCTATCCTACCATGAAAGCAGCAGTCCCAAAACGAATCTCAATGAATTCGATTTGACAGACGTTCTTCGGGAAAATGCAATGCTCCATAACAAATACAAGCAACACTAAAAGGTTGCAAACTATGGTAAGAAATATCAGCCGTTGTAGCTTCCTTGTAGGAACCTATTCGGTTTAGGCGTAATGCTTGTTGTCGTCTTGAATTTCTCCGGCGTTCTTCCAACCGTTGATGATGATCATCATCAAACTCTTCTGTACGCCTCTGAGCTGTTCGTTCACGCATGTCTTGAAGCCGCTAATTTTTTTGTGAGTCTGATTCTTCTGTTCTTTGGTTATTTTGTCGTTGCCTTATCATTTACAAACGTAGTTCCCTTTGTTCGTTTGATTCTCCACTTCTCTCGATTCGTGGAAGATCACGTATTATTTCTAAATGCTCTAGACGATCATCGGAAGACTCATATTCTTGCCTCATTCTTTTCTGATAGTTCCTCTCTTGAGAGTAAGAATCATTAAGTTCAGTCATCATTTCAAATAACCAATTTTTACATGTGGTTTTCGCTACCCGGCTTGGTCTTGCTGATGTCAGAAAATGTTCTTCATTTTTAGGAATTAAACTACTTGAGGTACCTGGTATTGGGTCATCGACTTGTTCTATTTGCTCCGGAATAAAATTCTTTGAGGTATTGGGCATTGGGTCATCACCTTGTGCTATTTACTCCTGAAGTTCTCTTTCAGTTTGTTCTGTAAATTGGATCAATATTCTGCAGTCCCTGGAGGACTCACGTAAACACTTTCAAAATTACGTGATCAATACCATTTACTCTGTAGCAGCCACTAACCAAACATGGAGAGGTTGGGTCAATATATATTCCAGCTAAAATTTCAAAGTACATCTTCAAAAGAGATTTTTTTAAAGAGGTGTAAATATATTGGGCATGAATTTCCATTCCATGCCTATGCTCCGGTTTCCAAGTAAACAAAATATTCAATTGATTGTTTATTTTTCCGGGATTCATTCCGCGATTTTTAACATTGCAAAAAAAACAATATTTCGCTGGTCCTCCTCCCAGCTTCATCAGGTTAACTGAGCTGATTCTTTAGTCTCGCTCGTCTTTATATATATGAGTGAGGACTCCCATTGTTGCCGGAATTTTTAAATTTTAAAAATTCGTTTAACCTTTCTACTCAATGAAAAACAGTCTTCTCGTTTGACGTTCTCCGGTCTCTTCGCAATTTCAAATTTAAAAATTTAATTTTTTTCAAATTTAAAAATTCCGGCAACAATGGAAGTCCTCACTCATATATATAAAGACGAGCGAGACTAAAGAACCAGTTCAGTTAACCTGATGAAGCTGGCAGGAGGACCAGCGAAATATTGTTTTTTGCAATGTTAAACATCGTGGAATGAATCCGAAAAAAATAAACAGTCAACACTACATCCGCGGAAGCCTACGAGCTAATAATATTCAATTGTTGAAGTATTGCAAACTTTGAGATTTTCGAGCTAAAAACTAAAATTCCAGGAAAATGCGATGGGTATACAGAAATTGAATGTAAGAATTAAAACGTTTGTTCTTTCATTTATATAAAAGTAACATTTAAAATTTGTATTAGGAGTGAAAGCAATTAAACAAAGCAAACAAAGAAACCTCTGTACAACTAAAATGGAGTAGCCTTGCCTTTTTACATGTTATAAATGCAAATATATTTTTTGTCCAATATCTTGTAAAAAAGTTTTCCCAGAGTCAAGACCTAAGTAAATCGCTTTATCGTACCCTATATTAGTAAATTTGTAACTTTCATCAAAATCATTAGAGCCGTTTTCGAAATATAGTTTACATATATAGACACATATATACAAGATTTGCTCGTTTAATAGTAAAGGTTAACGCACAATGCACAATGTTTTTCAGTCAACGACAAAAACATCGCCAAAAAAATTAATCAACTTGGCAATCGTAAATCAAAAGGCCCCGATAGCATCACGAGCGAGTTATTAAAACTTATTTCAGATGGAGTTGTACACTATCTCAGAGTTATTTTCAATGCATCGTTAAATAAACAAAAGCTTGCCCAAAGATTGGAAAAGGGCGATTATAGTTCCCGTATACAAAAGTGGCAATAGAAATATACTCCATAATTATAGGCCTATCAGTTCAACATCAGTTATATGAAAATTAATGGAAAAACTTATAGCAGATTACCTTTTTGAATATTGAAACTCAAATGAGTGGTTATGTCCATATCAACATGGTTTTAGAAGAGGTTCCTCTTGCGAAACACAGTTGCTGACTCTATGTCAGGACATTGCAGAGGCAATCAATGAAGGCGGCACGGTTGACGCAGTTGTGATCGATTTTGCTAAAGCCTTCGATACCGTGGCCCATGACTTGCTGCGAAATAAACTTAGAAAAACTACTATCGTGGAGTGGTTGAATGGGTTGAAGATTTTTTGAGGTGCAGATCACAAACAGTTAAAATTGGCGAAAATTTATCTGAGGAAGCAAAAAATCACCTCAGGAGTCCCTCAGGGTAGTGTGGTAGGCCCCTTGTTATTCCTAATATTTATCAATGATTTACCGCTAACAATTAACTCAAGCATAAGATTATTTGCTGATGACGACATAATCTAACGTAAAAAAATAGATATGACGAGTACACGCTCCAAAAAGACTGACCAAATTCAGCGTTGGTCGAGTTGTAACAAAATTTAAATAAAGAGCAATAAAAGTGTATATATTCAATTTTCAAGTAAAAGGGTAAGTGATAAAATTGGATATAAATTTAATGGAGACGTAATAGCCAAGTCAGATAGTTGTAAGTACCTGGGCGTAATGTAAATAAAGGATATGGGATGGGGGCCCCACATAGAAAAGATGGCTGCGAGAGCGTTTGAAAACCTCCACTACGTGATGTGGAACATAATAAAATGGGCGAAAGAGGTAAAAGAACAGGCATATTTCACTACCGTTAGACCAATGCTTGAGTATGCCACGAATGTCTGGGATTCCCATGATAAAGGAAAGGTCAAGAGCTTGGAAAAGGTCCAAAGGGAGGTAGAAAGGTACGTTTTGAGGAGGCATAAAAACACAAATAGTGTTAGAAGCATGTTTGAGGAATTGAGGTGGAGTCCTCTGCAAGATAGAAGGAAAGTAAATAGGTTGTTGGGAATGTTTAAATGCTTCTCTAAAAATCCAGCCTGGTTGGCATTGGAGAAGAGGCTGGAACCACCAAATCTTTTGGGGAAAAATGGCCACACGCTGAAACTCAAACTGAGGAGGAAAAAAACGAATGCTGCAAAATACTCCTCCTTAAATCGCGGGGTCTTGGAATGGATTGAATGACCTGAAGAACTCACAAAACCTTTACCAAGATATGTAAATATTTTTTAAAAATGTTGCACATAAAAAAATGAGGAGTGTTTGATGTTTTATGTAGGCATATATATATATATATTTTAAACGTTATCATTAATTTAATTTCAACCTAAACTAATGTTATGTTTCCACCATACAATGTCTAATTTCAATATCAGTGACATAAATAAATAACCATCATCGATCTTTCCTTAAAACTTATTGATGATAAAAAATCCTTATCTCTGTTTGTAAACATACTAGCTTTCTCGAGGCCAATAATGGTCAATTCTACAAATGTAATCTTGGGAAGGAGGTAAAAACACTTAAATCTTGCTGGAAAACTGAAACTCCGTAAGTTATCGACTCTGTAACTCCGTTTCCCGGCCGTCCACGCATTCCAACCCCAATCCAACGAGCTGCTAGTCGAGGGAACGAAGCACCTAGCCGCAACTTGATCTAGGCCATTTTTTATTGCGAATGTTTTCGTTTATGCACTTTTTTACTTACGAGAAATTCTGATACATGGAGTAGCAATCCATTATATTTACATATAAAACAAACAACTTTTGAGAAAATTACGTTTTATCGAAAAATATGAATGCAAGAATCTCATTTAGTATTAGTGAAATAACACAAATCTAGCCTTTGGTGATGAAAGGTTAGATTTAATAATATATAATTATAGATAATGATTAGCATTACGCATGTATGAATGTGAATTTTGTTATTGCCTCGTATATTTTGCTCCTTAAATGATAAATATACACTTAAGAAAACAATACTTCGCTCTTAAAATGTGTAATTATAAGAAGTGATTGGATTTTATTTCTTCTGCTATTCTGTGTTCGCATTGTATTTTTTTGTGAAAAAGTTTAACAAAATTATCTACAGTTCAGCATAACATAATACAGCAAGTACGTACCAACAGACTTGCGGAATGGTCCCTTCATTTATTAAGCGCTTTTTTCTTTTTTTTAAATTATTTTCCCTTGAGTATTTTCAACGAATCGGTCAGAAGATTGCAGTGCTGAAGTCTAAAAAAAGTTCAGTATATATTTATTTTCGACTTCTAAGCGTTTATCTATTATTTATACAATCCTAACCATTTGAACGATTAGTTATTTTATGTATGTTAAATATAACTTGAAAATAACTCAAGCAATTTTAATGACATATCTTGAGGGTATTGAGAAATTCCTTGTGATAGGACCGACCTATTGGGCGAAATTCCTTGAGGGATTGAAAATTCAACCAAGAAACTGATATCCGAGCCACGTTGTGAAAAGCGTGAGAATCGTCGAGGACTATAATGAAGATGTTTTGAGTTCAAGACTTTAAAATATGATACAATACATTTACGCAGGACCGGCTTAAGACAAAATTATCACCCGGGCGAGAGAGTATTCCGGCGCCCCCCCCCCCAAACCAATTCACTAGTTAAACGTAGTAAAACAATATTTTTTCACAATCACGGCGGCGCCCCTTTTTTGGCGCCCCGGGCAGTCGCCCGTATCGCCCGGGCCTTAAGCCGGGCCTACATTTACGGCACTGAAGCATTGCCTTGATTACGCAAATAAGTTTAAATTTAATTTTATAGTGTTCTATTTTGACTCAGTGGTTTATAAATCAAGATACTAACGATCAAATATGCAGCTTAGGTGATTTTATTGCCCTTTTAAAGATTATCACATTGGCTGCAAACGTATTTTTTTGTTAATTTATGAAAAAGGATGGCATGTGCCATGGCCAGAGAAGTGGGCGTTTGGGAGACTGGTGGCATCGTGGTTTTCAACAACTGTCCAAAAATTAATTTTCTCAGGGCGAGTGATTTCTTCAAGATCATACCATAAGGAATATTTATAATCTGATCGAAGAACGACCTCCAAGCATTTATTATATAAATGAAAACTTAATCCGTAAATTCATTCTGTTAATAGTTCATTTTTGTCCTTTGTCTTTACGAACTGCCGCACATGTGGCTGTATAGTAAATAGTATTACTTGACACTCATATCAACGTAGAATAGCGCAACTCAATTATGTCATTGAATGAAAATAAATGTACGTACACAAGCGAATTAATCAAGCTGTTAATCACTCACAAGACGCCTCAAGAGACCCGGAGGGACGAGGTGATCATCTATCAACCTGGATGCTATTTAAGTAGTAATGAGTCTGCGTGGCCCATTTTTGGGTTTCCCGTACATGAAAGAGGACCAACAGTCACTACGGTCAGCGTGTCAACTGCAACGAACACAACATACATGAGGGATTACGAACTCCTCAAATGACTACGCTGACATAGTCTTCAGGCTTTGTGGTTTTCTTATAAAATACGTTCAATGTTTTTCACACCCGTTGAATTTCAACGGGTACCTCCCGCTAGTTATATATGAAAGTATTAGTCCAGGAAATAAAATCAAAGACGTCAAACCCCAACGGTAAATATTGAGACATTATGGCAACATGTGTTTCTAAGGTGGAGAAAAGAGATGGTTTAATTCTCGGAATTATAACTATAAAACACTCTGTTTTCTGCATTTACTCCGTTCAGCCCTATCCTTGCAAACCTCCTTCACCTTACATCACATTCATAAATTCCGTCATACACCGTCCCTTGAAATGAATACTAACACAACTCCTCTGGAAACTCTCTTCCCCCTCGTTCATCCATGACTTACTACTCGCAAAATTCACTCCTTCATCATAAATCTGTTTAGTTTTAAAACTTTAACCAATATTCTAAGCATGGGTAAACCAATGAATAATACTCCTTTCATATGTGTCCTTAACTGGAGCATCCATTCCACATTCTTGTATGACCCACTCATTCTAAATGCAATGTCATTCCCCCTGCCATTTACAAGAACACTGCATATAACCGAACCTTGTGTCCATCCTGGCCTACCCAAGTTTCAATTCCAAGCCATAAATTCGGGAGGAGATCAATTTCGTATACTGCGATTTCTGCATCAAAAGACAAAATCATGCATTCATTGATATTCTATGCATACTACCTAAAACTTTCCTTCCAAAATTCACATAAATCGCTTCTTCTCATGTATCATTCTATCTTTCACAAGTATTCGGCCAAGCTGCACAAAATGATCTCCTATTCAATTTTTTCTTCATTAACCCTCAACATAAAATTACCCGTAAAATCATCCTCCTCAGAAGCCACTGCTTTGGTCTTTGAGCATTCGCTCATATTTTCCTTTTGTCTTTTGCTTCACATAAGCTAATTGAGAGGCATCTGTGCTTTCTGTTAGGGTTCTCAGGGAGCAGGACAGGGTCATCATCGTGCGCCATTTTAGAAATTTGTTGTGACCTTCTGAGCTGTCTTCCACTCCCTTCATTGTTACGTGGGACCACGTCTATCTCACAACACTTCTTCTATTTGTCTAGCCTCCAGAATCTCTCACGATCCATAGCTTCATATATTCGCCATCTACGTGCTTCCAAATTCCATTGTCCCCACCTTCTTCTCCGAAAACATATTTTTTATCCATAGCATATCAAAACTGCTTCTGAGTGTCCGGAGTAGCTCGACGCTTTAGCTAGAAAGAACTAAGTTCAACATTTCTAGGCACCTTGATACGTAGATATTAATAGAAATAAAACGGCATATGAGACAGCAAAAAAGGAAGCTCACTGCTTCTCCATAGGTCTGTAGTCAACGGTACCAATAGTGTAGTGAAGTGTGAGATCAAGGGGTGGACTACAGCCAAACACTTAGAGATCTGGCAATCAATACAGAGCCTGAGGTGTGCTACAAGGTTTACCGAAGGACCAAACTATTATGATGCAATAAAAGCTTCTATCATCAGACAGGAGCAAATTGAGAATAATGTTAGAGCTTTTAACTAGCCACTTCCGAGCGCAGAGGTACCTCCACAATATGAAAAACAAGGATATAGCGGGTTGCAGCTAGTGAACATGGTGGATGAAAATATTTTATCCCATCAGCTGTGCGGAGGCCTAGCTATTGCTAGGACTCGGGATTGCTACCGGAGCACTTCCTCTCCGGAACTCAGGGACAGCTGGGGTTTTATCTTTTGGGGACATCATGGCCTTTGGTAAGGGTTAGCAGGCGTGCTTATTTTGATGGATGGCACAAGGGACGAATAGGTCGAACAATGACCAATTGGTCCGGTTAGTACCTCAAGGCCCAGATTAGGGAAAACAATCGTACTCTCAATCTACATCTACAACCCTAGTGCGCCTATCACCTATTATAGACCGGCCAATCCTTTAATTGTCCTCTATTCATGTTTGCTCCGCGCATTTCGTCTGCTTCCCTCAATAATCGTCATCCCTTCCCTCCACATGCATGTGCATTCCTTCGCTTTCCTTCATCTCCGTACCGTTGACTATTTTCATCCATACATTACATCTAATCGTCAGTAAATTCTGATTCTGAATCGTCCCCTTTCCTCAGACACAAAGTTTCCTAATCTCGCGAGGCTCAACTTTGAAATTAAATTGCACACTACTGGTTTCGTCATACACCTTTTTTCAGCGTTTCCCTCATCACTTCCCGTCTCTCGGTACATAATGTTCCGAGTAGAAAATTTAAATTGTTCCCGACTTTAATGGACAGAACTCCAGTCCTACGCTGAAGACAAAGGGCCAGGATGAGCATAAACCAGCACGAGCGTTGGTTGGCACGAAAAAGAGGAAAAATAATTACTCGCCATTGGCACGCACAAGAAGTGGCTTATCTCTCTCTTCTGTTTCTTTCGGCGAAGCGCCATCAAGCACCAATCCCCGGGACCGTCTCAGCCGGAAGGAAGAAGCGTCGCCATTGGCCCAGGGCGGGAGTGTGTTTGTGGAGATGGATGTGGAGGCGCCACCGTGTGCCGCTCCGTCCGGCCACCACTCCTCCACGCCCCTCCACACTCCTCCCACACCCCTTCCACACCCCCTCACTACAGCCAAAGGGAGAGGAAGACTTCCCGCGTAAAGTGCTCAGCGGGAGGGGTTGTGGTTGCTAGGCAACGCGAATGGGAGGGGTGCGGGAGGTGAGGAAAGGGGGATGAGTGGAGTGCGCCTCCGCCGTCGTTTTTCCTTCTCTTTGGAGCCGCACCCTATTTCCTCTTTTCCCCCTCTATCCCCTCTCTATCCCCTCTCTATACTACCCATCCCCTCACCTCCACCTAACCCCCCGTGGCGACGGAGCTGACTATGACGCCGCGTGTGTGACTCTCTCTCTCTTTTTTACGGCCAAGACGAGAGACCCACAGGAGAGAGAGAGAGTCCAACTTTTTATTTATTTTTGCATTTATCGCCTAAGGGATGGAGAGGCGCGAGGAGACGGGCCAAGTATTTCGAGCTTCCCGCATGTGTGCTTCCCTTCGCGCACTCTATTCTGCATCGACACGATATAATATATATGTATGGGAACGGGATTTGATCCATTCAGAGTTGGCGCAGATCATCCGAGGGACGCATATTCAAGTGCATTTCAGCGCACGATTGAGAGAATCATTTGCACTGGCCAAGCGAGCGGAAACATCGTGGTAAGCACCATTCAAAAGGCACGCTGTAGTCACGGCCAAGGCCGTCATTCACGTAAATAACTAATGCAATCATTAAAAAACTGAATACCTACTTAAAAGGACACGCTTTTGTCCACGAAGTAGTTTAAAACTTTACACAACCCATGCTTGAGGTCATTAGCAACAAAAAAACATCAATCACAGATGCGATCATCTAAGTTCCTTTCTTCTTTTCCTGAGGGACGGACTACAACGGACTCCTCCTATCCCGATGTTCTGCTTTGGAATTCGCAGTGCCTCATCGCATGCAGTGCTTGACGCAAATGGGAAACAATTGCGCCATTGCGGTGTTGATGAGTTAACAGTGCACTGCAGAAAATGGAAATGCACGTGGACGTGCGCATGACAGTGCGCATTCGCTTGAGGAAGACGAATTTAATCTCGTGTCTCTCTCCCGTGGACGAGGTGGACCGCCGCATGTCCGGCTCGCCCCCGAGAAGACGAGAGAATAATAATGTATTCAACTCAACAATCCCCACTTCCCCCAACAATACGGGAGCGAGCAAACGCCACCTAATTGCCACTATTCGTTGCACCGCGACATCTCATGACGGTCGCGGAAGTGATGCTGAGGATGTGGAAGAGGAACCAGGATTCGTGTTTGCCATTTGCAAATCGATCTTGGCTTGAGAATCTCGCAGAAAAGGATTGCACTCTCTCTCTGGCAGATGCGATTTAAATCGCATATGTCTATGAAATCCAAAGGAGATGGAATTTGCAAACCTTGGGTGTTGCAAGTAAGGAGGTCTCTTCGATTCGCCAACAGCATCGCCAATGACAAAAACGACATACGCCACGGCAACTGCGTCCCGCCCCCCTAACCCCCAACCAAACCACAAAAAAGACCCTTCCCTCCTACGTGGGCGTGCAGTTCTGCTTGCTATAGAGAGCTCTTATATTTTTTAAGGCGACGGTCCCGTCTATCCACGCCTCAAGTTCTTGAAACTTTAACGGCGAAACTTCCGAGTTCGCGACTCCGATTTTGACGGCTACAAAGGTTTTCCAAACCCACGATAAAGATATTTGCGGAATGGGACTTATCTCCGTTTCAAAGGATGTGTACGTGATCTCATGTTTACATAACACTACCGTCTAAATATAAAATCGTGCACCTGCTGAGGTGGATTATTAACTTAAAATAAAAGAATTGACTTTTAATCGTCCCAGTACAATACGTGGTTGGCTGTTTCAAATACGGGTCCCGGCTGGTAATTGTAAAATGGACTGCTTGCTCAAGATTATATCTTCACCAAGCAGTCCATGTTGTTTTCTTAACTGTTGATTAATTACTTCATCTACTTGCTAATGTCTCCCAAGACACGCTTTCTCTGATAAACTCAAGACACCCGGCCATAATGGCTTCAATGGATTCTTCAGTTTTACCGCATTTTATATATTTACTGTAGATTTTAAACTAGAGTACGCTTTCGATGATCGCAGTTTATTCTCCTATTATTTATTTACTTTAGCGATTTGCGAATACAATCAAATTAAATTAACCGAAAAAACCTTAATATTCCCCCTTAAGTTTAATACAATTGGGTATTTTTCACGCACTTCAAACTATCGATATTCTGATTCTGTTACTTGAAGTTATTGCATTGGCTTAAATTTGTCTAATCAAATTGTATGAACTTCGGTTTTAAAAGCTAAAGAAAGTCGAAAGTTACGAATGCTCCCGAGCACACTCTGAAAACAACCGAATGACCTGTGACGTCATTTTCGCTGTTTATATTTAGACCCAGGCGTTTTATTATGCTTACGGTGGAAACAAGTGCGGCGAAATAATATTATATAATATAAATATTTTTTGTCAGTTTTCCCTATTTTAAGCATGTCACAACGACATTTTTGATTTTTTTTTTCAGTTGATCAACATTTTTTTGGACTATTAGTCCAAACTTTCCTCCTCCTTGTTCTTGAAGGCACAAAAACACCTTTGGCAGTAGCTTCCCTGACAATGCCATTCCATACTGCGCTGTGTACGAGTGCGTTAATTTTTTCAGGCTTTTCTTCTTCACCAGAACCGTTTTATCTCTTCTCCGGTCGAGAGACCTATCAATTGAATATATTAATACTGAAAACGCGTTCTCCATTTGCTCGTGGTGCCGCAAACCATTTTGCTTTGCCCCTGCTTCTACGACGACTATTATCCTGAAACATGAAAATGATAAACAAAGAAGTAACTGGAGTGGTTAGGTAGCGTGTACTGGCCTTCCGCATGCTATTCTCAGGTACGAATTTCGACAGTGCATTCCGAAATTCCATCCTTGGATGTAATGTGGATTACGCCGATGGTTCAGTACACCGTCCGTTGGATGGGATGTTAAACCGTGGTCCCCTTGGCGCCATTCGTTAAGAGTGGGCTAATGACGACGCCGGGTTGCTATCCACCTTCCGTCGTCTGTTCAAAATCCCTAGCTGATCCATTCCCGATTCCTAATGGTAGCATAACCAGTCTTTAGGGTGGAGTTTACCCCCAATTACTTATTCCAATGCTAGTATTCTGTCCCCACCCCTAGATATGTCAATTTATAAACGAAATATCATTATATACCTTTAAATATAACAAATAAATATATAACCACCCTTGAAATGGTTATTTTAGCAATTGCTCAATTCCCTACCCTGTAAAAGACTCATTAATAGGTATTCAGAAAAATGCCTTATAATATTTTTCACTGAAGTAACGTTTACTTGAGAACAATATATGAAAATTGAAACTATAAAAACCTTGAAAAATAAAGTAAAAAAGTTTCCTCGATATGGATTCGAACTCTCTTCCTTTCCGATTACCGATTCGAACTCCCTTCTTAGTCGGTCGGCATCAACCACTTAGCCACCGTGCACTTAAATGACGCATAATAAATGCATTCTAGAGAGTTTACATACCGCGACATACTTTTTTACGATTTTTAATTGCTTTTTTCTCAAAACATTACGGAAGGTGCGTCGTCTCACTTTGGCATATTGAATTAATAATCATGAACTCCCAATTTAGAAATATATTTACAATTTAGTGTATTCCCCTTGAAATTAAACTTTGAATAGACATTTAGGAGATAAAAATCTATTTTTCGGCATTTCTATAGCAGATAATCCTTTTATATAAACCTACTCTATAAACAATCACTAATTAACAAATCACAAATTAGCGTCATTAGTGTGTTCAGTATTGGCAGCGCAAACGTTTGGCAAGTACTGTGTTATGTTGATATGCTCCTAAGATAGTTACTGTTTGTTTACTGTTGCATGGACTGATATAGACTTTGAGAAAGAAAGAAGAAGAAGTATCATAATGATTTAGAGCGTAACTCAAAAACTCGAAAACAGAAAAAGGGCAGCAGGTGTATGAAACAATAAGGAATGCTATCAGCCGTAAATAAAGGCCGGGGAAGAAAGAATAAAAGAATTTTGAAAAGATAACGAAGGCAATCTCTTCCTAAGGAAATGTCGAAGTAGCTCACAGAACGATAAGAAGTTAATGTAAAGAACATCCGATCAAAGGTAATGTCATTCAGAGTGAAGGAAATAATATTCTTATTGATAGTGAGAACAAAGTGGAGAGATGGAAAGAGTACAATGGGGAGACTATACGGCGGCACTTAATTAGAGGGTGCTAGATGATGAAGATACTGTGTGTGAAGACGAGAAAGGATACTTAATGTTAAGATCAGAGTTAAAAGGAGCAGTTTAAAGGATTTGAGAGAGGCGCCAGGAATTGTTGAAATTCCCGCGGAGTTCCTCAAGTATGCAAGAGGGGAGTGATGACTCTTGAATAAAGCCGATAAGCAGATCGATATGTGACCTTTAATCAAGTGGATAAATGCCACCGGCTTCAAAAAGAAAGTAATAACTCCTATCTCCAAGAAAAAAATAGCCAAGAATTGCGAAGAATTCAGAACAGTTACTCTAACAGCACAAGTATAAAAAAATCTGACCGTAATTATCTACAGGAAGATGAATCAGAAGATGGATACATTCCTGGATGAAGACCAATTGGGATTCAGGAAAAGTAGGGGAACGAGGGAACTTATTCTATCCTTGAGGCTTATCATCGAGAACAGGATTCAAAAGAACCTAGCCAACATTGCTCCATCAACCTATGAGCGTGAATTAAGCGTGGAAAAGAACCAACCGACACTCAATCTACAAAATATGACATTAACTTTGTAGTAGTTAATTGCCGTAGCGTTAAAAACAAGCGCGCTGAAATCGAGCATATATTTCAGGACGCAGACGTGGTCATAGGAACGGAGAGCTGGCTTACAGAGGATATAAGTGACAGCGAAGTTTTTCCTCCAGGATATAAAATCTACAGATGCGATCGAAGCGATAGGACAGGAGGCGGAGTATTTATAGCAGTTAGATCACATTTACACAGCACCGCCCATGAAATAACTGATAATGAAATAGAAAGCGTATGGTGTACAATTAAACAACGAAACAAAAGGAGTATACATGTTTGCTCTTTTTATAGACCTCCAAACTCCGAAGCTGATATTATTTACCAATTAGAAAATCAAATATCCGCATTTACTTTGAGAGACAGTAAAAGTGTAATCATTATTGGGGGAGATTTTAATCTGCCATCTATAAATTGGGATTCTTACACTGTAAAGCCAAATTCAAGGAATAGGGAAATCAGCGAGATCTTACTCAACACACTTACTAAGCACTCACTCGCCCAAGTAGTTGACAAGCCTACGAGAGGAAATAAAATATTAGACCTTTTTGCAGTAAGCCATCCTAGGTTGATAAAACAACTCGATATTATTGATGGCATAAGTGATCACAGAGTAATTTTTGCAGCCTTAAAACTTGAAGTAGAGTCAGCTGTAAAACCGAAACGCAATATTTATTTATTTGATAAATGCAACTTCATAAAATTTGGCGAGATGCTTAATGATTCGTACACTGACTTCGTAGCTAAAACAGAGGACAAAAGCACTGATGCATCATGGAAATATTTCTTAGAAATTCTACGCCAGGGAATCAACGAATATATTCCGCGAAAATTGAAATGTGATAGTAAAGAACCTCGCTGGTATAACAATGATGTTAGGAGGGACCTTAAGAGACAGAGAAAACTGTACAACTTATTCAAAAAGTCCATTACGTTAGGTGACAAATTGAAGGAACTTGAAGCAAAAGAAAGTTACGCTGCACAACGCTCAAAAACCAAGAAATCAATGCGTACTGCATTGCGAAATTTCAAGAAAAAAGTACTTGGTGAATTACTCGAAGAAAATCCGAAATCTTTTTGGTCATATGCGAGAGAGCTTCAGGGAAAATCTTCAACCGTAGATTCGTTATTTGATAAAGATGGCAAACTTGTCACCGATAATATTGACAAAGCTAACACGTTAAATTCCCACTTCGAAAGTGTATACACTACAGACGATACTCCATGTTATTTCGACATTTCATTCACTGAGGAACCGATCCGGGTCCGGAGGGAATACCCGCGCGTGTCCTCAAGGAATTAGCGCCACAGATCGCACCGTTCTTAGACATAATATTCAAGAAGTCATTGTCTGAAGGAAAGATACCAATAGACTGGAAAATTGCAAACGTTACACCGATATTCAAAAAGGGAAACAGACATGACCCAGGGAACTATCGACCAATTTCATTAACGTCTATTATAGGCAAGATACTCGAACATATCGTCGTTAGCAATATCATGACGTTCCTGGACAGTCGCAACTTCCTTCATGGCTGTCAACACGGCTTTCGGAAAGGTAGATCATGTGAAACACAGCTCGCGCTCTTTCTTCATGACGTTCTCAAATCTGGTGAATCGAAAATACAAGTGGACGCATTATTCCTAGATTTTAAGAAAGCTTTCGACACGGTACCTCACAACAAACTTTTATACAAATTACAGTCATGCGGCCTAAACGAAACAGTAGTAAACTGGATACGCGACTTTCTGAGTGATCGTAAGCAAAAAGTAGTTCTTGACGGAATTAGCTCTGATGCAGTTAAAGTGACATCAGGTGTCCCACAAGGAAGCGTAATCGGCCCCCTTTTGTTCATTATATACATAAATGACCTATGCTCTCGAATTAGCAGTAAAATACGTTTATTTGCTGATGACGCTGTCATCTATCGCGAAATTAATGATCACTCTGACTTTGAAATTCTATCATCGGATTTAAACAACGTTCATGTGTGGAGCCAAGAGTGGGGACTCGAACTTAATCTGAGCAAATGTGCGGCGGTACATTTCTTGCGGAGGTCGTCCAACTATACCCGTGTATATGCTGTGGATGGCGTTAAGATAAAGGCGACAGATGAAGTTAAGTATCTGGGAGTTACGATAACCTCAAACCTATCGTGGGGAACACATATAAGAAATATTTGTGGCAGAGCTCTGAAGAAGCTAGGATTCGTCAAGCGTATTGTGGGAAGATTCTCAGATGAAAAAGTAAAAGAGAGGTGCTATTTCGCACTCGTCCGGCCACACCTTGAATATGCAGCAAGCATATGGGATCCGGTGCAGAAAGAATTAATTCGGGAACTTAATAAAATACAAAGGAAAGCTGCGCGATTCGTCAAAAACTGTTACGGGCGTACAGACAGCGTTACGCAGATGTTAAACGAATTAGGCTGGGAGCCGCTAGAGACTCGGAGGCTGCGCGCTAGGCTTAGATTACTTGAGCAATTGAGAATAGATATCTTTCAGAGCGACACGGAGAACATCATATTAGAACCCCACTATATTTCCAGGTCCGACAGAAACGATAAATTAAGAGAGATATTTTGCCGAACGGATAGGTATGGGAATTCGTTTTTCCCCCGAACAATAAGGGACTTTAATAAATGCAAGGCGTAATTTCATAGAGCGTTTCCTTTTTATATGTAAACGGCTGGTGTCCTAACACCCCCCGCCACACGCCTATTGAGGCGGCTTGCGGGGTAGTATGTAGATGTAGATGAACCTATAGAAAACAGTCTACAATGTGGACCAGAATGCTGACTACACTGCTTTAAGAGTGACATTTAAACGACAGAAGAGCAACATGCAGGGTGTATATGGAATCACGCAAACTCTGGAGGAATACAACTTGAAAATTAATGTCAAGATAACTCAGGTTGTGGTTTATGGAATAAATCAAGAACACTGAATCACCGTTAAATTTGGGCAGCAAAAAACTCGCGCAAGTGGATTAATTTTGTTAACTTGGGAAGCAGGATCACCGGCGATGGAAGAAGCAAGAAGAACATTGTGAGCAAAATAGCACAAGCAAAGAAGGCATTCTACCAGAAGAGAAGTCGGCTGACAGCTGGTAACATAAGCCTGGAAGTAAAGAAGCACTTTGTTGAAACATATATTTGGAGCATGCTCTTATAACGCAGTGAAGCCTGGACAACAACAGTATCAGAGCAAAGAAAATTGGAAATAATGGAGATGTGGTGTTACCAAAGAATGATGAAGATTAAATGGACAGATCGAAGAATCACTAACGAAGACGTCCAACGAAGAACTAGAGAGATAATAAGGATAATGAAAACCCCGCAAAGAAGGAGAGATAAACCTTTTGGACGATTATGAGCCAATTTATTCCGTTAGATGCCGAATTGTTGGATTATTAATATTTTTTTCGTTGCTTTTGTTTTTTTTAAATGTAACTCGGTGACAAAGAATAGATTAAAGCAAGATATTTCATCTTTCTAATTTGGCATTCAAATACATTATTACCTTGAGGATGACAAGTAATTTATACTAAAGGCCCCCAGGGCCCTAAAGTAAGCCCTCCGCCGATTGTAGAATATTGATAATCTTAGAAAGGAAACAACCCTGTGTTCACGCACACTTTAAAGGTATTTAAACTTTAAAGAGATGATAATGAGCAACTGCTCATAAGTATGAGAGGAGCTCTGGGGTCCCCATACGGTATTTATTATTTCACCTCACTTTCAGCAAATTTATTATTACCACGAATTTCAAGAACAATTATATCTATTGACTTCATTATCTACTCTGGTTTGAACCTTATCATTCAAGTAAAATCATTGACATGCGAGTTGGCTCTAATATATCCCCAGGTACTCAAGATTGAGGTAAAGTATGTGCTACTTCCAAAAATATAAAATATCTTCAATAAATCTATCTTTTGACGAAGAAACTGCCGGTTTCTTATGGGGCCACTCAAATGTACCCAATTTATGGCTTATGTCTTTGTTGATAAAAGCTGCCTGATCCGTTTTGGTTTAAACGAGTAATCACCAGGGGTAATAAAATTAAACTGCAGGAATTGTACTCTCAACGTATCTTTAATGTACAATGGTACGCTACACGTGTTTCAATGGATCATCTCCAGGTTTGACGTAACGCCAGATACGGTTGAATTTAGTTATCAACTGGGCATTAATTAAAATGTTTTCCTTATGCTGGAGCATCCAAGGAACAAAGTGGTGGGTTAAATCTTAGAGAGCGAGTCGTATTAGAACTCCTAAAAGTTGTTGATACTCCAAAGAGTCACAGAATATATTTCGACAAATTACTATTAGCCATTTTCTTCTTTGGGTACTAAGTGAACTTGGATTTTTTGAGAGAACCTGTTCGAGAGAATAGAACCCCCAAATGCCCACCAAGATCATCAAAGGACGCATTTACGTCCATTAGGGAAAGAAAGGAACTTCTGGTAACGAATGCGACAGTAATTATAAAATGTTCATAGTGCCATGGCGTGATAGTTCCGTTGTGGCCACATTTCTCTCCGCGGCAAAATGCAACGTCAAGGTGAGGAAATATTTTGAAAATGTACTCCAACCAAATAATATATCGGATTACGACAAGAGAACGAATGGGTGGACATTAATGAAAATGGAATTGTCGACTTTCCAAAAAAAAGTACAGAGGGATAGAGTGGAGAGACGGTGGCAACTTTTTACAAATGCGCTAAATAGTTGCGTTGCCAACTCTTGGAAATTGTACCAAGGGCTCGCACGTGATGGTGGCACTACACAACAAGGTTTTCAATCATGCTTGGTGTTAGGTGTATTGCTTAAAAAAAGTAGAAGTAGTAATAGTGGAAGGTTGGGTGCAAATGCAAAGAAACAATAAACCTCAGTTTGGGCCGCCTTTCAAAAGGGAGTCTATCCGATTCTATTAAGCTGGATAATGTTGGCCATATTACAGTAGCAATGATGGAAAAAAGGAGAAAGTGTAAAAACAATATGGCTCACAAATATTGCTTTTATGTAAAAAGTGAGATGTTCCCTTGAATTTTCACCATTTTATTGATTTTCATGTGTGAGTTATGTTTACATATTTACTAACGAAAATGCAATATTTTTTTCAATTCTTCATCCAATGTTGATGTAACTAACATATCTAACATATATTTCTTTTGCATGCACTTCACGCCGTAATTAAATTCTTATTTGGCGGTAGAAAACTCCAAATTAAAAATCGTCAGATGCATTATAATGGTCTCATTTTAAGAAGTAGGCATTAACGCCCAACGTTGCTAAAACGCAACCTGTTGTTAATATATAAATAATTATGAAAAAAGTTAACTTATGGCACATGATATTTTGCAAAAACTAAACAAATTGTTACGCTAGTACTAAGTTCAGCTTTCATAAGATTGTTTATGGCCAGAAGATGTCTTTACTCTGATTAGCCAAGGAATATATACCGTATAGAGGAAGTTCTCAATTCTTACGCCACTCGGTTGGGGAAGACCTTGAAAGAAACTTGGAAGAAGAGCAGGTTGAACGGCAGGATAGCCCATGAATCACAGGGAAGGCCATAAAATAAAGGAAATGAAAGTGATAGGCACGAACCGGGGCAATTTGTTTACTTTAGTGACCCAAATATTAAGGTAGATAGGGTCTAATAGGGTTCCATCGGCCATGGCGAGGACCATATACGGTTCTCAAAGTTCTCCCCCCTTTGAAATTACGACTTGAGTTCCCCTTCAGGAAGGTCGTTGCGCATAAAGATGTTAAACTCCACCGCGGTCGCCGAAGCGCAATCTCGGGCACTAGGCAGGCCATCTATCAGTAGCGAGGGTCACCAGCGTAAACAAGACAACAACGCGACAAGCGGGGGAAAGGATAGAGGACGGGATAGGAGGCTTCACCGCCCGAGGAGAGGGGCAAGGACGCTGTCGGTCGACCTTGGAGGGGGGAAGAGGTCGGAGGGGAAGGGAGGAGCCTACCCGCCCTCTCGCGGATTCACTTGAAAGTGAAGAAAGCACGACACGCTCGACACTGACTCTTCTTCCACCGAAACTTCTTCGAGAGAGATATGCGGTGGCGCCTCGTCGCAGCAGCCCCCAGCCACACCTCCCACGTCGAGTCACTTTACCCCCTTACACTTTACCCCCTTACACTTTACCCCCTTACACTTTACCCCCTTACACTTTACCCCCTTACACTTTACCCCCTTACACTTTACCCCCTTACACTTTACCCCCTTACACTTTCCCCTCTTACACTTTACCACCTTACACTTTACCCCCTTACACTTTCCCCTCTTACACTTTACCCACTTACACTTTACCCCCTTACACTTTACCCCCTTACACTTTACCCCCTTACACTTTACCCCTTACACTTTACCCCCTTACACTTTACCCCCTCGTGTCCAGGCTTGGAGAAATGGCCTTCTTAGAGAGTTTTCGATCATCCCTACCAACTTGTACTCCTGTGATCTCCGGTCGTGGCCCGAAAAGAAGTGGTCACGCGCGCGAATAGGAAGTGCATGCAATTGTGGTTTCGGCCGGCTTCCAGCCGAAAGTAACCAAACTAAGAAGTGGCGAGTTATTAGATAGAGAAGAAGATTTAGTGCTCTCAGAAAATTCGTGGTCGGTGGTGAAGAATTTCGACTTATCGGTACAGAAAAACGAATTTAAGGATACTTATCGTTTGTGATGTCGTGAAAGCACTTATCGAGAAACGAGAAGGAGTATCAAAGAGTGATAGATGGGTATCAGGTGGCCCTTGAGAGAATATTTGTGGACTATGAGAGAGCTAAGGGAGAGATGGATTCTTCGTCAAATATCTCTCAATAAGGTGCTCAACGAGGGTGGATAAATTCGTCGTGACTTTTCTAAGACCGGCCTCCGAAAGGATAATCATTAGATCAGCGGAAAATTTTCGAAATAATTTCGGCTTTTGAGATGGGGGCAACAGAAAGAAAGCCGAAGTTTAATATCAAGTAATTATGATGAAAAATTCAGAAGGAATTGAGTCCAACAACACAAGATTCATAAAGTTAAGCGTCTGAACTAGCCGATTTCGCCAATGAATCCCAGGGAGTTTTCAAAAATCTCGGAGCTATTAGTCGGGGAACAGCTCAACCCCTTAGCAAAGAGGATAGGTTTAACACATACCACAGTAAATGTGTGGATCGGTTTAGTTCATATTCGTCATTTTTCAAGAATACCTTGCAGAAACGTGGAGAAAATATAACAGAAGTCATGAGACATTGAAATGGCGAGTAAATAGCTGTGCAAGAGAAATCTCGGATTGATCGGATGGCCACGCGGGTTAGAGTATTAAGCATTCTCTCACTAAACTAAACCTTTCATGAGAATGGAATTTACGAGCTTTCATCAGGAAGCCATCGCTGCAACCGGCCCTAGTCTACCCACAATCGGTAATCTATCGGATTTCACGCTGAATCTATGGGCTTTAGTTTCGATTCATGCACAAATTAAGCCTAATTATTCATTGGAAGTAACTCAACAATACACTCCTAGCAACTGTCGTTCAAGGCCAAATAACAAACGAGCTTTCAAAACGGCAATGGATTCCTTTCCAAATGGCCTGTTTAAGCAAGAAGTACTTTTACACGAGTGGAGAGTTTACACTGCAGAAAAATTGAAGAGAGTACGAAAATTAAGATCTGCATAGCAACAGAGTGCATTGATAACGCCTCAAGGGAGTGAGGTGAATCCACTCAAACCAATGGGCTGCGATGAATTCCCCCGACGAATTTCGTTAACAGCGGTGCTTATTTTTCGTTTGAAGAAAACGGAGGCAAAATTCCGTTTCATTTTTGAAGACATTGCGACATCGGGTACTCTGTACTTTCTCTGGCTTACGTTTCTGGTGTTCGAGTTTTATTTTCGTCAAACCTTAACTTAACCCAATTTTTAACTTGAATGAATTTTTCAAATTTATAAATTCCGGCAACAATGGAAGTCCTCACTCATATATATAAAGACGAGCGAGACTAAAGAATCAGTTCAGTTAACCTGATGAAGCTGGCAGGAGGACCTGCGAAATATTGTTTTTTTTACCATTTTAAACATCGCAGAATGTAACCAGAAAAAAGAAACAGTTGACACTACATCCGCGGAAGCCAACGACCTAATAATATGGAATTGATTGCAACTGGCGAGAGAGCAATTTGAAAAGTAAGCCTTAAAAATAACAAGCTCTTAAGCATTTGCCCGTACCTGATTTATGAAAACTTTTTAAATTTTACAAGTAAGTCATTTGAAATTAAATGAGAAAATTCACATCACGGTACACTGGGGATCAAATAAAATAAAGAAACATTAGAGAGTCCTCTAAATCGATTTCTTCGTATTAAAATAGGTTTGAAAACACGCGATTCATCTTTGCTCCTACTCGATTAAGACACATAGATGTGAGCTGACAATATTTGCTATTCGTAACTCGACCGCAATAACAAAGCAGATGTGTTGATAGACACTACTGCGCCAGACAAAATTTCACAAAACCCACAATTTCCTACTTTTCTCAATTATTGTAACTTTTGAATGATTAAAGTGTATATTACATAAAAACACATTACCTTTTGTCACTGAGTAGCCAATAGGTGTTTTGGCTAAACAATGTGTTCAATAGAAATATATCAGTACTACACGCATAGGCATTATTTTTCTCGCCCATAGCCTTATCGCATTGCATTTCGGAGGCACGTGTCGCAGTGGCCACGGATAAAGTATCCCAATTGAATCCCATTCATCTATTATTAATTTCAGGTGGTGGTACTACCGCAGGGGAAATGCAAGAGGCTTTCAAAACCAATAAAACGGCCCGTACTCCGGGGAGATTCTGATTTCGGCTGGCACTGAAACCAGAAGCTTTTGCCAAGTGCTCCGACCTCTTATCATCACCTAAACTCAATTTACAACTGCTGGAGGGCACGCTCAGGCCGGCCATTCCCTGCAGCACTTCTGCCTCTCCCAACAGGGCCGACACCGCCCAATTTTGGCCCTTTGGTGGCGCAAGGGGGGGGGTAAGGGGGGGTAAAGATAAAGAGGTAAGGGGGGAGATCGTCTGCAGGAAACGATATCCCAGGCCTCTCCGTCGAAACAGAAATTCGAGGGAAAACTCAGCAAAAGGACTACAATGCACGGAGAACAAAAGAGGAATGAATATATTGCTCTTTCATAGAGCTTTCAGGGACTTGGCTGGCGTTAGACTATAGGCAAGTATCAGGGTTTTCTGTATTGCCATTTTAAGACGTCTAAGACCAAAAAATAAACCGAATTGGTGAGATTTTTGGTTAAATGCGTTTTACATATTTTTATCGATCGCTAATCAAATTCAAGGATAAGAAAACTCATATTAATACTCCCTAGTGGTCATATCAGAACCAAGTTCATAAATTCTCTTAATCAAAACAAAAACTATTTTCATCATAAAGCGGAAACATTTTGCAAAGTCTTTAATTCTGCATGCAGTGTGCATTTGATGGATTAGAAGGCGTCAAATATGCTGATGTTGGAGTAAATAGTCGTGTAGGACGTATAATACGCCACAAAGGAGCACTCACAAGTACATAATTTTATTGAAATCACTCAATGTTCAATCATGAGTACATTACTCAATAATTATATGTTGCCAGTTAGTCATTCAACATAGGGTATTCCAAGTATAGGGCCCAAGAATAGCTTAACTGATGACAGCAGTTTTGAAATGTCCCCGAAACGCATAAACAATAGTCATGAAGCAGTAGTCGTTGCAGTAGTTAACTGCCGTAGTTTAAAAAATAAGATTCCAGAATTTCACCAACTTATTCATGGCACGGAGTGTAACATCATTATTGGCACAGAGAGCTGGCTGACGGACGATATTTCTGATAGTAACATTTTTCCCAAATCGTTCAACATTTACAGAAAGGATAGGTCCAACCGAGCTGGAGGCAGAGTATTTATTGCTGTAAAGAATATCATCTTCAGCCAAGCGGAAATCGTTCCAGATACTAGCCTAGAATCTGTATGGTGCTCTATTAGATGCCCTAAATAAAAAAACAATATTCGTGTGCGCATACTACAGGCCACCTAATACCGACGTCACCTCTAAATTAGAAATCTAAACACAAACAAAGAGCATCAAATTCAGGAACGCTGAAATAAATTTAATATTAGGAGAAGATACCCACTCGATAGATTGGAGGACCTACAGTTACATATCAGGGGGAAGAGACAAATATATCTGCGAGTCCCTGCTGTACACGTTCTCATCAAATGCCCTACATCAGATAGCTACGACGCCTAACAGAGTGGACAATATTCTTGATCTATCGCCAACAAATATACCACAAAAAGTAATTAAGGTTAACACAGTTGAGGCCATTAGTGATCATAGAGTGATTACCGCAAAATTATCTTTGAATATTTATAAAAGCTTGAAGCAAAGAAGAAAGTTCTACACATTAAAGAAAGCCGATTTCAATGCGTTCAAGAGTCTTTTAAAATTTATTTTTCTGAAATCCAAGAACTAAGCGTAATGTTAGACACGGAGTGGAAAGTAGTTAGAAAGCTTTTCTTTCGATCGTACATTCGGGGATCAGAAAATACATTCCAAGTAAAGTAAAAAAAGAGGGCAGCGAACCAAGATGGTACAATGCATAAGTGATAAAATCGTTAATACGACAGTGTGTATGTCATTCCGAGATAAAAAACTCCAAATTGATTTGTCCGCTGATGATTACAATTTAATATAAGAAAAAGACAAATTGTTTAAATCCAAATCAAAGGAAGCGTCTTTGAATGCATTCGTGGTTTTTAAAAGAAAAACATCAGCAGAACAGTTACAGAATAACCCAAAAGCCTTGTCGTCATATTTAAGGGAAGTTCACGGCAAAAGATTAACAGTTAAACCACTACGAAACGAAAAGGACGAATTTTTAACAAGTAGTTCGGAAAAAGCCAATTTAATTTACTCCAACTTTAAAAGTGTGTTCAACAAGCCATCATAGTTTACATCCGTCACGGTAAATGATCACTTCCAGCAAATGATGCCTCCTATCAATATTAACTCTCACGGGATAGAAAACTTGTCAAAAATCTATAATTTCAAATAAATCCCCAGGTCCTAAAGAAATTCCTGCCCCAATGTATAGATAATTAGCAACAGAAATAGCTCCCTGCTTGAAGAAAACATATCAACGAGCATATAGTAGGTACCCAAGGACTAGAAAATTGCAAATGTCACTGCCGTAGTAAAAAGCGTTGATAAGGAGCAGCCATCGAATTACCGATCAATATTGGTCACATCATCCTTTGCGAAGTCCTTGAACATATGTATAATTGGGTATTTTCCAAATTTTAAATTTAAGTATATATTTTATTTTAACTCAAAAAATCTTACGAGGCGAAAATAGTTATAAAATTTATTCAACATTAATTGTGATATTTAAGATTAAATTAGTCAAAATTTGAAATTTTTTACACGGCTGCGAAACGAAATCTGATTGGCTTGACGTTATTTTCACTGAGCGATAGACAGAAATGATGGAGAAAGTTTAGAATTGTATAATAGACCGTATATTTAAAGATTTTTCATTGAAAAGAAAGACTATGGCGTGCAATGGTTTTATTAAAATCACATCAGATAATTTACCCAAAGTGGATATGTTAATGGTAAGCATATTTATAATAAAAGGACGACCGATTTAATTCTGTCGAAATTCGTGGAGCTAAATTCCAAAAAATGTAAGTATTATTTTCCTTGTGAAATCGTCATTACTGTTTCTTATCATTTTTGGTGCATATAATAATGTAGTTGGTGTATGTATAATTATGTATTTGGTGTATATAACTTATGGTATTTCAAGTAACACTATTGCGACTACTTTAATGTTTTCTCGTAAAATATTTATAATACCACATACTACCGTATTTTAAATAATAGCCACGGTAAATTTAGCCCTCGTGAATAATGGCATTTCTGAAATTCATGTCCTTCAGAATTGTCGGCAATCGCATTAAATCAAAATGAATATTTACTATAAATAGCGATTTCAATATTTTTTAAACTTAAGGCTTTGGTGAAAGTTGCTAGCTTGTTTAAATTAAACCACTTTTGGTTATTAACATGAACTTTATTAATTGTTTTTCCAATAAATCCTCAAACATTATGATACTTCTTTCTTTCTCGAAGTCCATACCAGTCCATACAACAGCAAACAAACAGTAACATAGTAACATATCAACATAACACAGTAATTGATTGGTAATAAATTTACTTGAAAGAGTTTATTTATTTATATGCGATAAATATATTTGTAGCAAGTACATTAAATACATTAAAATGGCCTTCACAACAATAAAATTTGTTTTGCTCCGGACGAAATCCCGGCGTTCGGCTTGAAACCAGAGTTTCTTTCTCCTTTCGTCATTTGGAAGCAGAATAAATTTCATGTTCGGGGTTTTGTATTTGTACATTGTGGCACAAAACACCATCTATAGATACCATTTTAAGGCACATCAAGAAACAGGAAAACGTCCAAAACTAATTTCGCCGCACTTGCTTCAACCGTAAGCATAAGAAAACGCCTGGGTCTAAATATAAACAGCGAAAATGAGGTCACAGGTCATTCGGTTGTTTTCGGAGTGTGCTCGGGAGCATTCGTAACCTTCGACTTTCTTTAGCTTTTAAAACCGAATTTCATGAAATTTGAAAAGAAAATTTTTAGCCAATGCAATAAGTTCAAGAAACAGAATCAGAATATCGATAGTTAGAAATACGTGAAAAATACCCAATTGTAAGTTCAGTCATGAGACACCTCGATATGCAGAACTTTCTAATAAAAACACGGCACGGATACCTAAATGAAAGATCTTTTGAAACTCAATTAGCACTTTTTGATCATGATATTTTAGTCTCGGGTGAACATAACGCTCCAGTTGACGCAATTTTTCTTTGACTGTAAAAATGCACTTGATAAAGTTTCCCATAAAAAGTTACTCACGAAATAAAAATCCTACGGGTTAGACGACGACGTAATTTCCTGAATAAGAAAATTCTTAAGCAATCGCGTACAAAGGGTTGTATTAGATGGCGTTTTCAATTGTGAAGTACATTTCACTTCACTAAGGGGAGTGTCAATGGCTTAATTCTTTTCCTTTTGTATATAGCCGATATCGGTTAAGTACTTGACAGTAAGCTTCGATTATTTGCAGATACATAAGTAGTATATAGGGAAATCATAGCCTTAATGATGAGCCAGCGCTAACGAAAGAGCTATGCAATAGAATAGTGGTGCGATGCGCGGCAGCTGGAATTTAACTTAAAAAAAGCGTTTTTATGAATAATTGGAAACGGTAAAACTCTTCTCACAACAGATATTGCCTACAAAAGAGCAATCTAGAAACTGTAGAATCGGTTAAATACCTCGGAGTTAAACTGACAAATGATCTCTCGTGGAGTAAACATACTCGGGAAATTACCGGTCAACCTAATCATAAATTGAGATACGTTAAGGAGTGCTTGGCAACAGCGACGATATGGCCTTATGAGGTAGGCTCAAAAACCGAGTTAGGACTCATAATGCGAAGATCGGGAAGGTACACTAAGATTAAATGCCGTTATGATAATTTCATTACTTTTATTGATCTTTTGCAGCAACTGGAATAAGAATCGCTTTCAGACCGCCAATGAAAATTCAGACAATCTATTATGTGTAACAAAACACCTAGCCCGAGGCCCGGAAATAGTTAATTATCTACTAAAATGATAAAAGAATATAGAATATTACAATTAAACAATTAAACCAAGGACCTGCAGATAAATAAATATAAACAGCCGGAACTAAGGAATTGGAAAATTAAAAGAAGAAGTGGGATGGTGAAAAAAAAGGGAAAAAGTAGAGTGTGCACGAAAAGAGATACCCTGGAGTAAAAATCGGAGAAAAGTAAAAAGGTGCAAAGAGGAAAGTGATGAGAACACACGTTGCCTGAACGGAAATAGGATAGTGGCCGAGAGAGAATGTTATAGAGGAGCATTTCGAGAGGGTCGTGGAATAGGAGAGCTTACGCCACGGGGCGGGGCGCCGGCGGACACGCGATCGCGATAAGTGAAATCATTACTAATTACATCGATCTGAACTAAATAAGTTTGAAAAGATAAAATATAAAAACAGTATCATCAAAATTTAACTAGTGAAATTTGAAAACTTATCTGTAAATTAACTATTTGTAAATTGGATTTTGATTTTTAATTGGGGAGCCCTTGGTTATTTGTGTTGTTGTGTTTAAATTTTCCCTCATAACAAATGTATTTATTATTGTGAATTGTTGTAAAAAATGTTTTATTGATATATATATATATATATATAAATATAAAAGAAAAGGAAATAAATATAAAAGTATAAGCTAGCAACAAAGCATTGAGGTTGGGGAAGGATAGGAAAGTAAATCAGTGGACACTCACTGGCTGATGATCTATGACGACACCGGTGTCCACTGCTTAGGGGTAGCTTTCGGGCTAAGGACCCTTCTTCAGCTGGAGGAGATACACTACTAAGGAGTGTCACACTGGAGTTAGGAGTTTAGGGTATGTCTTGGTACGGGGTTGGTTGTTGGGGAAAGGGGATTGGTTGGAAGGAAGTGCAGGGGTGGAGTGGGAGGGGAGGGAGGTAGCGAAGATTGAGTCCGGGCGGGCAGGTTGACTTCAAAATGAAAATATAAGACAGCTCCCAGTGGCGGAGCTGTATTATGGGTGTGTCGGGTGGGAGGGCGCGGATTATTTTTATGTGAAAGCAGTTGTTGAAGGAGAGGTTATGCGTTGTCCATGTTCGTGATCGTGTTTTCGTCACCTGCTGATAGGCATATGGATGCAAAGGAGGTGGAAAAACGGACTTAATATCAAATCCTGCTATTTCAATTCCCCCATATGTTCCTCAGCCGCCCCATTAAGATAGTAGCCCTCACCATAGGAGTACATAAGACTCCCTGAACGTAGCAAAGTACAGTTGGCAAGACGACTCAACAAAAATAGCAAATAAAGTATTGAATTGGATTGGTTTCACACAGGTTGGGCATTTTTTATAACAATCTCCGTTATTTATATGTAGCAATAAAAAAGATCAGATTATCTTCATTTGATGAAATATTTTTATTTATTGACCCGTGTTGTTTTTTGCTTGTATTTCTAATTCCTCAAGAACGTTCGGTCCACTGCACTTTTCTCCTGCGTTCCAGATCTCTGGCACGAAGTCGCAGGAATGTGGTTCTCGATGCAATTCTCACTTCGCTATCAGGCATCAACTGCCAACGTTTTTTCGACAAATTTCGTGTTCCAGT
The DNA here is from genome assembly GCA_963573305.1 of Pyrrhosoma nymphula. Lineage (NCBI taxonomy): Eukaryota > Metazoa > Arthropoda > Insecta > Odonata > Coenagrionidae > Pyrrhosoma > Pyrrhosoma nymphula. Next base: position 6,639,225 of record OY754329.1, read on the forward strand.
GCTTGTGAGCTAAAGTTTCTCCCCACTCGTCCAGTAGACACTTTATTGTATGGAAGACACCTGATTTGGTATCGGACATTCCCAATTCCATTCATAGTAATTTAAATCAATACAATGAAGTTTCCTATGGCTTGCAAAAGAAACAAAGAAAACATAAAATACATATTCGCACCAAAATATTACTGGAACATGCGTAGTAATACTGTTGCTTTTAACCGTGGGGCATTTACCCATCAATTGCAAATTTGCTGAAGAACTTCTAATTAGAATCAAATAAACCCCATCTCATACCAATTGACGCAATATAAATAAGTTATCATTAAAAAACCAAAATCAGGTTAAAATTCGGCTTTTGGGGATAAAGTTATGCACATAAATTTCAAGAGTTCATGAGGGATTGATTGTCTTCAGTCATGTTGAAACTGAAAATGGATGCCATGGGAGAGCAAACTTAATGCAGCGATCGACAGGAATGCACTAAGATATGCTTAAAATCTACCGTTGCTGAGAGTATCAGATAAAATACTTTTTAAAATTTTGTACATGTAAAATTGAACATTACATGAGCATGTAAAATTATGTATAATTTTACATGTTCATTTTAGTAATAGGTAACACTTCAATTCCCAAGAAAGTTATGTTGGAGTCAGGGGAATGCTATTTTTTGCGTTCTTTTTTGTATGTTAGCAATCTAAAAGTCTTTGAATGAAAAGAAAATATGTGAAAATTTAATCCTTAGTATTACTACAGCAGAAAATTTTGGAATTAACTATAACATAACTGGTAAGCTTTTGCTATGTATATCAGTACTAATTATTTATAGTTCTGGCATACATATGCTTGATTGTAATACAAATTGCAACCAGCGAACATTGTGTGTAACACAGGTAATGGAAATACTAGACTGGGAGCCACTTGACACTCAGATGCTACACTCTCGACTTATAATAACTTGAACATTTCAGTAGGACACGAATGACCCCGCACAATACATCTACAGAACCAATAGAAGTGACTAAGTAAGATAAGGGATACTCTAGATAACAGAGCTTTCCCCCTCTACACTACATTCGTTAGTGTAACGAAAACAGAGCGAGAGAGGAAGGAACTCCACTTACAAGCAATTCACTCTCGTCAGATTTCCCGTTCCCTCCTCTTCTTTTCACGGCTCTGGTCTCCTTAAACTTCTCTTTGCCCCACGGCGGCAGCGCCTCTCGCTGGGAAGCGTGTGGCCGCCATCAGGTGCAAGTAATGCAGTTATTAATTGACTGCGACCTCTCTCAGGGGGCAGTAGCCCTCGGAGAGTGCGAAGATGTTAGCGACACGGACATGAGTGCCGATCGATGGATGATGCAGTTAATTGAGAGGTCGATTCTCACCTGGAGCCGACCCTTTAGTTTTTGCCCTTGGGCAACAAATCACTCAACCTAATCGTGTAATGCTACGTAACCTGCTGATTTATTTAAACCCAGATTTTGTGGCTTAATTTTAAAACTTGTAGAAAAATGGGTGCCGCAGTTTGTGCGATTTAACCTTCAATTTCTTGCGCATTTCTAAACATTGATGGAGTTGACAAACTAAGGAACATACTTTGCGTTTCAAGCAGACTTTGTGAATGGGATGGATGGAGTTGGCTTCGAACGTGGAGGGTCGTTCTTATATTAGCTGGTCGCCGTAATCGTCCAACTAGTCGAGTGATGGTTTCTTGCGCGGGTATTTTGATCACGTCCAGAGGAAATTTTGAGATGGAACCGTATCCTTCAAGAACTTACACAAAAATGTCAAATCCTCAATTCATTTCTTTTAGTGATCAGTTTATTGGAAAATTCCTCAGGTTCTCCAAGTGCCTATGGATCACAAATTAGGTCGAATAAACGTTACTGGGAAGTTGACTGACTTGGATGGGCAGGATGGACAACAGGTGGTGCGTTCAATTCGTCGAAGTGCGCTCATTATGACACTACGACAGAGTTGCGATCGATTCGTTTCGGATCCTGCCAACAAGGAACTGCGCAATTCAAAACAGATCGGAGTTGGCGTGGGCTGTAGAACGCGAGAGAAGAAAAGAAGTACGACACTTGCAACCACAGCAGTTGCTGGTGCGTTGATTTAGAACGCAAGAACACCTATCAACAAAAAGTTCCGTCGTGGCTATTATGTACCAATAGAATACTACCAGCTGGCAGATTACCGAGCAAATTTTCATAACTCGTCGGCGTGCTATCCTCCATTCATTGTTCTTCGTGTGCATTGATGTGTTCCAATGAGCGCTAACTTCAATATCTATAATGGAAAGCTCTCTCTCTATCCCTCTCTGTACCGTTGGCAGTAATGTTTAGCATGTTGCAGCATATCAATGAAGAATTAGCCCTTCAAGAAAATAGATATGATACAATGAGAAGTACTTCACTCCTTGATGCACGAAGCAGTTTACTTTCTATAAATTTTAAGACTCCTAATACCATTGGTAACGATTCCTCATCTGCGACCCGAGTTTTATAATTTTTCAAATGAAACTTATTTTTAGAAATGATTTTAAGAAAGTAGTTAATCTTTTTTGCATTATTTCGTACATTTTGATTACATTTTAAGTAGTTTTGTTTTAATTTGCAACATTTAGTTATGATCTGCGATTTTTTATGCTACATGGAGTTATTCATAACCAATCACGCTGCTTAGTACTTGAGTGTTGATGCGCATCTTAATTCAAATACACACACACTGCAATTATAAGAGCGCATATTTGATGCAGCAGCATATCTCTAGATCTGACAGAAAAGATAAAATAAATGAGGTACCACAATAAGTGACCATAATAAAACTGAGATCCACTGGAAACGCTGCCGAGATGCACTCCACCTTTTCACCCACCTATTATTACATTCTCCATGACACCTTTACGCGGCTGGTGCCCTAACACCCCTTGCCATACGCCCATGTGGTGACTTGCAGGATAGGATGTAGGTATTCCCTCTAACCCTCAGTTCCCTTTATCTTTTAATATGCATAGGAATAGTGGGTGAGTGGGAGCAATGTTTTGGGGAGCATTATTAGTTCCGGGCGCCAGGTCCTTTCGCTAGAACACACACACCTTTCATCATCCCACGGGACATGTTATGCGCCTTCCAGACCTTTGTGGCTCCCAGCGCGAGGCGTCTTTGGAATGCCTTCCGTTGCGTTGCTTCCAAGACGATAATGACCAAGCCAAGGACCCCTCCCGATCTCCTCCTCACTTCAATTACCCCCCAACCACCCACTTTGCGGCGCTCGCCAATGGATGGGGTTCGGGAGGACCCTCATCCACGTCGCTCTCGGCTGCATACATGCACGCAATAAGACGTAACAAAATCGTGACAAGCACAAGCACAATGACAACAACATTGTGTTCGCCCGGCTTATATGTTGCCTACGTCCCTCTTCTTTCTCCTTCTGTCTGAACAGAATATTAATATATTTACGCCTCTAAGTGGTCTGAGTAAATAAATGAATCAATGTATGGCCGGAATGGCACGTTTGAATTTTCCACGTTGTCTCGTTTTCATCTCATTGACCGTTAGTGCCGCTTTCAATTAATTTTTTTCTTTTTTGTTGCTCTATGGGAGAAAATGTTTTTTTCAGAAAGGTAGCTTTTGCTGCCGCAGTCATACTTAGCCCAAAATTGAACTTCAGTGGAAAACTCACGACACTATCTACATAAGAAAGGGATAATATAGGATTGTTTTGATTATTTGAGCTTAGTAAATGATGTCAGTGAGTCACTGAGTCAAGAAAACTCAGGAAAAGTCAAAATATATCGAAAATCATGTATATATCGAAAATCATGAATGCTGGAATACCATAGTACCGTGCGGTCAGGCTGCTAGATTATTATCAATAGATGGGAACAATTTTTAAGTTTTATTAATAGTGTACGGTTATGGAAGGCCGTTTGACTCTCAAGTGGGATACACGTTACTTTAGTAATTACATGGTTTTAATAATAATCAACATACATTACATGGTACTCATTGCCGCTGCTTTGAAATCTTTAATTTATATAACATTAAATACTGAAATAATTTTATCTCCTCATTTAAATCGTTCTTAATAGAACAGGAAAATTAGGTTTTAACCCAGAAATAATTAATAACAAAGCCGGACCTTTTGAAATGTATTTAGAACACATTTGAGATGAATGCCTATATCAAAAGTCCCAAGCGCTCCTAGGTGGGATAACGAAAATATCCTGGAAATCCTGGAGTTTTGCTGGAATTCGTGCTGTTCGGTAACTAGAAGAGCTGGAGAGACGTTCTATTTTTCCGGCACACCTGTTTTTATTGCTTTACATCTGTGAAAGGTGTCCGGCATCCCCCAGAGGCTCCCGTTCTGATCCTGGTCCACTAGAAGGTCATGAAGAGCCACATCATGTACTAAACTCGCTTTAAATCGATATTTACCGGACTACTAAGCTGCGAAACGGCATTAATATAACTTTCTTCGGTGCTTGACACAAGTATAACCTTTATGAGTACCAATACATGCAGCAACACCCCCATCCTGCCCGCCTACAAGGTGCGAGAAGTGCCCGATCGACTACAAAAATATTGGTAAATGAAGTCCGGTTCCAGTGCTAAAAATAAAGCAATTAAAAATTCACAAAATTGAATGTGTTTTGATTTATTTTAAAACGTAATGCAGTGTTTTGTCAGTTAAAATTTGTTAGTAGTCTCTTTTCTTAAAAAGTAAAATTTAACAGAATTAAAATTTATATAATTTTATGAACACTATTAGGTGTCACAGAACTTTCGATGAGTTATGTCATTCTCAGAATCAGTCATCAATTTTGATAAAAAATGAAAACCACCATTGAATGGCAATTTACCTGGGTACACCCATATAATATTGCAAATGTACGCAAAAAAGCGAGCCAAGTCCATTTATTAATCACCGATACTGTCGACTGTCAAGAAAGATGAGATTTGTAGACTCGCCAATGTCGATAAAGGCCACAATTAACGGGCAATATGAAAAAGGCACAGGGGACAATCAACATATGTCGTCGGCAGACATTGCGGAAAGTTGTAGAGTCATTGAAGTTGCGGAACATTGGTTATAATTGTTTTTTTATTACACATTTTCATTCAAATTAAAATTTTATTAAAACATTAGAGCTTTTTAGTATGAATCAAATAATATAATAATACTTATATAAAAAAACTTATTTTTTATGACTCAACCTCTCAATAGTTAACAGCATTTACGCATTTGAAGCTTAAACTTGAGTTATTTGTCAATGTTGAGAAAAACCAACATTGTTATTTCAACAAACTTTATTCCGCTGGTACGACGCGCGTTTTACCACACTGTGGCCTATTCATGTGCATTTAGCGGTGGGTTGGGTGGGAATATATAGACAGCGTTCTTGGCGAGGAAGGGAGTACATCATCAGTTTCACTGAGTTATTTGGTTCAAACCTTACTACGAAAATAATGTCAATGCCGAGTTTTTTTAACTGTTTAATAAATTATATTCCGAGGAGTATTTTTGAAAACAATTGCGAAAAAACAAACTACTTTTCCAGCTGTAGATTATTAAGTAAGACATATCTCAACATTCGAAACGCCTGCTTGTTTCAAGGGCGTTATATACATTGTAAATAATTCGTGACTAACAAGAGTATAGGGCATATGACATAGGGTCAATATATGTATGACAGTTTTAAACCCATTCCTAGGGGTTGGGTGCAAAAACTGATCTCCAATGATTCTGACCTGAGCGAATACTCAATAAAAAGATTGATTGCTCAAAACATCCTAATCCTTACTTCGGCTGAGATTTGTTCACTCCTGCCTTGAACCATTTAATGTTTTAATATTTCATTTAAATTTGCTCACCCTTCCATAAAACCACGTCAACTATCATTAGATAAAAGTTCTTAGCAAAGTTTTACAAGGCATTGCAAATAGCCATGATGGCATATATTGTGGCCAAGTAAAGGGATGTGTAATTTTCTTTTTCAGAAAAAAATATTCATGCGTTCCTTTTCTTTCTCTTGTTTTCTCGTTTCAATACATCCCAACAATTGGAGTAGGTATACAACTATCATATAGGGCATTAAATTAAAAATTTCCTGAAAAACAAAACTTTTCTTCAGAAAAATCTTCAATACTAAAAATTAAATGCGCAAAAATAAATCCAGTGGCTACTCTTAGATGCGATTAATTCCGCATGCTTTTGGGCTTAATACTAGTTTATCTAAAACCTCAGCCTTAAACTTAAGCTTTCTGTTGATAAGTTTTCTGCTAAAAATGGTAAACATTTTGATTTACAGCGAAATGGACGAAGAAATCCTTTAAAATGAAGCCAATTCTCAAAAAACAGTGATATGCTGAAGATACTTTGAGCATTAACTACTTCCCATGGAATATGCACATTAGCATATCTTAAGTAAAACACTGTGATGGAAGTTAATTCTCTTTACTCAAAATTCTAATGCACAATCAAAGACCAAAACGTCACTTTTCAAAGATAGGCTAGATAGGGTTAAAATGAAGTGTTTTTGGCCATCTCCTATTATGATTTGCCTTCTTTTCATGTTAAAAACTATACCCGTAATTTTTACTCATAATTGCCTAAGGCTAGTATCCTTACATTCCATATCATATTAAAGCTATGCAATTCATTTGAAATAGCGTTATAAGGAAATAATAAGGTGACTTCGATCAATTTATAAAACCTTTCTTATATTTTTATGTGTTTTTAAATTTTAATCCATCAGTGGCCAACTTATTGAGATGTTCGTAGCATAGTAGTAACGTAATGCAACAAAATCGAAGCATCTTTTAAAGATTAGATTTAGATGAGATTAGTTAAAAATGAACGCCAGCTCTAAACACTCGGATAGAACCGCTAATTCAGCTTTTACGGCGAGGAATATCCAATATGGGTGACACCACGAACACGTAAAGAGTGGTCATGTTGAAATTTCTTATTTCGTGGGTATTTCAACGAGCTAGAGCGAACTTAATGAAATTGAGTGCAACTTCCATTGTGATTGATCACAGTGAAAGTTGCTCAATTTCATTAAGTGCAGTTACGTTCCGTTTCCACTCCATCACGCCTGTAACCTCATATTATGAAAAACGAGCTGTCTTTAAGCAACTATAAATAACGCAAATGAAGCTCTCAGATATATATGTGTGTGTATACATATGTATACATATATATAGATCCGGGATGGATCGGCTTGAATGCATAAATAGATGAGCCGTCATTTGGTGGCGCTGTAAAGAGGAGAATGGAATTTGGGAGTCGATGGAATGTCGCGCGCATTAGGAACGCCTTTGGAACACGGGAGGGAATTGCTTTCTGTAAAGAGGTTCTCCCTCTTCTCGTGGGAGGGAGACTACGCCCCCAAGAACAGAATTTGCAAAGGAGGATGGTGGCGTTGGATTCGGGAAGATGAGGATGATGGGGGGAATGACGACGGCAGCAGGTAAGAGGAATATGGGCGCGCACTCTCGCTTTTGAGACGCGCTTCTGGTCGAGGGGATAAGTCATTCGTTCTGGACCACTCTCTCTCCCTCCCTCGTCCACCTTTTATGCACTGTGGATCCTTCTTCACTCGACACTCGCTCTCTGATCTCGACGAGGACTCTGACGCCTTAAGGAAGGCTTTCTGCGTCGGTTTCAGCACCGGTGTCTTACTCTCCGCACTCAAAGGAGAAGGAATTGAGCGGGGAAGCAAAACGAAGAAGAGCCCTCAACCGTCGGAATAAAACCCCTTTGGGATCTTCAAATGCGGAAAACTGCGCTTCTGATAGTCCGGTCGAACTCCGGAGCACCACTTGCTGATTTCATTTAATGTGTATCGAGATATTTGTGAATGAATACCTCTTGGCGAGGGTACCCGAGGCGTAACTAAACACTCGAGGATATCAGTTATCGATCGAAGATACCGCTGCAGAATTGCTGAAGGACTCAAAGCAAGAATAAATGAATGTTATTCGGCGTAATTTGGTGGAACTCAATCATATTGTGAGAAAGTAAAATTTAACTTTGTAAAATTCAACAACGGTTAATTCACAACGTACAACAAGTTTCACCCGTTGGGTCGTCATCAGGCGCAATTATAAAAATATCTAACCTCTTGAAAATCAATAATACGTGCTACAATAATGGTGGGTGAAAGATGGGGAGAGGAGGGTGGGAAGGTCTCGTTGAAGGATTGAAAGTGGTGATGTGGCGATTCACGTCAGGTGGTGCATTCTTGGGGCGCCAAAGGAATGGTGGTGGAGGAGGGGGGATGAAAACGCAGTTGGACGTCTAGGATTGGTGAGTGGAAGGGGAAGAGGATTTTGTTCGCGAATTTAAAAGGAGAATCTTGAAGGAGGAGATTTTCTAATTGCTCCAAGGCGTCCATTTGTCTGCCCTATGTGGGGGCAGGGGTTGAATTGAAATCACTCCAGTGCCCTGCGTCGATATGGTGTATTTTGAAATACGAGACTTCTCTGGCTGTGATTGCATGAACTCTCGAATATGAGCCTTATGCCTGTTGCACACGGTAAAATTTTCGGTAAAACGTTTTATAAAATAGACTAATTTTATAAAAATGAGCTTTCTAACGATAAAACCGTTTTATAAAACCTATTAGTTTTATAAAACGTTTTACGGAATAGGACAGGTTCTATTTCCATGAAACAGTTTTATGCAACAACCAATGAGACGTTTCGCTCATCACGTTGATAATAATCTCGTATCCATGGGAAGCCAAACATGAAAAATGTAAACAAACATGGCTGGAGGTTCATGGAACGTTGAGGCAGTATCCTTCTTGTTGTTAGAAGAATGCGTTAAAGCCTTAGCACCGCTGAGTGTGATCAGAAAGTAAGTAAATAAACAATACATATAGTTATTAACCTAACAGTCATCCAAAAGAGAGTGCATTTATCACTTCACGTGTTCGCAAAGCGTCTCATAGATGGCAGGACATTGCGGTTTAATGAATAGTTTTACCGTGAGCAAGCAAGTACGTTTTACGTACGATTCATAAAACTTTCAATAAAAATTTTTATATAACTCTTTTATGGAAAATTTTACCGTGAGCAACAGGAATTAGTTCTAGCTTTGATATTACGACCTGTTACTATTATGATTATTATGCAAGGGGTCTCTATTATCAATTTGGTTGCATAAAAGGCTCCCAAAATGTCTCTTGTTATAAAAACCAATTTTAAAGGAAGTGTGAATAGTATAATATGCTCGATAATCGTGTCTCCCGATCGATGCAAACTGCACTGCAGAACGAGCGGGATTGCGTGCCTATTTTCAACTTCGGTGCACGGCTCAAGTTGGCCTGGGGCTGGCGGAGGCGCGCGCTTTCTTCTTGGTGCGTGCGAAGTCTCGTGCGTCGGGTGGAGGTGAAAAGAACCCCTTCTTAGACGACGCCAGTGCCGCCCCTCGTGTGCAGACGATGATTGGATTGATGTAATCACGCACGCCGCAGACGGCTTTGAACAGGTGGGAGCTGACTTCGATGAGAGTGGCGAGGCCAGCCATGTGCGCAAGTATTGCTACTTGCAAAGCATCGTTCACATTAAAATTACTTCCGATTTATTTCCCAAAAATAATATTGGAGGAAGTAAGCAATTAATATGGCCATTTCGGAAATCGCTTTATTTCAGCAATAGTTCTCCTGTACATCGCACTCTACCGCAGGCTTTCTTGAAACTAATAACTATCTTTAAATAAAATTGGATGTAATCATACATCTGTTAAGCGTAGTAAGATTGCGAATCATTCAATTTCTTATAGTTTAATTTAATAACTTCCACAACGCCTGCTTTTTAATAGCCCTTGATCAAAAAATATTTGAACACAATCCTGAACACATGCATGTGTTCAGGATTTCACCGAATGTTAGGTCGTTATACCGCGGAATTTACAAGCTACTTGAAACATTGATTCAGAATTCGGATGGGCTAAAAGTATTGGTATTTAACACCACCAAATAATATTCTCTTATAATTTGGTACTATAAACGGATAGTTTTTGAGATCGGTATCACCGGAGGTACAGGTAGTGAAAGTTTCATTGCTCTAACATAACATCCATCTAGTTTTGAAGGGTTGAACTGATTAGAAAAGAAAGCAGAATGACAGAATTGCGTTATTGTGGGAGTTATTGAAATAGACGGAGAGGAATTTACTGGTTTTCTTAAATTCTGGATATTTGCTACTTTATTCATGAAAATTAGAAACTTACACAGGTGCTACCGAGACTGGAGTTCAATATCAGAATTTTTATCATGATCGGCAGTTATTTTTGGCGATTGAAGTCACAGCTGCTAACATGTTGTGGATATTTTTATAAATTGTATAGAGAGGAAAGGTTGATGCGGTGTGCTTGCGTATATTTCAAACGGGAGGGCTTATGAACGAGTGAGCAAAACCAAACATATCTACATGCACTCATATCCATCACACCATTCCCTTCCAGGGTTGGAAATGCCAAGGGTTTTGGGTATGGCCGTTAGCCCCAGACAACTGCCTCCCATCTAATAATAATCCCTCCATAATTCACTGCCCTTGAAATTCTGTTTCGCTTCTCCTACACTCATAAATTGCTTAGCACACCACTAACAGCAACAACACCAGGAAGAGAGAACACTTTTGTTCAATGCCATTATTGCCTCCCTAGACTAACTCCCTCATTCGTAGATGTGCTCATGCACCCCTTACAATTTCTTCGTCTATCCATCCTTCTCTCACGCAAACATTCGGCCAATATATATATACAAAGTGGACTTCATGTTCAAATATTTCGTCATTTACCCTGATCATAAAAACATATACACTCTCCCTACAAAACATTCTTTGGTCCTTGGCCAATTATTAACCTTTAAACCTATTATCATTGTTGCCCCATATAATGTATCCAGGAACAACAATGATTCCTATGGCCTCTCACACGGCAACGAAACGTTATTGGAAATGAATACATTTTTCTATCGTTTCTCTTCTCCTCTTAAAAGTGACATGAGAATGCATAAGATTTCTATCAGCTGTTATAATTGTCAAACGTTCAATTTTTCCACACATAACCTACATTTTAATCTGACATTAATCTGTATGTAGTAGACCCATGATGAAGCTACTAAGATTAGGTTCTCCACGACCAAACAGGGAAATAAATACCTTGTGTAATACCACACAGAAGCAACAGCTGGCACAATAGTGGTGCCGTTTTCTTCGAGAGAGTATAAGAAGCGTGGTAACGTACCTGCGAATGAAACAAAAGCATGCGTTATAAAAATAGGAAATAATTTTATACAAGAATTTGAATATTGAAGGGACACGCATTCAGAACTAATAATTATTGTTTAAAATGGTTGTCACGAAAGTATTACACCGCTATGAGTAAACCTCTGCATGTATATTTCTCTGAAAATCAGGAGTACGCAATTAAGTTATTTTTATAATTATTTCAGGATTTAAACTTGCTTTAAATTTCTTCATTTAACGGGAGGAGATCTTAAATCTCTATCCACCTCAAATCTGAGGAGGGATTACAGTGGCTATGTACACACTCTTGATATTGACAACACTGACGTTTCATGTCATCTCTATTACAATTTGCAATGTACTTTATCGATAGTTTGCCTAACGGCTAGCGCCTTCCTGGGTTGTCTTTACCCCTGCCACACACTCACACAAACCCTTAACATAGGTTGCTATAGCACCACGCAGATAAGCAATCCGAATTGTTAGTTGAAGGCAAACGTAGTTTAAACGAAAACTAGAATAGTATTCTATTTCTTCGCAGAATTTTTGACCACTATACAAATATATAAAACATCATAAAAGGCACTTTTCCAAGTTTTTTTATCAAAGGAAGCTTATCTCTAAATGTAAAATAAAGTGTACGAAAGAAGAAAAATGAAATAGAAATAAATTTAACTCGGAAAGATTTACATCCTATACATCCTGATCATCACCAAATACTTCGTTACTAAACGTGCTTACGCGAGTAAAGGCAAAATAATAAAGATAAGATATTACAAACCAAATTCCATGATCTTGATTCAAAATGTTCTTAACTCCTATTTTCCTTTCAGATGATGTTTCATCCAATGAAGCCATCAATTGCATCGAGTGACGTCATCATTGTCAAAACAAAATGTCCCTTTGGCTAATTGGCTACCATTATTGAAGGAAATGGCATGCAAATTGATAATTAGACTAATGGGTATCACTCAGAACATAAACACATATCGACACATGAATGATTAATAGTATATTGCTGCGCAATCATCAAGTTTCCTGGCATAAGGGAAATAAGGGCTTCAGTTCCGTTATCGTCCATATTTTCTCATAAAAGGTTAAAATGATAACGTTTTATCAAATATAGCAAAATATTATACGAATGGGAGGAAAAAGGTGTTTTCATAATGTATGAAAGATAACATTCTTTTCCATAAGTGGAGAAAAGAATATTACTAAAAATGCCAGACGATAGTTAGAAGATCGGAAAAGCATAGTTAATTGGTCTACATGGGGAAATAATGGCTGAATGCAAACTTTAGATAAAAATTGATATAGATGTAATAAACGCATTCTGTGATTGCTATAGAAAGGACAATGACGCAATTAGGCCTAGAATATGATGAGTTATCTAATAGAATATATGGGGGATAAGGATGAGAAAGATGAGAAAAAAGATCCGTCATGGTATTATTGAACTGTTGTCGCGCGCTCGATGGCCCCGTGGTTTTCACGGGAACCCGAACACGGACTATGGGTCCTTGCCCTTGGCCGTCGAGAAACGAATAGTCATCCATAGGTATTGAGGGGATTGTTATTCAATTCAAAATCAAGTACTTGAGAGGAAAATGATTTAATGTATTTCAAATCTATTGAAGGCAAGAATAAATCAGTACACAAGAACCAACATGTGCGTCAGAATAGCCCAACAAGTATATTACCACGGCTCGGGAAGGAGAGAAGCTCTAGATATGGCACGGATGGATGGCGCTGCGTCTGCAAGTGCACGGGCCGCATGGCCCGCGCCTTGACTCCTGTTTCGGCTACATGATTGACCAACTGCTCAAATGCTCCACTGACCGAATGCTCCTTTTGCGTATCTCTCCGTGCCATTATATAGGACTAGCCGAGACAAGGATGTTTTCGGCGACGTAACAACAGATTTGGGGAGGATGGGAAACGGGAAGGTATTGACGTTAGGAAAAGTGAAAGGTCACACTCCCGAAAGGGATAGTTTCGCTTGGCTATTCTGAGCTGTTCTTAAAATTGTACAGAAATACACAAGGAAATACCAAGCTAATGCATTCAATAGAAAACTGGAAAATAACAGTCACAAAAATATTTAGAAACTCGCCTACCGATTTCCAGATCACAACAGAACCTCTGAGCAGCCTAGAGAGATGTAGGTATGATTTATTAAAAAGTGGTGAATGACTGATAACGGAATACCGGAGGGGATAATCACGAGACCTTTTACACCACTGAACATTGCTCAATGAAATTTGCTAATTCGTTCCATCTAACTCCTTACATGTTTCCTTAGAACCTTTAAAGGAAATAACGAAAGAAACAGGTCCATCTCTAAAATTGAGTATTTACTGACCAAGAAAATTACTGGGGCAAATGTTACCTAAAATATATAACATTTCTTACATCCTAGGAATGATAAAAATTATGCGAATTTCACAAAAGATAGTTTATTCACGACCCGGGTTTCAACACATTATGTCATCTTCAGGATATGACATCATGTGTTGAAACCCGGACTATCTTTTGTGAAATTCGCATAATTTTTATCATTCCTAACATGGAAAAATTTCACGTAATACACCCTGAAACCGCAAATTTTCTTATTTCTTACATCCGTTTCGGGGTTTTACGTAATATTTCACAAAAAAACGTGTTTTATTAAAGGAAATCGAACTGTAAAAAAGGCGTCCCCTCGTAGAAAAATTGGAAATACAGTTTGCACTAAGCTTTGTGGTGACATGATTGACTCTTTGTATTTATTTTATCCCCCTCAGTTTTCTATGGCTGTTTTATTTTACAGGTAATTTGTAGCATAAAAATATATTATCTTAGGAAAGTAAACATTTGGCTAAATATTTTTCAATTAATAAAGTGTATAACCTTTAGGCAATGGACGGTAGGGTGGCACTTATTTTTGGAATTGAGAAAAGTAATGATTTCCACCTCCAAAAATGACCGTTGTGGAGTATTTACTAAGATTTTAATATTTATTTAATGTAAGTCATCGTAAGGCCATGTTCAAAGGGCCCTAAATACTTTACGAGACTGAATTTGCGTTTTTTGGACAGGTTAGGTGCGATGAGAGTCTTAGAATTTTCTGGAATTATAGAAAATTGAACGAGTTACGAGATAATCGCATTGTGTCAAAAGGAATACCTAAAAAGGAAATTATTTAGGAGAGTAAGTTAGGGCCCTAGGGCTCGAAATACATCGCTTCTCATCTAATAATACCACCACGTCAAAAATGAAGTAAAGCAAACTCTGCGAAAATGGGTAAATTTTGATGGTGTATCTAATTTTAAAAAAATTTGAAATTACAAATTTGACACCAGAATCTATATTCTATAACAGTAAATATTATTTGTTCAAGTTTCAAATTTTCTAAAATTTATATTATTCATTGATTAGGAGAATAAAGAAAATTATAAATGATATGGCTGTCCAAAATCGCATTTGCATGATTATTTTAGATTTTTTTAGGATCAAGTCGGACACCCCAAAATGAAGTATTTCCTTAGGATTCACTAAAATATGTGTTCTCTCTAATTCAGAATTGCATTCCTTATCATTGTAAATATATAAAAGGAATGAACCCATTGTTATTACTCTATTCAACGTATCATCAGTTTTTGGACTTGATATTTCTCACTCAAAGCTCAACTAAAGATAATTTAGCGCCTGCTTAGAACGTCTTGTTTCTTTTAGTCACTTGGATACGATTTCGGATTGCTGGATGTCAACGCTGACCACAAGATTTGAATGAGAATGAGAGGTGGTGAGTTTCCGTCCCACGAATACTGCCGAATAAGAGCATCAATCTCCATTATTCTTTATTTCCACCACTTAACTCGTTCAAAATGACGCAAATTCTGTTCATAACTGTTAGCACAGAGGGCGGAATACACCACAGAGGGTGGGAATCTGTCAATCATAACACTTGACCGGAATTCAAACTCATTGAATCTCCCAATTGCGGGTCAGGCGTGTGTCATTGCTTCGCGATTCGCGCAGATCCACAAGCGCCTCTGCAAAACACCCCCTCTCCCTCATATACACACCCTTTTAGTGGCACTCACTACCATTCGCACTCGGTTGGCTCCGTCGTCTCGGTCAGGGCCCTGCCTCCAGCACGCCCCTGCCTATTTCTTTTCGCCCCCCCCCCCTAGATTTAAGCACCCCCTAGCGGGTGGTTGCGCCCACTTCGAGAACCACTGCATTACACTTTGTGGACAGAATGAAGTGAGGTGGGACGAATGTCTCGCAGATGAATTGAATAATGCATAATGAGACAAGGGCCTGTTGCCGCTGTAGAAGACTTAATGCGTGAAGTGAGGAAAATATAAAAAAACAGCCAGGATTATCGCAAAAATAAACACCTACCAATAAATGAAATGTGTCATACACTACCAAGTAACGATGAGGGTTTTGTAAGATGCCGGGCAGTGAAGGAAGCTGGAAATGTAAATTTCTAGGAGGCAGCTAACGATAGACGTGATATTTAGAGCCACGGCTATGCTGAAGCTAAAGATGCAAGATCGAATACCAGGGAAGATGGGGGTTATAGAGGAATCGGGGCTTTGAGACGTAACTAAGGGATACAGAGTTGTCGAGGGGACTTTTGCTGAGCTGGGAAGGCCGCAAAAGATACCATGAGCGCCTTGTCAAAGAGGAGAAGTGGGGAAGTTGAGACATTCCCTAGCGAATACCCGCTTATGTTTGTATGATACCTTCTATGACATTGGTTTTCCATTGGCTTTCCATTCAAGGTGTTGAAGATGAACAAGTATAGCTTTGTACAATATTCACACCTATTTCATTGGCCGACCAATGTTGCAAAACATTTGTGTCATTATCAAGGAAATGCACAATGTTTATCTAGCTCTTGTATTGGTACCTATTAGACCGAAGGGTTTGCATAAGAATGGTGGAGGGAGAATATAAGGTGATGGATAAGAAAGTATATTATAATACTACGTCAGACAAACAAAACCTTTTCATTGCTACATATTTGTTATGTGAAAGAAAAAATAGAAGAATATCGACTCATGAGTCATCATCTGAGTCCAACAGTTGCATTTCAATTAGTTCATTCCTAGCATAGTCAAAGCAAGGGCAAAAAAGTACTTCAAAAAATCTTCAATGGATGAAAGATGCAAAGTCAAGTTTCAAGTTGGCACTGATCTAATAAACAGAAGCATTATACCAACCATGTTAATGTTTTGCAGTACAAATTTGAATGTTGGATTTTCATGTGCTTTCCTAACTTGGAATGAGTCTAGTTTAGATAAGACGTCAAAATCTTACAAAACCTTCATTCCTTCGAAACGCATAGCTCTAATTCCCAGTCAATGTTTCTCCTTGAAACCTATATACATCTCTTTTGAAACTCGGATAAACATAAACCGCATTACACAAGCTTGAACTTTATTGATTAAAAATAGCACTTGATGCAGATTTTATATATTTTATCCATTGAAAAGATGTATAAATACAGAAGTGGCAGTAAAAATTGCATGCAAATTCCTTGATTCTGCGGCGACCAAAGTCGATTTAGGAAGAATGGAATGAGGGGTGAAAACGACCACACTCGGCGTTCAAGAGGTGAAATATTATGTCCGGCGTTCTGGCGTGAGGCCACCGGAAGACCTCTGCTGGCGTGGGCCACCCCTTTCCCTTAAGAAGACGAATGGGCAGTTTTCCCCAACGCCTTAAACGCAGTCGACACGAGTCGCGTTCGATAACGCGTGGACGGGCAGAGAACGAAAGCTCTTTTGAATCGAGTGGCAGCGTCAATGAATGGTTGCCACCGTGCAAAGCGAAGGGGGGGGGGGGTGAAGGGGAGGGATACTTACTTCACGGAGTGAGAACAGCGATGGTGGATGACGGGCCAAAGGCGCATGCAACTTCAAAGAGCGGCCAAAAGCAATCACGCACGATTTAGTAACCGCCGTGAATAGGGTGTTCTTACCCCAAGGAAACAGTTGATCTACTTAGACGTTAAAATTAACACACGTGTCATTCGACATTACGTTTCAACCCCAATTGCGGCGGCCAGCCTCCACACGACGACCGAATTTATTACCCTACATCTACAAAATACCCTGCAAGCCACATCAGGGGTGTGTGGCAGGGGGTGAGTATTCAACAACATGCATTATACTATACCCTAAAGTTACTGTAACTACGAATAATTATGCATTAGCATAAATAGCTAATGCTTGTCAAGTTGCGAAGCCCCACAAGCATGCATTACTACACTACAGCTGATGTTATCACAATGGAGAGGGACCATTAATATATACGCATTTTGCAACTACACAAATAGACAGAGACTCAAGACTTATGTAGAAAACATGCACGGTGTGCTGTTAGTACTAGGTAACAGATAAGGATTCAAGTATTAGAAGTACTACTACTACTAAGAGCTACACTAACTAACGACAAACCTAGATAAAAGTCTCATTGGCAGTGCTGTTATGGTCCCTTATCGTTCGTGGGAAAAATGACATTTTAAATCTGTCCGTCCTGCAGTCTAGTCTCCTAATTTTATTCACATGATCTGATATACCGTAGTATGTCGGATGTCGCCAAATATTATCAACGTCATGCCGTGCCCTAATCATCCCCAATCATGCCGTGCCCTAAATATTACTCCGTGCCCCAATCATCCCCAAAGTGGTGGAGAATATGAACGTGCTATATCCTCACTATTTCCTCGTAAAATATGCATGCAGTCACCGACTGGAATGGCTCCAACGGTTCTGGAAAGAAGGTTTCTTTCAGAGAACGAGGCAATGTTCCGCCGCAAATGCAACGCCACGCCATTCCAATTCCGAGCATTCCGCTCGAGAAGGTTGGAAAGTTCCCGGACCAACTACTACAATCTACTATGCATAGGCGCAGGCGGGTCCCTGCGGGTTTTATCATTTGATCCGAAAAATGTACCAACATTCACTAATATAACCATAAGTTATGTTAATCAAGCTGTACTCACTTGAATGAAGGAAGGCAGCGGATAATATTGTTCCCTGATGATGCTCATGTAAACGAAATGTAAACATGATTACGAAACAATATCAAATGGTCAGACGCGTGTGGCGTCCTGGAGGTTCGTCCTGACAGCAGATAACCTCGCCGACCGTCCATTGAGGACCGTACTCCCGTATTTATACGCCTACTGTCGGCCATATTGACTGATCTTGGGAATAGAAGCAAGGAGGGGGTGTGCAGAACCGAAGGCTCGAGTTGACGGCTGGCTGAAAACGGAACCGTCTCTCATGCAACAATGCAGGGAAATTAAAATTACGCCACTATCATCAAAATGTAAGATTGAAAATATTTTTCTTTCTCCCAGTATCGTACGTACAGTGCAAAATCACGAAATTGTAAAATGTTACTTTTGAAATATGTATAAACAATCTAATATTAAAAAACTGAGGAAAACATCAGTTTTTTATTATAAAAACGATTTCAACACAAATTGTGTTTCTAGTTATGCTATCTCTTTGGGTGTAAAAAGTATCTCTTGCTACGTCGGACTGTGTCTTCTCGTCAAATAAAATACGTATTTTCAATGTTTTATTTGGTACCTAATGTTTCTATTTGTCACAGAAAAGCTCTTCCAGCTTCCATTCTCTTTCATTTCCCAAATCCAACAACCCTTATCCATCAACAATCCCTTAACAACCAAAACATTTTCAACAATCAATCATTTCCAAACTAAAATAAATTAAAACATGTAAACAAAAATTACACCAAATTAAAACAAAAATTAATGTAAATTTCAAACATTGCATTCTTATGTTTCATTCTGTGAAGACTTACACGGGTTTTTTCAAATTTGTTTTTTGGCATAGGATATTTTTTTTAAGTTTACAATTGTTTTTTTAGAGATGTTTTGAGAATATATGAAATTCTTTTTGCAAACTTTTGAATCAAGTAGTAAAATATTATTGTTTTCATCTATTTTAAAGGATAATGTTAGATTAAAGGGATATTTATCATTACAAGCCGCTGTAGCATTTGAGAGTCTCGGCATCCATATTAAAGTCATATCAACGTCTTCAATTTCATGCGCAGTCTCGCCAAGCTCATTGTGCATTCATTGTTTTTTTGCTTACATTTTTGAGGCCTTTTCTATTCCAACAATTTTCAATCAATTGATCAATTGTTGGTATAGAATTGTTGGTATAGATTGATTACTCGACTAATAATGGGTGAGAGATCTTACTTTGTATCCTGGATGCTCCCATAGGGTATTCCGAAACCGTGAGAGAGAACAAAATTTCGGGTGTGAAGGATGGACAGATTGTTTAAGGCTAACGAAAAGTTCTCCATTTTATTCTTCACGTTACCATATAGCAAGGGTTTTCTGTGATTAGATGGATACCAGATTTGGCTAACATAGTTATATCTGACGGATAAAACCGTTAGTTGATTCATAACTAGCCGTAATTTCCCTCAGTTCGAAATGGAAAAAAGTGAAACTGCGTTTGTTTACACATGGGCATCCATTTTTATAAAAGTCCTGAAAAACATTGAGACCTTATTTTGGGCTTTATGTGCATCTTGGAAATCCAAATGGTTTTATGTTGTTGCATGGCAAAATAACTATATTTATATTTAAAAAAGGATTAGAGCCCAACGTCGACCAGGGGGATTCGATTTTTTATATATTTTTGGACATTCATACACCTTTAAAGGTGTAATACGCAAAGATCCCACGGTGTGTGAAATACTAATACGCCAACATTCAAACACCACGTGAGGGTCCTGATTTGGGGTCAACGTGGTGATTTTCTATTCTTATCTTTTGCTTCCATATTATCCATTGTTTATTATATTATGTATTACCAATGTTTATCATATCTTATTTTAATGATAAAAGATTCATGGAATATGACTTTCCCAGTGCTATCATATACCTGTTTGCAAATTTTAAATCATAAGTTGAAATGTGAATCAGTTTTGAGTTAAAATAGAAAACCACCCTTGCCTCTGAGCTTGAAGACCTTATTATTGCTTTAACGTTAACTCCAACAGAGTGCAACATTTAGGTATAGCGATATTCTCAACTCCCAGATTCATAAATAACGTCAATTCTTATACAGCATATTTCCTTCTAATGAAGTGCTATCATGTGCAGAGTTTTTAAGAAGATCGGTGATAGAATTCATCCGTTAAGAGTGACGTACATTAATAAGCATCGATTTTAGGCCATAGGGCCACACTCATATTTACGACGTGCTGCAACTTATCTTGGCTTTAATTTTCCAATGCCTATACGTGTTTGACACAAAGTAGTAGTGTGCAAAATTCAACATCAGGAATATTTTTCTTTCACTTGGAGGACTACGTTCGGAACCCTGGGTCCTTTCTAATGTAGCCTTTGTCAACTGCACGCAAAATTGTAAGATTAAAGGTCTGACGTGAATAAATTGTCACAGTATTGCATTACAATAAAGCAAATTCATTGAAATTAATATTAAATACCCAAAATTTCGGCATCAGGTGGCATACATGTTATCATATTTTATCAATCCTCCAAACGTTTTAAACGAATGACATATTCAGGGATTTAAAAAAGCATGACTGTTAAATATATTTCCTTATATTTGCGCTGAGCACGAGAAATAAAACTATTGACGTACAGCAAGAGCTTGGATAGCTGGCAATGAATGTAAAGCAGAAGATCAAGCGATGAAAACATAACAATAATAAGCAATCCACATTCTAAGGGGAGGACGCCCTTTGGTGGTTGGAACTGGTTCGGTAGCACTACTATTGGGTGCGAATATCGAGGGATCCTGGGTTCGATTCCCGGCCAATGTGACTGATTTTTCGTCAGTGGAATTTCGCACTTACGTTTAATTGCGGGCGACTCTATATAAGTAATACCGAGGCTATTCCCGGTATCCTAAAAATTTGTCCTTTCAATATCATAATAAAAGGGGAAATTTCATGTAGCATTAATTAAAATAACTGACGATATGCTTAGACGTTAGTGATAAGGTTATATGTGGGCAAGAATGATGAACAATGGTTTTTGGAAGTAAGGGCGGAACGAGTAGGGAAAATGTTAAGTATATCACATTACAGGAATGGTTGTAAATAGTACTTAACAACCAAAACTAAAAATGGACATGGGTCATTTCATGTCAACTCGACCAGTTGATCGCCCTTAGGGTAACCGATTTTGACAAAATTTGACTTATCGTCCTCATTTGATAACATATTGAAAACCCCAAAGCCGTTTTGTAATACATGCAACCGTTTACGAGATATTGCAACGTCGCCAAATTTGAATTTTACAAAATTGTCTACACATTTCACGGCATATCTCCGAGAATATTGAAGCTACAAATGTACAAAAGAGTTTATTTTAAATTTAATAAAATAGAAAGGTATAATATTGGATTATATTTAAAAATTTAAAAAAATTAGTTAAGGTTATGACAATTTTAAAATTTCAAATTTAGTTTTGTCGATGTACCTATACCTTCGATTTTGCTCATTTTTTTAAATCTTGTAGATAAAACCCTCATTTACAAATTTAAAAAAGTTTGGTTGGAGTAATATCTCATTTAAAAAAGAAAAAAAATTCAGTGTAGGCCGCTGCGCTGGCCGCTCCCCGCGGCGTCCGGCTCGTCTGAAATCATGCGATGTTGTGTTTGTGTCCGATTTCTCGGAGAATGTTTTGTTTCTGTGCCAAGATACAGTACAAGGTGTGCACTGGAGTACCTGCCAGACTAAAGTACATCCGTTTTTATGTTACCACAGAAATAGGAGCGATCAAGTCATACCTCTCAGTCTGGTTATTATTTCAGACTGTATGGAGCACAACGTCACTGCATTTCACACCTTTCAAAGGAAGCTTATATAGCCTTATATAGCCTATATATAGCCTTCCTTCGAAAAAGGGTACCTGACCTCGGAAAATAGTTTACTTTTCCGACGTTGCGGTGGCCTTATACAAGAACCAATACAATATGTTGAATTTGTTGCATCACCAAGAAGATTTCGGAGTTGATGCTGAATGGTATTTTTATGCCACATCTCACGGAAAGGGTCCAAGTGCCGGACTTATAGGGACGCTGAAGCGATTAGCCACACGTGCAAGTCTGTCCGTAAGGGGAACAAATTCAGACTCCTGAGGAACTTTACAATTGGGCCAAATCAAACGTGAAAGGGATGGACTTTGAGTTTGTAGCTGACGAACAGGTGAACGAGGAAAAGAAGAGGCTGGCGAGAAGATTCTGGGAGGCACCTGCCTTGGAGGGTATCCGTTCCTGCCATGCAGCTATACCCCAATCGAATGAAGACTTGCTGTTGAAAAGCCTTCCCAAAGCACCCGAAGGAACAAATTTCCACTTTTTTGGTCCAGATTTGGAGCATGTAGAGAAAAATATGGATTTTTTTGAAGGACGAGTAAAAAGGTGAGTGTATTTCCGATGCGCGATTGTTTGAAAAAATAATCTTTTACACGTCTATATTCGACTTACATATATTAGCTCTGCAGCAAGGAGGCAACCAACCTCGGTAATCAAATCTGCCAGCACAGCAGTAAGTCATCAGGGAAAACGGAGGAGAAATTGATATTTTTATTTCCCTTCTATTAATGCCGTTCAAATTAATATTGTAATTATTTGCAACCTCCACACTACGAAGTAGTGACACAAATTGTACATGAATACGCTTCAATATATGCTGCCATAAATTTCATGTTTAATTTCGGATCTACTTTAGCGGACGAAAAATTAGAGATAAAATTAGTAGCAAAGTAATAAATAATTTTTCCAATGTATATATAATTATTAAATGAGAAACTTATTCCACTGCCTTGCTTAACATACTTTGCTTTGTAACTGATTCCGAAGACTGACATAATTCATATGCGTGAACTCATGTTGGGGAAATGTTTACATACACTATATTTATAACTATTTTGACAGTTCAAAAGAAGTCACCGATTAAAATGATGGGTAAAAGAGGATATGAAGGGGAGTCAATAAGGCCTTAAAGGCTACAGTTTGAGAAGAAAAACAAAATTTCCGTTGAGTTTTAATGGGTGGCGTTTTGCCTTTCCCGTTGTTTTCCCAAAGAAGATGTGAATGGGTGGGAGACGACAGTGTGGCACGATCTCTTTGAAATGAGAAATATAGAAGAGGTTTCGGAGAGCATGCTAAAGAGGTATGCGAGTAAAATAGTTTCGGAGCTGAGAGGAAAGTAGCATTGGAAGCCCAAGACGGGACGAGGTTTATCTATTGTTCTCCGAGGCCGACCGCCGCTCCTCGTGGGGGGCGGCGGTCACATCTGCGGGAAGCAAACAGCATGGGCGAAGGGGATTTGAGGGTTGTTATACACTTAAAACAGGCGAGAATAAGATGAAAGAGAAAGTGTGCTCAGAACTGTAGAACCCGAGTACCGCACGGTCAGCGCGCTAGCCGAACGCCGCGGCGAGCGGCCAGCGCAGCGCTACGCCTACACTGATTTTTTTTCCTTTCTGAAATGAAATATTACCACTACCAAATTTTTTTAATTTTTTAAGGAGGGTTGTATCTACAAGATGTAAAAAAATGAGCAAAATTAAAGGTGTAGGTACATCGTCAAAAATCTTATAATTTTTTTAAATTTTAAAACTGTTAAAAACTTAGTTAAATTGTTTTAATTTTGAAATATAATCCGTTTTTATACTTTCTTATTTCATTACCTTTAAAATAAACTCTTTTTTACATTTGTAGCTTCAATATTCTCGGAGATACGCTGAGAAATGTATAGACAATTTTGTAAAATTCAAATTTTTCGACGTTGCAATATCTCGTAAACGGTTGCATGTATAACAAAACGGCTTCAGGGTTTCCAACATGCTGTCAAATTAGGAATATATGCCCAATTTGGTCACAATTGGTTACCCTCAGGTTCATTGTTGCCGATTTTCTGGTCTAATTGACGTGGAATGACCCACATACATTTCATTACCATCACATAGCCAGCAGGTATACCACGTTCCGCTATTACTTTGCTTCAGAGTGAGCGAATATAAATTTAGGAAGAGCATTATTTATTCGATGAGTTTTCAAGTCTAAAAAGGGGATGATTAGGCATGGGATGTGGGTAATGTTCCCAAATAATGAATAAGGAAATGTTGTTGGCTTGAAAGAGGGTTGCAAATTTCTTGGAAAGAAAGAGATGAAAAGTTATGATATTCCCACATCATTCAGCGTAGGGATAAAGAGATGGATACGATGTGGAGAAAATGGGAAAGAAATGCCACTAGCGATACCGAGAGCTTTAAAAACAATCATGTAAACAGTAAATACGTATTTTAATCATCGTATTGCAATATAGCCCCCCAGGCATCAGTTAAATTGTTATGCGCAATAAACATTTTAAAAAATATTGGATAATCTTCTAAGACGAGAAAAAATGAGGTATCCGTAAATAATACAGAAATTCTTTCCAATAGACGAAGAAGAAGAGCTAGGAACAGTGCCAACCACGGGAGATAAGATGAAAAATTCATATATGGGGGCGAAATAATAACAGGGCGATCAAAATAATGAGATAATTAACTGACGATTCAGAAATTAGACGGTAGAAATTAGAGGGGGATTAGGCTCGGCAAGGGAATACTTCAGGAAAGGAAACGGAAACTTCCGAGGAAAACAAGATACAGCAAGCGGAGAGTAGAGCAGCAGCAAATAGCAAGGCAGTTTCATCCAAATACATTAGCCACTTAAGAGTAATGTGGAAAAATGGAGGGAGTTTTTTTTATAGGCTTTTAAGGAGTCTTTACGATGATGGAGTTTGACCAAGAGACTTCATGTATATCCAAGCCTCGAAGTTCAAGGGTGTGCTTGGCAGCAGGAAAGTTTTGTAGGAAATAAGTAGCCTTACTCTGCACGTATATGTCGATAACTCTTGCCGTGGCTCGAGGGATCGTTTCAGAGGTACCTATGCGATTCATCTAGAATTTGGCAATACCCAAGGGATTGCAGTATTTGCTGAAAAGAGCTGCTGAAACATATACATAGAAGGATTTAGACAATAAGATGCAAAAGCCATAGTTAAGTCCTAAGTAAACACAATGATGCAAGTGAACTTAAGGTAATTAAAAAGATTTTGCGATGTTGACGGCCTCAATGGATTGTGAAAGTTCAGGTAAGTGGTAAAGCGGGAGAATGAACGTATCGTGTATGTAAGTATGATGAGCAACAACAATTTGCACAATTCCACACTTGTTTATTTTGCCGATGGACGCATCGAGCGTAATTTTAAAGATACTGTATATTGACTTTGTCACTTGAAAATAAAACTAGTGGCAGCCATTTTCTAGACACTCGCCGAGTCCACTGGCGGGAAGAAATTCACTTGTTCCTGCAAACCAGAGTCCTCTGGATGGCCGTTCTCAACACTACTCCCCCCCTTAGGGTTGATTCGTCGCATACATTTCCACTATGGGAATTGAAAATTCCGCCATCTTTGTTTTCTAGTGCTTTTAAATATATATTCTTACAATGCTGATTTCAACACCGTTATTATTTTGATAGTAAACTTAATTTTAGATCAGTGAAGAAATGATTCCTTTGTTTACAGTGCGCCCGGTCATGATAAGAAAAAAAAACCGCTCCTGCCGGAAGGTTAATTTATACAGCTCGTCAAAAATGTATGAAATCTGGAATATGCGATTTTAACGAAATATTTCAAAGTTTGTTCAACTGGTGACGGAATTCAGCCCATAGTTCCTTCAGTTCTAGTTCTAGAACTAGTTCCTTTTGAGAATCATTCTTTGTAGTGTCATCCTTGTAGATGCTAAAGAGTTATATATAATAGTAAACTATCTTAATTTAGTACTCATATGTTATACTTAATATATTACTATTTTTGCTACCTTGTTAGCTATGGCAGCGATAAAAGTACTGACCGCCCTTTGCCGCTCCTGTGATATTAACACCACCTGATAGGTTGAAGTTTATTTCCAAACTGTACGTTTAGGAAATAGCAGGTTACGAAATGTCTGGTTACAATATGTCGTGGTTACGAGATGACGTGGTTACGAAGTGTCCGTATACCACTTGTCGGTTACGGAGTGTCTGTTTACGAAGTGGTTTCTTACCAACTGACGTGATACCATACCGTCAGGTGAATACTGTCACCACGGGGAAAAATGAGTAACTAGCTAAATTTTTAATTACTTTGTTCATTGTTTACCATTCTTATTTTCTCCTTGATTTACCCTTATTTTCGGCTCACCCAAAACTACTCGAAGTGGAATGTCATTAATACATTTTGAAGGTACAAGTGCATAGTGCAAGAGAAGGAAAGTAGTGAAATTGAAAAAGACCACGTCGCTTGAGACGCTAAGTGAGGTGAATTCCCTGAAACTACGCCCCGCTGTAGACAATGCGGCATAAAAGGTTGTTAAAGAGGTGACAACTACAACTCCAACAAGAGTGCTTTCCAAATGAGAGGGTAGAGATACACCACAAAGTGAGCATATTATTTTCATTAACTGGATGTAAACTTTCTGGTTATTTTTTAGTGATTTCATTAGTTTCACCGCGTAAAATTGAGAGTAATCAATTACAATAATGTTATGTGTAACTTCCTGTTCCAGGCATTGCTGAGGAACTCATTACCCGCATCGCAATAACTTTGAAAACTGTATCAAGTGGGCTTAAATCAACGATGAGGTTTTCTCAAAGTATGGCCGTGATACAGCTAAATTGTAAGTGCACTCACGTCCGTGGTATCGCATGCCACACCCACTGTGCACAAAGTGCTGATTCATGGAGGAGACATCGTAAAACATGCCACCCTTCCGATTGGCCAGCTCTCTGAGGAGGCCTTGGAGGAGGCCCGAAACAAGAATGTGAGAAGATAATATTGTGAGCAACACACGAGGAAATGGTCTAGGTTGGTCACGAATCATGACCTTTTCCATACGACTACTCCTAACGTCAGATCCCCTTATTTCATGTTCTTCGGGAGTTCCTCGTAAGGTGACCAAGAAAATGCCGGAGGAAGTCAAAAATCTTCTTTTGTCTGAGAATAACAGTAAGGGAGATGAAGATGTGTCTTTCTCAGAGGATTTCAACTCGGGAGAGGAGGGTGAATGAGAAGTTGCAGCGTTTGAGAGATCAATAAAAAAAGCCTTTTCGGAAAGCCTAAGTCATGCAAAACTTACAGAAAATAGACGAAACTTAGTCACAACAGGAAGACGAGAAACGACCGGTAAATGGAAAAAACTAAACGAACATATGGAATGATGTTTCCAAAAGGTATTCATTAATGCACAAAGGTTCATTAGCTGAGAATTGAAAAAATAGCAAGAGGCATGGACCAGAAAAATCAAGAATGCATGTGCCATTGCTCAGCATGGAGTGACAAAGAGAAGTATTTGTGATATGACCTGAATATTGGTATTGATAATCATCGGTGAAGACAATTACGTAGCAAGTACCTTTAAGACTTTAGCAAAAGGAAAATTTATCTTTTAAATGCCAGTTTTGGAGCTAGAGAGGTAATTTTAAAATAAATAGTTGACAGGGAAGAGAAGGATTTCAAGAGAAAGAGGTACTGCAGAGTACACGGGTTTGGCAAAATTCTAAATGCCGGGAGATGCATATAAGAACTCAAATCCTTAACCCTATCGCCAAAAAGCCTTAAAGCCAAAGGTGCTTGGTTAGTAGGGTGAATCTCTCTCACCGAGACGACGGTGACACGGTAGATGAATATTAGCGCCTCTTTGCAGAACTACATGCCCCAACAAATTCCCAAAGTTCTCTGCGTTTATTTTTTCTCCACAGCTACTCATACCCCCCACAGAGACTGACATGGAATTGATAAATCAGCAGATGCTGATCAGGTTGAATGATCAGGAGAGGAAGTAGAAAGGTGACCCGATAGTTTTCTGTGGAAAGCATCTTAGGAGTGGTCGTGAACATGACAGTTGCTGAAGTTTATTTGGCAAGGAGAGACTGCTGCATAGCTCACGCAACGGAAGTCGCTGTATATTTTCCATTTTCCTGTGAACAGGTGCAGCCTGAGTTATCCAAGGATATCAGTTGCCGCGAGGTTACGGTGGGTCCAGTGATTCGCCAGGATACGTAGCCAGGATTCATTTTCGAGAGCTCCCTGTTGATTATAAGAGAGGGGGTAAAAATAATGAATAATAGGAGCTAATGTTGTGTGTTTGAGCAACTAAAGGGCAATTGTGACTGCAGTGGAACTGTCAATATTTGAAGATTTCAGGTGGGTAAACTTCTGAAAGAATACAACTGCCTCTTTTTTATGCTTTTAAACATGAGAAACATGTGTATCAAAAAGTTATTCATGCTGAAGAATAAACGAATACGAATTCTATGTTACAAACAAGTATTACATTCTCCATTAGTGCCACTTCTTAAATTAAATAAAAAATGTCGGTGGTGGGTGCCCGATCTCCATGGACTCCTCGACTACGTCACTGGCTGGGTTGGTATGCGTTTAGAGAGGAAATCAGGCCGCAACCGATTAATTACTCCGATCAATATTTACATGAATTTGACAAGATTGGACATCGTAGGTTCATTTCCAGGAATCTCAGAAGATCCCGATACCGTTCGGAATAACTCCAAAAGAGAAATAACCTTATTTTTTTATATTAAATTAATTATGTCTTTGCTATGGCTAATGAGCCTGTTAGGGTTCTCAGCTATGACACATGCACCAATAAATTATGTAAAAACATCCGGATTCATTTCCAAGTGGAAGTTCGATAGAGGTGCGTTTCTAATTTCCTAGAACTAATGCCTTTATTCCTAACACTTGATGCCAAGGCAGCTGGCAAAGAAAAAGTAGTTTATCTTGCTTTTCATTGACTGAAATCAGTATTTTATGAGTAAATCATCCAGAAATTCATTGATCTTTAAAGAAAAAGAAATAGAACTGTTGGTACCCACTTCGCCTCCTAAGCTAGAAGCCTCTGGTTCCTGGATCGTTCTTAATTTTTGTCGAAGGAAATAACTTATGTATGACTCCAAGCTTTCCCGGCAAATCTGCTGATTGATAAGCTTTCGGGTATTCCGTCGTGTGCGCAGGTACCTCCGACCTTGTCACCTAGACAAATCTCCAGTAGCTGAGCATCAGCATACATGAAAATCACTTAGTTTACTGGGAGGAGACATCATTGAGGAGGCAGTGCAGATTCGACGTCACAGAAACAATTTCAACAGGAACACCAGATACGAACTAAGGAGGAGGCGCGTGCACCTTGGTTAGTGACAAGTCTGTCTGTCTCTATTTTTATCGATTTGTGCTAATATTTTATATCTGCAAATTCGCAGCGACATCATACTGTTTGTTCGCCGTGATTCGGCCATCATTTTGAGATATATTTATAACTCTTAAATTGAAAGCGGCTGATTCACGTTGGCGAGCATTTACATCTGACGTATGTCATATCGCATTTTCTACAGGGAGTAGCCATTTTTGATACCGGCAGACGATATACTCGAGATGTGCACCAGACAAGGACAGAAATAAAACTATCAACAGCAAACAACACATCGCCCAGAGCATTAAATTGTGTGTGCTCCAATGTTCTACGTTTGAAGTGCGCTGGTGTTAACCTTGTGCATGTGTATTCTGAGGCCGAGGCCGAAATCAGCGTTTGTTTAGTTCACGCTCAGTGTACACGTTGCTGTGTCAAAAAATCCCGTAATATATATTATGCATTGCACTTGTGAACATAGGCAATAGTATCGGAAAATTTAAGAAGTGCGCCTGTCCTAAATCTATGCTTGTGTTAGCAGTGCGTGAATCATAACATGTCTTGCTCGAAAATCCATGTATGCAGTAATCTACAGCTACGTATGACAGTAACGAAGTGAGATCATTGTCAGGCGTTGGCTTTGCCTGTTGATGCTTACGCGCTCACTATACCCACACGGAAATAAGTCACACAGGCAGCGGCTTTGTTGTTACTGCATAAACTTTAGTCTATAAATATTGAACATGGGTAACGCACAAATGTTAGAAAAATTTTACACTGTAATAGACGAAATGAAGGGTATAAAGACTGAACTTGCTCTCATTAAACATATGCAAGTAGAACAGTCTCAGTAAAATGCAGATATAGATAAAAAAAACTTCAGCGGGTTGATGACAAATTTGACCACTACGAGACAGCTGATCGATCTAGAAATGTAGTACTGATAGCCATTGAAGAAAATGAAGAGAGGGTCTTCGATCTATTTGAAAGAGTTAAAGAAATTATTAGCAAGGTTGAAGTAAACATAGAGGATTTTTGTATTTATGATATATCCCGTGTCGGTCGAAAAACGGGAGCGAAAAGCAGATCAGTCATAGTGAAACTAATTGCACCAAGACGGAAGTATGAATTCGTCGAACTAAGCGCAAAATTTGAGGAGCAGGTTTAAAGTTACCAAAAGTGACTTGCCTAAGGAAAAAGAGAATTTTGAAAAGTAAACTTTTAATAGCAAGATAGCCTACTGCGTACCTACAGTAAGGATCCCGTTTTAAAAGGTTATAGACAAAGAAGTCTCTTTTCAGGTTAGCCAAAAGAAAAATATTTTTTAAACAAACGTCACTTCAGCTTATGTAGGATCAAATTCTCATGAGGGCTACAATTCAGTCCTTTCCAAAAGAGAATCGATTGATTCTAAAGAATCGTTTACATATTGAAGACGAACTGCCAATAAAAGAACCATCAAAAAATTAGAGGACGCTGTGCAGAATGGGGTAGGGCAAAAAATATGTGTACTACCATGAAATGCTCCCAGTGTAACAGTTTTACTTGCAGAAGCCATTCGCAAATGGTAGTGAAATGCCGAGATTGTGAAAAAACTGAGAGAGAGAGGCATCCAAATGAATGCGAAGGAAGAGATTTTGACGGATTCATCTCAATATGTATTTTACTGCAAATAGGACTAATATTTTTTTTTTGGAGAAAACCATTGCTGTGCGATAATAAATGAATGTGTATTATGAAGATTTGTACACAAATTCAGACACGAGAGACTCTTGAAGGTTCCAATATTTTCATAAATGCGAGATTGTTATTTTTAGGATTATATAGGTATCTATGTTGTGTATTTAAAATAAATATTGTAAATTGAAAGAAAGTTTAGTGAATTATTATTATGCTTTGTGTCATTTTCTATCCTCAAACGTTAGTCAGTATATATTCAAAATTATTTGTGAAATAGTTGGATAGCTTGCATTCTGGTTGATTTTGACTTGTGTTATAAATACGTGTAACCCTAAAATAATGCGATTTGAATTATTTCAATGGGTTGTAAATTTTGTTTAATTTTCTAATGTTTAAGAGTGATTTATTGGACTTTTCACTAAAAATATATTAATTAATTAATAAAGTCAATCGATTTTGAAAGCTTAAAATATTTTATGATTGCTATAAGTTATCACTTTTTGGAAACTACCTGATTTGAAAAATATATTTTAAAAATAATCACTGGCGCACTGAGTGTGCCAGCGCGACAGCTCGTGTTTCGCCATGGGGCGCGGCTGCTCGAAGGTTAAAATATGACCGTTAGATGTTAGGAATGTGATCAGCATTGCTTCCATTGCCAGAAGGAGATGTTACAGCGGCCAGTAGTGCGACAATGGAAAAGGATAGGATGCGCCGTGCTCAAGTTGTAAAATCATTTCCATATCCCCTATTCTTTATCTTTAGGGAAATCACTCCCTGGGATGCAAAAGAGAGGAGGAAAGAGTTTTTGCTCTTATTATGAGAGCAGAAAAGCCTATTGCCTTTGTTCCCCCCAAGGATTAGTGGGTGCATTTTCCGACGCCGAAAAACACGCCGAACATTTCGTATTCTTTCTTTCTGTCGTCGGCTCCTTTAATCGCAGGTGGCCGTGTTCTTGATCCCTACCGTAGTGGTTGGCGGCGAGCGTCATCCACGTACTCATAGGACAGGGGGGTTTCCCTGGAAAGGAATGTGGCTACCTGGTGGATAGCAGAAGTGACGAATAGCAAATGTAAAATAGCAAGATAGAAGTGACGAATGGCAAAATAAGTAGACAGAAGTATATTCAAATGACGCAGGTTTTCGCGGCGTTCAGGTTTGCAGTTTAAAGACAGGTTCCCGGATTTCGTCGGCGTTGTCATTTTTGGCGGCGACGTTTCACCTACTGTGCTGTCTGCACCTACATTGTCTGTCTACGCCTACATTCTCCACTTCAGCCTGGCCTAAGGATGCCTACAGCACAGTTGGTGAAACGTCGTCATCAAGAAGGATGGAAACGCGGACGAAGCCCGGAAACCTGACTAACTGCAAGTATATTCAAAGACTGGTTTTTAAGAAGTGGTGGAACGCCAATTGGAATGGAACTCTCATCTTACCGGGAAACGCACGCTACTACCCCAAAGGGTCAGAAAAGATAACATTGTCAAGTATTTGAAAAATTGTACAAAGAAAGCTGCCAATGTATTTTCTCAATGTAATAGAAGTGTTTTGTGGAAACTGTGCTGGAAAAATAACTATGTATAAGTTGTGAAAAAAAGACATCTTACATCTTTCCAAATATATGCACATGTATATGTCTGCGTATGGATGAGATTTTATGCGTATTTTTTATTTATAAAAGGTTTTGTAAAATTAATATTAATCAAATAAAAGGATATTTATATAAATATGCACAATACTCAGTCAGGTGTCTTTATTTTCAAATAATTATGCTTGAGAATAGCCTAATATGAACACTGCTGGCGAGGTTCAACTGAAATAATTTTTATTGTAAGTAATTAATTATTAAAATAATATTTGTTGCTATTAATGTGTAGATAAGGCCTTCTTAATATCATTTGTGGAGAAAAATAAAGTACCGGGAGAAAAAAGTAGCTATTCGATGTTGAAAAACGTTATGGGTCAAAAAGACCCCTGCACGTTCTTCTAGGTAGTCCATCCTAGTGCAAAACCCCGTCCTCCTAGTGTGAAAATTAAGAAATAAGAAAGCATTGTACAGCAAAATTTAGTGACACTTAAATAAGTTGATGAACAATAGTAGATTATTCTGATATGTCGTAACTTCCAATTTAAAAAATCAGGCAAATATTGTGAAACAAAATTTATAAAAACATTGATGTGCTGCGCACTCTCTACTGTAAATTATTATTATTAGAAAAAACAATAAAGAATATTATCTATCTATCTTCAAACTAAGGCTTGGGATTATAACCTGAAATAGACAACCGGAGAAGATGGACGACCAAGAATATCATGGACGGAACGAAAATTGGCGGAGAATCAATCGGCGACCACCCGACGTATACTATATAATATAAGGTGGTGGCAGAAGGTGACGGAACGCAATTATATTCCAGGATCCCTTATGACGTTGGAAGTAATGAAGAACCTTATACGGCAAATAATCCGAGAGCTATTCAATCAGGAAAAAAACTTCGTGTTCCTTCGTTTGCGACACGTCCATTCAAAACGTCACAGATCAAAACTTTGACGGGCAAAACGATTTCTCACTTCGATATCTTGCAGAGAACTCAACTTCCGGCCCTCAGAGAAACCTGATGACAAGCCAATGGCTTATCGGGATCACAGAGGCATACGGACCACCAGAATCGTCCAAGAGCCAAAAAAGAAGTTCACGACCATTTGGCCGACAATCAGTTCCGCCTAGGGCACAAGTGAGACTATTCCGTCTCATGGAAATGGGGAGGCAACTCCAATTCAAAAGAAAGACATACGGTCGAAAGGGGAAGCTACATTGGGGAATATTCTTCGAATCGCTCACATTGCGCGATGTGTATTGATACGACGATTGACAAATATAAGTCTTTCAAACATTCCTCAGTCAATGTTTTTCTCTCCTCCCACGTAAATGCCATCAACTACGTTATCGCAAACACGATTGAATTATCCAAAAAACGTGATCATAGCCGTCGAATTAATATCAAATCTAAAGCTCAGTGCACGACAAAGTGTCAATCCGCGCCGTTGAAATGGTTTCAGATATGATTGCTCATGCATTTTAAATAGTGGATTTTTGAGTCAAGGTCAGGCCACCGATACGAAGAAAAAATAGGCTCTCTATGTACTTAGGTACCAGCCCCAAGCAGTTCCTTTATCTTCAGGCATTATCACGCAAACACTCGTGCAGTACGAACACATTTCACGAAAGTACTTAGTTTCTTCTTGTGCTGCCCTGCTTTTTACCACCAAAGTACATTCGAATCTTTTCTAGTATGTTTTGGCCAACGCAGAAACACTACCAGATATCAATAACTCATGAACTACTGCACACCATAGATTAGAGATGACGATGTTGTACGAACGATATACAAATAAAAATGGTAATTAATGTCAGTAATTGAGACTTGTGGAATTTGAGAAATTAACTACGCATGCGATCCATATAACATTGACAAAATGTGTCATCAAATGGCGTTAATATTCTCCTGTGCTATCATGTTATATTTTTATGTATTATCTCCACCAATCAATGCCATCAGCAAATATATAGATGCCCATGCATGACTAATTTCGGCCTTTGACAGCATATTCTCCACTTTCGCATGATAGCACTCAATGATCCAACGGCCAAGTTAAAAGACAATGCTGTATGAAGCATTTCCAATGCACGAAAATAAGTAATGGTAGAAATGGTCATAGAGGCTGGAACGGCTAAGGTTTTGTGGGACTTGAATCGCCGGGCTCTTGAGCTAACCATATTTGTTATAAACTAGATTGGGTGTCCGTGATTTCCCTTGCCTCCTCTCAGCCTTAAATAATTTAAATATATTGTTGGCAGTGAGCCAGCTTTGCATTAAACATTCACTGCCAAATGTTCCATCCGATAAGTACTTTGGTTCACCCGAAAATTGTAGCAAAGTAGGCATGTATTTGATGATTCTTGATTTATTGTGCTCAGATCGATAGGGTTGAGATACAATGAATGATTTCGGATGCAGAAGATAAAGATGACGGAGAGAATAAGACGCTAGAAGTGTACAGAAGAATAAGGAGAGGAGTAAACTATATGAAGCACTATCAGGAAGACACGGTCCAGATGGATAAGCCAAACACATGCCAAATTCGTTAGGAGTGTAAAAGAAGGAAGAATAGAAGGGAAAGCCTTCGGAGAAAGTGTAAGGGCAAAATACATGCGTATGGCAGAGACATACTAGGCCAGGTGCAACGGGATGTGAAATATAAGAGTTGCATGGACATAAATGAGTTAGCTATGGACAGAGTATAATGGAGGGCTGCAGTCAACATACATTATAGGATTGAATGACTTATATGAGTGGAAGTACATTAGTTGAATGCGCTTTGATAGGATACCATCATTTCATTCATTCAGTCTGGCACTTGCAGACAGGGGCAACGACGAATCGGAGGATCACCCCCTTCTAAACTAAAGCCGAGACTAAACGACGCTTTACTTCGGTGAATGATCGCGACTAACCGGTGCTTTCATCGTGGCTGGCCGTTTCCCGAATTGATGGTTCCTGAACAGGATTACTGATTCAAATGACTTCGTTTGTTTTTCTCTTCTACTTAGGAATTCTCCCTACTTAGGAATTAGGATTCTCTCTTCTATACTTAGCAGCCCTGCCATCGAAGAGATTTTTTGGAATCGTTCAACTTGCATTGCTTGCACTAATGCCACACCCCAAATGGAAAAACCACAAATTCCATGGTTTGTCAACAATTTAAAGTGCGATCCTTCATGAACCTAAATTAAGGTTATGAACTAGATAAATCAGCAATACATTGGACGAGTCTCTATTAGTCACAGCCCTTCGCATTCAACTTGGTTAATCATTTTCTTTAGTTTGCGAGATGGTAATTGTAATATAAAATAAGGCTCTTCATACCAATTCCAAAGTTTTTCATGCATTTACAGACATTATCAGGGACATTGCTTACGAAACATCATTCATATAATAAAGGTACATAATTCATGCAGCACGAAGATTCACGCAGAAAATTTGAGCTGAATGTATCGTAATATGATTAGTAGGCAGTAGCAAGGCATTTTATTCCAGTGTAGTAATGCAGTAAAATACTGGCCTTATGATGCCATCCATTTTTTCTTCTATTCTTGTGCCTAATTTACATTGTAATTAAGATGTTATACTCATATTCCGTTGATATTTTAGTCATCAAATTACTTTACATGATGGCAGACATGTCTTTTTAAAACTTTAATTTGATATGTTATTTGTTTTACACCAAGTTGCTATTTAACATTAATTCTATTCACATTAAGGTTATGTTCATGTACAACAGCATAATCAGTTGTATTCTTAAACTGTTAGACCTCGTTCACAATGGTTTCTTTAAATTTTATAAATAGCCG
Organism: Pyrrhosoma nymphula; assembly: GCA_963573305.1. Taxonomy (NCBI): domain Eukaryota; kingdom Metazoa; phylum Arthropoda; class Insecta; order Odonata; family Coenagrionidae; genus Pyrrhosoma; species Pyrrhosoma nymphula. Next base: position 6,675,841 of record OY754329.1, read on the forward strand.
CGATGATGTCAGTAGACACAGATGACGCGATGGTATTGGCGTGAATAGTTTATTTTATATTATAGCTAAAACGTCGCAAACTGAAGAAAAGCATTGATCACAGTTGTGAATAGCATTTGTAATCATAAAAAAAGTTTACTCTTAATGCAACTTAGTCCAAAATTAGAGCTAACAGAACATTTATTCCCTTTGTTATTAAATGGCCAAATGGCAGTCTTAATTGTGGAACAACAAAAGAGAGTGTTGAAATGGCTCTCAGAGAAACGCAGCAGCGATAGTGTTCAAAATGAGGAAAGTAGACAAACTCCTCATTCTTATCGGGGGAATCTTAAATTTACGACTGTTTTTTCCGCGCACACTCAGCACTTGTTTCTCCCCCTGGCGGTGTGGACGGGGAATTAATATTCCAGTCGTGGGGATGACGGAAGACTGCTGAGTCCCACTGATATTTTATCGTCCTTTTTTTCCTGATATTCTTCACCAGGGGAGGCTCCCCCTCACTTTGCATTTCCCAAATTCCGACACCTCCAAGCGAGCACCAGTTATGCCAGTCGGCGAATAAGTGACATGCGTATGAAACGATTGCGCGACGCCAACAATCGACATGTCGCTCAACATTTTGAATGGTTCATTGTTTCGCGGTTTATCAACGATAAGAACTCTAAATGAAAACAGAGGCCGTATCGGTAACATTTTTGCGCTTATCGGGAGAGAAACAGCCAGCAACATTCGAATTGATTTTATCAGCCTATCAATGTCCTCAAAATAAATTAATTTAACATAAAAATGAGAGTAAAAAGAGATTCGAAGTACAGTGCAATAGTTGAAAGTGTCATTCGGTCGTTCCGCAGTAAAACATAATGAAATGTGTTACTTGCAAAACCACTTAAGCAATTTGAAAATCCGAACTGCAATAGCTTTCAAAATATTTTACCATCCAACTTCTTTCCGACCAAATGAAGAACACGGTAATCTGTTGCGAGAGAGGAAGAAGAATTGCGTATTGTGGGAAGATTTTCGGATGGAAAAGTAAAAGAGAGGTGCTATTTCGCACTCGTCCGGTCACACCTTGAATATGCAGCGAGCATATGGGATCCAAAGCAGAAAGACTTAATCTGGGGACTTAATAAAATACAAAGGAAAGCTGCGCTATTTGTCAAAAACTGCTACGGGCGTACAGACAGCGTTACGCAGATGTTAAACGAATTAGGCTGGGAGCCGCTAGAGACTCGGAGGCTGCGCGCTAGGCTTAGATTACTTGAGCAATTGAGAATAGATATCTTTAAGAGCGACACGGAGAACATCATATTAGAACCCCACTATATTTCCAGGTCCGACAGAAACGATAAATTAAGAGAGATATTTTGCCAAACAGATAGGTATGGGAATTCGTTTTTCCCCCGAACAATAAGGGACTTTAATAAATGCTAGGCGTAATTTCATTAGAGCGTTTCCATTTTATATGCAAACGGCTGGTGTCCTAACAACCTCCGCCACACGCCTATTGAGGCGGCTTACGGGGTAGTATGTAGATGAAGAGCAGAATTAAAGCGTAAACCTGACACCAGCGCCGCGTCTACAGCGAAAATTCAATATGAAAAAGTATACTTTTTTCAACCTGCATTTCAATTTCAAAGCACTAAATTAAAAATTCAATGAACCACGTAAATTACTACTCCAGTGGATGAGATCCCTAAAGCGTAGTTTTGACGTCCGAAACAGAGTCAATGGCAGTAGAGACAAGAATGATAGTCAGAAGAGATGCTAGTAGAAGAGGTGTATAGACGCCGTTTCAAGAATTGGGATGAGATTTGCACTCATACCGCAAGGTTGAAGATTTGATAAAATATTGCAACTCTTCGAAGAAGTGCTCTGTGCCCGTTATTTCTCCACCTCATATTCCAAATGTTACTATGCACGGGCGTATAACATTTCGTTGAATTGGTGCATTCCCTTCCAACCGACAATCGCATTGATTGATTTGCACCAAGTTACTCCGTTTCCCGCTCTGCAGCGCTTCGACGCGCCCTCTGAATGAGTGAGCACCTCGAAGTGAAGCACCACGACATATGCTCGGATGGATCCCCCTATCAAATCACAGGACTCATTTTCGCAGACTCACCCACGACGTTGAACCCCAAAGAAGCACATGAATAAGAAGTTCGCCTTGAGGCTTATGAGAGGTTATAAGATTAATCCGCTCTAACTTGATTATGCAGAATAAAGTTAGAAGAAATGAAGTAATCATATTTGCCATAAAATACTTATTTTAATATTTGCTAAAAGTATCACACTAGAATTTCATTTCATTATTTCTCATTATTGTTAAGGACCCTTCTGCAGCTGGAGGAGATTCACTTCTCCTCCAGCTGAAGAAGAGTCCTTAGCCCGAAAGCTACCCCTAAGCAGAGGACACCGGTGTCGTCATGGATCATCTGCCAGTGAGTGTCCACTGATTTACTTTCCTATCCTTCCCCAACCTCAACGCCTTGTTGCCAGATTATACTTTTAATTTTATTTCCTTTTCTATTTATACATATACATACACACACACGCACAACGGAAGGTTCGCCAATAGGCCACAAAAATAAAAAAGATACACTTAACAGGCGGTGAGGAAAGAAAAGTAAAAAGAGAAGACTTACAGGGACGTTTCGGGAATGTAAACCCTTCTTCAGCTAGAGAAGTACTGCTCCAAGGTTGGAGAATAGAAGCGGGGAAGGAAAGGAAGTGAAGGGGGTTAGTTGGGGTATAGGGGTTGGGGTTAGAAGGGGGTTAGTTGGGGGGGTCCCAATATGGGAGGGATGGGGTGTCGTGCCTAGATGTCTGGGGGTGCAACAAAGTGACGAGGGGGGGGTGGGAGGGGCGTGGGGAGTGGGGGATTGCGCCTGGCTGTCTAGAGGACTGCAACTAAGATGTTAAGGTGGGAGGGGGTGGGGGAGGGGAAAAGACGTCGGAGGAGGAGGAGAGGGGCAAGTAAACGAACGAGAATTTAGTGCATAATATTAGGGCCGGGTGGGAAAAAGGCTCTACAATACCAAATAATTGAGAGTTCTGTGTTCCTTAGCTGTGTGTAAAAAGTGTCATCGGGGAGGGCGTGAAGGATGGTGAGACGGAAGCAAGAGTCGAGCGGAAAGTTGTGAGTGGAGGCGTGTTTGGGGACTGGGAAGTTGGGCGGTGAGGCTCGTTGTCCGTTTATCCGTATGGACAGGGGATTGCAAGTATCGCCGGTGTAAAAAGAAGAGCATACTCTAGTAGGTGTACTTAGGTGGTGCATATGACTTATTTTCCAGACCCAACACCTGATTCCAATCCTCCCCTGAAAATTTTAAACATTCTTAGCTCGATTAGAAATGCCCAGGAATTTGTACCAATGAGTGAGTCAGTCAGTTTTGTAGCTTTATATATTACTTTCTAGTAAAAGCGAGCTTGCAGTTTACAAGTGGAAGGGGTAACGTGTATGATAGTGCATTGAAAATAATGAAAAACGAAAGCAATAAGGTGTTGCTGCTCATGGAAATGATTTTAGTTGGGTGACCTATGAATATAATAATTAAAATCTAGCATTAAACGAATGGGCCCAAGATATATATGCTTTTCTCTTCTTAGTAATCGCTATATGTCTCCTTAAATTTACATGCCATTGAGCAACATTGAAGGAATATATTTGTATTAAAAAATATTACAGTTATTTGGGAGTATGAATTTCAATCAATAATAACCTAACTGAATACACAGGAATTTCAAATTTCATTTTTTATTGAAAATAAACCTGCAAAAAAATGCCATGTCCAATCTTGTCCCAATTTTCACCCTCATTGCTTTGACAGTATATCCCAAAATTCATCTTGCAATTGAGTTAGTAAACTAGGAAGAAATTTTTATCTCAATCAGCTTCTTTAACAATGAATTTAAGCGCCAGTGATCGACAAATGTTCCATAGATGGAGATAATCTCCGCTAGAAATCTTAGTTGCCGCATTAAGTACGTAAGTTTGAATTGGTGAAAGTAATTACCTTTTTCGGTAAATCAAATCCAGTTCTATGCATGAAAAAGATCCGTCAAAAAATGTGCTCATGTTACGGTACCGTTTAAAGTCCGTTTACTGCTATGACTAACTTCGACTGTAAACCAGGAAAAGTATTAACCTCGAAGACTTCGGTTTATGGTTGCTCGACAGCTGTAAAGGCCGTTTTACACGGTATAATTTATTGGTACAATCTATCGTGCGAACGCATGTATAGTCAAGTGTGCAAGAAAATATTGTACGAACGACTGAATTGGACAATGTCGCTTTACAAAATGAGTGCAAACGCACAATTTTCCGTGCAATTTATCGGTAGAAATCGATCGGAATTCGAGAGTGTTTTGTTTATCTAGTTTATGTTTCACTCGTGAACATATGTTTCACTCACATATTTGACACCTTGAAAAGCTGATCACCTGAAATTCGGAACCTCGACTCGACCATCTGCCTACTGACAATTCTCCCGGTTCAGAAAAAGCTTTCTTGGACTCATCTATCTGGCTTTATATTCAACCCTTGCATCGTTTCGTTATTTCTCATCTGGATTTTAGTGCGACAAGTTATTGACGTTTTTCGCCAGATCTCCACTCTTGTTAGACAAATATCGTGGGTTTATTATGTGTGTGTGACAAAGTGTCATTATCAAGTGGTATAGTGGAGCACGGGACCCCTTTTTTTTAGTCCCTCCAAATTTCCCTCCCTTGTATTTGTACCAATGTTTTAATGTCTTCTTTTTAACGATTTCTACGTTATTTTATAGCCAACAGAAATAAAATGATTATCATTATATCACGCGGGATATCTGGAACTCTACTTGAGGACGCAACCAGTCATAATTTTGGGGGAAAAGGACACAAACCCAAAGATCGCGATTACACTGAAAAACCAGAACACCAAATAACTCGATGAAATTACGATTTAAACATTTGAGCTACTTTGAGCTATCTCTTCTTGGGTTCTCCACTGCTTCAAACTATTCATAATTGCCGAGGTGTAATTAATGTTTACCTTGAGAATGATTGACGAGTCGTCTCTCGAAACGTCGACAATTATGAATAGTTTAAACCGGTGGAGAGCCCGAGAAGAGTTTACTCATTAAGGATTATATACCCAGGATAATAGTTACTCATATTATTCGACGGGAAAGTGTTAATCCTTTCTATAAACAACTTTATTTTCAATCGAAACACAGGCACCACATTTTCCACCATATCTGCGCCATCTGTTGAATAAAACCGGATCGAAATTTTATGATTGTCTGACTGGAATTAGAGCAGGTTCTATTTTCCGTTCAGTTATTCATATATTCGCACAAGCGTTCGCACAATTTGCCGCTTTATACGATACAATTTCCTGATACATGCATTCGCACGATAGATTGCACAAAAAAAGGTACCGTGTAAAACGGCGTTAACGGAATTTGGTAACAGTCGCTAACATTTCTCTGCAACTGAATGTTTACAAGTGGAATAGTACAAAATGAATGAGAATAACTTTGAGTTAATCTCACTCTTCAAAACCACAGACGAAAACTAGGAATGTTGGCCAACAAAAAACGATACTTGATATGCTCAGCTTGAGAAGCTAGCCTCAGCCGTCAAATTTGAGACTTACTAAATGCACACGTTGACAATGAACGGAATTCCGATACCACCGATGTTTCTTAAAGAAACATATGTTCTTGCCCTCGCAGCCGGTATGAAAATTTTCCATCCGGATTAACCGTCGATCAAAAACCGGACTTAAATTTTGAGAAAGTGATTCATGACATAATGCTCAGCACCTTAGATACACCGAGGGTACTTCAAAAAACCATAATGTTCCCTGACTTTTTTCGCAAACACTATAGTACATACTGTGATCAGGTGATCATAATAAGCTTTTCGTGAGACAAATAATATTGCATACCTCCAGTTGTACGTTTACACCTGAGGAAAGCACTCGATGTATTTTCGCCCCCCAAATATTTTTCCGATTTCACTTCTACTGTATTACGGAGAGAAAAGATTTTTTTTATCTCTAATGGCATTTCTCGCCTACAACGTAAATCAGATATTTATGGCTTTAACTGCTTTCTCTTTCAGCCCCAAATATTATCTTCTACTCCGTAACTGTCTTTTAATCTCTTCAAATGTATGCAGAGTTGTTACCCGGGCTAGGAGACAATTCACGCGTGTTCCTGTCATCTGGCTCAGCCGATGAAAATTACTGGAGAACTGACGCTGGACAGTTTAAGGATGAGGTCCGTGCAGTGAAAGCAAAGGCTTTATTTATGTTCGAGTAGCCTCGCGAGAATAACACGTGACAGGGTGGAGTGGCATTGACGAGATAAAACAGGCCGGGGGACAACAGTTGAAGATCCAACCGCTCAACATTGAGCCAGGGTCACAATTCGAAAGGACTTAGTTCACACTCGGCGGGGTTGGTGAGAGGAAGAAAAGGAGAAATGTCCATCTGAAGCGGCGAGGGGTTGGTTCGAGGGTGTTGAAATGCATCATTCTCCTCCCATCGCTTGAATGAGATTGATTGCAATGTTACGAGTGCCTCAAGAAGGAAGATTGGCGGGAGAAATGAGAAAAGCGGCAGAGGAGAGGAAGAGAAGGGCGAGGGGAAGAAGTTTCGGCCCCTAGTTGTTTGGCGGTTGTTGCGGTGGTGGAGGGGCATCCCTTCCTTCCCTCTCGGAGGCTTTGTGTGTGTGCTGAAGAGGCCCCCGGGAAGAACTCCGGGAGGGTCATGCGGTTGCCTGGGTGGCGTGTGCAGAGGTCTTTCCTGCGAGGGCGGCGGCGTGCGGACGACGCTAAGGTGGGAGCGGCAGGCGCCGAGAGGGAGCGGCGTCGTCGTCAGGGTAACGGGGGATGAGTGGCAGGTGATGAGTGGCAGGGTTCGTCTCTGCTTTTCGCCCGTACCTTATCCCCTCTCGCAATTCTTCACTCTCTGGGAATCTCTTCGCATTTCGATACTTAGGGTGAACTTGTTATTAAACAGCAGTAGGGTTATTCCATGTCAAATGGTCCAATGATGGTTGCACTTATTTCATGAATGCAACAATTTTGAAAATGTTATTCCTCCTAGTTTTCTCGCGACAACCATTTTTCCAAGACGGAGCAAGGAGCGAAAACATCGACTGGGTCATTCATTTTTATATCCGAATCGTAATTATTATTGCAAAAAGGAACACAGAATCTCGGAGGCAACTGTGAAAATGAAATGCATTCCTTTTAAGGGTGATACGTCAACATTATGACTGGAATTAAATTTAGGGAATCACTTGTAGATTTGCTGGGCAAAATTCCATGCATTCAGTCATTGCACGTAATAGTCTACATCTAGGAACGCATGCGTTTTACCCGTAGACTACCAAGAATTTCGTCGTAGAAATCCTCCAAAGTCATAGATTTTTACGAATTGAAGGCGAGTGATACGGCATTTGAACTGAATAAAAATCTGCCACTCCAGGAGTTTTACGAGTATGTGTGTGTTTTGAACCATGAATTCAGTTATTACGCCCCGAACCGAGATCGCTGCTGAATTATGATTCGTCTCGACGACATTAATTTTCGTTTTCGATTAATAATTACCTAAAATCCCAGCTAAAATACAGTTAATGCTTTCCCAACGGCGTACGTATTATAATGAAGGCGAAGTGGAGCTAATAAGGTGACGCACTACGAGAGGAAATTGTCTTTTTTTTAAACCAGGCCGTAACAAAGTAAATACGAGCGCATTTCCCGCGCTCTTCATCGGACAACTAAATAAAAGTGTGGGCGGTAGTATTGAGGTCTGTGCATTTAGAAAGCTACGGTGTCAAACGTAGATTCCTCCTCTACGTCTACCCGGGCAACGAGATAACTTACAGTGCGCTGTTGCCCCAAGGCATTTCGCGAAGTCTACCGTTAGCGTTGAAATGGCACCCGCGCATCTAGCCGTCCGTCTACCACATGGTATGAAAACTTCCGCGGTAGGGGGGAAGGAAGGCTCGCTGTTGTCTCCTTCCCTCCGCGCAAAACAATAGCAACGTAGAAGGTGGACTCGAGACTATGACACCAACTGGATAGGCGCTGACTCGGGCAACTCTACCGGTCGACGAGAAAACTATCTCAACCCTCGGAAGAGAAAAAAAAAATCATAAACTCTGGGAATTCTAGCTGCCGCAAAAAATAATGACAAAAAAGCAAGTAGACTACATTTAAACAAAGATAAAAAACTGCTACATCTAACTTCATCACTATTTATTCCAATTTTGTACCCATAAAGGCTTAGCAAGGGCTTGATTTTGAAGATTTCGTGAGAAAATTGAGTGTGGACCATTTTTGCAAAATTGGTCAAATGTGACCTCATGAAAATTATTAATTGTTGAGTACTAAGATAAAATGCTTTGCGTCATCGCATGCACAGGTCTTTTGAAAATATTTATGCAAATTTTCAGCTTCCTGTCTTGAAAAAAAAATCACTTTTTCACTTTTGGCCTGCTTTTTTCGAATTCAGCCCACTGTGCGGCGCACAAAAGTTGCATATCCTCGAGGGTAGATAATACAAGAGACAAGGCCGGTTGCTTACTGCAAGGATACGGCGCAAAGACTTGGAAGATCAGCAAGGGAGAGAGCAAACATTTCTGTCTACCTCTAGCTGCTAGTGTCCTTAAAGGTGATGCGCATGCAGCCAGTTCATTCTGTGGCCACGTAAACAATCTCGTTCCAATTACACTACTTGCACTGTAAAATGATACTCTCAAGGACCACAAGAGTGAAAAAAGGCGAAAATAATCAGGATGTCTTCAGAGCGAATCGTTGGAGCGCGCTCTGTCAAGCAGAAGGACAGAGCAGTGGGTGGTGGCGTGGGACACAGAGCTAAAATTATCACAAGAGATGCTGGCTGAACACAGGATGGCTGACCTAGTTAGTATTTTCCTCCACGCCGTCAAATTTCCAAGATCTGCCTTCATCATCTACCTACAAACGCGATTTTCTTATGGAAATACAAAAAGGTTTGAGAAGTTTATTCGGACGGCTTCAAATCGCAAACTGTAGTTGACAAATAGAACAGAGACAATGCAATACATTCAAAATGTATGGGGTGTTACGTGATCTAGTTGAATTGATAAGGACATGATCATCAAAACAATAATGAAAAAAATGTTGGTCCATTTCAAAAACTCAATGGAAACCGTCCCATATAGAGACGAAATTAGACTAAAAGGTTATGGCCGTGCCCACATTGCTGCATGATTATGGATGTTAGGCATCTAGTAAAACCGACCTAGGGATATGGAGACGGCAATATGAGTTTTCTAAGGACAGGTTGGGGGTCTAATGCACTAGGTACAATAAAAATTTACGATACACGATTTTCATTGAAGGAAAAAGGACTCACGACAGCAGCTTATATTTACAACACAATCTGGAAAGACTGCGTTTAGTAAATTCTCTTAGATAACTACAAATACTGGGGAGTCCAATGAATTACATCAAACAAGGGAAAATAAGTGTGGGCCGATGCTTTGAAGCTTGACCAAGGCTTTGATGATGAAGCGGAATGAACAGAAACATTGAAAGCTGGCAAGGAAGTCGACGAGAATTCTGACGATAAAATCCATCACGCTTGTTTATCTCAAAAGGGGGAAATTCCACAAGGTCACGTAGATGAATTAAGATGTCATACCCAACTAACAACCAAAGGAATTTTAATAGACTGCGGTGTCAAAAATGAGGCAATAAATGAAGTTATTCGGGAGAAATGCCACTCTTTAGGGCTCAGAAACATGGTCCATTTGAAATCTGAAACAGAAGAGACAAGGTGATTTCAAAACTCTTCTGATTATTATTTCTGTGTCAAAGTATAACACAGCACTTCTATATTTCTCAAGCAATCTAGGCCTAGCTTTAAGAATCCGAGTCTCCCGCGGTTCCCAACCTAATCCCTCTAAAAGCCTTGAAACACTCATTGTTCGTTCGTAGCAGTTTTTAACGAAACTTTCAGTTTTTCTTTCGTATTTTATTTATTTTAATTAAAATCATTTTATCCAGGGCTCTAAATGCTTGCGGCGTATTCAAAGTGTGGCGTAACCAGAGCGAAGGAGGCCCTCTTTATCATTTTTTCATCCGAAGATCTTCTTACTGTACGCTTGATGAATCATAGTTTCTTTAAGACTATGCCGTATATGTTTAGTACGAGTGTTATTCACGATAGTTCTGAAGCTATGACGCTTCCCAGATATTACACTTCGTCCGACTACTTTATGTTTACACCAACCAGTACATTTACTGATAATAATTACAAACACCCACTCCCGGCACCACGAGCTGAAGTTGCTTAGGTCCGATGATAAAACTTCTAAGTCCACATCTTCGTCGATTTCGCGGAAGATGACCGCATCATCTGCAAATAATCTAAGTTTACTACTACGTCGAGAACTTAGGTCATTTATATAAATCATGAATAAAAGGGTGCCAGTCACGCTTCCTTGTGAGATGCCGGATTTCTCTCTAACCATATCAGGGCTAAGGTCAATTAACAGTCAATAACTAATTTTTGCTTACGATCACTTAGTAATTCACGTATAAAATTCACTTTTATTTGGTTTTTCTCGAATGATTGTAATCTAAATGTTTTTTTGTTGAGGAACCATGTCGAATGCTTTCCTTAATATCAAGGAATAACGCGTCAACTTATTATTTCGATTCACCCGAATTCAGGATTTCATGAAGGAAGAGCGCAAGCTGTGTTTCACAAGATCTACCCTTCCGGAAGCCGTTCTGACTGCCGTGTAAGAAGTTTCGATTGTACAATAAAGTCATAATCTTGCTAACAATAATGTGCTCGAGAGTCTTGCATAAAAGCGATGTTAAATAAATGAACCGGTTATTTCCTGGGTCATGTTTTTTTCCTAATTTAACCCTACAGAGGGCGCGCGACGAATAGTTACGGGAGAGGTCGCGCGGCGTCTCATGTGAGTTTTTCAAGCCTTAGAATAGACGCCTTATAATTCAGCACGAGTTTTTTAAACAACCATCTTTGGGATTTACTTGTCATACTAAAACACTACATTTATTTTATTTTTCTTTATTATAAACCCATTTTAACATTTTTTTACATGTTTTTTTAAAACTCAAGACATTAGCAGTCAAAGCACGCCATGTTGGCGTGTTCTACACAAACATAGCTTGTGCATTTATTACATTTGTACTGTGTGTATCTATATTTACTACGCCCGTATTTCATACATCTTCCTCTTTTTACAGTGGTAATTTCTTTGTCTGATTGCCCGACGGTAGATGTGCTAGGACATATTTCTTCAATTTTTAGCCTTAATTCTCGGGGTAGAGAAGAGCACTGTTTGCGGGAATGTAAATAATCCATAGATAATTCTCGGGCTAATGAAATCAAGAATCCACTCCGAATATTTGAGATAGGACTTATATTGCTACGGAAAATTATTTGACCATTTATTCCTGCAATGTTCATAATACTATAAAAAACCACCATTGGCCATCTATTTGTTTTTCTCGATACATCGTATGACCTGCAGAGCTGGTTGACAGTATCAACGCCTGACTTTGTTAGATAATAAAATTCAATTATCTCTGGTTTATTTCTATTAGAGCTATCTGTACTAGCGTCATTATGCATAGTTGAAATAAGCAACACATTTTATTCCTCTTTGGCACATAAGAAACTAATGTGCATTCTTTTTTAAATCCAAATAAACAGGATTCTTTTGTTCGAGATTTTGTCTCTACAAAACAAGGAGGAATCTCTCTTTTATTTTTTCTTATAGTCCCAACAACAGTTATGTTCTTTTTTAGTAGATAATCGGCTAATTCTATGCTAGTAAACCGATTGTCAAATGTAATGTTACGTCCCGACCCAGAAATTTGAGAACTTAACCTTTTGACGACATCAATTGGGCTATTACTGACGTGAAAAGGGCCCAAAGGTTGCTTTCCGGCGTATATTTCATGATTGGAGGTGTAGCACACACGCGAATCCACTAATGCAAAAATTTTAATGCCGTACTTTTTTGGCTTGCTCGGGATGTATTGTCTAAAATGACATCTACCACGAAATCCCTCCAATTTCTCGTCAATTGTACAATATTCTCCAACACTATAATGCTTTTTGGCAATTATTTACAAACTTTTTAAATACATCTCTAATAGGAGCCAAATTGTCTACTCTTTTCCTCTCCTCTCTAGTATTTTTTTCGTCAAACCTCAAGCAGTAGATCAAAAACTTGAACCGCTTCGTAGAGAACACAAGACGACATAATTCGATGCCCGTTCCATCCGCAGACCAAATATTGATGGTATTTGCTCTATTTGCTTTCCTTACCCCACATAAATAAAGCCCACCCAATAGAGCCTTGATTTCTTAAGCATCGGTCGGCCTCGCATCTCTTTCTTTGCTATAATGTTGCTGAATCTTTGAAATTTTCTGATTAGTACACTCTACGATAGTAGAAATAATTTCACTGTCAAAAAATAACTCCCAGCATTCTTTTAGAGTTTTAGCTTCTTTTGCTATGCCTATTACACCCGGTAAATGAATAACAATGTTATGTCGACGCGTCCGAACATTCTTTGTAGGGGCACTATCACACCACTGCGATATTTGGTCTCGTCCAATGAAATGTGTGTCCACTAAGTTGCAGTATGCTTCTTCAGAATTCACATCACTGTCACTTACGTCTTGCTCTGTGTCTGTATTCTCTGTTCTTTCTTCCACGGCATCGTATTCAGAATCACTGGACTCGTCCGAAACATCAGTTTCCTCATCATGCACCTCCTGAAGCTATATTGTTCCACTACTTTTCTATCCTTCTCAGCTGTGGGGTCCAAGTTTTCTTTTTTTCTCCATTATAGCCTACAAAAATATCGACGTTATTTAAAGCACCAAAGAGTAAAGCACCAAAATTACCATAATTACCATAAGTAATACATGTACTTATAAAAATATTAGGAAAGAATATTCACCTGAAAGAAGTAACTAACATCCAGTGACTTCCATGCAAATACCGGAAAAACAGAAGGGATACTTTTCCAGAATCGGTACAATAAGCTATTTGAACTGCTTCTTCAAAAGGTCAAACATCATATAAAACTGCCAAATGTTGCACGGAAAGATCCTGTTTCCCTGCTACTCATAGGGACAGTTGAAAACTTCGAGGAATGACAGCGACCACTCACCTCAATTTCTCAATTGAAACTGAGGATAGTATACCAGTCTCTTTCAGATAGGTACACTAAGTTGTACACAAGCTGTCACATGTTACCCATATGCTTGAAAAGAGGAAGAATGAAAGCACTTTGTGATAATATTCGCTGAAAACTAATACCGAGTGGAACACCACTACTAATCCATATCGACGACAATGTAATCATTCTGGTCTCTGAAAAACACCGCGCAACCGAGTTGGAAGAAGTTGGTTAAAAAAGTTACAGAAATGGTCGCGCGGCGTCTGGGAGACGCCAAGATCGGTAAGAAACCGCTTATTTCTGAAATCATTATGTAGCATAGTAAAAACAAATTTTATTCCATAAAGGCAATTGAATTACTTGAAAGGTACACAAAATGTCAAAGATGGGCAACCTATATCTTAAAAAAAAACCACATGTTACTCATACTGGCGTCTCACAGACGCCACGCAACCTCTCCAGGGTTAAATATTGACGTGACGGCTATTTCTAGTCTATGGGTACCTTGCCTTCGGATAAGGACTTGCTAAATATGATTTCTCGGGATTGTGCTATGCATGGCGCTAACTTCTCGACACCCGAGCAGGTATTCCCTCTGGACCTGAGGACTTGTTACTTATATTCGAACGCAGTTGCTACTTATTCCATGACGTAGGATAATGATGTCAGCCATCGGATCAGTGATTTGATTAGTGATAAGAATTTCTGAATCATGCACAGTGTCAGCTACTGGATAGGTATTAGTTTTATAAAACTGCTACCTAGTTTGCTCTATCGATATGTCGGTGACTACTTTGCCATTTTTATTTACTAAAGACTCTTCAGTTAAAGATTTGTCCTGAAGCTGTTTCACGTGAGACCAAAATGACTTGTGGTTTTCATTTAGTACTTTAACTAGTTCTTATTGAAATGTCGTTGAGTAGTTCTTTTTATTTTCTTTGTTATTGAGCTTTGAGAAAAGTAAATTTCTCTCGCCATCATTTCCGTTGCTTTGTTACCTACCTTTATAGAGTTTGAAATAAGTTGTGCAATTGCCTCTGTCTCCTGAGCTCCCGCCTTCCTTCGTACTTATATAGGGAAGCGAAGAGCTTCTTAGGTTCCTTAAGCATTTATCATCTGACGGCGTGATCACGATCCTAATTATATACTTGCTTTAGCCTGGCAAAAAACTTTGTGAATGCAGAAAATACCTATTGGAAACCTCTAATATTAATTGATTCGTGGAGGAAATCATAATTAACACACCAAATATTTGAAAGTTAGGTCTTAAAACACCCAAAAAATATTTCATATGAACTGTTTTTTCTCTATTTGATTCGCAAAACCTATTTTTAATAAGTTTTTCTTAGTTACCACCTCCTATGGAGTTCTTGATTCTTCTATGTACAAATAACCTGATATGTCAAAAATATGGGCTGAATAAATATTCAAATATTAAATGTACTTTCAATGCTCATTTCAATGCAGAATGTTTGAAATATGTCGATGCAGTTGCCTTTTTGCATCTCGTAGAATAAGCCTTGTATCTGTGCATTATATATATTAATGATGACATTGAACTTGTTTTAAGCAAGATTAATATTGACGTAAACGCCATTTTTAGGCCAAATTTATTTGTACTTGCATTTATTTTTGTACTTACTTCACAGGTGATGCCCAGAGAAGACTTTCTATGCCGTGAATTATAATATTTATTCCACTCGTTATATTTGCCGGACCACCTTGATAAGGACCATGCCATGCAGATACGTGCATTGAGGATGACACTAAGCCCCAATTTCATGCCCTCTTCTGGGGACATAGTCAATGCTGGCACGGATATTACATGCCTTGAGTACGAAAAACGTTTTGCAATACAGCCTCGAAAAAATCCAGTAGTTCTAAAGTTGCGATTTGACAAGGCCATGAGGTAGGGAGTTCATCATTTTCAAGGAACACTAAATTAATTACTACCCGTTCGAGGTTACGAGTCAGTAAGAGGGTGAATCAAGCAAATATGTGTATCATGCAGTTGAAGATAAAATTCGAAATAGAAGTGACAACGTTGGAGGTAAACTATGAAACAATGAAGTCACCGTAAGCATGGGGTGACTTGGTGACTATGAGTTGACTAGGTGACTATGGGGTGATTCTGTGTAAGGGGTCTCGTTTTATGTTTTCTTTTATCATGCGTCAAAGAGATACCTCATCCTGCCAAGAATCACGGTGGTCTCTGCAGCTACACCATTTTATATGAAAGCGGTGGCGTTTAGTGAACTCCTGCTCAAAGTAAATCATTCTTAATTTTTATCATAATTCGATTGTGACTGCGCTGTGGAGGTTTCCAGCAATACAAGAATTGTTTTCCGTTGTGTAATTTGAGGATGGTCTAGGTCAATCTATAAAGGCTAGGAAGTTTGAAACTCGTCCCACAAAGATTGCAGCAAAATAGAAGCGAGTGAGAAATTACTGCGTTGAAAAAAAAGGAATCAGCCTATGAGACGTATGAGACACTTACGCATTTAATACTCAGCCCATTGTTTCATTTGGTACGTGGTAAAGAAGCAAAAAGAGTAATCAAAGTACTTTATTCCGTTCAATATAATGTCTTCCCGCAAGAGTTTTTCTCCTGCAGAGATTTAAATCCAGTAATCAGTCGAGGAAATATACTTCTGAACATTTCGTACTGAATTACACGGGAAGCATTAAAGATACCACAGCTGCACAGGGAGGAAAAATTTGGAAAAGTATGTTTTCTGCCACGCTAGGAGAATTTGAGACAAGGAGGTGTACAGAAAAATGGAAAAGGACACGACTATATGACGCACCCTGAAGATGGGAAGATCCAGATAGATAGGCCACACTATGAGACACAATAACATCGTGAATTATACGTTATAAGGTAAAACGTCGCGATTGAGTGTGAGGGACGAGTAAATACACAAGCTAGCTAAAGTGAGATATGGAACAAGAAGAAGAAGAAGAGCATAAAGAGATCAACATTTATTTTCATTTCATCTTAATGCTGGGGAATAATTGAAATATAAAACTTTGTCCGATGCACCGACCATTACAAATATTAGGAGGAAATATTAGTGAGACTCAGTTATACTCCAATTACTACAGTTTCCTATCAAAACATTTATAATTTTCACCAAAATTCAAAGTTCATACAGGGTATGGGAATCTAAAACAGTCCCTAGGCCTAGGTCATTGTAAGGTAGCGTCAGAAGTCTCAATAAAACAACCCTTCTGCGTCAGAATTTAATGTTGGACTTAATCTAAGATGCTGTATAGCAACCACTTTGTTACAGCCACTTGTTTACAAGCATATAACGACAAACAAATATCCACAAACCGATACGAAGCCATAATGTATCAGGAAAAGAGCTGGTGCCCTTTAATTCGGGCCAAACACTCTGGACCTTCTGGACTTGAGGCTTCAGATGAGACGGGAAGTGCCGCAGGAGTTGCTCTACATGAAGGGCCGGCACGGATAGGAAGATATGTCGGGGATTGCTGATCGATAGGGCAGAGACGAAGGGATTTAAGGGGACGATGGGGGGGTCAGGGATTCACGGGAGAGTAGGCGGGGTTGTGCAGGGGGGAAGGGGCTCCGAGTGGGTGGACGAGGGGGTTCCCTTCAATTCCCCTTCACCCCCTGGGGGACCGACCCGCTAGTCCACTTAAAAGGCTCTGCCTCAGGTGGCCACGGGGTTACGGCCGACACCGGAAACTCTCAACCCTTTTGATTAAACTTGCTGCCGGCCGAATGACGCCTCTTCTCTCCTCCGAGCGACGGGGGTGACACAAAAAAAGAGGCCCATCCTCCTCTCGTAAATCGGTGTCGAAGCCACTCCGGAATCCCCCTCTTTCCCACTTTACGAGTCGAAGTCGACGGCCGCGCGTCCAAAAGGCGATCCACAAAAGGCGATGCCAGGGCGCCTTAAAATTTGTCAGCGTGTCACTCAAGTATTTTGAGAGCAAATAAGTTTCATTCATCCACCTCGACGAGGGGGTCATAACTTAGCATGTTTTATAACTTAGAAAGAGGAAATGCAGATGTATGGACTCAAACGGTGCAAAATGTTCACGATCTAGATCCAAGTTCTAACCTAAACCATTTGACTGCTGGTCGATCAAAATAACGAGGAAGTTACAGGAAACGAAAAATATAACTACCTTAATGTTGAAATATTATGCAAACCGAGATACGAAATCTATTGAAAGTACACAGAGGCGTCTACCACACGCCTTGTTGCTATGAATTTTAGTCGACATATATTGAAGGAGAGAATAGCTCATAAGCAATGGTCTACATGAAATGTTTTCAGAGTGCAGAGGAGAAAAAGATATATTTCGAATATTGTGCCACCTTCGCACGTCCCATAGGGGAGCAAGGACTCGAAATATAATTTGAAGGGGCCAAGTTGCAAGACATAAGGAAGGCAATATCATCCAAGGTTTATTTTGGAGTCTATAAATATCTCAAAAATCCTTGAAAACTTCAAAGGAGACGTTGAGACACCACCTACATATCACGAGGATGAGAGAGCGATCCGAAAATCCCTGGAAGACGCGGACCAATCATGTAAAATTAACACGACGAGGCCTATAATGGACGCCAAAAAGTCGTGTAACATATGAGCAAGCCTTGAATAGGCGAAGGCAGCGGGGGAAACAGTTGCTGTTGGTTTTATTCTCTGCGTTGTTGCAGATGTTGCTTTTATTAAGTTTGATCTACATTTTTCTCTTTACTTCAGTAATAGTTGCATAAAATATCGTTAGTGGCAAACACATTGTCAGTAATGGCTGCAAGCGGGGAAAAGAATCCCGAAAATTAGGATCAATATTCAAATTAAGGTTTGAAGGAGGCTCCCATTACTACGAACGTCGTTAGGTACGTCTTACACACCCAATAGATCTCTTAGGGTGAGTTCTTCAGAAAGAGACTCAATTATCTGAACATAATTACAAAGCTCATTGAAAGTGGTCCCTCGTGAACGCTTTGGCACGCATAACCACAGTTGTGATATATTATTAACTTTAGATAAAGAACTCCATTACAACGCAGAAGAACCTGTCCCCAACATTCATGTCCCTTAAAGAAACCGTCACGGAAGGAAGGAAAAAAGGGAATAGGTATTCCATGGTCTTGAAAAGGATATTAGAGAAAGATAAGAGCAAAAGCCGTATGTCATGCGCACCATAAATCTCATTTCAAAATGAAATATGAAATAATGGCTATGAAACTCGCCGAATGTAAAATGAGATGTAAGTAGAACTGTCTGTTGGTACTGGTAAAATTTCGGTAAAACGTTTTATAAAATCGACTAATTTTATAAAAATTAGCTTGCTAACGACAAAAACGTTTTATAAAATCGACTAATTTTATAAAAATTAGCTTGCTAACGACAAAAACGTTTTATAAAATCGACTAATTTTATAAAAATTAGCTTGCTAACGACAAAAACGTTTTATAAAACGTTTTGCGGCATAGGACAGGTTCTATTTCCATAAAACCGTTTTATGCAACAACCAATGAGACCAATTCCGCTCATCACGTTGATAGTAATCTCGTATCCATGGGAAGCCAAACAAGAAAAATGTTGGATCGTAGTTATCCGTGGACCTGAAGACGCCTCTGGTGGAATCCCGGCGAAACTGTCGTCAACCTATGACAACCAACGTGGCGCAAACCCGAAAAATGGAGAGATCCACGAAACAAGAAAAACGTAAACAAACATGGCTGGAAGTTCATGGAACGTTGAGGCAGTATCCTTCTTGTTAGAAGAATGCGTTAGAGCCATAGCACCGTTGGGTGTGATCAGAAAGTAAGTAAATAAACAATACATATAGTTTTGAACCTAACAGTCATCCAAAAGAGAAGGCATTTATCACTTCACGTGTTCGCAGAGCGTCTCATAGATGGCAGGACATTGCGGTTTTATGAATAGTTTTACCGTTTAGAAGTACGTTTTACGTACGATTCATAAAACCTTCAATAAAAAGTTTGATTAAACTCTTTTATGGAAAATTTTACCGTGAGCAACAGGCATAAAAGACCGAAAATGAAAAAGATTTCTCTTCCTCTGATCCAATTACCAACTACCGACAGATTTAGTGAAGAAACTTACAGCATAATGATTGGATGTAGCGCGTGGGATAGGTAGATAGGGATATTCTTCACAAACTCATTGTGCCTTGGGCAGAGACGTAGCCAGGATTTTTGTTTTTGGGGGGGGGCTAAACCTGAAGTCTTGGGGCGTCCTCTCTTGGTACTATTTTATTCGAAATCAGTTTATTTATGGCTAACGTTTTTTATAGAAAAAGGCTTTATTTTTTTTCCTTTTCCTCCTCTTATACCCTTGTAATTTTCAGCCAATATATTAAATGAAAAAACTAAACAAATAATATGATTTGATATTTCGGGGGGGCTCCTCAAGCCCCCCCTGGCTACTTGTCTGGCCTCGGGGTGTTCCCAATCCATCTGGTTCTTCTTTTCGGAACCGTGTTTCATTTCTGTCCTTTCCTATTCTACTCATCAGAAAACTTCTTCATTTCTTATTTTATTCGTCCATTCAATTGACAGCATCCTCCTCCAACACATATTTCGAATGCTTCTAATCTTTTCTGGTCTACTTTTCCAATGTTTCATGCTTCCGATTCATGGAGTACCACGCTGCACACTAATGTTTTTGCATACTGTTTCCTCGTTTCTAGTCCCATATTTTTTAACGAAATAGTTATATTTTCATAATGAACACTTCCTTGGCATGGGAAAATCTATACTTTTTTTCTTTTTTACTTCTTCCATCCCACGTGATGGTACTTCCGAGGTAGGTAAAGGAACCCCTTTAATTTTTCTCCTTTTAGCCTGACTTCTGCCATCAGATTATCTCTTTCACATTTTAGGATTTTGGTCTTCTTATTTATTTTCGTGTTATGTTTCTAAAGACCTTGGTCAATCGTGTTCAATGATCTTTGAAGATCATCACGATTTCCTTCTATGAACGCGATATCGTCTGCGAATCGTAGCATGTTTATTTCTTCTCCGTCGGTTTTAATTCCGTTCGGTACCATTTCTTGTGCTTCTCGTATTTCCTTCTCCAAGAGCATTGAACAGTGCTGGTGAGAGTTTGCATCCATTTCTAAATCCTTTGTTGATTTTAGCGTCTATTTTTTCCTGTTTCTCATTCGCATTCTGACATCTTGCTTCTTGTATTGGTGGAAGATTATTATTTTGTCGCTGTAATCCATTCCGAGTTGTTTCCAACAACCCGAACATCTTGTTCCACTCAACGTTGCCGAAGGCTTTCTACAAGTCCAGCAATACCACATATAGTGGCTTCTTCTCATGTATTGTCCTCATCCACCTAGCTCACATCATTCATTAGATTTTCTTCCTGAGGCCTCATCCCATGGCAGCATTTTTTTATACATTGTCTCCACCTATTCCCAATTTATTCACCCTCAATCGGTAGTTCCCGTTCACATACTCGATTTTACTAATTTTCGTTTTTCTCTCTCCAAAGTGTCTTTTCACTAGCTTTTATACTGTTTCGGTCTTCTCTGTCTTCATGTTCTCCTTGATTTCCTCGAAGCAGCTTTTTATTTTACCCTCCTATGTCATCTTGCATTCTCGAATGGTCTGGTTCTAAGCGTCTTACAGAGCCTCAACTTCGTGTCTACTGTCATTGTATTTTCTTCTTTAAGTTCCATAACCTTCGTTGTAATCCACGAATTCTTTGTTTCGGCTATCTTAATCAATAGTTTTTCTTCTACTACTTGTGCAATTGCTCTCTCCAACTCATCCCATCTTCCTTCTGTGCCCGTTTTTCTTCCAAACTCTAGATTCCTGTCGAAGGCTGTGAAGCAGCAATTTCGTGTTCCATCTTGGTTCATATTTTATCTTCTTCATCGTATTGTATTGAAGGCAGTTATCAATGACTACTAGTTTGTGATCACAACTTATGCTTGCACGGCTTCACATGGCTCTTGTATCTACCCCTGACAAGCGCAAAGTCAATTTGATACCTAACAATATCACTGGCATGACAATATCCCTGGCATCTTCCATACGTACCTTCTCCGTCAATGTTGCTTCATGAGAGTGCTAGCAACAGCCATGTTCTTCTAACTGCAGAAGTCCACTAGTCTTTCTCCTCTGGTGTTTCTGGTGTTATGATGAATTTTTCTTTGGCCTTCACTTCAACTCTCTTGACCTCACTTTGTTCATACACTTCTGCTATTTCTTCTTTCGCATAGCTGGACGTCCTCATGTAGACCTGCACTACCACGGTGTCCGTAGGCTCTTCTCCTTCAAGGCTCTCTCCATCAGGATTCTCTCGCTGTACTTCCACGCCGACTTCACTCTTTGGCCTCATTCTTTCTTCAGTATGATGCAATACCTTCGATCCTGTGGAAGCCTCCTGAATATGTGTCACGGTAACTGTCGCTCCAGCCATTGTCTGCCCTTGTCCATTTGATCTTGCTGACTCCCACGATGTCCATCCCCATCTCCATCTTCTCAATATCCAGCTTCCCGCTCACCCCTAAAGACCTCCTGTTCCGTATCCTCATCCTGCACCTGTCTAGTATTTTCTACCCGGAGAAGCGGTTGGGGGACTATTTTACCTCCGGAATATTTTACCGGGAGGAATGGCATCATTTGATATGAACGGAAGGCTGCATCTACTAGGGAGACTATAATGCGATGCTTTGCCGTTGTCTTCCACATCGCAGTACTCCGACCAATTCCGTGGTCTTAACTCTCGCCGGAAGCTGAGGCAGTTAATACTGGACCGATCTTATTAATCTTCTCCATCAATGCGTTCCGCTAAGTCTGCTGCTTCTAAACAGCCGAGCTGGGTAGTTTGGGTAGCAAGCAGAAAATGCTCGTAGTCTCGTTGCAGAAGAATCGAGTTTTTTCCATTTGTATGTTTTTCTGCCGTCAGTTGGTCTTGGTCTTGAACCTGCGAACATCAATTGGTAGAGGTGGTACTTGAAATCAGACTGGAGGGAATAAAACTCAACCGAGATAGTAGTTTCCACCTAAGCCAAACTTGGAAATCGATCCGAAAATCAATTGCAAAAAACGCGAAAAAAATCGAGCAAATAAAAAGAAAGCGTGGGAAAATCACGTGACAACAGACCCCCCCGTGATAGTTATATATTGCGACAGTTTCAATTAACGTCAACTTATCACCCTGAGGACGGTATCTCTTAAAGTGACCGAATTTGTGGTCATGGATCTCACAACCCGGATGGAATCCCGAGAAACATTTCAACATTAATTCCTAGTGGGAAAAACCTCTGCTGAATATTCACGAAAAAATCCTGGGTGTTGTATAGGAGTAAAAAAATGAACTGGAAAATGGTCATGGCCACAACTGCAGTTTGGAAAGTTTATTCTCACACTTTGCCAGGATGCTATTATTGACCTAAGTGTAGCGGAATTATATTTTTACATTTAATTTAAAAATATTTTAAATCGTAGTAGATATAATAAATCAGTTTAAAGCAAAAGCATTTTTTTACTACGAAAAAGATCAGCATAAGTAAAGTGAAGCTGAGAATAGTTTAAACATTGGAAAGGGAGAGGTGTTGGAGAGACATTAGGAATGTTCACTAAGACGATCCCTGGACAGCAGAGGAGGTGATTCAGGGGAATAGAAAGTATAGGAATGGAATGTCCCGGAGCAGATCACGGAGCAACAGAATGAGCAATGGCGGTATTGCTTCGTGTGGGAAACGACGGGGACACTAAGTAAACGATGTGAAAATGAAGTATTTATCAAGGATTTGGAGAGAATGCCAGGAAGTGAGAACATGCACGAAGTTTGTACTTGAAGGGAAACTTTGCATTTAAATCTCCTGTTGCAAAATATGGTGGAAAGTGATTAATAGGACTCCAAAAGGTTGAAAGGAAAATGGCGATTATTTCAAATAATTTTACGGCCAAGACATTTGGTAAGTAACTTTTTGGTATTAAAGCACCTCATTACGAAGCTAATACCGTAGAACTACAGAAGAGTTCAGCCAACGAGAAAATGAAGTTACTTTATACACTCCCAATGTCAGTAGTATTTGTGAAGTGGTAGTGTGGCTCAAAGGGTTGGGATAAGTAAATATTGCCACGAGAAAAAATCGGACCGCGTGGGTTTCGAACCATGGACCTTTGGTTACCGACGTCTTTGCCTTTTACCCTCCAAATTACCCACGGGAATTAAGGTAGCGTGGTGGACTGCGCCACGTTGACCCGACCAGGTCTGTGGTTCGATTACCGGTCAAGGCCGATTTATTGTCGTGGATATTTTATCACCGTGTTTTCAGTAGATATGTTTCCACATTGATCGGAAGAAAGTTTAAGGCGGTATCTATCTGCTTTAAAAAAATAAATATTTTGAGTTCATTGATGTCTACGGTAATTTATCTATCCCCTTTTAAAGAAAGAAAACACAATCAATGAGCGAAGATATGAAAAAAACAAGCCTTAATTTTCACAAGATGCACCGTTTTAAAATTGTCAAGGACATACATGTATGAAAGGGGTGTAATACCAAATGACTTTGAAAGATGCATAACAGTACGATACCAAAGAAAGTCCATGCGACGAGGTGCAAAGAATACCGTACAATTAGCCTAATCTGCCAGGCCCAAAAATCATTAGTAACATAATAATTAACCGAATTGAAGGTAAGATAAATGCAGAAATAAGTGAAGATCAATTTAGCTTTCGGAAAAAGATGGGAACTCGAGAAGGACGCTGCTAGACAAGAGAATCGCCAATAACCTAAGCACATACATGGCTTTCATAGACATAGAAAATCTTTAGATAATGTTAAATGGGAACACTTATTTAATTTATTAAAGAAAATAGGGGTAAAATTCAGGGATAGAAAGGTTATATGGAATCTATATATAAATGAAAAATTGGTAATAAGAAATGGTAACAAGTGGGAAAAAGCAGAGATCCAGAAAGGCGTGAGACAGGACTGTGCCTTATCAGCAGTTCTATTTAACCGGTACATAGAAGAAGCATTTCAAAAGATAAGAGGAGGGGTAAAGATACAAGGGATTAAAGAGAACATGCTAAGATTTGCGGACGACATAGTGATCTTAGCAGAAAGTGAAGAAGAATTACAGAGTATAGTGAAAAATATGGAAGATGCAATGGTAAAGGAATATAATATGAGAATTAACAATAAAATACTAAGGGAATGGTTTGCAGTAAAGAGTGATATGTTAATTGTAAATTAAGTATGAAAGGCAAAAACATACAAATGGTAAAGGAATTCAAATATCTGGGGGCAATAATAACAAGTGACGCATAAAGCAAAAGGGAAACTAGAAATAGAATATCCATGGCTGAAATAGCTTTCAACAAGAAGAACAAACTGTTTACTGCAAGAAACATCAGCCTAGACATAAGGAAAACATTGATGATAAAAGTCTTGGTGTGGAGCATTGCTCTGTACGGATGTGAAACCTGGACCATTGCAAAGGAAGAAAGAAGAAGATTGGATGCTTTAGATGAAGTGTGGTGTTATCGATGAATGCTGGGAATCGGTAGGATGGACAGAGTTAAAGATGAAGAGGTGTTCAAGAGAGAGAGAGAGAAGGGGAATGAACTATGGAAGAGTATTGTGAAAAGAAGAGGGGAATTGTATGTTGCATAGACACAATGGAATCTAGTCAAAAGAGTGTGTGTTCGAGGGAATGGGGTGGAGGGACGATACAGAGAGGGAGGCCAAGGGATAACAATATCCGACGCAAGTGAGGAAGGAATGCAACATCCTATGAAGAAATGAAAAGGAAAGCTCGGAACAGAGATGAATGGTGGTCTAGTTTCAAACCAATCGAAGGATTGATAACTGCAAGAGAGGACTTTCACGTAGAAAATGCATACCAATAGCTGTAGAAGATCAGCAAATAGTTGGTTGGTTCACTAATTTCAATATCAGCTTTTTCCCACGAAATGGATGGCTTTGCACGAGCTATAGGTCTATTGAGAGCCTTTGTGGAAAGAAAACTAGAAAATGATAAGAAAGATTCTCTTTTTTAACATTCAAGAATGACAGGGAGATCTTCTATTCCAATTCAATTTCAAATTAAACATAAAAATGCACTATATTCAATTGTATATGAAGTTTCACCAGATATTTCCTCCTGTGCGGTCAGGTCATGAACGTGTCATCGTCGTAGTGGAGCCAACAAGACGGTCGTTGTTGTCATAGAGCTGCTTCCTCGAAATTTTCCATGTGAAGAACGAACGAAGGAACGAAAACGGTTTGTTTTCTCGTCCGGAGAATGTTAAATCTTCTCGTCTCATTAATGGCGTCCTCCGCATGGATGCATATTTTATTCTAATGGCAACCGTTTTCAGCGATGTAAGTCTTCGTAAATTGCAGTTGGGTTCTGCTGGCTCTTTTCTGTTGAAATCGAGCATTTACTACCATTTCAGACAGCATTCTAGAAATAATTATACGAAATACAATTATGGGCATAATTTAAACTGTTTTCCCCGTTTCCCTCGGGCACCTGCGCCATGGCCTCTCCACGCACTACAAACGGAGGGAGTTTTTGAAATACCCTGCTCCTGTGGTAGAGTTTATATCGGTAAGAACGATCTCTCCGTGACAGGCAGACTTAAGGAGCATTATCGGGCATTGGGAAAGGAAATACAAAAGATTCAGCCGCATATCACCACGCCTATTCCAGGGCACCACATGATTTACACAGAAATGACGCAGGTAGAAACCAAGGAAAAATTTTATTCATAACTTTTGATACGCAAAGCCATTTAATTTGAAAATAAGGCCCCACAAATTGAACAGAGACGATAGGATAAGCTCAGCGACACATGAAATAGGCTTTTATGCAGGTTTCCAAAAATTTCTCTGTATTGTAACACTTACTCTCCTCAAGAGTTGCATCATGATGACGTATGAGAGGGAAGTGGCGATAACCAGATAAATTCAAGGGAGAGGAGGGGAGGAGGATCTTGAGGATGATGAGTGTGACCCGTCGTGACGCAGGTGCCCGGGAGAAAGGGGGAAAATGCAATACATTTTCTCCGACATTTTACTTAAAAAAATAATTCTTGAAAATTATGCCTGCAATGGTAGCGAAGGCTCAAGTTCAACAAAAAAAAGACGCAGCACAACCCATAAAGTCCTTAAAGAAGTCCTTGTGAAAACCTACGATCCATTTTACTAGCTTATTTACCCTGCGAAATTCGACTGCCTTATAATTGAGGTAACTTCTTCCCCTTACACCATACTAACCTACTTAAATTCCATCACTCCATTCCCTAACTTCCTTCCTTCCAATTTCCCATCTCTTTCAGGTGTTGTGTTTGATGCTCTAAACCTCTCCAATTATCTCTTCTTCTAGTTGCACTTGCACCCCGCTCACCTCTACTTCCCTGTGATTACTTGAAGCTGTATACTAGGGGTGATCGTCAAAAACGTTTTTTCGAACTTCAAGGGGCTTGGGGTCAGAAAAGTGGTGTATGGGGTTCAGTATAATCCAGGAATTTTTTCAGAATTTTTGTCAAACGTCCTGAGGTTCCGCCAAGCGGTTTAAGTTTAACAATTTTAGGCCATTTTGGTAAAAATTTGAAATTAGCGAAAGAACATGCCCCGCCTAATTTTTTTGTAAGAAACACTAACATATTGTCAGAAGGTAAGTGAAAAGTGGCTTGGAAGTAGTTAAAACCCATAGAAACAATAAAAAAAAATTATTAATAAAATTGAGGATATGCAACCCGGCAAGCACGCCATGATAGCCTGGTTGGGCGGGATGTGATCGTTGGCCGCGGGATTGCCGTTACTAGTTTTGAGGAGTGTGCAACGCCTACGTGGGGAAAAGGGAGATAACATTAATCGATTTACTGCTATCTAGCTATACTTCGTGGCATTTTGAGATACATATTGTAGGTACATCTTGCGTATGAAACACATTGTAATTTTTTTCAATTTAATACTTTTTTCTCCAATGGAGTTCAACGGAACCTTGTCATTATCTAGTAAACACCGTGGCAGTGAAAATGTAGC
The DNA here is from genome assembly GCA_963573305.1 of Pyrrhosoma nymphula. NCBI lineage: Eukaryota > Metazoa > Arthropoda > Insecta > Odonata > Coenagrionidae > Pyrrhosoma > Pyrrhosoma nymphula. Next base: position 6,703,098 of record OY754329.1, read on the forward strand.
ATCTTAATGTTTCGGGAAAATATCCTGTACTATTCAAAATTACAAAGTGTTTTATTTTTACAATGTTCTTCCCTACAAGTCTGGCTCACGCAATCGCGCGCGGAAAGAGGGGAGCATTCTCTTATTTTCTTCTATAAGCTAAAGTTCTAGAGGTAGTGTTTTCTCGTGAAGAAATGAATTCAAAGAGGAAGAGGACAAGAGAGTATTTGAGGTGTCAAATTTTGGTCCACCTGAGGACATTTCATCGCGGCAGTTTCCTACCATTGAGGAAGTCATCAGGTTTTACAACAGCGTTCGGTATACCAAGAAAGCAGAAATGAAAGGTAATGATCCTCCATTATCTAATATTTTAAAGCAAGTCGCTGAAAAAATACTGATGATATGGCAAGCTGCAAGCATCCCAACTGTAAGCAAAGGGAGAGTTGTAAATCTGATAAAAGTCCACCATTCCACATATGAGAAAATATTAAAAGAACATGGTCCTAATAGATCCACCATATTGGAAAAGAAGAAAAATGAGGTGATAAAGGCTTTCAAAAAACTTTTTGATATATGCTTTTGTAAATGTGAAAACAGAGAATCTTGTGACTGCCCTCTTCAACGTAAAGTTCGTGTGCAAGAATGGACGTTCCTCTCTGATCAGCGTGGAGACCGTCTTATGGTAATTTTTACCTTGGGCAAGAAAACTACTGCTACTTTAAATAAACATTTGTCGAGGAGAGAGATGGAGGGCCGTCATGCTTTGGCGAGTTCGGCACAAGAGGAAGTGAGTAAATTTCGACGGCAAGATAACGAAATTGAATGAGAATGATTCCGAGAAAAATAATGAAACTAAACAAGATGATCAGTCAGACAATGCTTCTGAGTATCGACAATCAACCTCACAAAGAAAAGGGCTTAAGCGCAATTCAACAAAACTAACTGCGCTTGCAAGGGTATGTGACAGATTCGGAGTTCCATCAGCTACGGGAGCAGCATTAGCAACGGCAGTATTAGAAGATTTTGATATTGTGAACAAGGAGTACTCATCCCAAGTCATAGACCGTATAAAACTTAAAAGACAGAGACTACAATCAAGACTAGGAGTAGAAAAATCAGAACATAGTGGACCCGCAGTGGAGATTTACTTTGATGGAAGAAAGGATAATACAGTAATTCAAAATAAGGAGGGGGGAAAATATTACAAAAGTACCATTTTAGAAGAACACGTTGTGATTATATGCGAGCCTTACTCGATATACATCACTCACGTGACTCTTGTTTCCGGTACAGCTAGAGATATTTCATGATCAATCATGCAATGCATGGAAGAGCATCCTGCGATACTCTCAAATATTTGCGCAGTCGGCTGCGATGGTACTGTTGTAAACACAGGTAAAAATTGTGGAATCATTAGGATTCTGGAAGAGCATTTAAATAAGCCATTGCAGTGGTGCATTTGTCTTCTCGATTTAAATGAACTTCCATTCCGACACCTTATTGCTCATTCAGATGGAGTTTCGGCTGGACCCAAGAGCTACACTGGCCCCATTGGGAAGCAGATCCAAAACTATGAAGATTTACCTTTTGTTGACTTTGAAATCATCCCTGCTTGTCACCCCGATGCATGTATTGCTGACATAAATAGTGATCAGGCGTACCTAATAGATGTGTCAAGAGCAGTTGCGTCCGGAAAATGCCCGACGGGTTTAGCTGAACGATCACCGGGAAAACTTTGCCACACCAGATGGGTTACAACAGCCGCTAGAATTTTACGTTTGTGGTAGTCAACGGAGAATGCTTCAGAGGAACTGCTGATATTGGTCACTTATATACAGAAAGTGTGCATTAAGATGTGGTTCATGATTAAATCGAAACCTTACTGCGTTGATGGAGCTCAACACATGTTCGACTTGATGCACTCCACAAGGTATGTAAGAGAAGATCTGCTGAAAGTTGTCGATCCAGTTATACAACGTGGTGCTTTCTGGTGTCATCCTGAAAACATGCTCATATGTATGATGACGGGTGAAAGTAAGAGAGCAAGCCGTAAAAAAAATACTTCAAGCTAGATATACAAAAAACGAAAACAATCCAGTGAGAAAATTTGAAGTGCCCCAATTACAATGGAAAGCAAAGACGTATAATTATTTGATACCTTGGAAAAGCATTGTAGTGACTAAGCCTCCACTTCTAAAGAGTTTGACAGAGGAAGACATCAGAAAAATGGCAACTAACCTAATAAGATCGGAATTGCCAAAATTCCTACATATTCCTGTCCACACTCAAAGTGTTGAGACACATGTTCGTCTCGTGAAGGATGCGTCTGCGACAGTCTATGGGAGATATAACAGAGATATGTTCATAAAAACTATCATTGCGGAGAGAGCACATATGCCTGAATTCCGCCATCAAAGTTAGTACAAGGTCCACGATTAAAACTAAATGCTAAAAGTGCCCATTTTGGTTGGGAGGTTGGGTTGGGCACGGGTGGAACAAGATGCGTAGCCACCTCCTCGTGGTAAGTTATGGGTTGTTACTGGAACGGTAGCAAGCGAAGAGCCACACAGGCATTAAACGCGATATCCAATTAGCGTATGCCGGGTTGCCTAACCTCAATTTTATTAATAATTTCTTTTAGTGTTTCTAGGGGTTTTAACTACTTCCAAGCCACTTTTCACTTACCTTCGGACAATATGTTAGTGTTTCTTACAAAAAAATTACGCGGGGCATGTTCTTTCGCTAATTTAAAATTTTTACCAAAATGGCCTAAAATTGTTAAACTTAAACCGCTTGGCGGAACATCAGGACGTTCGACAAAAATTATGAAAAAATTCCTGGATTATATTGAGCCCCATACACAACTTTTCTGACCCAAAGCCCCTTGAAATTCGAAAAAAAGTTTTTGACGATCACCTCTACTGTACACACCTAAAAACCAACACGAAATTCGTCGGGTTCAAGTTTTTTTTCAGCCAATCGTATCCAGTCGTTCACTCCTTCAATGCCTACAACAGGTATAGCGAAACTTGGTGGCACTCGCCAGCGGATTTTTTAACGTCACTGAGATCGAATTAAGCGTTGGTGAGCAGCAAAAAACTATCCAAGGGCTCAGTTGGGCACTTGTAGAGAGACCCTAAGTATCTTTAATTTCTCCTCTCTTGTATGATCTCCTATCACTGACGTAATTTTCTGCTCTGGCGAGTGCCAAAAGGTTCTGCTACGCCTATGCCATATTTCCCAATTCAATACCTTGCATGCACCACTTTGACCCTCCTTCGCCCCTCCATAGTATCCCCTGCAATTATCACTCCATTAGTTCCCGCAATGCCTCCGCCTCACTTTTCGCAGCTCCAAAGGTTCTATTTTTCCTTTCTTTATTCAATGTTTAATGTTTACCAGGTTCCCGGTCCTCATAATTGAAGTTCCTAGATCCCATTTGACTGCTACTTCCTTATTGCTTTTTTTCTTCTACTTGTAAATCGTATTGATTCACTTGAGTCCATCATAGATGAAACTATTTTTCGCCAGAATACCTTGGCATGGCCATCTCAGAGGCCTTTCCCCCGCTGCCGAGCGTTAAACCCTACCTAGTTAGAGTTATATTGAATGAGAAGCAGTAGCTTTGTGATTCCACATGTATTTATTGTAAACTACCCGGGTTTCGACGTAGCACGTCATCATAAGGTGATGATGGTGATATGGTGATGAGATCACCTGATGATGACGTGCTACGTCGAAACCCGGGTCGTTTACAATAAATACATGTGGAATCACAAAGCTACTGCTTCTCATTCAATATGCTAAGAAAATTCCATAAAGTTACGCCTGAGACAACGGAGTTTAGCTAGAGTTAAATTCAAAGCCCTTGGGCAGTGTCTCGTAGTTGCCAGGATCCAAATACCCCATTATGTATGTCCATGTTAACTTCCGAATAATAATTTAGAATTGTGTGAGTTTTTCCATCACCACTTCCCAGTGGTATTCATAATGGAACAATATCTCATTTAAATGTCTTTCGCAGTCTGGGTCCTACCCTTCGACCTATCTGTTCCATGGGTACCCCAGGAAGAGCAATCATTATTGCGACCATTAGTCCCACTCTAGGGGTCATTGGAACGCGTAAAGCGCTTCGACCGCGTAAAGGTATTAGTCCGTGGGATAGAGAAAACTTTTTACGACACAATAACTTAAATATTTATATTATTAATCTAATTTTTATACTTGGAACCAGAAGTAAAAGTCAACAAAATCGTAATACCAAAATCAACGGCAGATGCTTTTATCAAAGTTCTTTTCTCCTCAAACATACTCGTGAATGCATAAACAAGGCTCCCAATATTTTTAGAAGTGCGCCTCCTAGTGCGCAGGGCTCGAAGCGAATGGAAAGCACCAGCATTATGTGTGCTGCGAAGTAAGCGAATGGACTAAAGCGAATGGACTAAAGCGAATGTAAAGCATCGAATGAGGAGGAGGGATGGAAGAAGATGGAGGGGGTGGGATATGAAGTACAGCACCGAATCCTCCATTTCCCCACTTCTCCTACTTTCTACATCACCCTTTCCAAGTGTCACGTGATGCGTGTGACGCTGATGAAATACGGGCGGGAAAGATGGAAATCTCAGCGCCCCGTAAAAATTCAGAGCGGGTCCAAAAAACATCATTTAGGACGCCCGGATGCAGAGGGGGGGGAGGGTGGGAGGGGGAGGGGAAGGGAGGGAGAGGGAGGGTGACATCGTCGCCTAAATTTTATTAATCGCTAATGAATGACACCGGGACGGGCAGAGGTCGCGCCACCGCGCAGAGACTGAGGTCCCGTGGATGAATACGTAAAACATGACCGCAAAACAGTTTTTTCGAACAAAAATATACGAGCGGGCCTCGTGCTAGCGCCATTACTCTCTTTCTCTCGACAGCGACACCAGAGACATCTGATGGTGAATGTGCACGAGTTTCATTTCCGTTCAAATGAGCTACTGACCGGAAGAGAGACGGACATTAATGAAAATTATTAACGTAGAGAGGGAGAGAGGAAGGGGAAGTGAAAAGGGGAGTTTATGGAGACGCGGGACCATCCCACCATTAACTACCATCAGCCGACGAAATGCAGCCGGCGCGCTGCACTCCGGCTTCCTCCCGCCAACACCTCCACCTCCCTTTCCCCTCAACTACCACATTTAATTATAACCGGAGCAGGTGTAAATAATTAAGATCAACTGAAGAGTAGCTGTGAGCGCGTCGAGGGCCTTCCGCCTCCACCGCGTCAAAAAACAGGTTGAAGGTCGCTGCGCGTTGCAGCGAATGCAATGAGAGTCTGTGCCTCGGGTGGACGATTTCATCGGCACCCGAACAAGTGGCACCCACTGATTCAAACTAAGAAACTATATTACATAACATTGGTCGACTTTCATAATTTTGCAAAAAGTGACAATTTTATTTATATTTATATGGTGCAAATATCAGAAGTTTTTAGGTCAAATAATATATATTTTGTTTTCAAACCTCTACCAACGTTTCGGATCTTTATTTGTCGATCTTCAGGGCTTTTATATTAGTTGTGGATTCTCTTGACTCAAGAATAGGGACTCTCGGGATTAATGGCTGGAGTTAAAGAGGCCAAGATCAAGTTTGCATGACTGCAGGCATCGAATATTCAGTGTATAATGAAATATCTTAATTCTTGGCGAAATCATTAACCAAAGGTATGTTGGCGTGTTGCACGCAGCCTCCGAATATAAAACACGGAATATAAACGTGCTGATTACCTTTCCAAAATAAGAGGTTCACAGAGTACACTCAATCACCACGGACAGAAATATATAAATCTTCAAGAGTACTAAAGCCGTGAGAGAGAAGTCGGCCGCTTTCTCCTACACATGGCGTCTCTTTGGAACAGCTCCGTCTGTCGTCCAATCTCTGCCAATCATTTAAGAGATCATACGTTTCTATAATGATATCTATGGAGTGCCAAAGACATTCAACGGCAATACTCAGGCCATAGTTCTCTTGGAAGATATTTGTGACTACACCTACGAGATATGGATGGATCCCTTTCAGTCAAGGAAAGCGACGCACAGTGGAATTGAAAGAAGTTGGCCAAAGTGCAAAAAACATTAAAAAAAACTAAAAGCTGGAACTTTGTTTGGACTATCCCAATTGAGTGACGCGTGAGGTGACGCTTGTCGTATTTTTCAGTTATTACGTATGAATAATATACGAGGTCTCAAAAGTTTACAAATTTTACAGAAAACGTGACGAGAAGAAAGCCTTCTTTGGCAAGAAGAAGTTATTAGTTTCAGAAATGGACGCCATGAAATACTTCTGAAGGAAGAAGTCCACTTCCACCGATAAACACCTCGCTATTCTCTTTAGTCATTTCTGTTAAGCAGACAACCAATTCTAAATGCGCTGACTGTGGGTCGCACGGTACTCATACCTAAACAGGGCCGTCCAGTCTAAAGAAACACCGCCCGGTAACCTGCCTCATAACCGTGTCACGGAGCTCACCTTAGTCTTGAGTGAACTTCTCCTCCACAATGTCCAGGCATCGTGGGTGGAGTAGATACAAGCAGAGGAGTTCATAGCGAGGAAACACGGGATGCAAGGAAAACCCGCTCATATGTAGGTGCATATACAGGGGCGCCATTTACCTGACGTGAAACTAATCAACTGGGTGGACTACAAAACGGCGTTCGACACCACTTCACATGAGCCACTCATCGCCATGCTGAAAAGGATGAAAATCCATGCAGAGGTTGTGCTCATCTGACTCTATTCAAATTACTTGCTTCATCCAGATATCAGGCAAACGGACAGTTTCAACAGAATTGATAACTTACCAACGTAGCATTTTCCAAGGCGATAAATAAAGTTCTTTATTTCCGCCTACCCCTCTCCCCATTTCTACAATAATTTAGATGATACATGTGCGGTGTCTATGGAGGCAGAAAGCATAAGGTCACCCATTTTTTCTTGAAAGACCTTAAGTTACACGCCTCCAACGAGAAAGACCTTCGTATAGTCTTAGACCTCTTACTTAAATTCGCAGAAACTCTTGGAATTCCATTTAAAGGTAATTCGGAATAATAAAACGAATACTCCTCCTTCCCCTTGTCGTAATTTTTAAATTTCACTCACCGACCAATCAGGAGTCACCTGACTGTTGGACCCTAACTATAAGCTTGCCGTACTTTAATTCAACGACATTACCTTGAAGACGATGGGCGAGCAGTCCGTCAATACATCAAGTTGGTACTATTAGCCAATTAGTGAAACCGGTGGAAATCCCGAGAAGAAGAATTCACGCTAAGATTTCGTCAGGAAAGCATTAAATCTTTTTTCAGCGACATCTTAATAGTGTCATCTTTTAGCATTTTCTATAAATGGACTATGACTGTCGAGTGCGTAATTGACATAGGCAGACTCATAGATAAGTGATTCATTTTAGGCACTGGTAGGACCATTATTCTCATTTGCATACAACGTAACACTAAAGTATTGTACATTGGCTACCAAGAGCTTACTTAAACTCACCAAAATGATCATTTAACGATGTTATCATGTTTTATAATGTCCAAAGTGACAGTGCATCCAGAAAAGTAGCATTCGTGGTTCTATAATTTGACGTAATTACTTCCCTGCTACTGATTTATTTTTCTCTCACATTGTTTAGGTAAATGCGTTTGTTTAACATTATTGCTTTTAAGGATGAAAAAACTCAAGACATGATATCTGCATGCCAAGTTTTCCTAGAGATTCCGAAGTGAACGCTATCTTTTATTAAAAAGTTAAGCAGTTAATTTACTATAGTGAGTAATGTCATTAACTTCTGAACGTTGTTTAATTTTTTGGACATGCTGCCATTTGATGCACGTTTTCAAGGACTTAAGGATTTTCACGAAGATATCAAACTAAAGTAACATTGTATTCTCGCAAGGAGTGGCAATGAAGGGTTAAGTGGAGGCTTCCTATACTTCCTCAGAAGCGCTTGAATGGTTGTTGTGAAAGGAGAGCACGGAGTGGAGTCAACGAAGAAGCTGCAAGTCGCTCTCTCTCCGTCCACTCTCTCGCCCGAATACCTACTCGGGGGGGTGCGCGGGGGTGGCGCTCTCAGAGAGCAAACGGAGAGTGAAGGAAGCTCCAAACTCTCGATTACCTCTGCGCTCGGGCGATTCTCACCAGGGGGGGATATCACACACCATCAAGCACTAAATACAAATGAAAAGCTCACCACCACTAAGAAGCCTTAGGTGGATCGAATACGAGAACTCAACGTGGCAAGGAAAAAACTACTTAAGAGGAAGATAATGCAACAACCACCCTTAACCCATTTACGCCCAGACAAATTTTTTTTTTTTTTTTAGATATTCGGGATTTTTTTGTTTCAATGGGGTCCAAATGATTGATTCCAAAACCCTTAAAAATGCTCCCAAGTTCTGCAGTACTCCCTATCAGAATAAATGGGTCGAAAACGACCAACTGGGCATGAAGCAGTAAACCCTGGGTAACTTTGAAGGGTGAAGGGAAGGGTGAAGAGAAATCCAGGGTCGCCATTAGGGTATTCTTAACGGAAGGAAATGGGAAGCCAGTACTTTGACCACCAAACCAAACCGAACCCCATGTTGAACATTGTTGGAATCATTATTGTCATAGTTTGAAGTGTTGAAGGGTACATGCGACTTTTGGTCGGCAAAATCAATATTTAAAAACCCCTTTTTATTTTTTATGACCAAACAGTTTGACGTACATTAAAAATAGGGAAATTCTTCAAATATGGTATTTTGTTTTATCATAAAAAAGAAATATATTCTTCCTAATTTGGTAAACCTTTTTCTGTATCAAGTATGGAAGTGTTTCCATCGTATAAATATTTATTAAAAACTAATGATAAAATAACACTGATAGAAATGAGCTACGTCATGAGCAGTACATGCAAAAGGTCGATTCACGTGCAAGATGTGAATCGACTTCTTTCAGTCACAGAAAGCAAGTTCTCTGGCAAGAAAAACTTCTTGGCTTTAGGAATGGACGTCGTGGATACCTTTTGGTGAAAGAAGTTCTCTTCCACCGATAAAAACCTCAACAGAATCTTCACGTCCTTTCTGTCGGGCAGGGAACATCCTGGCTGACCGAAGATCGCACGGTTTTCTTACTTAAGATGGGAAAATTGTCCAATCCAAAGAACTACAACTTTATAATCTGTTTTAATATTAGGCGTTACATCTCCATCTTGAATGATCTTATCCTCCACGTGAGGAACCACAGATGCAAGAACAACATACTGATCATTGAAGAGCACATGTGCCACGATTCCCTCCAGCATTGTCGAATAATATTTTTGCATTGGATGGACTATTTGATGCTCACCGAGGACTTGAATGGGGCATGCCATAAAAATAAATTTAATAATAATACTCTGTGTGAATCTTTACATTTTCGTCCCAAATCAGTTTGAAAATGAGAACTTTTCATTACAAAGTAAAGAAAAATTTTCTGCTCTCCGTTTTTTATGACATCACTGAAACTCAGCAAATAAGCAAAGGCCGTGGCTGTGATTGCCAATTGTGTCGTCGTTTTCAGGCGCACCACAGAGCGCATCAACAACGCACCAATTTCTTTTAATTTGTAGTTTCGAGGGCAAGGTGTCAAAAAGGCTGGAAAGCTAGTGTACCTACCACTCTGTGGCGAAGTTAGCAGCGTAGTAACGGAGGCGGAATGGAGAGCACGTTGCGATATCCCACTTGCGATCCAATATAAGAGAGAAAATGCAACGCATGCGATAAGCAAGGAAGACAAGCAGCACTTCCACTCTTTCTCCAATTCGTCGACCACTTGCGTCCCTCCGCCGCTCCTCCTCCTTCGTCCCACACCCCCCAACCAGTACCAAATCGCAATCGAAGCAAGGATTGCCACTCTACCGGGACGCGTGGGCAAATTAATTTTGCCATAACAGAGAATTGTTTGAAAAACATACAAGTAACTGACTAGAATCCCATTCACTCAGTCAACACTAGATTGATGACCAACCAATTTCTTTAAGAGGAACGTACTAATTCACACTGCTAATTACCTCAAAACCTGCGATACGAAGTACGATTGTCAAGTATTTTTTGTTATAGCTGAGAATACCATTAACTTGTAGTTAGGAGTTTTTATCATTTTTATTTGGTTTTTTGTTACTATCTTTATTTCTTCCTAAACACAACGTCCTTGGTCGCCCTGAAGTCCCCTGAACAGAGAGATTCTATTGAATTAGTAACATGAACACATTTCAATGCATTTTTAAAATTGTCACTGCCCTTTCTCCTTTACCCTCCTCTCCTCCCCCAGTGGGTTTGGGAATGAGAGACAGAGAGAGAAATATCCGCGCTCTGCCGAGGCAGAACAATGAAAAAAAGACCCCGAGGCGTGTGTGCAGTGAAAGAAAGAGCGCTTGCTTGCTCGGTCGCATAAGTGCTTCTTTCATTTCGCAAATCCTCTCGCTCCCGTCGTTACACAAGTTCCGTTTCCAGCCACTAATTCCCCCCTCGACCACATAACAAAACACATCCACCGCTTCCCTTCCTCTCTCTCTCGCCCCACTTCTCCTCCACCCCCCTTCACCCCCTGCCCCACCCGCCCCCCACGCCACACGCTTCGGCGTCGCAAATGAGCACGAGCGAAATGAATGGGTTGCAGTGCGGGTGAAGGTAAAGGGTGGGGCTCCTCTCTCGTCATGGCAGCCAGCCTGTCTCCAAGGCAGCAGAGCCGCGGCCTAATGTCCCTGCTTCTGCTTGGCATACGGTCGGTGGAAATATGACTCGAGTTTGATAACAGATTAAAAATTAACAAGCAAACCTCCATAAAATCAAGGTATTCCACATCCACAATTAACTTACTTAATTATTCGTAGAACGGTAGACATGAATATTTTACAGTACATTTTTATTTTTATCGCATTGATGGCAAAACAGTTCTGGTTTCTTGGAGAATTCTAACGGATCTCTAACTTTGAAATTGCGTTAAGAAATACTTAGCATCTGGTCCTAAGGAAACTTTCACACAATGAATAGGATATGTGTCCTAATGTCATTTACAATGTTCACTTTTTTCTTGCAAGCCAAAAATTATTCTAATTAATTTTGTAAAAAACTTTTTTGTGTATATAATGGCACCAAGACTTGACCTAGATCTATTTTTAAGCTCTTTTCTGCATTATTTCAAATCAATGGCCATTTTAACGTACATCATTGAATATATTTTACTCAAATACATCCAACGTAGCATCGATGAGTGTTTAGCAATTATGTGAGCTGGCTGTCCTCGCAGGTTGGTTCGTGAAAGTCTTTGCGGCGTTGCCACTTAAAGAGGTTAATATGCCCCGATTGACTGACTAATTTCATTCACCACGGCAATAATGTGAAAATCGGAAGTAACTGGCAAAACGGACAGTGCATACTTGAGCGCTACGCAGTGGTGACCTAGAGAAGGCACCAAGCCCCTCTCAAAACGTTTGCTGAGTACCTCACTACTCACTGTGCCCTGAGGATAAACTCTAAAGGGGATAAAGAAGGCAATCTATCATTGAATGATATAGCTAAGACATGGATAGAGTACCTGGAGAAAGTTTACGGCGACAAGTAATTTCATTTCATATTCTAGAGGATGAAGATAACGTGAACAAAGAGAAAACATGATATTCCGTAGTAAGATCAGATGTTGATGCAGCAGCAGTTGACTTGAGAGAAAGTAAGGTACCAAGAATTGATTATTTTTTTCGCCAGAGTTCTTTAAGTATGTAGGAGTGAGGACCCTGGATAAGTTTTACAACTTAACTTGTGACATCCAGGTACTCATATGGGCCAATGCCAATCTATATGCATATAAATGGATGATGGTATATCAGTCCGAGATTAATAGACTTCGACACCGTTTCATCGATCACCATGAAAGTTGGCACATATATGTATTTTTTCAAGGGGAAGGTTTTTATACTATCTAAAAAGATCTCGGGGACCCAAAAGGTCCCAAAAAGTGGCCCTTTGGTGGTCTACGCTACGTATTGAGTTTTTTTCAGTGGTTCTATTTTTTGCTTTTTAAAATTACTTGCGCTCAAGAGAGAGGTCTGGAATTTCTTTATGAAATGGCTGAATAAATGAACGGTATGATTCTTTCAATTAATTGTATTTACAATTTTTATTGGTTTAAAAGTCGCGTTTTTAGCTGCAAAAACGCACATTTTATTCTGAAATCAACAAAAGATTATTTCCTTGACAACCAGATTTTAGTCTTGAACGCTTTTAGAATTCATTTTGCTTAGCTAAGCTGATTAAGAATGCTAAGCGTTGGGTTTTGTACAGTGTTTATTTTTGCTTTTTAAACTACTTACACTCAAGATAGAGAGTTAAAATTTATTTTATCGCATACCAGAGAGAATGAAATTTCTCATTTTTTTCAATCGATTCTCCTCCTCTTATACGATGATGAGTTATGAGAGAAAAGTAATCCTGAGCAACGCCGCCGGGTAATTCAGCTAGTCTAATTAGTATATAAAATAGTGTAATAAATTATATCCCAAAAAAGAAAAGAGCCAAAATATGGGAGTATTTCAGAACAATTAACCGTGCTGCACGTACATTGGAAATTCACGCAAACCACCAGAATCGTCTACGTGAGGATGCACAGTGGTCTGGAGAACCCGTTTTCCCGGTCAAAAGTCGATTGTTTGAACTCGTTCCAATGACTTGAAAATCATTACACAAAGGAGTATGAAAGATAATTCCACAACACATACATTTTTTCTCGTTAAAACAGTTATTTTCCAAAATGCAGACCTAAATTCGAGGGCAATTTGTCGTGACGTAAGTTCTGGAATTTTCGAGACTTTTTTTCTCCATCTGTAAAAAGAGTTAACGCCTCATTTTATGTGTATCAATAGCACCTTTATTTCATCCTCACCGAGATTTCCCTTTCAGTTAGCCTACAAGGAATTAATGCCCTTGGGATAGCGTTTCAAAGAGACACGGGCGGAAAATCTGCTAGTGTGTGCAAATTTGGCTGTAAAAGAAAACCATTCCCTTCCACCGTATTAACCTATGCCAGAGTATAAAGAAAAGTAACTCTAACATTATGTTATTTTGTAAAAACCATTTGCCTTTAGTTGCCGTTTCGCAAATAGCTCACCGAAATCTGTTACTTTGTCGCCTGGCTTCCGGAGCGCCATCTCACGGACAGGCGACAAGTTTGCTGATATAGAGGAGCGGGCGGTCATTGTCTCACCAAGCTATCTATGGTGAAGTGCTCCTTTTATTGCTCAGTGACAGTGACTGATATTGTGATTTCAAATTCTCTTGCAATTCCAACTGTGCGGGAATAATTTCACGTTTTACGTGAGAAATGGGGTGGAATACTCGAGTGATGAAGGAATAAATTTGATTTTGAATTTGAAATTTTTTTTCCCCTTTCATTTCCGTTACGCATTGTGACCTTTCAGTGAAACAGCCAAATTAGAGAGGCATTCCAAAGAGTCATAATTGCATAGATAAAATCACTCAATACAATATCCCATTATGTGCAAGGGAACTCACCTTATCATGCACTCATATAAATGCTGACAACGCGAGCTATTCTTAGCAACCCATTTCTCGCGTAAAACGTGGAAGTATTCCCTCACAGTTGGCATTAAAAGAGAACTTGAAATCACAATATCAATCACTGTCACTGATGAATAAAAAGAGCACTTCACCATAGATAGCTTGGTGAGACAATGACCGCCCGCTCCTCTATATCAGCAAACTTGTCGCCTCTCCTTGAGTTGGCGCTCCGAAAGCCAGGCGACAAAGTAACAGATTTCGGCGAGATATTAGCAAAACGGCAACTAAAGGCAGATGGTTTTTAACAAATGATTTTTTTGTACAGCCAAATTTGCGCACACTAACACATTTTCCGCCCGTGTCTCTTTGAAACGCTGTCCCAAGGGCATTAAAGACCTTGTAGGCTAACTAAAAGGGAAATCTCGATGAGGATGAAATAAAGGTGCTATTGAAACACATAAAATGCATTGAATGAGGCGTTGTTTCTATTTACAGATGGAGAAAAAAAGTCTTGAAAATTCCAGAAATTACGTCACGACCAATTTCCCTCGAATTTAGGTCTGCATTTTGGAAAATAACTTTTATCGAGAAAAAAATCGATGTGTAATGGAATGACCTTTCATCTTCCTTTGTGTAATGATTTTCGAGTCATTTGAATAACTTCGAAAAATCTACTTTTGACCGGATAAACCCAGACCTAGTTTGGGATGGAACAGAAGAAGGAAGAATTTCTGGATGATATCAATGCGGTTTCAGGGAGAGCAATGGAACAAGAGAAGCTAATAAGCCCTGACACTTATCATACGGAAGAGGATGCAAAAAGACCAGTCCACATGCATTTGTTTCATCAACCTAGAGGTAGCGTTTAGCAATATGGAATGGAACAGAATAATGAATACCGGGAAGAGCTTAGGAGTTTAATTTAATGACACGTGACTAATATGCATACTACATGAATAACAGATGGCAGCGGTTAAATTTAGCAGTAATGCGAAGGAATAAAAAGTGAGGGTAAATATGTGACAAGGATGTACTTTGTTACCCAGGCTCATCAATATTTTCACTTGAAAATCACAAGCAATATAAATGAAAAATTAAAAACAGAATTGAATATGCATGGTAAAAGAATCAGCATGTTAAACTTTGCCAATGATATAGCAATTCCATCTGAGATGAAAGAGAGTCTAGCGAGAATGTTGAACTGTATGGAAAATACTATGAAGAATAACAACTTGAAGATCAGGTAATGTTTAAAAAAAACAAGAATATGACTAATGAAAGAAAGATTGAATCACTGTCAAACTTGAAGAGCAAAAACTTGCAAAGCGCAAGTTGAAGAATTTTGCTATCTGCGTAGCAGGATCACCAATGAAAGGTAAAAGAAAATAATATATTGTGAGCAGGATAGCTGATGCAAAGAAGCTAGTATACCAGAAGAGGAGACTACTGAAGGAAGGAAGCATTATGATAAAACATATATATTGTGAGCAAGGTTTTATATGATAGTGAAATCTGAAGAGTTAAAGAAGCAGAGCAAAAGGGATTGAAGTTAATGGAGCTATGTGGTGCTATCGAATAATGAAGAAGATTAAATGTATTCAGTGATTCACTAACAAAGGAGCCCTACACGGAGAGAAAGGAATAGTACCCGCAACCGAAAGTATGGCTCTCCCAACCATACACTACTGAAAAATTTCAACCAGCCTGAACTATGGCTACAGTCGCCATGGCTAAGCACCTTATTGCTGCTGCAAGAGTTCACTATGGCAGGGGTAGCTATAGTTCCAGCTGAGCTCTGTTGGTGTGCTAGTCCAAGCTATTGCTGGGTCAGCTATAGTTAGAGGTGATCGGAGAGGATGCCTCAAATATACCCATTTTTTGCTCTGTAACTGGGATGGAACTAGGGTGTAACTGGTCTGTATTAAGCCCCTGAAACTGAGGTGTAACTGGGAGAGAATTGAAACAAGCTCCACCCGAGTTGCACCCCAACTACAGAGAAGCTGGGATGGATCTGGGGTATCTTTCCCTTGTCAAAATTCTGCCTTAATTCAAAACGTTGGTCATCAAACCAGAAAATCCTTTTATCTTTGGCTATGAAATTTATATTTATGGGGGCATAATTATAACCATCTAAATAATTTTATTTATTGGATCCCAAAATAAAAATGTTATTTATTATGTCACAAATGCAGAATCACATAATTAACATTAATATATTGATTCATATTGCCGATTATCCATATGAAAATTTGATATTAACTACCTACCCGACCGCATAGTTCGAATTATATCTCTTATCTACCTATGTCATGTCTAACTCTAATGCTTCAAGAAAGTCGTACGTATGTGGCAATTCCCGTGCGCAAAAGTAACTGCAAGAATTAATTTTTAACTATTAATGCCGTGGTAGTTTGAGGAAATACCATTCAATCACAATAACAGTTACCAGGCATTACTTAAAGGAAACGTATGTTGCCACATAGGATGAATATAAAGTCAATATTAATGAGAATAAACAAGATTATTTCAAATAAAACTGATGATCTCAGGCCTGACCTCGTGGAAATTATGGGTATCCATGATGAGAAAACCACCTTTGTTATTTCCACAAAACTTTATTACGCTGGCACGACGTGCGTTTAACCACACTGTGGCACATGAGTATGCCACAGTGTGGTGAAACGCACGTCGTGCCAGTGTAGTAAAGTTTTGTGGAAATAAAAAAGGTGATTTTCTCATCATGAAGATTATTTCCAATTACTATACGTTTTTGCTTGTCACTGTGGATATGACAGCTCTAACCACACCCATGTAGCAGCTAGAGGGAATTGTCATCCGAACAGCAGAGTGTGGCAGGGGAGACCAGAGTGACATGGTATGGGCGAAGGAACACCAACTCTAGCTGCTGCAGCCATATTGCTCGTAGCAATGCTCTATGGCCGTCACAGCCATAGCGTCTAGCAGCTGCAATACAGCATATTGTTCCGACATCACTTATCTTTGCTAATGCACCAATACTGACACAATAAATAGAACTATAGCTCCCCCAACCATAGCTTTTTTCCGTGTACAAAGAGTTGGAGAGAAAGGAATAAGGTTCAATGGAAAACTTAGATAGTAAAAATTGATAAATTAATTGGACGTATTTTGCGTCACAAAAGCTTATTGAAAACAATAATGGAATGACAAATAGATGAGAAGAATTGAATTGCAAGAAAGGCCATGAATGGAATACATAAGACATATTATGAAGGACATCAAAGTGAATTATTATGAAGTGGTTGGCTGATAGGATAGTGGAGTGGAGAGCTTCTGACAGCCAATCTACAGGCTGCTGATAATGCTGGATTGAATAATCGTTGGCATAAGCTGTTGATACCAGTGTCTAAGGAAGTTTTAAAAATTAAGAATACCAATTTTCTAGCCATTCTTTGATTTACATTAGCCTATTTATTCCTTTAGATTTACATTCAATCCATACGTAATCAAATCACATGAATTAAAATGTACCCACTTGGTTTTTTGAAAAATACAGCTGGTTATTTTTGAATGGAGTATAAAATATGGCCATTTTTAGATGGGGTTGGATGTGAAACCGTGAATAGCAAATGCGAGACTTCATCGCTCTCCAAGGACAGCAGTGTTCGAGGCCGTTTGCGACGACCGCATTTCCCGACGGAGAATTTATTCTCACTTGCTCCGAGCCGAGTACACTCGCCTAACCGTGTGCAGGCATTTCTTGGAAATGGAAACTTTTTCATTTATTCCTAGCTCGGCTCATTTCTTTATAATGGCGACAATTTTTAGCCGGAGGGAGATATTAACGTAGTTTATGAGGCAGGTTGGGGCAGCAGAGTTAAGCCCAAAGAGTCCCATGAAGTCATAGTACGGGAGAGCCTCTCTCTCAGTTGATCCGTGGTGATTCGGAAATTACTATGGCAATGCGCAGAGTGTTGCCGTCTGGGCGTGAGGCAGGGGGTGCTGATGAACCAGCCATGAAAGGGGAGGAGATTGGGAATGAAAAGGCGTCTTATTTTAAGTGTAGCGGTGTTTTAGTTGTAATCACTAATGTTGCGTGGTGGGAAGAAGGATTTTTCATAATCATCAGTTTGGTGGAGTATCTATTCTATTCTGTGACTTCAATTCTACAGATATAGCACGGAGTCAAAAAATATCCTTCTTGTCGTACTGAGTACCTCACTTGATTGGAGTTTTAAAAATAATCTAAGTCTCAACCAGGGTCGCAACAACGGGGGGGGGAGCCTTTGACACCCCCCCCCCCAAGCACGATTGTGGGGGGGTGTTTTCCCCCCCCCCACACAATCGAACACAACGAATATTTATTTGCAGATTCTTCCCCCCCCCCCCCTCCCGCTTAGCAAGTTATACAGATTTTTCAAGGAGTTTGCCCCTCCCCCCCACCACGATTCGGGAGTTTGTTGCGCCCCTGTTCTCAACTTCTGAGTCTCTAACGACTCCCAACCTAGTCCGTCCATCATTTGTGTAACATTTTCCGTTCACTCATAGCAGCTTTGTAACAAAGCATGAGGCATTACTTAGTAATACATTTACTTCGTGCATTCAATCTTACTGTACAGTGTGCTACATTCTCGAGCGGTGTATTCGAGGTGTGGCCTAACCGGAGAAAAGAAGCATCACCCTTCCATTTTTCATCGGAGAACCTTCCAATCATTCACTTGATTAATCCTAGTTCCATCTATATGTACATACTACATTACAAGCCGTCACATGGGCGTGTGGCAGGGGATGTACGAAGGACACCATCCGTGTAAATGAGAATGTTGAAGGTGTTTGAAAAGGTGAAGTGTACTTCGGCAGTGCTTTGAGTGGATCTGAGTTTTAATGTGGTCACGTATTGTGCGTAGGAAGTAGGAATATTGTTTTTTTTTTTAATTTTTTCTCTTATTTTATCATTCCTGTCTGACCTAGAGATTTAGTGTGGCGTCAAAATGATATTCTCCGGGTCACATTGAAACACGCCTGTTCGGAACTCCTCGAGCAGTCTAAGCCACGCGTGTAGCCACCATGTGTCTCCCATGTGGTTCCCAGCCTAATCCCTCCTAAAGCAGGGAAACACTTTATTCACTCGCAGCAGTTTTTAACCAAGCGTACAGCTTTCCTTTGTATTTCATATATTTTTATTTAAATATTTCTGTATTCGAAGTGAGGTGTGACCAGAGCAAAGCAACACATCTTTTTCAATTTTTCATCCGAGGAACTTCCAATTATACCTACGCTTGATAAATCCTCGATCCTTGATCGAGTATTTATCGAGGAGGATCGAGGATTTATCGAGGAGGATCGATGACCTACATCAATTGGTCGTCTAAGAGATCAGGTAAAGAACACTCTTGAAGGGCATGACGCTCTGTAGTTACTTCTGTGAGTTGGTGTTTGGAAACATAATATTGGCGACGTGCGTTTCACCCTTTAAGGTTGGAAGATGTATATGTGCACAGTCCTTGAGCGAGTCTCTTCCGGAAAATTCTTTTATTCTAGGTCATGATTATTTCCCTTTTTTTCATTGAGTTGGCCTTACCTTGCTTCAAATCTTTCCACTAGAACACATCAGAGCGACTGAAAACGATCGTACAAAAAACGAGCGAATGTTATGCGTGATAAAGTTAGCTATCATTGGAAGTTGTCAAATGGTAAACTAAAATTGATACTATCATTAAATTTAGAGCAGCTGAGCACCTTTAATTTAATAAATAATTATAAATATGAAATTATTTTGTCTTTTTAGAAGATAACAATAAAGAATCTAACATCACAAGTTCCAAAAATAAAATAATCATGTCTATAGGAAGAGATTTTCACTTCTGCGTATAAGAAGTGTTAAAGAAAGCAATTCATGTTACGAAGACTCATCCTCTGTAAGGAAACTCTTCGCCACTCCTCATAAAACTTGAATGAGTACAGGGACACGTCGTCTCTTGGCTGAGAGCATTCTGTTATATTCCCCTCTACACCCTCTGTTTTGTCGCCCAACTTTAACATTCTTGGCGCGGCTAAATATCATCACTGACTCTTTCGTGACATCATTTCCGCTCCACCTCACCTTACTTCCTTTCTCTGTTCACAGCCACCCATTGCATGGTGAGGGAAAAAAAGTGCAAATGATTTTCACACTCTGTTATTATTATCTGGACGGTGACCCATCTTTACTTTGATTCATAATGAAGGTTACGAATTACGAATGAATGGCATTTCGATCTTATTTTGTCACTGTGAATTAATTTTTAAGGTGAAGGATATTTTTTATGAAGCACTTCAATAAAGATTCACTATAGATATTCTCCTGAGCCAAATTTTTTAAAATAAAAAATTTGGTCTAAAATTAATTATCTTGCTATTAACTATAACTTAAAGAGACTGTTTTCCTGAACTCAATGTCAAATTAAAATCAAACTAAAGTTGAAGTTCTTGGCAGAATTTCTATGAATATGTTTTCACTTGCTTTATGAATTTATTGAATATATTCTGCCAGGAATTTGTGTCAATTGCTCTAAACCTATAAAATTTAACTTCTGAATTTTTTACTGCAGCTTTTTTTAAAAGTTTTATTTCAGCACCAAAAACTTTTATTTACAATTTGAGCGTAATTCGTTGACATTTGCCACAAACGCGTTCTATATTTTCAAATTTCCAATCCTTTCGTGAGTTTGCGAATACCTTTCCGGCAGCGCCAAGGCTGTGGCGGTGGGAGGCGAAGGGCACCAACACTTTCCAGGCCGCTATGGCAAGTTGTAACAGGTTATAATTGCATTTCCGTGGACAGCACAGTTTTCTCTTCGCTTGTAAGTGCAGCGTGCGATAAAAACGATATTGCTTTGTTTCGGGAGTGAAAAATTGCGGGTGAAAATGGAAGATGCCGCCGAGAGTAAAATGCATCCTGAAGAAAGCTCTACAGAAGCAGCTGTACCTCATAGACCCTTTCTGAAGAGATATCACTTCATCTGTAGGCTACTCCCAGCTTCCATTACGCCTGCTAGTTTTACGTCATCTACTGCATTGCATGCACCCAATTCCACATAGTAACGTACCGTTAGCGTCTGCATGTGCCAAAGTGGCTTATGAACTGATTAAATTTTAGGTGAAAGCTAGCGTATCAAGCCGATGAAAGCAATTGATTGTGAAGCATATTAAGGCCCTGTACCTCGAGGGGCGCTCTCTACAGAAAGCTCCCAATCGACTTGAAAAGACTCAACCAGACATGGAGAAGGCCTTAAAAGATCTCGTTGTTTATCTATTTGATAATGCCCCAGCAAATGCAATTGATCTCATTTCATATGTGGAGGACAAGTAGTTACTAAAAACAAAAGAAAGACAGGGGAGTGGGTTGCATGCTAGACAAGGACAACAAATTGTATATGAAAGAATAGCGCACATCTGCTTGAAGACCCCTTATGTTGGCTTGGTGGGGCTTCCTGTCCTCGTCACAAGGAACGATGTCAAAGAGCAGTTCCTCGCATCGCCGAAGCTGTTGACCGGAATGGGCAAGGATCGTGCTGCTGCGGTGCACGAGGCACCTTCACAGCTTGTGAGCGAACCGAGGGGGGCTGTACCGACACAGCGAGTGCAATGAACGATATTTCTTCCCCTTAGTTTACTGCGTGTAAATTTGCCATGCCTTCTTCTGTTGTTTACACTTTTATATGCCTTTAAGGCGATGAAAATGTTGCAATCATTCTTCTTCAGAAGTTACAGGGAAAATTCTTGCCGTAGAAATACGTGCCGACATCACGCGGTGTAAGTTGTTCTCAAAGGTGTCTTTGAAACTGTACTCTGTATCCCTTCTGGCCCTGACATTGCAATATTCCAAATTTTTCGAAGTAGGGGGCTCAATATTGATCAACCTAAGTTCTCAAGCGGCTTTGATAATGAAGAGCATCTGAAAAAAAGGAAAAATCACTGCTGCAATTCATAGAATGAAAGCTCAAGGTAAAGTCATGTGACGTAGCAAATTTTACTTGTTAGAATATCACTCAATTTCTGCAAGAAACTTATCATGAATATGTTCATCATTCAGGAGCACCACACCCGTGGAGATTATTGAGAGCTTTTGGAACTCAGTTTTGTGTATCTTGGCGGCCACCCTCCGCAATGTTTTAAGTTTTTTCTAACCAGGGGCCATACATGACGCTCAGTTCATGTCCAGAGCTCTTTATTGATTGAAGATATATCTTTTTAAAGGACAGTTTAAGTTGGCAGCAACATAGGAAACTGGTTTAAGGGAAATGAGTTTGATTTTTGTGCTTTCCCCAGTCAAAATAAAGGGTTTCGGTTCAGTATCATATGGTATTTGGCACTACGTATCGCCATGCTCTCCCTGTAGCCTCGCAGAAAGTATCCAGGCAGTATCCTTGAATATAGTCGAGTCCTATAGCCGATACTCGTTCTGATACTCCTCAAGACTGCATTATCGGACGAGACACTGGGAATCCGTTGTCGATACTCCGTGGATAATGCCTCATCGATACGCATCGATTGATACTGCATCTCTGATACCCTCTTGTACACATGTTGCTACAGAGAGAGGCGTACTAGGCAGGCACGGCTAAAAGGAGGGTATGGGGGCCATCCCCTCCCCCCCACCGCCCCTCAAATGACCTCATGTGGGAAGAAGGAAAGAGGGGGAAGGGGGGAAGGTGAAGGACTCAAATTCCTTCCCCCAACCCCACCCCCTCCCACCGATAGGAGAGTAATAAAGCTGTGCCTGCGATTTAGTTTACTTGCATGCGAAATCGTCCATAATGTCTACCTTTCCGGGAGGGCCTATATACCGGGTATGGTTTATCTTCAGGAATGGAACAGCTGGCTGGCTGTTTTCCCTCATTCTCTTTGGGTTCGCACCTGGGGTACCTAATCACCAATGTCTATTACGTGTCATCAAAGTTGGAGAGGAAATATGAGCATGCATCCATTTGCGCCAATCTGCAATTAAATTTTCATAAAGACAGTCACGGCCTATATTTTAGAGAAATATAAACACTATTGCACAAGAATTAAAAATATAAACATACTTAGAGCAATTATTTGTGTAGGTTCACTATATAAAACTTGGTTACTTAGTGCAAGGTAATTTGAACTGCTCTGTTGCCAATAACTAATCTGAGAGCTGGAGTCACTAGTACCTACTGACTGTGCCAAACGAACTTATCTCCCCCATCACAGAGCTTTAAATTAAGGGAGGATGATTTCGATATCAATCAACAACAGGCTGCCTCAGCGATAATATTTGATACTGAGGGAGACTCTGTTATGATTGTTGAAGTGTCAGGCTGCCGGCTGCCGACACTGGAGGATATTGGTTCGATACAAGTCGGATACTTTCTGATACTTAGCGATACCGCAGTGAGATCACAGCAATACTGTTCGTTTTACCCCGGGCTGTCACTGAAGCGGTGAAAAATGTTCACGACTCTCGCCGTCAAACACAGAATCCAAAGTCATTATAGTTCAAAGGTTTATCAGATTTTGTTGATCCCAACATCTTGTATTTGATTAAGAGATTTGGCCAAGAGTTTAAGATTTTGAGTAAAAATCCCGAGAATAGGAGTTTTTGTGATGATTACAAGAGATCATGCTTGTAACATGAATTTGGTAAATGATGTCTCTGAGCGGGGTGTAGCACCTACTTAAGAGTATCTTGAAATTGTGAAATCTGAGGAAAAATTGAAAAAGTTGCTAATTGTTGCCCTTAACACTAGAAACAAATCAATAAATGCACCAAAGAAACTGTATTAGGCTGAAAATGCCAAAACATTGTTTTTAAGTTATTTTACTGATTAAAAGATCTATTGATCCGCCAGTCTACTTTAATTCTTAAAGTCGTCTTCGGTCTCCGCTTAACCGACCCTGTGGCATTGGTAAACATCATTCGAATACGCTTCAATTTGGTGTACACATTAACTAGGGTAAAAAGAAATATTTAAAAAAGGTTGCACTAAAAATTTCCACATTTTGCGTTTTAAGCCCATAGACGGAAACTCTACGTAACGCTTGAATTGCATTTAATCGAAAACAAATTTTTATTTGATAACCGCAAAGTGAATTTGACAGATGGATTTTCAAGAAACCTCTTTTCATTAACCCTTCCTTGCTTGGATAGGTTCTCTTTGTCCACAGCTTTTATGTCAGAAAATCTTTATATTTTTTGCTCAAGATTCTAGCGACTTTCAAATAAGATTTAAAATGAACTGCTTTCAGGTTAACCCTAGTGTGAATCGCAACGCAATTTGCTCGCTTAGACATATCAGTAATAAAATACAAAAATCCTGCCAGCCATGAAATGAAAAGAAAGAGATAATGGAAAGATGAAATGTGAACCTAAATTAAAATGCTATTGCACACTGTTGCGTGTACCTAGGAAGAAAATACTATCATGTAGTTGTGATGCTTTGTTGGTGTAGGAGCAAAATTGAAATATAAAAAATCCTCTGATTTGAAACCAACGTCAATGTGAACTTTAACTCCTATTGCTCTTTTAATGTTTACCTTCACTTTAAATATTTCT
This sequence comes from Pyrrhosoma nymphula, assembly GCA_963573305.1. Taxonomy (NCBI): domain Eukaryota; kingdom Metazoa; phylum Arthropoda; class Insecta; order Odonata; family Coenagrionidae; genus Pyrrhosoma; species Pyrrhosoma nymphula. The sequence continues at coordinate 6,727,188 of OY754329.1, forward strand.
GAGTACCGCGGAAGTTCGTAATGTTTTCCTCCATTATCAATTTGTCCAAAATTATTTGATCAAACCTTTCTCATCAGATAGATCCGCTTTACCCGCAGTTTACAATTTAGAAAATCTTTCCTTTTTAATAATTAATCAGTTACTGAGTTGAAGTTGGACAACAGATGACTGAAGTTTGCAAATGTAGAATACAGTCGTATTTAAATGATGGTTAAAATATGTTTTAAATTCTTTATAACGAAGTTTGAACTCAATGATGATTTCATTGATGATAAATTAAATGCGAGATAAACAGCTTTGTCACAGATTAATGAAAAAATAACTTAAAAATATGCCGAAAAAGTGAAGCGAGTGTTCCAAGACTTCACGATTCCAAATATTTTGCAGTACATATAACATGTGTCCAAAATGCAATGAATCTAGGGTGCCTCTAATCGGTCCTAGACGAAGTTTTAATTTTCGGCTAGTATACACTCCAGGCGACATTTAAATTCATAAAAAATTCGATTTGTGCATATAAATGGACATCCATACTTCTCCATCTTCGATAACATGCCGTTCTAATGTTGATGATACATATATGCTGATCTTTCGAAATGTTGCTTTTATGATGAGATATCCAAGTTCTATGCGGATCTCAGGCGTTTACGGATGCATGAAGAACTTGCGTTGTCAAGCGTACAACATATCGGCGAGTGGTTGTGGGGTGCGTAAGAAACGAAATATGTCTCTTTTCATTATTTTTTCCGAATGAATGATGAGGAAATTGTCGGCACCGAAGCTCGTTCCCATGTTCAGCCGCGCGTCGCCATGACGCCCCCGCCACTTACAGCACGCGCGAATGGCGCTGCTCCGTCGTCCTTTATGTCCGCGCCGTGATTAACTGTCAAATCCGCCGCTGGCTTCTACGCCCCTCCACTGCACAAGGCGTGGCAGTGCGCCTTCAATATGGCGCCCGAACAAATGAATGCCGAATATCGTGCTCCCCCTCCGTGGATCGGCGCCTGTCACTCAATCGGCGGCCCACCAAAGCACGGCCCGCCGGCAGAGGAGGAGTTGGGTGGGGGGGAGGGAGTCAACGCTCCTCGCGATGAAGGCCGTGGATCGCTGATCGCCTCCCTTTTCGCTCTTCGAGATACCTCTCCTCATGCTATTATGATTTCTCATTGCTGGGCCAAGGTACTGTTTGATTTGCTGACGTGGCTGCAGTGGTCCAGCCCAAATGTCGCAGGTTTTATTTCTGTCCATCCTCAGACTTGAATTTTGTTTTTATCTTGAACATTATACCCTAGACTGAACCATATATCCATTGCAGTTTGGACTTCTAAAAACTTATATGTACAATTATTAGGAAACCCACACAACATGAGATAAAAAACGTTTCACTTTTTAAACGATTAATAGTGTTTTTTTAAAAAAGGCGTTCTGATTTTTTCCACTCAATCAACCTTGTATTCCAGGGAAGAGAGCAGCGTCACGTGAACGAAGATGCGAGGGGTGGAGAATTCCAACCGGAGGGAGATAAGGGGGAGAGGGGAGGGGAAGGGGAAGGGGAGGTTAATCCCCACCCCTCCTCCCATCACATCCCCCTCTAGATTTTATTTATTGAATGAAATTTTTAAAAATGCGGTCCGGGTTGTCCTCAAAATCTGCGCTAAGCCTCTCGCGAATATTTTTATTTTGAATTTACGGGATTCGCGAGTATCGCGCGGGTTCAATTAAACATTGGTCGGACCAAATCCTTTCCTCATGTGTCAGATTTCGCTTCACTCTCTTTCGGAAGAGACGAGCCCGTCAAGCGTTGTTGCCTTTTTATCTCTATCTGCCGATATTTTATGTTTTAATAATTTCGGCTTCGATGATTGATGCGTTTGCCTCGTTGCGGTCACGTGTCTCTCCCATCGCCCCTTCTGGTGTCTCACCTATTCGCTCCTGCCCCCCCTGAGCCATTTTAAGGCCACCACTCCCATCCACGCCCATTCACGTAGTCAGGCACTCCATTCCTTCGTATCCGTAGTCCACTTCATCGTTCTGCAGGTCTTCTGCGAACGCAAAAGCTAACTCCTCTTCGCTCGGCCAACGGAACGCAGTTTGGATACGACTTTCTGCTCTACTCATTATGGAGACCATATTTTAATTTTTTTTAACCAAAAGAGTCACATAAAGCGTCAAGTAAGTAGTTGCTGCGCCAGCAATGTTGGCAAAATGGCCCCAGCGAACGTTTCCTGCTGTCGTGAATACGTTTTTAACACGAGAGACCGACTACGAAGAATCAGGGTGGAAACGAATTTCTGATGATTGCAGGGTATTCCGTTCTACCATGCCGTGATTGATAACACGTTTGAAATGAAACTAATCACGCTCCTTTGTGCATTCAACTACTATGGGATGAGGGCATCGACTACAGTTGACCCCACTAACACGTAAAGGACGAGTCTGGTTGGCTGTGGCGAATAGTGGACATTTCGGACACGAGTTCAAATATTTCCACGCAACGTGCCTTGAGAATCCGAAGTCCTAGCGCGTTATATTTTGCTTCAAATGGTAGATATGCTTCAGATCTGTTTATACTAATACAAATTGTTACAAACTTTTTGTAACAAAATAAATATTAAATTAAGGTTAGTTTGAGGTTTGGGCTAATAGTCACTTGAAACCAAAAGAAGATTGAGGAAAATAGAATCCCCTATCGGAAAGGGGATGCCTAGTGAGCCTTCGATTTGGACCCAATTTCAAACGGATGACGGCCCATGGGGAAATGCTGGCGGGGTCGACTGGTGGTGCATTTGGTGGCAGCGGGATGAGAAGGACGCCGCGAAGGCCAACATATGCTCACGCAGGTGACTTCACGTGAAGGTCACGGACACAGCTATCCTCGATATTTTTCACACCACGATATACAACCCCCTGAATTGATTAAAAAAAACATTTCTACGATATATTAATCCCTAATTAGCAGGAGCATTATTTTGTTAGTTGGAAAAATTTTGTTGTGAGAAAAATTAACAAGCAATAAAAAATTAGTCCAAAGTGGCGTTAAACTTCCTTTGATGTTTTCACGCAAGGAAATGAGTTCAATAGATCACTTCTAGCATTCATTCTTCAATGTTATTAAAACTTTATCACAAAAGTGATATCACTGTGATGAGGCTTGAAATAAAATTTCAACTAAGAAAATAAGACTAGAGAAAATTTGGTACCATAGAAAAATTTTGAATACGCAATTGACGGTGAGACAATATTCAGAATCAGGGAAGAAAGGCTAATGAAAAATTACAAAGAAAAATAAGGTATAAAATACATTGTCTCGGAGTCACAAAATGGCCTGTAAACTATTACAGAGGAAATATTTATGGGTTGAATGAACGAGGAACATAAATAATGAAATAATGCTGGCAAAATAATAAGAATTTCAAAAAAAGAACATTTGAAAGTTAGCCAGTATTTAAGAAGATAATGCATGGTTGAAACCTATTATGGATTGGATTGATGACAGCTTCATGGTTTAAGAAAGTTGCTGTGGTGTTTGGAACGTAATTTGGTTAGTTGCCTCGAATGGGCTGACAATGTCAGCGAGGAAATAAAGGGCTGAAAGGGATGAGGAATGCATTTATCGGGAAGAGACACGTCACTTCACAAAAGGAAGAAGGAAACTGAAACCTTGAGACGGAAAAAACAGCCAATGGAGACTAAAAAATGCAGCAGGTTTCATACGGGCCGACTATTTCAATCAATTTGGCCCGTCGTCGACGAAATGAGAAAAGGCTCCCAAATGACCAATGAGCCAAAAGGCCAAGGTCGCCACACGCGCTAAGCACTGGATGATGTTCCTTGAATCCACTCGAACAATGACAGTGGGTTATTAAGTCACAATATAAGGAAATTTGTGACCAACTAAGACTTAATTCGTGAGGGGTTCGCCATTGTCGAGGTTGATCGTTTCATGTCATCATCGCATAGATTTATCATAGAGAATGGTCAGATATAATGGTCCTCAGAAAACTGAGAGTATTTTCCCCCTGTTAATCGATGGCGTACACAGAGTCATAAAGACAAACATGAAGAAATCTAAATCATAAAGATTTTTTTTAGGTATTCAATGATTTTTAAAAGACCAAATAAAATTGTATTAATTAAATTAATAATTCCTCTGATGCCACGTGGAAACAAAAAATAAGCAACTGCCAGTTTCTCTCCAAGGGGAAACGAATATGTCTCGCGGAAAATATCTTTCAAAAAAGGTGAAAATTAAGGGTGCCTTCAAATCGCTCTCATTGTAATCACTTCGCACTACACAACAGCGCACTTGCATTCCATCCGTGACTCAGACCCAGCGCACTTGGTAGCGCACTTCAAAACCGATCGGTATCATAGCTGACGTGCGATAAACAACAAAAGAACGTCGATGAATGCATCCGCAATTGTCGTTTACAAGTTGACTCCTTTCGGCATTTTAACAAACATTTTGCTAGCGAATCAATTCAGTAGTTAGATTTAAGCATTTCCCTAAGTAGAAAAAACACCTATTTTGTGAATTACAGAACATGGCTTGAGTGAAATCCACCAGTTACATTTTCGTAATTAAATTTTAATAACCCATTGTAAAAGGTTGAAAGACCTTTGACTCTCTAAAACAATTCATTAACTAGACAAACGGAAATGTTACAGAATTGATAACTAAGATTTATAAAACATAACTGAGAATAGAAGCTAAATAAAAGGGCAAAAGAAAATAAATATGTTGCATGTTTAGCAGTTGATTCGTATGGCAAAATCTGCCACTTCATTTTCTTCCTTCAACAGATATGTTCTGTTGTGGGGAACAATATGGATGTACACCTATAATTTATAGGTACCCTCTTCCATAGATGGTAAGGTAGGTACACATGTTAACGTATACAGACTGCGATGGCAAAAAGAGTTCAGATGAAGTTACTTCCTACATGGACTGGTATCTAAACAATGCACTTTCCCCTGCGATACCACTGAACTTGCACTTAATTCAGAATATTGGGTGTCGTAAAACAAAAATAAGATGCTAGTACGATAAATACAGTCCAAAAGTAATATATTGGTACAATAAACACAGTCCAACACATTCAAAGCAATTTCAGAAAATTACAATTTTCCTGAACGAGGGCACTCATTTCTGCCCACTGACAGGGTTATTTTAACTCGCCAAAAGATGTCACCACCCTCTCTACGACGGTTCTGGGAAAGTGGTGTAAACGCAGGTTAGTTTTAGCCGCCATATTAACCACCATTCAACCCTATAGTAATGTAAACGGGGCATTTGTGAGACCGAATCATCGGGTGGGCTATTTAAGCCGTGTGCGCCCTGGTCAAAAGGCTTGTTGGTTTCTTGGTTGCTGATTGATCAGAGGTTAGATCAAGTGAATGCAGAAACGTGAGTCGTTTACTCCAGGGAAACGAAGGAGAGTGGACGCCGAGGGAGTGGGCTTGTGGGCAAAAGCTTGTAAAGGACAGAGAAAGCGCTCTCAAGACGCCTTGGGGGCGAGATGGGTGACGCTATCCGCAACACAAAGCCGCGCTGGACTAGATACCGCATCGCCCAAGAGTCTGGCACCCATGCGCCGTGGTTTGGAGCCTCCTCAAAAGCACGTAAGTACTGTCCAACATTCTCCCTCTTCTCCCAAGAAGAACAAGCAAAGCCCTCCAAAGCCGCCCCTTGGACCGTCAGCATTAACCGAAATCCCCGTGTGAAAGTATTTCCACGATTAAAACAAGTCACGGAACTCAATTACTGTTGAATCATTCATTCACGCTGCATAATAATCCTCCCGTCCCATTTCATCAAATATAAGAAAGAGTAACGAGGACGAGGAGCTTGTCAAATGACCATTTCGTGATTTCTTTGTGTCACCGATCTCTTGTCATCACCCCGCAAGATTCAAAGAGAAACTCTTGGTTGTATTTATAACAATTTTTGTTAACATTTATAGCTAATAATATATTTTTATCTCATATAGCCACGACATTGAGCAATTAGGAATTTTTTAGGCTTGCATCGCGTGTCTGCTGCATGTATTCCAAGTGGGGGAGCCGACGGGCCGCGCGAGAGAAAATTGTAAATGTTTAAATATTTATTAAAAAAGAATTTATGAATTGCTACTAAAATTTATTTTTGAAATAGTTAGCTGGGTATGTTTAGATTAAGGAAAAAAAGTTTCGGCCGATTCTGAGATGGAGTATTTGAGAAAAGTTTATTCACAATTTTTAAACATTAGTAATTAACAACAATAGGGTACAGAAGAAAATAATTTTTATTGATATATTTTCATTCAATAAATATTTAGCTTTAATATGAGCTATTAATCATTGCTGTATGACAATTACAAGCGGAGATATAAGTGATAATATGATTTAAGGCTCGGATTTTTGCTAAAAATGAGAAAAAATTAAAATATGCATAATTCGCTTAAAAAATGTTTTTTTTTCAGAAAACGGTTTAAGGGATTTCCAGTTTGAGTTGACACTGTACCCATACACCAATTTTTATCAAAATCGGAGACCCTAAGGGACAAACGTTTGTTGAATTGAGGTGGAATGGCCCATATATATATACACAAAATGAACATTTCGCCAATAGGCCACAACAATAAAAAATACACTTGACAGGGGGTGGGGAAAGATAAGTAAAAAGAGAGAAGACTTACAGGGTACGTTTCGGGCATGTAAGCCCGAAAGGCTATAGCTTTTTCTCTAGCTGAGGAAGGGCTTACATGCCCGAAACGTACCCTGTAAGTCCTCTCTTTTTACTTTTGTTTCCCCACCCCCTGTCAAGTGTATTTTTTATTATATATATATCTCTTATTGCTCCCATATCAAGCGATTACATTTGACTCATCAGCTGGTGTCCTTTCACCGGATTTAAATTGATATGAAAGGTCTGCATGTGAATAAAACAGGGCCTGAGGGATTTTATTTTGTCACCCGCGTAGAAATCGTTTCTAGGGAGATAAATCGAGATGCACGGGGAAATCCTAGCAGATATAGATAGGTACCAAAAATGCCTAGCAAAGTATTTATTTAAAAAATAATTTTCATTTATTTTTCCTAAACAGGTAAAATAAGAACATTTTACCAAATTTCGTTGCATAGATAGATAACTAAAGGAAAAAATATAACAAAATCGTTCAGGGTTTCTGTAGAAGACGGATAGGGGAACGTGTATTTAACTAGTAACGTATATTACTTTTCAAAATATATCTATCAATCTTTCCCTGCCATTATATTTAGCAACAAAATGTATCCATAGATTATGCCTTTTTAAAACTGCTAAACAAAAACCATTCTTTTAAACAGTATCAGATTCAAAAATACCAACAGAAAATTTATATCATTCTGTAACAATCAAATGTGGAGACAAAGGTGTGCCCCCGTATATTTCTTGATGCGTTTAAGGAGTTTCTAGAAGGTTATAAGTTGAAGTAAACGATTGATGGTTAGAGCGTGAAGGACGGGAAAACACACAACCTTACTTAACAAAATCGTTCATTTCAGGCTAAAAATGTACTCGAGCTAAATAATCACTTGCAAAAGCAGTTCAGAGATGATGCAAAGAAGCTCGGGACCTTAATTGTTGTCTTAATTTCTTCCATGGCTGCTTCTTCTCATTCCGAATTCTCAGCCACAAAACTCCGCAGCATCCTGAATTCGCTCCCCGGAGTAATAATGCGGAATACGTTATAATCACACGCCTATTTCCGGAATCCTTGATTAGACGCGAAACCAATAAATTGGCACCGGATGTTCTTATCTCCTCCCCACGAACCGGAATATCCCGCCCGCCCACTCTTGATGCAGGGCCCCTCCCCCAAAAACCCTAACCCTTAACCCTCGAAAAATCCACGAAAAGACGCTCCTCCTCCCCCGCCTTTCCACCATATTTCAAGTACACATATATTCACTCCACACTTCTTGGGTGGTGGCGAAGGTGGATGCTACTTGAGAGGCTTCCTCCCGTGTCGTGTGATCATTTTTAAGCGTATTTCCGCCTCTCTCTCACTCTAAGCATATGAATGATAGCTCCAATTTCGCCTCTTTAGCCGCCTCAGCAAGCCTCTTTGGAGAATATATTAATTTCTAAACATCTTCTTGGGATCTGAAGTTGAATGAAGTCGTTATGTAAGTCGCTTCTCACATTGTTGGCAGGCCTGGCTGGCTCTCGAAGTGAAGTTTCTCCGCTAGTCGCTTCGCTGATTTCAAAGTTTCAGCGGCGCACTCCGAAAGCGAGGGAAGAAATAAGAGAGTGGAGAAACCAACCCCTTTCCTTTTAAACCACCCCTCCCCCCTTCATCTCAAACCCCCTCCCCCCCTTCCTCTACACCCCCACCCCTCCCAAACCTAACGCACACCGGGATGTGATGGTGGCGCCTTCCGAACGAAGCGGCGCGATAAATAATTTCTCAAGTCGTTAATGCCCACGGAGAAGCTCATCAACTCATGATATAAAAATTAACTCAAAAACAAGTTTCGGAAACACGACGCTTTATTAACAGTCAAGAATGCGTATCGAGGATTGAAGGAGGCGTGGCACGTACCAAGGAAAGCTTTGAGAGACGAAGATGGCGGGGAGGGCTTTGAAGCCCTTAAAACCCCTTCGCTCTTGTGTGCTTTCCAGCAGTTGCCGTGGTTTCTCAATCATGCCCTTCAAAGAGGTCCATCCGACATCGTACAGAGCGGTAGCTTACGAATTCGATACGCAAAATCGACAAGGCATGCTCAATTCACCAGTAGTACTCCTAGAGCAAAACGGCTAGATAACTACGGTCAAACGTTGCATCTGACGGATGGAGCACTCTCCATGAAGTACTCCTCGCGAAGAACTCAAGTCAAAATCAGACTGCTCCTCTAAATTTACCGCCAACTTATGCATGAGCGTCAGCACTCCAGTAATCATATCAATTTAAACTCCATCGCATTACTAATTAAAAACACTCTATTTCTACAAAAGTGTCAAACCATGATCATGCTACACCATGACAAATGCTTCTTTTTTAAGTATCATCGGTTCCATTGTTATAGAGTCTTTCAGCGTTGCTTGGTTAGTGTAATTTCTGTATGTAAATAATGTGCCCTTGGCATTACTCCCATTGTCTATGGAATTTAAATCGAATGTTTAAGCAACATTTGATGACACTTCTTCAAATAGGATTTCAATGAAACAGCATTCATTGCTTTTAGTATTGAAACGAGGATTTTTCCCAAAATTAATCCGGGAATTAAGCGAAAAAGTACGTTTTCATGCCTTGTCTTCCAAATTTGGGGTAACTATACACCAATTTCTCCACGAGCATGGCTGAAAATGCCATTGCCAGTTGGCTAAGCTGACTTTTGTTTTACTTTGAGCTGCATGCTCCTTATGTTTCAAGCGTAGCTCTTGCCGCGGGATCCCATGAAGTCGCCCTGCGACTGAGCTAGTAATTTGGAAAGAGCATTCCATAAAATCAGCAGCAATGAAGCGAGAAGATCAAGTAAGTTGAAACAACTTATATCTATACGTGGATTATTTAAGGACATTTAAAATTAAAGAGGTCGACGCATTACTGTCATATGTCAAGACCCTGAACATTCAATTCATTTAGCACTACAATTCAGCATACCAACATCGCTGTATTTGTTCAAAAAGGAAATGCACTGGAAACGTTCCCCATTTACCCTATCAGGCGACCAATTGCGGCACAAGGTGTTATCATCAGGATGATCTGATGATGACGCTTTGTATCGAAGCCGGTGTCCAAATATAATATCTGTGGAAACTTTCCAGTGCATTTACTTTTTGAACTACGATAAGGAAGTTCCATCATGTCTCGCCTGATACCATTTAATCGATTTCTGTATTTATATGCAAATAAAAGAATAACTCAAGCCACGAACAAATTAATGATGAAAAAAGAAATGTTTAAGGTCAAGAAATATTTTAATTACTATAAGAAAAATATTGTCCGAAAACATTCGTGCGACGTGTTGCGTTATAAAGATCAGAGACATAGACCATGCTAGCTTAAGCAACTAGCATTTGAAACTAACTGCTGCAGGATGATGCTGAAGATCTAATAGATGTAGCGTAACTACGAGCGACGTAGTCAATTAGGCGCCGAAGTGTCTCCCTCGTCTTGCATCAGCATTCACGTTCACTCCCAAGGTAAACTTTCTTACTGGTGGTTTTACTTTTTAAAACTGTGTTTAAAACTTTCTGCCGAGTCACTAGCAAAATAATACTTCTTCTTTTGCTCTTTTCACAATTAATACAGAATTTTATGATCCAGATTGTCGTGGATTTAGTCTGCCTTTGGTTTTATTGTTGTTAAGTGACTCCTGATGCACGGTGGTTCATCGCTTTATATACTTGTTTGGACCTATTGATCAATTCCCCTCCAATGGAAATGTTTTCGAATGCTCTCGAATTAAACCACTCATATGGAAAATTCCCCGAAGTCGTGACCTTGGAATTTCGCTATACCCGAAACAATGCTTGTAATTTCGGCTATGATTGGTGGAATAATTACCAAGCGGGTTTCCCAAGAATGAACTTAAAGTCGATGTGCTACAATAATCACTAAATATGTGTTCCCCGCCACAAAACCGTTTCAAGAAGAAATATTACGATAAATACCTACGATGGCGGCGCGGCGGGAAGATCCGGACTGGGCCGCACGATCGAAAAATCGATTTTATTTTTGGCGTCGGAAACGGTCGCAGATGATTTCTTCGGATTCAATCTCCAAAAGCTTTGTTATTATCGTCATGTAAGTATCTCAGTGTGTGTCAATGTCCGTTTTTTTATTTTGCTACAAAGGCGAAAAATTGACGAAAAACAGGGTCCGCCATTTTGTCAGCTGTCGATGACAAATGTAACTCATTTGCCCACAAATTAAATAATATTTAATGAAAAAAAATATATAGACTAAAAAATTTCAGTTTTTGTTTCATAGCCTCACTACAAAAGGTTCAACATTAGATTGAATTCGGTGATTTTTGGAAAAAATGAAGGTGGGCGATTTTTGCGAAATTTGTCCAACTTTGAGCGCAAGTTTATTGTTAGCGCATACGAATTATGGCAAGTGGCATGCAAATTTACATGCACCAATCTATCAGGAATGACTGTGCAAAGTTTCAGCTTCCGGATTGCAAAAACAATATTTTGGGTTTTGGCCAGCTTTTTTCGATTTCAGCCCATTTGTTCGTCGTCGGGAATTGACGTAAGAGCGAGGCTACTTTGGAGACAGGATTTATTCCCAGGACCCATGTGTGTCAGAGGTCAACATTATCTCAAATTGTAGGTATGCCTGTATTTGTGAGTGAAGGGTATTATTTTGTGATCAGTAACCGGAAAGACATGAAAGTGGAATGTGTCATTGAAAATATAATAATATTAAGATTTTTATCTAATTTGTGAATGGTGATTTAAATATAGGAAAAACTACGGGCTAAATTCAATCTTTACCTGACATTAAATGATATTAATTTCCGAGATAACGTAAAATAATCATTTATTACCGATGATTCACCCAAAAAGCAGAATAATCAAATTATTTTTAAATACCGCATTTTGATCACTAAGTGGGGTCAATCTCTATTTTCTGTCATTGGTGCCCAAAACGTGGGGCACTCAAATATTATTGCTATTTTACATTTATGGCTGCCAAAGCTGGATAAATCCAATAATTACTATTTTGCAATTTACTACCGTATCGTTTTTTTACAATGATTTTGAATTTTTCCTCACTTTGAATAGCCAAGTATTCTTTTCATTTCAAGTTAACTCTAAATCCCAATTTTTCATACACAGAGTACAATCTCCCGATGCTTGAGCGATAATATCTCTTCCCCGCCAGCGTAAGACACGTCCCTTCGAAGACGCCGTCTTCTTTTTTTCAAGGGATGGGGTGAGTTTCATTTCGGCTTGGAATGATGACCACGAGGGTTAAGAAGGGCGGACGAGAGTTATGATGTGTTTCCACTTTCTATCTGTTCACTTCAGCATATGATCTTGGTTGGGGGCCATGGGCACTCTTTCTCGCGTTTCTTGATGGCAGAGGGGTGTCGGAAGTCAAAGGAGGCCTCTCAGGCTCAACCTCGTACCCCGAAAGGTTATGGAACCGATAGGCCTGAGCGGAAACATACCCAATGGGGTAAGCACATTGTGGTGAGAGTCGACGCAACTCATAGATTGTGAATGAAAGGAGTCTCCTTCCCCTCGTCTTTGCCTCGATTTATTTCCCATTCCAAAGTACAAGTGGAGTCTTACCGAGTTCTGAGAGGGTTTGGGTGAGTAGGAGGACCACTAGGGTCCACCAAGCTAGACACTATTCGCGCCAAGATCCCAGAAGGGACGGGTGGTCCACAGGGAGTGGGAGGAGGGGCGATGGAGGGCCCGTTGAAGAGGAGGCGAAGGAGGTGAGGCGCATGGAGAAGATGTAACGTCATCTTTGGGTTTCACGCAAGAGCGGGAGTTATTTATTGAGGGATCCGGGTTCGAATCCCGATCAAGTCAAATGATTTTTTCAATGTGAATTTCATCCTGTTGGCGTATAAAGGAGTCAGGTGAACTCAAATGACTTGGAATGACCTTAACTACAAACCTAGCGAGGAGAAAACATTTGCTGCTCTGAATTGGGCTGGTAATGGGTGCCAAACGTGGAACAGACCACCATTTGGTGGTTTTTTAGAGTGAATCCGGGAAGAATGTGGGTTCCGAGGAAGAGAAGACCACGAAAGCCAATGAGAGTAAAAGTGGAGAGGTTGTTAGACATCGAGGTGAGAGTATGGTATGGATGCATTTCTGAGGGACTACTTAGCAGCGGAGAGAATTCGACGCACATATTGGTGTTGGAATTATGAATTATGTGTGGGTAAGTTTCAAGTGTAGAATGCGCAGAAAGTGCATTTGGGAAAGGAGTGATGAGGAAAATGAAAGGTGATATTGGGTGGAATGGATACAAAACATTATAGCAGCCAAACCTGAGAAAGAGCGAAAGGAAGCACATGATGAATACAGAGGAAAGTACAATGAATACAAAATCGCTGATAAAGAGAGCATGGAATGAATACGTAAGGATGGGGCTAGCAAAACGCAGAGTGATTTTAAACTCATTAAAAATTTATTTCAGAAACGGATTGAACGGGCAAACATTGTGAGGGCAGAGAAAAAGATGCAATAAACAACAAAATTTGCAAAATTTGAGTTTCCTGACTTTCCGCAAAGAGTATTCATTAGAAAGGTGAGAATACTTCAAATAACCCTCCTTGAGCGATACTGTAAAAGCCATAGTGGCTGGCAACTTGACAAGCCAGACATTTGCGTGAAGTCATTTTCCGTCGGAGTAGGACAACAATTACTATGGCGCCGGGAGGAGACAGATGAAAAGAGGGGCGGAGAGGCGTCTCGCTCTTTCTGGAACACGGAACGGTCGCAAGAGACTCTTTCTCTGCCCGTAGACTCAAAGTTTAAATTACTCTGTGACTCACTATCTAAGTTAAAAAGGGAGGTGGATAAGTCTGCGAGAGAAGCTGCAGTCAGCAGCCAAGGGACGAATAGTTCCCGAAGGACGTCTGGTGGACAACCCAGCTGCAACAGCAGCACATCCAGACACGTCAAGTGTGCATGTGTCTCATACCGTCCGAAAAAGACAATTGTAATTAGACATAAGGGTATGTTTGGGTCTTTTAAGGGTGCTAATTGCAATTTGTTAAGCGTGACTTAGACGATGAATACTCTATTCGTGTTTTTGAGAGAAGGAGTCATTTCTCCCATTTATTAATTTGTTCATTCATTAATTTATTACTTTTCGTGTCAGACTAAAGGCAATAAGGTGACACATTGGGAATTCCCAGTGATTATTAATCAAAGTAAAGAAAATTGAGCAAGGGTTAATATATTTTGTAAATAGAAAATAAATAATTGTAGAAGGAAATATCCATACTAAATAATTTACTTTGTATTTTTCCACGGAATGTAAGAACGTACAACGCGTTTCCCCAATCTAAGGCATGATCATCAGGTGCAAATTCCTAGTTTGTTTTGTTTATTGACCGTTGTTTGTTGTCGTAGTCACGGGGTTTGTGGGAGGTGGGCGGTTGTACCGTGGCTTGGGCGCGGGCAGGTGGCTTGAACGGTTAATTTTTCTTAAGGTTAGTTTCTCAGAAAGGAGAGAGGGGAGGACTGCGGGAACAATTGCTCTTCACAGAGGGTCGTGCTATGGTCTGCCAAGTGCCCTCTTATCTCGATTTGCTCGAGAGGATCCATTTTTAATCCCTTGGAGAGGAGGTGTAAAACTTCGGGAACAAAATCGCTTTTGTGTTTGCATTCCAGGAGGGGCTTGGCAATGAGAGACCTGGAATCCTTATTTTTGTGGCATTTAACGTGTTACTTGGAGCGTATCAAGACGTTTCTACCTTTCTGACCAATAATGAAGTGTTACAACTATTTAAATTAAGTTTACAAATGCCCGACTTGAGAAGTTTCCCTTGTTTGTCTTTACCATCAATTAGAAGCTTGGAAATAGTTAATGGAAATGGTTACCATAGAGTGTATTTATTCAAAGAAATCTTTGTCTAACTAATACTTCCATCACTAAACTTGATAGGGCAAGGCAAAAGAGCCACGTATTATGTGCAACAGTAAAGAAAAGCAATTTAAGTAAATTTCCGTAAACTAGAGAAAATATTACAGGTTGGAACATCAAACGTAAAATTATAGATTAATTAGTTTACTATTTAAGTGCTATAGAATAGTGTGGACGTCCGAAGGAAAATGTATTGCGCATTTTGTGGGTTTTAGAAAGGGTATATGACAAAGAAAAAATAAATAAACTTTGGAATGTTTTGAAGGATAATGGAGTCAAATATCAGTCAATGAAGGCTATGAAGGCTATAATATGACTTTAGACGGGCAAGTTTAAGAGATAATGGGGTCTTGAGTGAATGCATTTAAATAAAACAAGGTGTAAAGAAGGGGTGCGTATTTTGACCGTGGTTGTTCAATGTCTATAAAGGATATATGTGTGAGGGATGCGTGCAGGTATAACTACGGGATGATGGTTGGAGATGTGAATGGGCGAGTTCTATTCCACGCAGATGATGCAATGCTGCTGCCTTAGAACCAACGGAAATCAAAGGAGCCCCTTTAATATTTTCTATAAGGCAACATGGAGAATTAGCAGAGGTTATTCGGGTATTCCACCGGGTCAACTCTTCCATTACTGCATTCGTATCAATGAACATGTGTTTCATCATCGTCAGGGCTGAGTGATGAGTCAAAAGCGTAAGGAGAATGGAATAAATGCGTCAAAGACCATTGTGGTAGTTGTAATTGATAGGGAGATTAAAAAGAATGATTGTATGATGAGGGTAAATAATGAAAGCTTTTAAGTTGACTATTTTGTACACTTAGATTTATGTCATGAACTGGCCATGGTGACAACCAGGGATGTAAATATTTAGAGGACAACTAGGAGCATTATTAGACTAGGTAGAGACTGAGATAAGAGGTATGGAATAAATCTAATTAAGGAAACTATATTATAATAATTGACTCAACAAAACATGGTGGCAATGGTAAAGTGAGAGAAATAACTTATGAAAGAGAACAACCTTGTATCAATGGAATTACAAGGAAATTTAACACGTATGAAATATGATGGAGATGCCGCAATTAACTGGGGAAATTTCAGGAAGAGATAAGAAATATTCATTGAAGTATTTTTGTCAAATAAAGTTGCATCTCAAAAGAAAGTAGCACTGTTCCTTCATTATATGGAAGAGGAAGGTGGAACAATTTTCGACTCCTTCAATAGACTTCTGTGAAATCTTTTCCGATTATTTTTCCTCCGTTTTTAACAATGCAACGATTCCCATTCCTGCCTTCGATTTTGGTTGGAATTTCACCATCTCTGTCTGCGTCATTACTCCCACGAACGTTCAACGAAGACTAGAGAATCTTGATCCCTGCAAAGGAGCTGGGCGTGTTGACATTCCACCTGTTCTTTTGAAGTAATGTGCACCCATTTTGGCTCATCACTTTGCTGTCATGTTTTCATCCCTGCTCTCTCTTGAAATTTTTCCTTCTGTCCTTAAGTGTAGCTATGTAATTCTGACCTTCAAGTCTGGTGATCGGAGCAACGTGAGACACTACAGACATATTGTTATTCAGTCTGCAATCGCCAAAGTCTATGAAAGCATTATCTTAGATCGTCTCTCCTTTCATTTACGGAAGTGTATATCACCTGCACAACACGTGTTTCTTCGATCCCGCTCAACCATCTCCAACTTACTTGAATTTCAAGAATAATTATTACCTGCTCTCAGTGACTCTCGCCAAGTGGACTGTATATATCTTGACCTCTCCATAGTCTACGATAAGGTTCATCATCGCCTTCTGATCGCTAAGCATGGAGGTATGGTGTACGTGGAACCCTACTTAGCTGGCTAGATAGCTACTTAAGTGGCAGAACCCTTATTGTCAAGTTTGATGGTTCTACTTCACTATCTTTCCATGTCTTGTCAGGAGTACCCCAAGGGTCACATCTCGGTCCTCTCTTTTTTAATTTAAACATGAATGACATTAGCAAAATAATTACCTCAAACCTTCTTATGTTTGCTGACGATCTGAAGGTCTTCGATATTGTATCCGCAGCTCAGGGAGTTGAAAATTTACAACTTTCTCTGATAAACATTGCCAGCTGGTGTCATGACAATGCCATGGAACTTAATGCGTCGAAATGCTTAATGCTCGAAATGCTCCTAAAAACGTGGGAAAAATGTACTGTTAAATGACACTGTCCTGAGGAGAGTTGACAGAAATTGAGATATCGGAGTGCTTATGTCTTCCTCACTAAGTCCTTCAGAACATATTAACCACATAATATCACGAGCTAATGCCTTACTGGGTTTTATGTTTAGATCCACGAAGAACTTCAGCTCCCCTATAACTCTTGTTACCCTGTTCAAATCTTTGGTACGCCCGATCTTGGAGTATGGGTCAGTCATCTGGTCACGATATCAGCTCAATCACATTCATCATCTGCAATGTATTCAGGATCGTTTTATCAGGATGTGTTCTTGCATGTGACTTTCCCACAGACTATTACAAATGCCTGTACGTTGGAATGCATGTAAATTTTGATACAGTTTTCTAATACTGGCAGTGCATTACATATTCCCAAGAATGTTTAACCTCACAATATAGGCAAAGCTTTCAGTGCTACATAAACTTCCTGTTATTGTATCATAATGTAAATTTATTTAATTAAATTACGGAGGAATAATAAATATTTATCATTATAAGCCATTATTTTTTATCTAGCTTTTCCTATAAATGCACAAACTTTGTAAGTTATTTGACGAATGTTTTTCTGCCTTTTTCCAGTCATAAGAAACTATTGTATAGCAATTTCTGTTGAATATACGTTTTTCACTTAAATTATGTTAGTTATTTATTAATTCACCGAAGATGAGAAGTACCAGTATTGTACTAGTATTTTATTTTTAGGGTTCGCTTCTTCACTCATAATAAATAGTTTTTGGCGAGGATGGCCTTTTTTAGACAAAGAAATTATATTTCTCAATATGTCACCTTTACTTGTATTTGATAGAATGTTTTAAGTTTTATTTCTAAAAAATAGCTTGGAAAGACATAGAACTGTTATAATATAAAAAAATTGATTTGAAATAAGTTGCATGAATATGAATAAAATTTATGTTAATATGAATGGAAGTTTAAATTTAATGGAAGAGTTGCATTACTAAAAATAGATATAAGAAGGCATATCAAACCTTAAGAAATGAGACATTAAAAACCATTAAAGAAAGTAAAAACAAATATTATTTTAATCAAATTTATAAAGAAAAAGATTCTAAATCAACATAGGACATTGCTAACGACTTTACAGATAAAGATAAGAAGAAGAATATGGATGATATCATCATAACTCATCTTAAGGAAAATTGTGACCTTAAGGATGTTTACAATGAATTGGTTAACCATTTCACAAATGGGATAACTGTCTTTAAGATGATTTGTAATAATAAATTCAAATCAGATTATATAAATAGTTGTAAACATTCAATAGCTATACCAGAATTTAATCATGATTCTTTAACAAAAGTGTTAAAAACTAAAATAAAGATGCCTGGTTTGGATAGAATAAGGATGAAAGACTTAATTCAAAATGTAATTATATACCTAATCTTAACGAAACTTATAAATGTGTGTATTATGAATGGAGTTCGGCCAATCGGTACCTATAAAGACTGCAATCGTAAGACCCATTCATAAAGAAGGTAGTTATAAGGACTTAAGTAATTATAGGCCAATTTCAATACTACCTTTTCTGAGTAAAGTAATTGAAAGATATATGTAGATGTTCTTATTTCTTACATAAAAAATATAAAATTCTACATGAATATCAGTTTGGATTTCAAGAAGGAATAGACACTAAATATGTATTAGCATTATTTTTTAATAATATAAAGATGAATTTAGATAAAGTAAATAATGTTGTAAAATAAATTGATAATTGTATAGCCTTGGATATAGTTAATACTGATTTACCATTGAAATCCCTATATGACGTTGGTGTAACAGGGAATGTTTATGACTGGTTTTAAGTTACCTCACAGAACGACAAATGATAGTCAAGCTATATACACACTAAATTAATAAAAAAAATTACATTGTGGAGTTCCACAAGGGTCAAGTTTAGGGCCAATATTATTTATCATTTACATTAATAGCATATTTAATTGAGTTAAAAATTCTCTTATGATACTTTATGCTGATGACATTGTACTGATTTCTTCACATAAGGACTTCTCAAAAGCTTGTTAAAATATGCAATAGGACCATAATTCCTTTGTTCAGAGGTCACATGACTATGATCTAGTGATGAACAAAAAAATTCCAAATTGATTCATGTTGTAAGCCGAATGGACCAACATAGGTGCTTAAGAATTTTTTTATGTGACCATATGTGGATGCATAATAAGCATCAAATTTTCAGATGTAGATGTGATCAGTTATATCAAACTTATGAATATAATTATTTAGGTAATATAATTGAGTGTAATTTTAAATTTGATGAGCAAACTTATAAATTGAATAGAAAACTTAGGAAAGTCACCTATTTGATGTATCACATAAAATATTATGTAACAACTGATGTGTTGTTGAGGGTTTAGTCTGCTTTTGTAGAATCATTGGTGAGATATGACTTGACTACATGGTACTGCACAGTAAATATGCACAAAACTTTCTTGGAAAATACTCAAAATAGGATTGTAAAAATTATATATAGAAATATAGGAATGACAAAAATTTGGGTGGTGATGAAAGAACTACAATCGTTGAGGTTGCTTATAAATATCTAAAAATATTACCAATTGATAAATTGTTTGATTACATACTGATAATTGAGAATTATTTCAATGATAAATATAAAGTACAACGAGTAATAGAGAATTCAATGACTTTGAGGAATGTTGATCCCCGTCAATTTCCTAAAATACTCAATACATATGGTGAGAGGAGACTCTGTAATATAATACCAAAATTATTAAATCAATTATATATAAATTCCCAAGGATTGCGAAGCATGTCCAAACTAAAAGCTGAATGTAGAAAAATGATTCTAAATTGTATTAAATAATTATATTTTATCGTAACTTGCATTTGGTCCACTTTTGTACATTTCAGCATGTGCCTCAGATCTATAAGAGTATGCTGAAGCTAGCACCCTCTGACGAGCATTGTGCTCAGGAGGACTTATAAATTGTGTTTATGTTTATTCTTTTCTTCTACTTTTCTTGGATCATTTTATTGTGCTTGTATTAAACAATTGTTTTTCTGTATTTGTTCTATTGTTTTCTGTATTGTACTATTGTTTCTGTATTTTTATTTTTACTAAAAAAATATCTCGTATCTTATCTAGACCTTAAAAAGATATATCAGGGCAGCAATTTATGCATACCAAAAGAAATCTTTGAAATTTTCCACGGATATTTGTTTAGAGCGAGCCTCTACATAACAATCAAGCCTTGCTAATGGTGCAAAACATTGAAACCGGTCGTATTTAACATTTCTAATTGGAAAACTGCCCAGAGCTCTCCTTTCGACATATTAGTTCTTTCACGACACAATGCTCTGAAGAAATGAGAATATTTAGCCTCCAAACTCCTAAGTTAATTTAGCCATTTGCACATCTTGTGTGATAGGTAGAAGATTAGCGAATGAAAATGCATGACGGTTGTCGCTGATGAGGTTCCCACCAGCCTCCTCTCTAAAATATCGTTGTTCAACCTACGTGATTTCCACACGCCAAACCGGATGATTGTCCTAATATAAACCCCTGAGTCTCTCTAACGGTTGAGGCTTTGGGTTTGTTGACAGCGTGTGCTCGCTGGGGCTCGAGGTGAGACACTTGTCTTTGAAACCCAAAATGCCAGTCGGATGAAATGAGAGAAAGAGCTACGCTGTGAATAGCGCCCTCTCATGAGTAGGGGGATGGACTCGCGAACGAAAGAAGTCGGCGCCGTTCCCGAGTGGTGGCGCGCGAAGCGGAAAAACGAAAGGAGAGCGGGAATTGGGGAGAAGAGCAGGAGACGGAAGCAGAATGCGGAGAGAGCGCATTCAATTGTTTACGAGGTCGTTGCGGGCTTACTTCGTCGCAGCTCCGAGCCGAGAGCCAATGTCGTGCCAACATTCCACGCGCGCGGCCGTGATCCAGCCCCCTTCCCCTCCCGCCATGCACCCTCGAAAGCACTTGCCGTGAAGGGTTGTTTACCTGCAACGATAGAAAAACAATGTCAACATTAATTATTCAGGCCACGGTCAACACAGTTAAACGCAATACAAATTATTAGCTATCCATATCGGATCAAAATTTAAGGGTTTTCAATGCGTAAATATTGACACGGACAACGAATCAAGTTATTTAATTGCTGCATTAAAAATGGCGATGAAGTACGCAAAAAACAGTCATGAGAAAAAGTTAACCTCAACCGAGAGTCCAACCAAGAAGGGTCTATGAAAAATATTGAGAATATCGGGACCAGCCACGATATTGCCTTCCAAGGGGTCAACCGCAAAAGCACGGTAGTGCATACAGTTCCACAGAGAAGAATTATTATCCTTGACTGGGACCTGGTTCCGGTCAAGGCGAAGTCCCAGCACTTCCTCATATTTGTACAATTTTATGCGGCTTGAGAGAACTGAATAGTACACCTTTTGGTCCATCAAGAATGGCAGCATGAGGGAAAAGATGGATTCTAAAAAGTCAACCAGTGAGGTTGGATCATCGGAGAGCACTTACTACACTCCCTCACTCAAACGAAACACGAATAATTTAACGGCAAGCAAACAACGATGATCGCAAATTAGTCAGACAGCCTGCAAAAAGAGTTGTAGCATCACATCAGAAAACTTATATTTTTTTAAATCAGACGGAGTAAACGAAAAATAGTGAACTAGATACGATTTTTTTAAACTGACGGCAAACAAAAAATACTAATCAAAAGCGTAAGTTTCAAAATGGTCACTCATATCCTTTTTCCTTCCTATTCCCTCAGCCTTCCTCGAAACCTCGGATATAGGCGTGAGCCTGCAGACCCTTGGAAGGGGGTTGGTGCCTGCGAGGAGGACCCGTGTATTACCACATGTGTCCAGATGATCTACTGACAAATTGCCGCAAATACTGACTTATAAGCCCTCTCTCATTGGACCTCAACAACATTGGTTTGTGGTGTCTTGAGTGGGGACTCGAATTTAACCTTAATACATATGCATTTTAGAGCACTTTTTGGAAGAAATTACACCAAAGTCGTACATATAAAGTGGAAGGACTAAAATAGAGGAGTCAGATGAACTAAAATGCCTTGGAAAGACCTTGAATTCAGACCTAGCTAGGAGAAAACATTTGCAAGTCTGCATTAAAGGAACGAAGACTTATCAATCGAATAGCAAGATAGGTAATGCACTGAAAAACTTGACTCGCCAAGTAAATAAAGTACAAAGAAAAGACACACGCTTCATGATAAACTGGTACGAGCGTATAGGAAGTGTCACGCACAGTTGATGGAAGGAATTGGTTGGGAGGTGTTAAAGACACGGAGGCTACACGCTGGGCTAAAGATTGCTTGAACAACCCCGATCATGCGTGTTTCAAAATGATACAATTTCACCCCGCGCTATATCTCTATAAATTACAGGGGTACAAAATAAGAAATACGCAGTCGAACTGACAGGCGCCAAAATTTCTTCCGTCAACGCACCATTAGTGATTAGAACAGAAACAGCGTGATAATAACTTAAGACACATCGTTAACAAAAAAATTACCTCCATTCTCCTCTCCCCCGTCCTTTTCCCTATTCCCTTTCCATGGCTGGTGTCCTGACACCCCCTGCCACACGCCTTCGCGAGGGCTTAAATGGGAATGTATGTAGGTGTATATGTAGATCAGACACTCCCATTGCATCACGCATTACAATATCTCACGACACGTAGGTACACAGATTACACGTCCGAGAGGCCGGGTGGATAGGAGTGACAACATGTCAGTAAAATGCACTAGTACCCGCCCACTGGACAATTGGATAAGCCGGGCTAAAATAGAGGCAACCATCTTTTCTTGTGCTCTCGTGTTATTTATAAAGTAACTGGAAACATTCAGTATAATATGGTTCAACCCCGTTCCAATTTATGATGAACCCAAAAAATAAACTCATTTGGTAGATATTTTGGATAAAAAATATTTACAAATATGATTAATGGCTAATTACCAATTTCATGAACAACGCTTTTAATTGTCGTTTTAACGTTGACTACTAAACGACGATACCTTTTCTTCAGCTCCATATTCACTGAGAAATACATTTCGTACATTGCATCATATTCTCGATTAGTGGACGTAATCTTTTTCGATGCGAGATCGCAATAACTTCGACATTAATACCGATACAAAATTTCATCAGAATTAATAAAATTGGGCCTTTAATTTGGAATATACAATTTACCAATATAATGTTATGTATGCTATTTATATCTCAATGGTGGATAAAGATTAGTTGCATAAATAAGCTTCTGTTGAATTGTCAATGTCTTTAGAATAAAAGTGTATTTCCGTTGTGGAATATTTCTTAAGGAAAAGGAAAACACTCCTCCATTATAAGTTCTCAATTTGGACCACAACTCCCATGGATAAATCAAATACTAACACTTCAGAATATCCCGAAAACCGTCGAAATGCTGAGTGGCAGCGTGTGTACCTTATGCTATGTCCTTCATTACTCCCATCATACCTCCTTCAAACGTCTACCTTCCCTCTTCACAGCATCTTAAATCATCCCGTCTCCCCTCCTTTGCCAATTCCACTCTTCTCCAGGATTCCACTCCCTCAATCCTCCTCTCTTCAAAAGTAACTCTCGCAATAGTACATTGCAAGTTCATCAGCATACTTCAAATTCTCCCATTGTACCCCTCCTTCTCCATCATATTTAAAAACCTCAGTGAAGATACCTGCCTCCTCTAAGGTCACTCAGCATTGAATAGTAATCTCAGAGACGGGACCCTAACAGACCCCGAGGCCAGTTTTTTGCTTATGAAAATTACCAATGAATTAGGTAGGGCAGGCCTTTTGAATCGAATTGCACTCTTTATGTATAACATTTTAGTTTCTGCCGAAAAAGAAGTTTCGCTAGACACCCTATAAATAATTTGATTAATCAATAAGGTGTAGTAAGTCAAGTAACCCTCCGTTGACGCTGCCTCTACGCTTGAGCAAGCGTCCGAATTGCTTCTTACAAACACAAAGCATAAAATTATTCTTGCATCTCAAGTGAATATTTAGCCTTTCAAAAATATGAGTAGCTATCGTAGGAGGCATGTGCAAATAGGAGCATTCTATTCTCAAGGGTCCGGCTAGTACACAGTTGCAGTGGAAGTACGTGCCAAAAGGATCACTCTTTGTAAGCGACAGGTGTGGTCTGTGACATACATTTTTAGTTTCATCTTCGCTTTTTCACTGAGAAAAGTCCCGGTTGATTTCAGTTATATTTTGTCTCTGGAAAATAAAAGTTCCGTTCTCGTAAATTAATCGAACATCTGCAGCTTCATTTTAGGACCTTTCTCAATGGCAACATTGAAACACTATATTTTCGGCCCTCGTGGCGATGAGGTTAATCTCGACAGCCAACTCAAAGACCATGGGTTCGACTACCGCCTGGAAGGATATATTTACACTTAAAACATGGTTTCTTGTGAATATTCAATATTGTTGGTTTCAAACAGCCCAAAAGGCTGTTTTCGGGCTGTGAGTTAGAGCAATACAATACACAAATATACGTTGAAAAGGGCCTGCATAGATATTGAGATCAAGATATTACGATTAAATAGACCAATATTGGCTGGTAGTTGTTGTTGTCGCTTGTTGTCTGTTGGAGGAAGCACGAGCGGCAACAATGGGTTATTTTGCGACGCGAGGAAATTCATTTCACGCAAATTAATTCTAAATCTGCAAAAGATCAATTTGTTGTATTAGGTGATGTTCAATTTGATGGATTAACTTATAAAAACCATCCGAAAGAGATAAATTAATTTTATCTTACACTAGAATATGAATTAATAAAGATAAATGTAAAATATTGGCTATCTGCTCTAATTAATGAAAACACGTTTTACGAAAATCATTACGTTAAGCTATCTTATTGACGACGCACTTAACTTTGTGAAACCATGAGTTGTTCCTGAGATTCACTCATTAGCAGAAGATATCGCACTAACTTACGCTTGCTTCTTCGGTTTTTCGTTAGTAGTTGGTAGCATTTTATTATTAAGGGATCTGAAGTTATAAGTAATATCTCAGATAAGTCTTCGTCGATGGAAAATAATGATTTCGTTCTCGTGAGGCATTCATGGAATCTACGGGTGCCTATTTTTTTCATCGCTTCTTCTGATAGGTTCACCGGCGAAGGAATTGCTTCATTCATTATTCCGCCACCGCGTAGCAGAATTTGATGGGACACGGGTAGCATATAAAGCCATGAATATAGCGGAACGGAGACCTTGGCTGTTGTCCAACAGTATTGACTGTTGCTTCTTAAAGCCTTATTGCTTGACTACTTTACAATGCCCACATAATGGCGAAGAGTCGTTGAATGATATCTTCGTTTGAGTCTAAAAGTTAAGTACTGCTTAGAATGCATAGATAAGATAGTCAAGACCAGAATTGCCTTAAAAAATAGGTTTAGTATTTTTTAAGTTCTTTATGCCAATGCTTTTTATATTATATGGATAGACCAGTCTTAACTAATCAGAAACTAATTTTTCAGTGTGATAGTTATCTGAGCCGTCAACTTTGGATATCCGAAGTAACACCTTGAAGTATTTTCAATTTTTCTTGTTTCTGGTTACCTCCTAAGGAGATCTACAGTCAATCCCATCCAATACCTTTCAATAGTATTTATTTTACTTCTCATCATTTTGTTTTGATTCACATAACACCTTTTCGGATATTTAGGATATTTGAAGTCATTTGCATTACGACACAAAAAACTCAAGTTTTAAACCTTTTTCGCTTTTGTGCCAATTTTAGATTCTTTGTTTAAAAACGTAGCATTAGATCGAGCTGTGAAATGAGGCTGTGGAAGAATTTAAAAAAGGGAACGATAATTCGATAAAACTAAAGTACTACTTTGGAGAGGTGAAGGTACTTGGGAGTATGACTTCCAATGACTTCTGGAAAAAGCGTGTCCATCTACATCGTCCTCTTTCGTATCAAAACCTTTCGTCGTTCCTGAAACTTGTGATTATGTTCACATATAATCAAATAAAGGTACGAACCGGTAACTATTCAAATATTCAGTGGATATTTTGAAGCTTCTCTAGCTACTTGGACGTGCAACGTTTTATCTAGAAAATACGTTCCATATTTTTAAAATCAGTTAAAGATAAGTGTTCAGCCTACAGCAATTTTGAGAGTAAAAAAGATGCGTAACTACTGAAAAGCCATAATTTTATATCTACAGGGATCAACGCCTATAGGCATAAACATTATCAAATCGAAGATTTAACCGCGGATAGATTGGCGTAACCCGCGAAAAAGAATAAAAATATTTAAAAAATGGGCAATCAATACGACAGTGCCAAAATATCACTTCAACATTTAGGTTAGAAAAAACAACATATAGACTCAGAATTTATCATTAAAAAGAGCGAAATCAAAAGAGGCATGTGAATACCAATTAATATACAGGAATATTAAACAAGTAAAATAATAGCTCCCCGTAAGTGGAAATCAAAATTTTGTACAGCGATAGAGGCTTCATCGGCAAAAACCGTCATGGAGAACGATAAATGTACGATCTGGTGGAATTACTCCTTCTCCACCACCAGGCAGTTGGAGGTGACAATGCCTGATATCGTTCTCCTTGAACACCTCACACACTCCATGTTCGTGATCGAGTTTTCGGCTCCGGCTGAAACGAACTTGGATGCAAAGGAGGTGGAAAAACTGACGAAATATCAAGACCTGCTTTTCGAACTTCGACAGATGTACCCCGGACACTCTGTGAAACTGGTGGTCCTCATCATAGGTGTGCTCGGTGGAGTTAAGGGCTCGCTGTTAAACAACATCAAGTACATTCCGTCCTGCGTGGCACAGGCGGAATCACTAGTTGCACGCATGCAGAAGGCCGTCATCCTGGGGTCACTCCGTCTGCTGCGGACGCATGACCCCAACATCTATACGGATGGGCTTTGGGCGTGGATGCGAAATTGGTCCAACCCCTTCCGAGTCTCCGGCGATTATGACGCCAATGAAACATAATCCTTGCCGGGGACTCGGAGGCGCCTCTGATACAGTAGTGACAACAAAAGTAATAATGATAAATAATTCATCACTCAACATTTTATAGAAAGTCAGAGATACAATAATTCATTACCTATCTGCAAAGATGCACAAAAATGTTGTTTTTAGTTAGCAGATTCCGTTTCTTACTCAAGGCAAAAGAGTTGTGTTATGTATTGAAATCCTCAAGTAACCACAACTCGTAAAATAACACATACTACTAAATGAAAAAAAACTCTTTTAATACAAAATTGTGATTTGATTTGATTTAAATTCTAATACAAAACTCTTTTAATACAAATAATATGCGATAGAAAAATTAAAAGAAAGCATCCAACCTACTAAATTTAAACTTAATCAAATGCCAGCATGCTGGATGCTGAAGCTCAATGCTGAAGCATTGTCAATGCTTCATTATTTTCCAGCAAAAGTCTCCTCAAACGGTGATTCACAACCAAAGAGCATTAGAGAAAATAATATTTTTGCATTTACGTTTGAGGGATTCAACCATATTGCTTTAAGAGCATCAGTAGCATAGTGACTGGGATTGACAGAAGATAGCATTTCTAATAAGTCGATTTTTTTCACACACTAGCTTTGCAATCTCCTCCTTTACAATGCACACTAACTCAAGATAGCTCAACTGTAACGTGACCAGATCAATATTTTCTTACAAATGATATTTTTATTGACATCTCCAGGTCGGTACTACACGCAGTTAACTTCCCCAAATGTCGTAGGTCAAACAAGTCACTCTGGCTCTTTCTAACTTTTCGGATGGGTTTGATGGGTTTAAATTCAGGTCCTTGTATTTGATTGCTGCCCGTTGGGCCGTTGGCTTAGTCGT
The DNA here is from genome assembly GCA_963573305.1 of Pyrrhosoma nymphula. Lineage (NCBI taxonomy): Eukaryota > Metazoa > Arthropoda > Insecta > Odonata > Coenagrionidae > Pyrrhosoma > Pyrrhosoma nymphula. Next base: position 6,754,897 of record OY754329.1, read on the forward strand.
TTTTAAATTTGTTTTTTGACGTATTGGAAAATTTTCCAGAAGAGAATATTATTGCATAAGCATGTGAATTATTGATTTGGAATTTTTTATCTTAAAAATAAAAATTATGTATTGCATGTGAAGTTCTAAATGTTTCTGCTGATTACAACTATTTCATCATCAGGTGCAATTTATAGAAGTGGTTTTACACATATTTCGACAGTGAAATAATGGGAAACATCCAAATATATCAAAATATATCTATATATATAAATGCTGTTGGCGCGAATACAAAATATTTAGAGCAGTGGAAGTGTGGAGCCAACATTTATTTTTTTCATGCACCTGAGAAAGATTTTGGAAGTTTGGAACTATGTTGTGATAAACTTCCCAGAAGGCTGTCCACCCATAATTTACTAGCGAAATTAGTAGATGGGATAATTATAAGCATAATTCCAATATATCATTAGTGCCCTTTTAAATCGCGAAACATTTTCTGTATATCATGTTAGCACCAGAGATATTCAAGTGAGTCATTTTTAAACACAGGAACACACAAAAAAGAATCACTCATAAATAAATTGTTCCGATATTTCGGTTGCCGTGAGTTGAGATGCAGCTCGTTGACAGAGCATGAGATGAATGACGGTCAGGAGAGAAAATAAAACTCAGTAGATTCTCGTTATTTGTGTTACAGAGCGCGTGGTATCGAGCCAGTGTGTCTGGGGGTAGAGATGGGTTAATGAACAGGGAAATTTTGGTTCGTTATTAAAGAATAAATTCTGTAATTACAATCCAGAAAAAAATCGGGAGATTCTGAGACTGGTTTATTTCATTTTTAAAAATTATGACATTTGATTCTAGAGTTTGGTATGCTGACAAATGACTTAGCTTTGCCGAGAATAATGTACTCTCCGATGCTTCAGGTCTTGGATGTATATGGGATTGGTTGTAGAACTCTGGCTCCGTTCTTACAGAATTCTATGAATTAATCCACCATTCAGCACCGCTCTGCTATTCTTCGTGCTATTCGAGATTGCTCGCGTTGAATATGCAGCAGCAAGGGCATCGACCGTAGGGAGAGGGCAAGGCGTAGGGAGAGGGCAAGGCGTAGGGAGAGGGCGAAGGACGGAACCTCCTTTTGCTCCGTGAGGTTTGTTTGTTCGAAGTCGAAGGAGTTGTTGAATCAACCTCCGACGTGTTATGATAATGTCTATCGCTTGCTCTAGAAACATTGGACCTTTCTCTTGGTTCTCTCCAACCTGAAGAATGCACCATGTGGGAAAAATTACTTCACTATCTGTTTTTTGCATGGCATCAGCACCTGTATAATTATTCGGGTTAGAATCAACGACCAAACGCGAGTCTTGAAACACAATTTTAAATTTTTGAAACCACATAGGATAACCGATGGAATGTCCAGTTGGTATTTTGTGATTTTTTAAGGTGACAGCAAACAGAAGAAACCGTTTATTTATTTTGGTGTCCTCATACTATCTAGGTCACGGTTGAAGACAGAATTATGGTCAAAAAGAAAAAAATGTACGCTGCTGTTTCTAAGCAGGCGGAAATGTAGGATGGAGGTGGCAGGTATGAAAATGCCGTGGGATGTCCGAAGACCGGGATGGAGCGAAAAGTGCGAAAGGAATCGAATCAATTATGAGAGGGATTTAAGAGATTTGGTCGCAAAAGGAAGGCGCCAGGAGAAAGTGGTGTTCACAGAGGGTGAGAATATGAGAAACATCACAATAAAAAGCTCCTACTCAATCGGTGGTGATCGGTTATTCAATCTCACATGATAATTGGAAACTATAATTTGGTGCTTAAAACTAAGTCAGTGGAAATAATCTCTTTATTTTCTTTTACTTTTTATTTGTGTAGATAACTATAATTTTTGGTGTAATGTCATTGGAAAATGTAGACATCCACCCCTAGTGGGATTCTTGGAACCGATTGCTTGGATTGATTGCACATTAACCTTGAGAGTGTTATACGAGCGCGTACTAACTGGACGACACTCGGGAGCGCTTAACCTTAGTGCTAATAACAAATTTGTTCAATATCCGGGAACACCAGTGCCCACCGGTAGAAATTTCATAGAGTAATCACTTTTCACCACAGAATTGTCGCTTTTCATCTCGGATAACTTATATTATTTATTTTACACATGTCAGCTGTTACTCCTGTGGGGTAAAAATACCTTTCAACAAGATTTAGAGGCCATTTCAAGATAATAAAAAAATAAATATGTATATATTGGATGATGAAATTGGATTGGATGGCTATGATGAAATCCCTATAGATTTAAAAAAGCCATTAACAATGACATAACCCGTTCTTCTAAATATCTCTGACTCCTCATTTCAACTAGACATATACCCAGCTATCTGGAAAAGAGCCTTGCTAATGCCAATATCTAAATTATCCAATCCTTGCTTTCCGAGTGGCTAGAGGCCAATAGAATTACTATGCGCCACCACAAAAATACTCGAGTGAATAGTTGTCGACCAAATTAACACATGCAATACCGGACGAGATCCGCTCGACAAAAGACACCTCTAGTTTTAGGAAGGGACATAGTACTCAAACCATACTGCTTCGCCTAACTGAAGACGTCACGAGGCGAAGCCTCACAAGCATGCACTACTACACAACAGATATTATCACAATGGAGAGGGACCGTTAATATATATAATTCCAAATTATATATAATTCCAAAATTTATTAATATATTCATCGTTATTATATTGTAGTATGAAGTAATACTAATCGTTATTAAAAATCCCAAAAGAATTTGCAACTACACAAATGGACAGAACTCAAGACTTATGTAGAAAACATGCACGGTATGCTGTTAGTACTAGGTAACAGATAAGGATTCAAGTATTAGGGAGTACAACTACTACTAAGAGCTAGACCACCTATCGACAAACCTAGATAAAAGTCTCATTGGCAGCTGTTATGGTCCCTTATCGTTCGCTGGAAAAATGACATTTTAAATCTGTCCGTTCTGCAGTCTAGTTCCCTAATTTTATTCACATGATCTGATCTACCGTAGTATGTCGGATTTCATAAAATAGTATCAACGTCGTCAGAGAATAGACCGGATTGGAACTTACATAATAGATTGAGTCTAAATTTTAACCGACGGTCTGCAAGCTTTTCCCATCCCAGTTGCTGTAAAAGGTCAGTAACACTAACGAGATTATCATAACGGCCTTTAACGTATCTTGCCGATCTTCGCTGCACGCGTTCTAACTCAGTTTCGAAGCCTATCTCATAAGGATCCCAAATATTGGCAGCATATTCCAAGTGAGGTCTAACGAGGGAGAAGTAGCTGATTTCAGACAAGCAATGGATAATAGACTGTGCTTCCTTGGTTCGATTTTTCACAAGAATTCAACTCCGTGAACCATACTTTTTTATTACAGAAGTTAAAAGGGTATAATTTTTCCGACAGTGTAATGAAATGGTTCCGATCATATCTTTAAACCTATCCGTTCTGCAGTCTAGTTCCCTAATTTTATTCTCATGATCTGATCTACCGTAGTATGTCGGATTTCGTAAAATATTATCAGAATTGACCAATGTTGAGAAAAACCAACTTTGTAGTTTCCATAACCTTTATTACGCTTGAAACGACGCGCGTTTAATCACACTGTGGCATACTTATGAGCCACATCGGGCCAGTGCCAGTGGAATGAGGTTTGTGGACACTACAAAGTTGATTGTTTTCCCACATTTTGATTACTTTTGCGGTGCACTAAGCAATATTAACGAAGAAACAAATAATAAGCTCCAGATGGCTATGAATGCTACTGTGAGATTTGTATGTGATCTAAAACGGTGGGATCATGTTACTGATTCATGCAAGACACTAAAATGGCTTAAAGTTAGAGAAAGACGGCTTAATTTATCTATTCTCTCCGCCTTCAAAATGTTCAAGTCAACTTGTTCTCCGTACCTGTTCAACTCCTTTATTTAATAACAAGATATCCAAAACTGGCTAACAAATCCCATCATTTAGACCTACAGATCCCCCAGCACAAAAATTAAATGTACGATAAATCATACATCGCCACTGTATCAAGAAATTGTAATTCTCTCCAAATAGTTGGGAAAACATACAAATCTGTACCTTCTTTTAACAGAAAATACTTCCGTATCATGAAAAACTGTTCGCTGAGAAAGTGATAATTAGATAAAATTGTTGTGAACCTGCTGTCAATATGATATTCAATCTGTCACCGAGAATTCAGTCTGTCTAGAAATTATTGTAATCTCCATCTCCACCAACATTTCGGTGTTTCCTGATCCGGTCAGAAGCTCGAGAGAATTCAACGGCAATAATTCGCCGAGAAAGCTTCACATCCTACACGTTTCTTAAATTTAATTAGATTCAATCATAACTTACTTAGCGGAAAGGGTTAAAATTACATATAAATAGCGAAAATACCAGTTGATTCTCAAAGGGAGAGAAAAAACTTGAAAATAATCTAGTAGTTCTGTTTATACAAAAGGGAAATTATTTCGAGTAGAAAAAATATAATGAAATCACTTTTAAACTTATATAAAAAAGATAAAAAATCGAAAACCGAATAATGGTATGTTAATAATGCATAGATGATGGTTTATAATTAAATCGAAACGTAGTGGAAAGTGGAAGGTACCCATTGAAATTCAACGCGTGTGAAAAACATTCTTATTTTATAAGAAAACCACAAATCCTGAATAATAGTGTCAGCGTGGTCATTTAAGGAGTTTGTAACCTATCTTGTACGTTGTGTTCATTGTAGTAGACACGCTGACCATTTTCCAGGTGAACGGAGAGATGAGTTACCGATGGTCCTCTTTCATGACGGGAAACCCAAAAATGGGCCACGCAGACTCAATACTACTTAAATAGCACCCACGTGGATAGATGATCACCTCGTCCCTCCGGTTCTGCTGAGCAGACTTCTGAGTGATTGACGGCTTCATCGCTTCCCTTGTACACACATATATATGCATTCAATGACTTAATTGAGTAGCACTATTCAAATTTGATATGTACGTTTAGCATCTTAATCAGGATTGGATAGTAAGGTACAACCCAGTGGTTCACCACGTCCAATGGAGCATTTGTAGCGGCAGCCATGTTTATTTCACCAATCAATCCACCGTCAGCCGCACGGCGCCTTCGGTGTAAAGAGTAGCCATTATCATTGGTTACGATTGCTAAATAAAAACGTTATGGTGATTTTTAGTGCACTTGCCGATTTTCATGCACGGATGTCGTTCATTGTGCAGAATTTCCGCTCTTCTTTCGGATGAGAAGTATGTAGTGACGTCATTATATTTTCCACCATCTAAAAACAGAGTACAGTTTCGAAACAGATGGTTCTACATTTGAACCAGATTTATAGTTGGTTACCCGTCCGTAGGTTGGGTTAGGATGAAATTTGTGCGGTTCTTAGCGTAACCCGAGAAAAACCACTGGGAGATACTCATGCAATCGCTGGTGGACATGTCTTTGAGCATCCAAGTCTAACATTTGTCATTTTTTCATGCAAGGACTCAGTTACTCGCCAAAAAGACATTCCTCATGATTTAGAAGATTTTTTCAAAAGGTTACCCTTTATTCTAAAAGGCATGTTTATGGATATATTTTTTAAGTCCAAGGAAGGGAAACACTGGCGAGTAAGACTCTTGAAAAGGCTACTCGATGATTGAGTGAATGTGAGTTAACTGCACTATAACACTTTTAAACATATATAAATATTTTGTAACGCGTATGATGTGGAAATTCGTCTAAAAAAAAGTTCACCATCGCAATGAGAGGCAGGCGGATCCACTACGTGTGATAAATCTGAGTATTAAATGATAATAAACAAAGCTGTGTTTGTTGTAGCAAGAGAGGAATTATTACCATTACTATTCGCTGCAGATAAATATTCTTGTACGTTTAATTTCTTGCGTAGCCTCGTTTAATTCCTTTATGTGTATCGTTTACTACGTAAGTGTTCTCTCATAAACATGCAGTGCCCCTATGAGAGCTACTTTGAGAATAGACTTTGAAGAGTAAACGTGTTGTAAATGTGCATTGAATTATCGATTACCCCCCGAAGCAATCTATCATGGGGCCCTTGGGACTCTGGGCCCGTTTTACAAATATTTTCTTTCTACGTTTTATGATTATCCTGCAGGAAAACATGATATTTAAATGCTAGAGGCATGAATATCCTTTGAAATCAAATCTCTGGTTGTCAATGAAATTCATTATTGCTGATTTTAGAGAAAAATATGAGATTTTTCAGCTAAAAAAATAAATTTCCAACAAATATGAATCTTAAAAAAATCAATAGAAAGTACATTTATTTATTCAGCCATACGATTAAAAAATTCCGGCTCTGTATCTTGAGTGAAAGTACTTTTAAAAAGCAAAAAATGAAACCACTGGACCGAACTCACAGCGTAGAATAGACCACCAGGGGGGCCTTTTGGGGCCCCGAGGTCTTTTCAATTCCTATGTTACAGCCAGATACCTATATTTTCTATCTACATGACCAATTTCAGCTCAATCGGTCCAGTAGTTTTTGAGTGATTGAGCAACAGACAGACGGACGGACATACAGAAACCATAACATTTTTATATGTGTATAGCTGAATTACCCCTGCGAAGCTCGGGATAACCCTTCCTTTATAAACTATCATATAAGAGGAGAATCTATTGAAGAAAATGAAACATTTCATTCTGTTGGGTATCCGATAAAATAATTTTTATCTCTCTATCTTGAGTGAAAGTATTTTTTAAGAGCAAAAAACTTTAACCATTGCACAAAATCCAATGCTTTAAATTCCTAATCAGGTTAACTGAGCAAAATGAATTTCCAATGCGTTAAAGACCACAGCTGGTTGTCAAGGAAATATGCTGTTATTAAATTCTAAAAAAAAAATAAACCACTGCATGAAACCCAATGCCTAGCATTCCTAATCAGCTTAACTAAGCTAAATCAATTTGAAATGCGTTGAAGACCAAAATCTGGTTGTCAAGGAAATATGCTATTGATGATTTCTGATAAAAATGTGCATTTTTGCAGCTTAAAATGCGGTTTTCAGACAAATACGAATAGGAAAAGATAATTGAATGAAAGAATAATAAACTTCATTTATTCAGCCATTTCATAAAGAAATCCCAAACCTCTCTTATCTTGAGCGGAAGTAATTTAAATAGTAAAAAAATAGAACCTGCGAAAAAAACCAATACGTGGCGTAAACCACCAAATGGCCACTTTTTGGGACCTTTTGGGGCCCTGAGGTATTTTTAGATAGCATTTTTTTCCTTTTCCTAACAAATAGATCGATAATAAGGACCTTCAGATAGCAAAACCCTTTTCCTTGAAAAAATACATATATGTGCCAACTTTCATGGTGATCGGTGAAACGGTGTCGAAGTCTATTAATCTCGGACAAACAAATATACAAACATCCATTTTTATATACATAGATGATACATAACGTATCAAAATATATTTTGAATAAATAATGCCAGTGAAATTAAATATTTTTAAAAGCAATATAATTACGCGTCGCGAAATTTACAACCCCTGTAATGTGGTATTTATAACCTGGATAGCGTATTGCAAGCCTCAGCAACAATTAAACATTTAAACAGAAACAAAAACGAAAAAACTTCTCATTTTTACATTATCTTCTCTACCACCAAGTCTATGCTCTGAGAGTGATTTTTATTAGGATACTAAAGAAGTTTGCATACCACATTTACTTATTACAGTAAATAAAATAATTTAAAAACTTCAAATATATTTAATAAATTTCAATTGTAAATAGTATTCTATCCAATTACATAAAGCTCAGCCATTACAAAAAATATCGAAGTAAATTATAAATGAGTAAAGCTAAATGTGTTAACAGTCATGTTCATAATTACTTTAAAGAGCTACACCGCACCAAATAATTTATTATAATTCAGAGTAAACACAATTGAAATTGTAAGTAGGGTTATCGTTTTTTTTAAATCTCCTCCTTAATATTTCCTTCTAATGTGTATGGGAGCTTACGCTGGCTTTACTGCTGCTTTACTGTTTCACGTTATAAGCAGGATTCGTTTCGGAAGATCGCTAGCTTCACTTTTGTAGAATGCGATATAGGAGAGCACGAGGCAAACGGACTCCAACTTTCCTATATCTCACCTATAGTCCAATGCATGGACACCGCAAGCATCGTGTTTTGTAGATATACTAGAAGGTGGTGCAGACGAAGGAAGGGTCCATTCTCCATTCTCTTTCCAACGAGGCGCGTCCACTACGACCCTTCTTGGAACTCTTGAACCATGAATATATATTACGCCTTTATAGTTCCTTCATAGGCCATTAGATAATGCAGAAGATATATATTGGAGACCCTCTCGAAGTGTGATCGAGAGATATCTGCATGCCCTTACTGAAATCACAAATCATACGAGAAGGCAGAATCACCGCCGAACCTGAAACGCCATCATTTAACACAGAAGTGGCCATTGGAAGGAATATACGATTTAGTCAGAGAAGAGTTCAACGGCAGATGGTGCCACCTACGATTTGAGGATGGTTTACATATGTCAGGCATGGATTTCACAGAAAAAAGACCATGTGTACAGTGTACGCATGCCATGATTGAAACAGTTACATATATAGGCTCATTTCATTTTTCGTTTTGTGAATATGCATTGAATTGAACGGGTTCTTCCTTTTGTTTATGCTTGTTAGTGACCGAATTTTATGAATTGTTATTCTTCTGCCCGTTACGAATAAGCAATGTTGATAGACGAGGCTAGCGCGTGCTCCTCAGACTTTGCTTTACGTAAATCTATAATGTGCCATATTCATACTTGCCCTGTTATTTCACAAGGATTATTCCAAATCGCGTCCTAAATTTAACCCGTTTATTCACCATCTCTTAAAAGCGATGACTTTATAGCGAGAGAGTGAGGGACGGACTCTTCGGACGGACCGGACGGTTCCAGACGGAGTGCCGCCACACGTGCCTCCCTCGCCGGCAAGGAGCGGAACGGAAAGAGTGTGTGGGTGTGTGTTTAATCTCAGCCTGTGTCCTTTTGTGACCTTTTCTGACCTCACCCCGGCCGTGCGCCTTTCTCACGCGGCTCGCTCGCTTCGACGTGCCAGAGAAGAAGAGCTTCATCCATTCCTCCATCGTAATAGAGACGAGTTATAAACTCACGCGCACAACACATTTCAATCTCGGAATGTATGAAGCTTTGAATCTCAGACTCTGTAACTACTTCCGAGTCCGACATTTGGACTAATGTTTTGATTGGAAGTTCAAATCAATCTTGTCCATTAAAAATGAATTTTTTAAAAGGAAATATCAGGAAAAACCTTTTTGCGTGCAACATGCGCAGCATGAAGATGGCTGAGTCAGCCGGAAAGAACGCCGAGGGAAAGAAACGTAAACGTTGTTGCCTGTGGTCAAACCTATGAAACTGCTCTCAAGGCAATGAGCGTTAATGATCTGACTCAAGAATTTGAAAACAATGGAAGGAGTGTCTCACTAAACCCTAATTATAAAAGATATTTTCTCCAAAATTCTTATCATTCAATTTTTTGTGGCAAAGCATACGGCCACTCGAATTGTTATCATGCTAGGCTAATTTTCTAACATTTATGGCAGCAAAGGAAAATTTGTCACCACTTATGATTTCATTTATTGAATAATTAAGATCTGAGTACAAAATGGCATTGCTCTATCCAACAACAAAGAAAACTGTCACAAGTGTATTGGCCTTTAAGAAAAGTGACCTCGTGAGAAGTGGGTGAGTGTTAACCCATTTTTGCCGAAGGTTTGAAAAATGCGAAATTCACCCTGATTTTTACATAGTATATATAAAAGTACGCAGTATTACCATAGGTCTATATTTAGTGACAGGCCACACGGCGACGAAATTCAAGAAGATACATTGGCTTCACATCGTTTAATTTATTTAATTGCCAAGCATTTAGTAAAGCCAGTTCAGAACAGAATAACAGTGGGCTTGAGTACCATTTCTTTCCACGGATTGATTCTCGATACTTGTCGATATTTTCATCAGCTCTATCCACCCCTCCCATACACTGATTGTAGACCTTGATTTAATTAGGCTGAGGTACTTGTATCTTCTTTTTCTGCTTTTGAGAATAACGACTGACCTGTTGCAAAGGATTGACACCGACATTAGATGATGTAATAGTCACAACACTGTTGTCATGCCATCTACAAACAATATTGCCTTTTCCATCAATTCGGTAATCAAATGTGCCTTTATTTTTTTTCTTTGGGGTATCATCAAATTGTGATGGAGGTTTGTCTACGCGATCTTCTCTCTCTGTGTCCGTTGCTCGATGGCCCATTGAACAAAGTTAATCAAGGAGCGCAATGCTTGTGATAAAGTTATCGAACACAAAATGGTATTTTCCAGGGTGCTGCTTTGTGAGTGCCTCAGTAAATTACAAAACAACAGAAGCACCAACACCATATTCTTGGTATTGAATGTTCGGATTTTTCCCTGACAAAGCTGATACCAGCAAATGTAACCTAGACGCATTGCACCACACCAGAATTTATATGCAAACCAAAGAGGCTTACCCCGAATGAACTCTTTGCACCCGTGACGACCGAAATAAGGAATCATCGCCTCTTCAAAGCTGAAGTAAATTTCATTTTAGAACAAATTTCATGCATCTGCCATTTAGTTGGTAAAACTTGTAAAATTTGTCTATGTGGTTCATGTTAGCATCGTCAGCAACGTGCAAATTAGAAAATATTGTTTCAAATCGGTCACGTCTCATTGCAACCACTAACTAGAGCATTATGCGAATCTGGTCTTTGCTCCTTCAAAACATACGCCGTCTGGGATCTGAGACGTAACCACTCAGGAAAATTATTCCCAGAAAACATCGACATTCACTAACACTCAGTTCAAGGCTATACACCCTTACTTGCAGCATATAAATTAGAATATTTAACAATGATACCAATCACCTCAATATCCAGAAATATCTCTAAATATTCTTTAGGGGGTTTTCATTTTCGTGATTTGTTCTTCTGAAACTCTGCCTCCTACCGGCTGGGCATTGAGATCTGCTTTCTTCCATTTGCCCACAATTTTGGTTAACTTTTTTCCTTTGAGCAGGAAGAGGTTGAGGCGAAGCAGAAGAAGATGCACCGTCATTTTCGGCAGTGTCACCTTCCGGTAGCAGCAAAAGGTAATCATGGTCAAATTTTCCATCAGAAGAACCATGAATGAGATGAAGAGCGCGGAGCAAAGTGTCCGGAAGATTACTATTATTATATATTCCACCATCTTCATCCCCGGAGTCCTCGTCAGAGACAGGTTCAGTTGCGTTATCAGGGGGTTCAATGAAAATATCACGTACGTTTATGGAATCTTCTGTCTCTAATAGATCAGTTTTTTCATGCGCTGTCAGATATCTCGGCATTACGAAACCTTTTTAGCTAAGGTAGAGTTAAAGACGCGATCACACTTCACTTTTTTACGGACGCGACGCACGACACACGTCCCCGTCACGCTATCGCAGTCGACATATTACTAGTATAAAAAGCGCCCCTGGCGTCACCCACCAGCTATGGCCCGAGGACCGGGGGAAAGGGTCACTGCACTCTTTGATTTCGATGCCCTAAGGTGGTTTGAGAGCGAGATAGTAGTTCCCTAGTCATAATGGAGACCATATTCAAATTTTATACTTTGATTTCAGCGTCCGTAAGAAGTATGTAATAAGTATTTTAATATTAATGGCGCAAATATCTATAGTTATATATGCCCAAAAATCTCAGTAATTAAATAAATAAAGCTACATAAGTCTCTAAGCATGACTCATTTTTTCCCGCCGAACGGCTGAATACCCTTTAAAACAGCAGGTTTTTTTGCGGTTCTGTAAAGATTACTGTGGTGAGTAAATAATCATTTTTTATAAATAGTTGAGAAAATATGCAATCTATACACCGTTAGTTTTTTGACGAAATCTAGATGTTATAAATTCGCATTTCCTTCAATACATATTCTCCCTCTGGAGCGCACAGCCATAATCTATCCCATGTAAAACAGCTTGTATTTACAGGCAAACTGCTCGAAAAATAGTTCGGCAAGGGGTTGATATTTTTAAATCATTGGAAAGATGAGAGTTGTTTCTTTAAAATGAGGTCAAATTCATCGAATTCTAGATGGAGTGATATCTCGCTCAAACCCACCTTAAAGTAAAGTTGGAAGACCCCTTTGCTAGAGACTGAGATCAAAGGGTTCAGCAACACCCGGGGAAAAACCCTTTAGTCGGCGCGGCGGCAAGAGCGGGGGGCTGCTATTGTTCTCCACGCCGCTCTGCGTAGGACAAGGGCGTAGCCCGAACACTTGTAATAAACATTCTCCTAAAAAGGAAAGGAAAAGGACATTGGGTGCATACGGTCGCCCTTCGCTCAGTGATAAGTTGATGATGACGTCAATGTGACCCAGTCGAAGAGTCCCAGAATGCAAGAGTGCTCAGCGTGCCTTTCATTTGTTTTCTTCTCTCTCTGCTCACAATGCGATCAGTTGGTTATCGCTGTATCTATTCCCTCTCTAAAATGGTAACTGATCAGTGCCGTAACGTCACGTCGTTTCCCTCACTCACATGACGTCACAGTGCTAACTTGTTCAGAGAGCGAAGTAAATCGCTCAGTGCGGCTGAATGCACCCATGATAGCAGAGTGGATGCGGACCTAGTGTTCCAAAAATAAAGAACACTGTAAAATAACTGGTTATAAATTAAAAAAATAAAATAGTTTCAAAATATTCTTATTATAGCACTAATGACTAACTATTACTGAACTTGCAAGGAAAAAAGTACAACATTTGGGCGTAATGGCAAAAGGTTATTATTAGATATTACAATCCTTGAGATGGTCCAAGAAAAATCGCCTTGAAAGAAAATATCAATATTTCGCAACACACTGGCTGCGATTGATCGGCAAAACTGACTGACTCTATTCACCACGTAATACAATATACCTTTTTAAAGAGGTAAAGAAAGAAAAATCGCTACATATTGTAATATTATGAGTCGTAGTCATTAAATTACATAGTCGTGTCAGGTGTTCCAAAAATGGAAGACTAGGCATAAATGGGTTAAAGCCGAGACTTAGTGGATTCCCACGGTGAAATTAAGAGAACGTCAAATAAAAACTAGGTAATTCCAATGACTTAATTTTATTGCTTCACCAGGTAAAACGATAAAAGTCATTCAATGGAATCGCAAAGTTTGCGTGCGAAGTTCTCTCGATGAGACTCGAGGTTGGAAAACATTACCAACAACGAGACTTTACCACTCTATTACGTGGTGAGCCATATTTCAAGGACACGTAGTATATTGCAGTGTATTGCAACATTATAAGCATGGGAAGGAATCATAAAAAAATTAACTGCACTCTTGAAGTTTCGGCGGTGAAGAATTATTGAGTCGTTCCCATTCAAAGAGGCGATAAACCAGAAGATAGGGTATATACCTCACGGTTACTGGCATAAGCCCCCAGATATCTGGGAAAGATGTCCACGAAGGAATCTCCCAGGCTCTCTCCATCAAAATACTACCTAATTAATACAGTGCCCACTCGAGTGCCATAGAAGCGTTTAGCAATTTATGGGCCGGGAACAATGGGCCCACTTCACTTCATTTGATGAATTTGATGACGCGGTAATGCGAAACCGTAATTTATGACGTTGTTGACGTCATTATTTTGTTATTCACGATTGGAGTGGGCCATGATCGTACACCAAGTCAAAGATTGGTAAGATACGTATAATATAATCAGGCCCCGAGCGCTTGAAGAGAGAACGCGTTGCATTTTCCATTCCATTGTTAATTATATCGACCGCTTTTCAACCGTAAGGCTACATTTTCCTCACAACAGTTTCACAATTTCTCAAGTTCACAACAGCATTGCGAAGGTGCGCTGATAGGAAGTGATCAATGGGAGGAGGAAGGGCAGAGGACGGGACTGACTTGGAACCATGAGATGAAAGCTGGGACGAAAGTAAAAGGGCTGACAAAGGTTACGTCATTAATGAAGGGTTAGCTCAGGGGAAGTCAAGCTTAAAGGAATTTATAATTGTTTAAAAATATCCACTTTATCACCATTTTTAGAAGATGAAAAATAGAAGGAAAAAATGCTTTATTGACCACTACCTATATAATTTTATTCTCAATAGTCCCTATTTATTTTGTCTCAGAATAAAAATAAAAGAGTCCTGCTGAAATTACGGATTTGGTGTTCAATTTTATTCATTGCGCTGTCTTAATTTTAAGAAGAAAAAATCTGAGAATATGTGATTGAGTTTGGGATTCCAATGATTTCCAATTATTTCTTGTTATCCGAAAATTGCCCAAGTTCAAAAAAGAATAAATTATAAATAAATATGTGTAAACGGGCAACTCTGTTTGAATGCACTTGCTCCATTTCTGAGACCACTCGGGCGAAAGTTGACTCTAATTTTTTTGTAGTAGCTGTTTTTACGTTAAGAGTTAGTATTTACTTACAAATTATGGTCGATGCTTATTTGTTTATCTTAAATTACAAATGATAAATACCTTAAGGAATGACATAAATAAGCTTTATACGACTTTCAGATTTCACGTAGGTTATCAAAATAGAGTAAAAGCGGGCGATTACGTCATAGCAAAACACTTTTAAGAACTAGCCACAAAAGTTTGTAAAATTTCTGTTGATTATGCTTCATTTATTTACCTTTCATATCCGTTATATTAAAATAATTAACGCAAAATCACAAGAAACACTTAGTTATTTTTATGCAACTATAATCGAAAAAGACCTTATTGAGCTTCTTTCTGAAATGACTGATCTGAAACGGAAAACTAAAATTGGAAAGGAAAGCAAATCAGTGTACACCATTTACAAGTACAACTATCGGAAAGCTCTCAATTTAATAAATTGTACTGCTCTATAAATTACAGTTTATACGAATTCCGTCCAAATACACCAGAAGCATACGAAATTCTAGATTATAAAGTTACTGGTCATTCTGTTACCCTAATTGGTGAAAATGTTGTAATGGATCTCTCGGCTAGTTACAAAATTAAATTTTCCGTAAAAATATTTTTAATACACAGATGATATATCATAAAAAATATAATCGTATCGATGATGAAGTTCTTCAAAAGGTTTAATAAATATTCACAACTGAGCAACTTTTTAAGCTTGAAGAAGAAAATCATACTTAAAATTTTAATTTACTGAACAGCATCGCGCATAATGATTAATATAGGTGTTGTACATAGTTATTGGTGCATGAGACCTATTTAAAACCAATAGAAATCTTAAAATTCCCTAAACCTACCGTTATCCTCAGCAGATAACAAATGGGCCAAAAGAAGAGAGATTTGAAATTCAGTGATTTCGAGCGCCATCGTCAAAATGTAAAGAAAAAACAAATATTACTTAGAAAAAGTATTTTATTCAAAAACTAATCATCCAGCACCAACCGTCCTTTGCAAGAGCATTTTCGGACGCCGCAGTAATCACGGCGCTCTATCTCTACGCTCTCCGAGACAGGACCGATTGATGTCTATCGACCGCGGTCAAGGCCATATCGGATGCACGCACGCTATTCATTAGGGCCTCGCAGGAGTTTCCGTGGAACCGTTCGTTCTTCAGCTGCAAACGCTCTCTCTCTCCCTGGTCACTCTTCAAAGGAGTGAAACAAACGGTTCTTTGGAATAGTGAGCTGCGAGAGTGATGGAAAGCGCCAGGAGGGAAACGGCCAGGTGACAATCGCAGCAAGAACATCCGGCTTTGAGACGACTGAAATCAATGTGCTCCCGTTCCATCGAGGAGAATGCGACGTTAAGGCTAAATAATGACCCTTAATTTGGTCAATAGGTGGGGAGTGTGGTTAGTGGGGCTAACGGCGAGTGTCGGCAACATTACATGTGAGATAACATTTTCACTTTGTGCATCTCGTGACTCCGGAGTAATAGCACACTGTTAATGAGCGAATAGGATTATCTCGGATATATCTGTCCACGCCAAAAATCTAGCTTAGCGAAAAACAATGCTGGTAACAAATCAAAAATTACTAATGAAATATCAAATGAAATTTCCCTTAATCATCAATAAGCCCAAAGCAAGATCAAAGTTCCATCTAATGAGAAAGTGCGTGCCTTCAGCCATCGTGATGCTGAAAAGTGACTTGCCACCTCGTCGGAGGGTGAGACAATTGCAAGGACGCCGAGAATCCAAATGGTCCGCAAATGACGGCCCAAGCACGTCCACCAGCCATGCCACTCGCCAGCGCAGACGGATGAACGCGGAACCCCAGGGCAGTTGGTTCCCGCCGGGTTGGCCACACCCTCAACGAAAACCAGTCAAGACTAATCAATGACCTTTGTTTTGCACATCTCCTCCGTGTTGACGACTGGGAACAAAGTTTTCGGATACGACGCGTACGGTAGAGGTGACGCTGGTGGTGCAGCAGCGGTAGAGGCCCCACTCTGCTGGATGCGCGAGACTTGTGTCGCACTTGTTTCCAGCGACGACGCCACCGATCGCAAAAACAATGTGACAAGGATTAATAAGCTCCTCTTTCCGTGAATTCAATGGAGGTTGGAGAAGTAAAAACTTCGGATTAATCGCTCGCTTAGAACCGTGCTTTCACCGTGGTCATTGTCGCCTATCCCTTTTCATGGGGATCATTAGTAGGGGGGCTGTCCGGGAGGGGGAGGCGTTTGCGCTAGGGGTCATTAGGGGAAGCAGACATTGAGCAGCAGGAGGGGGAGGGGCTGGGGTGGGGGAGGACCTCCCATCGTGGGACCATTAGGGACGTAAAACGGACCAAGATGGACGCACCACGGCAGCATTCCATTCACGATGCCGGAATATGCCCAGAAAAGAGAGATCCCATTTTCGAAATTCAAAAATGCAAGCTAAGCTGAAAAAGAAGAACCATTTCCACATCATCATTCTGATGTGTTGAAATACCGACCAACATTTCCTTCATGTGTGCAATTATAAATGCGATATAGGTAAATTTAAAAAAATACGTTCTAGCAATTGTGAAAGTAATGAAACAGTATTTTGGACGAAAGTTGATCCAAACAGAAAGGCAAAACAATAATAAAAAAACTAAGAATGTAGGATCTACCCCAGAAATGACCTAGGCAAAGTTGCATCGTAAATCTTTAAGACAAAGGCTTCTTCGGCATGTGTTTGAAGGAAAGGTCCATGGGAAGACACAAGGGAAGAACACCAAGGGAGCCTCTGTGAGAAATTCCGTCGGTGAGATGAAATTTGCGTTTTATAACACCAAGATGATGATGAACAGTGGATTTGAGTATGAAATATGTACTAGTGAAAATATTATATACATGAAGTAAAGTTTGATAGAGGTCCTATAAAACCAGCTGAAGTTAACGTAAATTTAAAGTTTTCGTTAATTTCGATAGAGCAATGGTGGGAAATGAGTACAAAAAGTATGAATGATATCCAAAAATCTTACCGTATGATTTCCAGAAAAATATTTCTCACCTCAATATAAGGGCGTAGTTTGAGTGTACATTTTATTGCATTGCTCACTAAATGATTTCACATTGATTTGAGTCAAATAATTTGAGCAAGTATCTTTGCATCCATTCACGAATGCTCTGCCTACTGTTTTAACACTGAACCAAACCGGTAACTGCTGACGTCGGCAAAGGTATTCGCCTCCTGCATTTAATCTCAAAATACTAATGTGATTGCAAAATTAAGTACAAGAAGTGATATCCGTTACACAAGTCTGATATAATAATAACTGAAATTAAATGCGTGAAACGTGTCTTCATATCATGCAGCTTACTAACACCTTCCGAGGGCAGAGCCAACAGTCACCCGCGGTACTGAATTTCGCGTTTTTTTGCTTTTAACATCTGCCCGCTCCGAGGGCGTCTATAGGCGTCATATTGACGACACCGTGCAATCACTTTCAATATATTTCATTAAAAGCGTATTTTAAGTACAGAAATTGTATGAAAAGATCTTATTTTAATTTCATATGACTTCGAATACTATGTGGAAACGTATTAAAAATTAACGGGTGGTCGGTAGCCTGTCTTATAATTGCATACTTACAAATTTATCAAGTTGAGGTGATAAACGAAAATGCGCTTTTGAAGCTAGAAAGTACTTGGACTGCACTTTCACCTTCGACATTAGAAGTGATATTTATAAGTTAAAGCATTGTAAATCATGGTGTAATGACTCATGTATTTCCATTTAGTTATTCATTCATTAGTGATGATCGCTAGCCCTGGCGCTCTCTAAAAGAGGAAGTGATTCAGTATTACCTGAAGAATGATTGAAACCCTCAAATTACCATAAACGATGTCAAGATTTCCAAAATTATTTCGCTGGATTTCAAAAGTTTTGCTTCGAACGATACCTCGGTCCATTAAATAAATGGACCGATTACTCCGGTAAAATATTTTCGTTATGGCAATTCAGTGGTAAAATCTTTATCCTGCGATCCTTTTATAGATAACAATTCCTAGGGCCATTTCTGAAGTCCATATCATATTTTTATAACAAGTTGTTCCTTCGATTTCGTGATTACGGTTCCGAAGAGTCACGAGAGACCAGTTTCTCATTTTCAGCCGGGAGTGAAGATCTTCCTTGCCTTTTTTTCCACGCTGGAGAAATGATTGCACCACTACAAACGCAAGATCCTCGCTTTAAGATGCAGCGCTCTTCTTGTGGGTGAAAGTGGTTCCTCGTTTTTTTTCCCCTCGTCTTAACTTCGCAGTTTCACAACGCAACCAGTAGACGAAGAGCAAACGCTTGCGAACGCCTCCTCCTCTCTCCTGCCCCCCCCTCTCTATCTCTATCTCTCACCGCCGTTCATTTTGGGCTATCGCAAATTCTTAGGCTCCCTCGGTCACCCCTGCTGGTCGCCAAACCTCGATAAATGCTCCTTCGTACGACTGAAAACTCCTTTAAGTGCCGAATGCGGAGTAGGCCAGCTTCTCTTGTATATTTCGCATTATTACCCTCTGTATGTGTCGGGGAGGCTAAACCTGCATTCTGCAATCTATTACTCTATTTATGTCTGAAATATTCAATGAAAGACTTCAAGGAGAATGTTCTTCTAACTCCCCGCACCTCATGAATTTTGTTGTCTCTACATCATTACACAAATATCAGACCCGCAGCAAGTTAGAAATTTTATTTCGTGGCAAAGTATGAAAATCCTTTGCATGTATTTACAAGGGGCGGAAATAATTGATATTAATCTTAAATATGTAGTGTCTGACAAAATACCAACGCATAAGTTCACGGACGATTCATATTTTAATCGGATGGTGATTAGTTACTTTACTCAAACATTTTATCGATCGCCATACCTCCTCTTCTCTTAATCCTTGTTGAAAGTGAGCGCCATTTCTGTGATGGCATCTTTGGAAAATATAAACGGCAAAATATTCAGGGGCATGATCATGGTCCTCCACAACGCGTGCACTCGCGATATCGTTATTTTAAACTACACTCTCGAGATCAAAAACTAAATTTTCATTATTTTAATATTTTCAAGTGATTTTAATCACTTGTCAAAATTGGTTGATAGATTTGCTTACATAGTACAGTAACTGAGAGAGCATTGCACTCCTAGAGTTGTTTGCGTTGTGTATAACTGTGGAGATAACGCAAAAGAAGGAACCTTGATCCCACTTTGGATCCAACATTCATATTAGGTCTTCCTATAATGCCGTCGTGTCATCATTTACATCAATTTCTGTGGGATTTTGTGGGAAAAGTGGGATTTGAACATAAATGAATGTATCTTTGACACGTGAAAATGCTGAGTACTAAACTTCACTCCACCCTTTTTGGAATTTTCAATTACATAGCACTTCCTGAAGCCCAGTTCAAGCTCTGTTTCCCACCGTCCCATCACAACTCACAACGGAAGACACGCGCTCAATCTGTCTTACGTCCTCGTGATCGTCCTAGGATGGAATTGGCGCCTTCCTCGTCCTTCCTATCCTTCTCTCCTCCTCCGCGCTTCGGCCACCCAACCTATCACCCGATCGATTTAAGAGCACCCGAGCACCGGCCAAGCACTAACTCTCCAACCCCACTCCCCATCTCTCCCGCACCTTCTCCTCCCGCACCTTCTCCTCCCGCGCGCCTCACACAAGGACACTGACCGCGGGCCGCCACCGATGAGCCTCCTCAACCCCCAACCCCCGGGGCAATCCTGCAGATTGAAAAGAGGAGGCGGTGAGTGTTCGCGTCGCTCTATGTGCGGGGGCACGCTTATCAGGTGGAGTGCCCTGCCCCCACGCCCCTCCACCAAAGGCCCCCCACCTCAGGGACACGGCGGCGCGGCGGCCTGAAATACTGCAAGCGAGTCACGTCTTTCCGTCGCGGACGAAGGAAGGGGGCGAGTGTGCAAATTGCTTTATGACGAGGAGGGAAGGTCTATCCCCCCCCCCCCCAACCCCCTTGGCCGGAAAGAAACATCCTCCTTTCCGCACGTGCGACTGGAAGAGACGAGCGGCGACACTTTTTCAACCTTTGAAAAGTTATGCGACCCCCTGCCCCGCCCCCCGGCCCCGCCCCCCGGCCCCACCCCCCGGCCCCGCCCCCCTTGCCCTGCACCCCTGCCCCGCCCCTTGAAGGATGACCCTCGCTCCAGTCCCGCATCTTGCTTTTGCCAACTTCTTGAGAGGGGTGTTGTTGGCGCATTCGTGCGTGACACCCGTCGACCCCTTTCTTTGAGGGGCCGACCCTGTAAGGGCCGGGCCCTCACGACTTAGTCCAATGGTTGTGTACTCGGTGACATTCCAATTCGTCGGGGGGAAAGACACGCCTATTCCATTCCCTACTTTAACTTTCTTCGTCATCCGCAGTTTGTGCAGAGGGCTCTATCTTAACTAGGTGCAGGAGTAGTCTATTTTCACTTCCGTTTAGCCAGAAATGCCCGATAGATGCCTCCTTTTAGCAAACAAACCTGTTAACAAACCTCATATTTTATCCTTTTCACCGGACACGAGTGACGTTGGATCATTTACTTTTCACCTATACCGGTGAGACATGTTGGAGGAAATATTTCGGACTCAAACTTCATGATTCTAAAATCATCGGATTTGCTTTTCATTTATACTTTGCTCATTCATTTTTCTTGATTATACGGATGCGTTAGATAGAATATCAGAGAAACAATTCCCATTATATTTTTCTTATTTCATTTATTGAATTTAGTGGCAATATTGAAGACAACTTGCTATATATTAGGCAAGTACCGAAAGTCATTGCACAAAGTGATTGATTGCACTAAGGATTGGAAGTTTCCGTTCCGAGTATGCCGACTACCATTATTCTTCTTGAGAGCGGTGCCTACGCGTTGGGAGTGCAGCACGACTCTAAAAGTCGCGTACGTCTCCAAGACAACGGCTTTAGTAAATCTGGAAAGGCAAGTAGATTTCACTACGCTATCCATGACGGCTGATAAATGGTCTCTTTAGGGCTGATTGAATGAAATGCACCTCTAAAGCAATGTAACTAAAGCGTTGCTGCACCAAGGAAAGTGTATTACCGTCTTTAGTAGCCATCGGAAACCTTAGGCTGTGATTATTATTCTCAACCATAGATGGGCAGTCGATTGGCCAAGATTCAATGACAATAAAGTATAAAAATTCTCCCAATTTATAGCACTGTGTTTATTCCCAAGGACACCCTAACTGACCTCAGTGACAGTTCCATGTTGCACAAAAGGCATCAACTCTCAAATTTCCTACAATCCGCACACTATCTCCGACGGTTGCAATATAAAGGACCGAATTTAATGATCTCTTATGGAGTTTAGCCTGGCTCTTTGCAGCGCCTCGGCCTTAACCCTCGCTCTGACTAGTTCTTATATTATGTTACAACACTGAAGGGAGCGGTGGTTGTTCTCTTTCGTTGATTTCGCGAGAAAGCTTGCCGAGTTCACGTCGGATCTGAAACATGTTCCAAAGATACCCGGGAAAGGAGAAAGGGGATATTCAGGCGCTCTAGTGCCGGGAATATTAATGTTCTCTTTTGTTCCTCGAAATGTCCATTCAACTCTTGTTTCTGGCTTCATTTTCTCGGCACCTTCTTGAATGTTACAATTCCATCGTTATGCTCCTCTCGCACGCATGTGTACTTCGATAGCAATCGTCATTCCAATTGTTTTTATCTTTCCTTATCTTTAAGTACCTTGGATTTATTTTCACTTTTTCTCCACAGTTTCATTGAAAAATTATATCTACTTTAGCGTTTTTCCAGTCAAAGATATTCAATTTTATTCACTTTTTCAAATATTGATATTTCCTTCGTGAATGGTATTCGGAAAAGTTTATACGTTCGTCTTACAACGCGCTATAATCCGCAGGTGGACAAGCTGTTCTCGTAGCTAACGCCTTGTGACCCCCTTTAAAAACGCCATTTAAAAGTAAACTACCTCCGGGATTCTCTGAGTGGCCCTTTTGGAGTTGGAGAGCTATAACCATAGAGTAAGCATATAACTAGAGCACTCACCGAGCGCCCAAAACTGTTATATGTTTTCGATGTAGTACCGGAAGGAAAAAGCAGAAGGTGGTGAGAAGAGGGTGTTCCGCAAGGGAAGATGCTTTCGCTTGCGTCAGAGGGAATGATACTTACATCGACGGAACTATAATGATATCTTTTGACTTGGATTCCGCATTGTCTGCTCCGTGCTTCGGACAATTTTGCTTAAACAGGATTAATTCCTTAAAGGAAATATTTTCCCCTTATTTGGCTAAATAAGTTGTCTTTATTAAACTGATTTACTGTATGAAAAAAAATGTTGTCCATTGAGTTTAGGACACTATTTTCAAATTGAATGAACCGATTTTTAATAAAGAAATGGCACATCATACAAAGTTTATTTTTATGTTCACAGTAAAACTTTTAAAAGTTTTTACTGCCATTCAAGTATTCTTGCTGTATTTTTTTGAAACAATTCCCATTTCTGGAGCTTAAAAATCGGTGTATCAACTTTAATTGATCGTTTCTCGGTTAATTCAAATTTTATCAATTAATAATTCCAATGGATTTTAGCTAAAGAATGTTTCTAACATTGCACTGCAAACTTATTTTTGCATCCCAGAGTTTTTAATAGCGATGGAAAAAGTTCTTAACATCTGCTAACCTGAAAACAAACCACTCCATTGAAATTTGAGTAGTACTTTTTTACCGTAAGCATTACAGAAATACGAATTTGCCCAGGAAAATTACTAAAACATATCAGGGTTATCATAGTCAAATATTATTTATATTCGTTTTTGGCTCGCAAAGCAGCCAACTGTAACGTCGATGAAAGAAGGAAAGAGTTGAGAGGAAAGGGAGTGTGCGCAATGTTGCCAAATGCTACGAAGCCCGCTTCCCGACTGCTGAAAAGCGACTGTATACTTCGGGTGGAAAACGCTCCTGCAGACAACCACTTCTCCCTCCATTACGTCTCTGCCTTTCTGATTTATGTAAATCTGTTTGTCCAAGTCTCTAATGTAAGAATTTATGTCTTTTTTACGTGGTAACATTTTTCGTTGACGGTTTAATTTACCAACTAATACATCGGAATTACGTAAATTTGCCAAAAAAGCAACTGATAATTGTAACGTGTTCGACGGATATTTCTAACAATACATACACTCATATGTGACCATAGTCCGCCATCTCCTCAAACAGTCATCAAATAGTGGAATGATGTTCATGGTGATAACGCATTGAAATTTGATCAATTTAAATTTAAATGCAACGCATAAATGAACCAATTTTCCGCATTTTCAGTGAGCTCAGTAAATCCCCTCCCCAAGTACCAACGTGTTCCCATTCAGTGACAATAAAATCCTCGTTAGAATCTCATTTTTAGCCTTTATTGAGAGCTCCATATTTATTTTAAGTAATTTTGTTTTACTGAAAGCAGATTTTGTAAGAAAAATTTCAGGAGTACAGGTATATGGTATCACACAAATGATATTGTAATTTTTTTAATCATGCAAAAGAAACAACCTTTTTAAAGTTTATATTTATAACTTTTCAACGGAACTGCTTAAAAAGAAGATAGATGGGAATATTTTTAATATTTGTAAATTTAAATATCTAAAAAAGAAATTTATTAGTTTTCAAAACCTGTGTGTGGTTCTCCCATGCTCTTTTTTTTATCTTCGCCACCCGCTCCTCATTCCCAAATCACATTCGGTTTCCATGACGAACCCAACCACACGGATTAGACCAGCAGATGCTTCCTGACCTCAAACCCTGAACTGAGTATTCTGACACCTTCACACACACGCACACACACTCTCCTTAGTCCCACTGTTTTCTCTATGGGTCTCAATATAATTTGTTTTCTTTCAGTGTGAATAATTCGAATTTCAAGTCAGCTAATAATGGTTTTTAGCGTCGTGTTCAAAGATTCATCGTTGATCAATAGGGAAAGGAAAACATGAATAAAATAATGGTTAAATGTTACATGTTCAAAATACATAAGCATCCTTTTTAAATCGTCTCATGTTTTTCCTTGAATACATGCACCTTCCAAGTAATCTCCGAGGAGTGGGTATTTCATTAAATCCCATTCGTCTTCCTCGTTGCCCAGGAGAGTGCCTTCATCGGAGAGACTATGTATTTAGATTCTAACCATTTCGCAATTCTCAAAACCATTTTAGAACGTCATTCGAAACGATCCCTTCAATTAATTTTCAACCCGACTGCATGCCAAAGCCACCTCCCATTTCTCTATTAACACTCTGGAATCCGCAACAGACACCTCAAATATTCCACGCGACCTTCATTTTCCTCGAGTGTGTCGGTGAAAGGAGGGTATTAGGCCCAGGTGTAAATTTGTATTTTTAGATAAGCCGTTTAGGGTGGTTCCACTGAAAAGTTACTAAAATATAATTTTATCCTTTTTATAGCTTCTTTTGGAAAACAAATAGTCCTATTTTTCACACAAAGATGAAAATCCCATTAATCCATGCTATTTTGGGTTGAAAAGTGAATTAGAAGTTAATGTTAAATGCATAAATAAGGGAAATATGGAGAAAAACTTGTATTTATAAATTTACCTAATATAAAAGTCAATTTTGGCAAAACTGTTTGTATAAACTTCATTCTCTCAGGAAACCGTTTGTCCGTAAAACGTCCGTACCCACCAATTATTATATTATTCTGAAATGTCTGCAGTGCTTATAGTGCAAATGCCTATTTGCAGAGACTTTGCGTTGCGACCTACTTCATTGTTAGGGGAAAATGTTCTGTTATTAAGTCCTTTTCAGCTGGGCTAAATATTTAAAACTAAATTATGTGTTTTATGGTACACTACATTCAAGCGAATAAATACGAACAATTATATCTTGTGATATTAGTAACATCGGATTCTCAATTAAGAAAATAAGATCCAGATGATAAAAAAGAAAACTTAAGCATAGAATAAGAAACAAGAGTTCATAAAACTATACGTGGGTGGTACAAATGATTTAAAAGCACGGTTAATAATACAAACCTTAGAAAATCTAAGGCAAAAAAATATCAACAAATCGGAAGGACAATTAAATCATGAAACTCCATTTTATAGGACAAAAATACTCCAAGAGAGAGAATATAAACAATATATAAAAGTTTCACCCACGATGTATATCCACACATTCAGAGCCGATATTTCGGAAACGACAAAATAGAATTGAACGAAGTTTTTGTATCCAGAAATGTACATCTTGAGAAAAAGTTGAAGGAGGAGTCAATTAAAATCCTAGCATCACCAGTCTACTCTGGCTGCCTTTCATTCCTCCCGACGCACCTGTAATGACAATATCACAACGCTCTACACAAAACTATTAAGCGGTCTTTTCTTTCCGCAAGATCATGTAATTCCGATTTCCCCCCACCAGAATCACCAAATTTGTTTACGCAATTAAATTTTAAATACCTTCGTTGTAAGTACGCCCATAGGAAGTACTTTGCCCCAGAATGCTTTCTCATTTACTGAACCCTCCTCTCTTCAGTAAGTCTTCCATTCGCCCTATAGCCTTTATTTTTACTGAAATAATTATTACCTTGGTTTTCTCGTCATTTTTCCTCTTTCTAATACAATATTCTACTTTATATTGTTTCTCTTTCTATATCACTCGCTCATTTTTTTCATGCGTCTGCTTACGTACGCAAGCTCAGTCAGTAGGCAATGTCAAGTTGCTAAAAAGAGAAACGCCCGCGGTGCACCCGAACAAAGCAGACTTTCAGTACCTCCTAAACCATTTACCCATGTGACAAAATGCGTATTTTTCCGCGATTTCTGCAAAATATAATGCATGAAGGCTCTTTTCAATGTTTGTATCTATAAAATCTCCATAGCGGAGTGGATGCGGCTACAATCCATTACACAAACTTGCCGCGCCACCTTACTCCCCGTTGCAGGCGGGTTGGACCAGACTCGACCGCGCGATCGAAAAACTGATGTGAAATTCGGCGTCGCAAACGGTCGCAGCATAACTCATCGGATTCGCACTGTGGAAGCTTTTTAGAGTTTCGCCATATAAGTTACTTTTAGATGCTCGGCGATGATAATAACTATTTCTCTACATATATTAAAAATAACCAAAAATGAGGGTCCGCCATTTTGTTTAATATCTTTGGTAAATAATAACAATAAGTAAGTAGACTACATTAAAACAAAGATGAAATATTGTTTCATCTAACTGTATCACTTTTCACTCCAATTCTTTAACCATAAAGGCTTAGCAGGGGCTTGATTTTGAAGATTTCGGGAGAAAATTGAGTGTTGACCATTTTTGCGAAATTTGTGTACATTTGACCTCATGCAAATTGTCAATTGTAGATTACTAAGGAAAATTCTTTGCGTCATCGCATGCACAGGTATTTTGAGAATATTTATGCAAATTTTGAGCTTTCTGGCTTGAAAAAATCACTTTTTGAATTTTGGCCAGCTTTTATCTATTTCAGCCTACTGTGCGTCGATCCAAGACGACTCTGTGGATCAATCTGCTCTTTTCGAGTACCCGCTGGTCGACTGGTTGATTGGTTGGTTGGCCAATTGAGTAGGCCACCGTTAGCTGAGTGGTCATGAGCACGGTCAGTGAGGACGGCGCGCGTGGATAAGTGAATATGACGAGGGAAGGGAGGAGAGAAAGCCGGCATCGACATTGGCTTAACGAAAGGCGCCGAGGAGACCGCCGTTTAACGTCCCATCCGACGGACGGACTACTGCACTTAAGGTTCTCTTCACAAAGCACCCAGCCAGGGATCCCACTCCACCACCGCCGGGACTTAATCCCGGTCTAGAGAGATGGGAGGCTAAGCATCTGCTCTCACCAACACCTCTTCCGTCTATCCCAGATTTCGCGCGAGACACCCGAAGCTGCTTGTCGTGTCCGATGGTCTCTCCTCCAATGGCCAACCATGGATGGCTCCACGCCAAAAGGGGGAATTTGGGACGAGTTGGAGCAAGGGAGACGTTTGTGAGAGCTAGGCCTTTCTTTTCAGCACCCTTGTCATTGAAGCTGTTGTTCCTACCTAATGGACCAACGCGGAGGAAACCCAGGAAGATCTACATCTTAAATTTCATCCAGCTTCGCAGGACTTCGCACAGAATCCTTCTCTCTATTATCATTCAAATGAGTTGGCGCCTTTCCTCAATAAAGGCCGTGTTACAATTTGCGTCATTGCACACTTTCTTCTCAGCCTCGAATACAATTCAAAGCTCTTTGAGGAAGCATTTACGATCAGGTGACAGCGTGAACCACAAACGTCTTCTTCAAAGATCAACCGGTCCCTCGCAGCGTTTACATTCACGGAGCATGGCTGATGCCCACTCAATATTAGAGTACGTTCCACCAACATAGTTAATAATTGTCATCCGAGTATTCTTCCATTGCTTACGTTTTAACAACTACGGTGTTGGTAACAGCCTAAATAAATGTGATTCAAGCGTTATAATTTCGTGGACTCCTCCTATGTTGCAACAAATCTATACTTAAACTAAGATTAAGAAAATTATTGAGAAGCACGTCGGTACCTATAATTATTTTTTTATTTGGGGATTTTCCACTCTATAGCAGTTTTCTCCACCAATCCCCACCCCTCCTCCTCCTTTCATGAGAGCAAAATTTATTAATACCCTTAAGTTCATCACCCTACACCCGTCCCTATCAAATGCATCTCCCATATATCCAACCTATCCCTCCTATCCATTTCCTTCCTCGCTCATTGACTACTTCCTGGGTCTTCCTCTTTTCCTTTTCTGCCTTCCATTTTAGAGCAGCTTGCGGCATTCTCTCATCCCCCATTCTTTGGACGAGTCCAAACCATCGTAATCTTCTTTCTTCAAAAATCTCCGCTGCGTCCTTCTTTGCCTCCATGATTTCTTTCATCTCCTCATTTCTGACTCTGCCTGTTCTTGATTTCTTGGCCGATCTCCGCCAGATGTCCATTTCTGTGGCTCGTAATTAACTTTTTTCTCTTTCGTTTATAGTCCATGTTTCGGCTCCATAAAGCATTATACTTTCTACTATTGCTTTACATCTGTTTGTTTATGTTCTTTTAATGATATTGCTACTCCATAGTGAGGGGTCAAATATTCCAATTGCCTTTCTACTCTGGCATATACGATTCTCTATTTATAATTTCGAGGATCCATCAATTTATACTACTAGTCCTAAACACTTGAAATGGGAGACTTTTTTTCATCTTATTCCCGTCAATGTCTACATCATCATTGCTGAAGGTTAGATGCTGGGTTCTCTTCCTCAATGTTTAGACTCCATCTCTTATATTCCTCTGATAGTTTCCTGCACATATAGTTCATGGCTTCAGAGTCTTGTGCTATTATGACCTGGTCGTCAGCGAAGAGAAGATTTGAAAGTATAATAAATTTCATTCAGAGGTAGCCCCATTCGTCCACATTTTCTAGTCCATTCTCTTAAACTGACGTACATATAAAAATCTAAATAATGTAGCTTAGACGTAACATCCTTGAAGAACATATTTGGAAGTTATGAAGGGCTGTGATGTATTTGGACCAATTTTAATAGCAATTTTTTAAATTTTAATACACTTGTTTTAATATTCTTCTTATTGCTTCACTTACTCCAGCTATTTCAAGACCTTCCCAGTGAATCTCCCGAGGGATATTGTCATATGTTTTCTCAAAGTATTGTCATTATATATATATATATTGTCATATGCTTTCTATAAATACAATTTTGAACATAATGTCCTGAATTTATTGAAGATACAGGTCTGCATTTGCTTAGAAATAAGAAATGCACAGTTATGGCGAATACGTAATCACCTGTGGAGTTTAAATAATTTATTGCGTGGATTTTATGTCTTTAGGAAAACTAACTGCCTAATATATATATATACAGTTTTTGGACGTAAATGTTTGCAAAACACTCATTTAATATGGTAAGCAGGGATAACAGTTTTTATTATTGTAAATAAAAGGTTAAAAGTGAGCAACAAATTAAAGTCGTGCATGTAACAAACTAGCTGGTTAGTTTTCCCGAAGATAAAAATTTAGCAGCAGACATAACTGTTCGAGTTCATTCTTTACGGGTCCAATAAACGAAATGTTCTTCTCATGCAGTCTCTCTCTTTCTTACCAAGTAACACCAAGTTAAGAGGAAATACTTATTATAACTATTATAGAATCCATTTAAAAATATATGTGTATCTTATAAAACTTGAAACCGGGTATAAAAATGAAGTATAATAACGAATGCCTTTTGACAAGATGTCTTACATTAATTAAGACAATTTAGTGCATTGATTTTTAGTAAAATTACATACTTGGGGCAGGAGTTCAATTTATATGTAATTCTTGTTTATAATAACGGAAAACATGAACTTGATTCATATTTATTTTTGTCAAAATATTGTCCCTTACGGGGATTTAAATTCATGTATGTATGTGTGCATACACATTGCAATAAACATTTTCAATTTTCTTTTCTAATCGATGAATTCTTTTACTTCAGTTTACATTTACAGTTCGCGCCTGTACATCGAAGCGCTACTTGCAGAAAACCACAAAGTCCAAAATGAATGCATCCCACTTCGTCTGCTAAGTAATATTGAAATTAGCAATCCGTCCGTCCCAAAGTGGGGTTGGTTGCTCACTCCGTCCACGACGGCTAACGACGTCTAGTCCATTCCCCGCTTTTAATTCCAACACTCCCTCCAGATCGAAGAAGATTCCTCTCCCCTTCCTCCCCCCACTCCTGCCAATTAATTTAAAAGTGAGGGGACAAAACGTCGGCAGTTCATTAGCGACGGAATTTCACTTTCAACTTCAACTCGCCCTCTTCCCCCCCCTCCACCGCGCAGACGCACAAATTGTTTCCCAAATGTTTGTCGAGGTATTAGATGAGGTCTAGACCAAAGTCTATGCACCCATTCACTAGTTCTACCAATCCCTCAGTAATTCCATAGGATGTCATCGCCCAATATTAATATTAGTTTACTGGTAATGGTGATTTTATTCTTCCTGTTGACTCGACTTTGACGGAATTAAGCATTCCAAGTTCATCCTTTCATTTTAATGTCGGCCAAATCTTAGTGCGCTTCATCATTACTTGAAGTTTGAAATTTTCCAGATAAACTATTAGATCCAAGAACCTCAAAATCAGTTAATGTATTACAATTATTTAAAAAAGTGTGAGTTAAGGTCTGTTTATTATAATTTCTTATTGTATCGACCAAGCATTTGTGTATAGCAACTCATAGAAGTCGTTGGTTGAGATGAGTCCCCGCAGCTATTCCCACGCCCTCATACCATGCACAAACATTGAGAGCTTCATTAGACATGTCCAAGTCAATTCTAAAGTAAATTAAAGTCTATATTATTAATTCTCTCGGTTACATTAATATATGCAATTAGTTTCTATAGGAGGAAAGTTTCAGGGGACGTGAACATGTCATTACACGGTTACAGACAGAACGTTTCTGTGGTTTAGATAGCTTTCATCTTAAATCTATTGATTCTTACCCCTATTTAAATAATCATTCAGTTAACAGATAATTGAACGATATCAGCTACCATTAAAAGGTCATTTGAGTCAAAAGCCCTTACAGCTCCAAATTCGTAAGGCGAGGGGGAAGATAATTTAGGTTTTGGAGATTTTTTAAGATTGTATTGAAAGATTAAGACGTGACATTTTCTCATCCGATAGAGAAATTAATGTTATTTCAAATGAAACTAATTTCTTGAAAACAACAATAATTTTATCAGCCTGATGTCCGTGGCTTTGCTGGGAAATGGGCCGAAAGGTGACGAAACTTCCCAAAAGATGCAAATAGATATTTCTTACGTAAACTTTGGTCCTTTTTGTAGCACTAAAAACAATATTTTGCAGAAAATGTATTTGGTCCAAATCTATTCTCATCGTGGAAAATCCTTAAGTGCCAGCATTCGGAAAAATCATTATAACCTTTTTCAAGAAAGTTCCGACATAAATGTACGCAAATTTTAACAATCATTGCTCAATTTTCATCAGAGGATTTGCATTTGGAATAAAGTTAAATCATATGATATAAAGCGTACTGTTTCAGCGTAAGATGTTTTCTTCGCGGAAATTCCGATTTCCCCCGAGCATCCACTACACCTCGCTACAATGACGCGTCAGCACTCCAAGAGAAGTTTCTATTTCAATTAACATCCAACGTTTGCTCGGAGGTAGCATTTATTTATGAATTATAAATAAAATTTAGCCTCTGCAAAACTTACAAACACAACCTTGAGGTAATTGCAAAATAACGGCCATCATGAAAGGAATCAAAGTTTAGGTTTTCTCTGATACTGATTCTCATTCACTCTGATACTTTTCACGCACAATCACGGTCCAACGACTTCGTAATACATTCGGAGCATTCTCGAATTTTCTGAAACGTGAAACAGTGATGAGTAGGGTCGATGAGTAGGGTCTATTCGATGAGTAGGGACTGCGGTAGAGTTTCAAAAGGTTTTTTTCTCACTAACTTAGTTAATCAGTTTCCTGGGAGATCCTGAAGTGAGAACTTCGAGCCTGTTTGACAGAACTCAGTGCACACACAGTGCACACACACAGTGCACAGTGGTGTGAGCGCATTGTGCGTGCAACTCTCAAAGTAGGACGTGCTTTTTAAACTGCATTATAACTGCGCATTTCAAGTTCTGCTTTATTTTTGTGTCTGGCGGAATGATTAATTTTCTTCTTAATTTTCATCTCCTTACAGCAAAAGTATTTCATGAACTCCAAAATGTAGGGAAATAAGGTACAAAACTTTAACTTTTCAATACATTTTCTTCGTTATGTTAAAACCGGCATTAACATCTTAAGCATATATTATTGTACATTATACCTATAGTTAAATTGTAAACTCAAAATTTTATTTTTACGAGGAATAATACTTTTTGTTGTAATCTGCAGGTTGAATTACACGTGCAGTATAATATTTTCTTCCAAAAATGTAAATAAAATTATCAGACATCATCACGACGATCATTTTCGGCTTCCACTGCGTTCATTTTTCATCATAGTGAGGAATGTTTTGTGACCATTGCCATTATCTACGTTTGCCATATATTTGAGGAAATCCTTCATATTATAGAACACATGTAATCGTTTCTTTCCTTAAATGTAATTAACTTCTGCGTTGAAGTGAACTAATAATATATTATCATTAATTTTATCAATATTTCGAGGCATGAAAATGTAAAACTGGGGGATATGAGAAGGATTCTTTAAGAGCTGGATGTTGAAGAAGAAGGGCAGAGCAGAGAGGCTGGCATCATAGAAAGTAGAATATAGCCGTACAGGCCATCTCTCGGCCAAAATATCATTTAAAATATAATATCCGAATCTCCCTATCTCGTTGCCACTCAATGTATACTTAGTTTATGGTGATACCATTACTATGTTCGGATTGATAAAGTTTCCAAATTGAAGAAAACCTCTGATCTCAATAGCTCCAATGAAAAAGGAAAAGCAGTACAAAAATTCTCCCTTAGGACAGAAATGCTTAAAAAAAACTACGTCCGAAATGAAAGCGTTATAAAAGTCACTGTCGGTTCAGTATTGGAAAAAATTGTCTTTTACAATTTTAATGAAATACTAAGACAAAAGGAAATAATTTCAAGAGTTAGAGAAAGCAGAGAACCATCTCACACATAAATATTGGCTTCATTTGGTATTTTCTATTTGATCGTGACAAAGAAATGCCATCAAAAACATGTAGTGGAGTTATAAGCTGCGGAAAGGAATGGCTTGCCCATCCTACGTTAATATCCTAATAATATAACCCTAATAAGAAAAAATGAGAACAAGCATAGAATGAGGAAGAAAAAAATAATAATACTACAATAGCCTGTTGCAGGTGTGGGAAGTTCGTATTTTAAATTCATTCAAATGGTGTTTGTAATAAATACTTTCATTTTCAGTCTGATTAGATTGTATATAATTTCAATACAATTTTTAAAATGTGATATTTTTCATAAAAATTAATAAATGCATCATAAGTAAGCATCATAAATTGATATTAATTTTTTATATCAAAT
Organism: Pyrrhosoma nymphula; assembly: GCA_963573305.1. Lineage (NCBI taxonomy): Eukaryota > Metazoa > Arthropoda > Insecta > Odonata > Coenagrionidae > Pyrrhosoma > Pyrrhosoma nymphula. The sequence continues at coordinate 6,788,486 of OY754329.1, forward strand.
TTCATTAAAAATTAAGCTTAGGTAATATTATTTGATAAACAATACTTTGACTTTACTTGAAGGAAAAAATTGTTAAGAGCTGGTTTAGGATGAAATCCTACACGTAGTCTGGTCTTCAACCCTTCCTTGCCCAAGGTACTCCTTCCCTCGCCCAAGGGGGTACTTCGAGTACCCCAATGCGTTTTTCTACAATTAAATGCTTCAGGAACGAACAATAACAAAGAAATTATTTGTAATTAGTAGTTGTACATTTGTTTTAGCATAGATAATGTATCTATGATGCAACGGTATGGTGTACGAGAAATATTTTGTTTAATTCAGTGACATACAGACATGAATTAGATACAATTTAAATAATGAATTTGACAATTATTTTCATGCTGGCTAATCTTTTAAATTTTACATGAACATTGCAAGCATAGAAAGTATTCTGTAATGAGACCTAAATATTAACAATTTGAAACAATTTTTTAAAATTTGATGATTTTTATATATTTCCTATTAACATTGTAAACTGATGCCTAGCACTAAGCATATGAAAATCTTGTTTTCCTGTCGTCTTCATTTGAACATGAAACTCACCTAAGAGGAGAGCATAACTTGCTGTCATCTTAACTATTTTCGTCATAGAGCCCTTGAAATTTATACCGAAATATTCCAATTCTTCAACATTTGCAAAATGCAGACCTCTTCTTCTAGAACCCCTATCCTCAATATTGGGTCCTACGAGAGCCATGCTCAGCTCTAGAAGGGAAAGTTTTCTTCTACTCCTGCAGTGGACATTCCATTCTGGATGTTTATGAGTCCATCATACTAATTAGTATGATGGACTCATAAATTAATATATATTAATATATAAAAATTGAATGGTGTCTGTCTGTCTGTCTGTCCGTCTGTCTGTTGCTCAATCACGCAAACACTACTGAACCAATTGAGCTGAAATTTTGTATGTAGTTATAAAATGTATCGGAATGTAACATAGGCTATATTAAAAATCCGTCAGGGCCCCCAAAGCCCCCCCCTGGGGATCCCTTGTGGTCCATGCTAAGCATTGGGTTCGGTGCAGTGGTTTTATTTTTTGCTTTTTAAAATTACTTTTACTCAAGATAGAGTGCTGGGATTTTTTTAACGGATGCCTGAGCAAATGAAGTTTCTAATTCTTTCAATCGATTTTCTTTTATGCTTCCTAATTGTCTGAATATCATCTTTTTTGCTGATAATTCTCACATTTTTCTCTGAAATCAACAATAGCATATTTCCTTGACAAACAGAGATTTGATTTTCAAAGGATATTCACGCCTCTGGCATTTAAGTTTTTCTGCAGGCCCATGATAGCACGTAGAAAGAAAGTCTGTAAAAGAAGGGCCCAGAGTCCCAAGAGCCCCATGATCGATTGCTTCTGGGGGTAATTGATAAATTCAATGCATATTTACAACAAGTATACTCTCCAATATCTATTCTCAAAGTAGCTCTCATAGGGGCACTGCATGCATATGAGAGAACACTTACGTAGTACACGATGCACAGAAAGAAATTAAACTTGCAAGAATATTTACGTGCAGCAAATAGTAATGGTAATATTGCCTCTGTTGCTACAACAAACACGGCGTTGTTTATTATCGTGTAATACTCACATGTAGTACACGTGGTGGAACCGCCTGCCACTCATTTCGATTGCTAATTGTTTTTTAGACCAATTTCCACATCATACGAACGAACGAACCGCAAAAATTTTATCCTAGCCCAACCTACTGACGGGTAACCAGCTATAAATATGTTTCAAATATAGACCCATCTGTTCAAACTTCAATCAGTATTAAGATGGCGGAAATAATAATGACGTCACTACATGCTTCTTATCCGAATGAAGTACGGAAATTCTGCGCAATGAACGACATCCGTGCATGAAAATCGGCAAGTGCACTAAGCATCACCAGAGATTTTTTTATTTAGCAACCGAAACCAATAATTATGGCTACCCTTTATGCCGAAGGCGCAGTCCGGGTGAAATAAACATAGCAGCGGCTGGGAATGCTCTTTTTGACGTTTTCAACCCCTGGATTGTACCCTACTCTCAAATTATGATGAAGAATCTCAACACAAATATCAACGTTGAATCTCGCAACTCAATGAAGTCATTGAATGCAAATATATTTATGTACAGAAGGGAAGTGATCAAGCTGTCAATCACTCAGAAGACGGCTCAAGAAAAACGGAGGGACGAGGTGACTATCTAACAACTTGGGTGCTATTTAAGTGTTAATAAACATGCGTGGCCCATTTTGGGTTTCTCGTGCATGAAAGAGGACAAACAGTCACTCAACTCTCCGTGGACCTGAAAAACGGTCAGCGTGTCTACTACAACGAACACTACATACAAGATAGGATACGAACACCTCAAATGATCACGCTGACAGTATTACTCAGGCTTTGTGGTTTTCTTAAAAATAAGTTAAATGTTTTTCACACCCGTTGAATTTCAACGGGTACCTTCAGCTAGTATAATATAAGTATTCAATGCTGCCATGTTGTATATTTCAAAAAAATCCTAAGTGGTAACTTGCAATCTCTTGACTTTTTATCCCCTGTGTCTACTTTGTGTGTGTATATACTTGGTGCTGTTATAATCCATTATTGAATTGGGTTTCAGTCTATCCTGCTGTCCACTAACCGATGCTTCATGATGCTGAGTGATTCATAAAATAACTCTTTTACGTACTTTTTGTACGTAGGAGACCAAATTCATATCCTTGGTAAAACAAAAAATAGAGGAAAATTCAGCACGAATTTTATTTGGGAGAAACTCTTTTGGTATATCTGCTTCATTCAGCCTCATTGTTCCAAGCGGGGTCAGATTCTTCTCCAGAAGGCATTCAGCAAGAGACAATGACATAAAAACTTATCCACAGTGACCCCTCATTCCACTTCAAACACATGGTTTTCACCAATTCGAGAACTACACGCTGCCTTTGATTCACCTCATGAATATTTCCATATTTCCCCAAGTACAATTGTGCATTCAAAATGTAAACAGTTTTCGAGTCGGCCCACACCCAAATATTTTATCCCATAACGTCCTGGTTTGGATTTTATATACACACGGAAGGGACACTTACCACGAAATGTTGCTAGCCGTTCGTCTATTGTTATATGCACATTTGGGGAAAAGTTTTTCACGCAAGCTGACATAATCATATCGACCACCGCCCTAATAGCCTCCAACTTGTCGCATGAATTTTCCATTCTTTGTGTTCGAGTGGATTTCTCGTCTAACCGTATAAATCTAAGAATGCTCTTTACCCATTCTCTTGACATTACAGCACTAAAGAAAGGAATTTAAAAAGCCCTGCACTGAGTCCACAGATCAGCGTGCTTTTAAGTCCATGAACTTTTCCGGTAGCAACGAGAATGTCAAAAAAGCAAGTAACTCTGTCTGGGTAATGTTTATCCATTCCATTTAACTATTAGGATGATTGTGATTGTATTTCGCGTACACTCTAGCTGCATCCCTGTTTGCCTCAACACATACGATATCTAACATATCCGGCGTCAGGAACAATAAGTATGAATCCTTCAAATTCAAAATTCCCGAACTACTATCAGTTTACCCATGTTTACCCATCAGTACCCATGTTTTGCATTGAGACTGTTTCTTGGCATTCTGCGACCGACGTGATACGGTTTTCTGTTCCATTTCCGATCTGAATTTGCTGTGAAGAATTCTTCCTCATCTTCTAAAATTCTTTCCTCGTCTTCTCATTCAGATTCGCAATGAAATTCATCACAGTATTTCACCAAGTTCGTATTTTTTAAATTGAAATTGAAGAGGAAGATTAAGAGGCTCTTATTCCACAGCATCTTCAATTTCAGAGGCACTTTCAATCACAGATTCATTCTCGTCATCTTCACTCAAATCTGAGTTGCTGCATTCGTCTTCGAAAAGAAGTCTCTTTATCGGAAAATCGTGGAGAAGCCATGCTGTAATATGCAAGATATGACATCAGTATGCTTATTCTTTGAGCACCGATAATTTTCATGAGAGTGCAAATATATCATATTTCCCTTTCTATGGCACTCGGAAGTGTATCAAAGCCTCCTCCAAACCCCACCTCCTCCTCTCCAAGCTTGTGTATTATAAAACTCGACTTGTATTGTATTTTGTGCCTGATGAGGATGTACTACATTGAAAACTAGGTCGGAATAAATTCATTTATCCAGCGGAAACTTGCATTTTTGTTCACGAAAGTAAAGGCTTGTCAGCGTAGTTACAGCTAGGTGGTTATTCTTTCCGAGGTTCGCACTAGCGTTGCAAAGATCCGTGTAAACTTTATTACTCTTGGCGCAAATGAAGGAGCTCAAATTATACCAAGAAAAAGTCACAGCAGAAAAAAATGGAATTGAAATATGAGCCGCAGTAGCCCAAAGGGGTAGTCTACCTACCCCAAAAGTTCAAAACAAAATATTCTGAAATTTTTGATAAAAGTGCTCTTGTATATAGTATATTCATATGCGTTTGAGCATTATAAACGAGTAACTAGGACCGTTTCCATTTTCTAAATCATCGTGCTGAATAATAATAAAATAAAAAGGCTTGGGGTAGTTGAAATAACCCCTTGGGCAACGAAGGGTTAAATTGACATGCGAGTGATGGTGTAGTAGAAATGCAGATTTTATTATTCACCTAATATTTTGAATTCGTGTTTCTGCGACATCTGTGATGCTGAGTTTTTCAGTTATTTTTTAAACACGCTGTCCTCGTCTTTCAACTTTTTTCGCGAAAATACCTTTTTCCAACCTCTCTAAAAGGATATATGTATTCTTGTCTCATTTTTCCGTTTCCATTTTTCCTCAGCCTTATTACTAAATAGCACTTCTACTTAGCTTTATAGCACTTGCCTTCATCATTTCCTGAATTTTAAAAAATTACATTGAATAATACGTTTTCGGAGTTTTAATCACAAGTTACAAGCCTCTATACATTAATTCCTGCCCAATCTTGATGTCACAAGCATATAATAGGGCACTTCCATTTCCTCAGTCAGGGATCAGCGAACTTTGAAGGGCCACATCAGATTTCTGTTTGAGATTTTCGGACGCACAACCGGGGCTGGGAGGGGCCAAGAATAACACAACACAAGGAAGTTGCGAAAGAATAGTGGAAATAATACATTTAAGAAAAGCTTTAGCTCAGAGGTTTTATTATTTGCTGTTTTCAAATACTTGCACTCAAAATACTATGTTTAAGTTTTCATTACCTTATATTTTAAATAATAAAATATTTATTTTTCCATTCATACTTTAACTGCGCTCCACACTCTTACTTGACTGTGTGGGGTCTTTTGGCGTTCTCTTTCCCATGAATTAGGGTAGTAGGGCATTCCAAGCACAGCGTTGGCAATTATACAGTATTTTTTTATTATGGCTGCAGTATTAAGGATTTGCAATAATTAAGATAATACACATCCCCATACGGCAGATAACTTAAAAAGTAAGAATTTTTAAGTGATAGTGAAAGTTGTAAAAACTTTATAATATTTTTACATAAATTTCCTCGCGACGGAAATGCTACCGATCATTTGCGTTCAAACTGCCGCAAGTGAGCCGTTTATCACTCAAATGCATTTTACACGTGCAACTGTGATAATATAATTGATAAATGAAAACAATCACACCGTCTTAAAACGAGTGCTTCGAAAATATTCTTGCAAAGAAAAAGTCAGATTGTGAGAAATATTATTCCTAATGGAGGTGCCATGGTACATGCATCAAGCAATCACTTTGTTCTAATAGAAATTATTACAGCATTTGGATAAGAAGTGGGAGAGAAAAGGCTCTCCTTACTGCTGTGACAGTGGAGAACTCCGGCCTCAGCACTACAAGCGGTCGTTCGGGTGGTCGCTCAAAGAGTTTTTAACGAATTAGGCGTTTAGTTTTATTGCAAGGGAAACCCCTGTAACCACTACATGAGAAGTCAACCAGTCAAACTCTCCGTAACATCTGTTTCTTTGCATCTGTGTGTTTTTTGAAGTGAGATTTCTTTTGTATTTGTCAACGCTTAGAGAGAGAAACAGCTGCGCCGGAGCATTCGCATTTTTTCAGGTAAACCATTTAATACTACCATGACTGTTAACAGTTTGACGTAACTAATAACATTAACTTTTCGTGTCAATTTTAGCATATTTCGTGCTTTATGAGCCAAAGAGTTGAAAACCATGATAATGTCACCACACCCTTCATAGAGCAGCAAGACGAACGGTGCTCAATGTTTTCTGACTTTTCAAGTGACAAAACAACAGGGACACCGCTGCAGTGAAACTAACGCGTGATGCGACGATGTTATCACAACCAACTATTTATTTCTCAAGAAAGCAAAGTTAAAAAAGAACGTGGCCACTCACAAGAAAAAAATGGTACCAAAGGAGGTTGGCTCGCGACAAAATTCATGAACCATGACGTAAGATGATTTTATGAGAAGACGGTCCGTCGTAAAACTTTTTAAAATTCATAACCAATAATTGATTCCATTTTAGCTGAACTAAATGTGGATCCCGAAATTCTTGAAATCAAGCGTATTGCACTGGATGCGATTATATAAGAGACAGCATTTGAGTACAGTCGAGTTACTGGTAGCAGTATGTAAATTGAGAGGTAATACATTATAAGCTGGAGACACGACTACCAATGAAGAAGAAAATAATATTGGGATCAGGGTGAAAATATTGTGTACCCCAAGGAGCCCTGGGGTAGTGCGGATCATTTGTTTAGTTACGCCTGGAAAGATAAGGAAACTCTGACCCCAGAGATGCATTCCTATCGGGTTTGAATACAGGCTTCAAGGATCTATCAGGGAAAGGACCAAGGTATGTCATTGTTGATCCTGTAAATAAGAATCAATTTCCTGCAAGTGCAAGAATGTTTTCCTGCAAGAAAAATACTACGGATATCCACAGTGAAATGAACGGAAATACGGCGTGGCTTGAAATCTTATGTTGGAAAAGTCCCCGCCCGGAACAAGATAGTTATTTATAACGGCTCCTATCACTCGAATAAAGTTGTAGAATTACCCAGTGCAGGCCGGACATCAGCAAAACTTACAGAGTGGTTTCGAAAGAAGCAAATAGTGTCTTCGGATAGGGTAGCCTCAAACGGCACCTTTTACATCTTGTTTCCCTCCCTAAGCACCGTCACGACAGAAAGTAGTGGATGAAATGGCCAAGCTGTGAAATCCACCGTTTGCCACACTATCATTTTGAAATTATTCCTATCGAGTTAATAAAAGGAAATTCAAAACATTACCTTGCTCACCACAATACTCATATTATGAAAGGTGAAGTTAAAAATTCGATTTAAGATGGGTCTGCACAAATGTTGCCAGATTATTGACTTAATTGCGTGCGCAGAATGCCAGGGGAGGTTTTAGAAAAGAAAATGTGGAGAGTCGATCATTTGTAAGATGACATTCCTGAACGCTTGCCATTTGCTTCATCTTAGCCTAAAAGGGGTTTTTGGCTCTAAAAAAACCGTCAATTTTTTCATCATTTCAAGAACATATTTCTTTCCTTTGTAACCGCAGCGTAGGCTACAGATTGAAACCTATACCTGGGGACTTTACGGATAAAGTAATATCATGGTTGATATAGGAATTGCGGTGATAATTTAGCTGGAGTTATTTCCACTCTATCCTCCCCATGGTGAGTCATTGACTCCTAAGTTGTACCACATTTATTTTCAACGTCACATTTAAAACTATGCAACAACTGTAATTCTTTTCTTCTAGCCATTAATTTCTTCGGGAATCCTTTCCTAGCACTCACTGGTGTCTCAAGGTGGGCAGGAAGCTGGGATTTCATGAAAACACACTCGTGAGAGTAAAGATCTCACTCATTGTTTTCAACAATGAAAAGGAAGAGGGATAGATCATATCGGGTAAAAATTATAATGACCAAGCGGTAAAAACGAGCCATGCTTGCAGTCACAAATAATTGAATGGGAAAATGCATGAGACGTAATTTTCAACACAATATTCATCAAACGGACATTGCGAAAGTGTCATGAGTAACATGTAATTACATTAACCTCATCTTTCACCTCATCTCAGCAAAACCCGAAGTATCAGAGAGTTATGAGCTCACTGCTTGTCACACGTCTTATGTTTACTCTTAACTTCCCATATGTTAAAAAAATATATATCTTGACAAAGACCGAATATTTATCAAATAATGTACTTCTATAAACTTTAAACTGGGTAAATTTAAATTAATTGAAATTAGCTTTAGAAAAATAAGATAAAACATCGTCTTGATTCTAGTTATAATAACAAATTCATGAAGATACTTTTAGACTTATACGATTTCATTATTTTTGCAATAAATGAAGTGCGTATTTATTAAATGCAATAAGAAAATTAGAATTTGTATTCATTCTGATAAAAATAGGCCGAAATAATACCATACATATATAAGAACAGTTAAAGGAAACCATTACAAAACTAAACGAATGGTAATAATTTCAGCAATTGCATTACTTACTATTTTAAAAACTTGAGGAGAATATGGGATTTAAATAAATATTTATCGGTTTTCAACCACATCTCGTCTGCCACAAATGATTTAGTCCTACTAAGGAGAAGTTATGAGAAAAGTACAAGATAGTGTTTTCTGCAATCAATTAAATTTAGTTGAATTTGTACTTACCAACTATTATGCACAAGTGCAATTTTCATTGCTGAAGTTTGAAATGTAACGCCTTTTCAAATTTCCAACTAGAATATTATGGATTGTGTCACTATAGAGGATTAAACTAATATGTTGTCTTTGCATCGTAATACCGCAAATAACATGCTTGCGTCACATTAGTAAGTTTATTTCAGCCAGCCACAGGTTGATGACAATTCAAATAATTCTCCTCTTTAGCAGCCCTTCGTTCTCTAATTTCACAATTAGTGTACTTACATTTGTATTTTTCTTTATGTCAGAGCTGTTTCTGAATTGATAGAGTTATTTATTTTCTACAACGGAGAGAACAAGTTAGGAAAGACACTCGGAAATGTATCTCCACTTTAACTACAGTGTTGTTTCAAAGACGGGTAAAAAGAGATTGAGAAGTGACATCATTCAATGACAAATGACAGAGTGTAGTATAAGGCGCGAGATAAATCGCAGAAAGGATTAGGTTTATCCGTAAAAACTGGCCAGGTGATTACATGACAAATAGCGAACCCTGGCGAAGGTCAGTATTTATTGACTTAAAACTCCTACAAGACAGGAACTAGAGAGGTCAAACTTTTGTTAAACCTATAAATAATTGCCGAACGCGACGAGTAACTTTTTCTCAAAGCCTCTCTGTGATCGGAAAAGTACTCGATAAGTATGCGGAAAAGTTTTTGGCAAGGCAAAAGAATTTTCTTTAGAGTCCAAAGGTAACGTGAAGGGCAGGAATAGGACACTGGTTTCATATAATATGTAAGGATTTACTTCCAAAATAGCACGACTTCGGTGAAGAGAAACGAGGGTTGATTGAAACATGCTCTAATTCAGCTTTAACGAGAGTTGTGCTCAATAAAAGTAGCTCAACATTCGCGGACGGAGGGATTAAATATGATTTTCATCTACATTCAAAAATGAAGTCGGTTATACATCCGAAATTCATAAAAATATGCGAAAAACACCGGTAAACCATGACGGCATATGTCATCTTAAATCAGATCATAAATGACGGAGGTACTTGACTGCAAAGGAACGATTAAATTTCACGTCTTTTTACTCCACGCCCGACAATTCTCAAAAAGGTAAGTAGGAAATTGCGTAAGCATTATATCCGTATGGCAAACAGCTACGTAGTGCCTCAGTGGATGTAGTTTGATCACTCTTAAAACTTTACTCCAGCGCTTCAAGTTAGACAAGACGTATTATATTACGTTTTCCAGTCTTATCGATGGAGCATAAACTTTTTATTGAATGTACTTACGGTACTGTAGGCATCACTACTTGCATTCTTGGAACATTCCACAAAACTCAAATACAGAATTGCCAACACTTGAAAACGATCATTCACGCCACACGTCATTGTGGCTGATATAACGATAGAACACATGTTTTTACACGTTATATAATCGTTTTGAATTCAATGACGATTGTTAGTTTAAAAATATTTGAATTATTTAGGCTAATTATGGAATGATCCCTCAACGTTAAAGCACATACAAGGATTCGGGTATTTTACTAATTGTAAAATACAAACTAAAATTTATCCACAGTCAATACATCGTTTTACAGATTACAAAAAATGTAGATATCAACTTCTACATCTATATAAAATGAAGACATCAGCTAAGACACGATTCTAACGTTTCCTTATTTACCACCTCACCTGCAATGGAATTCGTGGGTTATATTCTTGGGTTTTCCATCGGAATGACGAATTTATATCAAGATAAAGAATTTATCTTCTACGCTCAAACAGCAGGTCATAAATATAATCAACAAGGACTAAATTCAACGGCGATATGTTGGCACGATGATTCGGCGTCGATTGGCAGGTTAACAGTGGAAAACAACAACGGATTTGAAAAGCTTTAATTTCTACTAAAATACAGGAGGATCATCCACCAAGCCCATTCACATGCGATATTTGAACTCAAGTCTTTTCAACTGCTGATTCTAACATTGGAAACATGCACGCATTCTGCATTCACACTGCCTCGCACACGCACCCTCGAGCCAATAAACGTCTTCATCACTCGACTCTTCTTTTGATTCCGGCTGCCAACCTCATGACTCGTTCTTTCGGACGTGTCTTCAATATTTTCAAATTCCCATCTTGATTGTCCGGGAGAGGTTCATAAATGTCCGGAATAATTGCTTCTAAACTTAAAACATTCCTGCTTACCACTGATTAAATGGGTAAGCCGGTCCAGCTGAGGTAAGATGATGAAACGTAACAACGGCGCCATATTAAGTATTTACGTAATGTCTTCTAGTTATCGATTTCGCGGCGCATAGGTATTACGCAATATTTCTCCTTTAGTCAATTTAGCAGCGGGGAACGGGGATTTAGTCATTATTGAAGCACATCAACTCTTAAGTTTATTATTGTGAAGCTCGCTTGGTTAATTAATCATAGCTGCAATAACAAGCATTGTAACACCTGGGGAGAAGCAAATGACGCAACTCGACTCGACAGAAAGTTAAGTAAGGTTTTTAGAAGTTAAAACAACCCATAAAAACGTTCATCCTGAGAGTACACGCGGTAGCAGATGCAAGACGAGGGAGACACATCAACTACATCGTCTGGAATTGAAGCCGGTTCCACGTCCGCAAAACGAGACTTGTTTGGCGACAGGATTTCTTCCGGGACGCATGTTTGTCAGAGGTCGACGTTATCCAAAATTGTATGTATGCTACTATTTGTGTGTGGAGGGTAATATTTGCGTGTGAAGGGTATTATTTCTGTGATTAGTGATCTCACCCTTTGGCCGTGAAGGCAAACAAAATATAAGTGAAGGGTAATATTTTGTGAGTGAAGGGTATTTCTTTGTGATTAATGAAATCATAAGTGGCCGGAATGCAAAAAATGAAATTTACAAGTGAAACAGAGTATTATCAAGAGCGTGAATGTTATACTGTGAAGGCTGATTTGTGCCTAGGAAAAGATATGGGCATACCGAATTAAATCTTTACTTCATAATAAAGGGAGCTTAATTAACGAGATAACTTAACTCTTGTTTTCATTGTATATGTTTCTGGCGCCCAACAACAACCTCTTGAGATAAATTAAATACAATTAAAAGTAGTAAGAAAAGACGAGAGTCGATCAATTACAATGATATGATGGTAAAGTCAAGGTAGATAGATGATAATGCACCGTCCTATCCCGAGTGTCGTTGGTTTGCAATCTACTTCGGGAATGGGTGCCGCTTTGTTAAAGTATTAAAGTCTAAGGAAATAAGGTGTGATATTACAATAGAAGTGGAATATGCGAAATAACAGAATTAGTAATTTTTTCTGGAAATTTTCTTAAGAAAAATAAAATAAACAGCATGAAAACGTACGGTATAATTTGACTAGAGGTGTTATACTGGTTAATTCACGTTTGGTTGATGGATGAGAAATGCCTCTACAGTCTTTTTTAGCCGCAGGCCATGGTCTCATCACATGATTTCATTCTTCACCTCGACATGAGTCCTACCTCTCACCAGCCTGTCCACAAAGCTCATTCTTTTTCTTTCTCTTCCCCGCTTACCCAACGCCTTCCCTTATAACACTTGGCCTTAAGCAGCCCCTCATTACCTATTACAACCACCTACTCTGCCTCCTTATAATCTCCTTTAGTAATTTCCTCCTACTTTCATAAACGGCCTTACTTTCTTTGACTTTGAGGTTTCAATGCTTTACTATTTATTATAAGTCAAGTTTCTTACCCTTGCCGTAAATACCATACTTTAAGGAACTGCGTCCTCAAAAGTCGCATTACTTCAAGCCCTTTAGATCTCATTCACAGATGAATAGAGTTGACAGGCAACCTCACCTTTAATGAAGTCCACGGCCATCTCCAGTCCATAAGTGTCGGAGTCGCAGTCGTCGAGGACGTGGGCGCCCAGCGTGACGCCCGGCAGGAACGATGAGCGTCCCCTGGGCCCGGCCTTCGAGCGCAGCACATCCAGCGTGTAGAGCATCGCCTCCACGGCTTGAACCCCACCCTGCGGCATCACGGGCCCGCACCACCTCGCCATGTCGCCCTCCTTGCCGCCCGACCCTCTCTCGTGCACCATCATCAGGCCCCCGAGCACCAGCTCGCCCTCCACCACCGCCTCACGCTTCACCGGCCACACCGGTGGCTCCACCTGCCGTCCCTGCACCAGCACCACCTCCTCCTCTTCCACTGCCGGCTGCACTCCCAGCATCTTCTCTCGCGACAGCTGGAGAGTCACCTGGTGCTGCCGGGTCGAAGACGGCTGTGAGTGGCCGATAACGTGGTTGTGGCGTGGCCCGGCGGTGGAAGAGGAATGGTTGCGAGATGAGGCGTGCCGCACCATGCCCCCCAACTCAGTGGCGCAGAGAGCAACAAGGAACAACAGCACCGCGGCCGATGCCATTGTCACCGCTCGCGGATCTCAAAGCAATGCAATGGGCTTGAGAGTCCGCCTTGCGAGGAGAACGCGGGAGATGAAATCGATTCGTGTTTCTCTCCTCGGGGTTCAAACGATGAAACCCATTTCAGATGCGTCCTCTACTCTCTGCTCCATTTCTTGCGGTCAACGTCACTAACAACGGTGTATCAATATCCAAGGACGAAGAATATTTATCAATGTGTAACAAATTTGCTATTTCGTTGACGATTTTCCATAATATAGGAACTTCCTTATGCCACAAGACAATATTTGTAAATGTGATAAACTCTTCACCCAGATGGTGTATAACCCGACCTATTTCGTCAAATATATGCCACCACAGAATAAGGCAACCATAGGGCTAGCCGTAATTAGCGCCTTGAGGTCATTGTTGCTCACGCGTACTCTTATAAAGACTTCGATAAGAAGATCGCCTAATTGCCAAGGAGATGAAACAGGTAAGGGGCCATCTTGCCAGATCAGACACGCTCCTTTTGTGATAGAGGGGCGGAAATCATGAAAACGTGGCCTATTAAATATTATTAAAGCATTTAAAACTTTGGCACAGTAGTATGACAAAAGTTCACCGGGAAATTGCCTTACAGCGCCGGGGAAACAAAGCAAAAAAAACTGATTATCCAAATTTCCGACTCAAAACTACATCAAATGTAGAATCTGAGCGAATGTACGACGCTCACAATCCTTGTTCGACATTAGGAAGGACTTAAAAAGCAAAAGAGATGCACCATTCGACGTGTAATTTTGATCTCATGTCGCTGTGTAATCAAAACTAAACCACCAATTTTCGAAGGGAGGTGTACGATACAGGTTGTCCTACTCGGGTCCGTCTAATCCCTCACAATAAGCCGGCCCGCACTCTCCCATTAACGCGGTTCATGAAATGGACAACAACCGAGTCAACGATTTGACGCAGCCACTGGACCACACTGCATGAACGAAGGACCGCGGAGACACACACACACAGGGAGTCTGTTTCCACACGATCAAAAGGTTCTCCAAAATATTAGGGGCTCTTTTGACTAGTTTTGCATGAAGTTGTAAAGTCACAGGGAGGGATGCGAGGGTGGTTTTGGAGGGTCGTCGTTGATATCGAGAGGAGACAGGGAAGGTTTAAGAGGTTAGTTGGGAATGCCGGGGCACTCTTCAATGTCTGGATAGAAGGATACGATTGAAATCAAAAGGATTCAATGGCGTCTCGAGGATTTCTAGCTAAGTCCCGTAAGCCACCGAGCCTTCGAGAAACGAGCGTCCGCATGCATTCCGAACGAGTTCGTTCCTCGGATCCAATCTCGACCCTCGTTGCGCACGACTCACGGCCGATCACTTCAAAGAGTCCACGAAGTTCTAATCCTTATGCTCCCCGCTCCTCTACGCTCTGCAGCCTTTTAATGCTCCTTCCGCAAAGCGGCAAATACATTTGGAAATTATCCTTTCTCCCACATTGATCACCGAAGGTTTTTTAAAAGCTTCTTCGGGGGTCAAATCACGGCATCCGCCAAGGAAGGGTCGACGCAAAACGCAATCAAAGCATTCAACGCGTGTGAAAGCTAGAGTTGGGAGTGGTTTACTCGAGCAAGGCAACGTGTATTACAGCGGAAGAAGGGAAGAAGTGGATTCAAGCGGTGGGTGGAGGAGGCCACGTTGAGGTGAAGTGGAGTGAGGGTTTAGGAGGAGGTCACCTCCTCCTTCCCCAATCCCAATCGCACTGATACGACTACGACACAGCGGCGTCGGCGGCTGCCTTCCCAAATCCTATCGGAGTCTGTCATGCCGAGTGTTCCGCGTGGCAGATTCCATTTCAACAAGGGGAGAATGAAGAGAGCGGGGGGAGGGGAGGGGATGGAAAGAGTGACGTGCTCCCTCGCGCGGCACAAACCCTTTCCCGGGAAAATTACCAGGTTGTTCTCACGTCACCTCTGTTGTATCAAGGTATTGCCACTCTCTCTTCCAACGAGCAATCAGCACGAATGCCGGTCTTTTAAAGGAGTGTGTCTTCTCAGCGAGACCTGCCTCCGACGGCTCTCTCCCGCCGGTGTCGACAAGCGAGGACTCAGGAGCGGAATTTGGTATCGGGGATTAGTCACCACTGTCTTATCAATCCTTTCTTGAAGTGAACGAAAAATTTGGAATCGATGCGACCTAAGCCTTAATGCACAGTTGAGGGTGCACGAGCGCCCGCTGAAAAAATCCACCGCGCTCCATGCATCATCTATCGTAAACACAATTAAGTTTTATCACTAAAGAGAACAAAAATCACCTCTCATAATGGACGGCAAACGTACTTTCCCAACGCCGGTCCAGTTATGAAAATCTAGTTTTTATTGGCGTGATAACAGATTTAAATTATCCGTAGTGGCATATATTATCTTTCCTCTCATTTATCAAATACTTCAAGAGCCAAAGAGACCTTGCTGTCTTTTGATAGCTTACAGGGCTGTTGACATATCTCATGCTCGGATACACAGAATGTGTTTGAGGTGTAAATGAGAAACTGGATCATACTTAAAGAAATACATTATAAGACTTAGGTAAGCTGAAGACAGTTTCTTTAACGACAACTCCTCTACGCAAAATTAGCGAAACGAGAAAAAAAATTATCTCACTTTCTACGACAGGGCCAGCACGCCGTGATATGAGAGACGAAGCCGAGAGAAATGGATCCAATTCGTTTCAGTTGTTTGCACGGGAGCTCAAGCCCCCACCCTTCTCAAAGGGCCCCGAGTACCTGTGAGTTTACGCGTAAGAGTGAGAAGTTTTCCCGCTCGCTTTTTCCTTCCCGCAGTATGCCCACGGGAGAGAGCCACTTTAAAACTCTGCTCGCCCTTCCACCACGCATACGAGACTTTCTCACTCTTTCCACTGGCGTGTTTGCGAGGAGAGAGAGTGAACAGAGAAGTGTAAATAGAAGTAGTTTGGTGAGCCCTGAGGGGTAGCCGAAAGGGGAGGCGGCGTTGGGATAGGATGAAGGTGGACTTCCTCGGTGACGATGCCTCGCCCCTCGACCGCTTACGGTGAAATAGCAGCAAATCCCTAAGAAACAATTGCACTACGCCATGACAAATGCCGCTCGTTGGGGCGAAGGAGGAGTTAAGAGGGTGAGACGAGAACGTATGCTCACTTGCTTCGCCTCCGTCACCTCCTCTGGAGGATGTGTGGGGACAAGATTTCTCAATTATTCTGTCCAAGGCTGGCGGGGGACGGCATCCGGCGTAATTTATAGCTGTAATGGTAGGAAGGGATTGTGAGGAAAGAAGCAAAGGTACTCTTCCTCTCACCCCCCGTCTCCAGATGACGAACGGTAAAGAACCCCGAGGCGCCGTCGACTCGGAGATATTTCGATATATATCCTCAATTTTCACGAGATACGAGGGCCCTCTTACCCGTCTCACGAGTAAGAAATGTTTCCTCTCCTCTCAAATTGTCGTCGGTACCTCCAATGACGACGGTGACTCACGAGCTACTGGAGGGGCTTGACGAGAATCTAAAATATCTTACTACGGGCTATTTAAAGATACTTGCGACTCGGATGGACTGGTTTACGGGGAGTAGAAACAAAACCAGTTAAGCTTTCTCACTAAAAAACCATGTTTTTGGAGGTTCTGGAGATGTTTTCGTCATGAGGACTGATCCTTCCCAACCACAGAATTGAGGGACGTAAAGAGAGAAGCTGATTAGTTTGGCGGACGACTAGAAGAGTTTCGAGCGTGGGAAGGTGAGGAGACGGCAATGTTCTCCCGCCGATGACGTCGCTGCACACGTCTTCCAGGTTCAAAGAAAGGAACAATGAGAGGTGAAAGATTCCTAGAGAGAGGCGACGAGTATTTTCAAGTGACACTCCTCCTCCAGCGTCCTACCCACCCTTCCACTCACTCGGTGACACCACCCACTCGACAAGAAGCGTGAAGAATAGGACCAGTCAAGTCAGGGAGATTATGAGCAAGGAACGCTATGTAACTTTGAACGCTTTCAGTGGTAAAAATATATTATACCAAGCGTAAGAACTCTATAAAGATCTCCAGTTAAATTTTTGATTCCTCTATAGAGAAGAGTTCAGAATTAAGCAGAGGATGTCTTTTCTGTTTGACTGCTGTTTCCACGTGAAAGAATCCTCATTTTGAAGGAGGCTACATTCGTCGCGGGACACGAGATAATACGAAGAAAATCGGCCACAAAGAGCTGCTTTCGGGGAAAGGATCCGCCAATTTCAGAGGCAATGCGAAGTGAGAACAAAACAGTTTTAAAACAGAACAAGGAGATGCCTCAAGAAGACCAAAGAGAAATTCCGACAGGAAGCGAGAAATCCAACGCAGTGAGCGATGGACGTGCAAACCCCGGAAATCTCGGTTAATAGACTTCCCTTCCTATTATATTTACATTCTTAAAGGTTCCGATGCTCGTCACTTGATCGACCATCGCCTTCCCTTGAAATAAAAGTGAAGAAAGGGAGCGATGAGTAATTTTATCACGGATGAGAGAGGAGAAGAAGCGAGGGAGTAGTTGCTCCCGACAGCGGAATCGAGAAATATATTAGACGTGAACGAAAGTTGTCGAGGGTAACGGGACGGGGGGGGGGAGAAGAGGGTGGGAGGAGGGAAGAGCAGTAAGCAGCTCCCCTTCCCACTTTCAGACGCCTCTAGATCGGATCCTCGATGGGAAAATAACAAGCAGGAGGAGAGTGGGTTGTGAGCGACGGGAGGAATTGGGGGTGAAAAGGAGAGAGAGAAGAGAGAGCTTGCTAACCCCAGCCCCCCCCCCTGCCCCCCGTCGGAAAACTCTATTCCCAGTCCTATTATGCGCTCACTCTTCGGTCGGTGTCAGCCTCGAAAATAGAAGCAATTTGGCGGTGACTTAACTGCGGGGAATCCTAAGGAAAGGATTGCGCCGTGCCTTCGATGTACTTGGCAATGGAGGAGGGGATGTAACTCACTTGTGAGGAGGAAGAGGGAGAGAAGAAATCGGGAAGGGAAGGAGGAACTGGTGAAAGATGAGAGTATAAAGGAAGGGTGGGTGTTTGGCGAAAGGGGGAGGGTGCTTTGGGATATGTGACGGATCCCCTGGTACGAGTGCCACGAGAGGTGTTGAGGGAACGAGTGAGATCAGAATTCGAAATCGGAAAATTACGTCTGAGATTAAATTTCTGAATAGAAGGTATCAGCAGGAGGAGGCGAGGGATTTCCCTCTTTTTTCTTCGTCAAAGACAGAGGAGGGGACTCTTGGACGTATGAGATGGGAGGAAGAGGGTTTGATAGATGAGGCAGGCGCGCGTGGAGATGAATAAAGGGCCTTTTTGTCTCCTTTTTACCTTCTGATTTGGATTTTTCGGATACTAGCCTGCGTTAGGAGATAATCAGTTGAAAGGGAGATGGAAGGCCGGATCGATGGAGATGGATCGAGGCTATATAACCTTTCTTGATTATTCTGCTGGAGTCTATCTCGACCCGTGTGAACGATATAATCCTACAATCATCCTATATTGCGAGACAGTGCAGGTGTCCTATCTGCGCATCTACATTAAAGCCGCTAATTGGCCACGATGGACCAAATAAAGAGGGAACTCATCCAATCCAATCACAGAGGCGTCTTTTAGCATCAACACGGAAGACACGCGACACACGACACCTGTAGAGGGCGTCCTTCTACGCGCTAAGTATCGTAGACCAGCGACAGCATCGTGTGAGCCCTTTCCGTGAGCACCAAGGCCAAACTTCCCCTTTCCCCTCACTTCTTATGAGTAGGGAGAGTGTCCCATTGAGGCGAGAGGCAATTTCCGGCGCAATTTATATCTCCGAGGGGTGGCGCCCTTTTCGCACCACCGAGGAAGACTATTGTGCCGCCGCTTCGGATTAGCTCCCACCTGCGTGGAAATTACACCTTCGGATGGTGTAATGCGACCTCATCATCATTTGCATCCCGTGCAGCTAAATGTGCGCTCAACGGTCGCGGAGTGGTACTCGGAAGATTTTAGGCGAGAGGAGCGGAGGAGTGTGGTGGGTGCGGGAGGAGGGGAATGGACAGTGTCCGTCTCCAAGGCGACGTGTAAGTGGCCGAGCGGGAGGAGAGGTGTGTCCCGTCGGCGTGATGATGATGAGAGGGGAGAATGTTCTTTCGGAGGAAGGACACGTGGTCCCCTGAGGATTATGCGTTGGGGGGTGGGGGAGAGAGGGGATTATCGATGAGGGAGGGGTTTGAGGGGGGCGGGGGGACGGGAGTTCCCAGGGGGTAGGGTTGATGGGGCAGGATGCGATGGGTTTGAATGGGGAAGGTGGGATTAGGTCGAGGGAAGGGATTAAATGGGATAACAGTCAAACTGTTCGACGGTTGACGGTCAATGGATTTGCGCTGGACCTCCGCGAACGAGGAAGCAGAGGAGGCTTTCCGTTTATCGTGGCGGCAGGCAAGGTGAGCGGGAAAGACGACGGAGAGAGGAGACACGATTAGTAGAGAGGATGGGTTCCACTAAGCCCCCTCCCCAAGTTCAAACACACGTTTAATCCATGCACGTGGATTGCCATTTACATATTTGAAAAAAATTACGAGTTATTCTTTATCGTTCGGGGCCCTTTGTATGTTACATCTGTTTTCGGCAGGGTTTTTATGATAAATGGTAACTTTCAATATTGCCCTTTTATTAAAATTAAGGGTTATGCCACGGCAACTGCAGACTACTCAGGTCTAAAATTAGCATGAATTCAATACAGTACAGATTAGAATACACCAATGACAGCTTATTTTGTCTCACTAGATGAAAATGTTTTTGAGACAGCGCGTGAGCGCAAGAAGCCCTGCAAATCAAAAAATACTCCCTCTCTCAATAGACCACACCTTAGTGCACAGTCGTGTCTGTCTCCCGGGGATTTCTGTTGAATTAGACGCTTTTTTTGTTTCAATCACAACTCTGAAGTGCAGGCGATCTGGTGCCGTGGTTGAGCACAAAGAAAAAAAGATTTTAAATGGAACGGGGGAACGGAGTAATCAACGCATAGGAAAGTGGCGAGGTCTGTTCGGAACGCACCAGTAATTTAAGGCGCCGGTCGTTGCGCAATTTTTATCCACCGACAAACAAAAAGAGCTTTGAGTTTCCGTGTAACAGGGGATACTAGGGAGAGAAAAATGCACGGGGGTAATAAGGGAAAGAAAGCCAACGGAGATAAACTCGGCAGCGTCAACTTAATTGATCAATGTCACCTTAATGGCACTGTCTTTAGATCAGATCCGCAACTATGATTTTTTGTTGCGCGTTGCTACTATCAATATCCAAAACGGGAAGGCCGAATGTTGCGAGCTGTTTGTCTGCAGCTGCAGTCACAGTTCTTGCGACTCGCAACAAATTTGATAACATTGATTTATCAAGAGCATGCATAGTTTTAAAATCATTCTCCGGGTTGCCCTTATTAACTACAGCTATCACAAAATTATGATTACGCTTACAGACACATAATAAGCATCCGAGATCAGATTGAAGTGATGATGAGGAGTAGATTGGAGGAGGGAAAGAGGAAGAGAGCAGAAAGGCAAGATTTTGAGACAAAGGCGTGAGATGGCGTGCGCGTGACGCCTCCTTTGAGAGCGCCCTCCTTGCGTGAGTGGGGGGTGGGGGGAGGTAGACAGCCAGGGGGGTGGGGCGGACGACCAGATTAGTGGACAGAGTGTCCGCCAAGGGCCGGCACAAAAGGGAGGGACGCCTCAAAGTGGAGGGGGAGTTGAAGGAATCGTATTATGTGGTATTGAGGGGGAGGGCCGGACCGCGCCAACTGGCTGAGGGCAAAGGAAGAAGCCCTTCTATTCTCTATCTCTCTCTCCACACAGATTAGAGCATCCCTAAAGGGTGGAGCCCGAGGGTGGAGTTTGTCTCCCCAGGGTCCGCCCGCAGGAGGTCGGCTGAAGCAATAACCGGCCAGAGAAAAGCAGCGTTTAGGGCGGAGGTTGGATGCGAGAGTCGGGTTAGGGCCGAGATCTCGGACGCGCCGATAAAAGCAAGGCCGTCCCCGCAGGAGATAGAGAGAGAGAGAGCGACACAGATGATCACCGTAGAAAGAGGTTGGATCTCTCGTTATCCACGCGCTTCGCAAGTCATCATTCCGAAGAATCGCAATGATTTTCTCCGCTTTGGATGAATCGTGCAGCTCTGAGGTTCGCTTGGGAGAATGTGATTCGAGTGAATGAGGAGAAGAGAGGGGATGGTCAAGATTCGAAACTGCTTCGATGGGATTGGGAGAGAGAGCGATGAACCCCTGTGATAAACCACTCTCAGCGGGAAAATCACGGCGAAAGTATTCACGGCTGGGTGGAAGCGCTTCCTCGTGGGAACTGAGAAGGAATATGGGGGAAGAGAGGGTAGATGATGGGTTTTCGAAAGTTTTTGGATGGCTACCCTAACCTAGAGCTCGATTTTTCGGTCGCAGGAAAGAGTGAGAACCTTAGATG
Source organism: Pyrrhosoma nymphula (assembly GCA_963573305.1). NCBI lineage: Eukaryota > Metazoa > Arthropoda > Insecta > Odonata > Coenagrionidae > Pyrrhosoma > Pyrrhosoma nymphula. Next base: position 6,810,039 of record OY754329.1, read on the forward strand.
GGAGGGTTTAAGAGATCGGAGAAAAATACTTCTGCCCCGCTCAACAGAACCTTTTTTCTCGACGAGGTTCTTATCCGAAAGTCAAATGGCGCTCTTAGCCAATGGGGTAAGTCATAGTTCTAAAAAAGACTGGCTTGTTGGACTCATCTCTACCCAGTGCGTCTCTCAAAGAATCAACCATGCAATAGAGAATTTGGGAGGACAGAGGACAGTGCGGCGAAATGGGGGGTACCGTGATTGCAGGCACTTCCACTCCCTCACAGACTCCGAAAGGTAACCGAGTCAATAGGGTCACCACTTCACTTAAAATGGCGCCTAGGACAAGGATGCAGATGCTAAATATTTCATCTAAGATACTTATATGTGCGCATTCCTGTCAAATAGTTTAGTTACATCTTCGCAAAAGGAAAAACCCCGCGAGGTCATTCGTTGAAACTTCGAAATTGTACGACTGCAGTCGGCCGCACGTCTCGCGAATCACAATGCGTGGCGCGAGCCCAAAGAGACGAAATCTTAAGAGAGTTACTGAACCCTATTCGGAATAGTTTTCAACTTCACTTACTCCTCCAAGAAAATTCACGTTCCAGAGGAGGTATTATCTCGTTATAGATAACGCTCAACTCTTTCCATGAAGAGACCAATGGAATGGGGACTAGGAGTTTTTTTGTTTGTAGTTCAAAGATGATTTTCAGTTGAAGATTCAAGGTCATGGAACTAGCATTGAATGCGCATGTGAGCAGCTAGGAATATATTTAGATGTGAATACTCGCGGGATCGTCCGTTAAGAAAGTGTGCTCGGATCTTAGGCCCCTGAATAGAGATCTGCGAGGCAAAAACAGAAATGTTTTGCACCTTGCAGCAGAGGGAGTGAATGAATTCACACCGAGTGAGGGTGGAGCGAAGGCGTTCACGATGCTAAGGCGTCCTTGGAGTCTCTCCCGAGAAAAGTGGAACGAGATGCGAAACTCGTCGCCGTCCTTTTCCGCCGTGGAGAGATTAAGAGAGGAGGTGACTCGTATAGAACGCAATTATAAAAAAAGCGTGAGTACATTCTCCATTCTTGGCACGTTGTAGAGTACGGTGGTAGGAAAGCTGAGAATCGTGGAGGGTCGAAAAGGTGGTGGGGAGTGTATTCAGTTATCACGGATGCAAAGCAATTCTCCTCCTCTCACGAGTCCCTTTTTTGGAAAGAGTTTCGAGAGCAGTTTGAGAAAGCGGTCCGCAGAGATGGAACAAAAAAATTCCTCTCGTTCGTAGGATTAGTTCGTGGAATTTATTCAGCCAGCCTCAAATTGCGGGGAAGAGGTCGGAAATGTTTGCCGAGAGAGGCCCAAGTGTGGGAGGCTCACGATAATAAGCGGATTCCTTGAGCGGAGCGAAGGGTTCCCAAACTGTTAGCGCGCCGTGCTTAAGTGATTCGCAAATTGCGCTCTCGCTGCCTCCGGGGTGGGATTTCTCTTTAACTATTCAATCATTCTCTCCCTCCACGGGGCGGACCATAGCGCAGCGGAGCGCGTAACGCGTTGATTCGACGCTCAGCGGCGAGGAGGGGCGATTTCCAATTGCCCTTAGGAGTAATTGATCGGCAGGAGATATGGTCGGGGGTGCTTGAAAGTAAGATAGGAATGCTGAGGGATGGGGAGAGCGGAAGGGGACCTAAGTCTCGGCCTAATTGAAATGAAATGTGTTGGTGGGAGGAAGGGGTCAGCTAGGGGAAGGAGACGGTCGGGGATGGAGCGGGTAGGAGAGTCACAACCGCGGAGGGACCTTCTTCCCTTACCTCCCGTCCCCCGTGAGGGAAAAGCGAGCAATTTCCCGGCGTAATTAATGCTCGCCGTTGAAGCAGACTCCCTTAAAACAAACTCACAAGACACGAGGCGGGCGACGCCTTTTCAGCGATCCCGTGGAGTGTGACTAGGGCCTCTCCACTAGCCGTGATGACGCTCGTTTCCGGAAGGCAACCACAATTTTGTGTCCTAACTCCCGAATGGCAAGCGTTAACTCTTGAATCTCAATTCAGTGTATGTTTTGTGACACATAAGTTCGGCATTATATCATAGGGAAGGAAGGGTTTAGTTTATTGTAGAGTCCTTATCATTAAGTTGGCGTGGTTGAAATTCTCTCTCGTGAAGCAAGTAAATGTGGTTTTCCTCAAAAGGAGTATCACGACTGCCGTCTTCCAAGCGAATTCCTTTTGTTGAATGGGAAAATATTAAGAAGCTGAATGGAAATTAGGGCAACGGACGTTGTGCAAAAAATAATTAAAGAACGTTGGCAGACAGCTTGCCGTGTGAGATCACAAAACGCGTCTCGGTAGAGGAGCTTCGGCTGAAGTGGAGTCGTGAAGAAGCGGGGAGTTGGACGTCAGTATTGCCGCAAAGGGTCACCACTTCTGTTCTTTCGAGACAGCCAGAGGAAAGATGGGTGCGGACCAAGACCTCAAGTGACGCCCTTTCCAGCATTCCTACGACGCCGTACTCGCTTAAACGAGTGTTATGCATTCAGAATCCATTATTGAACGATTGTGACACTTCACAAATGAGAGAACACTGCAATAAACCGATGCCCACTTGCTACCTTGGATCCCTTCTGAGTTGAATCCCTTAACGGTTCACATTAATCTCTACCTGCCGAGGGCGTGGCTGGAGCTAAATATCAGGGCCTCAAACCAAGGAAAAACGACTACAAGAAATCCGGGTGAAAAAGCTCATCCACTCAAGAGATTCAAAGTGGTTCGCTGTCCTTTCTCTTAGGCTCTTTCAAAGAGTGTTCCTCCCCCGTGATAATCACGCAAGCTCGGGGCTAATTCCTACAGCATTGGAAACGGGCGTGAGCCGAACCGCGGCGTCCGCCGACTCGCCACCAGGAGCACACATTCCCTCCCCAGAGACGTTCCCCTTCCGCGTCTTGAATCCCACTCTCTCCGCTTGATCACGCCGACACCTTCTGCCGCACGTCGGATGAGCCCCAGAGTCGCATCGCAACCACCGCTTCCCTCAACCTCGACGCGTTGGACTTGGCGCACAATCCACGTGGGAAGGCTCTGGACGAAAAGTGGACACTGTAGAACTAGGCGGACCCAATACAGGAGGGTGCGCCTAGAGGTGAGATACCTTGGCCCGACGCAGACCGCCCGTCTTCATCTCCGGTGGCGGTGGGCGCGCACAGAGGTCCGTCCCACCGTCGCGCGGAGAGGGGATCGGGCACACCTTCGGAAGGATCACTCCTTATGCTCGGTCGCTTCCTCTGAATGTATACGGGAGGCAGAAGACTTGTTGGATCTCCCCACCCGAGGGATCGCGAAGGATTCAGCGACCAAGGGAAACTCGGCGAAGAGGGGGGCGAATGCCCTTCACAGAGAACTCCGAATCCCTTCTCCCCTCACTAGCACACACGGCCCTCTCCACGTCGGCCGCTCGTGGTGACGGCGGGCCAGAGGAGCGGCGGCGTGCGGGCGAATGTGTTCACGTGGTCCACGAGGCGTGGATGCTCGCGGTGCGGGCTCGACCGGCGGACTGAAGGCGTCGGCGTCGGGAGGAGGGAGCGGGTCGGCGTGGAGGGGAGGGAGGGGAAGGGGCGGAGGGGAATGGAATGCGATTGGGGCTGGAGGAGACAATTTGTGAGCGGGGTGAGGTCGCCACCACTGTCGGCTGGATGGAACTTTTGTCGTTTGCGCCATTAGAATAGCTGGGTATGTGCTCGCGTCGAGAATGTAGGGGGCACGCGCGCTACACGTGCAATGTCTCGCCTGCGGTCTCAGAGGAAACCGATTGTAGGCACATCTTGAGGATGTCGGAGTACGGCGGAGAAAATGTAATAAACCTTTGATACAACTCTCAGTGTTTCCGCATTACGTTGCTGACACCATTTAATAATTTCACCTTAACCTTCAGCATTTTACATGCTTTCTGAAATTGAAGAATATTTCCTTTCTTCACTGCCACGTATTAATGAAGCGTCTGGAATAACTATTTGCAATATTACGTATGTCGGACGTATTTCGCTCAGTTACAGCAAACATCGACCTCAAATCATTTTGGCCAGAAAGATGACAGGTGATCGTAGTTACATTGACTGACTTTTGGATCAGACGCCACGCGCCTCCAAGATGCAGAGAGGCGGTACTTATCTCCCCTGACGGTCTACTTGGCCGTGCACGAAGCAAAGATAGAATTAGAGTAATGGAATGAGAGGAATGGAATGGGAGGAATGGAATGAAAGGAATGGGGGAGAGTGAAACACGCACGTGGTCGGAAAGAGCCCACTCATAAAGAAGTTCAAACAAGGGGTGTTCAGTTGACATCGTATCCGACGAACGAAATGTTGTTTTAGAAGTACTCTCCACATGGTGCATTATGTAGTATCGGGATCATACGACAAGTCTGAGCCCTTACCGGGCCTCGATCCTAGGAATGGGAATCCAATACTCAGGCCACCATATCAACTCATTCCCATATAAGATGAGAATAAAAGAGAGATATAGTTGTTGCAAGAGGCGAATTACACTTAAGTTCTTCCAAGATAATAGTGCAGTTGACAGAAATACAATCAATCAGTATGCATGTTCAATGTCGTCTTAGGAAGCAAATGAAATGGCCGAAGAATCTATGATATTCATGACTGCCGCAGATGCGGCGATGAAATACGTAGAAATTTCCACGAGAAAAAAATCGGCCGGGACCGTGAATTGAACCACGAATCTTTGCCTTGCCAATGCGCAGATCACTACGCTTCCAGTGGCAACTTTTACATATGTTGGCAAGTGTTTACGTCACATAATCGTGGAAAAATTGTTTACTTTCCATTACTTTCTTTGCCCAATCAGTGGATTCCATCAAATAAAGGTAAAAATATTAACGATTGTTGTCTTGAATAATTAAGTAAAGTTTTGTCGTCATTATAACGCACATAAAATATATTGGTGAACAGTAAATATGTAATAGTAGAACATAGGTTTTAACTCTTATCTGCCAATATCTGTAAAAACTTTAATTAGCTCGCTCTTCTCTGCAATTACTGGTCGAAAATTACGCGAAATTTTCCTTGCATGTTTTAATTACTTTATTGCTTCTGAAATAATAACAGTAAGTCTTCCTTAGATATTGATTTCATGGAATATATGAAAGCTTTGAGAATCGCGTTTACTATCAACAATGTAAATATTAAAGACGTCTTAGGTAATTAGACATTACTTTTTGATACTTTGCTTTCTTTATGTATAAATATAGAGGTTGAGCTATACTTTGTGCGCTCAAGAATATAAGTCAGCAGAGGGATTAGGAAATACAATTTAAATCATCAAAGTAAAGTTGATGAATCCCCGTAATGTTCGTCCTTTGAGCAAAAATTCAAAACTGTGAATAATGGATGGAAAATTCTCCCAAACGTTTCATTGATGCTGTATGAACCGACTGAAGTAGTAGACTCAGCGTACATTTCTCGAAATTTTCTGAAGGTTAGGATGAAGGTGCCTACTATTATTACATTTCTAGTTTTCATGTGAGGGCCATAGCAATAGGTTTAAAGGGATGTAAGCTATCGCATACGATTCCTTTGCTCCACCTGCGTAAACTTCAGATTGAACATATATTAAGATAATAAATGCGGTGTCCTCTTCAAAACCTAATCATTAGCAATGTCTTGGCAATGCTTGCAGAGGATTTATAGTGAAACAAGTAATAATGATCCAGCCTTTTCTTTGCCTTTGTAATATTTTAACCAAAAGACGATTACGAGAGTATTTACGACGTGTAACTTGATTGGAGTAGCACATTCCTTCTTAGCCATATGCGGTATAATATAGACAATGGCATTAAGTCTAAAGTTTTTTGATGAAACGAGCACATTTGTCCTTATATTATTGCTACGTAGGAGTTTATACAATTCGTTTGCATCATTCAGGAAATGCCAAAATTTCCTTAAAAAAGACTATTAAAGGAAAATCGTGCATGAATTTACCTTCTCACGATTGGCCTTGATTATCAACATAATGTATTGCCTACTTAAGATTCAAGGAACTGATATCTATCCAAAAATGATCGCATTTGCATGGCAAAAGGAACTTCTGATTCTAGAATGATTTTTCATCCCTTGTACAACGACATCTGTAGGGTAATGAAATTATTCCAATCCGGGGCACAGATGACAGAGAATAACGGCATGATTAGATGGACGCATGATCGACAGAAAACTGCTTGGATGTAGTTCCACCGCCATACAAAGTAGTTCATCTTACCTTGGATTTCCAAGCCTAACAGAAAGAAAACGGATGATTGTAAATTTTGCAAGATTTTTCTCTTCCCTCAATAGAAACCATGTTTGAGTTATATTTCTAATGCACGTAGTATTAGAAAGCAAAAGCAAACTATATTTAAATAAATTACTGAAAAATATTTGTGTTATACGACTTAAATTCTCTCTAATGCATATTTTACGCTTTAACTTGACAAATTTGTTCCACGCCGTACGCTAAAAAACGCCTTTCCAGCAATTTATTATTAAATATTAGAGTGAGTAATAAATTTCCTTCTAAATTTAACCACAAAAACATACTAGATAATACATTTCAGGCACGAAATTTGAGTCAGTATATTTTTTTAAATAAATAATGTCTCGCGAGCGCAGCTGTAAGATATCCCATTTGAAACGCCTTTTCAATTCTTAAGAGAATATTTATAAAAGTAACGAGGAAGAGGACCATATTTTGTATCACTGGAAAAATGTGATATTTTTTTTATGAAAAATCGAAGTATATAATTTTATAGAAAGAAAAATATCTCGCTGAAACTACCATAAAAAGTATCGTTTCCCTTGCAAAATTCCTCATTGCTGACAATTTATTCAACATAATTACAGATTCGGCAAGCTGAAAAGTGTGTGGTTGTCTGCTGCAGTTCCATAGGGAGAGGTAATAGTAAAAAAGTGAGCCATAATGGGGTTATTTGAGCATAAGAGTTTTTCAGTTTCCCGTCAACACATATGGATAATTAATCAAGAGTATCGATCAAGAATATCGAAAACATCAAATGATTACTTCGTGAGAGAAAACATTTTATTTGATATACTTTCCGTACATTTGGAAGACATCTTCTAGAGGTAAATACAATTGTACAATTACTCTCAAAGTTCGTAGCACAGGATAAGCACAGTTTTCTCCGTATTCTGCCAAATTGAAATGTTGCCTATTACTTACGTGGCCCATGTCCACTGTGAAACAGTCTCGTGGCCTATTTACTCGAGTATATTCACTAAGGGAGCCCCGCATGACCTCACTTCCCAACAATTCACTCGCCAAAGAACCCGACAAGCCTTTTCAGATTTAGGAGGGGAGGTTCCGGAATTCATTACGAAAGGAAGATAGCAAGAAGTTTCCTGACTTGCCATTACGAATTCAGATCTACGTGACGGGAGTAATTAGCCTCTTCTCCTGCGTTGAGTGTTAGTCATATATTATAAAACATATTTATTAATACGATTTTGCAGGAAAAAATTACAGAAACAAATGTGCCACCATTACGAAGAATCTCTATTATTAATAAATGATTCTTAATGATTAAATATTCTTATTTTGGTAATATTTCATTTTGACATTGCACCAAGAAAAAGGCACATCTGTTTGAAGGTAATTTAATGGCAGAATAACGAAAGGATTTATCGCTATCTTTTTAATTAAGCCGTATGAAGAGTAGGATCGATCTATGCATATGACACTTGTCAAAATTATTTCTGAATCTCTTCCTAGTAATGAGATAAAAGGAAATTGGGATTAAATATCAGAGCTTTAACTGTGCATTGGACAAAACTACTGAGATAGTTATTAAGAGAGGAATGAGGAGAGGCCGTAAGACTTCCTAGGTAAGGCTTAGTGTGGGTTCAGGAAAGATAGGAAACGTAAAATACAAGGAGTAATGAGAACGATAGCAGACGTTAAGAACACAGCCACTGTATTTTATTTATAGCTTGGAATACCACAAGAATGTAGATAGTGTAGTTTTATCATGAATATAAAAAGTTACAGGAGATATTTGAACTGGACTGTAAAAGGAAACTACAGGCTTAGTTTGTTAGGGCCCCAGTTATTCGGAGCAGCTGTTAATTTGGGACGAACCTTAATGAACTGATCCCAATTACGCCTTTGTTTACTCCTCTTAATTGGGACAGCATACCATTCAATTGAGACAAGTCTACGGCCGAAAGTGCTCCCAAAGTAATGCAGTTTCTTCGTATCGATACAACAATTAAGAGTAGAATCCTTCTTCGTTCTTTATTAACATCTAATCTTTCGCCTTGGCACCTAATACTCTTTTAGGCACATGAGCAACCAGACAATTTGGATTTCTTCGCGGCAGAAAACAGCCTCTAACAAGAGTCAGTGGTGTGAATATGTTTATATCATTCAAATCGTGTATCGCTGCCTAAGTGAACCCTAAATCACTGAATAAAATCATAAAATTAATCCTTTACAGTATAACATTCTGAAATTAGATATTTCACTTGATGAAAAACTCTCCATAAATTCAAGATCTCAAATCATTCTTATTTTTTTGGAGAAATTAGTTGGAGTACGAAACTTTACGTTTGTTCAATTGATGAAAACTGAGGGGAAAATGGTCTTGCAATGGAAAACAAGCAGCGTCTCAAAAAAGTAAGCGTCAGAATAAGGATTCTGTTCAATAAAGTTAACACTTTTGAGATTATTCGCGTCTTGGTTAGTTAAAAAAATGTTTCTTCTCCTCTGCCAGATACCTTGTCAGGGATTATATAAATCAGGGATTTTAACAATCTCACAAGGATTCTATTGCTCAGAACACCCGATATCAACCGCGTTTTGATATAAGTGGACAAGAAGTGAATTTCAGTGTTCCAATGTAGAAAAATAAGCCGGAGGAGTCAGCCAAAAAGGTGAGTCATAAGGATTTAAAGCAAGAAATTGTATGGTTTTCTCAGCGAAAGTGGAGGGTTGCAATAAAGTCCAAGAAAGCACATGGAAGAAAGTCCCGATGTTGCGAGTGTGCAAGCGATCTTACACATAATCTATCTAACTTCCGAGTTTCTGCGCAGTTTAGCATCGCTGATGTAACAGGACTTTATTATCGGGCTACACCTATTGGCTCTTTGCCTCTATTATGAAGAGCTGGAGGGATCGAATGTTTTATGCCATTCAAATATGTCGGAAGCTGATAAAAACTTTTGTATCTAACTGGAAACACTACAGTGACTCGATGCTTTAATGGGATGAGACTGAATAGTTATCGCATCAAGTGTTTCCCCATTGGTGATTGACGTGGAGAAATTAAACACTAACACAAATAATGGAAAAATAATCTATGTATTCATGTTAGTTGGTAAATGTTAAATAAACTGCAATATTTCAATTAAATATATCAATAAATTCTCACAAAAGAATTGCAAGAATTCTTGTTACTGTCAAATACTTTTTTCTAGTAATACAAAGTAAACATTTTATATTTAAAGATGTATGCGAACTATACGCTACGAAACGAGTAAGACAGAATGCACAAGGTGTCGGCTAGTTCCTGCATTTACTTAATGACTATGAGAAAAAAGCATTAATATTTTCACATATTTCACAATAGCGGGTCGTAGCAATGAAAAACTGTCTAAATACTACAATGCCTATGCGCAGATAAGGCTGCTATTTGTCTCCTCTGCGCAGGACTGAATTCATGACGATCTAAGCTGACTCAGGACTATTTTCGCTCTGTTCCTCCCGTGAGAAATGCTATCTTACGCGTCCAGCTTAAACCGTGCAAGGCTTCACGGGTTATTTCGCAAAAGTGAATTGTGTTGGGAGGGTGAGTTTTGCGGACTGTTTGTGGTCACAGGTCACACGGAGTACTCTAGGAAAATGCAAAAATGTCAGTTGCACAAGCCACGGAAATGAAATAGACTCCCGTTGGTCATGGAACGCGAAAGCGATACGCAAAGTTCTGTTTCGACTGAATACGGATACGACTGCTCTCCCTGTGTGGACTGACTTTTGAAAACCATAGATTCTCACTATTACGGTTCAACTCAGGTCAAGAGAGATTATTTTCTAAAGGAAACAAATATGTACGTTTCCGTTTACTTACGGACCGTTTACAATTATCCTGTAAGCTTCCTGCGAGTATTTGCAATTTTGTGGATCTACTTAAATAAAAAGGTAGAAACCAAAACTTAAGCTGATGATAAATTTGCATAGATGGTTAACCCTGATGCCATCTTATTCCTTGGATAAGAGCTGAGGATGAGTGTACTGAGCAATAATTTTAATTCAGGAAGCGTAAACGGACACATGTCGTGGCTTTTCCGAAATTTTCCTGGTTCTTCAGAATAACTTCAAAGTTTGCATACTTAAAGTGAAATCTCCAAATGCCTCACTGTTTCAGATTTATCATAAGCTACAACGTACTCGAGGCGCTGAACTTTCAATCGCGTCCAAATTTTCAAAAGCATTCCGATTGTTTTATAATGTCAATACTCTCCTACTTGGCAAATAAACGAATTTTCATACCAGGAATATGCATATAGTGTTTCTCGAGAGTCAGACTCATTAGGGGGCACTGATCGCACCGTTTATTCACATGAGTGCCGCTTTTTCTCACGAAGCACGCTGTGCCTCTGATTTCATTGGCGAGATAAAGATTTCGGGATTTTAAAAGTCTTTCGACTTAATCTGGTCTTTTAGGCGCCAGGCACAAAAAAGAAGGGAAATCAGTTTCTTTCGCTGGCGCCTCAATTTATCGAGGGCATCTGTTTCTGATACTTCTTCGTCGTCTCCCTCCTCACTCTCCCCTCCTCCTTCCTCCCCCCCCCTCCCCCCTCCTCCTATATCCCCCTCTAGCCGCACCACGGGTAGAGGGCGTTTTAAATATTCATCCCTCCCCGCACTTTCACTTGAGGAAGAATATCCACAAACGAACGCTCTCCCGGGGCTTTCAATATGAAATACGAGTATATGAAAATTTGAAACCTAATAGCAGAATTTACATTCAATTTTTAAAATTAGAGGTGACCTACCGATAAAGTTGGGAATATAGGAATAATAAAGTAGGAATCCTTATGCCAATCTTATAAAATTGCAGGCTCTTGTCTCATTGTGTGATTCCCCTCCTCTGCTCGGCATACGTCCCACCTCCCATGGATATAAACCCTTTTTCTTTCTCCTCCACTCGCGTCACATCGCAGACTTCAGCATCCCTCAACATTACTTGTTCCAACCAGCTTCTCTGCCTTCTCTTTAGTTCATCCAGCATTTTTCACTACTTACTCACAATTTCGAGCACTTCCTTGTGCGCATTTAGGCAAATATAATAGACAAAAGAATGACGAAACTAAATGAAGTGCACAGCGCTACTCCAGATTAACTTTGAGTACGATTATTAAACAGACTCATATATTGACATGTCTTCATCATGAACTTTACTCGAGTAAGTGAACTTTCAATCGCACGTGAGGATTGAAATCACGGTTGGAAATGAAGTCATGAGTTACTGCAATCATACGACGACTTTACAACGATATTGCTGGTGAAAGATCGGTGAAATGCATGAGGGACTTCAATAAATGGTTCCATGATAGATGCGCGGAGAATGGACGACCAAAAGAGGAAAGAAAAAATTGAATTAAGGAAAAATATTTTTAAAGGCTTTCGGAAGTAGTAATTCCATGTCTTTTGCCACCAGATAACTCATTGGCAGGCAAAGTTGGGTATTGAGTTAGTAAAATAGTGGAAAAACACACGGGGGCTTTTCATTTGTGAGAGACGAAGGCCCATGAGAGATGTTCGAAAGACAACTACGTATTTCAGAGGCAAAAGGCAGTGAAGACTGGATAGTGAAATACAGTAGCCTAAGGTGTGCACGAAAGTGAAAAACAATCCCTCCTAGTGTGAAATTATCCCAAAGACTTGTGCACTACTTTCTGTATATCTCTGTGTTCATAAAGACGTCTGCATTATTTTCCGAGTAAATAAATACCAGCCTTGCACTTTTTGAAAGCCAATCTCATTTTCAGCATCTAATAGCATGATCCCTTTCCCGATGGAGTCTAACTCAAACATGATAAAAATGGCTCTTTCGGAGATGAAATAGCCCTATTTTTTCAAACGCCATTATAACAATGACTTGCATCTATATAGAAAGAGTAAGGAGAGTTTTTAGTATTTGGCATATATATTATTTTGCAAGCAAAACGATAAGGATAAATTACAAAAAATATTATTCTATATGTCAACGGTGTACAAAATAATTCTGAACTCATCCTTATGTTTTTCATTTAACCGTAAGTAGACATGCCTCCACCTCATACTCTCACCTCTTTCTGTTGTCGTGGGTCACTCTGAAGTCATATTATATTTCCTTTATAATTCTATACAGTGTGGTTTGCATGATTTCAGACCAGTTGCGATCAGCGTTGATAGCAGCTAGTCATTGGCTGAGTATATTTCATAAAGAAAAAGTGAACGACGCGCTTTATTCCACTTATCGCAATATCATCGTCTGTGGTGGATCTAGAAACATTTTTGTAACTTTTCTATTGAAGGTCACCATAAATCCCTTTGGGTATTCCATTTCTTATTGAACATGCATGTTTTTATGATAAATCTGTCGCTTAAAGTGTGAGCCATACTGCAGCAACCTCACTGGAAAATTCCTAGAGCGGCTACCCCGACAACCTTCATCAGTGTTGCGGCCGATGGTCTTGACAATAGCCGTGCCTTATTCAGGAAAGACCCCCTCCCTCCCTCTTTCCAACTCATTTAAGACCAAATGCCATTAAGTGTCTCCACTTAAATCGAATTCTATACATGATGCGCTCTTTTTCTGCATTGTATCATTATTCGGGAAAATGTCCCTCACTGACAGTTGTTTTACTTGCAAAAAGATTTACGAGGTGCTAATTTTAAGACCCTAATAAGATTTTTTCATGTTTCGCACTCATCAAGATTGCGTAGGTATGGCATCATTTGAAACCAGAAAAAAACTGATCGGGGTTAAAAAAAACAAAAGAAACTTAAAAAGAGCTTGCTTGTGGTATTTTGAATGCATTTTATCGGGAGCGTTTCCGTTCCGAAAAGTAAACAAAATAGAAAATATAAAACGTACAAAATTAAAAAAATATTATGTTACCTATTTTGAAAGGGTTATGATTTTTTTAAAATAGGAATTTTCTATTTTTGTAGTCATCTATTATAAACATACCACATCTTGCGACTCTGCGCTCGAATTGCCCGATGCTTATGCATGGGATGCCAAAAAACCCCATGATAAACCTAAAACGTGAAACACAGTATTAATACAAATTCAGGAAAATAGTTTATACAAACATTCACAATTTATACTCGTCGGTATTTATGTTGTTAGTCATGGCCTATTGTTTTGTGAAGATAGGCATGGTTAGGTGCAGCCGACACTGATATTAGTTTATGCCGGAGAAACAAATTAACCAGATGGATCAGAACGAGCTAGAGATGATGGTTATGAAGGAAGAGTGCCGGAGGTTACTTTGTGTATGAGATGGTGTCGTTAAGAGGACTAAATATGGCGTACGAGGCTAACTACACGCGGAACCGGCTAAAGAGAGCTCTATTGTCCCTTTATCCCTACTGGGTTTTATATGTTTCCCCCGTGTCACCCTGTAGCACACGTGATCCGAAATTTTCAAGTAATCAATGCCTAGTATGTAGCGAAGCATCATGTTTACTAATTCATTCGACGGAGTTTCTAGCATTCCCTTAAGAAATGCTTGTTTTTAAATGCCAATATTTTGCATGTAATTCGCCCATGCTAGTTTTGAAGTTCCGGTGATTCACAGGTTTTTAACTTGATCCAACTCTTTTAGATTTATACCTCCCACTAAATATAATATATGCCTTTGCTTTATTTCGTACGTTAAGAATTGCACCTCAATGAAGTCGCTAAGATAAATTTAGAACCCACACTCAAGTACACAAATAGATGAAATTATTAGGATATAACGAGAGGCGTCTTTGGAACAATTTGATTTGTCCGTGGAGATTACATTCTCTTAAGAGACAGCGGTACATGACACCCGCAGATATCGCCGCAAAGCACCTCTTAATCGATGATCAAGGGATTGGGAGCTGCCACGGAAGCTTTAACTCGTCGACCATGGCCAATAAGGAACTAACACGGTATTGACGATTAATTGCTTGATATTATTGGAGTGAAATACAGTGGGATAAGGTCCACACACAGACACTCCTCCGACTCGAGCCAGCGATAAAATGTTGGATTTGTTGGCGAGAAAAGGAGTGGGGTGTGGAAGCAGGGAGTGGGGCAGGGGGGATGAAAGGGTGGGGTACTACTGTGGGACTAGAGCGGGTGGTGGAGAAATGGGTTGAAAGGCAGTTGGGATGGAATTTCCTCCAGCAAGGGTGAGAAAGAGTGAGCCAGCATTCGGGGAGAAGTAGTCGTATGTTTTTCCGGAGTGCTTTCGCCACATCTTTGAGACTCGATACAAGTTTCGAAGCTGGGGAAAGGCACGACCAAAAACGGTCTGTCTCACAATGATAAGGGCGTTTATAGGATCATGACTACAATAACTTTTCTCGCAAAATTATCTCCACGTGAAAACGGATACCTAACATATTGCAAATGGCTAAGATTAACTTGGCCAACAACGCTGGCCTCCGAGCGACGGGACGCGGGAGGCGAGGAGTGAAACTGACGATGGAGGAGAAGAACTTCAGGTCCATTGCCTCAACCTAATAAAGGAGTAAATGCAATAAGGCCAACTGCCAGTGTATAAGACGTTTCCAGTCTCAGCATTCTACAGTCTGCGCACATTTATTATGTGGATTTCACTTCTGTTTTTGCAAAATATCAATTACGAGGAAAAGATATACAAACATGAAACCATGAAATTGAAATTCAAAGCGTTATATTGCGAATAGTTATATTTGTGGAATGGATTTCATTTAGTTAATAACTACGTGGCCAGAGTAAGAATTATAAAATGACTCATAGATTCAATGTGAATATTTCTGCGAAAGTTCATTACATTGATGCTGGTAGATTAAATTCTTTGCTAACAATCATTAATCTCGAATAAAAAATACGGTGGAATAAATATTCCTGCGTGTGAATACGGTCAGTGTCTAAGTGTTATTTCGTGTTATGTTTTTTTAATTGATAGAAATTTACCAACTAAATATCCTTTTTAAATTACAGGAGGAAATATCTGGTGGAATGAAATTCTTTCTAAGGTTGCTTCCATAGTATGCGAGATGGAATTCCGGCTTGTTAAATAATGAAAAATTAAGATTTCAAGGCCATTAAATAATTTATAGATTTCTAATATGTGTCACAAACACAAACTAGAACTACACTCGTCATGCAACATGCCTAAAATACGTGAAAAAGCTTTGTAAAGTCAAAATATCTCATATTCGATTTTCTAATGACGGACTCTGGTCATAAAAATTGCTATTTTGCCCTTGGGAAAGACATCAATATTTATTTAACGCCACCTGGTGATATTTTTTTTACCATTTTCATTGTGTCATCCACGATGAAAAGAGATTCCTATTCAATCTCAAGTTTGGAAAATAAAATGCTACACTAAATTGGAGTAGTTTTACAAAGGGAACGGTTTCAGGTTTTATTTTGAGGACATTAAAAAAAAAATTATTTTGAAAAATTGGTGAACCCAAATTGGAGTTCACCAATTTTTCATTTCCTACGTAGAGTAATTTGACCGTTGATTAATCACAGTTGCATGCCTTTCTCATAAACATCATTGCTTGGATTTGTAATGCACTGATCTCCCGCACAAAAGAAAATGATAATATTTATTACTTCCTTCATCAAAACAAAGTACATTAAAAGCAATAAATATTTTTTAACATACAATCTAACCATCCCAGTTCATTCTACAGTAATAGATTGATGAAAAACATTATTAAAAATATTGCAGGAGTCGATGAAAAAATTCGCTCTCTTTGTTTGTAGAGTTTTTCATAAACCGAGCTCTTGAGCACAGACAGAAATATACACACTAATGCTAAGTAATGCTGCGTAATGCATCGCGGTATAAATAAAAAAAAAGAGACCGAAAGAAAACAGAATGCACAGTGCATACGTATTGCTCGCAGAATATCACTAATGAAGGATCAAGACCAATAGCAAGCAAAATATCGTCCTCGGACTCATAAAATGAGTACAGGCTCGGACGAGAAGCGTGCTTCACCTTTGTATCCTGCATGTTATGCATCATGTGTGACATATTCGTCGTCAATGTGCTTACTCCCAGGATACCATGGGTGGGGCAAAACAGTTCCATACTCTGCAGGGATAGCAGAGAGGAGGACGTGGTTTGCAGCGAAGAGGGAGCATGTCACATTATCTATCCAATTTCTGCCACAAATGTCGAAAATGAATGGTCAAAGACTAGCTTCATCTCTCTTGTATTAGCATGAGCTACCTTACGTCCTGAAAACTGAAATATCGAGGTCAAAATAATAATATCGGCCCCGTTGACGACGGGGTAACTTCCTCCTCGCCTGCCAATCCGAGGGTCGTGGGTTCGAGTCCCGCGTGGGTGGATTTTTCTCTCCACCGCAGGACATGGATGGATGCTTTCGTCAGTTGCTGATGTTACATCACCCGTTGTAAGCTGTTTCACATTGCGAGCTGTTTTCGGGGTAGTTGAAATAAATAAATAAAAATATTTGAAACCAATGTGCATTGCGATTCGCTGTCAAAATAATTCATGATTTTCTAAAACGATTGAGTTCCTATGCAACTATAACTGTGTAAACATTCTCTGTGCGCGACTAACATACATTGAAGCAGGATATGAAGGGGAGCCAACACAAAGTTTTGTTCGATAATTGAAGCACGGCAGACTTCAAATACCTATGCATACTTTTTAACCGTCCTACGAAATTGAAATGATCAATGATGACTGAGTTTTCACCCAAATAATTCCCACCTATTTCAATGAAGCCGAACTGCAGGCAATCATGTCATCTCCAAGTATCCTTTGTGATCCATAAAAGGTTTTGAAGCATATAGGAATAAGTGTATGGTCCTTATCTTCTTCAAAACGATTCTGATGACTGCAGAGTAAGACGAAAATCTGAGCCCCTAGTTAAATATAATTTTAATGAATTTAAAGCACACGCTGCAGTGCACGCCGTTAGAAAGTTCCCATTTAAGAAGTAATACGTATATATTTGCCAAAACATCATTAGAAAAAATATATTTATGTGAACTTCAGGGATTGTAATTAACCAAAATTAGCCTTATAATGAAATAAGCAAATGTCATTATATATTTTCTTCAGATTCAACCACTTATGATAGCCAATTATTATAGTTTTACAAGATTTTCATTGATATCGCTACGCTTGAAATTCCAATTCCATGATTTTATGACAAATATTTCTCTTCTACGACTGTTACGATGCTTCATAGAATATATGTGTTTGAAGTCGATGTACATTAAAATTGTAATAAAAATCGCCAAAGAGTAGTAATTCTGCATACATTACCAATGCATATGTCATATTCAAATTGGCATTAGGCTACGGAATTAAATAATCAAAGACATTACATTTTATAAGTGATTTGCTTTAGATTCAGGAATGCTGGAATAGAATTGAAGTTAATAAATGAACATAATTGAAGGAACGTAAGCCAGGTACAGTTCGGACGTACTCCATATTAGTTCTTTCACAAAACGCGTAATTGGATTTATTCTACGCAGAGCACGTTAACACTCGGGAGGGAAAAACATTAAAAAAATAATCAATACGATAAGAGACGTGATGAGGAGATCAAGACGAGTGAATGGTGTAATTCCAGTGAGATTAACTGGAGAGGCAGGCCGTGGAGAGCATTAAAATGAGAAGGACATTTATTGGACACAATCCAAGTCATAAAAACCTGGCGACTGCAATAACGGCAGCCGAAGGAATTTGGACGGAGGTTGGAACACGGAAATGCCAGAGGGGGAATTAATGGTTGGGTTGGGAGGAGGGGAGGGAAGGTGGGAAGTTCTCATTCTCCTCCACTCACACCTCGAGTTCACAACGGAATCATATCGAAATGGAAACGGGTTCGTTTTTCGGCTTGAATGCTTGAATGCCCACGCTCAAGAGCTCGAGTCCGAAAACAAACGACGGTGATAACTTTGTTGTGAAAATTCCGTGTGCTGAGCATGGGAGCTCTTATTTTACGAAATTCCAGATAACATGGAAGTCGTATGCTAAAAATGATCAATTTGGGAATAAACCACGTGTTTCAGTCGCATGGCTGCGCGACTTGAAATCAGACTTTTAGGTTATTATATGTCCTTTTAACATTCCTATGGGGAAAATATTTCAACCCTTGTGGCGTATTTTAACACCTTCAGAGAGATACTTTGTACATGGTGTGTACATGGAAAAAGTACAAGCATGGGAAAGCACTGGTTTACAATGAGTTAAACCTATTAATAATATATGCTTATTTTTAGCAGAAATAAATTTAAAACTACGAGTTGCATCGGCAACAGGTCATCTTACACCAAGCAGTAACTGCTTCCTAATTATGATATGAAAGTAAAATTGAGACAATATATCAAGTCAATATTTGGAAAATAATACCAAACTATAAACGGAAAAACGGCAATGTTCAAATAGCTGACATTTGAGCCTTGGAAGGTCGTTAACGCAGCTATAAGACTCAACGTTTTCTAATAAAATCGATCATTTGCAGTGTACGAAATCCACTGTCTCTCGAAATCTCGAAAAATAAGCACCGCCGTAGAGCTCAATTACCTTAGAGAGTATTTGAGGGACAGTCAAACACGGATGAGATGTGAAACTAAAACATTCTCACTAACCCTCGTTTGTTTTTTTGGCATTTTTCGTCTCTGAAAATATTCAACCTCCATCTAACTATTCATATTCCTAAGTGTAACACATATCTCAACCATCGTCACATTATCCTAGATTCACAAGCCTATGGGTCGGTGCGTCAACGCTAGCTGATCTCTTTGGTACTTTGTCAACTAGCCTATTAGTATCTGAGACGTGGATGTTTTCGGGGAATACTTCCTCGTTGAGTCATACTGGTGACTACAGTTCCAGCTCGCTTTTTCAGGTCAGAAGTGGCCTTCACTTCTGTTCTGAAGAAGCAAGCTGGAACTCGATCGCGAAACTGTCGTCACCAGTATGACTCAAGGCGGAAGTATTCCCCGAAAACATCCACATCTCAAGACCACTCCGCGGAAGCTTTCTATCTAACGTATTAGTATCGGATTTAAAGTAAACACTAAATTTGAATCGTGAACTGTCCAAAAAAAATCATCTTCTCTTTTTTCGACCAATGGATTCATCTTCACTTCGCTCTTCTTCTCAAATCTTATCATTTCCCTCGTGCCCTCATTGCAGCGTCATGCTCTGTGGATTATGCCATAATACTGATAACAAACAAAAGAAATATAGAAAAGAGGGTAAGTGAGAATGAGGTCATAATGACTATGAAAGTAATAAAAATGGAAAGATTGCAGGAGTAGATGGGATATCCAAGTGAAACGTTTAATTGTGGGCATAAGGTGCTTTGTGGTAACTTTTGCGAGTTGCGATATTTATGCTAAAAATGTTCTGCTGTTCCTACGAATTGGAAGAATGAGATGATAGTTCCACTGTACCATCAACTTCAAAAGTCGATCCGCACGACGAGCGCGGTCATCTCCGTATTATTCTGCTCAAATTGAACTTCGCATATTGCCTACGTGTTTCATGGCCTCCTGGTAGTGAGTGTTTGACTTACGCGGCTGTTGCAGCTTGGCTTTTCTGGATTCACTTACGCATTACCTCCGATCACGACTCCACCCCCCTCCCAAAAAAAACAAATTTCTGTTTAAGCCTTTCCAGTATTAGTTCGGGGGTGTTCGGCATTACTTTAGCAAGGAAGATAGCGAGAAATTTATAGATTCGCGCGAAGAGGACAAATAATAGCCATTTCTGTGAGTGAGGATACCAGTTTTTATATTTGCATTGAAAAGATCCGCTGATATTGGAAAGAAACACTTGTGTCTGAATGAGTTAACGCACTTATTTTAATATATTCACAGTGATTATTTAAAATTCATTGGAAAATAATTAATTGCTACATCATACAATATTACCTACACTTATATTAATTGATGCAGCGTTGAGACAAGGCCTTTCGTAATGAGTTTTGCGCTAGAAAAAATTAAGAGGCACACATATGTCTGAAGAGACAATAAAACGGCAAATATTTCAACGAAATGTTTAATGGCTACTTTTTTAGCTTTTTCTGAGCTAGTAGATAATAGTAATTAAACGTTTTCATTATAATTAACCGTTGGTCGAAATACTTTAGAAACTGCTAATGCATGTATTCTTTTAGTCATTAATAGAATTACAGATCTTAGGCTTACCGATGTGTGAATGTGTGAAATTCACACACCTGTGGCTTATTCCATGGTGAGCTCTACCCTCAACTATCCAAGCCAACCTTCGGGTTGAATCACTCAGAGTGAGGCTTACCGACACCATGTTTATACTGCTTTGCTCGTTTCGGTAGCATTTTATTGGACTTTCGGCATTGCCATCTGGACAATCAACCTACCCAAGGCTTAAGAATCTTTTCATTCAGCTATTTAGATAGGTAATCCAATTTTCATTTCAAAACCTAACCACGGAAACAAAATCCTTGTCCACTTACGATGGAAAGCTTTTGATTTCGAGTGCCTTCCACAACAGAACTGTTACCTTATCGCTGACGTTTTTGAAATATTCCTTGTCTTCCATTGCAAGTCCACTTTTCTCAATTCATCGTAGTAATGTTCCATCAATCAAGGAAAATTATATTTTCGTATTTATCAGTCTTCACTAAAATTGGTGGGATGATTTGGGGTGCTAAATTTGAAACAGTATGGATAAAAAAACACAGTATCTTCAGCCGGTGAAATTAGCTATCCTGTGAAGCTTTCAACTAGTTATTTGTAATGCAAAATTGCAATTAACGGTTACCTAAATATGATAAATAAATACTTGGGAAACTAATAAGAAAAAGTTGTTTAAACTCGTATTTTTAGCACAATTGTTTACATTTTTACCAGCGGTTCTTTGTATTAAAAATGTTTAAATGCTTGTATCTCCTCGTCCAGACAAGGATTTTATTTGTCTCCACTGCATAGATCTCAATTCAGGACGACCTTGTGCGACTTGAAAAATTTCTCACTCTCTCTCTCTCGTAAGAAATACGGAGCACTCTTCGTCCAAACCTGAAAAGGTTTCATGGGCTCTTTCGTCCGGGAATTGTTTAGAGAGGGTGAGATATGAGATAAGATCGTGGTCGGAGGCCAGGCGAGGCTCTCTTAGCGAATACAAAAATGCCATGGTGTAGTACTCCCAGAGGGCATGAAGCGCAAAGGTAATACGCGAATTTCAATTTCGGCAGACTACGGAGACGGCCGCTGATGCCGTGGGAACTGACTACCGAAAGTGATAGTGCATTGGGAAGGGTGGGAATATCCCTAAATTTTATCAACCTAAATATTACCAAACAATTATTTTTACGAATATTTCGGGAGAAGTGTTCAGTAGATTAATTGAAGGAGTGATGAGGTTACTGTTAACTGAGGAGTATAGGGCGTGCAATGCCGGTTTATGCCTTGGAGGGATTGTAACAATCAGCTGTTAACGCTTCACCGAGTGCTAGGAAAATGTTTTGGAATCCGTACTGTGCATATGAGGAGTAAGGCGAGTCATATGACAAGGTTATGGTGCTTATATTGTGGTAGAAAAGGAAAGCTGCGCGATTCGTCAAAAACTGCTACGGGCGTACAGACAGCGTTACACATATGTTAAACGAGTTAGGCTGGGAGCCGCTAGATACTCGGAGGCTGCGCGTTAGGCTTAGATTGCTTGAGCAATTGAGAATAGATATCTTTTAGAGTGAACACGACTATATTTCCAGGTCCAACAGAAACGTTAAATTAAGAAAGATATTTTGCCGAACGGATAGGTATGGGAATTTGTTTTTCTCCCAAACGATAAGGGACTTAAATAAAAGCTAGGTGTAATTTCATTTGAGCGTTTCCTTTTTTTATATGTACACGGCTGGTGTCCTAACACCGCCCGCCACACGCCTATTGAGGTGGCTTGCGGGGTAGTATATAGATCTAGATGCTAGTTAGAAATAAGCTTAAATTCAAAAGGACGCTAAGAGTAAATGACTAGTTATTGAATATTATGAAGGTGATTTAGCCCCGGTAGCGGTGGGGTCCTCACTTGCTAACCCTAGGGTCGCGAGTACTAATTCCGTCGGGGTGGATGTTTCACCATTCACGGTATGCAAGTGTGAACTTTTCCATTGTTAGGTATTTGTTAATTTTCCCGATGTTAAAGGTCATTTGAGCTGTTTTAAAAGCTTTTTGACTATATAACGGCACCTTATGGGATGGAATTAGTCGAACAAAATTAAGACGTCATCAATAACGTTAGTTCCAAACCAATGTATTTGCTGACGACTTTAATAACATTTTACAAACTCCAACATAAGATTAATTAAGCAAGAGGTAGATTAGATCACGTGAATGAAAATAAGGAACTAGACTGCAGAACAGACAGGTTTAAAATGATATCTTTCTCGCGAACGATAAGAGACCATAACAGCTACCAATGGCACTTTGAACTATATTTGTCAATAGGTGGTGTAGCTAGTTAGTTGATTTACTTCCTAATGATTGCATCCTTATATTTTTCCTAGTACTAACATCAAGCCGTGCATATTTGCAGCTTCACTCTTGTATTACTTTGCATTTTGTGTAGGTGTAAAAAGCATTATTACCAACAGTCAAATTGGTAGCTTACCTATTGTGTAGCGCAAATTTGTAAACATTCACCCTCTGACAAGTTTTAGCAGTTTTTTCTAATCCATCAGTAGCCATAGTTACCTAACTTTTATAAGGGTATAGTGTTTTTACGTTAAAATAACTCAACTCTAGCAACACACCCTTAAGTTGGCTCGAAGGGTAATGTGTGTTGAAGTATGTAAGTTGGACACCATATTGCGTCAGTGCACTCGGCATTAGAATAGGCAAGAGGCAGTCGACCCAGGGAGTTTGCAGTGGAGGAAGGGGAAACCAGCTGGCTATTGTAGGTGTCACTAGCGAATGAGAGCGCACCGTAGTCTAAGCAAGTCAATCGCGAGATTTGAATAACAATATCGGCTAGTAACTTGTTTTTTTCATGAGGATTCTTTCCACGGGGACTGTTAACGATTGCAACGGAGGGAATGAGACAACAGGGAGACGACGATAGGAGGTCATTCTCTCTATGTAACAACAAGAGTAAGGCCACGATAGCTATCGCTCTGATATTTGACGCAATCTCGGTTACGGGGAACGCGGGATTCCTTGTCCGAGAATTAGGCCCCAGAACCTCGAGAAACACATACAAAATAATTTTGGAGATTCAGGGTAGGCAACCTGGCAAGAAAATAACGGGTAAGGTGCTCAATGTCCACGCGCTTGCCGTTGCAAACTCTGTGCATTATGCAAGGCTTGCATTGGATGGAGATGATGATAATCTCGTACATTCATTAGCAGCAATTAATTGCATCAGGCATGACTAGCTGGAATTTCGAGATCTTGTGCCATCATTCATCTTGTGAATGAAACACTGTAATTTTTCACAGTTGAAGACATTTTTCCCCGTTGAATTCCGACGCTACATTCTTTGTCTAAACTCTCTAGTTGAAAACACTCTGATATTAACAATGTAACATTGAGAAAGTTCGAAAAATATTTTGAACTCTTAAAAATAAAAGAGATTTTTTCAAAGAGGCAAAATCCAGAGTGGTTTTGACATGTCCAATATTTAGTGCAGCCAAGGACGTCGCAAATTTCTTCTAACGAGGATGTTATCAGGTTCTAAACCAGCGTTCGGCGCGTTAGAAATGATGAAATGAACGCTATGGATCCGTCACTATCTCAGATTTTACAAGAAATCACTGAGATAATACTGATAATATGGCAAGCACCAAACACATGGGCATTGTTTCAGTTTTATTTTTCTGTTGTAAATTGTGGTGAAAAATCACCTTGCACGTAGTTAGGTGTCGTAGGCATTCTCTCCATACAACATTCAAACGAATTGCAGGAACCTGGCGTGAAAACGGACAACCTAACCATCAGCCAACAATGGAAGGTGCAGGACGACCTTATTGGTCATCAATATTACAAATGTTTAATTAAAATCACCTCCTAGAAAAACTGGCTAAATTCAAAGGTGAAGGATGTCGCACACTTGAGGAGGTTTTCATATCAGTCCTCACCAACAACAACGTTAAAAATTATATAATTTTAGCAGTTTCATACTTTGTTATTTCCAACATAGTTAGTGTGTAACTTAACAAATGAACGTTTGCTCCCTTGGTCCACCTTTTAGTCGTGGAATGGTGAACACAGGTTGCAAAGCAACCGCAGTGATGAACAACCCAGGATGACTCCTTCCCCTAGCATACGCTCGTGAAGAGGCGAAGAGGAATGGTGCGGCGAACTTCCCCATTCCTCGGAGGTGTCCACAGCCATAGGTCGCCGTCTTCGTCGTCAGAGGCGTTGGTGGGAGTTGGGGGTGTACTATGCGAGGGGACTCAGGTGCTGCCACACGTCGGCGTGCGCGAGCAATGCGGGCATAAATAAGTGCTCCTTCCTCGGGTGATTTAAGAGGGCGAGAGGTGGGATCGGCAATTTACGGCGCCACCATATCCATATAAAGAGCGCCACCTCCGCTCGCGGGTGGGTCTCCAGATGGAAATCACCTCCCGCTGCCCCTCGCAGGAAAGGTCTCAGCCACCACGCGGCGCTGCTGCATTCTGACGCTACGCACGAGTGGGCCTCGATTGATTAAAAGTCGAAATTGAAATCGGTGTATTCGAAAATTAATGTGTAACATGCCAATGCCATGCCAGTAACATACATGTACGAAAAAGTTCTAAGACTAATTTGAAAGCCATTTCCCTCCTCGATTATAGGTACTTATGAATCGAAGAGACAGCAAACGTAAAGCGATATATTTATCATTATATATTATACTATACATAATGAGTATATTTTTCAGTTAGATGAATTTATCATACCTAATTTTCCGTTTATTTTCCGCTTTTCCGAAAGGATAGGGTCATTCCATGATAAGTATTTCGTAAGTCGCTGAAAATTCAGAATTATCTTCATATAAAACCAATGAAGATATTATTCAACCACTTTTTTGCTTATTAGGTCTTAAAAACTGCAACTGAATCCATATTTTTTTCAATGAAAAAGCATTGTTATTTTTAGAGCTAATGACAATTAAATACTGCATTAGTCATAGCACCAATATGTATTTAAAAATTTTAATACAGCTAAATATTTTAGACTAAATGTCGAAGAAAGCATGTTAGTTGCAAGACAGAGGACTACGTTAGTCACAGGTCACATTTGTTTCACCAATTTAAATAATAATATTAATATTTATTTTCATTCCATTGACCAAAAGGCATAGAATACAGTCATAGTCATGATATACGTCAGATTTTAAAAATACGTACATATAAAATTACAAAACAAACTTAGACATTCCTCTCATTTAGATAGTCATTCACCGAATAAAAACAATTTAGAAGTACACAACTTTTAGGTCTCTTTTAAATGTATCGAGGAAAGAAATGGTTTTAATTTTATCAGGTAGCTTATTGAAAATAAAAGATGCTGTATTAAAAGGACCCCTTTGGCAAACAGACAATCCGCACCCCAGTATGTGGATGCCATTTTTTTCTTCGGGTGTCATAATTCACAAAAACGGCACATTGAAATATATACATACACAGGGTAAGGGAAGAATTTGCAAGTTTGGAATGTAGGGTTTGCCATGAGTTAGTAAAGGTAGTAATAATAATAATAATAATGATAATAATTCTTCAGACAATTCAATAAATTAGAAAAAAAGGCTAATATAATCGATATAGCAGTACCACTAAGTCACAACGTAAGGTCAACCGAGAGAGAGAAAATCTCAATATACAGAAATTTAGCCGACGAAATAAAAAATATCTGGAAATTAAATGATGTCACTATTCACCCGATAGTAATCTCTGCTGAGGGAGTGATGTCCCATATGTTTAAAAAACAAACTGAGAAGCTGGGAATAAAAAAAAATAATAACTAACCTCGGGCAAAAAGCTGTGCTACTCCAAACTTGCCAAATCGTGAGGAGATTCCTAAGCCAAGAAAATTCGGACACAGTAGGATAGGGTGAATTCTCTTCCTGAACTTCCGAGCCTAATCCTAATCCACCTTTAGGATAGGTGAAAATTTTCCAGTTGGTGTAATACTAGCTGAGAAAGTGTGACAAGTCGAAAATGATAATAATTTTTCTATAGGAAACAGCTTCTACCAATTACTAGCTATTTATTATATTACGACAACACACACACAACCATGCCCAAAGGAGGTGTAAATTTCCTACCCAGGCGGGACTCGAACCCGCGACCTTTGAGTTGGTAGGCGAGGACGTTATCCCGCCGCCACCGAGGCCGGTACCCTATAATTAACCTTTATTGCCTTTATCTGAAGAGAGAACGCTTTGGAAGAGTAATTTTCGTTTCCCCAGAATAAAACTGCATAAGTCAAGTGAGAGTTTACTTTGGCAAAGTATATTCATTTGAGAGTATCCGTAGGGATCACATTTAGTAGTTTGCGCAACATGAAGATACCCGTTGCCATTTCCCCTATGATGGAGTCAATATGTAGTGACCAATCAAGATTTCATTTAGATAAAGGCCTAGGAATTTTATGAGAGTAGAGATTCTTATTGTGTTATTGTTCAGTTAATTTAATAGGCTGGAGGAAGGAGGAGCTTTTTTGGAATGAAATTGTAGGTAAACTTGTAACGGGTAAAGTGCGCCTTTTCAGGCCCCACTTGTTTTGGGGCTGACGCACGGCCTCGCCGAGAGGGGTCGCCTCGGAGAAGAGGAGAGGAGTGCGGAGGAAGAGAGGGAGTCGGGGCAGTCGGGACGGAGCTCGGGTGGAGAGCAGAGAGGGTGGACTCGGCAGATTCCCGTGGAGTGTATTTTTCGGCAGATTCCCGTGGAGTGTATTTTTCGGCAGATTCCCGTGGATTGTATTTTTCGGCAGATTCCCGTGGAGTGTATTTTTTGTGACAATAAATTAAGTTTACGTTACATGGCGCCCAACGTGGGGCTCGACATCATTCTGTAAGTAAGAATTTACAACTAGTGTACTATCAAGTGTTATTTTGTGGAACGGCCAGCTGATTTAGTGTTCTAGTTAGTTTTTCGCTTTCCAAACCCCTCGTTCCTATACCACGGTCCAACCTCATCCTGTAGATTAATGCCCCGACGGACCTCGGAGGCGAGAAGACATAGTACCTTTACCTTAATCCTTTGGCATAGGGAATTATTTGCACGTAATGGCTGTTCCAGCAGGGACTAGTTGGATTAATGTCCTTTCGAAGGAGGACGCAGTGCAATGGTGTAACAGGTTCGCATTAGACCATTCCGGAACTTTGGATGAAGTCAGGCGACGGTTGAGGGATCGAGTAAGAGAGATTCATGCCGCGAGCGTATCGGAGGAAGAAGCGGGAGGGGTTTCAACGCCAATGCGTGTAACAGATCAATTGGCTGAACTAATAGATGCCCTGACGCGGTTCTCCCCTCATAGTCCTGATCGCGATGAAGCACGTTTGCGAGGGTTAACGAGCGATATTTGTCGTTGGAATTTACGGTTTGACGGTGATGAGAGTGAAAGTGTAAATCTCTTTTTGGAACGCGCCGACGCCTTTAAAGAATACAAAAGGGTTTCAGACGAGGAAATGTGGGGTTTAGTTCCGGAAATGATCGGAATGAAGGTGACTCAATGGCTCCGAGCAAACCTATTTAGTATATCCACTTGGGGAGAGTTCAAAAGAGAAATAAAAAGGGCGTACTTGCCGGTCGGGTACGATATTAGACTAAAGAAGGATATGTTTGCCCGCACGCAAGGGGAAGGGGAGAGGATAAATGAATTCGTTACGGTGCTCAGAACGATGAATTCTAGGCTGGAGAATTCGTTAGAGGAAGGGGAACTACTCTCCTTAGCGCTAGATAATCTCCATCCGTTCTATTTAACCAAGATGACATTGCAGGGCATACATAATTTCACCGAACTCGTTAGCGTGGGAGCAGAAATAGAGGCGCGTCAAGAACGCTGTAAACTCTATCGCCCTCCTCCACGCCCCAATGAAATGGTTGATCGCGAGTTTGGCTATCTCCCAACGGTCGGACGCGAGGTACAGGGAGGCACTAATGCGACTAAGGCCGAATGTTGCTGGCGCTGTAGTAAAACGGGACACCTAGCTCGTTCATGCCCTGAGCCGCGAAAGTCCACCGATATATCTAAGAGGTCAGTTGTCGCGAGCGTGGATTTAAACGAGAACGCGACTCTCTAATCACGGGGTCAGAGAGTCGCTACTCCAACCCGTCGTCTAGAAACAAGGATTGGAAAGAGTGGGTGGAGACCGTTCGTGGCTTCATGAACTCTAAGGTCCAAGATCGTGTATGCTACGCAAAAGAGGGACGTTTTTTTGTGTCAGTCGAATTAAAGGGGCGTGAAGTGAAGGCGCTATTAGACACGGGGGCATCTATTTCCCTGGTCAATAAAGAGATCGCGAACTATCTCACGGATATGGGTGAACGTGCCTGTCCTTGCCATGACAAACATGTCGAGGTAGCTGACGGTCGAATAGTACCTTTAGACCCACCCATATGTACGTCTGTAAAAATTGGCTCTTTCGAATGGGTAAGCAAGCTATATGTTTTACCAGGGATGCCGTGTGAAATTCTGTTGGGGGCAGACTTTTTCTTCACATGTGGACCCACAATACGTTTCGATAACGAAAAAGTATTGATTTTTACTGATGGAACCAAGGTCCCGGTAATGACATTCGGAGAGGACCCGCCTCTAAGAGGGTCGGCAGAGACCAATGACGTAGGAACGACCGAAGTGAATGATGAAACCGAGAAGTTTTTGGAGCGGGAGCTGGCACTTTTTCAAAGCGTACCTGGGAGAACTGACGTTATTCGTCACCGTATTGATACTGGAGACGCCGTCCCCATTAAACAAAGGTATTATCCTGTTTCTCCCAAAATTCAGGACGAAATTAATGGCCAAGTGGATGAAATGTTAAGGGACGGCGTAATAGAGCCATCTAAGAGCCCTTGGTCGTCCCCAATTATTCTGGTTCCTAAGAAGGACGGGTCGCGTAGGTTTGTGGTAGACTTTCGGAAGGTGAATGCCTTAAGCCGGAAGGATGCCTACCCACTACCGTATATTGCCACAATTCTCGACAGACTCAAGGGAGCCAAGTGGGTAAGCACTCTTGACTTAGAGAAGGGATATTGGCAAGTGGAAATGGAACCAGGAAGTAGGGATAAAACCGCGTTCACCGTACCAGGTAAGGGCCTTTTTCAGTTCCGTGTAATGCCGTTCGGATTGCACAGTGCCGGGGCCACCTTTCAAAGATTGATGGACACGGTGATCGGAGCAGAGTTGGAACCTTATTGTTTTACGTATTTGGATGACATTATAATTGTCAGTGAAACATATGAGGACCATGAGAAGATGCTTCACCGCGTCTTTGCTCTGCTCCGAAAGGCCGGATTGAAAATCAATCACCAAAAGTGTAGCTTCTTCAAGGAAAAGTTGAAATTCCTTGGGTACATAGTAGGTAACGGGAAACTCGAAGCCGATCCCGAGCGTATAGAATCCGTTCGAAGTTATCCTACCCCAAAAAACGCTATCGAACTAAAACGATTCTTGGGTTTTGTTGGATGGTATCGCAGGTTTATTCCGAATTTTGCTTCGGTGGCTGAGCCTCTGACCTTCTTGCTAAGAAAACGGTCTTCGTGGCAGTGGAAGGTGACTCAGGCGGCCGCTTTTAGCAAATTGAAAGAATATTTAACAAAAGCCCCGATATTAACTTGCCCCGATTTTAAGCTCCCGTTTATAATCCAATGTGATGCGTCGGAAGTCGGAGTAGGTGCGGTTCTGTGTCAGAAAA
The DNA here is from genome assembly GCA_963573305.1 of Pyrrhosoma nymphula. Classification (NCBI taxonomy): domain Eukaryota; kingdom Metazoa; phylum Arthropoda; class Insecta; order Odonata; family Coenagrionidae; genus Pyrrhosoma; species Pyrrhosoma nymphula. Next base: position 6,840,126 of record OY754329.1, read on the forward strand.
CGGCCTCTGGTGAAAACGTGATTGCCTACGCTTCGCGAACTCTGAACCCGGCTGAAAGAAACTATAGCGTAACGGAGCGAGAGTGCCTCGCCGTACTATTCGCTATAATTAAATTTAAGGCTTATGTGGAAGGTTATCGGTTCGAAGTTATTACCGACCACGCTTCGTTGGTTTGGCTTCTGTCTTCCCAAAATCCGAAGGGGCGACTGGCTCGGTGGGTCACGCAACTCCAACAATATGATTTCGTTATCACCCATAGGAAAGGTAAATCGAATGTCGTCCCAGACGCGCTTTCGCGCATCTATTTTATCGGAACTCCCGAATGGGAGGGGAAAAAGGTCGCTGATCCTTGGTATTTAGAATTGTATAAGAGCTTAGAGAACCAGCCGGAATCAAATCCAGACTACGTAATAGTTGACGGCCAAATATACCATCATGGACACCGCAAAGGAGAGACTGGCTCCAAGGCCAAACTTGTTGTGCCCCTCGAGAGCCGACAAACTCTCTTAGTAGAAAATCACGATAAGCCCTATGCTGGACACTTAGGGCTTTACAAAACATATAACCGAGTGAGAAGGTTTTACTTCTTGCCCACACTACGGAGAGACGTAGCAAAATACGTGAGGAGTTGCGAGACCTGTCAAAGATATAAAACCGATGGGAGAAAAGGGGCTGGAGAAATGAGGGCGAAGAAGGACCTGACCCCCCCCTGGACTATTGTCGCGACAGATATCGTCGGACCCCTTCCAAGGTCGAGGTCAGGGAATAAATATGTATTGGTTTTTCTAGACACAAGTACGCGCTGGCCGATCGCTATTCCCTTGCGCTCTGTTAGGGCAGAAGATGTAACTAAACTGCTTCTTTGCAATGTCATTAATCACTGGGGGTGTCCAGAGATATTATTGTGTGATAACGGCCCCCAGTTCTGTTCGAAAATATTGCAGCGTGCTTGTGAAGCCTATGGAATTCAGCTTGCGCATATCGCACCCTACCATCCCCGCGCAAACCCCACGGAAAGGAGCATACAGACGTTGAAGTCTATGATCGCTATGTATTGTCGTGGCGCACAAAGAACTTGGGATGAGGGTATTCCCCATTTTATGTTTGCCTTGAGAACAGCCAAACAAGAGACTACTGGTTTCTCCCCGGCTGCTTTAAACTTGGGAAGGGAGCTAAGGGGACCGAACGAACCGTTCCGAGCTCTGAACGATTCAAAAGGCACTCCTTTTGAACCCACGGCCTACCACAAAGAATTGAAAGGCCGATTATCCAGGTATTATGAAAGCGCTGAAATGGCGATGCGAAAGGCAAGCGAGAGGCAAGCACGGTATTTCAATTTAAGGAGAAGGGACGTGGAGTATGAGATAGGGACTCTCGTGTGGAAACGTAACCACATTTTATCAGATGCCTCTAAGTTCCGCGCCGAGAAATTAGAACCGAAATTCGAAGGTCCATACCGAGTCGTGAAGAAAGTGTCCCCAACAATTTACCGACTAGAATCTCTGCGAAGAAAGAACGAATGCACCGTTCACGTCGAAGACCTCCGACCCGTTATATAATGGTATTGGTTTTTTTTTCAGAGGGGGAGCTGTGTAACGGGTAAAGTGCGCCTTTTCAGGCCCCACTTGTTTTGGGGCTGACGCACGGCCTCGCCGAGAGGGGTCGCCTCGGAGAAGAGGAGAGGAGTGCGGAGGAAGAGAGGGAGTCGGGGCAGTCGGGACGGAGCTCGGGTGGAGAGCAGAGAGGGTGGACTCGGCAGATTCCCGTGGAGTGTATTTTTCGGCAATTCCCGTGGATTGTATTTTTCGGCAGATTCCCGTGGAGTGTATTTTTTGTGACAATAAATTAAGTTTACGTTACAAACTGCTTTTTCCATCTTAAGTGATAGAGAATTTGTGAAACACCAAATGGACATATCTCTTATGGAATAATTGTCATGGTTTATTATTCCCTCCATACTCTCTGATTCCCAAAGGCATGAGTTATCAACTGCATACAGTATGAGTTTACTGGTAGAAATGTAGTTTGGTAGATCATTAATATAAATAATGAATAATAAGGGACCGAGAATTCCAGAATCGATCATACAGGGTTCGCATGGTATCAGATAAGATATAGAAACTCTAAACAACGCTCGTTTTTTTATTGCATCCAGCCTAAGCCACTTAGAAGTAATAAAACGTTTGTGACTCATTTCAAAAACCAAGCTGTAAATGTTTTTGAGACACTTACAGATCATGGACTGAAGAACTTTAACTTATTTGCTCGGGTGCCTTGGCAAACGTCTATTTGTTCTTCGTGTAGCCCTTTCCAGCGCTTGGGGTGATACATAAGTGAACATTGAGGTAATACAGACTTCTTCTTAGCACCCTTTGTCGAAATTTAGTTTATCTTCTGATTCTTATCTGAACTTCATTTTCCTTCCGCGCCTGTCGTATTATTTTAATTTGGCTCTTTTCAACTTGAACTTTGTGTTTTTGATCCTTAATTTGATTTCGCCTTTCGTCCAAACCTTTCCTTTGGTTGGGTGGTTGATTATCATTCTTAAACCGAGATAATGAAAATCCAACACCGATATTAGTGAAAACAACATCCATAACCTAAGGCTATAGGCAATGATTTAAAATAGAAATTCAGTTGCAGATTCATTTTTACCTGCTGACACCGTTAGCCATATAGAATAGTTATATTTTATGCGTGGCCAAAGAAAGATATTTCATATTCATGAAATAGTGAAAAAGAATTTTAAAAGTACATCACGCTCTATAAAGGCTAGTAGCATAACAAAATTTTCATGCAACATTATAATATATTAATGTGTAGTAGCATGTTATGTTCTGTCCTAACACACGTCATGTAACTAACTAACACTATTTGGGAACTTCACAATGCTATCTGATTCATAAATTTCGACTAACCTCCGGACTGACTCAGTATCAGGCATTCATATTGGAAACCTATCACTGAAAGTAGTGATATCACCCTTAGGGACTTTTGGGTTACCAGGGAAAAGTTTAATTTTATATGTTAGTCACAGGACATCATTGAATCAAGCAAAAATCATAAATCATGCCTAATACTTATAGGGAAAAATATTATATTTAATATCATTGTATAGCTTCGAATCAGTATGCCATATTGAATAATTTATTATCTTGAGAAATAGTGAAGCTATGAAAACAATGAAAACATCTCAAGTGACCAACGGTGACGTCGTTGACAGCCATTAAAATCATCGAAAAAGAAAAAAATACCTTTTAAAAATTGTGGATGTGTTTACCCTTAGAAAACTATTAAATACCTACATGTTAAGTAATTTATATCTTACAACTAGAAGACAATACATATTTAGTTTTCGTCATTCAGTGATTACTTAAGATGGAATGACCCGATAATGACAAAACTTTAAATTTGATGGGGAGAAGATATTCCTGGCGCATCATTTTATCACTGTTTTGGCATTTTCTCTCAATACAGGCGACTACGACTATTCAGTCGAATGCAATCAATGATAATTAAAAGAAAAATAGTACTATTTTCCTAAAAGCTCCTGTCCTCTCAATTCAATATATTTTGGGCTAAATAAGTTCTGTGTGATGGGTTTCACGCTATACTCTTTTTGGCACGAATGCATTCCTTTAGTCTATTTTTACAAAAATGAGCATCTGCAATTATGGCTAACTAAGGCCGTGAGCTTGGAAGAGGAATAAAAAGCTTTCAGAGGATAGAAGAGAGAGGTTAGAAAGAGAGGACAGACACCTTCAGTGAAAATTAAAACAACTATTTCAGCCACCGTTAAGGAGGTTAACATTCTTTTGAAACCCAATATTTTTCTCCTAGATGGATATTGTGCCAATTTAATCTAATAAATGAGTAGTTCGCTGAACTCGGAAATTAATGACCTTGGGAATTAATCTTGGAGACCTTTGAGATACGCGAATAGAAAATCATAGCGGTAATTGAGAAACCATCTCAAATGTATCTGCCGCAATGTCTTTCGTAGGTAAGCATGATTATGTTAGTGGCTTGCAGAGGAATTATCTGTCATAGATGAAAATTAAGAATTAGAATTTCAGAAACATTGATAGTATTTGACAGACAGTAATATCATACGACTAAATGAAAATTCAAAGCTTATGATACGTTAACCGAAAGCAAGAAGGAATTTTGCGATTGCGTAATAGAATTGACTAGGGGTCAGTTTAGCGAGAGGAAACAACTGATTTGTTATCATTTTGACAGACATACCAATCATGAATGATTGAATATTTTCCTCGATCACTGCTCTGGAGTAGAACGGATGGTATCAGATGTGAGTAACATGGAGCCATCAAACAGAGCCTAACGAGTGAACTTGGCGAGAATGAAAACAAAAAGTCAGTCTCCAACCTTCCTGACACTGTAAAATATGTCCAAATCTTAGATCATTCACTCTCATTGAAAACTAAATTTAATGGCATGCCAAAGGTAAAAAAGCCCCGTCATAGTAAGTCCAGGTGTCTTAAAACATCGCCATTCATCTACATCTACATACTACCCCACAAGCCGCCTCAATAGGCGTGTGGCGGGTGGTGTTAGGACACCAGCCGTTTACATATAAAAAGGAAACGCTTTCATTAAATCACACCTAGCATTTATTGAAGTCCCTTATTGTTCGGGGGAAAAACGAGTTCCCATACCTATCCGTTCGGTAAAATATATCTCTTAATTTATCGTTTCTGTTGGACCTGGAAATATAGTGAGGTTCTAATATGATGTTCTCAGTGTCGCTCTGAAAGATATCTATTCTCAATTGCTCAAGTAATCTAAGCCTAGCGCGCAGCATCCGAGTCTCTAGCGGCTCCCAGCCTACTTCTTTTAACATCTGCGTAATGCTGTCTGTACGCTAGTAGCAGTTTTTGACGAATCGCGCAGCTTTCCTTTGTATTTTATTAAGTTCCCGAATTAAGTCTTTCTGCACCGGATCCCATATGCTTGCTGCATATTCAAGGTGTAGCCGGACGAGTTGCGAAATAGCACCTCTCTTTTACTTTTTCATCTGAGAATCTTCCCACAATACGCTTGACGAATTCTAGCTTCTTCAGAGCTCTGCCACAAATATTTCTTATATGTGTTCCCCACGATAGGTTTGAGGTAATCGTAACTCCCAGATACTTAAATTCATCTGTCGCCTTTATCGTAATGCCATCCACAGCATATACACGGGGATAGTTGGACGACCTCCGGAAGAAATGTACCGCCGTGCATTTGCTCAGATTAAGTTCGAGTCCCCACTCTTGGCTCCACACATGTACGTTGTTTAAATCCGATGATAGAATTTCAAAGTCAGAGTGATCATTAATTTCGCGATAGATGACAGCGTCGTCAGCAAATAAACGTATTTTACTGCTAATTTGAGAGCATAGGTCATTTATTTATATAATGAACAAAAAGGGGCCGATTACGCTTCCTTGTGGGACACCTGATGTCACTTTAACCAAATCAGAGCTAATTCCGTCAAGAACTACTTTTTTCTTACGATCACTCAGAAAGTCGCGCATCCAGTTTACTAATGTTTCGTTCAGCCCGCATGACTGTAATTTGTATAAAAGTTTGTTGTGAGGTACTCTGTCGAAAGCTTTCTTAAAATCTAGGAATAATGCGTCCACTTGTGTTTTCGATCCACCAGATTTGAGAACGTCATGAAGAAAGAACGCGAGCTGTGTTTCACATGATCTACCTTTCCGAAATCCGTTCTGACAGCCATGAAGGAAGTTAGGACTGTCCAGGAACGTCATGATATTGCTAACGACGATGTTTTCGAGTATCTTGCCTATAATAGACGTTAATGAAATTGGTCGATAGTTCCCGGGGTTCTGTCTGTTTCCCTTTTTGAATATCGGTGTAACGTTTGCAATTTTCCAGTCTATTGGTATCTTCCCTTCAGACAATGACTTCTTTAATATTATGTCTAAAAACGGTGCGATCTGTGGCGCTAATTCCTTGAGGACACGCGCGGGTATTCCCTCCGGACCCAGAGATTTACTATTTCTTATCGAATATAGCTGTTTAGTTATCCCATCGCATTGAATAGTGATTTCTTTAATCGGTTCCTCAGTGAATGAAATGTCAAAATTACATGCAGTGTCGTCTGTAGTGTATACACTTTCGAAGTGGGAATTTAACGTGTTAGCTTTGTCAATATTTTCGGTGACATGTTGGCCATCTTTATCAAATAACGAATCTACGGTTGAAGGTTTTACCTGAAGCTCTCTCGCATATGACCAAAAAGATTTCGGATTTTCTTCGAGTAATTCACCAAGTACTTTTTTCTTGAAATTTCGCAATGCAGTACGCATTGATTTCTTGGTTTTTGAGCGTTGTGCAGCGTAACTTTCTTTTGCTTCAAGTTCCTTCGATTTGTCACCTAACGTAATAGACTTATTGAATAAGTTTTACAGTTTTCTCTGTCTCTTAAGGTCCCTCCTAACATCATTGTTAAACCAGCGAGTTTCTTTACTATCACATTTCAATTTTTGCGGAACGTATTCGTTGATTCCCTGGCATAGAATTTCTAAGAAATATTTCCATGATGCATCAGTGCTTTTGTCCCCTGTTTTAGCTACGAAGTCAGTGTACGAATCATTAAACATCTCGCCAAATTTTATGAAGTTGCATTTATCAAATAAATAAATATTGCGTTTCGGTTTTACAGCTGACTCTACTTCAATTTTTAAGGTTGCAAAAATTACTCTGTGATCACTTATACCATCAATAATATCGAGTTGTTTTATCAACTTAGGATGGCTTACTGCAAAAAGGTCTTACATTTTATTTCCTCTCGTAGGCTTGTCAACTACTTGGGCAAGTGAGTGGTAAGTAAGTGTGTTGAGTAAGATCTCGCTGATTTCCCTATTCCTTGAATTCGGTTTTACAGTGTAAGAATCCCATTTTAAATATGGCAGATTAGAATCTCCCCCAATAATTATTACACTTTTACTGTCTCTCAAAGTAAATGCGGATATTTAATTTTCTAATTGGTAAATGATATCAGCTTCGGAGTTTGGAGGTCTATAAAAAGAGCAAACATGTATACTCCTTTTGTTTCGTTGTTTAATTGTACACCATACGCTTTCTATTTCATTATCAGTTATTTCGTGGGCGGTGCTGTTTAAATGTGATTTAACTTCTAGAAAAACTCCGCCACCTGTCCTATCGCTTCGATCGCATCTGTAGATTTTATATCCTGGAGGAAAAACTTCGCTGTCACTTATATCCTCTGTAAGCCAGCTCTCCGTTCCTATGACCACGTCTGCGTCCTGAAATATATTCTCGATTTTAGCGCGCTTGTTTTTAACGCTACGGCAATTAACTACTACAAAGTTAATGTCATATTTTGTAGATTGAGTGTCGGTTGGTTCTTTTCCACGCTTATGGGTATTAGGTAGGCGAATTTCACTGGAAGTGCTTATTACATTTGATATAATTTCTTTCGCTGGAGTACGCGTTTTGGGAATATTGTCGCTATTTTCCGGCGTTAGCGCCTCTAAGTTTACTTGGATGTGAACATTTTCGCAATGCGGACTTCCTCGGAGGCTACGTTCGGTTAAATCTTTACAAATACCACTAGATGACCTACCCTATAGTCAAAAAATATCTACAGTGCTCAAAAATCCTACGAGCCACCCGCCGTAGGATTACGGCGCCATACCAAATTAGTACGCTTAATTTTATTATTAAGTTTACTTTCACGACATTTTAATTATGTTAGCAATAAACACGCTTAAATTTTCTGAATACACATAAATATTACAATAGTTTTCAACTTAAAATCATTTAAAGACTTGGCACAGTCTTAAGGTGGAAAAAAATAGTATTTTTTCATTAAAGCCTTTTAAAAAATATTTAGCATAATTTAAAAATTCACAAAAACAGTAACACAACGTTAAGCAAATACTCATTAACATAGGGTATAATATAATCCAAAAGGTTTAGTGGTTTTCGAGACTTGACGTCCTAAAATCGGTTGTCTCGACGTTTTCCAACGACAGTAATCCCTTGGGTTTGCAGAGCGCCAAGGGAATAAACGCGTAGGACCGTTTCATCAGATTTTCATCGGAGCTTTGGCGGCCGTTGGGCCCATCGCCGACTGTTCCTCAGGGTCACTAGAGAGACGTGAAGGCACCAAGCACCCGATTCCCACCACACACCCTCTTCAAAGACCGGTCAACCTCTGCGCTCGCCCGTGTACCCTCCAGGGACACCTCTTAACAGATGGGAGGGCCTTGGGTGACATGCATTATTTCTCGAAAGGGGGGGAAGCGGGGGTGGGGAGGGAGGTCGCAACAACACAGACCCCAGGGCTTCCAACTGTCTCTCGCTGTAAATGACTTGGGTCTGAAAAATCTACATCTACACCTCCGTAGTGCATACACTGCTTGCCAACTCAAGGGTGTATGGCAGTGATGTATCATTACCAGGCATGCACTAAACTTCAAATAAATGTTGTTTACATTAAAATGGGTAATTTTAAGTAACTTATTTGTGAAAGGAGAGTTCACATGTAATAGGGGTCAATCTATAATTCTATTTATGCGGAATGGACCCAGGAGACATAAATCACGGAGACCATTAGTTTTTGTCCGACTAACAATAAGTTTTTATGCAAAACGAGTAAAACATTGGAAGCACCTAATGCATTATTGATAAAGTTAGCATAACATGGAGAATTGAAAAAGTGGAATTAATAATTTATTTTTAAAGTATTGAATATCGTAACCACTTGCATTATTGGCGACTTTGATATGAGCTATTTTAGTCACCAAAACTAATCGGAAATATGGAATTTTAAGCGTGTTGCAATACTTCTATCAAACCTTATGTACGTAAACTAGCCTACCATTGAAGCATGAAGTTTTCAACGTGCTCTCTAAAGATCTGAGGCACAATTACCCTCAAATTCAGTCGGGAGATCAAGAAAGCTATCAATTTGAGGCTTTGAATGTAGTGCAGATTGGAGGAACATGATGGGGAACTTCAGTGCCCATAGAAGGCCATGAATGGAACAATGTGTGTCGCCAAAACGTTCGTTAATCTGGCAGTAGGTAGCATTATGTAGATAGAAAATAGTCACGAAAGTAACCATCAAAAATTTGTAATGAATCAGGAATTCGTTCAAATAACAAACTTAAATGGTACAAGTTCTATAACGGTTAGCTTTTTACCACCTAGCATTTTAAAATTACGTATTTCATCGTATTTTATGTAGATCAACTTGTAAAAAAAGGCGGATGTGATTATCAATTTTTTTTGTCTAGCGCACATCAACTCTGACTCCGATCTGTACTGAGAGTTCGGTGATAATTACGCAGGGTTTGAATCACGAATGGAAAGAAAATTCGCAGTAGTTTTGCGATGTAAGTTGCACAGGAGCGGATGGAAAGCTACCTAAGCCTATTATTTAATCTGCGATGTGATATAAATATGACATGAAGATGCCTTTTCCTAAGAAGATAAACCATACATCGCCTTTACACTGCTAGTTCTATTTCATATTAAAAAATTATACCACTGAGAAAGACGCAACAGCCTACGACCGAGACCCTGGGATCCGACCCTCGGGATGCCACGACAGGGCGCTCCAACGACCATGCATGCAGCGTGGCCTGATTCCAATGCCACACTGACCCAATTAAGGCAATAATGAGAAAGTTACAAGGTTTTGAAAGCCAATATATCGGATAAATGCAAAACGCTCCCGGGCAGTCCACGGCTGAGTGTCCAGGAGAATGAAGAGGGCTGGCCGCCCTAGAGAAACCCTCTCTCTCCCTCATGCACCCCCCTCCCCCTCCAATCTCCCTTCACGATCCGTTTCCATACCAACGATCCCCCTCGTGAGCAGCTCGGGCGATTGACGTGAGGGAGGGTCGATGGGTAAGGGGCGGGAATGGGGTGGGGGTGGTGGGGGGGGAGTAGGGGAGGGGGAAGGTGGCTGGCGGGGTGTCTCGGCATTAAAGTGAGTTTTGTATTTCCTCAGTGTTAGATTATTAATAAAAAGTGCAAGGCACAATTTAATTTCCCCAAAAAATATTGCATTACTAAATACAAGTCAAAATAAAATAATACTCTAAAAGTCTAAGGTATTAGGTACATGGCCATTGCGCCACTGAGCTCTCCTAGGATATTTACAATTTTTTTTCGCAGTGTGCATTAACTTTATTTAATTTTTACCTCATTGTGAAAATGTTTCCCCTAGGCGAAAGACTGTGTGTAAAACATTTCGCGAACCTCGAGTGAAAAATAACGCCGCAAAGCCAAAAAGTATATCTGCATCTTGCTATTCATTTTATTTTTTGGCTTCAACTTGAAGAAATATACAATTAAGATACTGTCCTCCTTAAGATGAGGTACATTTTGCCGCTTGATCATTTTCGCTCTTCTTTTGTCACAGGCTCGACCCCGTTATTTCGCCACCGAAATGTCTTTGTTTTCGACTGATGTCTCTGACACGCGATATATTTCCGAGTTTAGCCAAACTCTAACTTGTTTAAATATGGGTGAGATCCGTAAAGTGTAGTATCGACAACTTCAACCATTTCGTACGACAGCGGTGTCGAACGGTATTTCCTATCGGCAAAGTTCCGTAATTGAGACCCATGAGAGGATATAGAACGGGATTATTCCTAAAAGTAACTGACATTAGCAAAACGACATTTAATGTAATTCAACGATTACGAGGGATATAAATGTCGAGGCAACCAACTAGTGTTGATAACGACACCATGGCATTAAAGTAAAACTAAAAGGCAACTAAGACCCATCAGAAACAGCGCTTTGGTTACTTTTTACCATCAAATGTTAAAACAACATCAACGGCTATATTTTCATAAATACTGAGGCTCAAAGTAACTGTTACAATTGTCTAAATTTTTCTATGCACGCCTTACTGACAATTTTGAAAGAGATCCACACAGAAGAAACCATCTTCCAAAGCGGGAGAAAAAGTAAATGAGCCTTGAAGGATTATTGCTCGAAATTAGGTGAGAATCGTAAGAACTAAACTTTACCAAAATTGTTTCTCCATGTTGCAATTAAAGGAGGAATTTAAATATGTACACGTAGTAAAGGAGAGGCCATACATCACAGTAGCCACAGGAACAATACTAAGAGCCTATGAGGAAGATGTAACGAAACCTTTATGAATCATTGAAGGTAATCAAGGACTTATTCAGAGTAATATTTCATCACATCGCCTGCTCCATTATTGCTCCTTTTGAAATGTTAGGCTCTTTCGTTTCATGGCAATCCTTGATAAGTTCATTTCGGGACCCCTACAAGGGTTTATGTCAATTATGCCTCCAAATGTAGCGCGTAAGAGTGGAGCCATGAATGTGAAATGAGACACCCAGCATTTAATCACTCGCAAGGGAGCCGTCGACGGCCATTTTTGGCCTCTCTTTGGTCATTTGAACGAGAGCAGTTAAGACTGCTCACATTATGTGCTTAAACTGTTCCCCCTGTTTTTAAATAAATTCTGGCCTCAGGCAGAAAAATATTTTCACCGGGGAATTAAAGCTTACAGAACATTTATGCCAATTAGAACGTAAATAGTTGTTTTTCCACATAGTTTATATTTTTTCTAAAAATTACCAAAATCATTGATCATACGTTTTCCTTGTTCTATTTGCAATGGTTTATCGTTGCCACTCTGTTTGTCTCATTCTATGATCGTACTATTCCGTGAAATGATTCCGCAGCTAAGGACTTTTTCAACCTTTCCTCACTACATCAAAACCTATTTTTCTAACCCCTCAATGCCATTCCCCTGAAACACTGTCTTCCCTCACGCACTCACTCAGACGTCCCCTGCACCTTCACCGTACCCTTCTCTACTTTTTCTACCCTCCACAACACTGTTTCCTTCTGGCAACCACTGAATTCCCAAGCCTCAAATCATTCATCAATGATATGATTTTTTACGTAGTAGGTAACATGTCTCCAATTTCTAAGATACGGAATTAATATTACGTAGCTGGAAAATTTAACAATGCCTGACTGCGTCACATTTATTCCAATTGACCTCACAGAGGAGTAAATAAACAAGTATTAGGTTCAGACAGAAATAGAAAGTAAGGAAAATTCTCTTTGGAAGGAACTCTATTGACAATCCCAACGATAGTGTGAAGTTTGAACGATGACCAACTGCATATGAAATACATTTTACTTAACCGAGAATCGAACCACGGACCTTCCTAAGTCACGTCAGATGCTCATAATATCGATCTACCCAGCCGTCGTAAAAACAATGAAATATGCGGAGGTTTACATAAAAACATCCCCAGTATTACCCCGTATATTAAGCCAAAAGATGAAACTTAAGTGCTAGTTCACTCACCAGCAGAGAAGGAACGATAAGGACGGAAGAGGAAAGTAAAGATTGACACATGCACTAAAATAGAGGTAAAGAGAGAAGAGGTGGTCAGTTTCCGCAGAAAAGATAGACCTTGAAGTCAGAAACTTACTTTGAAAATAAATTCCAGCGTTAAGATGGTGTAGAACAAAACTTTGAATAGCTTTTGATCGCATTAAAAACTCTAAAGCTTGAATACGGCAACTGGAAAAGTCATTAAAAACTAAATGTAAAGAGTACGTGATACATATGGCACTATGAAGGATCTGGAATACTCTTGCCTCACAAGTAACTGTTTCCGTTCAGTCATCCACAGTTTCCCTTTCATTTATTTTTTTGCAACTTTTTATAAATGTCCCTCCCTCCGCGTACCCCGCTAAGAATAAGGGTTTCAGAGCCAAAATAATGGCCGGAGAATCAGAAGGGTAGGTTCGGGCCGTTTTCGCAGCCACTTCCATCGTCCTTCGAATAGGTAGCAACTCTGCGTTCGAGTCATGGTTATGAAGTAGATGAAGTAACTCCAGCATGACGGCCTTCTTGTATGCGTACTGCAAATGATTCCACCTTTGCCACGTAGCATGAAATGCACTAGATGCTATCTAGATGCTATTTAACTCCAACGAGTGCACTTATGATTATGAACTACTAGTTTCACAGCAGTTCCAGAGTACATTTTCCGACGTTCAAGTAGCAGGTCCTGATATTGTTACGCGCGGAGTGGTTCGTAATAGAGAGACGAGAATGGAATTAAAACAGGAACACTGACAACAAATGTACGTGCTTTAATTGGCGTCGAAGTACAAAAGCACCTTTCATTTTAGCCTCCCCTCGCTCTTCCTCCTTCCTTCGCGAAGACCTTTTCTCCAAGTACTCTCTCTTTCTCAATATTTTGTTAACGCCGTCACTATGGTGAGCGCGTGTTACAATGCCCCCCCCCACGAGAATGGACCGAACTGGATAACTGCTGCGCACCCTGGTATGGAGCCACTCAATTAACGTGCACCGCCTTCGTCTTCGCCTCTGGACTCTGCTGTATCCGGTACACTAAGTCGTTAATTTTTTTATGAATGTATACAGGCCTTCCACTTTCTGCTGCAGATTGGGGTACCTTTCTTTCTTCCGCCATTCGTAGACTCTCAACACTTCTTAAGTACGACATTTTTGAGCATCAGGGAGTTCCATTGTGCCCATTAAGTTTTTTAACGTTTCGTTCGCGTCAGAAATGTCATCCCACCGTCGCCGCTTATTTTCCACTCAGGTCCAATCTCCTCATCTTGGGCTTTTGCCATTTGCACTTGGCCGTCCGTCCCTCTTTACGGTGTCTGGAGTGCTGCACACTAGTATCAATCATAGCGTGACTTTCTCTGCTTTCAGTGCGACGACGTAGACGATATTCGGACATACGCATGGACGACTTGACAACGCGTCGGCATTGGCATGTGTGCTCTTCCCTTTCGACGGATGCTCAGTGGTAATTCTGAAGCTGTTCGATCCAGCGAGCTGCTTCAGACCGATATCGTTGTTATTCAATTTGGGAAGACTCCTGGAAAAATACATAGCCAGATATCTGACCCAGATTATGGCAATGGAAAACGGCTTTCGGCTTCTTTTGCTACATGCTTTTTTTGTTTTGCCTTCATGTTCCCTTTTTAGCAATGAATACTCCCTTGACTTAGGGAAGCTTTTAGGGGCGGGGGTTGCGTGAGTTGGAGGTTTGAATTTAGGCAGTTGATTTTGTTTGGGAGTTTGTTGATGTGTATGAGTTTTTTTTATTTGCTTTTCATTTTTGTTAATTTATATTTCACATATTTTTCCTTTCTTTTCCTTACATATATGGTGTTTTCTTTTGCTTTTTAAAGACATTTTTATCATTATATATTTTTATTTTTGGTAATAAAGACTATATCTTGATCAAGTACCCAGTTTCTGTTGTAAGTGGGACAAGGGGGATGGGGAGTAGGAACGAAATCAAATTTGGTGAGTACAAGGAAGTGTTCAGAGGAGCCTGAGCAAAGTATGTACCTCACTGGAGGACCTGGCGAGTGCATTGAAACTTAGGGACAAGACTGGAATGTTGTTGGATCCGTCCGAGAGTACATGTTTGGGTTCAGTTGGGGAGTTTGCAATGATGTTTATTTGATGATTTGTTTTGTTTGATTATATATTTGTGTAACAGGCGGCCTTCGAGGTACTGGAAGGGGGACAATAGAAGTCGTTTCTTGGTGAGTGGGGTAGGGAGGAAGAGCTTTCATCGTCTGATGAATTAGGTTTTCTGCTTTCTTCAAGCCTTCCGCCTCCTTCATTGGAAAGGAGGTACATAGTAAGAATTGTTGTTGAAGGGAAAGAGGTTACGGGAGAAGAATGGTTTGTTGGAGTTGAACGCTGAGGTGGTCCCGGAGTTATTGGTGGGAGGAGGAGCTTGGAGGAATGATTTTTTCGGTTCCTTGGATTGTGCGACGGGGTTTGAGGATTTGGCTTCAATGGCGTTGGTTATTTCAAGGTAGACAGGGCAGGATTTATCTTTGGCCACATACGGGCCTGGGTAGTTAGCGCATTTTAATTTTTATCCGACAGGGAGGGTGCAGTGAGCTGCAATGTAGGGGCCAGCACACCTGAGGCATACTGGGTCTAGCATGCAATAGTTTTTTGTGAAGTCAAATCCTCCACATCTGAGGCACTGCGCTGGATTGTTGGGTCGATAGTGGTCTACGAGTGTGACCGGGAGACCACTGAGGGATCCTATTTTTTGCAATTTTTCTTCGTCTATTTTTTTTACGGAGAATTTTGAATAGGTTTGTGGGTTTCTGAGCTGAAATTTGGTTTGTGGCTGTGGTTTCAGAGGGTAGGGGACGTGCGGTGGTAATATTGTCGAACATTTCTATTTCTATACCTAGAGCGTACATTTCTTGAAGGATGATTTCTGACGGAATTTCATAGTTAATAGTTTTAATAACGTAAATTGCACTATAATTGGAGGGGAGCACGTTGATGAAATGGGTTTTTTTTGTTGAAATGAGTTGGTTTTTAATTTTTGAGTGGTCAGATATGCAGCTGCTGTTGATGTGAATGCATCTATCAATTACTGTGTTTTTAAGCGGGAACTTGAGGTCATATTTTATCTCGTCACAGTGTTTCGCATAGAGTTTACAATATTACATTTTTATTAGTGATATTCCTGAAGTTTGGTTAGTTTTTATCTGTGTTCAGTGTTTTGGAATTTTTGGTTTCTGTGGATTGTGTAAGGATGGGTAATGTCCTTTTTGAGGTGCGTAGTATTTTTGTGAGGTGACAGTAATACAGGGAGTCTGCATAGGTATTGCTCCTTTTGTTGGAGGGTTATCAGCCGTTGGCAGGGCAGTTGAGGAAGTTGCGGTTGTCTCGGAGGCTGTAGTTGTCTCCGATGCGAGATGGGAGAGTTCCTCTCTGCAATTTCCTTTTCCGGGTGGAGCCGGGGGTTTTGGAGTAGGGGTCTTGAGTGCAACTTGGAGTCGTAAGAAGGGTCTTGGGTGAGCTTTAATTTTACACTAGAGCGAGTTGTTGGGTCTTTGGGTCGTTGCGACTCGTCGCCGTCGGATGGGTTGAGTGAGGCGGTCATTTCTGGGGACGAGAAAGCACCGAGGGAGGGAATGGTCGCCTTCCATTTTGTATAGGAAGAGGGCGCAGTAGGGGGAATGCGCCTTGCTCGGCAACAGGCCGGGAGGGTGATCACTCTGCTTGCTAGCGTCCCCTTTTTAAGCAAGGCACTGAGAATGAGGTGATTGTGTGCTTTCTTTGGCATTTTCTGATTTTTTTCTCATTAAGACTCGAACCGGGTATTTGGCACGGCCTGCGGGCGTCTCCAAATCGTACCATTTTAAAGCAACAGGTTTCCTCTTCCTAGGGACTGTTTCTATTTGCTTTCTCTTGACCTGTGGGCCACATTTTTTCAAAAATCACATATAATAATAATGAAAACGATATGCCAAAAATAAAAATCATAAGGTATGTTCAAAGATAGTTTACAAAATAGTTTTAAAAAATCGGAATACATCTTCCTAAAAAATAAAATAAAACAATTCTATACTTGCATAAAAATTGCTCTATTGACACTAAAAACATTATTTGCTCCTTCGCTCTTGCATGTTACTCGTTTTGTTTTATGTTGGGCTGCTCTTTGTATTTTGCTTCATCTCATAACATATTTTTTTCTAGTCTGCAGTTCTAACTTAGCATTAGTACTCATTCTCTCACCACATGTATACTATATAGCTGTAAGTTACTTACTTCACGCAAACGCCCCTCACACGACACCGTGAGTCAAGTGCGCCACTCGTCAGTTGACCGTCACGGGTGAGTCTCGCGGACTCAGCCGTGATAAGACGGGACTTGTACTCGCCTTCGGTGCGATCAGCACTGCGTTCCAATCGTCTTAATTCATCAGCCTTGAAGACGATTGGGAAGCCTATCTCAGAAACGTCACCCGCCAAGGAAGACCTCACCCAGTGCAAAGTCCGAGAGCAATTCACATCGCGTAATGTCTCACTGGATGACTTGCTGTTAAAACTAAAGAAACCAAAAATAAGAAAATAATAGCAGCCAATAAAAATCACGGGAGGTTGAATGATAATAGTGAAAGATTTCACATGTATTATTGAGCGATGAGAACGATATTGAGAAGCATTATGTGGAAATTAGAAATGAGTTAAAATCCAAAGATCCACCACTGTGGACCGTTTATCAAAGTATCTAGTAGTCACTTCCACAGCACAGTAACATCCTTCGATAACTTTATTCGATTGAATCTACTGACTGTGCAAACAAAGTAATGAAAAGTGAACAATGCTTTCACAATCACATGACGTAAGCAAAGGTCACCACCACATTGGGTTTCTAGGTCACGTGATTCCCTTCCCTACCCCTTCACATTGAATTTGTGCTCACCGATTGGCTGAATTTCTAACAACTGCGCTCTTGCAATGGACGAACTCTAATGCTATGAGCGTAAGTTGTGGTCTCGTGTATTCCTTGATATTATCGGAAATATATTCATTGCTATTCGCTGGTATGACTTACTTTGTGAATTACCAGTCTGTAAATATATAATTCGAAGAAAAAATAACCTTTTTACGTCAATTGCTCCGAACTCCTCATTTCATGCGTCTGAAATCACCTCATCTCATTTCCCATTGGTGTATGTGCCGAATTCGATACACAACACCAGTATTAGATACAAACTTCTAAATTTGATTTAAAATAGCTATTAATGAGTCGGTTACCTGCATTAGTTAATCTGATGGAGGAAAAAACATTCTCTCGTGATATTACAACGTCTGGTCCAACATAAAGGCTTGCGTCGTCGGAAAGGCATAATGTCGGCTGAGAGTCCTCGAGTCTCATTTCCCCGTTGACTTTCAAAGAGAGCATGAAAGTGAAATGCACGGCAGTTGGGAATGAAATTCACTGCAGGGCATAATAATGGAGGAATGTTTACAGGCAGCGCATGGAAACAGGGATTCTAGTGTGCAGCAGGAAATTTGCAATTTAGACGGTGCTTACTTCAAGTCCAGTGGAATGAGATATGCAGACGGGAAAATGTGCTACCACCGAGATTTTGGATGAGTTGATAAACAAATCAATTCTAAGAGTATTTGGATAGTTTGATACAACAAGCTGATTGGGAATTGTTAATGGCGGCCAAGTCAAGTAGGTAAAGTGTGTTTTTTGCTAATATAAATAAAACTACGTGGTTTAGAGAAATAAGTATAATTAACAATTGTAGGGAATAAAAAACCTACAGTTATACGTTCCTTTGGTAAAAATCTATTAATAACTTTTCATTGTATTAATGTCTAAGTTTTAAGAAATAAATGGCCATTTTTTCAATCACTCTGAAAGTTTAGGTCCCTTAAATTTCAAATTATTTGATGCTATAGGCATGTGGTATAATAACAAACTATCAAGTTTTCACGCTTGAAAGTTAAATAGTGTAGACAATAAATTAGGTTGGAGGAAATAAAGGTCTTTGGTAAAAACACCTATTTAGAAGGTCACAGGACAGCTACGTTGTCGCAGGAGGATTTAAAATAAAGGTTTGACCTTTCAAACAAAGTTAGAAAAATGTCTTAACTTTAAAACTGGGAACTCTTAAAATTGATTTATCTATCAACTCACCAAAAATATCAGCAAAAGCAATTTCCCCCCGTTTATGATCAATGTTGGAGCAATTCCGACTGAACTATTCACGGTATAAAGAAAACAACTAAAAATAGATAGCTAACCGGAGAATGCTGAGTGGCACTTGACATTCTACCGCTATATGGTGCATAACTGCAAATTGGATGCCAAGCGACGCACGCCAGAATCGGACATAAATCACGCAGCATCCCTGGACCACCCGCCGAAACATCTCTTCCCCCTTCTCCGCTCCTCTGGAAGGGGCACGTTGACTGAACAAGAGAATAGATTGAATATCCTTTGCTAGTTGTCAAATTTTAAATTTCCTATTTCCCTTCAAGCATCAATGATCCAGAACCTAGATTCCAGTACCAATTCCTACATGCACAAAAATCGTGACTAGACAAATTCTTATTCTTGGTATTCATTTTGTGTTGGTAGACGATTAAAGCTGAAGGACGTCGTGAAAACCCATAAACGGAGTCTCTCCTATGAGAATACTTACGTTTGCAACTTGCTTTATTATTTTATTTCTGATAGGTAATTGTAAAATATGTCGTTAAATAAATTTACTGTTATTGATGTCATTATTAGCTTATTAAAATAATAATTTCATTGACTAGCTGCAGGGGTTAGTAAATGAGTGTGTCTGATGCACTTGGAGTTACTTACAGTGGGCTAGTTACAGTGAGAATGACTCAGCTGTTTTCTGAGTAAAAGATATCAGTGCTTAGTTCCTGACAGAAACATTTGCTGATTTTCTTATTTATCAACCTTCATCCAATCAGTACCAAAGCAGCATGAAGGACGTGGAGAAAGAGATTGGCTAATATAATTGGGTTTTAATTTTATCATCTCTCAAGAATGAACGCTCAAATTTGTGTCTTCCTCGATTGTTTATAGTTTCACACTTATAAACACCGATTTGCTAATCAAACAGAGAAAAACAGCAACCTGAGTGTTAATTCGAAATGGAACTCCACAAAGCTGGAAATGCTTTTCTTATTTACTTGTTTTTCGCTTTTTCATGGATCCATGGTAACCATTTCATTTAATTACCTTATTTGGTTACCACTTCATTAACCCTTCATTAGAATAGTGGTAAAGCAGCCGACACTCGTCCCGAGGAACATTCAGAGAGTCGTCACATCGTGTACACAACCTGGCGATTTGTTTTCTAGATAAAATATGTCGTACTTTTCTTTAACTCGCTTTTACATGAATTTTTCATACTTCAATGGAACCATGGTTGCCACTTCACTTTACCTTAATACATTCGATTCCATTCGATTAAATACTCCCAAGTTCCCAAAACCCCTTTCACATCACCCGCTCGATCCTTTGTCCCATTCCATGCACTTTCTTTTTATGACTCTCTTCCTCCCGAAACTTGCCCCTTCAAGTGCAAACCTGACCCCCTTCACCCTGTCAGGACATCCTTCCCTCCAACCCACTCTGGCCACATGAAGCTCATAATCGTCCCAGCCTTTTCCTCTTACCACTGTTTACAGCCACTCAGTGCACAAAGGCGTCTGTTTTGTTCGAAAAATGATCGAGCAATTGATTTCAATTCTTGACGTCGTAAAATTATTAAATGTTGCAGTGCCGTAAGTCAGGTGAAAATAGGGTATTCCAGTGTTAGTTATGATATTGTCAATATACATTCTACAGAATCGATACATTTCAATAAATTTAACTCTGCTTATTTTTACATAATTTCCTTTAACACGCTTTCCCATGAATCCATGGTTATCTACATGGTTACCACTTTATTCATAACTAAATAATAATAACCTAATGACATACCCTTCATATATATCGTGATTAGAGGTGGAATAGGGGTAAAGTATCCGACTCTCGTTCAGTGAAACAATGTCGTCGCATCAATTCCACAACCAGGCAATATTTTTCTTCTAAACAATCCTAGATAATTAAATGTTTAGAAAACAACTGCTGTTGTTTTTTAATATTTTATTTTTTACATTAACATTTTGTAAAGTTTGTTCCACTTGTGTTGTTTATAATTATTTTATTAACTAGGACAGAAAAGAAAAAAAATAATTTAAGCATGATTTTCAAAATAATTTTTTTTATCTAAAAAAAATATTTTAACATTTTACTTAAAATTAAAAATATTTTCACAATTGAATGAAAGTTTACCCTAATAAGCGGAAACAATTGAATTCAATTCACGGAAATTAGCCACAAAATGACGAGTCCACAACGAAAAGCATGGGGCGCGACCTCATTTATATTTCGCAACTTAACTTTAGTTCATTTAAAGATTTTATAGAAATTGTATATTGATTGTATTTATTTCATTGAATATCAAAACGTCATCATATATTAATGAATTCATGCTGATATCGAAATAGAAAGAGCGCCCCATTCTTTTTGTTGTGGTCTTGTCATTGTGTGGCTAATTTCCTTGAATTAAATTTAATTATTTCAAGTATTAGGCTCAACTTTCATTCACTTGGAAAATTATAATTTTTTTCCTTTTTTAGTACGATGTTAAGAATATTTCTTATTTTTAGATTTTTCATAAAATTTTATTTATTTTTTTTAGAAAAGCACGATTATTTTTTTTTAAATTCTTTATTATTTGGTTATTTCTAGTACTCTTGAGTTCACGCGATCGGTGAGCCAGCGTCACCCTTCGGTGGATATGTCAAGGGTCCCTGCTCCGTGACCCAAGCCAAATCATTGGTAATGGAAGAGAGTTGATGGAACCATACGGTATGATACCACGTTATAAATACGGAAGCTACGACAATTCTTAATCGACCATATTGAATTCTACAGTTGTGCATGCGGCCCAAACGTAAGTTTTAACAGTTAATTTTTCGTGGTAGCGTAAAATGCTTTCTATTAAAATTCAGTGTATATAATTTTCAAGAATAGTGCTGTTTTGTTTATGTATAAAATGATGAAAAATGCACGCGATAACAACATGGATCATTTATCGCAAGAAAATAGTTTTCGCATGCGTGGATCAAGACAAGTGGAGGGGAAATGGCGTTGTGGCGGGGGAAGTAGACGCGAACCCTATCACAAGGCCACCACCCTTCAAGGACAGCCCCCTCTCTATGAAGGGTCCGTCCGCCCGGCGCTCAGAGGATTGGGGAAGGACCCTAATCGAGTTTAGGACGCTCGCCTTGCGATATTTCCCAGCATTCGCATGGACTCTAGGGGGTCGAGGGGGAGAGACTTTTTGAAAGGAAAAGGGTGTGGGGAGGGCAATCGTATTGAGGGGCAGAACACACGATCAGGGGCGGCCCCGGACACGACCTCTGTCAAGGCCCTAATCATTATTCCCCCCGAGACCATTTCGCATGAGTGAATTATACTACGCTGGTGGAGCGTGGCTGCAATGCTCGTTAATAGCACCTCTGCCAAATTCCCATCTCCCGCCTTTAATAGCTATGTTCAGTCGGCGATTGATGCGTGAATGAGAGTAGTAAGCCACAACTTTTATGGCATCCCTTGAGTAGCCATTCTGATAGAGTTTGATTTCAGCCCAATAATTAATCAATGTTTTAATATATCAATTTTGTGATACATGTGATAAATTATCAAAGAAACAATTTTTAGGGACATTTTTTCATACATCAAGTCATACCTAAATAATATTTTATTGACTCAAAGTTCCACCCAAATTCACTGACAAACAGTTAATTTGATTTACAATACTTTCTCTTATCAAGTACTGCGATTATAAGTGAATAACTTGATGAGAGCATGTGTAATAGACTCACAGTTATAATGGCTTCGCTCGACTTTAGATCCATATATTTATGGGGTAACGTCATGTATTCTAATATAGACGAGTCAATTCATACGATGGTTCATTCAATTACTAGTTGTTGGTCCTGGTTGTTCGGTTTACCCTTCGTCGCCTTCGTCCTGATGTGGACGCCAGCGGAGAAGTCGCTGAATTACGACTGATTAGTGAGTTAAGAAAGTTCGGTTGCCGTCCCTCAAGGACGACACGGGCATCTTTCGAAACACCAACCGGACTTCTTCACTCCAGACTTGAGGTAAGGTTCGGGACGCAACGTAGAACTTCGCCCTCCAGATTCACATAGTAGTGGTTTTGCCGTAATAAATAAATAGAACGTTTATTGCCCTTGACCCCCATCAGTCTTCAGATATTTGGGTATATCATTTACACAAGATATAATTTAAAAAATATATTCATATTTACAAGATAGTGTTTACACAAAAAAATTAAAATTGATTACAGTGTTACAATAATTATTTCTATTTTTTTTCTCCTTTAACATTTTTTCGTGAATATGGAATTAAATAATTTTCCTTTAAAATAAGTTAAAGATTGACATGTTTTTTCATCTATTTGGAGAGAATTTCAATTTCTTGATACAGTGGCGATGTATGATTTATGATACATTTCAGTTTTGTGCTGTGGGATCTGTAGTTCTAAATGATGGGATCTTGTTAGCCGGTTTTGGATGTCTTTTTTGAAAATAAAGGAGTTGAACAGGTACGGAGGACAGGTTGACTTGAAAATTTTTGAAGGCGGAGAGAATAGATAAATGAAGCAGTCTTTCTCTAACATTAAGCCATTTTAGTCTCTTGTATAAATTAGTAACATGATCCCACCGTTTTCGATCACGTACAAATCTCACAGTAGCATTCGTAGTCATCTGGAGCTTATTATTTGTTTCTTCGTTAATATTGCTTAGTACACCGCAAAAGTAATCAACATGTGGGAAAAAAATCGCATTTACGATTGATTTTCGTAAGTTTGTAGGTAACTGTTTTTTGGATATCTATAATTGGTGAAGGGTTTCATAGCTTTTACTCCTAATATTTAGGCAGTGGGTATTCAAATTTAAGTTTCTGTCCATTATTACCCCAAGATATTTTACGTGTTCTTCATAGGGGACTGCTATATTTTTGACTGTGATTGCTGGGATGCGGGGAAAATTTATCTTATTGTTAGAAGTAAGGTTCCTTTTGCCGAAAATAATAGCCTTAGTCTTATTTTCATTTAGTTTTAGGCCACTGGTCTCAGCCCATGCGTTAATATGGACAATATTAGCATTTAAGCTAGCAATAGTCTGTGTTATTGAGGGTGGGAGTTTCATATGAATGATCTATCGAAACTATTATGATCCCTTATTGTGCGTGGGAAAAAATATATTTAAATCTATCGGTTCTGCAGTTAATTTCCTTTATCTTATACCTGTGATCGCTTCTACCGTAGTACGTTGGCTCTAGCAGTATATGTTGAACGTCCGGCAAAAAACTGTCTGCTCCAAACTTGAGCAAAAGATTTAACATGTATTTTTCCCTTCGATCAGCAAGAGATTTCCACCCCAATTCATTCAACAATTCGGCAACGCTGCTAAGTTTATCGTAACAAAATTTCACAAATCTTGTTGCTCTCCGATTATAGCTGCCACGCATCGCACCACTCCTGTATTGTCGCGAGGTCCTTAGTTAGCGCTAGCTTATCATTAAGGCTACGGATTTCTCTATGCAAATATTCTAAGCTTACTATCAACTGCTACACCGGTATCGTTAATGTACAAAAGGAACAGAAGTGGGCCTATGACACTTCCCTGTGGGACACCCGATGTGACTTTTACTTCGTTAGAGTTAGCGCCATCTAATACATCCCTTTGCACGCCATTGCTTAAGAATTCCCTAATCCAGGAAATAACATCGTCGTCTAACTTATCTATAGAATTTTAATTTCATGAGTAGCTTGCTGCGGGAAGCTTTTCCAAATGCCTTTTTAAAGTCAATAAAAATTGCATTAACTGGAACGTTAATTCACCCGAGACTAAAATATCTTGGCAAAAAGTGCCAATCGAGTTTCGGAAGATCTTCCCTTTCTGATTACGTGTTGCATTTTTGTTAACAAGTAGTAGTTTTTTATAGTGTGTTGCTTCTTAACAATCACCTGATTTGTAAAAATATAGGACTATGAAAGTGTTTCAGTTAATCGCACATGTCAGATGCTCCATGTGCAGTACGCCTGAAGTATCGCTCACTAGAATCTTTCACCAATTATATGATTACATGCACATGCATAAATTAAAACTGAAAGTCGGTCCTGCCTCCAAGAAACACACAAAGTTGCCAAGTAACTTTGTATATATCACTAGCAGGAAAGATACTAGCAGTCTGTAAAATTGTCACGCACGGGAAATGGCTCCCTTGACCCTACCTCGGGAAGGTGCGGGGGTGGGGGAGGGGTGGGGGGAAGGGACGTAGGGAATGAGGGTGCAGAGGACGCAGGACGAGGAGTCAGCTTACTGCGGCCCGCGCGCACCCGGCGCGGCGTTGTGTGTGGAGAGCGCGGCAGTAGCCCCCGCTAAAATATTTTATTCGTGGAAAACAGTTGCTCATAGGTAAAAATGGGGAGAATGTTGATCCTGAATGCCTGTAACTTGGCGCGTTACCCCTATAACTTATGTTTCTTTCCTCTAATCGGGAAAATTGAATGTCACTGCATTTATGCCTCTTGAGCGACCTCTAAATGTTAACTTATCCAGCCGATTTTTTTTAGGGTTATCTTTCTTTACCCAATAGCATAGTTTGACAGGTTGAAATTGAAAATCCGAGAAACGTAAAAAATAAGCCACGCCTTAATGATCATGCAATTAAAATTAGAATATGTTCAATTTTGCTCGCATGATCTCGTGAATATGAGCATGATACAAGCGCACCACTTCCATCTGGGTTGTTTTGATAAGAAATTCACATACTTCGCTAAATCAATCTCATAATAATATAAAATTAAGGAAAGTAAAGCCATATCAAATATATAATATATATCTATGCAGGAAGGATAGGAATCTATCTATGTAGGAAATTAATATCTATGTATATAGCCAGGATGCACTACAGAGACAGGATGCCTTTGGCAGACGTGGAATGGTTTGGTCATTTGGTTAACACTATCTTGGAGGTTTTGCAATAAGAAAACATCGAATCCTATAGGATTATTCCAAATAGATCTGACCAGACATTGATTTGTTTATTCAGGCCTGCAGAAAAAAAAATCTGGCCGTATGTGGACTTCAAGATCAGGATGGTAGAAGTATGTTCGTAGTGATATCAACGATATCTATACTACAGCTTTCATCAAAGTTTTAGGCTAAAGACTATGGGAGATACTGCCAAATACAGAAACGCAGAATAGATCTTAGGGCAATGATCTCTCTTTGGACCAGTTTATTGAAAGAATCATTCATAATCATCCTTGTATTCACAGTATTTCATTCATTCCTGATCGCCGCGTCGACTGGGTACATTTTTGAAACAAATGCTCGCTTCGGAAGCAGGAAGCGATGGAAGAATGAGTAGGGTGCCCGACTCTCAACGGACGGATTGAGATCGAGGAGAAATGAATCGAATTCCAATCGGGAGATGAAACTTTTTTCGTAATTATCCTACGTTCCTTTGCAAAAAAATTTTAACACTGCATTATCAATTCTTGATCCACAGAATAATCTGTTTTTTTTCGAAACATTTGACATCAAAGTTAAAACATTTTGTCCAGATCGGAATTAGACTGCTGCAAGCATCACATGTCATTTTATATCGTAATAATTTTATTTTGATGTCACCGTGATAAATATCGGATCACTATCTTCGTTGTTTTGATTGTGAGTTCACTTCGATTTACAGAATTAAACCCTTATTTTACAAATGATGTAAAATATAGCCATTCCACTGCAAATGAAAAAAAGAAATCTGTAGAAAGGACGCATTGCATACGTTTTGGATGGTGTGGAATAAAGCTATGGTGGATGTTTTGCATAGTTTTTTTTCAAAATTCTTTGTGATTAAGACGGTGCCTAAATAACTAACAATGTGAAAATTCACTCCTTACGGTTCATCTACAACAGTATAACGCTACTCACTTAACTTTTGCAGTAACTCAGGGTTTAAGTCATGAATATTCATGAGTGAATCAAGTAAACGAATATCCAAACAAACAATCCGTCGTCGAAACAGCTATGTTGGTCGGAAATCTCCCGTAATCGATATATAAAATCGAGAGATTCACGCATTCAGTCTGCTCAGAAAATTCACGGAATTAATTCACCGTGTAAAACAGGGAACTTTCCATTTCATCATTGAAATTAATTCGCGAATTAATGCTCGAATGATTATGCACAAGATCATTCACCGAGTAAAAGGGCCGAGCACCGAGTTACATCAGGATTGCTCTCTCCCGTCAGGAGTAACTGCGCAGAGGACGTCGCCATCACCGGGTTAAGGATCGTTACTGTGCACAGAGGACAAAATACAATACAAACGTGATGAATGAAAATCTAAGCCCCCGTGTTAAAAGATCTCTTCACGTCGAGTATGGTTTATGACACCTGTGGCGGTACATGAACAACTACTCACTTGGAGAGGGACGGAAACGTTTTTGTGACACGAAGAAAAAAATTGATTAAATAATATTTTTTTTGCAATGGACAGGCCTTGTCAGAAAATATAATGTTAGAAGGAAAAATAGGGATATAATTTTGAGAAGTAATGTAAATTTTTTAAATCTGTAAAAAATAACACATTTAGTGTAGAGTAGTAACTGCATAAAACTATTGGCAAAGTACGTGCGATGGCCATTAGGGGTGAGTGGCAAAGAAACAAGCTTAACTTTCGTGCGTCTAGCCCTTTGGCGATGGGGACGAGGAAAATTTCTTTGCTTTGGCAGTACGGAGCTTTCATGCACGTTAGAATCTTCTCAGGTGGGTACCTATTTCCTTAACTTGGGTTGGGGCCTAGAGGGGTGTTGAACCTTTTTCTCGACCACCGAGCGGAGATAATCTTCGCCCCTTTCCGCTTGGGTTCCCCAATACGGCATGTGGTGGCGGTCATCAATTCTTTTATGCGATGGCTTTGCTAAAAACATTGTTGCTACAGCCTCGATATTTATTTAATTGGAAATTAATTATATTAGATTTACAATGTCTTTACAGCTTTTAAACCAAATTCTACCGTTAACATTAAGCTCTCTAGCAACAAAAATCGTATCAATGTTCAAATAAGTAATTTCGTCATTGTATTCCGCACTCGGAAATTGTTTTGACGATTATTCGACGATAAAAATTGTTACAAATTTAAAATCTCCTTATTAAGGATATTGGCATCATCAGAGCGCGAATCAAAGAATCGGTACTTTTCGAAAATTTTCACCGTGTTTATTCATGAGATGCACGGTCTACGGAACTCTTGTTTTTGGAAATTTATGCACAAATCACATTTATCACGTACGAATATGTTGATTATGTAAACATTTCCCAGCCTTTTTTTGTTATTCTTATTCTTACTTTTCTTATTTCTAAAATCATCCGACTTTAGGAGTATGAAATTCTTCGAAGCGAATGTTATAACTTCAACATTTGTGTGCCTCGGGATTCAAAACTGCCAGGAATCACTGTATTCATTAGGCGCGGCACTTAACATGCTCACCACGCGTCCTACGTTCTGCTCCCAATTCAGCTCCATGGAAACGCGATATGGAAACGGAATCGATTTGCGCACAAAAGAAGAAGCGCGAAAGTGGTCGTGGCGATGTTTTCGCGCCGATGCGTTGCCAACGGAGCGCCAACTTTCGATGGATGGATTCATATACTCGCGAATAGGGCCAAAAAAGCTAATCCCAAGGGGAGCGGCTGGCTGGATCAGCACAGATAGGCGCGAGGGAATTCCATCAGCGGCACTCAATGTTCGTTCGCCCTCGACTCCTCTTCCGAGGCCTCACGGAAGGAGTTCCGCCCTTGGGAGCCGTGTGCAACAGAGAGCGACCGAGCGACGTCTTGCTAACGCAGAAGCCAGAGAAAGGAATCTTGCTGTGACGTCGGACACGGCAAGATACGTGGCTTTTGAAGCGTGGAGCCCCTTTAACCTTGCGGGAATATTAGCAACACTGCGAGAAAATAGGAACTGTGGGGTTTAAGTTACTACCAAATGTCACTTTTCTCTAAAGCTTTTAATTGCTAACGGAAAGTGGAGAGTTGATAGATGTTCTTTTAACTACCCATGTATTAAGGAGGCGTGCAAACGAAGATGGAGCATTTTTGCCAATTTTTTCTAACACCCATTCTCATTTAGAAAAAATATTACGGGGACGCAAATCGTGATAACCAAAGCAAATGACTCTTAAACGTGAAACCGGGATTCGATTCGAAGTGATTTCTGTGTCTGGCGCCACGAGCCTCGTTGTTGCTGTGGAGACAACATTCTCCAGAGAAGGTGAAATGTAAGAAGACTCCACCCTAAGCGATGGTGGAGCCTTATTTTTGGGCGTGGAGTTCCAACAGAAATAAATGACCACCAAAACCTAATTCCTCATTTTAATCCGGGAATGCATTCAAGTCTTAAGATTCACCAGCACTCGCAATTGTATCAACGAAATGCTGAAATGTCGCCAGTCACCAGTGGAAATGCTGGAGGATTTTGTACCTATTGGACCTCCTTTACCATTTTTACATACCTACTGTCCTACGAGGTGCCGCAGAGGCACGTGCCATGGGGCGTGTAGACAGCATACATAATGTGTAGGGAAAGGAAATTGGGAAAAAGAAGAGAGATGGGACAAAAATAAATAGGAATTTCACGGAACTTCTAAGCTCTCTTGCTCTATAAAAGTGTATTGTAATAGTGTCTAGTGTTACGTGGAGTGAAGGAAGTTTTCAACGCATTAATTCGGAAGTGTAGGTGTCTCTAATTCCGTCGCTACTATCAGTTCAAGAGAGATGACTAGAGCGGAATTAGAATAACGTCCTCCGTGTAATAACTCGCATCATCTGAAATTCTCATCCAACCCCCCAACGAGTCTCCTTCTTAACGGCTCCCAGCGGCCAGTCCTTCATTCTTCAGATATTTATCGCCCTCTTTTCATTCGTGGAAGTCTTTCACGGTTGGTGCGGATTTCCTCTTTATTCCATAACCTTAAATTTCTGATTAGGGATTCAAACGCATGCAGCATATTCGAAGTGTAGCAAAATCGTAGTCAATTAGCCTCTCTTTGTATGGCTTTAACGTCAAAGGGCCTATCTATTATTTGATAGATATAGTCTAGTTGTTAGAATAAAGCGCTGCAAATGTTACGTGTTTCCCCCACACTACGCCTGAAATCTGGCTCCATATCTGGAAAAAGCGGAAAAGGTAATATTTTCAAGTTTCATAAAACTCGCTTTGAATATGCGGTTCACGAATCATATTGTTTATAGCATCATCAAAAATGTTTAATTTTGCCCAAAATAAATTATTAAGCTCAAAACATAGTTTAAAACAGCATCATATTTCATAAAAAGCGTTTTTAATTTATTTTTTAAATACATGACTAAATGTTTTGAATACATCGCATAATCAAAATTGAAACAATATAAAGCAGGAACACAATTTTAAAAGGAAGGAGTTTCATTACTCAATAAATTGCAATAAAAAGTAAAAATTTAGTTTTGCTTTCTGTTGCCACGTGCTTCTGTGCGCATTGAAAAATAAAATGTTAATGTATTTCAAATTAATAAAATTAATAATTTGCGTAACCATAAATATTAAGTCTAAGGTCCAATTGATATGTCACAATAGAGTCGTTACCGCTGTATCCATAAGTTTTGACAGCAACATTGGGTCCATTTCAGCAATCATTGAGGCGTAGACACACATTTTTCATAAACATGATTAAATATGCTTCATTATATTTGCTCTGGAAGATTCATGAGAATTATTGGTGGCAAACTTTAGTACTCAAAAGTCGCGTTAAATATTATAATAAACGCATGTTACATACGTTTTAACAGCATGAGCTAATCAGAATATGAAAAGTATACCTACCTTTATTTATATATTAATTATTCAACACCCTTTTTCAGTTTTATCAGGAGATAAGAGGAGCTAAATTAGAGAGCCAAAAAAGGTTTAATTTTTGTTGCACGTGGAACCGAGTGGTAGATGTATTTTTTTTCTTTTTAGTACACTTTTTAAACAACTTAACCCTTTTCCTTAAAAAGTTTGTTTTTGCTGAACATTTCGTTTACTGTATATTTTTAAAATACTGGTAATTAAAGTTTAGCTTTGATATATTACATTTGTGATGTATGTGATGCCTACAACGCAAATTCTTGTTAGTTGTTTATTTGTTTGCTGGAATGTTAGCAACACCTTTGTTTGAGCGAATGAGCGGATCTAGGAACGGATCAGTCCGTGCACGAGAGGAACAATCGAGGAGAACGACTCCTTCGTGGAGGAGAGAAGTGCCGTCATTCTAGTTTCGACTCTATAACGTAAACGCGTCGTTAAGTTGAAGTAGTGATGGTATTAATTGATTTTTGTATTTCCTCCGGAAATGGCCCTATGTACAACATTTCAGAGCTTAACGTAATCGAGAAGTAGGTTACATTGAGCCAGACAAACAGGTCAAACTCAAAACCGTTTAGTAAACGTGTAGTTATTTAAATACTGTCGGTCTGCATTCATCACTTCAATTCCTTTGGAAATGGATCCATGCGCAAAATTTAAGAGCTGGAAGAGCTGGAGAGGAATTTAAGAGAATGTCTTTGGGAAGTCTGTTAAATTTCAATTACAGTATTTTACCAGGACAAGCAGGTGAGGCTTAATGCAAACCTTTTAGTAATAATAAAACTACTGTGGACTATATTAATATAGACTGTGGACAATCGGAAAAAATAACGTTTCGATCTTGCAGTGATTGTGTTGATTGTTTAAGTAGCACGTGAAGCGCAATCAACATTTCTAACAAATTAAGAGTAATTCTTGGATTGCAAAAAAAAGACATCGGGTGACACTTGAGATTTATATGCCGGGAGGAATGGACTGTATTGAAAAAAAATTGATATAGAAAGCAGCTTCCCATTACTCACCTAAACGTGAATGAAAATTGCGTAATTGACTCTGCCAAGCACTTGAGCTTCGGCACCGAACTTACTTTATAAACATCGAGGGAGAGAGAAAATCAGTCGTTGATACTCAGCGGAATGGTGGCATAGTATTGGAGGTCTGGAGAAAAGCCTTTCTTCGATCTCTTATTCAGAAAGATTCCTAGCCGTTTCTGTAATCATTCGAAGTTAATGCGACTGGATGTATAATATTCAAGTGGAAAAATACACCCATTTCCCTTTTCTTATCTCAAAGACAAAGTGACATTGGACCCGTTATCCGCACACGTACCGGGCACACGGAAAGTGGGAAGGGTCGAAAGCGGTATGGTTTACTACCTCTACATGGAGTACCATCCAAACAGCCTATTGGCGGTATCTTTGACGTGCATTGGAAGCTGTGCGCGTCTACAGATTCGGAAGACGGGTTCTATTGGTTATGGGTGTACATTTACGCAACAAAATCCAGGAATTTCATATATCCTCCGTATGCATTCAAACTAACTCCTGGTTATTCTCGGGGGGTCGATCCATGGTTCATAGGCTCAGCGAACACCTCGCTCCTTCACTTCCTCCATGCTTAAGTCGAAACATTGTTCCGCCTCCCTTTTCATCGATGTGCAACTCGTGTGTAGTCAGGCCTTTGGTTGACAGTAGTTTTCTATTGATGGATTTACTTATCAGTACCTAGCCATCAGATCGATTATTACAACTATACTGGTAGGTTCTGTCACTTTTTTCCGTTCTAAGATAAATAAAGAGGTTTAGAATTGATCACCATTTCGTAATTGGCGAGTAACAGTGGAAGTAACTGGTGAGTCTATATTTACTTACTAAAGTTGCTCTTTAATTCCAATACTTTTTACATGCAATAATCTTGACCCTATATTTAAGTATTAAAAGAAGGTCATATAGTAAAATATATTTGAACCTTTATCTTGCGTTCTCCTTGACTCTAAAATTCAAAGAATGTTGTTTGGAAACGGCAAAATTTTATGTGAAGCAAAATGAATGGTATATCATGCCACCTCCAGAACATATACATCTGTTACATGTTTAATAGAGTCTGCTTCAATGCCAATTGGTGAACTTTCAAGAGGCCTAGAAGTTGCGAAACAAAGATTTACGAAAATGTAGAAAGCACTACGCTCGAAATATTTCATGTCTCCACACCAATGGGGACATTTTTTGACTTTTGACCAAAAACCAGCACATTATGTGTCACATTATACAATTTCCGAGGAATTGTGTCATGAGTTCCATGAATTCTTAAAAAAATCCCGGACTCAGCCGACTAGTACGAGGAGGAGTGCAATTCAAGAGAATCTGAAGCGGAATTCTGAAATTCCACCTAAATATTAATTTGTTTTATTATGCTAGTAAACAAAAAGGTAAATGAATGCTCATCGAAATACCAATGGAAGGTTTATTTAACGATGAGTTGTTTTCATTTTCAGCATAAATATTTATTAGTTCACCGAAGATTACGATCCATTCAATGCAATTTTGTAATTTTTTAATTTATTTTAATCTATTACAGATGTATATAAATTAAAGAGGATTAATTTTTAAGCATATTTTAGAGATGTAAGCACTTTTCACACAAACTATTCTTGTATGGGTATTTTAGGGGTCTCCTATCCCCTGATATCTCTTCAAATAATTGATTTTCGTTGAAAATAGCGGCAACATTTAAATTGGACCGTCATAAAACCCAAGGGGTTCAATTTTCATTGCAATAAGATAAGTCTGTTCCTTGTTCCACTTTTACGCAATACGGACCACTTTGCGGTGATTCGTAGATATTTGACTCCATCTGACACTCTTATATTAACCCAACTTTGCGTAGATATGGGGTTGGTGTTATTTCTTTTGTAATAAGTAAATTGAAAAACATTTGCTTAGAACACGCACAAATGAGTAGAGAAATAATGAACTAAGGCACTAGAAACATTTTTAAATATGGTTAAATGCTGACAGGATATAACACGCTTACGGTAACTCCCGAGTGTATTTGTCATTTTTTGCTCAGTCAACTTTTTTCCATCATCATTCTCACATGATACTACGGCTGCTTACTAGTCTCATATTCCGTCAGCGTTAGCTGAGTTTAAAAAAGGAAAGTCTCAGTTTAAAAATGCCTGGATTTCATTAATCTCACGACGACGTAACCTTTTCTTGAACTTGTTATTAATTGATTGTTCCGAAATTTTATAATATATCACATTGTCGGTTAGTTGACGTGAGCTATATTGATATGATAGAACTTATTAGCACCGGTTTGCATTCCTTCCGAAGAATTATTCGACCCTAAATTATAAAACCTGTCTTCAATGTTCATTAACATATCATTTTACATATGAATGAACTTAATTTAATTATCATTTATTCCCCTTTGCTTGCCTTTGCTGAATTTCTATTTCAAAGTACTGTTAAAAATTCAAATACCTTACAACTTGGAGCAAAGCACTTATTTCGGTCGTGGCTTTTTAATTATTTCTCCGTTTAACTTAAGAGCACCTCCACTCCGCATCTTCGCAAATGAATGCTCTAGTGTTCCCTTTCTTTTGTATATTTCTGCTTTCATTTTATTAAAATAATTTCTGTGCGCGATTTCATCCCAGGCAAAGGCATCCTCCAAAGGAAACCGTCTACTCCACGTCATTTTCCGTCGCACTTGCTCTTACGATTTCTCGCGACGACGAACATTCAAATACCACGCCAACCTCCGCTCTCAAGAGCGACGACCTTCGATGTCCCCGCATTGCATTGCACTGCCCGAATAACATCAGCGGATAGAGAAGATCCATAGTTTGGTGTGAGTTCCCAGTGAGCCAGCCCTAGAGCATACCAGAGTATTCATGGCCCGATGATATACCGGGAATTGAAGCGCGCTATAGGTACTCGGTCGCCGTCTCTCGATTGCAAAGAGAGCGAGCTCATGGATGAGTCAGGTGAGGATGGGGGTCCGTCGAAAAGGACGAGGTGGAATGGGTAAGCTCAGGATATTGGATAAATGAATAAGAAGAAGCGCCTCGGGCAAGTCCATCGGCTAAGTCCGGAGGGGAAACAGTCCGCAGAGGGGAAACTGTCCAAAGACGGGAATTTGGCCAAAAAAGGGGGGATGGGGGTGTATGAAAAATGTCACAGAGTCATGACGAATATGTACCTGCTTTCCAGCGGTTGACAGGCGAGTAATATATATTGACCTGCCGTATTAGGGGAGTCAGTGGTAGAGGTATTTTTTTATAGCTCTCATGGGCATAGGAGGGATTAATCCGTAATCAGAGAGGCGGAAGTAAGAAACAGGTGAAATTTCATGGTATTTACATTACCATCAATTTACGAAGTGGAAGGTTTTAGCTTCGGCGGAGGGATAGCTGAGAGTTGTTTTCAGCAATGGAGGAGGATTTTGGCGAATGTGGGAAGTTGTAAGCATTTTGGTGCGACGACCCCGTTGCACATAAGTTAAGGAGCCTACGGGAGCTTCCGGAGGTGGCGATGGAAGGCCGATTAACCTTTTTTTTAATTTCTTGACCGTATGCGGAAGGCCCGTGCAGCGCACTGTATGTTTGAAGGGAGAGGTCCATAGAGCGGAGGTCAAGGAGGTTATCTTTCAGGTTGAGACAGCTGGAGGTTAACAGGTATCTAAGGACATTATAGTTACATTCCTTCGTGTTCTCAAATAAATGGGGAATTGGTCCTTGTAGAAGAGCTCACTAATTCTATGGTCACCATGGTGATATTTGTTAGACATGATTGCTCAAGGCGCTATTAAACGGTCCATTTTCAACATCTTACTGTTTCAAAATGGCAGTAGGCAATGCCAAATTTTCAGAATCGTAAATTCTCAATTCTCATTCACATTAACAGAATCATAAAGCTACACTAACGAGAGATATGCAATTAACCAATAGTTATGTCATACAATAGCTTGAGCCTTGCATTTGCACATGGGCTCCATGTCCTGGAGGACAACTCAGTGCACATGGGGAGACCGTTGCTTATAGCTAAAGCTACATAATCATGTCAGAATTGAAATTTAATGGCGAAGTAAAATGTTACTTAGATATCAACTTCAAATTTTCTTGATTCCCACAGAAAACTAGGCTATAGATGACTGTAATGAAGCATAGGCCAATGAGAGGTCGAGATGACCCAAGGAATAAATACGAAAAGGTATCAGAGGCTGGAAAATGATTCTAAACGGAAGATGCAAGTGGAAAGTCATATTACTGTAGGAAAAAGCTAACCAAATTGACATCCGATGTAATATCGATCCGATCTGCAGTTCATAGCTGTGGTTTCCGATACCCCGAGATGTCACATACCTCGCAGGGCAAACGCGGTGAATCACAGGCTCCTGCAGCGAAACTTAATTGCAGCGTTAGAAGATAGTATTTCTACAGCTATTGCACGAGAGTTCCAGGATAAACCTGGTCCTCCACCAATCGACTTGGCCGTCCCAACAGACACAGCTTGGGGTCACCTCGGGTCGAGCAAACGCGGTCACTCGCAGCGCGTCACCGAATGACCAATGGGCGTGCGCAATACACTTCCACTTCACTCTGGTGGTTCAAAAAATTTGGTCCAGAGCACTCTAGTAAGCATGTTGCCACGTTTACTCATCGCCATGATACTTTTTCTATTCTCGAAAAGATGTTTTGTATGTATTGTGAGTACACAATTTTCAATAGGGGGTAAAAACGTACACTTTTCTTGAACATTGAATGCAGTACCCGAAAGTTAAGCAATTAAGTCAGAGAAAGTAAGAATAAACATTCATGATAAAAATACTTTTACGTTTACCTTAAATGATACGCTTCAGCTTAAATAATTACAGCGACATAACAAGAACATAACAAAGCAGAACCTTTTGAATCCACAAAAATAATTTAAATATTTTTTAAACTATGCTTTAAGAAACACGCTTCGCATGAAACAACTGAAAGACTGGAATTAGATAATTAAAAAATGAGTGCAAAAATACCTTTAATTTACGCAAATCCGTTTGGGAAATTGAATAAGGCGATGGCCTTATCGCTATTGCTGCCAGATAAACTGCAGCTCCTAACCGCGGCACAATAGTGACATGCAAATAGCTTTTTGCAAGAAATATTTTCAGCCCTCTTCCTTGTTTACAACGACTACGATGGCTGTGATAGCTACGTGTCATACTCATTGGATATAAACGCTTTTAACCAAAATAAATTGATAAAGCATTCAATAAGAAAAAATATACATTATTACCATTCGGTAAAAATTTTTCCACTCATTATTTTTGCTTGCGTCAGAAAAAACTGTTAGTAATAGCAAACCATGCAATTTATCGCATCTCTGTGATGGCCGGATGGTTATAAGCGCAGAGGGATCTCTCGCCTCAAGGAGAAACTCACTATTTTTACTGCATCCAAATGACGTCACTGTGGTGACACGAGCTGTAATAAAGGTCCACAGCACTACTAACCTGAAAGAAACAGAATGTGGAATTAGGTTTAATGACAGAATATAGCAACGTTTAGCGTGCAGTTTATCAGGGCTCATATTTTGACTGTAAAAATAATGAAACAAATATGGGATTACGAATGAAACCTATTAGTAGGTACAACAGTGGTTGTGCTTTTGTTGCCGTTAATCACACTGTGTTCTGCATTCATTTAGTTTAGAGATGAGCTGTTGTAGAGAGCTTGTATATTAGTTACCTTTTGATATTTAATATAAGACAAACATGGGGAAATTAACTTATTCCTACTCCATCTGGACAACCTGAGCTTTCCGATAATGGAAGACTCCCATTACCCTGATAGTCAAGTCTATTCAGGATATCCACCCCGTCAAATTTCGTCCTCTGTTGCTGCCGACAAACGTTTTGAAGGCCGAGTCACCCTTCGTCTTCAGGGCTGATTGTTGAACATTCGCCCCGGGCAATGAGCTCTGAAGACAATGGATGACTCAGCCATCGACACGTCGGCAGGCATCGGAGGATTGACACGGTAAAGGTCCTGAATAGAGACTTCGCCACCAGGATTCGACGAGAGGAAGTCTCAGTTTATTTATCCTATCACTTTGGTTCCAAGAGATTTTCACGAAAAAATCTTAACCTGGGTTTAATCTTACTACTGTCTTTAAATATAGGAATAACTTTGTAAACCACTAATTTATTCTAATTAAGATGAATGTAATTTTCACCTTGATAAGCTTTGGCCGGATCCCTTTCAGAATGAATGTTAGCAATGCTCACACGTATTCCTTTCTTTGGAGCGTATTCACTTAGTGCAGACACGCCAGTGAAACCATTTGTTC
Organism: Pyrrhosoma nymphula; assembly: GCA_963573305.1. Taxonomy (NCBI): domain Eukaryota; kingdom Metazoa; phylum Arthropoda; class Insecta; order Odonata; family Coenagrionidae; genus Pyrrhosoma; species Pyrrhosoma nymphula. The sequence goes on from OY754329.1 coordinate 6,877,863, forward strand.
CAAAGACAAGCACAACACTAACTGCGTTTTAAATCCACCCCTTCCCATTGGGATTAGTGTTATTTATGCTATTTAAAGATGCCTCATACAGCAGTGTTGCCAATAAATAGTGGAAAATATAACAAAACAACAAATGAGACGAATACATACAAATCTAACAAGATAATTCTGTAATGTAGGAAAACAGAGGAGAATGATGTAAATTTTTCAGTAACAATTTAAGTTTCAACGAATTGTTTAATCTGTAGTTTTACTCCTTTTGGTTTTATTTTAGGCTTGAAGCGTTTTTCTTAATGGCAGTGTTTCCGGGTGCGTAATTTGTTTTTGCATCTGCAAATATCCTGAGTGGAGATACCGGAATAGAAATACTTTTGCGGCGTATGGGAACATTTTTCATCAAAAGAGAAAGGATTTTAATCATATGTAGTTTAAGTATTTTAAACAAATGTAGTTACATGCAACACAAATGTTTATGTCAAATTTGAAAACTCAGGTTCAGTAAAATAGAGGCAGTTGTCGAGTCACTTAAAACCAAGTTGAGAGCTCTCGAAAAGTATTTTGTGACTGAATAGGTTTAATGAAGGGTGGTATTAGCGTCTTACCTTGTTTACGAAGCATATACGACGCAAAAAAATGACACGGGCCATCCCCGAACCATCGACAAGCCCCTTAGTTGCCTCAACGTACCCACAGACATGACGCAGACAGATGATGGTGAAATTGACAGCACCGCAAAGCATTTATGAGGACCGAAATTCTATTGCGGCATTCTTATTGTAAACCTGGATGAAACCCGTTACATTTTTTCGACGTTCTATCTTCAGTTTACGTAAACAATTGTGTCCCAGGCGTCCTTAATATAATTCTCACGACATTTCCAAGCAAGTGAGGCCGATCCCAGACTGCAGAAAGTGCTTGTCCTGTTATCTCCAAAGACCCGCGAGCGGTTGCATATGAGTTATCGAGAATGAGTTACAATTCCATGAAGAGAGCGGCAGCAGGGACTGCGATGATAATTCCTTGTCCAATGAAGGCCGCCAGATGGCACTCATTAAGAGGCACAAATTTAGGCCATTGAGCCTCGTGAACTGGGTGTACGATTTATTTCGTAATAAACCCGTTAACGAAGAATCTCTAAGCTGTGTGCATTGGTGCACTCAAATACCATTGCGATACCAGATGGTACCCCCACGTATCTTACGTCATTATATTTTGGGGAAATTTCACTGCCTCGTTAAAGGGACTTTCACCGCAAAAACCATCAATTAAGGCAATCTGTAGAGATATTATTCAAACTCCTGGAAAATCTCTCCTCTTCGAATTCTACATCTTCCATCCATCTATAATTTAACTTGCGTCTTGTTTGCAGAGGACCTCACTCAATTCTTCCTCATTTATTCTCTTTCCACACTCACTGCACTTACTCCAAGAATAAATTCGGTCGATCTACATTCAGTTTATGCCTCAATGGTCCTTGCAAAATGATAGCCACTACCTATACTAACATTTCTCCTCCTCATCTATATTTAAGAATAAACTAAAACATCCGCTGCTGAATAAAATCTTAAAGTCTCAAAGAAACACCGATACTTTGAAAATTAACATTACAACATGCTTTGATGTTTTGATACACATTATATAAAATTTTTGGTTTTCTGAGACGGCATATATGGTGTATAAATTTCCTAATGGAAATAAGAAATAGTTTATTTAATTGTCAAGCATCGGAACACAATGAGAAAAATCAGAAAATTTCAGACAATGTGCATTTCCGCTAAAAAAGAGGGTTGAGAAGTAGCGCGCTTTTGCAGCAGCCACTCTTCTCAATAGCTATGGCACACAACATTTATTTAAAAGTAGCAGTTACACAAATGTCTGTAGCTTTTGGTTGCTTTTTGCAGATTCATCTCCTCATCACTTGGTAAACTAGGGTAATATTAATATCAGCACAGCGTGAGTGTCGCAGAACGAAATAGTATTCGTCCCATAGCAGCCTTTCCAATTATAGCTTAAATATTCTTTTGCATCAGTATTACCCTTGGCATTCAACTTTTTCTAAGAGGTATTAATGTCTTCGAAGGGCCAGGAAAACATTTCTTCATCTCATTCTTCCATTTCTCGGCACTTGCTTCCCCTCCCAAATTTTCTTGACTTTCTCCGATGGACACAAGGAGCACGGTCTCTCTCTCCACGAGCAAGGAGTGAGCGGAATTTCAAATAGCACGCTGTACGGTTCCACATCTCGCGATAACAAGTGAATGCGCAAACTTGACTTTTTCCGCATACGAGGCAAGTAGTGCGCTTAAAAGATGAGTGAAATCTTCGCCTCAGTGAGTAATCAGTAGGCAATGCCATTATAACGATCATCCCTTTCCTCGCATGCCGAAGCAAAGAGACAGACGAGGAGGTGGTCTTGTGCGTTCAAGGGAAATATATTGAAATGGATCTAACAATAAAATGATGCAACTCCATGAGCTGGAAACTCATGGAGTTGCATGGAGTGCATGGAAGCACTTTCAGTTCGCGGAAAGGGGAAAGAAGAGAAAATTAACGGTTGTTTGAAATAGGGACTGGTTCTCAATCGTTTTTGCTCAATTCCCCCTCTCATCATAGTTCAGAACATTAATTTCCATTCCGCAAACGAAAATAATGCACTTGTTTATGAATCAAGTTTAGTCGGTGGCATTCAATGAACTTTATTGAACGCCATAGATTAATATAAAACAAACTACTACTAATTAACGGAGTTAACATAACCTACAGATAATCACATTTTGCTGAATAGTGGTCCCAATTCCCGCTAACTCTTCCTAAATTCCCCTCAGTGGGAAATTATCCACTGATTATGAATCCCTGGTGTAAGAATTGTCACCTATGTCACCCATGTTCAAGAATTCTTCACATGGTATTAGAATGCATATCCAAGTGAGTAAACGTGTTCTCAGCTGTTACGATAAAAAAGGTAATTGCGGTCAAGTCTTTCTTCCAAAGTTATTCTTTTTATTTCGACATGTTCGCATCATAGCTACGCTGGCGTTGCATAAGTCTAACTAAGATAGTAAATCCATGATAATAAAACCACCTTTGTTAATTCCACAAACTTTCTTACGCTGGCACGACGCGCGTTTCACCACACTGTGGCATACTCATGTTCCGACATGTGTGCACATGAGTATGCCACAGTGTGGTGAAACGCGCGTCGTGCCTGCGTAAGAAAGTTTGTGGAAATAACAAAGGTGGTTTTCTCATCATGGATACCCATAATTTCCACGAGGTCAGGCCTGAGATCATCAGTTTTAAGATAGTAAATGTCCAGAAAATCATCGAAAAATGATTCTCAGCCTCAGATCTGGTTATAACGGCTCCGTATCTCAGTTGTGATTATGCAAGGAGATACTTTGTGTTATCCAAAATGATAAGTTGCGGCAAGACTGGTAGACCTACTGGACCTTTCCCTCTTTCTGCCTTAATTAAATATTGCATTTGCAGATTATTAAATGGAATTGCATTCCTGGGTGTGGAAGCAGATCAGGTTATTGCTTTCGTAATGAAGCTTCGCTCTAAGAAGTAAATACCATAATTAATATGTGATTAGTACATAAATGTAAACCATCTCTGTAGAAAGAAGTATTTGGAATTTTTATTTAATTTTCTCTTTAAAAGTTTGATTTAAATTCAATATTTTCAACTATAATAGTTTGCAGCTTTACTACTGCTCAGTAATCGAGGGATCTGGGTTCGAATTCCGGTGAAGTCGAGTGATTTTTTTTCCGTGGAATATTGCAAATCTCAGTAGTTAAATAATTAGCCCAAAGATTTAACCGCTTTCGAACAAATGAGTGTAAACCAAAAAGTAGCTGAAAGTGATGCACGGATGAAAGCTACACTGCAGCTGCATTTTGAGCGCAGCGGTAACTTCTACTTCTTTCAATTTGAAGCTAACAGAGTAGCTGCTACCATCATTTTTTTGTAGAGCAAGTAGCTATAACGTGGCTTGCTAAAAATGTTCTTGTGGCTAACACATCCCTTCCGCTAAGAATGAAGAAACACAGATTTCTAAAAAACATTCCTACAGAGTACTCCTTAAAATCTCATTCTTCTAGATCCATGAACGTTTCCTCGGAAAAAGTTTCACTAAAGAGTTAGATTATGCGTATTTGAGTGGAGGCATAAGAGGTCATTTGAGAGTTTACAATTGAAAATCTAAAGCCACATCCCACGGTCACATTTAGTAAAAATGCTTGCATAAAAATGATTATGCAGTAGACGTAGACCGGGATGCATCTTGAAATTGCATTCAAATAGCTTTTGGTCCAAAATATTTTAAGCATAGTCCTTCGGAAAAAACAGAAAGCGCATGCACCAAACCAATAGTGTGAAAGCAAACAATCAGGTCCCTACAAAAATTAACGCTCTGCACTCTGCTAGAGTGCTGCATTCAGGAGTATTGCAAAACATCCAACTGGATCTCGAACTGCTCCTCCTCAACAAACCACGACTGGGCCCACCATTCACCAATCCTGACCGCCGACTTTATTTTGATTAACCAGCAGGCGTCGCCTTTCCACTGATAAAATATCAACGAAGGCTGCGGTCCAGTTGAAGCTCTAAATTACCTTGGATGGAAATTTTGTCGGTAGAGTTGCATCTATCTTTCACCGCAGGACATGCCGTGGGCTTGATGCATTACTTTTGAAGGCACGAACTAGAGCAATCAAAGAAGCCGTAGCGATAGCTCAGCCACCGGAAACAGAAATCACGCAGTCTGCTCCGTAGCCAGAACAGCTGTGAAACCCCCGCCGCACAGTGGGCTAGTATCGAAAAAAGCTGACCAAAATTCACACATCCAATGTTTTTGAACCTAGAGCAATTAAATTTTTACAATATCATCCTGGTTAGGTCTCAAACTTAAATCCAATGATTCGAGTCCATAGAGCAGTCCCTAAGACAAATTGGCGGAAACCATGAAATCCATTTCTCTAACAATCATACGGACGGTCAATTAAATTTTTTTTCCCGGAAGGAGAATATTTTTTACATCTAAAAACAACTCTCATTCACTAGCGGATATTGATGTTTGACGCACACTGCTTACCCCATAGATTATCGATGCATATATCGATACAAATATCGATACCAAAAATTACTGAATGTACTTAAAAAATTAGTATTATAATTTATTTAAAATGTAAGAGATGGGTTGAATTATGATTCAACTAGGAATAATAAGAAAGAAACCCTTTTAAGAATACTTTATCTATACAGTTCATCAGTTGTTACCCCTTAAAATCTCTTCATCAGAGTCCGAGTCTACATTATCACTGTCCTCTGAATCTGTTGACCAATCTGATCAGAAGAATATTCCGTAGTTCCTTCAACATTCTCCATTTGTTTCCCGGTATTTCTCTTGTTGAAGTTAGTGGATCCGAACTTAAGAGCAATTTTCGGAAATAGTCTTCGAATTCTTCTTTCCTAGACGTCTTCCTCGAGGGCTGCTGTTCCCTGAACCAGCTGATGTCCTTGTGCTTCTGGATTCCAGAGCTTCCTCCGAGAGTTGCCCAATTGGAAGTACTGCTTTCTTTCGCAATGGATGCTCCATGAAGTTGCATCTTGTGAAGTGTTGGTGGTATGAAATACCAAGGGCACAAATTTACACAACGGGTAGGAGTGGAGAGCCGTATGATTGAGAAAGGCTTGAAGGGTCACCTCACATTTTGTTTTTGCAATTGATATTCCCTAGGGGTAGGCTGCACTCTTTTCAAATCTTACTCTCTCGTAGACAGGGTATAACGTGTACCCACCCCTTTTGACAAGTTGACTTAAGTGTGTTTTGTACGCAAGGGGGGGGGTGGAATAAAAAGCACTTTCACAGCCACAGTTGCATTGTTGTTGATAAAAAAAGTCTCGTTTTCACCATTTGGCGTTGAAAGAGGAGCAACGTGCTCTATCTTGTCTATAGAGTTTTAATGCATGACATTGAGAAAAGGAAACTTTTATCCATTAAAAATTCATTAGCCATCCTTGGTGATTTCTTGAAAGGCTGATTTTCGCAGTCAATACTGTATTTCGCAGGTGGGTGGGTAGGCCTACGCCTATTTTTGAAAATTGGTTTTTCTTTTGAATTCGTCCCTTAAAAATAGTTGTTTTGGTGAGAAAACAAATACATTTCAGGCTGGTTGATGTGCGACTACCCATAGCCGTGCCTAAGGGGTCAAAGTGCAGGTGCACTAGAATAAGCGGATTTCGATGCCAGGCACACGTCTTTATAGTAATTCGCTGATTGTAGAACCACGTAGGAGGGAAAATTTTAACCATTTTTCCGTATCTTGAAGCCATCATGTAGTAATATAACTCCGCACCGGCCTAGCCTAGCGCCGTACGGGCGCCACCTGCGCCCGTAGGGCGCAGCTCGCGCCCGACGATTTTTGATATTTTTTATCGTCAATTCAGCCGAATCGTACGCTCGTTTTCCTTCGCTGAGTGTTCTTTTCACTATGAACAGACACCGAAAAGCTAATAACCTGATAGTTCTGCTATCTTATGAATGTGTTTTGGTGAAGTGGTTTGATACAAAACTGCTTAGTCTATAGTGATACGATGCATATTAAAGCATTGCTTTGTAATCATTTTGGTATATCCTGTTATCCTTCCAAGCTAATTATTTGAGCCCTGTGGGATGGGGTTAAATTATCGGCAGTCCTCTATGTTTCTCTGCCTTGACATAATGAATACATAGAATATGAAATCGCAGTCTCTTCTCTTTTGGCCAAAGAAGTTCAGTGATGTGTTTCCCTTACAAACGTGCGGTTGCATTTAAATCTATTTCAAGTGAAACAGTTTGTTTACACAATGGCGTGGATGCGGAGTGGAGCTGTGATTGACCTTGTTGGGAAAGAATCTGTGGAGCTTCAAGTATTATCAAAGCTTCCAATAATACGAGAGGTACTGTGTGTGCTCTTTCATTACATGAGAAAAAATCATCACGTCCGGGACGCACCTAGGATTGCAATGAAAGAAGTTGTTGATCTGTGGAACAAAACTAAAATTCCCTGTATCCAAGACATTCGGGTTATTGAAAAAATTGAGTCGCTTTATCAGGAATGGAGGAATCACCATAAGAATACCTCCACTAATAAACCGCCATGTGCAGCCGCGATGGCTAAGAAAGAAATTTTTCAGAATAAGCTAGACTCTATGTTTGACTTGAGCAAAAATGATGCAATGGAACAGCTGGAAAAAAGCAAATGATGCAACTAAAGAAGCAGAAAAAAGGCTTGGATGGAAGAAATACTTTTCTTGTGTGATCAACGCGGACCGAGGTTATGAGTTATCGGGGGTGTTGATTTAAAGATAAAGAAGGATCGTAAATGAAAAGGAAAACTTTGTTATATTCCACCAATTTATTTTCAGGTACAACTGGTTTCGACGCAGTTATACTCTTTGTACCTGAAGATGACGCCGCTGCGTCGAAACTAGTTTTACCTGAAAATAAATGGTGAAATATAACAAAGTTTTTCTTTTCATTTACGATAAAATTAACTTCCACAAGGTTGAGCCTGAGACGATGGAGATAATAAAGAAGGATAGTAAATGAAAAAGAAAAATTTATTATATTCGACCAATTTATTTTCAGGTACAACTAGTTTCGACGCTGCGGCGTCATCTTCAGGTACATGTACCTGAAGATGACGCCGCTGCGTCGAAACTAATTGTACCTGAAAATAAATTGGTGGAATATAGCAAAGTTTTTCTTTTTCATTTACTATAAAATGAACTTCCACAAGGTTGAGCCTGAGACGATGGAGATAATAAAGAAGGATGGTCAGAGGAGGGCAGTGAGGAAAGGTTGATGAGAAACTCACTGAAGGAGACAAAATACAAGTTTCCACTGGTGTTCTCAATAATGAAGGTTCAGAGGAACCACTGAAGAAGAGACAGGTGCAGTTTAGGGATGTTCCCAATATGACACTTGGTGACTTATCCACAACAAGCTCCGTCAGATTTTTTCAAATACTAGGAATTAGTCAAGAGTTTTAGAGCACCCTGTGACTGAATGGGCTGAAAGAGAGGATTACAAAATGGGAAAGCAAATTGCTACTTACCTTAGAGTGGTTAATGATCATGCGGAGCGAGGCGTAAAACTTATGTCCGATTTCAAAAGAACAATAACACAAAAAGGGGACACCTTTCAAGACTTGCTCATATTCCGTAGATTCCTACCAGAAGTCCCTACCTGACATAAAAAAGTCAACATTAATTCATAAGTATGACACATCATCTACATCAAGAGACCGGAACTGTATTGTGTACTTATTCCTTGTGTCTTCAAATATGTTCGTTAAACACATCCAGGTAATCAGATAATCTTGACCATTTATTTACCCTCAGAGGTACACGAGGAAGTACAAAGAGAAAGAAGGGGTTGGGACAGAGGGGGGAGCGCTCAGAGCTCGGCACGGATGCCAAGCACCCGTACGGCGGCTAGGCAGTGCGGAGTAATATTACTACATGATGGCTTCAAGATACGGAAAAATGGTTAAAATTTTCGCCCCTGCGGAGCTCTACAATCAGCAAATTACTATAAAGACGTGTGCCTGGCATCGAAATCCGCTTATTCTAGTGCACCTGACCTTTGACCCCTTAGGCACGGCAATGTGTAGTCGCACATCAACCAGCCTGAAATGTATTTGTTTTCTCACCAAAACAACTATTTTTAAGGGACGAATTCAAAATAAAAACCAATTTTCAAAAATAAGCGTAGGCCTACTGGGTGGGCTGTCACTCGAAACGGGGAAAAAATGACTCGAGGGCCAGGTTAACTTTGCACAGTCCCGCAATGAAAGTGGTGCTAAGGTTGGGAAAGGGTGATTCGGTGGCCATGGATGCCGACCATAATCGATGAAAATGTTTCATTAATTTTAAGTGAATGATCGATTGATACGGTAGATAATTAAATTTGACACAGATAATCCAATATTAAATCATAAATTGGGTTGGGAATAACACGTCCTCGTCCACATTATCTGGAAGTACACGGAGCCCCGAGCCGGGAGCGGCGGCGGCACTTCAAATATCAGATATCGGGAGCTGAGTTGATGCGCGTTCAACTTTCCGTTGAGAAGTGAACAACCTCCATGATCGCATCCTCGATTGCAATTGTTGCGGTCAATGCAACAAACAAGAGAATGTGAATTTTTTCTGCCACGCAAGAAGGCGTGTGTGGCGGACCTCTAAACTAAAAATAAATTACTAATGAGTTATCATATTTTCTGGACTCATTTTACCCGAATGTTATAGTAACATGCAATTTTTAAACATTTGTATCTTTTGTACTATAATATCAATTAATTTTACCTTCAAAGTTATGATTATCGTAAATGTCAGAATGTTTGCGTATAATTTCGTGGAATGCTAAGAAACTTGCCTGCAATAAGCTATTAAAACATTTATTTCTTTTCTCGCAAACAATAGCTTCTAGATATATTGAATGAGAACATTTTAGAAATTTATTTTACACTATTAGTAAATAGGGAATTATAGCACACATGAACACCATGGAAAAAATTGCAACATCAGCAGGCGTTCAAGGTCTCTGTGACCACCGTGATTGAAAAATATAAACTATTCATTATTTTAAAGATGTTTTCATTTGCTAAGGGTGAATACCAAGTTTCTTGAAGGAACTGAAGATATAAAATATGTTTATCACACAGATGAAAAACTATAAGCAATGATAAATGCGTGCTGGAGTGTGAGAGACCCCTGGCGCCTAATTAAGGGTTAATTAACTTGTGGTTAATTAATTATTAGCAACCTTTTTTAAGCAGGTACTTTGAACAAGTTTCGGTATATTTCCAAAACGTTCGCCAGTGACTATCTCGTGCCTGCCGAATGCTGCATCTCCAACACCGGCAGATTGACGAACGCCGCCGTCGCAAATAGCAAGCTCCATTCACCACTCGCATCATTATCAGAAGCTTAGCACTCTCTCCAGTGCGCTAATCACTTAACAGAACAGTAAAACACACTTGCTCACTATTCGTGATTCAGAGCCTACGCACTATAGGCAGCGCGCTTCAATACAGATTGGTAGCAGAGTTGATGTGCGCACAACAACAAAAGAACGCCGATAATCGCATCCGCGATAGTTGTTTTTGCGTTGATTTTACCTAGGTGCCAAACACAGATATTGTAATATTTTTATTCACTCCATGGTAAAAAGGCCTACGTTTTAAAATAGCCATTCTAATAATATCCAATAACTATAAACAAAATATCCGGCCGTGATTGTTATGCACTCACAGAATGAAACCTACTGATAGGTTACCAAACGTTTCATTCGTTACGGCCGTCGTTCAATTCATCGCCGTTCGTGTGCGCTACTCATGCGTTATTCCGACGTGTGCTGAGCGTACACTTCCATCACCTCAAATGGGAAGCTCTGTGGAATGCGCGAGTGCTTAAATTCATTCCGACCAGCGCCATCTTCAACACACTGAATGGAATCCTCCCAAAGACTATAATAGCACCTTTCCTTACTTATTTCTCACAACTACAAAAAAGATCTTTTCAGGCCAGTGGGTGAATCAACAAGCATGAATGGGCAAATCATTAGCATCCATGCCCTGAGAGGTGGAAAAAACAACACCCTGGTGGGGAACACCCCCATGTAACTTAGGATTATCAAACGAGGTCTTTACTTTTCCAGTAAGGGGCTGGCAAATAAGTAAACATTTATCTTCAAATATAGCTTCGATATTAATGAGAAATCGTCTTACAGATTCCAATGCCTAAACAGCACATGCATAAATAATAATTTGATCGCTGGTGAGGTTGGTTTGAGGAGAGAACGGAAGGCGGTAATGAGAGAACATGTTAAAAGGGGGAGTATTTTCTGAGTTTGGGATTAATTGAGAGAGCACTTAGAGCATTCAGAAGTGCAGCGGGTGTGTTGCGGTGGAATTAATCAGAGGCCGAGCCAAGATTAGAAGCACCGCGACCAGATTCTTACGTAAAGGAGGATTGGAAGGAGAAAGAATCGAGGAAGGACAGTGAAGAGAGCGGAAGTTCATGAAGATGTAATATTTTTAGGGAATGCAATCGATGAGTGATTTAATAAACGCCTAGGATTATGGAAATTGGGGTGGACGCCATGGCATGAAGGATAAAATCTGCCCAGGTTACAATGGACATCAGTCACCTCCTCTTAGTCACGCCAGAAACCATTAGATTCACTCTCTTCTATCCTCTTAATAGATTTTCCCCACGTGCAACCTGAATGACCGACGCGTGGGACTCTCTCTCATAGTTAGGCACCGCACGGCGGCGCAGGAGTTTATCGGGTTCTTTGTGGGCGCAAGTTAAAGGATGTGAGCCGCTCTCCTCTCGAGCAATCCATTCACCGTGAAAGGCAGATCACCCGCAAATCCGCCTCCAAGCCCTCCACCCCCTCCTGCCCCTCTCCACACCCTGCCCTGCTCGTCCAGGGGTAACAATGGAGCCACACTCCCCCCCTTTGCCACATTCCATCCCACCCCTATTCCTATTCTTCCCCCCCACATCCTCCTCCCCCAAACCCCATTCTCGCAACCGCCATTGCCACCTCCCCACGATTCCCACGCCTTCCCCCTCCCTCTTCCCCCCCGCCTCCCCCCCCTCATTCTCGATTCTCGTCTCGCGCCGCGTGCCCGGCGTACCTTTTATATTACCGCTCCCTCCCGCTCCGCCCCTCGGGCGATATTTCCCTCTCCTCCTCCTCCGGCCGCCCGAGAAATCGATTCAGCGCTGAAATATCCGCCACACTTTCAATTTGAAAACTCCTTCGAGTGAGAGGCGCGAGGAAGACGACAAGAGAGTGAACACGATGATGAGAGGAACGGCTCTCTCTCTCTCTCACTCTCTCTCACTCTCCCTTGTCAAGAGTGAATTCAAACAAAGGAGAGTCCGTTTGTCTCTGGATCCGCGAGCAGATCCTCTCCTCATACGCACCAATCCACAACTGCTCCCGCTCCACACCCGTGGACACAACATGGTGGACAGGAGTTGTTGTTTTGTTTCCCGCAATTTTCCTTTCCGTGAACGAGCAATCGTTCCTCGATTCGACTTACACTCGATTGCCGCTCCGGGCGATATTACTCTCGGGTGCCAACTATATACGTACTACGTTTCATCGCCGCATTTTCCACACGAGTTAAACATCTTCACGACGTTCCTAAGAAGAAGCTGAGAAGGAGCTGAAGCCGCGTTCACCATCACAAGCAGTGCCTTCTCACAATAAAATTAGGGTTAAGGATCCAAATATGAGATACTGTCTTATATTACGGTACCTTACTTTTTGAAATCGGAATACCCTAGCATTGTAATATAATGCATTAATACCGAAATATTTACTATTTTCCCATGCCTTTTCATCTTTAATTAATCGTACCGAGAGTCGTGTTTTTTTTTTAAAGAAAACCAGGCTGAATTTGCATAGTCCGCTGCGTAATTTAATTCAGGTTGCCAACCCAGTAATGGGCTATAAAGTTCATTATCATTAGAAAGCAAAACGTTATTTGGCATGTTTAATTGTAAAACATGAAGTTTTCGTCATGACACTTTAATATACTTTAAAAAAAGAAGCATCACGGTACATCACGAGAAAACAGCCGTATAATCAAGGTTTTAAAAGTGATACGTGACACTAGGCTATGGAATTTTGTACTTGGATGATTCATTCTTCTCCCTATTCTTCTCGGATGGTGTGCTTTGATCGCTCCCGAATCCGGACCCTCGCTGCTTACTTGCCATCACGCCCACCAGTCCCTCGAAGATGAGTGTAGTGACTTTAATATTACTCGTAGTCTTTTATATTCCTTCTAAATTGATACTTCTAGGTTATTCATTTACATCTAAATCCATATCTACAAAATACCCAGAAAGAAGGGGGTGGGATGTCATCAACGTGCATTACACTACACCCTATTATTATTATTTATTACTTATTATTATTTAATTGTTACAGTTCTAATGCCCCTCCGAGTCCCCGGCAAGCATCGGGTTTCATTGCCGTCATAATGGCCGGAGACTCGAGAGGGGTTGTGCAGTAATCGCAGCCACGTCCGACACCCATCGGATGAGTAACTACGCTGCAGTTGGGTCATGCGTACGCAGTAGACGGAGTGACCTTGTTCTAGAACCTTGTTCTAGCCATGAACGAGTTCGCGGGAACGAGAACGAACAAGCTATACCCTATTATTATTATTACACATAATAATATATTACATTAAAGTTGATAGGATATGCTGCAATGCACGTTGGTGAAAGTTCACTCCCTACCGCATGACCTTCAGGTGGCTTGCAGGGTATTATGTAGATGTATGCCCGGAGTTATAATGTATTCGCATAGGGTATGTTACCAATTTGACGCTCGCCATATGTAGCTTGTTACTTAGGACGGATCGAGGTTCGATGGTTTGGAGTTTAGTGGAAAGCATAAACCAGAGACTCAGTGAAGTCTGTAGGAGGGAGAGAGCGGAGTTCTTGGACCTCAGGCCGGGGCTGGATTCATCTACATCTGCGAAATACCCCATAAGCCACCTCAAGGGTGTGTGGCAGGGGATAAGTAGTCAATAACAGGCATTTCACCATACCCGATTAAGTCTAATTGGGAGAATCCACTTTTTGAAGATAGTTTTTCGCGAAAGTGGCAACAATAATAGGTTGAAATATATTGTTCTACCTCATATTTTTCCATTCTTCTATTCGACGCCCTGTTGCTTCTAGTTCAGTTTACGAAAACAGTGGAAATAGCTTATACTGACATCAGACAGAGGACAAATTTCTCCATAGGTAAGCAGAAAATGAATGTGTAAATTGACATTAAATTCATTTTGCAGACGAGAGACCTAGATGAAGAGTACAATTGCTGTTTCAAGTTGAAATATTCCGGTAATTTTTGTCTTTTATACGTTTCTTTGCTTGATTGGAATAAAGAATCCTCATTTACTTTCTTAGCCTTAACTAGGCAGTTCATGACATTACATGATCTTATTTTAGACTTTTTGCCCTTACCTCAACTAACAGCAGGAATCAACTCAGTCAACAAAGCATTCTCTACTCTTTTTCTCTCCTTTTCCCGCGAGAAATTGAACATAGTCATTTTCCTACCAAAGAAAAGTTGATTTGAATGCTTGAATTTGAATGTTGCTAGCCTCGAATAGTGGAATCGTCGGCTGTTTTGCTTGATAGCTTACTTACCTCTACCATCTGCAGGATGAGCGCGAGATTAACTATTTTGCAATCCATCTCTCAACGGCCCTGGATATTAAGTGGAGATAGACAGCGGCAAATTCGTGAAGTCACTGAAACTAACTTCCCATGAGCACCCATCGGGAGCATAATGGTGACATTAATACGAGCCCCGAGGAAAAAGCTTGAGGATACCGGGACTAGCCATGGTATTAACTTTTACCGGGTCACCCGCAAGTGCACTTAAGTGCGAAGTTCCACAGAGGAGCAAAAACCATTCGCCTTGACCGGGAGTCGGACACGGATGCCTCGATTTATCGCCGAATGGTATACTCAGTTAACCTTCCGAGGCACCGTCCTACCCAGTGGACTTTCGAGGGCTTAATAGGAACAAGGTGTTAAGGACTGCTAGACATATGACGTCAATAAGCAGACCAAAGAGTGCGTTTAGCGCCGTGAGGATAAAGCCAAACATGGAACACAGTGAGGTGTTCGCTCTTCTGGACTGTATTGTTACAAAATATATACGGAGTTCTTGAACACCTGGTTCCTATTAGGATCTCATACGTTCACAGGGTAGGAGGTCATCTCGTAAGCTAAACTGGCTAAAGCACTCTCTCTCAGCTAAATTGAGGGATCCGAGTTTCAGTCAAGGCGAATGGATTTTCCTCTGTAGAACTTCGCACCGAGGGAGTGCAATGGACAGTATAAGTTGAATCGAATCCAAAAGACTGTGTGTAGGAACTGAAATGCCACTGAAATTTATTAGAACGGAAGTGATAGTGATAACATAAAACAAAAAATAGCGCTGAAGCGCTCAGTTGGGGATTTCCTCTGACACAGCACTACTATGGCTCTTTTTATCAGTCCACCCATGCTTAAGAGTACTTTACTTTCTTCATTGGGCATCGATTTTACAATAGCCATTTTCAAACAGTCAAAACATCACATATTGGGAGCGCAAAACCACGTAGCAAACCAGGTTCCACTGATAAGCAAACATTCAAAAGTAGGTATGTTAATAGTCATAATTTTTGCAAGTTTGTAACAAACTAACACCCCCGACCAGTATTTAGGAGATCCGGGTAATATATTAGGCCAGGTCAAATAATTTCTTCATGGTGAATTTCACCTATTTCGATGTATACCTATTAATAAATATACCTTGCCTAAAATACACAAATATTAGACCTTACTAAGACTTGTAGTCACCTACGGGGTCGAAATAAGGACTAAAAATCCTCAGTATTGTTCTGGCATTTTCGGGTGCCACCGCATCAGTTGTTTTTGTTGACAGCAGTTTCGCCCGTATTCCAACGGACGTCTCCAGGTGGAAGTGCATGCTGGGACTACATTTTGGTGACGTTTAATACCGGCCGTCCGCTCTCCTCCGTACACTCTGATTGCCCCTTCTCTTTTTCCCACCAAATCCTCTTCCATGCGCTGGATACGCGGTAACCGTCTTCTATATATATATATTATATTATATATATTAATTTTGTAGCGTGTCAGTCAGCCATTCTGTATCAATTTTGTTTATTTCTCTCTCAATTCTTGAGCTAGAGAAATGTGGTATGGTGCATTAAATGTGGATTAATGTCTGTATAATTTGGTAGTAGATTTGGATTTTTGGCAGTTGGTGGTGTAAAAAAATTCAAAAAACCGTGGCTTTTAAGTTAATAATACGTAAAAACTGCTTAACAACGATGAATTTATTTAGGTTAGCAACGATGAAGCAAACAATCAGTAATCATTACATTGCACTCAGTTAAAAACCGTGTGGGCATAAAAGCGTTGTTAATTTATATTTTTCAAGTCAATGTTGATTGCACCACGATATCTGTATTACTTTATTTTAATTTTTGTCAAATGAAAGTGGGTTATTTTTTTATTTTGGTGAAGGATCTTAGCCACATGTTTAAGAAGATTTGGAACATTTTTTCACAAAACTGAAGCATATGTGATGAAGTGACTCTGGGATAATACTATAGTTTAGTGGAATTTTTTCACTGGAGTGATTGTTGTAATTCCTTAAGTGTATATTTCGTATGTAAACCACCAACCTTTTTACACTTACGCAGAAGCAATAGGGAAGTATGTTCGTAGTATTTTCTTTCAATTAATGAAATTAGTAGACAAGAGTCATGTGTTAATTAGTTAGCGATTAATCTTCTGTGAATTTCTTTCCTTCTGATTTCTTTTATTTCCCGTGCTATATTTAGCTACTTTTACGCGAATGAAGGCGAAATTTGGCAATGAGTGAAGGTATTTATAAATTATCCGGGTGAATCTTTAAATGATTGCCACTCCAAAACAATAAGGTTCTCGACAAATTTCTGTTTACTGAACGTTAATATAATCGATCAAGTGTTTTGATATTGCCGTTCCCTATATTTGGTTCTATTGCATAAGATATACGTTTAGCTAGCGTAAGTGAAATGAACCTCAAAGAGTTTTCAATGCATTAAAGTGTCTGGATAAATACCAAAGGTCGTAAACGTTTCAATACATTAGCGTGTTCCGCTGTCTCAATATTGGTACAAAATTCACTTGGAGAGTTTAGAAGCAATACTTCTACCATAACGAATGCTTTACGAATGTGCGAGAGAGTAACCTCGGAGATAATTCATTACCAGTATTTGTTAACGTACCTATGTCAAATATTGCTCCCGTGCTTGCTGTTTTGGGGAAGTAAATTTACCAGTGTTACCAAAATTGTAGAAGTAAAATTACCAGAGGGTTGTGAAGGAGGAGAGGGGGTTGTGTGAGGGAGGGGAGGGGGTTGCGTTATTCTGGAGCAGAGTTTGTGGATGGATGGAGGCCATTTTTTATCGAAAACAATTTTAAAAATGCAATGTGCAAAAATTTCCTTACTGTTTTTCTAGAACCTCCAGCTTTGATGAAACCATGCCTGCCCACGATGACCAACTATTATAAGTTTTTGCTAAGTTTTTCGGGACCCCCAGATTCACTTTTTCAGAGCGTGTCAATTTTTCTCAAACAGAGACTTCCTGCAAAGCAGGCAGCAGGTCTGCTACTCTCTATGTAAGCCATCTTTCTTTTTTGTAATCTCAATGGATTCCCTACTGGCTTGTTTCACTCGGTGATGACCGAACAAAAGATATTCACATATTTTTTGTGCGAATTCACTGATGAAGCAGAAAACCATTGTAACCCTCACCTTCGTCTGGTTGGTGTTTCCTTAGATATTATTTTAATTATCATATATAATCATCATGCAGACAACACTTATGCTTAAAATTTATCTTTTATTTTTATAAAAGGTCGATTGGGCCCAATTTACATAATGTTCAAAACCTCTTGCTATTTATAAAATGAATACAATTAAATTTTTATGTGGCACTTATCCAGTTCTTTATTTCCCAACTTTCGTCGTCCTCTCGCAGTTCCTTTTCTCCAGGCGCCGCGCCGTGCGTCTACCGCTACTGCCGTAATTCCCTCCGTTCTGTCTTTGCTTCTTCCACTCTTCCTTACTGGATACCACTCCCAAACTCCTTCCGTCACCCTTTTGACAATCCGACACTCTTTCACACACGCACTTTTATTCCCTTCTTCTTCTTTTCGCCTTTTACTCGTTCGAACTCATTTCTCTTTCACCATATATCTAACTCTCCCCGCGTCTCTAGTTACGACCTCTGTTGCCTTGTTTGTTTTTCCGCTGCTCTTTACTTATTTATTTGCGCCCTAACTACGCATTGTTATCTTATTTATTTATTTACCGGGCATTAGGTTACACCATCGATTTCCTTCAATTTAAAAAAATAACTCATGTGATACCGGAATCTCATTAATGGAAGTCCTGCACGTGAAGTTAACCACTTTTTCTGCAAATAATTAAACAAGAAGAACTTTTCTCTTAGATTCGTCGATGTTAGAGTGTGCAAGGCATCGACTAAATTTTGACAATGGCTGATGACGGATATAGTAAGGGGACATCGCCTTGAAAAACTTTGATATTCTGGTTACACTCACGTATGAAGACTAGTACGTATATGATACTAGTTTCTGGCTAGTAATGTGGCAGGTTTCGTGCCAAAGCAAGAGCTCTACAGACTGTTCTTCGCGAACAGAATCCCGCAAAAGTTGTGAAGTGGCTGTCCAGTGACTGAAGGACAACCTTATTAGTCACGTTTAAAGCGTGGCGGTCGCTCACCAGCGCCAACGCTGGCACCCGTCCCACTAAGGCAGAGCCGAGGAAGGCTGGAGGAGTGGCATGGCGGGTCACTCGGAAGAAGGCCAGCTTCTGAGAAGGTGCCTTGGAAGGAGGCTGTCCGAAATACGGCTGTATTTCATCCGTCACGAGAAGGGAATTGTTATTTTTACTTTTGAATATTCTTTGAAGTTCTAATTGAATGTTTGCGAGAAGCTGTATCGCCTCTTTCTTAGAACCCACTCCGAGCAACGTAACGAAGTGGAGAGTATGAAATACTTAATTTTCTTTAGGTTACTATATTCAGACCTATACTGCTATTAAATCAAAATTATTAAAAAAGTATCCAGCTTCTACTATACAAGCTAATAATAATCGGACTAATAACAGTTAGTTATTAGTCCGGGAAGTTAGAAAGACCAGATGATGCCATAGAGTGTCTTAAAATATTTATTAACGCATTACACTGGAAACAAAAAAAGTAAGCCGAAGTGTATCACGTGAAAAAATATAAAAACGAAAATTGAACAGTTCTCTCTTGGGCCACGAAAGAGGCTTCTGTCCAAATATATCATGCACGCAATCCATTAGTAAGAACAGGAGCGCAAAGATAAGGAAACATTATGGTCATCAGATGTGCAATAATACTTTCACTAGACACCTGATGCCGTATATGAAATACCAGAAATGAGTAAAAGATATAAATGACAGTTCACAAATGTGCCGTTAAAGAACCACCTCAGCTGAGCAATGCTCAGCACCAAAAGATAATCATCCATGAGTGTGTGTCGAATAGTTACTAAGACACCTTAATGACTAACAGAGAGCGGATTATGGGTCTCCAAAATGATAACGAGGGAGACAGAAGGAGCAGTTATGAGGTAATAACTGAGGCACAGATAAGGCTGAATGGGCTTTAAACGATGGCAATAAAATAAAATTGCGTTTATCCCAGAAGTAAACTTGAGAACATGCTTGGCCGAGAATTTCAGAATATATATATATGTGTATGTATGTATATAGAAGGTGTACTTCGGCTTTCGGAAATATCTTAGCAAACACGTAAAGATAAAAACAGCAAGGATGTGATGACAGGCTTAGTTACATCTTAAGTTTGCTAGGCCGTCCGCACACATGCTTCCCTAAAGTCACTCTGATTGGTACTCTGTCGTCATTCAGAAGAGTGCCAAAAATGCGTCTTCTTCCCCAATCAAATTTTCAGTGCTTCAGTTCAATGATTTGCTTCACCGTCAATACTTTAAAGTACTAAAATGAGGTGTGCAACTTAAAATAATATACTGTAGGTTTGGTCAGCTAAAGGAACAATCGTTTACACGTAAATATTTTACGCACTAAGTACTTCCACGAAGTAAAGCCTGAAACAATAAAGTATTTCATGTTCTGTTTCCTCACTAAAACAATATTTTTTCCTTGATATTAAAAACTTCTGTATCAGTAAAAACCTCTAATTTCGAGTTGTGGGTGACCCCAAAATAAGAGGGCGTACCTATATTTCACCCGTTTAAAAATTTAAAAAGCGAAATTTATTATTTTTGCGGCATATTTAGGTGTTATAAATTCATTCATTCATTAATTCTTAATTCAATATTTATCAAGAGGCAAAAGGAGTGTTGAAGAATTTCCAGGGAACAAAGTGGTTTCAAATTAACACAATACTTCAACAAGGATTCAAAAATACATATTACATACAGAACATAAACATACACACAGAAATACGATGCATAGAAACGGTGGAATATGTCACCAGCTATTAAAAAAGTACGCATTTATACGTATCCATGAATATTGCGAAACATCGATACACTGGCTTAAATGTTGCATAGGAACTTACGGACACTGAAGATGACTAATAGAGTCAATGACTCATTAACTACGACTTTTCTAATCATAAGCCATACAATTGCTAAATAATAACAAGAACTAAAGACAATGGCAGTGTTTCTTGGGAAGGAGAGTCAATTGCTACAGCCTGTGCTAGTAGGTATACTTATTGATGAAAAATTATCATCAGGAGCATTCCATTTTATTTAGTGCTCACTTTGCAAAAGAACAGCGCACTTGCATTTGTTTCAGACACTGTGAACTTGGAAACGCACTAAAAAACATATCGTGATCAGAGATGAGGGGGCGCTGGGCAATAAAATAATACAAATAATAGCATCCGTTATTACTGCTTTTCGTTGATTTTCAGATAGACGTCGCACATGAACTTCGTCAAGTTTAGATTTTTTATAAGGCGTAAATCTTGCCTTTATAAGTACCTAAGTACTCTGAAGAAACTTTTGAACTTTTAGCAAAATATTCGGCCGTGATTATTATGTACTTGCGGAAAGCTAACTGCCCGCAGGATTCAAAACAACTCCATTAGATGGTTTTCATCCTTATCGAACCACGGCGATGAAATTCGTTAAATGTCGTCAAGGGAAAATATCCACCCGGACTGGGAATCCAACCCTGGACGTTTGGCATGCGGAGCCAATGCACAGACCACTACGCTCCCCAAGCTTGCTTGTACTCGAGTCTATATTTGAAGTATTCAAGGGAATTACGCCCTTGCGGTGCATCAAGGACGGAGAAGCAAGGGATAGAAGACATTAGGGAAGCCACAATCCGCGCGATCAAATCCCACGCATCCCACGGCACCACGACTTTTGAGAGGTTTAGCGATGTCCGCATTGGCCCAGAGAGCCAAAGGTCCGTGGTTCAATCCCCGTTCCGAGCACACACTATATCGCGTGGAAATGTTCCCCTCAACTCAAGACGAAGACGTCCCCAGCACAAGCGCCACTGCGCGAGGCGGACGGACCCGGAACACGCCTCCGTGGGACACACCCGTATCACAGAGCCACCTAGTGGAAGGCCCATTAGACGACGCCATCTCCACGGAGGCACTAGAACGAGCGGAACTGCAAGCGTTCTGATATTATATTCAGTGGAAAAACACACACACGTGAGGCACGAAAGAAACTCGAGGAAGGAATTTCTCAGGCCTGTCCTTAATGCTTGGCTCGCGCGCTTTTAAGACGGAGGAGGAGGGAAGTGAAGAGGAGGGCCGCGGCGTGGGTTGCCGGGGTCTTTCGCCGTGCGTCGTCTTCTCCACGAGTGCTGACATGGGCGGAGGCGCAAGAAGGAGGCGTGTTGAAAGAGGCATTGCTGGAGTGTTTAAAAGTCTCCTTCCTTGGCTCCGCCTCGGTGCTGGGAGCAACGGGAGGGGGAGGGTCTCTGATCGCTCCCGTCGTGGGGCGAACGCCACTCCACTTGCACGTCGAGCGCGTTGCCGGGAGACGAGAGTATTTCTCATCTTAGGGCGCCACTCGCGAGAATAATTCAAATCGCACGACAAAATGCTTCCAAACGGAGGAGAACGAGAAATATATTCACGGACAATAATTCAGTATTTGCGCGAATCCGATGTTTCCCTTTCCACGAGGCCTTTTCCACTGACGGACACACAATACACTAAATTCTAGTAATCTTTCATGAAAGTAAAAACAACTGCCCATTCTCTCGTACGTTTCAGTGCATGTATTTAAACCACGGTGCATCAAAGAATAAGTGTGCGATAATATTATGATTCTGTACTGTAGAATTTCACTGAAGAGCTCTTATGGGAAGAAATGTTTGAAATAAATTAAATTTAATGAATATATTTACCAGGTTTTTTTCATAATTTCACTTCAAAACGACAGAGGACTTATTACATACGGGCTAAAACGGAAAAATCACTGGAATCAAGTTCTATGAAGGCAGTTTGAGCAAGATATGATTGCAAATAAAATATAATGTCTTTGTCACATTGTAAAAAAAATACTCGTTTTCCTTGTGATATAAAAATATTAGCCACTTGCCGCTATATAATTTTTAATATTTTGCCAAAAAAAGTGAAGACCTTTTTCTTAGGGTTAAAAAATAGAAGTGCGATTTTCAGAGACGTATTTGAAGATCTGAGAGAAATCTCTATGCATGAGGTTGAAAGATTTTGGTTTAATTTTATTTTTTATATTTTATTACTTTTATGACGTTTATTTTACTACGTTTTGAGATATTTGCTCAAATATACATGTTCTTTTTTCGAAGGCACGGCGTGGAGCTCCAACGAGTCGTTATTAGAAATGAAAATATCTATGACGCAATGCTCACGTCAGAAATTGAGTTCGAATATGTTTTAAGCCGTATTACTATTTATAAAATTGGAAAAATGTTCCAAATCTACGGCACGAGGCGTATCAATTGATTTGAAGCGTTGAATTTGTGTATATTACAATGAAAAGAGAGATAAATTTACTTTCGTAAATCAAACTTTTACCGTCAATTTTGATGACTCTGCGGGTACATATGCCACGTTTCTTAAAACAGCTTACAATATATCTATAAATTCTTTGAATAGTTATTGACCACTTTAATAATAATACGTTGGTTAATTTATTGTGGTTTTGTCTAGTCTTCTTTTTCAAGAAACTCAACTTCCTTGTTCCGCCGACAGGTTTTAAGAATAGCTTTTTGTGTTACCATTGTCGCAGTAAGAAAGTTAATCCTGTGTAGCCCTGTGGAAGCCTCATTAATGAAAAGGCGAAACGTCTTGGCGGAAAAAGGAAGTTTCTTAAAAAAGAAGACATGACCAAAGCTCCTTAAATTAAACAATGAAACTGTCTATGTGCATGAAATTAAAATAACACTGACTCACTAACTGATCAGCTATCCCTCCAACCAGTGATCGAAGAGCAATGTATTTTTAGTGCTGCCGCAAGACTTAGAGACGAGACCGATGATGTTGGAAATTCGATACGAGACTCGCTATTTGGCGAGAGACCACAAGACGGCCGAAAGTCTCGTGTGAAGAGCAAATAATAATAAAACATCGGTAGTGTCAACGATTCTCCGCGATAACTAACATTGGACTTAAAATGGTATCTGAATTGTTGTGACTCTCCAGCGTGAGTTCAGGTTACGCCGGAATTCCCAAATGCTTTACTATCCCAACGAACAATAACATTTTCGTTAATAACTAATGTATATCTATTGACCACGTATAAATAATTTCTTCTTTTAATTTATCGAGTTTAGGTCAATTTGTTGGCAGTGAAATAAAGGAATTTTAACTGACCAAGACTCAACATATTAAAAGAATAGAATAACATTTTCACCCAAAGACACCAACACTGATACCATGAGTGTGATTTCAAGAGCTACGTGAGAAATCGTTCGAGTTTTAATGTCCCTATTTGTTCATCATCCTCCTTATAAATGTTTTAGAACACGCAGTTCGCTACTTTATTAGATCGTTATAAAATATTACTGCCATCTCTAGGGGCAGATAAGAGTTAGAAATAATGCAAGAAATTGAAATGTACTCGCCTCGACCATTCGATTCGTAGGCGTGCTTACTGGGCCAACCGAAGGCAATGAGTTCGTAACCCACCTCAACATAGATTTTTTTACCTAGATTTGTCTAATTGAGCGATATATACTCTGAGTGTGCTACTAATACAATGTCTACCACTTTCGCTGAAGCTTTCTTATGCGCGCTCCATGACTCTGCCATGCATGCATGTCCTTGATAATATATACTAGGTAACCCGTGCGAAAATTTCGCACTTTCACGCTATCAGGGAATAAGTATGTTTAGGAAACGTTGTAATTGGGTTTTAAATAGAGAAGGTGTATCATAAGGTACATACTTTCTTTGTACTTGTTTTCTTGCAAAAATATATACAAAACATATGAATACAATACAGACAAGGGAGTTTATCGAAACTTTTAAGTCAAAATGGGTAAATAGTGAAATTTAAGATTGATATTGCATTTTTTCGTCAGAAGCCGGTGATTCAACGTTTAAAATGATACCTCATTTATCACTGTAGGTGCAGTATTAACGGGATCAATACGGAATGACAGAGAAAGACCTTTCTGTAATAATATATATGATTTTTTACTTATTGTGACATAAGAAATACCAATTTCCCGAAATTTCAGTGAAAGGTTTAACTGTGAAGAAAATGCGCGTGGAACCTTGATTCCAGAAGAGGCCACGATGACATCGGCTTTTCAATGTACCTTCTTTCACCATGGCCTTTTAGGCTCCAATTGCTTTCAGGATGGATAGGCTGGAATGGTTAACTGAGGACAGTTTGAAGGTGAGTTATTTTTTATTTCGATTTCATTGACATCAGTAAATAATCTTTGTTGGCCATGTGTGTTATTCAAAAAGTCCACTCCTTAGGGCAATTCATTGAAATTATCTTAGTGCTACTCTTTCAGAAGAAATTCCTATATCTCAGAATGATTTGGTCTTTTAGAGTCCATTTATGAAAAGGATGAATGGATAATTAAAGTGCGTAGACGGTTTTTCGAGCGAAATATGGCAAATATACCGTCACGTGGAAGGATTCCGATACGAGAAGTACCTTAGGAATATTTTAAGATATATTGAACCATAGTTTTACTATTTTTCTTGTGGTATATTCAATAAAACATTAAAAATAAAACATGGTGCCTGAAGACTGATTAAAAAAATGTTTATCCCGGGTGACATGTATTATTAATTGTTCTGTTGTTATGTATGGCATCCGAAGGAATACCATGTTAACAGAATGAAGTGTTTAGCTGGATAAAAATAAAATACTCGAGTAACACCGAAATGGGGTTAGAAATTTAGCTTTTTTCTCAAACAGCTATAGATTTGTTTTTACAGCACACACAGCACAAAAACTATCTGCTCTTGTGTCAAAAAAGTAATAATTTATTATTTTTATTTTGAAAACGAGACGAGACTCGTGTGAGGCTCGAGACCACGACGTGACCCGAGTTCGGAAAACGAGACTGAGGCGAGACTCACCCAAGTCTCGTCTCGTCTCGCGACATTTTTAATTCTCCACACAGCCCTGAATTACGCCTTTGGCGTTCATTGAGAATATAACGATAACCAATAATTATTTTAGGCTACGGAAAAATTGCTTGATAGTCTACAATATGGAAATAAGTGGATAAATTGGTTCTCTTATCAAAAAGCATATAAGGTGATTTTATTTTGATTATAAGTGGTGATTTGACGAGGAAAATTAAAATGAAATATTTTTGCAGTGAATCAAAACCTTACCTCTAATTATTACGAGTGAATGTGGCAGCTAGGTTATTCACTACTATGTATGAAGCGACAGACGAATAATTATGATTAGTAAAATTACTCGAATCAGCTGTTCGGCTGTCCTCTTGGGAGGGGCGTGGGTTGTCGCGGTCCGTCCAGGCGCGGGGCCGGCGCGGCAGTCGGTTGGCCGGCTGGAGGCGGGGGAAGCAGCCGCCGCTGCTGGCTGGGTGGATTCATCGATTGTTGGCGGACGACGCGCACCTGTTGAAGGCCACTCGCCCTTTCCCATTCGACTAGGCTGCTGGTCGACGCCCTTGATCCCGTCGGGGTGCGCGTGGCACAAACCGTTTTCTGACCCTGGGATAAGGGTGTTTTCCCTGTTTCCTTTGCATAACCAACGTGAAACTGTCCCCCTCCCAAAAAATCTGGCCATATGGAACAGGGCTGCGAACTGAAACACTGCTCGCACGCCCATTTTATTGTATCACAAGGTCTTTACCTATCGAAAGGTCTCCACCACCACGGCAGATCCGGTGGAGTCAAGTTAAAACCAATTTGGAGAAGGCAGAAGTCTGAGGAATGGTCCAGACGGTTCTAGTGCGGCAAAATATCAACTCCGATATAGATGGCTTCGTGAATAAGAGTAAGAAGTGGTCCATTATATCTCTGGGTGACAATTCATGCTTTTTCGTAACTAACATCAAATATCTATCGTAAGTTGACTTGTAAGTACGAGGCAGTCCATTCAGAAGTAATCATAGGTCAAGCAGAACAGGGATACGGGCCTATAGTATTACAAGGGTTTGGTTTATACAGTAGAATACCGAGGAAAATATGCCAAAACTGACTGTAAGAGTGCCGGATCCGTAAGCAGAGAAAGCTTCTCGCGGCGTGAGTACTGCAAAGGCTAATAACATTGCATTTTCTATTCCAACTTTCTTCTAACAGTCAGAAAGTAGCCTCGGACGCCACGAAGCCACGCTGGGTGGCGGAGGCTGTAAACGGTTGGTCCATCGAGAAACGGACATGGCAAAACAATTTGGACAGTTGGTGTTTGGGAATGTGAGAGGAGTGTTTGTAAAAGAGGAAGATGAAATGAAAATGACACGAGTATATGTTTTATGAGTTGGAGACACCAAGCGCTAGGGATAGGACGTTTTTATAACTGATGATGGTGGGTCTCCATTGTGATCAGGAGACGAAGTTAGTATGCATGGCAGACAAGGTGTAGGCTTGGTCCTCAATGAGAGAGTTAAGATGTCGGTTAGGAAATACGAGTTACTCTTCCCTGGATTCCATGGTTGGATTTATGTTTGGATTTTGGACACTTGGCCCTAAGCGCAAGCTTCGGACTACATCTGTGACATCAAATGTTCGGCAGTCCAGAGCAATTATTTCCTTTAGAGCACTCAAAAAATCCACAGCGGAAAAAGAAATCCACTGGGTAGCATTATCCATTGTGGAATTTTACACTTGGTGAACATTTTGGTTACTTCGTGAAGGTAATACCACTAACAGTCCCGGTTTCTTCAAAATTCGTTTTGAATCACTTATTTGGTCGAAAAGTTTTAACTGGACATTTGTATAATTGTCTTCATGTGTAAAATATGTGACAAAATGCAATTACCACGCGGCCACTTTGGGTACTTCTGTCGACTATAACTGAAAAAAAACCGCATGGAAACCTTAAGTAGGTATTTTCATTATAGTAGGCATTGCCACCACTCGTTGCGATAGCGCAGAACTCACGCACCAACCCCATGACTTCCGCTCGTAAAAACCTCCCCGCGTGCATTTGGAAGCGAATATTTCCCAAACATTGATTATTATGTTTGATACACAAGATGTCGATGATGCCCCAGAGATCCACTACGTGTAGATTAGTCCCTAATTGATATTAAGCACGGCTTTTATGCTAGAAGAGCCGATGAATAATTCTTAACGTTGTCACATTCATTTGGTGGTACGGAGGAAGTGCCATTTACTGTAGGTACTAGAACTGTGGTGCTCTCAGGCATCGTAGAGTGTTCAAAGTCATCCTACTGTGATTTCTAATATGGATTGTTCCGGCTACTAGGGGGCCTACTATTATCACAAAGTTATGAAAGAACGTATAACTGCTGTGCAACTAGCACCTTGAAATGAATTCAGTGAAAGTTCTAAAAAAAAGAGACGATCGTTTTTAGTTTCAGATGATACGCATGCTACTTGGTGAAGTTCCAATGACCAGGAAATAAGATCGGTGTTCCCAATATTCAAATGGTTGTTTATTTTCTGATTAATCTGTAATCAAAAGGGCGTGGTTTCCCAGGAGGCGAAGCCTTGGATTGCTCTCTGGAGGTCCCGATTTCAAATTTGGGCAATGAATCAGGTCAAACTTAACCCTGACAAAGTGAGTTTCGCATACAATGTAGAGGGATACAAATGTATTTGATAGTATGGACCTCATGGAGAGAACTGTTTCCTCAGACGTATGCTCTCACTCGATAGTCATCATTTGGCCATTGCCACGCGATATTCATCTGACTGCCTGACAATAAAATAACGAGATATAAACTAGATTTTTACCGCTTCCCTCTGCCGATTTAATTTTCCCAAAATCCTTCGTCCCCAAGGACTCTTGTCCTAGCAACCCCTGCCAAACGTCCTGGCAGTGGCTCGAAGGGTAGGACGTAGACGAACTGCGCAAACTCAAAAGGCCCTCTCGAACCCACTGTACGCCTCTCTACCCGACCTCTAGCACGAACATAATACGGGAGTAGTGAACATACCTCATTACTTTGACATCCATCCATCAATCTTCGGTTTAAGGATCTAGACTTTGGAAGTTTGCTCGAGCCACCGAGGCATTGCAGCTATCGACATGCTGATGGAAAGATGGCTTTATGTAGGTCAGTGAGAATGGGCGAAATATAGAGAGCCACTTTATTTACAATTTATATCTGCTCAGTAAATATTGAACTGATAGAAAAAACCTGATAAAGGAGCAAGTTTGACACTAGGATCGATACATAATGTTGATATAATCAGGTAGCCTATACTTGCGTGCGATATTGACAATGGTCAATATTAAGGCGACAGATTATGTAGGTGATATTTTGGATTTATCGATTATATTTATATTTCCACAGAAACTGTGCTTAACTTCAAATGAAGGGGACAGGAGATCTAAAATTGCCAACATTCGCATCAAGTCTTACAATTCCTTCCACCATAAATAAACTTGACAATGACAAGCTCTACTTCGTAGAAGTTTTTAATGTTTATATTCATGATAAAGTAGAATATATTGTACTTTTTTACAATATTTAATTACTGCGACGCGTTTCATCGTTTTACATTACGATACTTTAAATCAGTGATACGCGCCATACCGATAAAATATTGTGGAAAAATATAAAATATTTTACTTTACTATGAACAAAAAACCCTTCCCCCGGTTTTTCTCTTTTCTATAACTCGTTCCGCAGAACAGCTCCGTACAAGGTATCCTAACTGCTCTTCATCTCTTGGATTTTTTACATATCTTAGAATATGTCGTCAAATAATCTGTCGTCGCAAGCAATAGTTTCACGAGTGTAAAATTGAGGAATTAAGTTCGTCGTGAATTGAAAATATGTATTTGGGATCGTGCATGTTTTTAGCGTGGGAAATTCTCCCGATCCGTTCATTAAAGATGCGAAAATAATTGTTAAGTTCTCCCTTCCAACGACAAGCAAAGGGGAGTCATGGCCATGAAAGCGTGCAGTTCTGTTTTTCGAGTAAGTAGTTCGACCTCGGATTAATTGACCACAAGGAATGGTATCAAAATAGATGCCTAAAGGTGTTTTTTTTTATTTGAAATAGTAACAAAGTGAGAGAGATGGATTCTTTCAGTTATGCTATACAACCCTTTGTTATGCTATACAACCCTTTACAACCCCAACCGAAAACATTGAAAAACATAAAACTGAAGCATTTTCTTCTCAAAAATATGAAAAACAACATGACGCGTTTTGATTGGATGAGTTAAAATACTTAATTTAATACATGGTCCAGGTGGCAATACTGTGCATTCAATTTAACTTTATCTGCTTGTCAGCCCCTAACTCGAACACTTCTAACAACCTTTAAACTGCTAATTTGCCAAGAAACAATCCAATATTTGGCAATCGGAATTTTGATATGGACTAATCTAAACACATTTTAAATTATTGACGCATTGAATGATCACGATAACTACATCTGGAACCACTGAATGCTTTACTGAGGAATGAGCTCAGTTTTAGGCCCCAGATGTTCAGAAAGAGATTTTAAAAACAAGAATTTTGATAGGACTTAAAAATCGAAGGTATATCATAAAATGTATACGGATCAATGGGGAAGTTAAATCAGAGTAATTCATCTTGCGATTTGAAATATGAATAAATATACACAACAAAGTGAACTCAACCTAATCATGTGGTTAAGATTAACTTTACTATTTCAGGGACATATTATGATATAATGGTCTACAAATTGTACTATATAAGATGAAATGCTATTTTAAACTCTCTAATGTTAAAAAGCAAATGGTAACGGCGAGTGTTAAATTCGATATTTTTTTAGTATATGTTTCTTTATTTTCTAAAAAGGTGGAACACGCAGTGGCAATGCGTTATCTTTAAACATACTATACAAATCTAGCCTAAAGAACAATACACTACCCTTAGTCATAAAAAAGTCATTCTTCCTAATGAAGACATAATGAAATAATAAAGATATAAGCCATCGTATTGCAACAAGTTAAATAATCTTTGAGCGAGATTTTCTTCAAGTTATTTCAACAGGAGTCTAATATGATCAGCAGCAAAAAAAGGCCTAGTTAAAAATAAAACAAATACTTGCTGCTCTTGGATGACGAAATCCAATGTGAACTAATGGAAGGCTGCTTACTCTCTAGCTCACTAGTTCATAATTAATGTTGTAGTATTCCATTATGCTTGTTGATGAATATCTGTTACTAATACCACTTTTATTTAAATTAAGCAACGACCCGGGTTTCAGTGAATAATCACCATCATCAGGCATTTGTTGAGATCTGTTTATCCTATTGTTTCCGTAGTTACGTAACGGGAGGGGAGAAGAAGTTTGAAACGGAGGCCAGAATAGGGGAAGAGGAAGGGTATAAAGGTATTCCTGAACTCGATACTCTCAGGCGTTACTTTGTAAAATTCCATTTTGATTGAATCAATAACAAACTTTGTAAATTTTACAATCAATTTTATTCACTACGACCGGTTTCGACGCATAGGCGACATCTTCAGGTCTGAAGATGTCGCCTATGCGACACCTGAAGATGTCGCCTATGCGTCGAAACCGATCGTAGTGAATAAAATTGATTGTAAAATTTACAAAGTTTGTTATTGATTCTATCAAGGTATTCCTCGTTATTGAGGGTGTTGTCGTGGTTATTCAATTTTTTTTAAAATTTCCAACTGCTCTCTTGAATCTAATTCATAAGCAGTCGTTGCATAATTTTAGGATATTCGTAGTAAAATCACTCCTGTGGCTGCTTCATATTAAGTGTTTAGCAAAATTAATTTTATCCTCTTTGATGTTTTTATAAGCACTTAAATGTTCTTTCCTCCTGATACAGAAGATTCTACCTGTCTGCCCCACGTGGACACCATTGCAATCGCTGCATTTCAATGAATATACTCCACATCGGTCTAATTGCTCTATCGGGTCCTTACTCTACCCCGATTTAAAGGGAGATAATCTGACATGTCAATTGTCCCATGGTAAATGTTATATAAAACTAGTAGAGACGCCCGTTGGTTTTATAACAGAATAGACAGAATAAAGAAACAATATAGTAGTTACGTTCATACAGAAGAGAATCTGGCTTCTCATTTCTTATCTAACTTTTTTACTAAGTGGAAATTGCCCGTTTTGCCGCTTGGTGATTAATAGACAGTATATATAAGCTATATTACTGAAAATATATGTTTTTGAAACAGTTATACTAAAAGTGTATTCCAGTTTCACGAAGGGAGTAGGGAAATCGTCATAAGCTATGAGCATATTTTCCCTTAAGTGAGTCCCTGGGTAGACATCCTGAACTAATTACGGGAATAATTAACTCATAATTGCGCGCCACGCTCCCCTGGGGCGTCTGAAGCTCACAAATAGTCGTGTTTCACAGCATCCAACTGTAACCGTTGTTCTTGAGATTCTTTATTCCACAAGGAGGGCACTGCCCTTACCTTTGACGATCTTTGAGAAAGATTACTCTTTCTTCCCTAAGGTATATATGTTGTGTACTGAAAATAGCATGATTATGCGATTAAAATTATCAATAAATCCAATGTTTCCTAAATAGATCGTTAAAAAAGCTTAAGCCTTACCTCTAACATGAGTCACCTCTACTCACTATAAGCTATGATCCTTGCCTACTAACAGAATCAAACATCCACGTGAAAATGTATATTTACATAGCAACAATAAGTCCTTGTGCTGAGGACATTTTCGTGAGGTCAATGTTATAAGTCGTACAAAAGGATGTAAACAGGGTGTACTTTGCGAAGTGCAAGAAAAAGAGGGGACAGGAGGAAGTGGGTGTAAGGGAAGGAATTTAAGGGAATCGGTGATAATAATTGGGCACATATCACGTGATAGCAGGAGTTAAGTCAGGTTTTAATGTTTGTGGTGGGTTTAATATGGTGGTTAGGCGGTCTTTTCCTCCTTATAAATCCATACGAGACCACCGCATCTGTTACGACCCTGATTCCATAGATGCATTCCTATCCTCCTCACACTAATCTCTTCTCCAACGAGGATGTCCTAAGACCCTCCTCAACAAGTGCATCGTAAAAGAACCCCTATTCCCTGAAACACCTCTAAATAAAATTCGCCATAACCTCTCCCTCTGCACCACCTACTTCCCAGGCGTCCAGTCCCTCAAAATAACTTCTTCGCAGCTGTTAACAAGCAAATAAAATGACGACCTCCTTGACGAACTACCCCTCCAGGTACTTCCCGATGACTAAAAACCGATGATGGCGACAGTGATCATCGAGAAACACACGAAACACGAAAGCGAGAAGAGTTTATTTATTTCTTAAAACGTAAGTTGTTACAAGAAGACAATCACTGTACCCGAACGAGGGAAGATCATAAACACATACAAACCATGCAGTTCACATTGGTCAACCAAATCCGAACCGAGGATTTTGGATGTGATGCTTACGTTCATATGCCAGACCAACGTAAGAGCAAATTTCATCCATGAGAGTGAAAGGAGTTCGTGTTCTTTGGGTACTTGGATGACAAGATGGCATACAAACTACGCATCCGGAAACCCATGATCTAGCCATGGCCTAAGATTTTTTAAAAATGAGTTATCTTTCTTCAATCAAGCTATTACTGACTCAGTGGTATCAAAGACGCCACAGTTCTACCACTCATAGATGAAACGGATGATCCACCATTGCCAGCATGTAAAATAAACATTCTAGGTCCAGTTGCACAAGAAGATAAGATGTTGGAGCACAAATGGAAGTTCATGCTGATACTCCGCGAGCGAGATGGTAGTGAGGAAGAGCGTCGTCACCCCAAGCGAGAACAAAGACCAAGAGAGTAACCCCGAGAACCTGTAGATGTAATGTATTATAATGGCTGTTATGATCCTACTGAACCACTGACAGTAAGTCATCATCTTGTGGTGAGAAATAGCATAAAGCCATGGAATGTGAAATGGACTCCGTGATGGCAAATAAAGCTTAGGTGTTAGTTCCAAAGCCAGTTTCTAAGAGAATAATGCGGAATAAGTGGGTTTTTCGAACTAAACTTAGCGCATAGCAGATGGCGATATTGTCAGATCTAAGGCTAAATTGGTTGCATACCTAAACATTCACTCTACACTTTGGTATTGACTTTTTTTTTTAATTTTTTAACAGTTGTGCGGCATAGCACATTAAGATAGTTGTTTACCCTGGCAGTTGAACTCACTTTTCCAAACATTAGGATATAGGAAAAGCATTTCTTGTTGGAGCATAAAATGAGGAAATATTTATATATCAACGAAGGGTTTGAAGGAGGATCATGTATGTCTTCTAAAGAAAGTCATGTATGTACTGAAGTCGACTTCACATATTTGGCATGAAAAGACTCACACAGTACTTCCAACATTAGGATATGCTAACAGTCATAATAAGTATGGTGGATATCTAAAGAGAGTGAATAGCACTGTAGTAATAGTTGCATTGCAAGTTGATGTTTTTGTTTACAATAACCCAAAGGAAGTATTTGAATTAAAAGATGTCTTCAAACAAAAGTTCAAGATGAAGGATCTTGGGTCTGCTGCCCCAGTTATGCCTTGGTATGAAAATAGAGAGAATTTATGATAATAATAATATAAAAGTTTCCCAGACCCAACTAGTCAAAGATTTACTTGCAATATTTGGAACTACTGATACAAATCCAGTTGGAACTCCGATGGAAGTAGGTTATAACTTGTCGAAAGCCAAAATGCTGATAATAAGACTTATAAGCAGCTGATAGGTTTGATATTGATATTTTTGTAGCAGGCCTGACATTTTTATTATTTGACTTGACGTTTTCACTCATGCAATAACAACCGCACATCACCTTTACTTAGTTGCATTTTTTCCCTTCCCTCTCATTTTCAAACTTGGAGACAATCTATCTGCCTATCACACAGCTCTCGTATCCTGATATTGTATGATATCGTCGGATTCTTTCCAGCACTATTATTCGAAGTTCATGTTTCAAGGACGAAGGATATTATTTACGTTGTAGATCTGAAGGTGAATAGTCCGCGTAGCAAGTAGTTTTGTGGGGGCAGCAAAAAAATTATATCTCCAAAGAGTTAAAGATAAAAATGGAGTTCATTCGCTTGAGCAGAGGATATAGTGCAAATCAGGTTTTACATGATATTTGTGAGGATAGTGACGAAGACATACCAGGAGACAGTGAGTATTGATGAAGAGGATCGGATAGAGATAGAAGAGGATGTTACAGATGTGATAATGGAAGAAGAAAATTCCTCAGAGTTTGTTGACAGTGAGGATGAGGGACTTTACACCAGCAAGAGTGGAAATCTGAAATTCAGTAAAGTTCCACATTTTGCTCGGAAGTGCTCGCCAAATAAATTGTTGAGAAAAAAGACTGGGAAACCAGTGTATGTGCAGAACGAGTTGGCTTCAAAGGCCGACTTCTTCAAGAGATTCATCACGATGAGCATTCTGCAACATATCTGTACGCACAAGAATGAAAAAGCGCACACCTTGAAAGAAAGTGTTTTTCTCATTTTCTCTTATGTCATTGATATTTCACTACTGATATCTACATTTTTATTTACAAATATATAAATATGTTACTTTCAGTTATCTAAATGGATGAATCTGGACATCATAGAGCTAAATTCTTTCCTTGGTCTTTTGATTATGTCTGATGTTCAGTAAGGTCGGGGAAAGCCACTGCATGAATTTTGGTCTGCAGACTATGGCTTACCAATATTTAGAGCTACAATGTCTCGTCACCGGTTTCAAGATATTCTTAGGTGTCTTCGCTTTGATAAAAAGGAGACTCGTACTGAAAGGCAAGAGGTATCAATAAATAAAGCAGAGACAATAAGAACTGTGTTTGAAATGTTTACGGAGGCCTGTATAACATCGTACAAACCATCCTAAAAAATTACAGTATATGAGCATTTGTGCAAATTTAGAGGTAGTACATTCAAAGTGAATATGCCATCAAAACCAGGGAAATGTCGGATAAAGATGTGGGCAGCTGTTGACTGTGAAACTCAGTATATTGTAAATGCACACATATACACGGGGAAAATTGAAAGAACGAGGGAAGTAAATCAAGGTAAACGTGTAGTGCTAGGTTTGGTTAGTCATTTGCAAGGCAGAGGAAAAAATATAACTACTGATAATTTCTTCACGAGCTATGAATTGGGTCAGGAACTAATATAAATAATTAACACTTGTAGGTACTCTCAGATCAAAACGCGTGGAAATTCTGAGAGTGATATAAGAACGAAGATGTTCGCGGTGGTCTACGATGAACTTCTTCATTTTTCCGGGTTCTACCGCGTTGGTTGCTGTGGTGATGACAACAGTTTCGCTGGCACTACTGCCAGCTTCTTCAGGTCGAAGATGCCGGCTCACAATTTTGGTCCTCATTATATGGCGCTTCTTTCCCGCCAATTCTTACTGCTGCTCTCCCATTGGTTCGTTTTAGAATTATCCTCCATGAATGAATGAATATTATTTGGTAACACAAAGTTACTTATGTATGACTTTATCATAAGGTCCACGTGTTTAATCCTCAAATTCTTAAAGATAACACCTCTTATGTTTTAATATATGGCATGGGGTCTGGAAAGACCCCAGGTGGATTCCGCGTAAGTATTGAGTAGGTGGAGGCTGAGGGTTAAAATGAGACCTAATTTAATATGCTATCTTCAATTGGTCATATCTCGGGAAATTCCGGACTCTGGTAAGAAAACTGAAAATTGCTCTTTCTCGCTTTCTAGGGTTTTATATTGTTAATATAGCTATATGTTGTGTTAATATACATAAATGGTAAGAAAGTATGTGTAATGAACTAAACATACAGCAGTCTTATTTATACCTACTCACTTTTTTACACTATGTGCATACATATTGAAGTACATCCTGCCGCACAGTGGTTCCAAATAAAAAAGTTGGCCACAATTAATTCATTTTTTCAACTTTCTACGAGAAAGTTTGGTAAGCTGTTTCCGCATTCTACAGTAAATGACCCACAATATAGGCTACTAAGATGATCATTGTACTGCTCATAGTAATCTGTGGAACATCGTTTAATAGTTAATTACCTTCAAGTGGTCAAAAGTTGCATAAATTTGAAATGTATGGGGAAATTCAGCCATTTCGCAAGGGAGCTGCAAATCACTCAATCCCGTTTATATATGTTTATATCTTATTTATAGAGCTATATCGTGAGCTCCGAAAGAAGAAATTACAGAGGGGTGCATTCATTGGCGGCTCGTGGCCAACAACCCATACCACTACCCATAGAGTGGAAAGTATTCAATGGTACTTACAATAATATCAGCACTGTCAAAAACAAATTAATTGAATTTTCGTGTTTTCAAGACTGGTTGAGGATGGACCATAAATTTATAAATCTTGGACTTCGTAGAAAGATGAACAAAATCCCAAACTTTCGAGAATGTTCACCATGTTTTTAGATGCAAATCTTCTGTGAAGTAGGAGGGAGAGGCTACTCAATATTGAGGACAGGAACGTCCGCGGTCGAAGCACAGAGGTTATGGCGGGTGGTATGGCGGGTGGTATGGTGGGCTATGGTTCGGCTCCTTTTTTAAATGTCAAAAAATGATGTAAGATAAGACTTCAACAGTGAAAATAACTTTAATTGACACGCAATTTTAAATATTTGAATTACGGAAAACATTTACGAACCATTTTCGTCATGTATGCACAGTCAAAATGTGCGAATATACCGGCGGTGCTGAAAAGTTCGCAACAGCGCCA
The DNA here is from genome assembly GCA_963573305.1 of Pyrrhosoma nymphula. NCBI lineage: Eukaryota > Metazoa > Arthropoda > Insecta > Odonata > Coenagrionidae > Pyrrhosoma > Pyrrhosoma nymphula. The sequence continues at coordinate 6,914,896 of OY754329.1, forward strand.
TATAATAAGCCCGACGCAGGGTATACTTCTGTGGGCGCCAGATTATATAGCCTCTGTGATTATCTCCTCCGATATTCGTGTGCCTGTTCATTGTTCAGACAATTTTTTTTCAATTGTACTAGGAGATTACTTCAAGAGGTGAAATGCTTTTTAGAATGGTGTAGGCTGTAGAACAGTATCATTTTGCTTTAATTACTAGATGTTGAGATGAGCTTGGTTAGTTGATCTTGGCATTCCTAATTGCTTGTATACTCAAGTCACCTGTTCCCTGCTCCAGCCGACCAGTTAAGCAAGTGAGCCATGAGAGAGAATAACTTAACTAAGAGAACCCTGGTAATATATTTTGCTGTAGATGCTACAGTGTAGCAAAACAACTCAAACACATCCAAAACACATCTTAATTTGTAAGGAAAATATATTCTCTGGAATCAAAAAGTGCTAAACTCTAGGTTTTTGTAATTTCTCAGTGGAATGCCACAACGTTTCGGCCACAATAGCCTCGACGATCACTCACAACGAGAACAGAGAACTTGACTACTCCTATATCCTATTAGCAGATATGGGGGATGTGATTTCATAACATCTGATTTAGTCGCGGTGAACTATTTGTCGCGACTCTGTGCCCCACGATAGGATGCGCCAAATCAAAGTTCCATGGAAAACATTGTTCCTCGGCTCCGTGCCGGGGGAGTTGTGTTGCTAGGTACCGTCATTTGAGAGATATTCAAGCGTTTTTAATAACGTTGCCTTTTCTTAACTCCATATTGTTTCTCTGTCGTGATTTTTCTCGATCCACGGTGAAAACGATCGGTTTCGGAATACGTTTATTTCATGTACAATGTCACATGATTTTGGCGCTGTGGCTGAAGTCGTCACAATCGAAGCCGTGACGACTATTCCCAGCTCAGTGACGCGCATCTCGAGCCTCTAACAATGACGCTCCCTTCTTTGGAGAAGATTATTTTGACTTCAAAATTAATCGAGACGGATTTTGATAAAAGAAATAAAAAGGAACACGGTAGAAGTGGTTACCAACTCCGAATTGGTTCAGTGTATTGCGCGCGGAATCGAGTGAAATAAGTGGATGGTGAGGCGGTTTGGAAGGGAAGGGCAAGGGGTGAAAGGGGTATGAGATGGCAGAGCAAGCGGGATAGGAAGTGGGTGTGGGGGGAGGGGAACCGCTTCCAGAGATTTAGAGGGTTGGGGGGAGGGTTGGAGGGGGTGGAGGGTGGAGGGTGAAAGTGGGAGGACTCTTATATCGACCGAGGAGAGACTTTGCGTGAGGAGGAGGGCGCTTTCATAAGCGAGTGCCGCTTGCCCTTTCAACCTTTTGCAACTCGATCCTTCCAAGAGTATTAAAGGAAGGCACGCGCGCGGGAGGGTGCGGGAGGGCAAAGAAAGCGAGCGCAGACAGACAAGAGAGCAGCAGAGGCGTCATCATCATCACCGGGTGATCCACGAGAAGTGGGTGCGGGAAGCACCGCTGGAGGAAGAGTGGATTTTTATTGTCCAAGTGGTGGCCTCACTCGCAGGGCCCACTCCCTTGAAACGTATATAGTTAATTAACTCTGCCTTCTCACTCCACTCCAATCTTGGGCGTTTTCCTCGACACAGGGAGCACGCGGCGAACGTGCCACCGACTCATACGCGAATGCTTTCCAAATTATCGCTCGCAACCAGGTGACGAAGGGTGCTTTCCATTTACTTGCTCTAGAGAGCACTACTCTCTACGCAACGAAACGGCGCAGTTGCAATCCACTTGCTTTAGACCATTCGAGGGACGCTTCAAAGCAAATCACCACTGACGGGGGCGCCGTTGTGCGCTTGAGAAGATAAGGACTTCGATAATAATCGCATTCTTCATCGTTGGTTTTTCTTTTGATTTCCAGGAAAGGTCTCAAGCATGGATTACGAGAAGTTTTTTATTTCTGTACGGTAAAAGTGTTTTCTATCTTCAGGTGTACGAATTAAAAAAATGCTCACGAAAGAATTTAACCTTGAATATTGTGTGCCTATCAGGTATCGTCAGGTAACCGAAAGTTTCGCCAGTGGATATCGTTCTCGGTCGTTCTTGTGCGCTGATGTATTCCAAACTGATTACATTGCAACAGCTGTAATGAAAGTTCCCAAAGTCAGAGAGCGACGAGAGACGAAGATGACCGCGTCTTGGCGTGAGGAGGAGTTGGGAGGAGTGGCCTCCCACCAAGGGATCGGGTTTGGATTCTATTCTATCAGCTCAAGGGACTTGTCACGGAATCCTTTAACTTGGGTGCCGCGTTTGGAAAAAGAAGTGATATTCCGTCCAAGTCGGATCATCCACCTTTTAGAGGAAGCTTTGGAGATTGGTTTGTTGGAAGGGGTTATTTGGCCGAGAGTTAGGTTGTTCTTTTCACGAACACCCATCCCTTTTAGTGATTGCACAAACCACTCCTCTGGTGATTGGTTTGCGTAAAATTACGGCGAGTTGGTGCTTAAACAACCAACCCTTTGGTGATTGGCCTGAGTTAAATGTGAAAAGATTTGAGTGGATATTTAGATAAGAGTTCGATCGCAGCGCCACCTAGTGCTAAAGAATGTAAAACGGCATATTTTTTCAATATGGCCGAGGGGAAAAATCTCAGGTTTGACACTTAGGCGTTCCTAGAATAAATGCAGTATTCTTATGTTAAAACTGTTGCATACATTTGAATGGTTTGCATTTAAGGTGAGTTGAATGTTTTTTGCGATACCGTTGTTGGAATTCAATTTCCCTGGCGAGATAAAAACACCTTTACCGTAAAATGTAACACAAGAGTTTAAAAGTCAGCATTTTAAGGAAATAGGATTTATTGTTTCATAACAAGCACTATGGAGTAAAACAACATTTTTTTTCAGCTACTTCATAGTTCTGTGAGCAACTAAAAATAAAATCTTTGGGCAATAAATTTGAACCCAACTAATCTATTGATGAAAAACAATGTCAGAAAGAGTAAAGGTGCTGATGCTACGAGTGGTGAGATGCATATTATTGATGCATATTATATATATTCATTATAATATTTTAGGCAACGTTTTATCACAAACTTTTGCCACCTAATGTACTCTGCAAAGTCCTAGACCAGATATACATGTACATGTATACAAATCTACATGCATATGTATGTTACTCATTGTGTTACTATGCAAAACATCGGTGTAGTGACATCATAAATTATGATGGTCAATTGTTAATGGTTGAATGTGATCACTCTTCAGTTTAATCGATTAAAACGTGCGCCCACTTCGAATCTAGCAATCACACTGTTAGCAGGTACAGAGTTTCGCTGAAGCAAAAAAACTGATAATCCGCGGTGGAGTTACGCCCTGAAAAGATCGTTGGCAGATTGGGAAGTCTATAAGGAGGAGAAATTTAACAGCGAGTTCAGTTCGCTAAAAATCTTGTCACATCAGCTTACACAACACTCTGTTGTGTAATTTCTGAAGTTCTCAATCGCAGCAAACCGCCGCTCGGTCTTTTTATTTTCAAAACATCGCTAGCAACATTCGAGTCTTAATAAATATGAATCTATTTACATTCAAGACTCCTGATAAAATGGATCATTTAAACTTGCTTCCTTCCATTAACTAGTGTCAAATATTTGAGCTTATAATAATTTTTTTTCTGATAAAAATTCTCTCCTTCCCCCGAATATAGCGAAATGAAAAATAGCCCGTCACATTTGTATCTTAATAAATATTTAAATAATTACATGAATTAGTCCGGACATCAGGAATTATCAATTATCCTCGCTGTCTATAAATTTTTATAAAATGTTGAGAGTATTTTAACCTTTTTTTGAATAAAAAACTTATCTAAAGGCTACCTTCTTTAGAGCCTTAATAAATATGAAATGATTTACAGGAAACAGTCCTAATAAGGGTCGTTTATAAATAGCAGCAAAAATGTTGAGCCTATTATAAATTATTTATTCATTAGAAAAATTCAAAATCCTCGAAATTCATGAATCGAATTCGAACAGTAGGGTTTTTTGAAAATAAAATAGACGCACAAGGAAAAGTTTTTACAACTTTTTTTTCATTTTCACTGTTCAAACTCATAAAAATATGTTATCATTGATAGAAAATGCTGGTAACAATTATTCCTTGCACATCGAATGATTGCGGGGAGATTTCGATGCCACCGCGCCGAAGCGTAGTTTGGAGTAACGGAAGACGAACCAAACGCATTAAGATTTTACTCTATTTCTAAGGTGTGCGCAGGTGAACTGTTACGCAAGTCAGCAAATTCTGACAACTCCGCAGATTTTTTTAACAGAAGGATTGGAAGTTTTCTGCTTCGAAACATTCACTTTGAATTTCAAATTCTCGATGTCGGCCGCCATCTTGTAAATAGCGGACTTTTCAGATCGACGGAGAAAATACTTCCAGGAAATTTCTTTAGACTTCCTCAGAGTGTTTTTTTCTGTCTCTTTCAGCTTTGAGCACTTGTAATGTAATTTGTGTATGCACAGGAGTGGCAAGAAATAGCATTTTCATGCGATTTTAACTCAATATTGCACGAGCCAACACAGGACACAACATTGGCATTAGACGCCATTTGGAGAGGCAATCTCTAGATTTACATTCATAGATTTGGCACTTATACACCTTTCGGCAACAGACCAGTGAAAAAAGCAGTCTTTTCAACCCATTTGACAAACAAATATTTAAGTTGCTTGTTATATTTCCCCAATAATCTTTCCAGTTTCATTAAATGGAAGTCGGGTTTGGTGATAACTATTCTCATACCGATATCTATGCCACTGCGTTTGATTAAACACATCCAAATGTAAATGTCCGTATTGTTCCACCTCGCTTTTATTGCGGAACCATTCTTTTCGCGTGACGTAACCAGAATGGTGACGTCATATGGCTTCGTATATATCATCAGTTTACTTGGTATCCAAGCAGGTACCTAATCAACACCCGATATTACGCAATGTGATTTGGCAGCATCTAAGCCATAGTCCGAGCGTTTTCTAAATGGCTCCTAGAATAAATGTTATCCTCCGAGGTCGTCACCGAGGTTCCAATGAAATAAACGTAGTAATGTTCAAAAAGAGGGAAAACATATTTTCGCGACTCCGGACTAATGAACTCTCTGTGTATTCGACGATCGACTCAAATTAGAACACAGTGTCACCGTAAGTACGTTTGAGATACAAATCATTGCACATATCTCCGGAATCTTTTTTCAAAAATTAAATAACCGATCAATTATCCAAGAAGGACATAGGTTTGCGAGGAACGAGTTGTTTCACCAAAATGTTGATCTGAAGTGGTGGATTGGATTGAGACTAGAGCCCTGTAAAACGGCTCCTCCGTACTCGGTTATAATCGGTCGGCTGGCAATCACCCCAGCTACATTTTGGACGGAGAAAAAGGTGTGGAGCCCACACCCTGGCGAATTATTCGGAAATCTGAGCCCTGAGCTACATTCGATGTCGCTGAGTGCATTCCTAATCGGTCGGCCGCCGATAGCAATCGCTCTCCTCACCTTCGCAACCGGAAAGTCGCTCTCGCAGTATTAGATTCTGACTCGGCTCGCTCCGGTGACTTTTGCTGGCAAGGGTACACCGGCATGTGTGAAGAATACAAAAAAAAATATATTATTGATAAAATATCGGACGGAAGATGTGTGCTACAATCAAAAGAAGGGTCAAGTAGTAGCCAAGTTTCCTAGACGCACGATTTTTACAACTGCTAAACTTTCCAAGCAATATTTTCATATATGTACAATTCGCCTTCCAGATTATAGTCACACTATCAGATGACTCAACAAAGACTTTTAAGGCAACATCCAGGAAATTGCTGACTATATTTATCGGAATGTATATTTTTTCCCAGCGAAGGGGTTCAGAACGATATCACCAATATAGTTATATATACCCATTTATACCCCTACCCCTACCAATATACCCATTTTCGATTTCCCTATACTTCGACAATTTTATTTTTCCCACAGGCAGATAAATCAATGGAACGTATCCAAACAATAGAGCCTCTTACTCAGTACATAATTTCTTGCAGGGCGAAATCTTATTCCAAATCCGTGAACTATGGAAAGTTTAGAGACCATGAAGTTTTTTAGTGGATGAATACGAAGGGCGATATAATTATTAAATGATGAACTCGAGATATTGCACCATATGCAGTGTACATTTGGTCATGCAGGAGGTCATATGGCGGACACCAAACTGTGTATCCGAGTCGCTGCGCTTCCGGCCTCGACGGAAATCCAAGCAGCCTTCGAGTGTGTTTATATACTCGTCGGTTGTTCGTAAACTCGGGGCGAGTGATCGCCGAGAGAGTAAATCCAGACTCGGTTGACTCTGCACTCGAGTGTGTGTGTGCATTCGATTCAGCAGCGAGTGCAACCGAGTGAGCGAGGGCGAGTATGGAAGCCGTGCTCTATTTGAGACAGATCCAAAGAACTCAGCATGTGCTTCATATCTCGAAAAAACATCTCCAACAATACGCTCTCCTCTTCAAATATCACCTCCCATTCCTTCCACCTTTTTTCATTTCATTCAAGCGCGGGTGCTTAGCAATTGCCCACCTCTCATTCTCCGTAGCTTTTCAACCGTTGTCCTCTTCATACTCTGCCCCACCACTCTTAAGTGCGTACACTCTCCTTGACCGGTTTCGTGCCTGGATCTGCGGGAGCAGCTGAACCCACTTTGACCGCCGCTTTCCCGACGGCTTTCAATCAACTATAGAAGAGAGGCTTTGCGAATCGACACACAACTGCTAAAAATTCCCAACCCACCTTCCCTTTTCCACGGAACGGAACAAAGCTCTACACATTGACCCTATCTCTCTCTCTCTCCCCCCACTTGCCTCCCACTCCTCCCCACTCCCACTCCTCCCCACTCCCACTCCTATCTCACAGCAGTAATCAATCCGCTGTTGGAGCCTTCTCGACTCTCAATGATACTGAACTAACATAAATTGCTTATTTTTTATTATTTGCAGAACTAGAATAAAGAATTGCTCCCCAGCTAGGAAAGGTTTGGACTTTCCACATATAGCAGTCATGAGTAATTTTTTACTCTACATTGTTCTCAAAAGTAAATTTTCACAGCAAGAGACGTGATATCCCATTTTACTGTCAAACTTTTATTAACATTATCACCTTCTCTTACATGATCAATTATTTATTTTACTCCACCCTATCTGGAAGATAGTTATTTTTAATAATGTCGTAAAAATTAAATCCAAGGCCGCCCATAGCATATCCTGATTTCTATGGTATAGGCTCAACTAATTGAATAGTTAAAGCTTCCGAGTGTATAAATCGCGAAACGAGTTAAATTTCTAAAACAGTAAAGCATAGATACTTGACATTTTCGCTCACAATCCGCACACCTGTGGATGAAGTACGTTCTGTCAATCCACGATGATTACCAGTGAATGGGAGTTTAAAAATAGTTCTACTCAAGTCATGTTTGATCATTTCTTGCGCATCACAATCGCGTTCCAAAGATGGTGCTCTGCAAGACATTCCGATCTAATCATAAGAAACCAGAGGAACGATGAAGAAGGAACCATCCTTTAATTTAACTCAAACCTCGCCCTCTTCAACTTTCACCTCCTTCTTTAACGTCTTTGGATCCATCAGTATCTTTCACGTTTACTGATACGTCAACATCTTATCATCACGCTCCCTCTTTGTTTCCAGTTCTGCATCTTTTAATGGAGGAGCGGCAAGAGTCATTTCTCTTTCTTCTCCTCCCAACACCTCGAGAACGAATATCACTATCGATTGATGGTATGGAACTTTTGGCCAGATGTACGTACTGCTAATATTTCCATAACGAGACGACATGATAATATTGTGCATGAATGCAAAATGGGGTTGCGATGAAAGATTTCGCGAGAGTTATCACTGGGTCGCGTTAAAAATAATTGTTACATAATTTTCTCAACGAGGAAGCTACTTTCCACGAATGACACTAATACGGGTATCCCAACCATTTACCAAAGTACTCAACACTATGATTTCGACCCATATAATTCAAAATATTGTCTATTTTGAATTCCGAAGGCTCGTTTATTATTTCCTATTCAATGGAGTGTTTTGCCAATAAAACGAAGGACTGGCTACGGGGTCTTTTCTATCGCCTATGTTAGCCGAAATTTTTATGGACAAGATAGAAGATAAAATCTTCGATTCTCTTAATTCCAAAGCCAACAATGTGTTATACTGTTAAAGATACGTAGATGATATCGTTTGTTTCTTAACAGGCTCCAATAGGCAGCTGGATAACTTCCATAAATTTATAAATTCAGTGCACGACTCAATTAATTTCACCATGGTCACAGAGGGCGGTAGTAAAATAAATTTTTTGAGACTCTCCATTGAAATTCAGGAGCAGAACACCGATTCTCCGTTTACAGGAAGTCAATCTACACCGACCAAGTGATCCCCGCCGATTCTTGCCATCCTGTATTAATTACACAAGTTAGCCACGTTCAACTCCATGCTCGTTAGACTTACTAATATCCCGATATCAAAAACCTACTATGAAAAAAAACTCATAATCATCAAGACTATCGCTGTGAGGAACGGTTATAGAGAAAAGCTCATTAACTCCTTGCTCTCGAAGAAACGGAGGAAACGAGTGCTATTAACCTAAGCACTTCCCTCCTACCTCACTAAAATGATAACGGAAGCAAGTGGTGCAAAATTCCCTTTGAGAATCAGCTGTCCTGAAGAATAGCCAACAAAATACCCAAGGAGAAGTTTAGAATAGCGTTCTGTTCATCCACGTCCCTGAAAAAAACACTCAATGCCATAGCAAAGACGTGATTGACGAGGCCAAAAAGAGCGGTGTATATGAAATAACTTGCGAGTGCAAAACCAGCTACATCAACGGGACGAGACTTCAACACCAGAGTCCAAGAACATAGAAGATGCACAGTCCAAGGGACTTCATCTTCGATGGTAGCCGCAAACATCTTCTAGAGAGCGACCACAACTGTGATTTTAACGCAAAAGTATTCCACATTCAAAGCAAAGGCAAGAAGTTGGACGCCTTAGAACAAATTGAAGTAGTCGAACGAACAAGGAAGAACATCCCCCAACTCAACGACCAGTTTTTCGAGTCAAGTTCACCCCTCATTTCCATCAGATTCTCAAGAGTGACAATCCCCCCTCCCCTTCACCTCCCCCTCCCACCTCCCAATTTTGGCAAACACCTCTCCCTGTGTTGAATCCTAGGCTCTATCTCCTCCCCCTCCCCAACAACGAGGAACCCCCGTATCAGCGAGTACGATCCACAGACAGTGATGGAAACCAGCGGTGTTCTCCCGTGGGATGAGAGACCAGCGGTGAAATACCTCCCCCCCATCCCCCAGCGGATACGAGCCATCGACAACGACTAAGACCTGCGGGTACCTGCTACAACCAGCGACGAAGACCTATGTGACGCACATCCTGTTTGATTTCTTTATTGTTTTACCTGGCTCACTTGCATTCTCCTTAGTAAAACTCAAGCCACACTTACTCCTAATCCTACCAACTCCCGCCCCCCCCAAAAATTTCTCCCCGCCCCCCCCCCTCCCCCCTCCTGTCCCCCCACCCACAGTACCATTATTCCACTGACGATCACCTTGATCCATAACATCCCCTCTTCCCCCACCCTTCTCTTCCCGTCCCTTCTTCCACCCCCCTCCTCTTTTCCGGGAAAAATTCTGTATTTAAGTGTGCACTTGAGACCACTTTTTACCAGGAGGTGATGTTAATAACATCGAAACCTAGGTCGTAATTAAGTCTTTTAAATCCTTTTAACCGTGGAAAATTGATTTAAACTCTCCAACCGTATTCTTTATTTTATATTTCGTCCCACGCGAAACTCTAACCCTTACTAGTTACTCCGCGTATAAACTATCCTTTATATAAACAGCCGCGTATAAACAGCCTCACCGTTCATACCCTACACGCTAGAGATGGAAAACTGCCTCGTGCGATCCAAATCTGCCACGCTGATTATTTCACTCGTGTGACTACTCCTCTTTCGCATAGGAAAGACGTTCTTTGATAATTTTTACGCAATTCCACACGTTAAACTTCATCGATTTTGACAGGACATCCATGTAATTTAATGAGGTGTATATTATAAAATACTTAAAACTTTCGGTTTCAGAGTGAGATTGAGTCAATAGACAATACTCGTCTTTCTATCTGGGTAATTGGTAGTTTAAAGTTGATATCCCCGGTTGAAGAGATATTTCATAAATTTGCTCTTTAAAAATTCACCACCTCTAACCCGGTGAATTTGCAGGGGCTGTGTCTCGGATTATATACTCGAATAACTCACGGTTTCTTCAGCCTACTTGCCATTTTAAGTCCAAGTTAATTAATATCTGAAATATTGGTCTATAACCGTTAGAATAAAAACGTAACTTCGGTAATTTTTTAAAAACTCGTCTTATCGTCCAAGTCGCACTTCCAGGATTCATCATTGTGATACACGTACGAGGATTTCTTGGGAATTTGTTTCTCGCAAGCTTGTGACTAGTATATATGCCTCCTAAGCATCTTAACCACTCACGTGTCGTTCTATTCCCGAGACATTGTGTAATTTATCCACTTTGTAAAATACTCTCCGATGCTCGGGATTTTAAAACCATGAGCTCGATTTCAGAGCCAAGAACTTCAATTTACACTTGGAACGGGTCTAGATCGGGTCAAAATGACCTCCGCAGTGGACGTTTCTTGTTCATATTAACCGTTACACCAGAATCAAATTCCATCTATTCTTCACGTTGATGTTCTGAAGTCTTTTGAGAAAAAGTGAAGTTCTTAGATGCATTAATCATTCTATAAATTGAACAAAATCGAAATTGGGTCAATTTGGCCCGACCTTTGGGTTTTGCGTAACTATTTCCAATTTATTTTTGTTTTGAACGAAGGAGTTATTTTCTACCCAATTAAGGTATCCTCAAATGACCAACGCTTTACGGTCTGTAAGCAATGCCTTTACGTGGCTATAGAAGTCAAAGTAGGCCCGAGTGCTATACACGAACACCACAACTACCAACTCGACTTGTCGTTATCCCCCTGCCGATTGGCTTCAATTGGAAGGTCTTAACTTCGTTGACCACGCAAACGACTCTTGAAGAAGCAGCCCTCGCCGACGCCGCCTCCAAGTCGCCCGCATTTCATTGCATCTTCCCTACTCCACACATTTGTGCTAGTGTAGACATGAGCGTATTGGGCAACATTCCACGAATATCCATCTTTATTGACACCATTGAAAGAATTCCGACCTGAATGATGTTTTCTGAATGATGTAGACCAGTGTGACGATGAATTTCGTGCAAGAGGCAACTCTTGAGTGGACGACGCTGGAAATATGTCCAGCAGTCTTCCAAGGAACCGCGTCGCAACATTCTAAAGGAATGACATGGGCCTTGGCAAGAACTCTAAATTTAGATTGATCCCTCCTTTAAATGGATTTACTTTTAAAACAAAGGCCTAGTTGTCTTCGACCTGCATGTATATCTTCTTTTAAAAACCGAAAACTAATTCGTTTCAAGAAATATACATGGGTCAATATAAACCGACCTTGGCCTTTCGAAAGATTCAAAGGGACTTTGGTGTTCTAAAGGATGAAACAGAAGTGTGTGGCGAACTCTAATAATTCAAGAATTAAAAATGAAGTTATTTTAGAGAAAAAATGAAGAACATGTCAACATTTTATCTTAAGTTCAAGTTATTAATAAAAACAAAATTAATAGATACTCATGTATCGAATCCAATGCTTTCCTTACGGAATTAAAAGTCAAAAATTATGGATATTTAAAAAACTTTTAAATTGTTGATTGCTGTTTTTGCTACTTTTTTATTGGTTTTGGGTCACGATTGATATTTCTGATAAAATTAGCTTCATAGCTCGCTTGAAAATACCTTAGCCATCCACGTGTGACGGACAGACCAACACTGGCGCATTAGTAGTAGCATACATAGGTCCTTCGAGGAACTGTCAGGTCAGAGTGCATACTAGAAAATGGGTCCCACAAAATACCTGTCGTGGTCATAGAACGCGAAAGCAAAAAACATTTAGGGAATGAAAAGAGTTCAAAAGAAAAATTTCTCTAGACACGAGAAGAAGAAGGAAAACAACCAACTCGGAAAGTCCATAATCATTTTAACTCACTTGTGCTACGGATACGCTTATACTATGACAGAACATGCTGAATTCCTCATTACCACTTCATAATGATCCCAAAGACTTCCAAAATTTAACCGAAGCTGAAAGTTAAAAATTGATACATGATTACCCAAGATTTTTATAACTTCCACTTTGTTGCTTAAAATGTATTAACATTTGTAAAATTTTCTCAGGAATTCCATCGGGTTAAATTTGTAAACAGCACCGACGTTTCAACAGACGACTCGTCCATCGTCGTCAGGGTGAGTAAATGTCGTTTGAGTACGACGAGCAACGTTAGCCTTGTTCGGGTACAACAATCGGATGACTCCTGATTGGCCGGAAGGATCTTCAAAATTACGATAGAAAGGAGGAGTTCTATCGTTCTTTATTTTCTTTAAAATTGGGTTCCACGACTTGCTAAGGTTAAAACCCGTGTTTCGGTTGAAATTTTTCGTTGTTAGCCGTATCTCAACCTTAACAAGTTTAAACCTTAAAGCAAGTCGTGGAACCTTTGTCAGTCATTCGGTTAGTAAGTCCACTCACCCTGCTAATCAGCAATCCAAGCAGATTCATCGTGGTCGTCGCGTCTAAGTTTAAGGGTGTATATAATGTGCATATTTAATTATTTCATTTTTGTGGCTTATTCGGTGTTTACGATTCTCCTGCCGCCTGAAACCCTCTTCAGTAATAAAAATTTGAACAAAGAGAAAAGACCAGCGATGTCATAGAGCGTGGACTAAAAAAATATCTCAAAGAGAGCGCATCCTGTGCAGTATTTCAACATATTTCTGAGGAAAGAACCAATAGGCTACAGAAAGGGAGAGAAAAAAAGACATTACCCGTCAAAGACCTTTTCACATCGAGATTGAGAGAGTACGTGCGCATTGTCGTCCACTGCCTCGCCAGCAACACCTTCAGCGGAAGAATATAAGGGTCTTAATATGTCTCTCTCTCTCTCTCCAAGTCTTCCTCATGAAAGAGACATCAACAAGATTCGTTTTGACAAACTAATTATCTCGAGTTCAAAGCTCCACGACTGCCATCAAGAGTAACCGCCGCCTTTTTAACCCTTTTTTTATATTCCTGGCGGTCCCTTTTTCAGAAAAAAAGAAAGAATAAAAGTAAAAATGAAAGCTACTTTAAAATCTGACAACACAATGGAGATTGCCCCGAGGGATGTTCGGGGTCTGATGGGATCAGGATTGGGAGGTGGGGGGGGGGGTAGGGTAGGGGTTTAGGGGAGGGGCAGGATTGTACTCCTGAGTATTGAGAGTTGAGTGGGGAGCGCTGCTTTCATTCGCCTCGTGCAACCCTTCATAAAAATGCCTTCGACCCTCCTGTTGTCCCTGAATGGGGATGAGAAAAGCACACCGAGGGGGAGAACTCCGTGGGGTTGTTCTCCCCCCCCCTCTCTCTTCAGCGTAGAAGAGGAGTGAAGTGTTGAAGAGACGAGAGGGGATCGCAATAGACGAGGGGGCGTCAATTTGCAAAAGAAAAACGCACATGGCTCAATGTCGCCAACTCCCCCCCCCCCCCCACCTGTGTGAAGTGCTTTGAAGCGTTCTGATGTGATCTGCAGAGGAGGAGCATCCATTTAGTATATAAGCAGTGCTGAGAGGATTTAGTATACACAAGAGGTAGAGCACCCATTGGAAATACCGTAATAACGGCATCGTATTAAATGGTTTCAGTCTCAAACAGGTGGAAATTCATTTTCATGGAATGAGAGCACTAATTATCTTTCCAACAAATTTTTATTTTTAACGAATGTAGAGATTTCATCGACATTAATAAAACAACTCGACTCTATATTTTGGTGAAAACTCCTATCATTCCAAAAACAAGAAGTGTTGTCACAAAACAAATGAACATGCGAAAACAAGTGACACAATGTATGCAATTCAATGGTTCTAAGGTTAAATCTAGTTTTCAGTTACTTCCTAAATACACAACCTTGAGTTGGATAAACGTACAAACAAAAGCATACAAGTATTTTAAACTTTTTGAGCCAGACACAAATCTATTAAACACTAATAAAACTTTTCTCTGTACAATGGTTTCGCGAGAGCATTGTCCACCATGGTGAGTGGAAGGGGGTGATACCCCTAAATCTTCATATTTTTCAAAAATATTTTTTTGCGTATCTGTGGCTAGAATATCACCTTTTCCAAAAAATTCAAAACGGAGTTCAAAAAAAGTTTTTTTTAGATGTACCATACTCTGTGGTTTTCACAGGAATTATATCAATTAGTACTACAGTCCTCGTTGACAGAAGGACATTATTACGAAAGCATTGTTCAGCCTCTTGAAAGTACTTTTTTAAAACACTCTTTGGTGCCTCGTTTTACGTGAGACCTGAAAAATATGGAAACAAATCGACCGGGTATTATGAGATTCATTTGTTCGTAGATATTAGTTTAACAATGATGATGTTTCTAGCGGTTAAGTATCCAAATCGCGAATACCAAATTTTGTGATTTGTTTAGATGGAGACATCGCTACAACAACATTGTTGCAATTTGGTACTTAAAAATTATTTTCCTATCTCTAAATCAGACCCCACAATTCAAGTGACCCATGGCTGGTGCTTTTGTAACCCGATGTAAATCCACCGTCTCCTCGGCCTTGATGCCGCGAAACTTCGACGTTAGAAGCGAGCATGCTAACATATAAAATTAATTTCTTTCTTTAAAAAAATATCATCGCAAAACTTCTAGGAAGAACAGCTAAGGTATCTAGCTACTAAATGAAAAAAATAAGATAAAAGCGGTACATTTTTACAGAAAAGCGCGTTTGTAGCTTTCAAAATAAAAAAATATCCAATACATTGACAAACATTTTTAATTAGTGACGTCATAATATTATGCACCGTTGCTTTCATAAGCTCACAAAAAGCTCAATCATACTAATATATAAAAACTGAGTGGTGTATGTCTGTCTCTCTCTCTCTGTCTGCTGCTCAATCACGCAAAAACTACAGAACCGATTGAGCTGAAATTTGGCATGTAGAAATAAAATGCATATGGGATGAACAAAGGCTATATTAAAAAGCCCCCAGGGGCCCAGAAGGTGGTGGTCCATGCTAAGCATTGGGTTCGGTGCAGTGGTTTCATTTTTTGTTTTTTAAGAGTACTTTCACTCAAGATAGAGGGGTGGCATTCCCCTGGCATTTATTTACCGGTTGGCTAAATAAATGAAGTATCTAATTTTTTAAATCGATTTTCTTTTACGCTTCGTAATTTTCTGAATATCATGTTTTTTGTTTAAAAATCTCACTTTTTTCTCTGAAATCAACAACAGCATATTTCCTTGACTACCAAAGATTTGATTTTCAAAGGATATTCACGCCTAGCTGGCATTTAAGTTTTCTGCAGGACCATGATAGGGCGTAGAAAGAAAATCTGTATAAGAAGAGCCCAGAGTGCCAAGATACCAAGGTACCATGATAGATTGCTTAGGGGGAAAATCGATAAATTTTAAGTATATTTACGAGTACCTACACTCTTCAATGTCTATTCTCAAAGTAGCTCTCATAGGAGCACAGGATGTATACGAGAGAACGCTTATGTAGTGAACGATACACATAAAGTAATTAAACGTGGAAGAATATTTACGTGCAATAAATAGTAACAGTAAAAATGCCACTGTTGTTTCAACAAACACGGCGTTGTTTATTATCGTTTAATAATGCGTGGCCCATTTTTGGGTTTCCCTTGCATGAAAGATGACCAACAGTCACCCATCTCTCCGTGCACATACGGTCAGCGTATCTACTACAACGAACACAACATACAATAAACCAAGGTTACAACCTCCTCAAATGACTACGCTGACAGTGCTCTTCAGTCTTTGTGGTTTTCTTATAATATACGATTAATGTTTTTCACACCCGTTGAATTTCAACGGTTACCTCCCGCTAGTTGTTCATAATCCCTTAACAAAGGCTACAGAAGGCATGTTTTGCAAATCAGTTTGGCATGGCCGTCAATTTAGTGAAACGAAATATTTCGAAATCGAAGAAGTTTAAGGGTAATCGGTCGGTCCTTCTAGTTCGTTTTGATATGTAATTACCCAAAAGGAAAAATTAAAAAAAAAAACAACTGAGAAAGAATTTCCTCCACTGCGTCTGAAAAAATAGACGACCTTGTGTTGAATATGATAAAACATTATCAAATTTACGAATTTCAAGAAAACATTGAACGCATGAATAAAGGTATCTTTGAATTAAAGTAATTTAATAACATTAATAGAAAATCGGGAGTATGACATTAATAACAAGCTGATTTTGGAGAGCAAGAGCAAATAATTATTTTCGACAATTTAATCAATAAAACTTTTAATTGACTGCACATTTAGACAACATGCGTACTCCAAGAGAAGTTACATGTTTTAGTCAAACCGCGGTTCCGTGCTCAAAATCTGAATTATTGCCGGGGATTACTTGGTCATCGAATATTTTAATGAGCATATTAAAATCGACATTATTTTTGCATAATCTTACTACCAAAATATTGCATTGCGTCTTATTGAGGTTTTGTAAGCGGGAGTTTTGTTTTCTTATAACAAGCAATTGCTATGCAATCTTTTCTTAGATAGTTTATGAATAATTTTCACGGGAGCCTCTACGGCGATAACTGACAGTGAGAATTTAAAAAAAATGCACATGCGGCGGAGTTTCACACCAATGGAGCTTAATTTTTATTGTATGATGGTATATGACATTATGATTTATTTGAGGATTAAAAGTTTATCAATTCACCAGTTTAGTAGATGTACGGGATTTAATAAGGAGGAAAAATAAAAGGAATTACTCTGGTAAACTCCAGAAAAATAAAAGTCTACTTAATCGACAAAACGAACATGATTCATTTGTTTCGAGCAGTTAAGACACGTTGTAGTTTGACGCGCGATGCGAGAATGGAACGTGACAAAGTATTCAAGAGAGGGGCGTTTGTGGAGGACTCGTTTGTTTCGCTCTCGTTTCCATCGAAACCCCATGAGCACTGATTGGCGCACAGACACACACACACTTGCACATATAGCGAGAGAGAGAGAGATAAAGAGAGAAAGGGACTACTCGTCTCTCTCTCTCTCTCTCTCTAAGGTGAGTGTGTGTGTTATCAATCACCACCACCTCGCATCACGACGCTGCTGGCGCATCGGAATGCGCTCTGAAAGGCGCAATGTGTGGTGCTGGTTGCGGTGCCATTGGTGCGAGTCGGCTGTGCTTGCAAGAGGAGTCTCTTAAGGCTCGTTCACCAAAACTTAACTTGGCGTAACTTGACTTATTCTCTCGTCAAAGGCGAACCAGTGCGCGAAATTTCTAACCAATCACAACCCACCACTGCCGAATTCGATCTTACAATCGATTGATGAGGCCTATCGATAGCGTGAGTTTCGAGAGTTGTAGTAAGCTCAATGCCCGAAACAGCTCAGTTGATATGTGAAGTATTAATTGTAAATAGTGAGTTGAAATATAGAAGTATTAAAATGGAAAGTTTGTTGAACATGTGAGGGTTATTTTGCACTGACTCGATCAACTTATGCGCATCCATTTTCGCTTAAACGTATCCACATACGACTTCACAACAAAATCACGTTTTCAATATGGCTGCTCGAGGAGATATCGAGAGTAGCAATCGATTGCTGCCCGACTATCGATAGTAGAGCATGCCATGCTATTGGCTGGAATTAAGAGAAAGTTGAGCTGAGCTCAACTCCAGGCTACGCCAAGTCGAGTTACGCTGCTTTAAGTCGTTGTGAAGTAGCAGACGCTATTCTCAAGGTCTCATCTCTGGCGTTGCGCCGAGTCAAGCCAAGTTACGCCGAGTTAAGTTGTTGTGAACGAGTCTTAAGGCTCAGTTTACTTGCAAAATACACACTAAGCAAGTTTCTTGGCTACGCGGAGGATCCACGCTATAACTCTAGAACTGATAGAAGCGATAGAAACTGGATAGTGGATGCACATGCGGAACTGGTTGGTACAAAGATTCTTTCTATCCACTCACCATTAGCTCATGTGGCGAACACAGAGTGATACATTAAGATACTATGTTAAGATGCAATTCAGTCTCCTTCATCCCTTCCTATTACCTTTCCCTATTCCCTCTCGTTTTCATGGTAGTTGACCTCATATCCCTTGACTCATGCTCCCGCGGTGTCACGCGCAGATTATTATGCAGATGGCTTACTTCCATATTTGTCTTCCAAAATATGGAAAGCAAAATTATATAAATGCTGAATTAACCCAGGAACCACAGCATTGGGTCGGATCCGACCCATGCTGTCCTATCAACAACGATTACTCCCTCTTCGATCACCCTGAGCCATCGCGTGGCTCAGTACCTTTTCTTCAGCTCAAAAGTTTCCATCATCGCTGAATTTATTTTTTCACCCAAGTTTATCAGTGATTCAAGAACGGTGAGTGAAAGTCGCCTGGGTCAAGTACGACCCTTGTTATGATTCTCGTAACTTCCTTTTCAAATGGATTTTGTAATACAGATGGTGGCAATGAGATTAATTTCAACAGAGGAGGAAAAATCAGATGAGAGATTTTGAGTCCACGATTCTAAGGTGGCGAAGAGGTGGCTAGTTAGAAGAAGACATAATTTTGTGACCTGACAACGTTGAGGAAGTTTCCGACGAAGATAGTGAGGAAGAGTAAAGAGGGGATGAATGCTTCAGCGGAAGAGGAATGCAATTAACTGATAATTTAAAAAATGGGGCTAAATGGTTTGTAGAACCCTTTCACGCCAAAAAAAGTCCCCGGCAAGATCATGGTCTTACGTCTCCCTGTTCCAAAAGGAGCTGCAATAGGTGTAGTTTGCGAGAAAAAATTATTTAGCATGTTCATTAATGATGAATTAGTGCAAATATAGTTTTTTAAAACAAATGAGAAGATTAAAAAAAATGGAACAGAGCAGAGATATATTTCTCCGACTTATGAATTTGAAAACAAAGCATCTATGGGTTTGCTCCTTATGACGGCTGCCCTCCAATCGTGGTTGAACGTATCAGAAAATTTTCTAAGTAATAGGCCCTTTAATTTTTAAAAATACATTGTTTTTTAATTTTCGACTAATAATTTGAGATTTAATAGCAAGTTGACCTGCTCACATAGAAGAGCCCACGACCAATTCTCAGCCTTACGAGAGCTTTGGGACTATCTACATGAGACAGTGTGCTACGAAGTGTAGGGAGTATATATTGTACAATGTATACTCCCTCAGAAAATGTGACAGTTGACGAAACCTTGCTTGGCTTGAGGAGAAGATGTCCATGTACAATGTACTTACAAAATAAGCCAGACAAGTATGGATTGAAAATTGTAGCAGTGTGTTATTTTATAACCTTGATCTCTGCTGTGGTATTCCGAACACAGGAAAGCAGATCAGAGATCCTTCTATGTCTCTCCCGACAAAGAAGGTAATAGAACTCAGCAAATAGATTTACGGCATTAACAGGAATGTCACTATGGATATTTATTTCTCATCCTTTGAACTCAGCGACAGACTGGCGGCGCAGAAACTCTCAATGGTTGGTACTCTCCGGAGAAATAAATCTGACGTCTTCAAAGAGTACATATGTGCAAAGAATCGTGATGCTATGTCCTTAGAATTCTCGTACCAAAGAATAAATGCTGGTTTCCTTTCTACCGATAAAAAATAAGAACTTCCTTTTGCTCTCTTCTATGCATTGCAGAGGCGAGGTAGACGTTATTCCTAAGAAACCTGAGGTCGTGTTGTAATATAGTTAATAACTAAGGAGGAGTTGATGTATTTGATAGGCTTTGACATAGTATGGGAACCGCAAGGAAAAAACATAGTAGGCCAATACGACATTTTTATGAAATGTTGCACACTTCCGGAATAAATGCGAACGTTTTACAAAATTTAAAGTGTTGGAAACAAAATCGTTCATCATTCTTGAAGAATAAAACATGGGAAATTTCTTCACTATTAAAACACATTTCAGATACGTTTGGGTGATTAATAATTGTAGCCAAAGTACCCTGGAGTACCAAATAAAAGTACCAATGCCCTCTGACGAACTACATAAATAGACCTCATGCGCGATGCGGCATACTGAACACTTAAGTCAGTCAATTGGCTAAGAATATACGAAATATAACACTAAAGCCAATTCCATTGCTATGATTTTACTTTCTCCTTTCGGTTACACTGATTTTAAATATGGTTGATTCGATAAAATTGATTGCATTCATATATCGCGAGCTTTCGCTGACTCCTCTGCCGGCTAACCGTTTCCATTTGAATTTTTTATTACCCTTTTCCATATGTATGGAAGTGGGTACCCATTGTCCCTGTTGAGATTCTTCGACTTTTTGTATACCTGAATTGCTTCAATTATCAACCGTGGGGAATGTTCCATTTCTTTTTACAAATGTTTAGTCTCATTCAACATTATAGTGTGTGTGTTATCTCTAGACATTTACATTCCGTGAGGGCATTGTGGCACCAATCTCTTTTCCTGATCACCCTTTCATGCTTCTTGATAAGTTCACTTACTGAGAGGCCAGATTATCCAACGTACATACATTCTTCCACAACTAAGGGGGACTTCTTAAACTCCTTCGTGTATTAAACTAGGGAGACGGTTTCTCGCTCAAGAAAGAATGTCGCGTGCCCTCACTCCGTTAAATTCACGGCAAATTATATCACGCATCTTTAACATTCTGTCAACGCGATCAGTGATTCCAGCGATGTAAGGTATTGTTACATATCCAGCTGTACTGACGATTATTTCTCTCTTCCTGCAGATCATATTGGAGAATTTCTTGATCTGCGAGAAGGTGAAGCCAGGACAATTTTCAAGCGATTTTCTTCCTCCCTCAAGTTTGACGGGTGATATATATATACTTCTGGTGCGTTCAAATGAAGTTTATATTAGTGATGCGTTTTGACAAGGATAGCGGTGGGACTTGGCATTCAAGTAGCGAACAGTATAAGTGTTTTTTCGATAAACTCTGTGAGTTAATGTTCCGTCTTTTTGCCTTGTGACTGCGACATCAAGGAAGGAGTGAAAAAAATACAATCAGAGTAATCGAAATCAAGGACGGAAATTCATACAACAGACTGAAAAGCTAAAATCTAAATTCAATGCTATGCACACACTTAACGTTTTTCTTGCGAAGTCATGCACGATGGCAATATAGTGAGTATGAAAGCGGCAGAAGTTCCCACAACCACACGGGCAGTCATGAATCTAAAGTAGCCACTATTGATCGCACCATTAACGAAAATCATATTTTATAAGGCAATTACCGGAATGAAAATATTAGGAACTTAGAAGCAAAACGGCACAAACAAGAGGAATAACGAATATCTGTAAATTGGATGAGTAAATTTCAACTTTTGGGTAAACAATAGTTAATAAAACGCTAGGATATTTCGAAAATTGAACAAAAATCGAAATAATGTAACGTAATGTTTTCTTAGAAAACTTAAGTTTCTCTCAAAATGACTTCTCTGAACACAATATTCTTGGTGCACATTCCATCATCGTCTTCCACTTTCTGAACCGAGAACACCATCTTGATTTTGGAGTCAAAAATTATATTAACGAGGCAAAACGCTACCGAAAAAACCCTAGTCAACAGAAGTAGATGCCGAGACGATGCATAGATTGACCTTAGGATTAGTGGATGGTTATAGTAAAGGAAACTTAATGGTCGTCTTCAGAGCTTGTGAGGCATCCGTTTATCTTAACTGATGACGGTAAACCTCAAAATTAACTCCCGTCGCCTTCACGCGCAGTGTAATATCTTCGCCCCGGGAACAGCTGTGGGTCATGGGTGCGCGAGGTTAAGAAAGCAGGTTGGCGCGGTAACGAGTAAGAAGAGGAAATAATTCCGCTCACACTCGGAAAGAGAAAGTGGACGGAGTTAGACAAAAGTGAAAGAGACCTTTAATGGAAACGAGGGGTTCTCTCAGCGTGGGAATTGAGGTAGGCGTAAGGAACAGGTGACAAATAGAAAAAGGGCGAAGGAAGGTACAGAAAGCAAAAAAACCTAAGAAAGAGTGCGTGTATTACATACTAGATGTTCTCAAGAGAGTGAGAAGAGTCTATCACTGACTGCGACGAAGCTCTTCCCCTAAGGGGCCCTCCGAGCAGCTGATCTCCCGAAGACCCCTCTCCCCCATCATCCCTCTTCACCCCCTCCTCATCACTCCTCTCTGGGCGAATGCCAACCCTCCGCGGCAGCTGTGACTTCCGTGGCAGTCGAAAAAAGAAAAGAAAACAGCAGACGGAACCTCGCGAAAGCGTTTGAACTTGAGTGCACCACCGAGGACTTTAATGATGTTGATGTAAAAACGATGCATTTCAAGAGGAGCTCCTTTGGATATTCCTTGCTCCTCTTAAATACTACGAATCATTGTAATAGCCACATTAACTCGGAGCATGAATAAGTGCGAAGGTATTCCAGGTGGATTCGTACATTTCAGAAACTCCTGCTGATACAGCGTCTCATTGTGGCTGTCTTCTTCCTCAACACGGTCAATTGAATGATACAATACACATAGGTTTGACCAGTTAATCTATTCATGGTATATTATTTGATGTCTTTGACGTTGGACGATATAGCACAGATAACAGGTCATCAAGTTTAAACATTGTCTTTTCTAACAATGTATCATAATAGGGGATTCTACTGGTAAAAAAACAACAATGAGTACAGTAATGGAAAAAAAACCTTCATACTAAATTGAGGAATTTCAACACTACCTCGTACCCGAGACATGTTAGACGGCTACGCCAGAGTTAACTGCTGAGCATGAAGGATTGAAATATAAGCTTTCCTATAATGTACCCCCAAGATACTCATTGTCAAAGAAATACTTGGAAAAATGTCTTAGCGCAAACTACTGCTCCAAAACAAGGTACGCAGAGGAGGGCGTAACCTAGGAGCGAAACCTGGACGATCCCACACCTCTTGCGGCTTCCACCTATCCAACGCACCTCCTCCATTACACGTGGGTTGACTTGAACTCATTCAGATGAAATGGACGGGCATATTCTATTGCAGCAGCATAGATTTTGTCCTTGATAACAAAATAGAGACACTCTCATATTGGTGCAAACGCTTTTAAATGCGGATATGCGTGACCAAAAATGGCGACCCGTTGAATGGCACATGAAGAGACTGCCAGCCTAATGTCGCACTTTTAAGTGCATTCTCCATGCGTTCAGTAGGTATATCCGTTGGGAGACTACGGATTATTAAAACGTTTGGCTTACCCTCTGGGACAATGAAGGGCACCCACTCCTTTTATTAAATAACTTTATCCATGTGCGGTGGTCTGCCAAAATATATCCTTGTATACTCATGTCGTCCCACGCCACGTGGCATACAGATGGAAGTGAGGTATCATTATTGATAACATTGCTCCTTGCTTGTCCCTGCGTCGCCCCATTCACGAAGATATAAGATTTTTATTGGTTGGCTATTTCTTCTTATGGGACAAGGTTACTTGACAATGAGGCCGGCAAGCGCTACTGAAATTCAGAGGCACATGTCTGTGTGAAGAGACTACGTCACGGCAAAAATACGAAAGAGTTTATTGCCATTTATTCATCCTGTCCCCAATAGAATAGTTCTGGAACTTTTTTTTATCGTCCGTTGGACTGAAATGTTTTAAACAAATAGCCAATGCATGTATCTCTCAGGGTCATTTTGAAGAATTACGGATATTGGGTTAACTGAACCCTTCAATTTTGACCTGTTTCGCCAACGGAATATCTAATATCTCCACAGAATTTTAGCTGGGCCTCTGGACTCATCAGCTCACGCTACGGGGAAGGCGTGACAGTTTTCTGCGCATTTTAAAGTCAACTGCATTTAAAAGCTAGCTTTAAAATTTCTTTATCGTTGATCTCTATTGAAATATCAAGTAAATAGAACCAAAATAGACGGAAATTCACTCTCCTCGTTGAATGTCGTAACTTTATATACTTTGGGTCGCTTTTCAATTAAAATATTGCATGTTATATGGAATTGACCAAATAAGAGCACCACGCAGTAGTAGTTTTTCATTTTCACAAATTGTGCTTTAGATGCTACTTTTATTATCAAATGATAAATGTGTGAACAATAAAATCCATTCTCAACCCCTTGCAGCATCGAGGTTACTAAATACCAACAAATTATTAATCAGCTTTCGGCTTATTTGAAAAACAAAATAAACATTTGGCCTACGAGTTCTAAATGTCAAGGCGGCTGGATCTGCGCAAGGTAGTCGGAAAGCACCAATTTAATGATTCCTAGACCGACACTGTTGCGGCGGAGAAGCACCTTGTACCTCTTGGAAACAAGAAACACCTTTGAACCGCTCTCCCAACTGCTTTTTGGTTGCAAAGGCGTAAACTCCTTATGCATCTGCTTCTATTCTTCTACACTCCCTCCTTTCTCATTCTATCAGACCAATTTTGTTTCAATGACTACCCTTCTTCTTTATTCCAGCTTTTTAATGGTCCATATCTCTAATGTAGCGCAACACTCCACATAAATGTTTCTGGCAGTAATTTTATGTTCCTTGAATACAAAAGTTGCTCCTTTTGCTTGACTCGAAATGGCATTTCCTAGATGACCGTTCAACTTCTTGCGTCGCACGCATACAAATGCAAAAATTGGATAAGAATGCTTGCGCAAGTTTCGCGCTAAAGAAAATGAAATTGACAGTAGCGAGACGTATATCTCCCAGGTCGATCACCACTGCTATTAGCCAGGGGCATCTGGATAACGCGTTCGCACTCAGCTCGAATTGACTCAGCTTCTGCAACTGCCACAGTGAGTTTTGTGTAACACGGACGAGTGAGAATGTTCACTGGAAATGTGTGTACCCAGCTTGGTTGCCAAACAAAATTATGAATCATTTAATTACCAGTGCAGCACACAATGCATCGATATTATCATATTAGAGCACAGGGTGGTACAAAAGTTGTTTCCGATGGAGAACTGGTTTCGGAATAAATAATAAATAGAAATAAATGAAGGGAAGGAATGGAGAAGTAATCCTGGGTACTACCAGGTGTGCGGTAGTAATAACTGCATTGCATGCAGCTGCTTTCTATTCAAGCTGTTGTAGACAACGAATATTAGAATACATCAGTGCGCTTCAGTACAACGAGCGACGATGAATTGAATGACGTGGGCTGGCAAAGTTCTGTCATCAGCTAATCGGTAGCATTTTGTAGATGAACGGCCAAATATTATCAAAATATGTGACAAAGTTGCTTAAAGTACAAAAAATCCCGAAAGTACATCCCGAAAAAAAAACTTTTCATCACGCATTCATAGTGGCTATCTTTACATTCACCATGATTAAGGCTCTTACTGGAAACAAAAGAAACCATCGGGAGCGCAAATCACGAAGTTATGTCCTTCCGAAGCGCACTCTCCTACGCACCTCAGCAATCTGTTTTGACGCGCTCTGCGCAGTGCGCACGAACTGGAAGTCATTGCGGTGCTGGGGTGCGAAGCAAGCACCCCTTTCCATAGCAAATTAAAAGCACCCTTAATGAATCCTAAACCCCACCCTAAATTGCATTCGTGGGAGAATTCTAAATTTAGAAAAGCAATAAGGCATGTGATTAATTTCCGTGATGAAATGCACGATGGAGTTAGAAAACCTTTTCGATGATTAGTTGCGTCGTAGCCTTTCGGGATTATCGAGGTTTCTACGCCTTCAGCAGACGTCTCAAGACCTCAAAGAGTCACGAAAGAGTTGACACGCAGCATGCCGCTCTTCGATGTTTGTACTTGGCCCACATGGATGAGTCCGAGTTGCATTTTTCCAATTAAGCCACCCAAATAGTCGATTGCATTCAGCAAGGCCCATCATAATGAACGGCTACCTTGCCTCAGGCACCGCAGCCTATTCCCGCGTAAAATTGCTTTCCTCTGATGGAAACGAAACTATTAGGAAACTAACAAACACCCAATAGTCCATACACAATGCAGATCCGGCTCGCGACTTCAATCACCCACCAACATCGGCATGAAAATCAAAGTAATCCTTCCAAAAGAGCAAAGGCTCCCATTTCTATCGCGAGAGCAATTACGACAGAAAACCACGTTTTAAATACTAATACTCGAAATTCTCAATCTTTCTAGTCCTTTAAAATGACCATATACAACAATCGCTTTTCAGAATCTTCTGGAATCATAAGTACTGATCGCCGTCCTCTTGCGTTTTCAAATTTGGTTGCCGCGTGGATAACATCTTTACTTCTTCGGAGTACGGGTGCCGTCAGCCGCCTATTAGGCGCTAGCATAAGAAAATGGGCCGCGATACAGACGCAGCTTTAATGAACCGCGTGGTTCGGACTTGAGAATGCGAGATGCTTCCTTCAGATGTTTAGTACCGGCAGCACGGGGAACGCACTGCGAATGCCGAAACACACAAACTTCATAGACATAAAACCCCACGAGCAACAGACCCCGATGGCCTTCGTCGCCCAGATTACGCGCGATGCCATTGGCGGACGAGGTGGAAAGAGACGGATCTGTAAAGGGAGGCGTTGCTATGGAGACTTCGCAAAGGAAGAGACCTCCCCCGGGCCTCTCTTATATATTTCCATCTTATCTTATGCGCTAAATTCGCCCTCCTTCCACTCGTCGAAGTGCAGGCCAGAGACCCCATATCTCCATCTTTGGTCGAATGAAACAAACTTTCCCTTTTCTCACAAACTCAACCCCTCCAACACATAGGTGGTAGTTCACGAAAGTAATATCCCTTCCCACCCCACCCCTATTTCCCCCCCCCCTTCGAAACACCCGGAGATATCCCCTCCCCACTCATTTCCCGCCGTCAATATTGTTCCGTACCAAAAGTCCGTTGCTTCGCCATACTATCCTTAAAGATCACATATACCCCTCTCTGCATTTGCCCCTCCGCCGCGCCAGATACATGTCCTGCCACGCACGCTAAGATGTGCGATGTTTTCACTCGGAGTCTGAGCGTGCTCGCATATCCAACGTCGCCACGCAACAACTCGTTCAAAAAACACCTGATATTGCTCAGAGAACAGAAATCGTACAGGGGTACTTTGGTTTTTAATATAAGGCCTGAATACTGTATTCCATAAATTCTACGTATGGAAAATACTCGGACAATGCAGCAGAGTTTCCCTCTGATGATAACTGTTTTTACTGGAGTTCAGGGCCTGTAAGGCATACTCTACCATCATCGACTCCCAATACATCGAAAGATACACATGCCTGCATACATGCATACATGCATACATGCATACATGCATACATGCATACATGCATACATGCATACATGCATACATGCATACATGCATACATGCATACATGCATACATGCATACATGCATACATGCATACATGCATACATACATACATACATACATATATATATATATATATACATATATGTTGTGGCCTATTGGCGAAATTTTCGTTTTGTGTATATATATATATATATATAATTTGAATTAGGAGCGGTGCCATTTTCCAAATAGTGAACGCATCTGGAGCAGTTGCTGCAGCTATTGTCTAATATTTGAAAAAACGAGATCGTATGTATGGCTGTATTTCTTTACCATTAAATTCACTGGGAAAGTATTATCTTGGTAAAAGGTTTTTCATGAGAATTAAATCTGTAATGTATTGTAAAATATCAGTAGAGAAGTATCAGACGTGTTGTGGTGGAGTTTGAGCATAATTAATACAGAAATCCTAATCTATGTTTGTCCCAACGGTATAGTACAGGATACTGTAGATCTACTCCGAAACAGTTTTCAATGTAATACTTCATCATCGGGTGGACGATGATGCACTGCATCGAAGCCGTTGTCAGAACAATCTATTTTACTCTTGGAAAATGTAATTTATCATTATATATAATATATTCATTATATTGAAAATTGCTTTTCTTCCCCGTGGTTAACACAATATCTAATTTCACTCCATGAAATTCCAAGTTTATTATGTAAAATATATGAGACAGGAAAGTTAGAATTTTGTTGCATCTGACAACAATAGGAGACTATATTCCATCGTAGGTTTTCGCGGCGTTCAGATGAATTCTTCTGCATTTTTGGATTTCCACCGCGTAGAGAACCTTCGACCTGAAGACGCCCATTGGAATGCGGACGAAACGTTGTCCTAAAAAGCAACTTACGCGGGAGAAATCCTAAAATGCAGATGAATTCAATAGGAGACTTATCTTTTCTGTAAGTAACGAAAGAAAATAAATTTAATTGACATTGAGGCGATTTTTCTGTGGATCCACGTTGGTGATGATGGAGTGTTGGCGGCCATTCAAGCGGGATTTCCACGGAAGTTTGGCGGCACGGCACCGGCGCTGGAAGTTGGGCGAGGTGGTGGCTTTAAGGGATTCTTAGATTCCGGAGAGCGGGACTCGCTCACCACAGTCCAGCCGAGCCACGCAACGCTGGGCCGCGTATTCATAAGCGTTGCCTAACGAGAAGGGTTTCGAAAGGGTGTGCGGTCAGACGAAGCAAAGCAGAGGGCCAAGAGGAAAGGATCATGGAACCCGTAGAAAACGGGCGCTTTGTGAATTTGTAATTAATTAGCCGTAATTGGCCGTTTAAGGGGAAGGCTCACCCCTCTCAATGGAAGTCGCCCGAGGAAATCGACCCCTTCGCCTTCCCGCGACCTCTCTCTCCCGTACCCTTTGGTGCCCCTTAGGGGGATATCGGGATGGAGATGATAGGGTGCTTCTCTCGTGGTACCGCCAGCCACTGGACCAAAAGGGTCCGCGGAGAAGAATTGAGTGAGAGTCCCGAAGCGGGAGAAATGGATCCTCTTCTCTTCGATCCGGAATCCCCTCCAATTCCCAAAAAAGATTCTCTGAGGTACGTACCATGAACAAGCATTCACGTTTATAAATTCGAAGGTGGGTTAGACTGTGGAATAGCGATGAAGCTTAGAATGATGTAGGGACTTACATTTCGATTTCAGTTATAAATAATAACAGTGGTTATGCAATGAAGGTGCATTAAAAGACCATAAATATTACCAAACAATCAATTTTCCCTAATTAGGCCAAGGCCTAACCTTATACGTGAGTATTAAACCTTTTATTATTTATCATGACTTTCTAAATTTATAGGGAAAATTTACAGATTCGCGCAGTAAAACATCTTTGATTTCCTTTTTAACTGGCCATACGATGATAAGCGGATTATGGAGGGAGGGTGTATTTGATTGGTATTGTATCTACATGATTAGGCTCACATCATTATGGCCTGGTTTCAGCCGTTATGAAAGCTTTCGGTTGACTTACCAAGCCTTTTCGGATGGAACGTGAAGAACTCTTAAAATAGAATGCTCCCCAAGCTGGATGTCCCATGTTTAAGTGTAGGCCTGTTGTCGCCTCTATTGAACAGTACTCGAAAGTGTTCCAATTAGTTTCCCTTCCGTTGTTCCGTATTTCCCAAATAATCCTTTCATCAGCAGCGTACATAACTTTCCCCAGTGTCGCAAATGGCTAAACGTCTCTGGGTCATCAATAATTAACCATCCAACCAGAAGTACTCAATACGATACTGGGTGGAACCACTGCATAATGAACAGTGACACCACCGACTGAATACCTGAAGATGCCGTAACTGGCGAAACTGGTTGTATCAATAAAATATTTTCTGGAGATTACAAAGTCATTATTACTTTTCATCAACCAGAAGTAATTTGTCTAATGTTTTGTATGTACCCACTACATTTGGACCATCATTACATCGTTAAATGGAATATTTTCCAACCATAAAATTATTAAATGACGCAACAATGGTTGCTGAGGTCAGGGGCGGATTCACGGGGGCAAAGGGGGAGACCTCACCACCCCCCCCCCTCCCTGAAAAATCATAGGATTTGACTGTAAACTTTATTTTACCAACAACTTAATACCATTTATATGTTAGAAAAAACATGTTTCTCTCTCCAACTGCCTACATAGTAATGGATCCATGGCGTGTGTCGGTCACTTTGTTTCGAACAGCCTCCCCTGACCCCTTTTAACAGTAAGGGATTAGTAGTTGGCGCGGGTTAACACACGAAATTTATAACGGTTGTTGGTTGCTGATACCATGATCGTTTGGGCGCTAGCGCTGTCTCATTCGCTCTTAGATCCGCGCGTAGATGCAATCGTGTAATTCCTTGAATGTATGTCACATCGTTTCACCCCGTTGACGTCTCCTTCGGCACCACGTCATGGGCGTCTACTTAAACGTGTCTTTTTTAATCAAATTAATCGACTGTGGCGACACTTTGCGGAAATTGAAGATAGAATTCATTGTCACAAAAACACGGCACAAAATTCCACTAATTATTTGTAATGCTGTCGACCGGTTTTGACGACTAAAGTGTCACTTCCAAGACTTGTCTTGTAAATGACGCTTTAGTCGTCGAAACCAGTTGACAGCAATAAAATAATTATTAGTGGAATTTTGTACCGTGATAGTGTCTTTTTTACTTTACTGTATGGACAGATTAATCATTTAATTTCGTCAAATAGGTGAATTTTAGTTTTACTATAGTTCACCGCATTAACTCTCCCTAAAAATAATACGATTAAGCCTCTGGACATAGTGATTTATTATGCTGGATTTGATGCTTCTCCTCACAGCTGTCGCATCCTACTATATTCACGGATCCCTGCATGCTAGTGTATTATTTGAAAGTATTGTAGTACGTGTGTGAAGTATGGTAAGTGTATGTACTTATTTAAAATATTAATCAGTGCATAACTACACATGTTATATCCTTCTGTTATTTTTACTGCTATTACTCCGCATAGGTCCTAAAACGCGTAAATCAGTAAACCTGTAATACTCAAATAATCATAATCACCATTATACAATGAAAAATAAACTCCAATGGCGTGAAACTCCGACGCATTTGTATCTTTTTCATTCTCAGTTATCACCAAAGAGGCTCCCGCGAAAATAAATCATACACTTAAAAAGATTTCTAGAATTTGTATAACTCGTTATCATAAGAAAAACTACCGCTTACAAAATCCCACTAAGACGCAATCCTTTTTTGTGGTAGTTGAAACATACTAAGTCATGCTGATTTTAATACGCTCATTAAAATTTTCCACAACAAAGTCAATTTATATAAAAATCCTTCCTATAAAAATTTAGTTCTGATCCTCGGCTTGACTTTAACATGTAGGTAACTTCTCTTGGAATACACATCTTGTCAAAATCAACCAGAGCCAAAAAATGACTTATTGGTTGAAATGTTAAAAAGAATTTCGTCCCTGTACCATCCGAAAACAGATTGTTTCTTCTCTTATGCTCCCGATTTTTATTGCTATGAAATTTCCTTTATTAAAAATAGATCTAATTTAATGTTTTCAATGTATTTTTGTGCCTTGTAAATTTCATTACGTTTCGTCATGTTTGCGGCAAGTACGTAGGTTCTTTCCGACGGAGCGTAATAAATTCACTCTCCATGGTATTTTAATTTTCCTCTTTGGTAATTACATGTTAAAACGGCCAATAAAGACCGACATTACCCTTGACTCTTGGAGTTCGACCAATTTCGTTTTACCTCATTGTTGGTCATGCCCAATTGGTTCGTAAAATATGCGTCCCTTGTCCTAGTTACGGGGGTATGAAAAATTGAACTCATGTTTGAGTTGTCCTCGATATCTCCGGTCAGATAATAATTATGTCACAGCACCAATGGTCGTTTGAGAGAAAAAGCAACAGCGCATAATATTACGGTTATTGAAATTTGTTAAAAATGTTGTGATTTAGAGCATCAATTTTTATTTTGAAAACTTCTAACGCATTTTTCTGCAAATATGTTGTACATTCTATCTTGCAAATTTCATGCTATTTTCTTAATAAATATATCTTGCTATCTTATATTTGACCATCTGAATTACCCGGCATGCTCAGGATCAATCTTCCTTCATAACCCATAATAGAAGAGGAGAATTGATTGAAAAAATGGTAGACTTAATTCTTTTGGATATCTGATCAAATAAATTTAAACTCTCTATCTTGAATGAAAATAGTTAACAAAAGCATAAAAATGAACCTCTGAACAAAACTCAATGCTTAGCACTCTGTGATATTTTCGCTACTTTGAGACATGATATCTCTGTACAGATACTTTTTTCCTAAACAAATTTTACGTACCTATCATTGTACAACTTTTATTGCTTTGTTGTATGAAAATGATGATAGTATTTTCTCAAAGCTTCTGAGTAGATAAAATGCTGCAAAGTCGGTCTCAAAAATTAGTTCTCCAAAAAAAATTCCAACTTTAACGTGCTCTGTCTCATTCAAGAATTTTTCATTGGATATCAAATCCCTTTTACAAAAGGCCAGAAATAGGGTGCGTTCAACCCGTTTCTGCTAAGAACTACCTTAAACAAACGCCGTCAAACCTATCTCATCAGATAGAGCATATCTTTTAGCCCCTAGAAAAGTGGATTTAATTAACCAACGCGGACACACCATGGCGTTGCAAGGAGGTCCGTGGGTGATACACCATCAGCCTTCATCAGCGCCACGCAACGATAAAATCCTGTAACTACACGCGTGGGGTGACATGTTAGCTATCCTACGACCGTATATCATTCGCTATGACGCCGAAACAATGTAATTTGGAAGTCGTCGCCACTGGAAATGGGAAACGAGAAGTTCAGCCACTAGCAATTTTTAGCTATACATTGACATGGCATTAAAAGCACACAAGATTTCTTTCGAGTAGGAGTGTTTTGGAAGGAGAGACTAAAAGAAAAAAACATGAGAAATTTGAGATTCAACATCATTCTCTCAGGCGTATGTATTGTAACGGTTTCGGGTATTTCCCATTTCATTTTTTGTTTACGATTTTCTTTCGCGGTTTCTTTGTGTCACCCTCCCCTCCCCCCTCTCTCCCTCTGGTGAGACGAACTGCACTTGTTTTCCAGTTTGAAAAGGTACAAGGTCAGTGGAGTGAGTGATGTGAGGGAGGCTATGTCCCTCACACGGCCGCGTAAGTCAAGTGGCCCAAGCTGGACGTGCAAGTGTCGTTCAACTCCTGGTGAAGTGGGATCCCATCTTTACCCCCCCCCTCCCACACCCCATTTTGTACCCACGGACGCCTCGTCCCAACAAAATGGGGGTATATAATGCCCTATAATGCCTATATATAGAATAGAGGTGTCCGCTTGGCCAGGGCACCTCTATTCTACGACCGTGGCCAGGGCACACCATCCCAGGGTAGTATCAACAAGCAGCCGTTGGCGGGAGGCTATGCCGGTCTCCGGCCTGAATAAAAATTGATTAGGCGTATGTGTAGCGGTATGACATGATATGCCGTTTGTGAGCCAGAAGTGAGTGTGAGTTGGCGACGGGACGTGAGCCATGAAAAGATCCCACACTTCTCCACCCGCTTGCCACTCAAGTTGAGCGTGGGAGGAGTACTACGTCGTCTTCGAGCTGCGCCGGGTCTCCCGATCCACGCACGACATCGACATTTTCGCAGGACATGGGATCAGCTAAGCCACCCTTGGCTATTGTGCAGTCACCCCATTACGTGAAGTTGGTGCATCGCCTCTCCACTCCTTCATCTTTGCACCCTGTGTCTCCACGTAAGGCGACAACGATTCGCCATATTCCCCCCCATCGCCCCCCCCCCCCCCGCTCCCCCCCATCGTGGGCAAGCAGCTTCAACTCAAGGAATTCTTAGGTGTTGTGGGACTATTTCGAGGAAATCCTAAGCTCCTCCACCATAAATTCCTCATTAGTGTAATGTCGTTGCCCTCGGGGCAAAATTCTCTTTCAAGCCAGTTTAGAAATCGCTGCTTAATACGGCCTGTGCCGATCGATTTATTTCATTTCGACTCTCCTGCTGTTCCTCTTGCGATAGGGGAGTCAATTATATTTAATCTTCAAGGTTAATTATTCAGATGTTTTTTTTTATTGCTAGATTCTTAGGGTAACGCCGTCATCTATATCACCTTTTGTACTTTCGTCCCGAACATTTCATCAGTCACTCATGGTCATCAGTGTATTTTGTTCTTTGGCATGGTAGGGATGGGCGATTATCAAAAAATAATCGATATTTTGTTAATCGATTAATTAAAAGTAGCCGATTAATCGCACCCGATTAATTTCTTTTATTAATCGATACATCGATTAATCGATTCGCTTATGACAACATACAAAACATGGCTTGCGAGGTTATTCATCCATAAATAGGTAACGGTGAGCTTTAGTCTCGCCAGCGTAAACGCGATTATCACCCACATTCAACAGACATATCGGCCCCAATTTCACCTCACTCATAATGCAAACCTTGCGCATTTGTAAAATACTTGCAATAGAACAATGCATCCACTACTTCAGGAATGGAAAACCTAAGAAGTGCGTTCTTTCCTCTCCGCCAGCTTGTGAAAAAATATCATTTCTTCTTCTCCACTATAGATGGCGCAGCGATTGAGTAGTTGTTTCTCCACCCTAAATACATCTCACCTTCACACTTTCTTCCCTCCTTCCATTCAAACTCGCCCCGCTCTGAAGTAATTTACCTCAATGCAATTCCATTCATTCCTTCACACTAAACACTGCACATTTCACTTCAAACGGAGGATTTACACTTCCTAATCCGGCAGGAAACACACTCTTCTACTACGTGGTAATACATTTCATGATTTATTGAGGGGAGTAAAACACCTTAACAAAACAAAAAGTAACATTCAAATGATAATTTGCGAGCTCTGAATAGAACTCTTTGAGCCTGACTCCGACGAAACGAAAGTCTGGATCGCAGAAATTTGCGTGAGAGTACAGGATTGGCAAATCATGGCGACCACACACATCACACAGGCAACGATTTACGCCAACATACCCATCCAATCTCATTGGAGAATGAAAATTGGGCGACTTTTAAACAATTAACTTCCAACCATTCACATTTAACTTCTCTCTTCCACACTACCAGAAAAAACTCCTTCAACAATACTATTTGATTAGCCTCCAACAAATGCCGACTTATATTCACCATGTCACCTGAGGGATTTTATTCTTGATAGAATAGGTACGTAAAATGACATTTTACCCTTCTACTTATGGCCACCTATAATCACCAACCCGATAGAGGGATTGTATTCTTAAAAGAATACATAAAATGACAATTACCCTTCTACTAATGGCCACCTCTAATCACCAACACAATAGAGGGATTGTATTCTTAAAAGACTACTAGGCTTCAAATAATACACCCTTCTACTCAACAACCTACAACAGGGAATTCATTCGTTAAAAAATACGCAAAATTATCTTCCACGGTAAAAATTAACGTCATTTTCACTGTGAAAATGCACATCCAGTATCATACCATTCAATGAAATCACCTCTGGACTAAAACACAACACGCAGAAGTATTCCTAACATACGTCTTTCCATTTTCACATTTTTTGTAAGAATCTGCATTTGGAACCTTCCAACACTCTCAGGAATGCCCATTTCCACGTTATCGTTCCCGCGAGAAATGTTTTCCGCTTTACCAACTCACAGAAATGCCTTTTTCACTCCTGAAAATGGCCAATTCGGGCCCGCCGTCCCACCGTCCCACCCCAGCACCCCTGTTTCTCTCGCAAGCTTGTCGGGGGAGTGCGGTAAGGGCATATTCTAGAAGTGAAATTAGCCTCTATCCCCCTACCGCTTGTTCGTAAAACCTCCAAATATGGCGTCGAAATCTCACGAAAAAATCGCGAAATTGCTCATTTTCAAACGTAAATATCTCAAAAAGAACTAGTCACACGGGTATGATTCTTACATTTTTACAAATGCGCATTCTTCCTCTACTCATAGGTATCATAATCAATTTGGTCAGTTACCTACGTTTAAAAAAAATGTTATCCGTGCGAGACGAACGCTCACCTTTACCCTCAAATATATACCAATCAACACATTCTAACCGATAAACAGAAATAAATTATCATTGTAACCACTTTTATTATCATAATAACAAGCGCAAATAACACACGGCTATGCCTGGCGAAGCGACATCTGACACAGGACACGTGAGTGGCCGGCAAAAGGAGGTGCCGCGTAGAATTACGTCATGCGCATTCTACCTCTAATGGCGTGCGTCGTCGTCGCGCAGAGTTCAGCCACAGTCGAATTTTCGAACTGAAGACGAACGTGAGCCGCCCTAGCCATCACAGTTCACCATACACAAAGTTCCGAAAAAATCGATAATCGGTCGAATGAATCGGGTATACATATTCGATGTTGGCTGTGTCATTAATCGATTCCAAATTTTCGATTAGTTGTCAAAAATAATCTATTATTCGATTAATCGATATCGTAATCGCTCATCCCTGTGGCACGTTCATTTCTTTTTCTGGTGATTAAATTTGAACAGGCGTGTGCATTTCTGCCTTTACTACGCCTGCACCGTCTTTTGTTTTTTTATATGCGTCATTTATTCAGTGCAATACATTTTTGTCAAACCGAGTTACGAGTGTGGTTCCTTTCTATCGCAGGAGGGAAGTATACGCCGTGGCGGTTGGCCATTTCCCTTATCCCTGTCGACAATTGCAACTCAAGTTGCGCACGGGATACCTCGGGGATCCTATTAAAATTGAAAGACCGCGGAGTATGCTCACTTTGGGTTTCAACGCGTATAAATGGTGTGACGATGGTCTCCCAAGTATCCGGGTGGGTGACATGGACCGTCACAGTATGTAGTACCTATCACTTGCACATGGATATGCATATAATGGCTGGGCTGTCATTCCAATGAAAGAATTGACTCATATCTTGTAGCACAAGCAGTCATTGACCACGGTTACCTTTATTTTTGAAAATGTATTTAACACATCTCCGCTTTCTTTGCTAGCGATTAAATTACACGCACAGCTTCTAGTTGGTTTCATTGGTAAAGTAATATTCATGACAACAGTGTCTAGGCTGCACTAGTCTACTAGAGCCTACTGAATTTACGCCTCTACATTCAAACGCGGTTATTTAAGTTCTCAGTGTCCACTGCAAATATCATGCATGACACTCCTAATGTGCAAAAAATCGAATGCTACACGCCTCTAGAGGCCGTTCCAATGAAATGTTCTTCTCTAAGTATTCCCTTCCTTATATTTTGGGATTAAAATAACACTACTTGTTCATTTAGCCAAATGTTATTGTTTTCGCAGCTTGTCTAAAAGAAATTTTAATTCCAAGTTGTACAGAATACTGCGTACGCACCTTGTGTGTCTGTCTGAGGCTCCGTGACTAGCGTTTAAGAATTCCGGATTTCAAAATTTGTCAGATTTAATGAGACCAACCTTTTCGTTTGGATGTCTTTCATTAAAGTTGGTAGGTATTTCTTGTAAGTTTGCAAAGCAAGTGTCTTTTACTTGGTAATTATTTCACCTCTCCCATACACTTTGAAAACCTACTCTTGGTATTTCTCCCATGACAATTGAATTTTATTTTTAAAAGCACTAATTATGATTAGTGCTCAATCAGAGTGTTTTACTTTTTTTGTTTTTGGGTAGAGTGCGAAACATTACTTGTTCAAGTTTAAAAGTTCTTAGTTTCCTTAGCGAATTAAGGAGATATAACACTTTTTGGATTTTAACAGTACAATATTGTTCTCAAAGAATATTTCTATACTTTTAGCAACATCGTAAAACGGAATTGACATTTCCATTACGGGTGTAACATCTCTCTGATTTCACCTTCATATACTTCGGCCGCTGTTGAAGCAGTGGTCGTGAACTCTGCGTGTTCAGTTAGCCTTCCAACACTTTCCGAGGTCCGATGTAAAATTAACGTAGTTAGTAACAAGTCTATTTCCCGTTAGAATTCCATAAAAACGAAGTTCAGTTAAAGACGGTTATCTTAAAGAGTAGTGAACGTAGTAATTGGCTTGAGCACGTAAGTGAGTTAACGAGTATAGGGGAATGAAGAAAGGCGCGCACAGACATTCCCCGTTGAATGTTCCCCTCCCTTTCCATTCTGGCGCTCAGTTGACCACACACAGGCATCACCAGATCGCCGATATAATTGGCGGAGAGGAGTCAACAAACGCATAGTTGATGATGTTACATAAATTGCCAATTGGAATATTAATAACATACAGGCATAGTTATGAGTAAATATAATATGCGTGACGTAATATTCACGAGAGTACGCAGGCGCAGGAACGCCCATGCACGAAGAGACCAAAACCCTCAGACAAATTTTCCAATTACCCCCCCCCCCTCCAGATAGCTCCCTGGATTCGCCCCTGGCTGGGATTGCTCATTTTAACGCCTAAAAGTTGAGTTAAGACAAGCTACTCATCTTAGGAGAAATATAAGAGCACCAATGACACTTCCGTGGTGAAAACCTGATTCGAATAAAGCAGTACTGGTAATGACACCACATAAAACGACGCGTAGTTTGTGAACCTTTCAGAACTGATGAATCAAATTTTATTATACTTTAACGTATCCCGTAGGATTCCAACATCAAGAGCAATTAACTATGAGTTGCTTTATCACATGACTTTTTGAAATCAAAGAATTTCGAGCCAAATTGAACGTTCTTGTCCCCCAAGACTAAAATAGCATGATCTACCTTTTAGAAATCTGATGTGGTTGTTTATCTACAATACTTCCATACCTAAACACATAATGATTGAACTTACAATTATATGCTCAAATATCTTACACGAGGTCGATGTTAGAGGGATAGGTTGGTGGTTATTCAGCTATTCTTTATTACCCTAATTATAAATAGGTGCGATGCTAGCTACTCTCTAGTCCTTCACAACTCTTCGATCTGTGAGTGATTTAGAATTTTTTTCCTCTACCTATTTCTGATGCTAGAATTCTTATGCGCAGACAGGAGTTTGGCCATGACCAGGAGGTTTTTTCTGCGTTAATGCTTTTAAGTTGATTCTAGATACTTGAAACTGAATGATAATTTCCGGCATACGTTGTTAGATAACATCGGGTACAGACTCCGGTAAACCCTGCGAGCTTACTCTGAAAACGGTTTGGAAGTAGGCATTTAATGTATTGGCTTTTCTACAGTACCGTTCAACCTGTTGCCTTTGTCGTTCTTAATAGTGAGTACTGCATATTTTTTATGTGAATACCCCTGATATATTCCCAGAATGCTGCAGGACTATCGCTCACGTACTTGGCGAGTATTTTGCGTTAGGAATTAATTTTTCCACGCTAACATTTTAGATTGGTTGTAATTTTGCTGGACCTCATTCAGTGCGTTAGTAGATAGATTTTTTGTTAATTTATTCTCTAGCATAACAGATCCCCGGTTGTTTTCTGGTAATGGAGTAGTATCATCTGATTTCCCTTCATGAGGGAACTCATTTGACACATTCTACTATCAGTCGCAAGTATTGGATACTTGGACCTCGACGGAAAATAAAGACGGCTTTTCTACAGTATGTGGCTTGCCGTCATCACACTTTCGCTTTTTTATCAAAAATGGTTCAAATACCGATTATGGGAGTAAAATGAATCAGTCTTTTTTGACCTAAGATGTTGATAATTGTAGACCTTTTTTTAATTAAATATTCACGTAGACGTGGTTCCGAGTTATGCAAAGACTATAATGGCATTATTAATAAGCTTTAGCACTTAAGGTGCTCATCCGGAAATAGTCTCGAGCTAAGAATCTTCTATTTTGTAATTGCTGAATTTAAAATGTTCACTTCTCGCAGAGTTCCTCACGCAGCATTGCATGGCAACCGGGGTTTAAACTTTTATAGTGGCCGACTCAGAATTAAGAATTCTATTTGATAAAGCTTCCCGTTATTGTAATGCCATAATAGAGAATTCAGTTAAGATCGATACTTACTGGAAGTTAAGTACACCACACATTTTGGTGAGATAAGGGAAGCTGCAATTATATCCGCAACTTTCCATTTAAAATCGTTTCTTGAATCACAAAGTTTCACTTACGGATATTTGTGCATGCCGGAGTCTAAGTTGTAATCAATTATATTTTTTCAAGTGAACATTTAAATTGACCTTTTTTCACTACCTCCGGGAATTTTCTAAGTTTATGCGCATTTTTAATTTTCAACCTTTATTTCTTACACTTACAGATGACATAGCCGATCCTGCAGCCATTTACTATGGCTCACTTTTTAATCGGATATATAGCTATCTCCGCCTCAATAATACTTCCAGAACCAAGGGTTGCCGAAAAACGTACCTTATGTAAAACGTTGGCTACTGGGGACCCAGACATTTAATTCAGTCCATAATTTTTTAAGTTGCGTTTGGCTTGCGGAGTACTTGCGGAATCTGCAACGCCGATCGAAATGAGCGAAGGAGGTGGCAGTTGGTCACGCCACGCAGTGGGCTCTAATTGAATGAAGCTGACGAGAATAAAGTCCGTTTTTGTTCATTAGAAATAAAACATTCGCATAGACATTCTCCAGTTTTTGGTTCATCAGGTGGTCCATGTCGTTGGTACCAGTTTAAATAAAAATTAACCATATACCTGGATTAAAAGTAAAACAAATTTTGCAAAAATCGCCAGCCACCTATTTCCTCTGAAAAACGAACACGTCTATCAAACACTGGTCCCATTGATGTAGAGTTATGAAATTAAACATAGTACAAACCATTGGATCATTTTTAGTCAATTGCGTTTCAAAATATTTTTGCATTTCATGCCATTTTTACCACTCTTGTTCAAGAAGACGGCGGACACTATTTTCAATCAATATTTTCAATCGAGAGGGGGAAAATTGAAATTATTTTCTCTAATTTCCTCATCCCCGAATACAGCAACAACGGCCTTTAAAATCAGGTGTATAAACATGTAACAATGGACGAACATTGACCGCCTGAGTGGTGAATAATCCACTCAGGCGGGACTCGAACCCGCGACCCTCAGTTTAGCAGGCAAAAACTTTACCCCGCCGCCACTGTAAATGCCACAAATGTACATATATACAGGCCGACCATTAATATATATGTATATATAAAGACACGGATATATATTTTACATGACATGGACAACAGTGTTTTTTTCCATTTTCCCCTTTTGAAGATGGAAAGACATGAATTTATTCACATACAAGACAACACAAAGCCTTTATCGAGTTTGGTTCCGAAGACATTAGGTGCGACCGTTTGCGACCGAGAAAAAAATCCATTTTTTAAAGGCGTGGTGGAGCCAGGCACTTTCGCCCGCAGGTCGGCTCAACGATCCGCTACAAGCCAATATTGTTCCCAATGACAATGTTGAAGCTACAAAACGTTGAAAAGAACGTGCGTATGCATTAAAATCAATACATTTCGATGAAAATGCAGCATGTTTACGTAAGCGGACTACCTATCTTCTATGAGGCATCAAGACTGTTTCTTCAGGATAAGATGCAGAATGTAACACTTGTATTTATCTGACTATTTTTTCTTTGGAAGGAGATGTAGCAATCTTAGGCAGAATGCGCAAAAAGCACCTGCATCTTCGCATTTCTATTGGCGGATTTCGGTTCAATTCAAAAGTAGGGTGATCTAAAGACCTATTGTTAAATCGATACTTCTCAATAAGCCGGAGGAAGAATAATTACTTTGGAGTATTTATTTGGAAATTGTATGTTTTCATAGCAATGTATCCACAGTGGCTGATTGGTGATCGTGTGGCCTTTTGTCGTGTCGGAGAACAAGGCGGGCGGTTTGATACGACACCTATTGGACCCAGCGCCCTCGTCACTGGGTGGTGTTTTGCGGGTGGCGCCCTCCCGCCACGGTGGCAGAGGGGCGCGTCG
Source organism: Pyrrhosoma nymphula (assembly GCA_963573305.1). Taxonomy (NCBI): domain Eukaryota; kingdom Metazoa; phylum Arthropoda; class Insecta; order Odonata; family Coenagrionidae; genus Pyrrhosoma; species Pyrrhosoma nymphula. Next base: position 6,956,832 of record OY754329.1, read on the forward strand.
AGGGCGATGTTCGTCTGCGAGACGGGATGACAATGACCCCACTGCCCACGACAAAGTCACATTGCTCAGAAAACGGTTCGCTTCTTCTCACACATGTCACCGAGACATGCAAAACGGTCCTTATTGACACATGCCAACGGAAAATAAAACGAAGCGATGAAATGATTGAGATATCACGGACCATTGCAACAGCTACGTCTGGTTAGCAAAGCCTCAGCATCCTCGATAACCGAACAATTAACCGAACCAAGGGTGCTGTCGCAGTGGTCCATCGGGTTTCCAACCTGATCAAACTCTCCATTTCTGTTTCGATAAATGAGTCGTTCATCATCCTCAGGGCATGAGGATGATCAACGAACGACATCACCATGCCCTAGGGCCCGATTGTGTAACTTTATGTTCGAACGTAAAGAGCCGGTTTCCGTGGTGTTGTGGGTAATCCTTTGAATTAAACAATTGAAGGCGCGATTGCGTAACTTTATGCTCGAACGTAAGAGCCGGTTTCCGTGGTGTTGTGGGTAATCCTTCGAATTAAACAATTGAGGGCACGATTGCGTAACTTTATGCACAAAGGTTTTTCGGCTCTCGATCTTAGGAAAGGCGTCGTCAGCTAAATACTTGACATTGCGGCCATTGCCAATCGTTAGAAGATTTGTTTTTGTTTGCATTTTTAATGCATGATTAGAAAATTACCTCTGTGGAGAGCTTTGTTTGAACTATTAGAGATTATGAATATAATTTAAAGTATCAAATTGTAAAGAAAGGTGTGTATGATGTGATAGAGTAATTAAATTAGAATAATTATAGCAATGTTGAGCATGCTAATGTCTTCTGTGTTATAGCAATGATTAGAGGTGTTAACGATGTGACTTGTTATTTTACGTCTGTGTATCGGATATTCTTCCAGTAAATGTTTTGCCTTTCAGTGTTTTGGGCATGTGCATTCCCGATATCATAATATGAACTTATCCTATTTTCAACACCATCTCAGAGTTACCTTCGAATATTTTGTTGTAATTCGTAAAAACTTCGCACGTTTGTTATTGTTGAATCAATTGATTGATTTTAATTGATCATATAGAGTAGATACATTTAATCTATTCATTGATATACTAATCATAAGTAATAGGCCAATAATGTCGCGTGAGTTTATTTTTAATATGATTTCATACTCGTCTTGTGGTTTTCATCAATTTAAAACATACTATCCGACTGTTTCATATAATTTAAACTTTAAATTACAGAATTGGCATCACTAAGACTCGCTTGAGCAAGAAATAACAATGCCACTTTCGACGATAATATTACAATGAAGGTTCAGCGCGTGTTGTGACTGTACATTGTGGCAATCCAGTTATCAACAATGTTTTTAATAAACTATGAGGGATTGAATGCCCGTTTGAGGTAAGTATCCTTACAAGTGTCAGAAAACACTGTTGTCACACAATATATGTGAATTGAATTGAAGTTGGTGACTAGATTGATTGCTCTAGTCTTGTAAGTGTGGTTCTTTACGTCCTAGTGAAAGGATAAACAGTGTAGTGTTTTACTAATATTTAGTCAGTGAAATTTGCCACCCCAAGTGTCATCTTTTTATTTCATTGCATTGTGGTGTCCAATGTGATTTTGTTGGAATAATAAATCCGTCTATGTTTAAGGCAAGTAATGACTAATTAGCAATAAGCATTAGGATTTGTCTTTGGCAGGGATAAATGTGTTATTTCAGATTGTCTTAAATTGAAAGTGTGGTTGTTTACGTCCAAGTTAAAGGGTGATGATTTATTATCTACTTATGCAATGTATGTTGTTTCATTATGCTTCATTCACTACATTTATCATCTCAAAAGTTATCTTTTTCATTTACTCTCCATGATGTCATTAGCAAGAATTGCTTCTTTACTTGAGAGCCGCTTTGTGTGCCTGGAGGAATAGTGGAAATGATTTAAATCTGCCTAACATATCTCACAGTAGGTAATCATATATGCTACAACAAATACCATGAAAGCCCTTGACAGGTGGTAAACGGTTTGTAAAAGTGAGTTACATAGGCATTTATATTCGATGTGATGGGGCGAAGGTTGTGTTTACATAATAATGGGAGTGTGATTAGTGCGTTAATGCTTTGGGACTTGCTCGAAGATAGTATTTAAGTGTCAATGATTATTCTTATCAATTTACGTCTGATGTTATGCGCCGAGGAGTCATATACGTCTGAGCGTAGTTTTGGTAAATGATCTTTCAATTGAACCGTAGAACAATAGTTAAATTATATGACGAGAAGAATCAGGAGTGATGTTGTGGAATTTCAACGCAATGTCCTTCTAATACATAATTTCCTTTTAATGTTGTTGATGAGAATGAATAACATTGTATTTTTCACTTCGAGATCGAAAATTTTCACCGGTTGAAAATACATTAATAAAATATTAAAAGTGTTTTATTTCCAAGTCAATAAATTTAAGGTAAAATAATATACTGATGTAGTATTTATTATATAATCTCAGCTGTAGAGAAAATGACTAGAGTTTTATTGAAATTTAATGAGAGTCAACTTTTAGCAGACATTTCTATTATATATCGGTAAAAGTCTTAGCATGACAAGTAGTTAGGAATTTATTTATTAAATAATAACGAATTGAAGGCAGTGTAAAATACTCGCGAGGTAGTTAACATCATTTCGCAGGCATTGTAAATTCTATTATTATTTATTTATATTCAAAACAAGTGCAATGATTCAAAATTAAGCTCATTACGCATGCATACAAAAGAAACAAGTGCGAAATATGCTATAAATCTGACAACACCGTAACGTTCGATTGGCAGCTGACGATTCGCCCATACACAATCGAACTTTTGATAAAAGTTCGAAGACAGTGAGCTCGATCGAGAGTGAACGGATCACTAACGATCGAACGTGAGCCGAGTTACACAATCGCTCCCCTGAAGATGATGAACGACTCGTTCATTGAAACGTCGGTAGAAATTTTGACCCGGTCAGAAACGCGAAGAACCAACCAGCGACATCGCTACACACGCCGGGAAAGGCCTCAGATCGCACATGTTCATTAGGGCGATGACCGCAATGGCGTGGACGAAGGTTAATCGGGAAATTACCCCTAGAGTGACGAGGTGGTAGGCTACCAATTGCCTTGCCCATCTCACGTATTATGCATACTTCTGTAGCGTGCATTTGTTATTCGCATCCCTTCAGCCAATTTCTTCTAACGCTCGCAAATCACACAGTCTGCGTCCAAACTAACAACGCTGACTCTTGCATTATGCCGCTCCATATTTTCTTTCAGGTCATCGCATTTACATGCGCATTCATTTGCACGAGAACAAAAAATGTCCTCCTCCTTCTATACTCTCCTCTTGTTTCTGGTGGGCTTCTAAATGATGATTAATTGCAAAGAGACCAACTCGCGCGCACACGATATGCTTCCCCTTCGATATTTCTGCCCCGAGATAAATCTGATAAATAGCTTTCATAAATCTCTTTTGGAAGCAATTCCAGCGGGGATCCTTTAAAAGGACATCTTGCGGGATATGAGGCATTTGTCAGCAAATGACGCAACATAAAACACGCAAAAATTGACAAGCCAATTTCCGATAATGACCGGTCCTCCCTCCCAGACACGCGAAGAGAGGCACGATGCAAAAACGTTTCCCTCCATTGGTCTCTCGCCAAAAAGGGGTGGGATGGGGGGGGGGGGGGGCGAGGAGGGCGGGGGGAGGGGAAAGGAGAGTTGGCGAGTAATGACGTAGAGCAGGCGATGAATGAGTAGAGCAGGGCAGAGAACGGATGCGATGTATGGAGGATGGGCGAGGAGGCGGATATAATGGGTGAGGCGCGTCGCGGCGAGGCGCGGTGCCCTTGAGGCACGCGGAGGCGGTGAGAGGCCCACGGGCCATTACCCGCGCCCGCTATTACACTCCCCCGGGCATTAAATATGTGAGGCGACCGCTCCTTCACGAGCGGGAGGAACTCCCGAAACTACTCCTCCTCGAGTTAACGCCGATCATAGCGCCGCCGTGTGCAACAATGTCCCCCCCTCCTCCTCCACGACCGTGCGGCGTTTGTTTTTTTAGATAGTGCGTGAGAACATTCATTCATCTGACATAATGATGCTGTTGGCTTAGCAATTTATTGAGCAGTAGAAGAGGACCCGTTGAAATTCAACGAAAACAGCAAAAAATTAAAGTAGTTCCCTAAGCTTGAAACTGTGCAGGCTTCACTTCGTAGAAGTTACTAATCTCAGTACTCATGATTGAAGACAACTTAGTACTTTTCTACAATATTTATAGTGTACGACGAGGTCTACCATTTTACGGCATCGTCGAGTACAGAAGTTTGTTTTTTAAGTTAATTTCTGTTGTACTTACGGGGGAGAAAAAACAAATATTGGGGCAGAGTTGAACGAAAAGAACACACGTTGATTAAGGGCTGGTGAGGCGGGAAAGGTTAATTTAATGGGAAAGGAGTTGTGGGGAAGGATGCGGAAATAAGAATTCATTACAAAGGTCATTGGATTGCCTTTATAATTTCTATGCGTTCAAGTTCGTCCATTTTCATACCTTTGGGGAATAACGCGTAAAATGTCAGGTTTAAAATCGTTCGTGCGATTGTTATCAAGAAACGATGACGACGCCGTCTAATGGGGAAACACGTCGTACATTAAAAAATATCGTAGAAATGTACTAAGCTGTCTTTAATCATGAGTACTGTTAGTTGCTTAAGATTAAAACAATTCTGTAAATGTGACTTACTGAGAGCGAATAACGTCCAGGAGTCGTAAACCACACGTGGAGAGGTTGGGATAAAATATATAACCCCCCCCCCCACCCGACTGAAACCTCGCAGTAATTTTCTCATCGACTAATTTACCTAATCAATAAGGATTTTACGTTTCAATGAAAAGCTTTTCCTGCGTTCGTTAAGGGGACTATTTTTAATTTGATTGCAGTAGAGAGAAAATTGACGATTTAAGAGCCAAAATCTCAATTTCTACATACAAAACGATTCGTACCCGAAAATCAAGTGCAAAAAGTAAAAAGCTTCACCCTTCTAGCCACTCCATTGTAAAAATTAGGACCTTACACCTTGAGAGCAAGGAAATTAAGGAAAGCTAAAAACAACACTTCTAATGTTTCCCTAGTGAAAGTAAAATTCAATAAATATAGCCTGAAAAAAACCAAGTACTTCAAATTCTCGTTCTCGATATTCAACATTTATTTCGGTCAGTTTCCTGTCACAGCCTCTACTCTTGGCCAATTTCATATATATCTTTGTCGCTTGTAGGTCCACTAATAAGCAGGCGTGAATGGCGGAAAGACGTAGTGAAATGATGAATATTCATGGAAATATGTCAGTTACTTCTTTACTGCTAACCATTATTATTTAACTTGCTTGAAAGGAACATGTTGTTTCAAATTTTCTCCAGCATTGCAATACAATAGTTCTTATTCGAAATGTAATCTTCTTGATGTGAATGGTTACGTAAATAACTTACTAATCTTGACATATACGAACATACATTTCGAATTATAACCGCCATGCGTGCGTGTGAAACCAAGTTGCCATGAGTTAAAGGAACAACAAATATTCTTACATTAAAAAAACATGCTCTCATTACGATTAACTTTTCCACTCAAAGAGTTGACAGAAATCCATTTTTTTGGGAAAGCAGCTATCTTGATAAAAACACCCTTGATTCACATTCATAACTGGAAATATCCTTTAACTATTCCGTTCAAAAAATTCAGCTGCGTGATATATAACAAAAAACATGGTAGTGTGAAAAAACTGAAGAATACAAAAAATAAGGAAACATATAATTAATCTCTGAAATAGAGAATCAACTACAGTATCAATGACGAAATCTGACAATGAAGTTATTGGTGGCGGCCGATACTCTGTGGAATTCCATTATAGGAAAAGGATAAATTACTTTGCACTTATTCCACTGAAGAGTATTATTTATTGAGTCAACATGTTTCACTGCACTGCAGCAAACATTGAAACATGTTGACTCAATAAATAATACTCTTCAGTGGAATAAGTGCAAAGAAATCTGACAAATCTAATCACACAATTTTTTCCATAATTTTAGGGCATTAAAAAACATACCTGACCTATCTTTTGTAATTACAGTAGCAAACAAAAAAAGACAAAACATTCCCTTGCATGAAGAGATGAAGAATTACTACCAAATTATTTTGTAATTTTTCGGTTATAATTCCCGAACTAAACCTTTGGAGCCTCGATCTCCTGATATAGAATTGTACTGGATACGTTCATGAATTCTCTCTCATAGGTAAAAACACGAGTGACCTACATTCCAGTTAAACAAATTTATTCATCCTGATTCCATTTCAATATTCGGCGTGCCAGATTACTCTCTCAAGCCTCCCGGAATATACATAAAAAAATGGTTTTCGCTCGCCACGGAACGTGATATTTTTAAAAAACCGTCTCAAGGGTTTCAGTTGTGCTCCTGGGGGGTTTGAAAAATAAGTAATCCTTCAGGAGTAGCAGATATCTCCGTGGAACAATTTGAGAAGTGAAAACTTTATTCCCGCCTCTCAACAAAAAATATACTTCTCTGAGCCGTTCCCTAAAAACGTATGTGTATGTATTCTATAAAATGAAAAATAAGAAAAATTTTAAAATATCACTTCACCTCAACGAGTCAGGAAAAATGTCTGTTGAAAGCAGATTAACGTTTCTTTCCAAGAAACAGTGAGTATGAATGCAACAAAATAAAACAAAGTGACATTCAGTCAATTGGAAATTCAGATCAATTGACTTACACTTTCCAAGAAACTTAAATAGGCAGCTCACATTATATTTTACGTAAAATTGTCAAGTGTTGTAGCGAAAAAATGCGACATATTATGCGCACTTACATATTCTTTTCGGGCTTTCGTTCGCGTAGGATTTTGCCTTGATGACGCTGAGCAGATCCCGAAAGTCAAACAACAGAAAAACCACTCAGTCTGGATGAATATCAAGCGGGCATGTTTTCAAAAGGCAAATTCGATCTCGTCACGGGTGCCAATCACCGGGTATCCTTTTCCAGAGTGCTACTGTCACAAAATTTAGAAAAATTTGGAGAAAATCGGGAGTAGCCTTGAAAACGACTGTATAGGAGTCATAGATGAGCCTGCAGGGATCTACGAAATTCAACGGCAAAGTGTAGTCATTCAGTCCCTAGCTTCAATTTAAAATTCTGTCACTGAGTATTTTATGCTTTAAGGCGGTTGGAGCGATTTTTTATACAGAGCTTTGCGTGAATCATTGCATAATATGTTGAGCCCGGGTTGGTAGTATTTATTGATAAAAAAGAAAAAAAATTGCATGTCACCAATTTAGCTTATTGGCAATTCAGTGCAATTTCAACACGTAGATAGCCTTATGTCAGATGACATTTATTTCGAAATAATTCGATTACATAATTATGAACTGATGGTTTGACTTACTCATTTCTCCTTAACGTGAAGCAATCCTATTGCAAACGTTTCCTATCATTATAATCGCTGATAAAAATATCAAGGGATACATAGATATCATTCTCGATTCAATTCCGAATTCTGAGATAACAATGCTTTCATTAAGGAGAAAATTTAAATTTTCTTCATCATTTACTCCATTCATTGGTGATTTCCACCGAATAAACATATGTACTCAAGTGAAAGTAAAAGAACTTTTGTCGAATTACTTGAAAAGTTACTAAAAATGTGCGTCTCACGATTACGTCTCCGGGCCTAACACCTTAAAAATCACTTTCATGTTAATAACATCTTTCTTCGCACTGATTCAAATGTTCAACTGGAGTGATTTAATTTTATTCTCACGTCATAATGATCACAATAAATCACACTTTCATATGTGATTTCAAAATGCATTGGTGACCCCTTTTGAATGGAAATGTGATCGATTCGACCTATCGATCACACGCTGAGATCGGGAGAAATGATTAGCGTTTGAGAAAAATTAATTTACTGAATTACTGTAATAAAATTTCAGTGTTGATAGAAAAAAATCTTAAAGAACTAAAAAGGATTCGAGAATAAAGTATTAAAGTCAACTCAGCGGAGTTCAATAAATTGAATAAAAAGTTTCAGCATGGTTAAAAGACATTATTGTACTACTCCAACTCAGGTTGTTTGTTCCTGATCAATTTAAACGTCTTAAGACAACAAGCTATTTGGACGTTGAAAATGAACGGGAAAAGAAACCGAAGTGGAATGGTGGGAAGAGGTTGCTTCTCACCCAAATACACTTGGCGAAATTCCCTGTTGTCCTCCTTAACCCATTTATGCCGAAGGTTTGAAAAATGCGAATTTTGCCCTGATTTTTACATATTATAGATAAAAATACGTATGAATACAATATCCGAAAGAAAAAACAATGTATCTCTTGCCAATTATTAATTACGAGGTGTTCCAAAAATGGAACACTAGGCAAATCCACTACCATGACGTACTCAATGATAACAAGCAAATCATTTTATTCAGACATTTATTAACTCACTATTAAGACATATCCTGGTGAACACTTAACATGCTAGGATACATTGCATTTTTTACATTGAAAAGTGGTATTTTTGTGACATTGGACACAGCGAGTTTGCTTTACAATCGTATTTTTCATGCCGTCATGACGTGAGTCAAGGTTACGCTTCATAGATGGTCTCCCTTTTCTACCAGGCTCAGCAGTATTACCATATGTCTCTATATAGTGACAGGCCACACGGCGACGAAATTCAAGAAGATCTATTGGCTTCACATCGTTCATTTAATGCAATTGCCAAGCATTTTGTAAAGTCAGCTCAAAGCAGAATAACAGAGGGCTCGAGTACCATTTCTTTCCACGGATTGATGCTCGATACTCGTCAATATTTTCATCAGCTCGGTCCACTCCTCCCATATACTGATTATAGACCTTGATTAAATTTGGCTGAGTAACTTGCATCTTTTTTTTCTGCTTTTGAGAATAACGACTGACCTATTGCAAAGGATTGACACCGACACCAGATGATGCAACAGTCACAACACTGTTATCATTCCAACTACAAACAATATTGCCTTTTTCATCAAGTCGGTAATCAAATGTACCCCTATCTTTTTTCTTTAGGGTAGCATCAGATAGTAAAGGAGGTTTGTCTACGCGATCTTTTCTCGCTGTGCCTGTTGCTTGATGGCCCATTGAATGAAGTTTATCAAGGAGTGCAATGCTTGTGAAAAAGTTGTCGAACACAAAATGGTATTTACCTACCAGGATGCTGCGTTGTGAGTGCCTCAGTAAATTGCAAAACAACTGAAGCACCTACACCATATTCTTGGTATTGAGTGTTCGGGTTTTTTCCTTAATAAGGCTGAAACCAGCAAATGTAGCCTAGACGCGTTGCACCACACCAGAATGTATACCCAAACCGAATAGGCTTACCCCGAATGAACTGTTTGCACCTGTGACGACCGAAATAGGGAATCATGGCCTCATCCAAGCTGAAGTATATTTCATTTGGTACAAATTTCATACATCTGTCATTCAGTTGCTCTATGAGAGGTCGCAGCTAGGAAAACTTGTCCATGTGGTTCAAGTTAGAATTGTCAGCAACATGCAAATTTGAAAATATTGTTTCAAATCGGTCACGTCTCATTGCACCACTAACTAGAAAATTATGCGAATCTGGTCTTTGCTCCCAAAACATACGCCGTCTCGGAACAGAGACGTAACCACTCAGGAAAATTATTCCCAAAAAACACCGACAGTCAGTTCAAGGTTTACGCCCTTAATTGCAGCATATAAATTGCAATATTTGACAATCATATCAATCACTTCAATATCGAGAAAGAGTTCTAAATATTCTGTAGGAGTTTTCATTTTCGTGATTTGTTCTTCTGAAACTCAACCTCCTACTGGCTGGGCAGTCAGATCGGCTTTCTTCCAATTGCGTACAACTTTGGTTACCTTTTTTCTTTGAGCAAGAAGAGGTTGAGGCGAAGCAGAAGCCGATATACCGTCATTTTCAGTAGTATCACCATCCGGTATCAGCAAAAGGTCAGCATGGTCAAAGTTCTCGTCAGAAGAACCATGAATTAGATGAGCAGGAGCGCGCAGCAATGAACCGGGAAGATTATTAATTGTTCAAAAATTGTCATCCCCGGAGTCCTCGTCAGACACAGGTTCTGTTGCGTTATCAGGGGGTTCAATGATGATATCACGTACTTCTACGTAACCTTCTGTCTCTAATAGATCATTTATTTCATGTACTGTCAAATATCTCGACATCCTGGTACTTTTAGCTAAAGGCGCGGTCACCCTCCACTTTCTAACGGACGGGACGCAAGACACATCCACTTCACGAGATCGCACTCAAAATCGCAACTACTGTAAAAATTGATCACAATTGATCAGTTGGTTATCGATGTATTTATTCTTTCACTGAAATGGAAACTGATTATAGCCAAGACATAGCATCGTTTCCCTCAGTCACATAACATCTAATTGCTTACTTGATTTAAAATTAAAGTGAATATTTCAGTGCGCCTGAATGCACGCATAATAGTAGTGGATTTGCCTAGTGTTCCAAAAATGGAACACTGTTAAATAAAAGCTTATAACTAAAACAAAATAGATTGTTTAAAAATTTTCTTCTTAAAACACTATAGGTTAACTATTACTGAACATGCAGGGAAAAATTTACAACATTTGGGCGTAATGGCAAATAGTTATTAATATAACATTTGAGATGGTCTCAGAAAAACTGCCTTGAAAAAAAAGACCGATATTTCTCAACACACTGGCTGCGATGGGTTGGCAAAACTGACTAATTCTTTGCACCACGTAATACAATATATCTTTATAACGAGGTACAGAAAGAAACACCGTGGCATATTGGTGTATTATGAGTCGTAGTCATTAAATTAGAAAGTCGCGTCAGGTGTTCCAAAAATGGAACACTAGGCATAAATGGGTTAATCAGTCTAAATAAAATACGACCAACTCAAACCCCACTTGGCTGAATGCAAAACAAATGAGACTCGCACGTCGTCAGGTGACGTCGTCAGGTGGTCAGAAGCGATTACAAGGAAGAGGGCGAAGCGGCGATACTAACTGACCCCCACCGATGTGGTCACTCAACGACGCACACCCCACGCCTCACAGAGAGTCAGATTGATTTCCCAATGAGTATCTAATAATGAAGAAGACAATGCAGAGTTCAATTGCGACCGCGCTGTAGTCTTACAGTGCCTCCCTCCCTACGTCTACAAGTTAGCCAGCGAACAGCCAGCCAGGAGGCCATGACAAAGTGAAAGTCAACAGCATGTCTTAAGTTGCATAATGTCTGGTCTAATTATGGCTAGAGTCTCGGTTTTACATAAGTAAAGATGCGTGTGACTCTAGCCGAGACTAGGGCCGTCACCAGACATGACGCACCCCCAGGCCCTTAGGGCTCTTCATAAGCTGCTATCATTAATATTGTGAAAGGGGAAGAAGGAATTGTAGTACCCATCAGTTCTTCAGTTCATCTTTCATCGCTTATATCACTTCTAGAACTATTGTTCTGAGTTAAAATCATAGCCTCCGAGATGTACAGGCCTGAACACCTGAATTTCGATCGTCATCTGTTTTCAAATTGTAGGCCTAAAAACGTAAGTGTTCTTACGGAGATAATGGAAAAAATTATAATAAAAGGTTTTTATGGCAGAGAAGACTTGGTTAGTACCGTAAATTTTGGTTAAATGAGATAATGCATCATGACTGATAGCTGCAGAAATTCATAAATCATTGCAATGTGATTTTATTACGGAATTTAAGGGGGCTTATAAAAGGTGAACAGATTTTTATTGGCCATTTATTGGATTTTATGTCCCTCAAACAAATAGTACTTGGTGTACCATGAGAACAGAAGTTGGTTATGTAACGAATGGGAGACGTTAAAAGACTATCTGAAGTATATGACGTCTTCATCCTCCATTGAGAATTTGGATAGCATGACACTCAGAATAAAATGTAAGTCATCAGTATCCGTTTGTGCTTTTATTATCTGCATGACATTGAATCAAAATGTCTCCTTGATCTACCCAATTTGGTTTCAGCTCGTGTTTGTCGATCAATTAAATGTGAGGGAAATATATTTACCGCAATCGCAGTAGAATTTAAATTTGCGTCGACAATTTTTCTTTCAGTTTTCGAATAATTATTATCTTAAAAAAGACGAATGCTTTCCCAAGTGAATAAATATTTTTTATGAAACTAACGTTGCCCTTGAAATGCGACATATATGACAAGAAATAATTGGCTAACTTAGTTGAACCTTGCCATAAGAAATAAACAGGAGGCGCATTTACCACGCTTTTCAATATCCTTCCTTTCTCCTAGAATCCAGAGTGGTCTGAGATTCTCAAATAGTATTATTCCAATGTAATCGTGCAGCGTCAAGAACCTCCATCGCCTCCCAAGCAAGTCCTTTCGTTATGCATGTGCCTAATCCTATTGGCAGTGTAACCCATCGTGGAAGGTCTGTTTTCTTTCAAATACAGCGGTGTTTTTATTTATATTTCTATCACTTTTTATCGCAGAGTTGCGTAGGGTCCTTAATGCTAGCGGTATGCTCAAGATGTGGCCTACGAGGGCCAGGTAACATCTCGATTTTACTTTTTCTTCCGGAAACCTTATTGTCATATATCTCATCAATCCTTTGTAGATTTGCATTGGCTCAAGCTTTCTGCCCACTTCGCGACACGACTGCGCGGTTACATTATTATTTATTTATATCATGCGCAATTGGCAGCGTACTTAAAAGCAGATAGGAATTATTGTTGATGTAATCTGGAGTATGTTTTAGAAAAGAATATCTTCAAAAACGCATTCGCAATCGTTGTTTAAATGTTGATTGAAGGGGAGAACCTCGTTTTGGAGGACCAAAAGTTAACGATATTTTAGAATGATATTATAGAAAACGAAGTTTATCATTATAAAACGTTTGGATCGTTTCAGTCAGGTAATGAACAACATACATATATTTTATGTGAAATAAATATGTTGTCATTAAAAAATAGATTCTCAAATTTGGCACCTTGGTGGTGCAGTCTCTCTAGTGTACACACGACAGTGGTCGTTCTAGCGATCTGAAACCAATGTCATAATAGTGTATGTTTAATCAACTCCTAGTTGAACTTAAAAAAAATAGATGAAAGCGAAAAGTTGAAAATTGATGGCACTTTGGAAAATAAAGTTACTATATTCACGATTAATGTTTACCATTTTGTTGCTAAAAATTGTGTAATCCAATAATTTTACATATATTTTAGTTCACCCAGAAGTAAAACAAGCTAAGAATCAGCTCAATAGGGGCACTAAGTCTCCTCGTATCATTTAAACATATTTATAAAATGTTTTCCATTTGAATAAATAACTTTATACTTTTTTAAAATTCAAAATGGATATCTATCTCTTCCACGAAGTCAAGCATGAAACAATGAAATTTATTGTAAAATGTTGTTTGCATTTAAAAATTTGAGCAGAGAAAACATTCAAGTTTTTTTTTAATTTACCGCCATAAAAGGCTAATCTACGATCCCCGGTCCATTCAGCAGATCTTCATCTTCCTCAAAAAACTTATTTTGAGCCATTTTCTCTGCCCTTTAAGACACACGAGCCTCTTGGGTGCTGCTTATGCTGTCTCGCCAATCACTGCTCGAGGCAAGCGTTTACAAATTCCAATCCCTATGTTCAAATGGCTCATCATATTCAAATTGCCGCCGTATCCCACATTGAAGACGCATTTAGCGATAAGAAAATGCTAATTAGATAATTTATGAGCCTGAATTTATCTGTTTCGCGCCTAAATGCCACTCGGTGGAATTGAAACTTTCGTTATTGTTTTGCGTATGGCCGTCATGACACATGGTGAAAAGGTCATCATTCTAAAAATCTATGTTCATTGAGAGTATATTCTAACGACATTAGGATGAAAAGGTGGGTAAACTATGCTTGATTTATTTAATGTTGCCATTCGCCTCGGCTCCACGCAACTTGTGCCATCTCTCGACTCTGGAGGGAGACTTAATGTGCTCAGGGTTTTCATCACCAGACGTCAAATGATCTCGAGTTGCAAGTAATGCCATTTTCATGTTTTTCACACGTGGATGAGGTGAAACATACATCTTAATAATGGGGAAGTAAGAAACCCTTGCAGCAAATCCAAGTTTTTCGTATGAGAGTAAATGTTATCGAGTAAATACAATCCCTTCAAATTATTTTTAACGATTATAACAATTTTCGCTCATCTGCGATATCACGTACTTCCTTTGGTCCTCGTAGTTTAGTCGTAGGAAGTTAACTTTAGTGCTCCATGGTTTCAGGCTCAACCATGTAGAAGTTAAATTTCACAAATGGAAATATTACCTGATGATGACACTGCTGTGTCAAAACATGTTGTACCAGAACAGTAAATCTTTGGGAGAAAACCAAGTTACTTTTTCATTTGTGTTAAGTTTAGTGTATTTTGTATTTCATATGGCCATTACAATATCCGTATAAAATAGTGCGTTAGAAATATAATTAAAATAGTTAATCATATTTACCTTGTTTTCACAATTCTTAACACCCTTATTCACGTAAACGTTTACCACTCACGAATTTTAAAAACTAAAGGCCAGTTAATATCTCGGTACGCATTCGGTTGCTACAACAGTATTACAATATTTAGTATGAGTTATCATTTGTTTATTCCTTAATTGGTTCGATTGAATATAAATATACGGAATCTTGGCTTCAATAATTAGCATGGTCAATATCGGGACGATCGCACAAAAAACGCAAACGTTCTGGTAAATATCGATAATTTTATTAATTTTTCACAATTTAAACTAAAATACAACATTCGGTTACATAAATAAGACTCTCTTAATCAATTTTATTCCTACTGGTACTTCTCCCGATTTCGTTCGACTTTTATTTCTAATTAAATTTTGCAATTGAAAAAAGGTCCGAACGAAGCCAAACATCAGCTTTACGGGTTTTTCTTATTGGAGTCATTGAAAAACATATAAATGCATAAATAAATCAACACATTTTACATAAAACTAACGTTTGATACTTTTTCTGAAATCAGCTCATCAAGGCGATTAATTTGAGTATAAGATGATGGGCGTCCGACACCTTGAAGTGGCTATAAACATTTTGAACATCCAAACATACAAATAAGCGCACTTTCCCCTTCATATACCTATAGATGGAGATTTCGTAACCGTTTACCCATTCTTTTCTCGACGTGTCCCTCGCTCTCGTTCCTGATCACTGGATAATCGTCTCCATTGGGATTCTTATCGAAAACAACCTTTTACGCTTTGGAATCTCCATATCCATTAATAATTTGAGAATTTCGCTTCAAATTTCTGCGCAGAGCAGGAATTTTTTTTATGGAATCGACTTCCATTCTCCCCGCGGAACCAGAGTCATTGGAAAAACTTGTTTCTATATGTGATTCGTACCACTCATAAGTTCCTTCTTTTTTCTCCCAAAAATCGCAAGCCAAGTTAAGTAACAACTTGATGTAATAATTAAAACTTTGTAATATTCCACACTGTTTTGTTATTAGTACAAGCCTGACCGGTTTCATTGTAAACACATCACCATTAGTGGCCAAAATTTTGACCTCTGATGATGATGTGTTTACGTTGAAACCGGTCAGGCTTGTACTAATAACAAAACAGCGTGGAATATTACAAAGTTTTAATTATTACATTATGTCGAGATTCCACAATGTCAACCCTTCAACCATCTTGTATATAATTATCCACTTTTTACGACGACATCGATGACATGTCCAGCATATTAGCCGATGAGAGTCGTATTGCCGTAGACCGATGCTAAACCACGCTTCTTCCAAGATCCATCGCGGGATATTTTCAAGTTTTCCATTTCGTACAGTTTTCCTTTTCTTCTTTCGCAGATTTAATACACACATTAAGTGAATGCCTAACTCGTGCCAGTGTCCACCGATGTGCCGTACGATAATAAGGTCATACATGCACTCGTGCTCATCCCCGCACTGATAAACCCTGTGAAGGTATTTTTTCCTCCTCCTCCCAGACCAAATACTCTCATCACGAAAAAAGATCCTCCTTGTTGAGAAAAACCAACTTTGTTGTAAGAACGAAGATGTTCGCGGTGGTCTACGATAAACTTGTTCATTTTTCCGGGTTCTACCGCGTTGGTTGCTGTGGTGATGACAACAGTTTCGCTGGCACTACTGCCAGCGTCTTCAGGTCGAAGATGTATAACCCAGGCCTCTTCGACTTGAAGACGCTGGCACTAGTGCCAGCGAAACTGTTGTCATCACCACAGCAACCAACGCGGTAGAACCCGGAAAAATGAAGAAGTAAACCAACTTTCTTACTCCCGCAAACTTTATTCCGCTGTCACGACGCGCATTTCACCACACTGTGGCATATCAGTTTTAAATTCCTCCCGTTTATTCCATGCCACCTATGCACCACCAAACCCCCAGAGTTTATTTATCTGCGACAATAACAACACACAAGAAGGAGATTAAAACGCAGTCCTCGAACTCCTGTTTCTTTGATCTGTACTACGTCCTTCCTGCAAATTTTGCAAACAAGAAGTTCAAAGAGAGAACAAAAAAACTCGCCCACTCCACAATTCTAAAAAAAGTGCAGTTGGCTATAAACAACATCGTCATCAACCCTACTAATTAGCTTTCGCGTGGAGGTACTCAAGCACGGAACTTCGCTCGAACTTGCATCAATTGCTTTTGTACATCAATAGCCGAGAAAAAGTCTTTTTCGCGGTCCTGAAGCACGCTAAGTGTTTCCATCTTTCCCTTTCAGATGCGATTCCATTTAGATGCTCACACAAACATGGATAACGCAAATAATTTAATTACTTTATGGAAAAAAAACTTTCCACGTTGATCTCGTAGGTTGTACGACTTAGTTAAATATAAAAAAAACATTGGATCAATTGTGTACCTATAAAATCCAAGCTACCAGCAAGTTCCCGAATGCTTCGTGTGCGCACATCGTTCGTGCGTGCCGGAGTGCTACTCTTGCATGAGAGCACGGTGGATATGCGTCAACACCTTGACTGAAAAGTTCCACGACGTCACTCTTATTCAGCGCCGATAAATAATGAATGCTGCTCGTCCTCCCTTCGTTTCTCGCCTCGACTGACGACCCCCCCCCCCATCCCCTTGCGCCAAACCCCTGTCGAGACACCCGAGTCGAAGGAAGGAAAGCACCCCCCCCCGCCCCTTGACTCACATCCTCTCTCTCCACACCAGACGGGTGACTGAATCTCTGCCTGCTGAATGCTAACTCCAGCGGCCGTATTCATAGTTACGTAAAACTGAGTCTAAGACCGATTTCATCTACATCTACAAAATACCCTGCAAGCCATCTCAAGGGTGTGTGGCAGGGGGTGAGTACTCACCTACATGCATTACACTATACCCTAAAGTTAGTGAACTACGGCCAATTATACATTAGCATTAATCGCTAATTCGTGTCACGAGGCGAAGCCTCACAATCATGCACTGCACTAGAGATATGCTCACAATGGAGAGGGACCGTTTATATATATATATATATATTACAAAATACATATACATATATATATCTGTATTTTGCAACTACACAAATGGATAGAGACTCAAGACTTATGTAGAAAAAATGCACGGCATGCTGTTAGTACTAGGTAACAGATAAGGATTCAAGTATTAGGGAGTACTACTACTACTAAGAGCTACACCACCTATCGACAAGCCTACTACTAGTAGATAAAAGTCTCATTGGCAGCTGTTATGGTCCCTTATCGTTCGTGGGAAAAATGACATTTTAAAACGGTCCGTTCTGCAATCAAGCTCCATAATATTATTCAACTGATCTGATCTAACGTAGTATGTTTGATTTCGTAAAATAATATCAACGTCGAAGTTCGAACGGCGAGGCGAAGTTCGAACGTTTAACGAAGTTCATCCAGCGAATTCGTTAAATCCGTCTCGCACTGTCGTTTTAGCACTGAACGACACGTATTTGTTTATTGTCACAGCCCTGAGATGGAGAAGCCAAAAATAAAAAAGCAAGATAAAATAACAAAGGAAGTTGTGGTGGTTGTGATAGCCGACCATTTCAAGACACATGGACAAACAAATGGCATTATTGACCGAAACAATAGATCGCAGTGCTTACGAAATGGGCCATAGCATAGGGTAGCAAGCAGAACGTGGAATAAAAATAGACATAATTATTCCTGGTTGAATCTTTCGCGAGTCATTTTAGCTGTATGCTTGTTGTTGGAGTGTGCTGCGCGCTCTTATTTACGTGAGTTACTCGACGTTTCGTGGCCGTTGCTGGTCATTTTATCTAAGGGAATGAGGCATCTATGTCGAACTGGGGGTGTTATATAATAATGGTTCATGGAGGGAAGAGGAGTGGAAGGAATATTCATTGAATTTTTATTTAAGCTCAAAGGAGGATACCACAAGGAGGTTAGAAAAGAAATGGAGGCGACATACCACCACTTGATTCTTAAAGCCAATTCCGCCATTGCAGTCGGCACAGTTTAGACCATCCTCTGGCTTACGTGTCCGGTGGTCGCGTTATATTTTCGTCAAATATAAGTTAAAAACCACAGACAAGGCGATGTTTTGTGACTGGTTTGGCAACACCCTACTCGGCACAAAATCCTTCCCAAGCACCCCTATTCTTGCTTCACTTTCGCCCATGAGCGTTCACGGTCATGCCTACTCCATTTCATTTTAACCTCCTTGGGATACCATGTGTGGCTGATTTTGAGGCCACAGTCTCTATTGTAATTTTGTTTATATATTCTCATCTCCAACGCTTCAGTTTGAAGTTTTTCACCTTCGTGGTTATCTTTGTTTGTTTTCACTTCAGTCGCGTGTCCCGCGGTTGCATGTTCCGCTACCGCTGACTTTAAGGGTTGTCCCAGTCGAATAGCCCGCGGTTGGACGCTGGTGTTCGACGGGTTTCGACGGATCGTCCGGTCTCGCCGATGTATTTCTTCCCGCAGGTTTGACATGGTATCGCTCATGCACTCCTTCCACTTGAAATGGTGTCGTCTCCTTCACACTCCTCAAGCAATTTCTGATATTTGAATGTGGCTCGAACACAGTTTTGTTTTCATGCCTGCGGAGGATGTTTCCTATTCCATCCGTCATTCACCGGATGTAAGAAAGAAAGGCCATCATGGTTTCAAGGCTGCCTACGTCCAGAGTACCAATTTCTTCTTTTGAACCGTCCTTATCCTTTGTCGTGTCACTAAACAAAACATAATCTTTGCGAACTGGTCACATTCTAGTGGAATGAGCGTTAGAGTGAGGGAAAGAGTGTTGTCTGTCACAATGTACGTATCACTGCCTCTCCTATATTAGCCTCCGCGCAGTCCCGAAATTGCTATAGGAAATACCCGTGCTCGTTGCTATCAGGCATTTTATTTCACGTGGTTGGATTCCTTTTGATTTATCGTGAGTGCATTCACTGGTATCAACTGTTCCAGCCTTGTTGCGACGAGCTGGCTTCGTTGTCATCGATCGTCGATTCTCTTAAATTGCCCATGCCTCGTTACCTGTTTTAATGTTTTACGTGAACACATGTACTATCGTTTTCACTGAAATGTAGACACCCAAACTGATTGTACTGATTTGATAAAATGGGGCCGGGTCGGAAAAAAACATAAGAGGGTTGGCACACGAGGCTAGCTGCGGCCTTTGCCTTAACGTCACCGAGAGCCGACGAGGACGGACGTGGATGCGACCGGGCTAGCAGAATTAGAGTCAAATAAACTCCGAGAGCATAAGCCCTAGCGAAAGGAATGCACTGAGGAAACTCACGTCCACGCACACGTTGGGGCGATCGGAGTATTTTCTTTCGGGCTCCGTCGCGAGGTTTTTCCTCTCCCTAGATTCAGGTTTAGGCTCACCGTGAGTGTCTCGGAGGGAAGCGGCTCCGTAGCCGAGATGGTTAATTCCATTCGCCGAAGTTGGTGTGCGGTTTTGCCAGGGTTCGAATCCGTAGTCAGGCCAATTTTTTAATCTTTTAGATTAAAAAGATGCATTCTTCATATCAACACAATTTATATAGTTGACAAAAGAAAGAGTTAATGCGGTTTTTTATTTACTGCTTAATTTATAAAAATAATGACTTTCTACGTTACCACATTTATTTCTTAACAGATTTAATTCACTGAGAGGGAAAAAGCATTGGAGGTGGCAGTGGTTGCATCTTGGTGTCCTTGCAGTGAAATACCTACTCATTGTATCTACAATCCTCTATAAATAACCAAATGCATTCGTAGTTTCGATCATTTTGATAAACCCTAGAGTTTGAAAAAGGTTTGTAATTCAATTGATATTTTTCATCTTCAAACTTCCAGTACGTTTTCACGTAAAAATGTGGGAAGTGAGGTTTTTTAAAGAACAAATGCTTTCCTTTCAGTGGGTGTGCGCAGAGCCAGATTAACAATGAGGCAAAAGTAGGCAGTTGCCTATGGGCCCCTTGTTATGAGAATTGTTTTCCCCTTTCTTCTCTTGCGACTTGGTTATAAACGTGGTTGCTTGTTTTTTGCTTTTGCTTTGAAGAATTGTTGCTTGTACTGCCTACAGGCCCCCAAGTGCGTTAATCTGTCACTTAGTGTGCGAACCATAGTAAGCTATAAGGACCAGGTGGAAATAAATACGCATATCAGCTCTTTTACCCCAAATTATCCTACGATTTTTAATAGTTATATATGTTTGACCGAAATCAGCGTTTGAAGTTGAAAAATATCAATTGAATTACAAACCTTTTTCAAACTCTAGGGTTTATCAAAATTATCGAAACTACGAATGCATTTGGTTATTTATAGAGGATTGTAGATACAATGAGTAGGTATTTCACTGCAAGGACACCAAGATGCAACCACTGCCACCTCCAATGCTTTTTCCCTCTCAGTGAATTAAATCTGTTAAGAAATAAATGTGGTAACGTAGAAAGTCATTATTTTTATAAATTAAGCAGTAAATAAAAAACCGCATTAACTCTTTCTTTTGTCAACTATATAAATTGTGTTGATATGAAGAATGCATCTTTTTAATCTAAAAGATTAAAAAATTGGCCTGACTACGGATTCGAACCCTGGCAAAACCGCACACCAACTTCGGCGAATGGAATTAACCATCTCGGCTACGGAGCCGCTTCCCTCCGAGACACTCACGGTGAGCCTAAACCTGAATCTAGGGAGAGGAAAAACCTCGCGACGGAGCCCGAAAGAAAATACTCCGATCGCCCCAACGTGTGCGTGGACGTGAGTTTCCTCAGTGCATTCCTTTCGCTAGGGCTTATGCTCTCGGAGTTTATTTGACTCTAATTCTGCTAGCCCGGTCGCATCCACGTCCGTCCTCGTCGGCTCTCGGTGACGTTAAGGCAAAGGCCGCAGCTAGCCTCGTGTGCCAACCCTCTTATGTTTTTTTCCGACCTGGCCCCATTTTATCAAATCAGTACAATCAGTTTGGGTGTCTACATTTCAGTGAAAACGATAGTACTTCAGCAATATGGGGTCGATATGTTACGTTACAACGTGTTTTGAGCCAATGCAGTATTCACAGAATTTAATAATGTTACGTTAGTTGTAACAAAAATGGTGAATTTAATAGCTCTTCGACCCTTTCACGAGCGAGAATTTTCTGCGGTTTGACAGAAATTTGATTCAACCTACAGAGGATTGCTGATGTTCAATTATGTGAGATAGCTGAGCCAAGGAAAAGTACTTCATCGAACTGTGGAGCGCTTTGTAGAAATTACGGTATTTATTTAGGATTAGAATCTGGCAAACTTACCTCAGATCATAAGTGTTGCTACATGTTGATGTTTTTTTTACAGATCTCTCAGAATGACCTGAATTTTACGTTACAAGGTTTTGGCAAAAGTATTGACGTAATGTTTGGAAACATCTAATCATTTGAAAGTAAACTTTAAATTTAAAGCGATATGTAGAGACCAAATCCGAGTATTTCCCTCGAGTAGAAAGTATGTCGATAAGGACACCGAAACTGTAAAAAATGAAATTAAGCCCATGCATATAAAGTACCAGCACACCTATTGTAAACTGGGTACTTGACCAGTTCGGCGAAAACATAAATCAATTAATAAGGTTGGAAAGGAAATTGAAAATAATTTAGTAATCCGGATGTATTAGTGTACACTACTTTGGAATTAAATGGTTCTCAAATGTATGCAAATTGGCGGATTTGGAGATGAAACATTCAAAATAACAATACAGCATTTGGGCTATTTGTTTTTGCTTTTTAGGTAAATAAATTCATAGATGAAATTATAATTTTAATAAAAATGATATTACCCTTCTTTACTCCAGCTACAAATATCAAAATTATGGATCGTTCTACATTTTTCACGGCATCCGAGTGAAGATAAGTTTTTACGAATTTTGAACCAAATAGTTCAAAAGGTTTACCATAACTGGATTGGGCTCAAAAGCGGCGTCTTCGCTTCTAACGCGTCACAGTGGCTAGCCAATGGAACGGCGACGACGGATGATAAACGGCGGAAGAGGACGCGACATCACATAGTGTTCCGCCGAGCGAGGCAGAGGAGCAGGGGATAAAGGCGCACACGGGGCTGTCGACGGCAATGAATTCAAAGAAGAGAGTCGCAGAGCCGTTCGCGCCCACGTGACCAGTTGGGGGGGATGGGGGGGGAGGGGAGGAGATGTAGGAGGGAGGTGGCAGAGTAGGAGGGGGGGGGGTGGACCTCTGGCGAGAGTACATGCTACGCACCGATCCGCTAATTAGACATCTGTGCCTGGCTCGTATTTATTCGGATAAAGGGGTCAGAGAGGCTGTGATTTGCAGGGACTGAGGATGACGGGCACATATGAGAGATGGGAGTTGAGGCCCTAGAGGATGTTGGCCCCGACATCGGAAGGGACGGGGATTCCTAATGAGTCGGACCGTGTTTCTTTCAGCCATTATCCACCAGGGAGCATCCTCGTCGCAGAGTGTTGAGTTCGGGAGTCGAATAAAACTTTGGTTTGGGGATGGATTTTGTCGGACGAAGCCCACGTCATTCAGTTAGGAGGCGGAAGGGACGAATTCGTCATCAGAGTCTTCACTTTGAAGACGCCGACAACTGTGACAGAATTTCATCGACGCTTCAGATTTCGCGATGATTCAAATGTCAACCTTTTTTAACCTCATGACCGTCGGCCTCTTCCCCCATTTGAATGCAAAAGTAAGATTCCATGGCATTCAAAACCGTTCTTATGGTCGAAATTCGTATGAACTGAGCTCGTATTGAGGAATATCAATACTTACGGAGATACGATCGGAGATGCAATTATTCCAGAAAATACGGATCGTGCTGTCACGGGTGATTGGTATTGGAACGGTCACCCTCCAATATGAGCATCTAGTTTAATCGTCACAGGACTGCAAGGGGAAGCAGTTATATCGAAACTTTTGCAACAAGAATGCAAAAGGCGTACTTTAGTATGCAGGAATAAGATGAATTCAACTGGAATGAACTGGAGCGGGTTGATACTACTGTAGAGCTTCATTTAAAAATAATTAATGTTAGAGTAAAAGCAAGTTGAAATGAATTGAATTGAATGAAATCGTCATATATGCACCCAAATACGTCCAAATAGATTATAACTCAATTTAGATGTAATGTTTACCCAATCATGACACAATTGAACCGAATAGATATTTAATAATCATTAAGAATGTAAAAAGTCAATTGAACATAATTTTAAAACATATTATGAATATGCAATTCGATTTCATGTAGTGTGTCCCACTTCAACTACGGACACATCATTTTTAAACATAACTATTGCCGCATAGAGATCTCAGAGAGAGTATACAAAAGGACATATCCAAAGTTAATTGCAAAATGACCTCTGCCGTCGGCGCACACTCAATCCTAAATACTCAATAAATTTGACAGTCTCTGGCGTTATATGGTGGAACAGCATTTTAGTACTAAAATAAAACTACAGTAATTGTACTGTCCACTTAAATTTGAATGTAAATATTACACAACACGTGTTTCGACGTTTCTTATGGCGTCATCATCAGGTCTACCTGATGATGACGCTCTAACGAACGTCGAAACACGTGTAGTGTAATATTTACATTAAAATTTAAGTGGACAGTACAATTACTGTAGTTTTATTTAAGTACTAAATACTCAAGTTAATTAAGTTAGTTAATAAAGTTAATTAAAGTTATTTACATTAAATATTAAAGTTAAATTCACCGAGAAAATCTTAAATCATTAATTAATATTGTTTAAAACTTTTCAATGCATACTGCCTACATTGGGTAAGAGAATTAATGGAGATATGGCACAAGAAAGACAAAATGTATGCGCCTGATCTTTTGCGGTTTTATTCTTAAAATCAAAGCGCTCTACTCTGGACTTCAGATGCAGCCTCGATTCATCCCAAAATGTAGCATACGGAACGCCACCATTAGTTCGTTTTAATCATTCAATATCGATGTATATTCTAGAAAAAATGATAGATTGTGGTCTCCTCGTATATTGAACGGGGCTTCAACATTCTCGGCAAAGAAATTAATTCCGCTCAGCACTTCATCTTTCAGGAGTCAGTGAACCGAAGAATACACCTTTCTTTCAGGACCATTTTTACAGTGGTGTGCTGATATTTTCCAAAAGGGATAACCAGTATTTTGACCAGTGTTTACATTTAGTGCTTTATGATAAAAAGTATTATGTAAAATGAGTAAGATGCATCGTGTGTCTATCAATCAGTGACGTCAATACACTTTAAACACGTTCACATTTTCAAAGATCCAAAATGACTCCACATTCATATTTCCTCGCAGTCTTCCCGACATCCCAAAAGCAATGGGCGCATTCAGGGGACGGAGCGCTCCGGGAGCGCTCAGCCAAAATTCCAGGAATTCCCCCTGAATGCGACCGCTACGTAGCCGATCCGACGGAGCGGTCGGCCATTTTACGGAGCGGTCTTTTGGGCCGCTACCTGTACTGAGCGCTCGGTGACCGGGCGCGATTTTTCGAATGCTTGTTCTACTACTCGGCGTGGTGTCTTCACGTGAATTATCCTTACATGCTTGTGTGGTCTGGTGCATGAAAATATGTATTCAATAAATCATCTTCTTGAATGTGATTAACATGCATCTTCAAATACGATTAATATAATGCACTTTCGATGCAAGCGTGCGGTTGACGTAGTTACTTTCCGTCTCTCATTCATCGCAAAATTGGCTAGAATTAGTGTAGAACTCTTCTTAATTCTCATGGTATTATTAAGATGTTTGTCACAAATAAAATAAACTAGACATATCTCGCTTGCCAACATTTTGTGTGCTATTTATACTTATTATAGGACTGGGAAAATAATGTATGTATTAATACATACACAAGGGTCAGCGAACGTAACAATTTCTTAACGTCTCGACAGTGATGTATATTTTATGCCCATGAATTTGTGTCCATCGTTGACGGTGTACGATTATGAAAGAAAAATATGAATGTAAATTGTTTGCTAGAGAATTATAAGAATACTTCACGTTCTCTAAATGATCATGCATGTCTTGTGGGCTGAGTTTGCTGGGCTATGGGCTAAGGTAACGATTGAATAATTTAACAAGTTTCGAGAGAGCATACGCTTATGAAACAAGCATATCGGGCATTATTAATATACTTAATATGTAATAATACTTTGCTCAAGAGCGCAAATAATTAACGGAGAGCTTTCTAGAAATGAAAACCTCGAACACGGCCACATTTTCCATGACGAGGGATTGGAACCACAGAGGGATCTTGTCTTGTAATGCAGCATGCATGAAAGATATAATTTCACCGTAGCGCAACACAAAAAATGTGGCCTGTGAAACACCATCACATGTTTGCACATCCCCAAGGAAATTATTGAAGTACATAACCTTTGAACAGAGTCATTTATAATATATTAATAGCAGCGTTAACTTGCAATCGATGCTCGGAAGTTCACACAACAGCAAGAGCAGCACAGCAAAAAATTAACCGTCTTCGTGTCTTCCCTCGGTGAAGTATTTACAAGAATGCAATGAGCTTACCAAGGGCAATTGCCTATCCAGACGTGGTTTATTGCTCATTTATTCAACTCCTTCCGTCGCTTCTTTTCGTGGAAAAGATAAACTAAAGAGCATGCTCTATGAGGAAAATTTTCTATCCTTTTTGGAAATAAGAAATATTCTAGACGATGATAGCGCGGATTAACACATCTGCAATTGTGCTTAATAATCATAGGAAGGTAATTTCGAGCTTTATTAAAGAACAATGAGTCCTTTCCATCAATTATCTCCGATAAGAAATCTGCGGACGGAGAGAGACTACGATTCAAAAGTTCCACCGTAGCGCTCAGTCTTTTTTCCATTCAGGGGAGCTGAGCACAGGCTAGGTAGCGGTCCGCTCCACCGATCTCGGAGCGCTCCGTCCCCTGAATGCGCCCAATATGTTGGTCACCACGCAATGCTGATCGCTCCGAAGGCACGTACATTTATAGCGCTCCGGTGAGTGCGAGACTCACCCCTACCGGTCAATTGACAAGTGGCGCACTTGACATCAGAAGAGTGTAATGTCTAGTATGTGTGAAAGAGGAAACTTAATAACTAAGTAATATTGTGAACGCACAGCAGAAAATATGAATTACAGGCTAAGTGATTACATGATATGACAATAAACAATATTGGCACCATGTAATTTAATTTGAATATTTTGGCTGTCACTAAATATCTAAAGATATTTTCGCTTTTTTGTGTCTTTGATGCGCTGTGAAAAAATTAAGATCAGTCTTCATGGCTGTTTGTTAATTTAGTATTGTACTATTGTTGATTAACAGCCATTTACACAACAGCCGTACAACATTGCATCATGCATTTCAGGCAACCATGCATTCGTTTACACGACATTGGCGTTACAGCTGTAACTCTATGCTGCCCTCTCCAGGTATTGCCGTGAACAACTGAAATGCAAGCAGCAGCGTTCAGACGAAATTAGAATTCCTGCATTCACAATACCTTTTTTCAGTATTAGGAATGGTTTCAAGAGAAAAGAAACTTTTCTCTGTTTATCAGGCACAGTTATATTTCACGCCATTATTCATTTTGTGTTCATTTTCTTCACGCTTCATATTTCCAGTTCCTCCTCCCCGGGACGCCAGCGCCGACCAACGTAAGGTCTGCAGCGTGAGGAACTACGTGTTACAGCAGTAAGGATGTGTAAACACAGTATACACTGCAGTATTTTGTAAATACTGACTGATTTTGCGGCGCTGCAGAAACTAGGAACATTAATATCACGCCATCTTCGACTCTTGTAGCGCGCATATTTGCTGTCACTCTTTGTGGTCAGCTCTACGTTGTCTTTTGCTCAATGTCGTGAAATAATGAGTGGCTTTTAAGACATGGGAGGTTAACTTTCTTAGTAGTGTGGTTAAGTTTTTATTTAATAGACGTTAGGTCTCTCTGTTTCATGTGCCAAAAGTCGACACGAGGAATAGTCATGGGAAATGTGTCGACTAGTCTCTTTCTAAGAAAGACGTAGATGAAATTGTAGCTCGCTTGGGGTTCTCTGAATGCCAAGCCTCACGTACACTGCAGACGGCTGGTGTTTGGTGATATGGTAGTATGGCGGGGCGCAATATTTCGAGTTCTATCTCAATGCACTAATATATTTTTTTGGATCTCAGGCTGGTGCAGGATTCATGTCGGGTGCCAACAAAATGCTTTAGGTCCCACTATATGCGCAAGGCATCGCAAGATAAATAGCATCACATCCAGGAATATTGAGAGAAAAGTTGCAGTGGTTTTCTCGTAAAGGAAAGAACCTACTCTTTACATCTATTGCACTTAGCTCGGCCGATTAGATCCTGGAGAATCTGTTAAATACAATAGAGTTACCGACTGATAAACTGACAAATGTGGTAAACATATTCTTGGGGTAAACATATTCGGGAAATAACTGGTAAAGCATATCGTAAACTGGGATTTGTTAAAAGATTATTTTGCTAGTGAGACGATAATTTAGTGTAAACAAACTGCGTTTCCATTGTTAGCCCCCCCCCCCCCGGAATATTTCCAAATATTTAGGAATCTTATGAGGTTGGCCTAAAAAAAACAAGTTATAACGCGTGCAGCGAAGATCGGCCAGGTACACTTAAGGCCACTTTGATAATTTCGTTAGAGTGAAAACCCCTCTGCATCATTTGGGATGGAAATCGCTTTCAGACCGTTGGTTAAAATATGAGGCTTGATATTAAGTGCAAGTTTCAAGCCAATCTATTTTCTGACGATGTCAATAACACTTTGCGAGACCCAATATGCTAGATCATGAGAATAAAATTAGGGAACTAGACTGAAGAACGGATAGTTTTAAATTTTTCTCCCTTGAACGATAAGAGACTATAACAGTTGCCACTGAGACTATTAACTAGGTCAATAGGTAATGTAGCTAGTCAAGTTGATTTACTCCTTAATACGTGTATCCTTATCTGATAACAGCATGTTTTCCGGTATTTCTATTCTCTTTGCCTTTCATCTACATCTACATACTACCCCGCAAGCCGCCTCAATAGGCGTTTGGCGGGGGGTGTTAGGACACCAGCCGTTTACATATAAAAAGGAAACGCTCTAATGAAATTACGCCTAGCATTTATTATAGTCCCTTATTGTTCGGGGGAAAAACGAATTCCCATACCTATCCGTTCGGCAAAATATCTCTCTTAATTTATCGTTTCTGTCAGACTTGGAAATATAGTGGGGTTCTAATATGATGTTCTCCATGTCGCTCTTAAAGATGTCTATTCTCAATTTCTCAAGTAATCTAAGCCTAGCGCGCAGCCTCCGAGTCTCTAGCGGCTCCCAGCCTAATTCGTTTAACATCTGTGTAATGCTGTCTGTACGCCCGTAGCAGTTTTTGACGAATCGCGCAGCTTTCCTTTGTATTTTATTAAGTTCCCAGATTAAGTCTTTCTGCACCGGATCCCATATGCTCGCTGCATATTCATGGTGTGGCCGGACGAGTGCAAAATAGCACCTCTCTTTTACTTTTTCATCTGAAAATCTAAATCTAAGCCTCTAAAATCACTAAAAAATATCAAACGTGAAATGGCAAAAAATCTCGGAAGCAGTGTAAACTGACTTAGTGTTCCCTAAAAACTAAATATTACTTTGGAACGACCATTATATGATAACACCTAAATGATCAATTGTTCGTAGCTCTTAAGGCACCCTACTCGTTGTATAACAAAGGATTGATACATGTTATATGTCCCCTTTAAAGTATCACGCATAGGGGCCTATATCCGTGGACAGACCAATTATTCAACACGCGAGCATATATATCTCCTTTTAGCTCCAAGTGAGCCCTTTATCGGGGGAGGAGGCAGTCAGTGGAGGCACGGTGGCGTCTCCCAGCGACGAGGAGGAAAGCGATTGCTTGAACGATCGATGGAGTAGCTAAGCGAACATCCGTCCTATTAATTTAGTCAACGGGCCCTTCACTCACTGCGAAATTCATTTCGGAGCAGCGATGGAGCGAGGAGGAGAATTTTAGTTTGCTGATAAATTGTTTGTTTCCAAAGAAAGTTTCCAAGCCCACTTTGCGAAAGTAAGAAATGCGAGAAAAATGGCAACTTGAAGGAAGGCGATGAGTTAAGCGAAAGGGGAGGGACCCAGTCAGTACACTCTTTCGTGTCGAGAGGAAGGAGCAATCCTTTGGGCGTGTCGCGCGAACAAGGTTTGACGTTTCAATGCGCCCGTGGACGCTCACCCGTCTTCGAAGTGACTGCGATGGTTTCTGAAGTCCAGGAACTGATTGTTATATACCTACACCATAAATTTCAATGCAACATCACGGTAGCGATTGTCATAATAATTGATTGTCAAGTATGTTTGGGCTAAACTGTTTAGCTGGCCCCTGGTTCTCTCCCATGTCTTGAGTAGCCTTGCTGGTGTAACTGGTATCGAACCTGGCCGGAAATCGGGAGATCCGGGTTCGAATCCCGGGTAAGGTGAATTTTTTTCTGTCTGGTAGATGTCAGGGTCTCCGCTCCATTGCCACAGCTCCTCATGACGGCACGTACGGTAGGCAAGAATGGCAAAGAGACCTGCCTAGACCCATGCGGTCAGAAAAGGAAACCATGTTATTTCTTAATTGCATCACAGAAACCGGCTTTTAACATAAAACCTACCAGGTGGCCTTCGTGAGAAAGAGATAGCGAACTAAAAGAGCTAATGTGGAGCCAACAATATCTGACCAAGAGTTGGATTTTTACATTTTTGCTAATTTATTGATCACCATCTATTAATCGCCATGGTCTATTTAGTCAATCATTTCCAATGCTCTTGAATCCCTGATGCGAACATTAATTATTTTATTGTCAGTGCGAGGTATAAATTCCGCCACCACAAATATTAACGAGTAAAATGCATACTACAACATAGGGATGGTGTTTCCATGTTTTTCGGGCAAAGCTGCGTCGGTGTATCTTTACGATGACGTTTCGTAGCCAATGCAGGCAACATCTTCAGATCAAGTCAAACGTCATCGTAAAGATACACCGATGCAGCTTCGCCCGAAAAACATGGAGACACCAGCACAACAGCGCTGCAAAAGCCTCAAAGAGAAATACAATATAGGAATGTTTAGAAAAGTAGAGAAGATATCAAAAACGAGGCGTTTGATAGCAAACCTGACTGCCGTAGATACACGTTATATGACTAACGAAAACATATCGATGAAAATAGTCTTCTATGACTTTGTGGAGTTGCATTGCATACATAGCAATACAATTTCAAAGTACTTGCCAACGAATTTTATCCACCAACCTCCTTTTCAGTATTGAACACTGCACGAGACAGCTGAAACCAAGGACGGTAAATGAAAAAAGGGCAGAAGGTACTTTGAATTTTCATTCGCGGCACAATTAAGAGTTCTTTCATGGAACTTTTCTTGACAAGAAAATTGCAAAGAGAATAATTATTGGATGCGCATTTCTTCCAGTGCTGGAAGGTGGAACTTGAAGACTTTCAGCCTCTATTCTATCCTTATCTATCGAGGTGCAAGGAACGCAATGAAGTCACTCGGACAACACGTAAGCAGCAGGTAAGAGAGCTCTCCAGATTATTTTCCATCCCTACGTATTCACTCAATGCGTTGTTCTTCTTTAATTCGGCAACCCGAGGATTATCTCAATGTTACTAGAAGGCAATCATCGTGTGCATAACCGTTGCCTCGGTTTCGGAAAATTAATTACGAAAGAAAGAAATGTCTCGGAATTAAATGCACTTAAATATAGTCGATCTGATAAGTAGGTCAAAGCCGCTTTCCATTGGCGGCATAGTAATTGAAATGTTGCTTTGGCTAGGAGACGGAAGTCAGGAATATTCAATGCGTAAGTATTTACCTCCATGATGTAGAGTAATTGTATTGAGGCACCTTGTGTTTTAAAAACAATATTCCCAGGAAATATGAGTTCTCTCTTCGACCAGACAGCGCCATGCCGGGAACTTTTGCACTCACCCCGTGAACAGTCAAGCGACGATCCTCTTTCCCCTCCACACAACGTCATCCCCCTTCCAACGACGCACCCACGGAACCAACCCCACCACAATGCAAACACCATTAATCTAATACGGAAGCAGGGAATCCAAACATTAGCGTACCACACCAGGGAAGACCACAAGGGAGGAAATGAAAGTGAAATAAACAAGAAGGGTGCACGCTGAACAAACAAATTATAAAAGCATTTCGTGATCTGGGACACTCTAACGTATAACGAGCTCTCTCATACTTATATATATGATAGGCAATCAAAGTTACTACAAAAGTTTAATGAATATCGTTAAAACTTCAAGAAAAGAAGAATTAAAATAAACCCAAAGAATATCCAAGTGCTTCATAGAGAGAAAAGAGCAAAACATTCAAGAAATAGATATGTGGCAATGTAGCAGAAATAAGACGTTCATAAAGTATAAGTACTTATGTAACCGTTCATAAAAAGTAGAAAAAAATCACTAGAAAAATAAGTCAGAGAACCAAACTTGCTTGTAATGAATGCTAGCAGGTAAAAGAGAAATAGGAGAAGAAGAGATATATGGGAAAAAGAAATAGACAACACGAATAGGCCAAGCGACACTTGTGCCTATTACAAAGCATCGATCTGAAAGCTGGCCTATGACAAACTGAAGCGAAAGCAAAATAGCACATTTGAAATTAATCATTGAGATGACAAATATAAATAAGAGCAAATGACGTCTGCACAGAGACACTTAATCCCGGAAAAAAGATTCCAGTAGGACCACGTGGTGACAAATACATATATAAGTATATAGCACTAGAACGACGGACCTAGAGCCATTTGGACTATTTTTGAAATTCGTACCTTCACTCTATCCACAAGGGACTTTAAATAAATTTGACCTATCATGACTTTTCATCCCTTTCTAAGATCTTACAGTTAGTGAAGTCTCATATCTGCCGTGCGCATTGTTTTATGAAATAATTTATGTTTTACCTAGAACGACGGCATTAGCCATTTTGGCTAACGTGATTTTACTCTGAACATGAAAGTATCCTAGCCGTTTTTGTGTTATCTAGTATGCATAACAAGTCAAAGAAAAGAAGCAAAAACACAATGAAGTTGTTATGCAACACCTGTGCTGCCCTATGCCCCTGGAGATATTGAGTCCGTCGTGGAGAACGATAAATGCATCATCTGGTGGAATTACTTCTTCTCCACTTCTTTGTTGGAGTTCACCAAGCCTGATATCGTTCTCCTCGACCACCTCACACGCTCCATGCTCGAGATGGAGTTTTCGGCTGCGGCTGAAACTAACATGGATGCGAAGGAGGTGGAAAAACGGACGAAATATCAAGACCTGCTTTTCGAACATCGACAGATGTACCCCGGACATTCTGTGAAACTGTTGGTCCTCATCGTAGGTGTGCTCGGTGGAGTCTAGGGCTCGCTGCTAAATAACATCAAGTGCATTCCGTCCTGCGTGTTCACAGGCGGAATCACTAGTTACATGCATGCAGAAGGCCGTCATCCTGGGGTCACTCCGTCTACTGCGGACGCATGACCCGACAGCAGCGTAGTTACTCATCCGATGGGCGTCGGACGTGGCAACGATTACTGCCCAACCCCTCTCGAGTCTCCGGCCATTATGACGGCAATGAAACTTGATGCTTGCCAGGGACTCGGAGGGGCATGTTACAACTGTAACATTTAAAAAAATAAAACATATAGATGCATATACATACACTCACACCAGAGTTTTTTTGGTTGAGGACGTCTCTGCTTTCTCTTTGGCTTACCGTTTGTGTGGTTTCGGGGTTTTATTGCCGGAACCTATAATAAGATTGTTCCGTGCAATTGTTACTCCCCAATTATCCCATTTCCATTTTAACTTGGTGCAGTTATAATGGTTTTTAGAAAAATTTGTATTTATAACTACTATAATATTTGTATAATATATTACAGTTTCGATTTCTACGTGTGATTTCATGAAAAAAAGAGTCTAAACACGACGGAGTTATGTCAATTAGTTAAGTAACACTTAGTGGTTGCAAAAATTGTATTTTGATTTTTTTAAACTTATTTAACTTTTAACTTATTTGCTTTTTATTAAACTTTTTACAGCTTTTTACTAAAACCAAATCTAATCGAATAAAAACAATTTACTGTCATAAATCAAATATTTTTGCTTCGGCAAACGCCATAGACGTAGAAATACTTACCCTAAAAACATTCTAAATATTCTTTATCAAACTTTATAACTAGAGCAACGCTCGGCAACCCGGGAATTAATAAAAATTAATGCTTACTACAACAAGTCATAATTATGTAGAATACTTGTAATAGCTCATATAACTAACATATGGGAACATTAAATATACAGTTAAAAGTTAAAAAAAATCAAAATACAATTTTTTGCAACCACTAAGTGTTACATAACAAATTGACATAACTTTGTCATGTTTAGACTCTTTTTTCATGAAATCGCACGTAAAAATAAAAACTGTAATAAAAAATTACAAATTACGCTTACTTGTATGTGATAATTTTTCAGAGTGGAGTGCGATTCGTGACTCATTATAGCGCACGCGGTCGACCGGACCCAAGGCTATTGTTTGGAGGACACGGCAGGTATTACGCGGCTATTGTTGGGCTCTCGAGCGGTGCCTTAATCTCTTAACCCGTCTTCTCTGTTTGGACAGACTATAACTGGCTATTTTGTTATGCCGTTGCGTGCTTTGGTTATCGCTTCACTCGTTCTCGTGAACCTCTTAAAGGCGCAGTTCGGAACACCTTGAGTTATCGCCGGCTCGGAAGCGATGTCCTTGAAAGATGAGCTGAGGATCTGAGCGTCCCCCCTCCCTTAACCGCGATGACCGAACAAAGGGAGCGGAATGCACTCAATTGAACATCATCTACAGGAGATTAAATCGATCAGACTCGCGTATTACAATACAAATGCCATAACAGACCGAATACGCCTTAACTCTAGACCAGATATAACTTCTCAATTTAAACAAGAAAAAATAGCATATCTAACACACACTTCCACCGCGAACTTAGAAAAATAGAAATCTGAAACCAAAACTTCCGTTAAAATTGTCCCAGTAATAATATCAGCAACCGGTGTAGTGCCCATGCAAGCCTGCAAAATCTAGGAATAGAAAACGATATTTACGTGCAGCTACAGAAAGCAACAATTTTTAATACTTGCTCCATAGTCGGAAGATTTTTAAATGAACTTTAAAGAACAAATATACAAGCCTAAATTGTTTGGTGCTTTGCAACCGCGTGGGATAAGTGAACAAGTCAACAATAATAATAAAAACACTTTAGACGGAAAGACATGGAAAGAGGATGTGTTCTCACGATCGTGTCGGACCCCTCTGAACCGTTCGGGAGTCCACTACACGGCCGAGTCAGCTAGATGTGTAGCGAGTAGTATATTTGAGCACTGTAGGTCTTTTTTAGAGTAGAGAGAAGGCCAGAGTGTAGTGCTTATAATGGGTCGATAAATAAAGGGGTAAATTCTAAAGTTTTTATTAACAGAAGTTCCTCCAGAAATCAGAATAGATTAATAGAAAGGAAAAGCGGCGTGTCAGGCTCAGCATCACTAATTTCCAATAAAACATTTAGTACCTTTAAGCATGGGAAACGTCAGCTGCGTCATAATGTCAATGGAAGGATAGGTAGTAGGTCAGTTGGTGAGACAAAAACGGGAAATCAGAGGTCAGCAGATTCAAGTCATTTAAAAAGTGAGATAAAAATTCTGCAGTGCCCGGAAGTAGGAATACAGGGCCTAAAAATAAATTAATCGGAAAGAGCGAATCGAAAATACTCCCAAATTGCAATAATATGAGTGATGAAGTAATAGTCGTGGCAGTAATCAATTGCCGTAGTTTAAGAAATAAGATTCCTGAATTCCACCATTTAGTTCATAGTACGAAGTGTAACGTCATTATAGGAAAAGAAAGTTGGCTTGCAGATGATGATTCAGACAGTGAAGTCTTCCCAAAATCTTTCACCGTTTATAGGAAAGATAGAGTTAACCGAGCTGGAGGCGGAGTATTTGTAGCTGTAAAGAATTCAATCGTCAGCCAAGCGGAAACCTTACCGGAGACCAGCGTTGAATCTGTGTGGTGTTCAATTAAATGTCCTAAATCGAAAACTATATTTGTATGCTCGTACTATAGACCACCAAACACAGATATAACATCAATTTTAGATTTTGAAACCCAAATAAACAGCATAGTATCCAAATATCCTGACAGAAATCTGATATAAGGCGGAGATTTCAACTTACCCTCTATAGATTGGAAGACCTATAGCTTCATACCCGGTGGGAGAGATAGAGTCATTTGCGAGGCGTTACTGCACGCTTTTTCATCACACGCATTGCTTCAAATAGCTTCCGCTCCTAACAGAGGAGAAAATATTCTTGATTTGTTAGCGACAAATATACCACATCAGGTAATTAATGTGAGCACCGTCGAGGGAATCAGTGATCATAGGGCAGTAACAGCTAAGTTTTCTTTAAATATCGCAAAAAGTTTTAAACGAGAACGAAAAGTTTTCATATTTAAAAGAGCTGATTTTGATGGGTTCAAGAGTAATCTGAAAAATGCTTTTCCCGTGTTTCAAAAATCAGTAATGGAATCAAATGTAGAAGGGACTTGGAAAGCTTTTCTTTCGCTCATAAATTCAGGAATCAAAAGATATATCCCTAGTAAAATAAAAAAAGAAGGTAGCGAACCGAGATGGTATGACGCGGAAGTCAGAAAATCGTTAAGGCGACAGAGAGCATGCCATGCTAAGATGAAAAAAATCATTCGTGATGTATCTCCTAGTGATCGAGAGTTAATAATTAATAAATATAAGTTGTCTAAAGCCGCTACAAAGGAAGCGTTCAGGAAAGCATTCACGAATTTTAAAAGGAAAACACTTATAGAGCAGTTACGGGATGACCCAAAAGCATTTTGTTCTTATGTTAGGGAAGTTCAAGGTAAAAGATCTACCGTTTGTTCGCTAAGAAACGATAATGGAGATGTGTTAACAAACAGTTCCGATAAAGCCAATTTATTAAATTCCTACTTCAAGAGCGTGTTCACCGAGTCATCTGAGAATTCATCCGTGGCGGTTGATAATCACTGCATACGAAAGATGCCTCCCCTTGATATTAGTGCTCACGGAATAGAAATTTTATTGAAATTGCTCAGTCCAAATAAGTCACCTGGTCCAGACGAAATCCCTTCTCGCGTGTATGAAGAACTAGCGTCAGAAATTGCCCCCTACTTGCAGCTAATATTCACAAAATCTATAAAGCAACACGGAGTACCAAATGACTGGAAAATTGCCAATGTAACGCCCATATTCAAAAGTGGAGACAAGGAACAGCCATGTAATTACAGACCGATATCTTTAACGTTCATTTCATGCAAAATCCTTGAACACATTGTTGTCAGCTCAGTATTGAAACACCTAGACACGCATAACTTGTTAATGAGAACTCAACACGGATTCAGGAAAGGTAGATCATGCGAAACTCAGTTAGCGCTGTTTGCCCACGACATATTAGTCTCCGGAGAGGACAACATTCCAGTGGACGCGATTTTTCTTGATTTCACAAAAGCTCAGAACCGGCCTGCCGCGGCAGCGTGTCATAGCAATGTAGATAGGGGAGGGGCAGAGTATCTACTATTTCAACATCCACTATCCTACCATCCCAATCACACATCGACCAACGTACGTACCTTGTAATATTCCGACGATGACCTCTTCACCCGGACGTACTTCATCGTACTCGCCACCAAGCAGCCGAAAGACAGGTCGCCGCAAACTTCACACTTCCATGCATGCATGGGCAAACGCCCACCGTCACCTTAGGAATCTCAACTTGCAGTGCGAAGTGCACCACCGTCTAGCGTAAATATATTCGCGAGTGTTCACCACTGCACTACGCGTTTCTCTGCCAACGTTTTTCCCTCACCACAATTTCCGGACGCCAACTTAACTGTGAACTTAATCCTTCCGCAGGTGTACGAAATACCAGCGGTGGAACAGAAACCACAACTGACCGTGAAGGAAACGACCCATGCGCCGCCGAGTCTCCAACTCACACTACGCCAATTCCTCCTCCCCAATACTACTCCCAAAAACCCCGACGGCGAGAAACAGCTGAGCGCGTTCGACACGTGTGCACTTGGCCCAATCAGACCGCACCCAACAACGCCGAGACGAGAACCCAATTGTAAACACACAGTCTTGGCAACGCAGAGAAATAAGCGAGCTCTGCGGGTTACTGGGGGGAGGGAAGGAGGGAGGGGGGGCAGTCGTGGGACGAGCGACCAGGCAGTGAAGACTTAGAAGAGATTTAAAAAGAGAGAAATATCCCTCCAATGGAGGTGGGCCAAAATAGGAAGAAGGGCATTTTATTTCTCTCACTGGAGGGAGTCCCAATCGCGGAATACTTAAGTTATATTTGGTTGGAGGAAATAATATTACGCACGCAGAAAAGAAAAAGGTGACTGTTTCTGCGCATACGTATTTAATAAAAAAAGAAAGCACTGTTAACGGTTTTATGATGAAGAGTGGCGGAGTGACTGAGATGGGAAATTTTGCGCTAGCCACCATTATAGCTAAGCACGTAGAATGTCTGACAATTTAGAAAATAACCACGGGATTCTCAGTGATTTGCTGGAAATAGCCAGATAAGGAGGATTAATAGTCGAGTAATTGCACTGCTGGTCGGAATTAAAAGGGAAGAGTATCTGGTGCGAACACAGTGTTGAACCACACCAAAGCGCTCTACATATATGAGACACGTATCTAGAGCGATAACTTTCACATATATGTGAAATATGTGAAGATATATGTGGATTCTATTAAAAATTGGCCCCAAAGAATATATTGAACATATATGGAGAAATATATGGGGAATATGGACTCCATATATTTATCCATATTTGGTCAATATATTCAATTCGGTCAATTTTTAATAGAATCCATATATATATTTCAGTATATTGCACATAAATATGTGAAAGATGAAATAAAACAAGGAACATGTGGCCATACACCTGAACTACATTTAGCCTTATATGGGCACAATATGTTGCTATAGCTATAGAAAAACCATGAATACTTATATGGAACCCGAGGAATGGGAATGAGCGAAATAATCTGAAATTACTTTTGCTCCAAACCTAAACATAATTATAGTGCAACAGAACTGAGGCATAAGTACGAAAATCAACATACACGGATAGAAGTTTATACTTCTTCCAACCCGTGTATTTTCACCCAGGTTTCCTGCCTGTCCAGACAAGTAGTTTGGAATGTACGCCCAACTAGTCACCAAAGGCATCTGGATCGTTCTACGCGGCTGCGTCACTTCGAGAGGCAATTTATCATAGTCACAAGTCGTTCATTATGAATGATACGATGACAGAAATAGCACCTCGTGATAATATTGCTGTTGGCCAACTAATAACGCGGAGTTAAACTATCCCTTATAGCCTGCCAGTTGGCGCGGTAACAATCTATAGTTCATCTGCGACACCAACGGTGGTCAAAGCCGCCTATTATCCGACCTTGCAACCCAATATTTCCAAATTTATACGTAACTATAAAACTCGATACATTTTTAAAGAAACCTATTCATATCTATATAAATCTATCCATTTCCATTGAAGAAAAACTACGTAGGTACAGAAATTCTCATCTATAACAGTGAAAAATATGGTTAAAAAGTTCTTTTAAATGTCATACATAAAACATATATGGAAAACATATTG
Source organism: Pyrrhosoma nymphula (assembly GCA_963573305.1). NCBI lineage: Eukaryota > Metazoa > Arthropoda > Insecta > Odonata > Coenagrionidae > Pyrrhosoma > Pyrrhosoma nymphula. The sequence continues at coordinate 6,996,225 of OY754329.1, forward strand.
ATGAAACATACATGTCAAACCCACATTCCCCCATATGTGTAATATATATTTCCAGTGCAACATATCTTGAGCAAATATGTATATGGGTCGTATATGGTGAATATAAGTCCATATATATTAACATCATCTTTACGTTTACAAAGTATTGAAATTGTTCTACCTCAGAAGTGGTAATAAACCTAAAGAAGAACCAAAAAACAATGTATACATCCTAAGATCTACAAAAATGTATATTTTTGGCCAAGCCAAATTTTGCCCTGTTCAAACGCTTATTTATCTATGTAGGGCCAAAATTATTTCCTAGATTGTCTGATAGTATAAGAGGTTCAAATAGTTTAACATCTTTTTTGAAAAGAGTAAAACAATGGTTACTTAATGTAGAAAATCCAGATGTATTTTTTTGTTAATAGTAAGGTTAATACTCACTATATTTTGTATGCACGACAGGTTGAGATTAAACAACAAATTATAATCTTTTCATGAATTTATTTATGTTTCGTATCTGGTCCCAGTTTACTCATTTCTTTCAATTATTCGTCTTGTGATTTGTCTTGAGGTATCCCAATACAGGCAATGCCTAAAAGGGATTCCTAATTTATCCTTATTTATTTGAAATGTAAAATATGCTTGTAATGTTTCTTCCACGGATAAATAAATATATTATTTATTATTATCATATTCATTATATCTCCCTGTATATATGGGGCTTCATTGTGGGCAAAGAGGCAGTGCTTCGTGGTAAGGAGGGAGAGGTTTATAGCGCCGGAGTATTTACTGTTGGGTTATGGAACTGGACAACACCTAATTTACTTCGATTTCGACACACCGATGAGCTTCAGATATTATGGCGAAGGCCAGCCATGCAGTTTCGGACGCAGCATCATGAGGTGATGCGGATGGACCAAACGAACAATCCCATCCCACAGCCACAAGGCGACCACCCAAGCACTATCATCGTTGACATTCAAAGAAAGATTAAAAGTTTCAGAGGGAAATTGACATGACGTACGAAATGACACCGAGAATAAAGCAGAAGCCACCCACGGTGCCCCGTGTTCACCCCTGCTCAGTGAGCAGTGCTCACCCCTGCTCCATCCACTCATTCTCTGCTCCAAGGAACCGCCATCCACGCAAGTGCTGCTCTCCACGCCATCGACCATGAGCGTCAAAACAGCGGACCAAGAGAGACGAACTCGGAGGATGTGGAAAACACGACTAGCATTATTTGCAGCAATAATAATACTGATAAGGGTAAATATATATATAAAATGATGTTATAGAGCCCTAAAACACGGTCGCCACACTCGAATGTAATCGCTTGGCCGACTACGACCTTTGCTACCTCATCTACGAGAAATTGGTGGAGATTCCGCTAACCCTAAAATTGTTGGCAAACTGAGACCGATCACGGCTAGACTCGATGAAGTATGTGTAATCATTCTTGGCTGGTCGCGTCTCACTGTCACAACTGGGAATGTGCTCGTAGCTCTCGACTTACATGCATTTACCCCGGCCCGGCGAAAGTCCGCAGGAGTGAACACTGTCACGCCTGCGAGACACATAAGAAGATACTAGAAATAAACTTGCAGGCTGTAGATTTGTTTTGAAGCCAGGAGCAGGGACAAGCAGTAGGTAAGTCGGAAATCGGTTGTTTATTGCTGGGAAATTCTACCTAGCATCGAAGGATGGTATTGCGCTCCCACAGGAAAATTATATGCACGTTATTATGCGTAGTTTTACAATATGAATGTTTATGTTTAAACTAAGAATTATTTAATTTATATGGTTTAACCGTTGAGCTGTAGTACTTTATGCTAATAATGTTCTTTATAATGGATGGAACCCAAGAATAAAATTATATGGGACGATAAATGAAGGCTTATGAATTAAATACACGGTTAACAGTTATTTAGCGGCAAGAGTTGAACTGTTCGGGGAATGGAGCAGTAGAAAACAGTTCTTCGTTTTTTTAGTTTTACTATTGAGATTGTGGATGGATGCTTCGTGTCAAAAATTTCAAATCTTGGATTATGTTAGCAATCGTTACAGCACAGCGAAATCCACACTAAATCAGGGAATTGTAGAATCTTAACTGACAAAGACTTATTGATATTAAAGATATATAATTCGCATAATAAATACGTAAAGCAATTAAAACAATGGACTTGATACATCGTGCCGCATGAATCACACAACGAGGCAAAGTAAGTGCAGCGATGCTAACAACAGCAAAATCTTCTCACGCGTACGCCATCTGGCCTAGATCTATTCCTCTATTCCTAGGCGAGAATCAGTCTACGAGTACGTAGTACGTTCACACTCATGACCATGAACTCGGGGCGACCTTTTGCTTCCAGACTTCGAGTGCGTATATTCGATCAGACCGGAGTCAAAGCGGATTAGTTCCAGGAGGTCCCGATCACCTTTTCTTTTCTCTTTCTTAGAATATACTTTAGCGTTTCTCATTCTTTTAGTCTGTCGTTGCATTCGATTCCTGGATTCTTTTTATAATTTTCCTAAAACATCATTTACCTGACATTGATTTTCCAAAAAGAATTCCTAGTAAATAATTCCCAAAAGAAATGTTTTAATTATTTTTAACTGCAAAATATATATTAGATATGACATTATTGCATGCTACGGTGCGTAAATATTCAACAGCACGATGATATACTTCCTTGTACTCTTCATATTGATGAGCGATGACTCATATTTGGGATTGTTACAGCACCCACTTTCACATACAGGTATCAGCTGACACAGGTATCCCAAGGTTGGTTCAATTCAGTCACGATCGTTTATGTACGACTTTGCTCTTTTTGCATTTTGCAACCAGCGCTGATTTGAAGCCTCTTCCGGTCTCATCCCACGAAAATTCGGAAACGACCGTGCCGCTCACATCAGACACATTGCCCCATTCGATGTGATCCATACATAGAAGCCGCGTGATGGTTCGTTTCAAATCATATTCTATAAGTAGGAACCTGTTGACTAAATTAAAATAGGCAACGAATTGCATGAGATATGTGCTTCTCTGGAACTATGAAAATTAGCTTGAATATTTTCTAATATTTTTATTTCAGTTATTTAATTAGACGAAAATTATTGCCATGGTAAATTATCATTTGATATCATCGAAGGATGGTATTGCGCTCCCACAGGAAAATGATATGCA